>OX246755.1:146460694-148860694 GCA_945910035.1 Brachypalpus laphriformis
TAACAGATTCAGGATACTAAAATGTATCGTAGGTATCCTCTTCTTACGACAAATCGATTTTAACCTTGCCACTGAGACAGCACAATCCAGGCGTTTCTCCAGCGAACTTCAATGCACCGCAATGGTTGCACACAACCTCCATTGGGCCAATTTGAACGGAAGGATGCGAGCTGTAGTCAATTGTGCAATCGAAATGAAACGCTACTCGATTCAAATCAACACTTGAAGCACTTCTTCTTACGCGTTGATTTCGATTTTCGCGTTGTTGAGTTGTTTGATTTGCTCGACGATTTCTTATTATTAACTGAGCCGTTTCATTTGCCGCCTGTCTTTCTTCTTGTGTTTGTGATGCACGAAGTCGAGCCATACTAACACGGCGCTGTTCTCGTGCGATTTCTTGTTCATCCGTATTCAATTGATTGGCGATATTCCGAACTCTACTTGCATTACGGGTTCGATGCGAAAGATTAGATCTTCTGGCTCGCGGAATTGTGAATAACACTGAGAAATGAATGTCACAAAAGCAATTAAGGAATTATCGATACATACATACATGTGCACAAATGTCATAACCTCACAAAATCTTCGTTGGCAACTTACTGTTTGAAAATAGAATTCCACACCAAAATGATCAATCAGAATGAAATGAACAGCGAATTCGAATTGATTTTAAAAGTAACCCACCTAAAAATTAATAGCACAATCCGAAATTAACGTTTGGATTTACTGTCGATGCGCACGCAATCACAAAGAAAAAAAATTGTCACAACGCAACGTAAACATAAACGTCATCTATCATGAAGATGGCGTCGTAAAATCGTTCCATACAAAATGTATGGGAAAATGAATTTTCTTCATAATTTTTTTTTTTTTGGGATTTTTCGGGAATTTTCTTGGGAATTCTTCTTGTTTGGCCGGAGACCAGTCCGAATTGGTGCGAATAATCGAAATCGGTCCAGGCGTTCTTGAGTTATAAGCGTAGGAACTAACGTCACTCTCTTTTATATACATATGTATATAGATTTCAACAGCATTCATAGTAGACTTTACATCATCTACAAGTAATAAATGCGACATAGTACAAGTGAAAGTTTTAAATTAGATATTAAAATTTTAAATGCTACATAATATTATGAAGTTTAAACTTACATGGATATAAAAATTATAATGAAAAGGAGAAAAGAAAAGAGAAAGAAAAACAAATAATTTACCCTAAATAGTATTGTATTTTCTGTATTTATGTGTTGCCTGCAATGTTTTTTTTTTTTTTTTTGGGTAGGTGAAAATCTTCATGAGACACTATGAGACCGTGTACTCATAATAGTGTCAGATTTCTACTAAAAACACCCTTCCCTTCGTTTTGTTTACTACGACTAAGTTAGACCTTATCAAGTAGTTTAAGCTTCAGAAGAGAATATTCGCGTGAGACAGGTAGATTTTCAATAAAAGCACCTGCTGAAACCGTCATGACATGCGGCTTTTTGTCTTATTGTGCTAATTCGAACGGTTTCGTTCTTAGAAGTCGGCGCGTAAGATTTGTCACATCCAAAGTTTGGAGTATGGCACTGTTGCAATGGCCATGAAGACGAATACGAAGCTTGCGAGCGAAGTTTTTTATTTCGTCCTCCACGGTAGCTATCCCAAAGTCTCTGTGGATATCATTGTTTCTGATATACCAGGGAGCGTTCACGACTATTCTTATAATTTTATTTTGGAATGATTGTATGAGATTCCTATTGCTTGGTTTGGTACAACCCCAGAGTTGTATACCGTACGTCCACACGGGTTTAAGCACTTGCTTATACAGAAGCAGTTTGTTATATACGCTTAGTTTGGAATATCTTCCAATTAGCCAATACATTTCTCTAAGTCGATTTTCGACTTCGTCACGTTTCTTTTTAACGTGAGGTTTCCATTTAAGTTTCGCGTCTAGTGTCATTCCCAGATATTTAGCTTCGTTTGCATGCGGTATTTGTACCGAGTTAATGAAAACAGGAAGGTTGGTTATTTTCTTGTAGGTCAAGTTAACATGCGTCGATTTGGTGTCGTTAAGAACAATGCGCCAAGTTTTTGTCCACTCACAGATTTTATTTTTTTATTTTTTTTTTTTTTATAATTTGCGCGTGCCAAAGGGATTATTAATACCCTTATACTGGTTCTCAGGACACGGGCGGTTGGGAAAAAGGGGGAAAGAGACAGAGGAGATGCCGGTTTGCGTTGGCTTTAATCCAAGGCTCGTTGGAGTTTTATGGTTGCTGACTCGATTGAACTTTCCGTTGCCAGAATAGCTGTATCGTCCGTGAACGTACCTACAATACTGCCTTCAGTTTGTGGTATGTCCTGAGTGTACAGCAAGAATAAGATAGGCCCAAGGACACTTCCTTGCGGAACTCCGGCAGCGATTTCTTTAAAATCAGAATATTCAGTTCCGTGCTTGACGCGAAAAAGTCTGTTTTTAAGGTATGATTCTAAGATCTTATGAAGTTGCTCCGGAAGGATTCGTCTTAGCTTATAATTCAATCCATCGTGCCAAACCCTGTCGAAGGCTTGAGATACGTCAAGAAAAGCGCTAGAACAAATCTTTTTCTCCTCAAGGGCTTTTTCAATTTCGTCGGCTATTCTACAAACCTGGTCAATTGTGGAATGCTTGATTCTGAACCCGAATTGGTAGTCAGGTATTAGGCGTCTCTCTTCAATGACCGGAAGAATCCATTTCAGTAGGAGTTTTTCAAATTCTTTCGATATTGTTGGTAGTAGCGATATTGGTCTATACGATTTTTTGTCATTTGGAGATTTCCCCGGTTTCGGAACCATTATGACTTCTGCGACTTTCCATTGATTTGGAACGTATAATAATCTAATGGAAGCATTTATTAAATAAAGCAATTTTAATAGTGCCTTTTTTGGTAACTCCTTGAGGATTTGTCCGGTTATTAAATCATAGCCAGGAGCTTTATTATTTTTCAGGTTTTTTATTGCCTGGCAAAGTTCTGTAAGTGACACACTTTTTATTCTAAGGTTGTTAGATGTCGTAGTCGTACCGGTAAAATCGTCTATCAATGTTTCTCCATCAAATGGCTTAAAAGTCTCTTCTAAGTGCTCGGCAAATAGATCCGCTTTTTCCTTGTCACCTTTTGCCCATTCGTCGTTGTTTTTTCTTATCGGTGGCGAATGTATTTGGGGTTTTTTAATTCTTTTGACAGCTTTCCAGAGCGAGTAATTAGTGGTTTATTCGGCGGTTAAACCTTCAAGATAAGCTGAAGTCTCTCGGTTTTTTAGGTCTTGGATCGCTTTTTTAAGCTTATTGCATAGGAAATTCGAGTGGATTTTATGCTGGGGAGCGCGAGTTTGTCGCCATATTTTGCGTGCTCTCCTCTTTTCTCGAATAAGTTCTTTTATTTCCGGCGGATAATTAGCTTCATTGCATGGGACTTCTTTCCTCCTTAAAGGTGTATTTTTCCACGCGGCATTCTGTATTGATTCAATAAATTTGCCGAGTTCATCTTCTATTTCGAAGGGTGTTTTGAGCGTTACATTTAAGACAATATTTTCTTCGCAATCAGTTCTAAAGTTGCGCCAGTTAGATTTTTTGTTAGTTAATCTAGGCACACCTTCTACTGTCATTAGTCGGTCACTTATTGTCAAGATTACCGGCGAGTGATCTGAGGAGAAATCAAGGCTTTCCTCTACTTTCGCAAAATTTGAAGATACTCCTTTTACTACGAAGAAATCTATTAGGTCCGGTGTTTTTGCTGTATCAGAGGGCCAATACGTCGGTTTCCCCGTCGAAAAGAAATCAACCCCGAATTGCATACCGGCTTCGTACAGAAGTCTGCCTTTCCGTGAATTGGATCTGGAACCCCAAAAGGTGTGTTTTGCGTTAAAATCGCCACCTATAAGGAAATTCGGTCCAAGTGAGTCAAGGAGACGTACAAAGTCGTTACTTCTAAACGTGCATCGCGGAGGACAATAAATGGACGCGATGTTGAAATACGAGTGCCTATTCTTAACTCGAACTGAACTTGTTTGCATTGTATCGATTTCAATCGTCGTATTTATGGAGTGCTCAATGCAGTCTTAAATGAATAAGGAGGATCCGCCTCTAGCTCTTCCGGAAGGGTGGTATGCGTGATAAGCACGATACCCTCTTATTTTTACTCCGGATTCCTTTGTCAAATTAGTTTCAGAGATCAAGCAAATGTCAATGTTGTCATTCCGTAAGAATACTTCTAATTCGGCATTTTTTTGTAGAAGGCCGTTTGTGTTCCATGTTAAAATTTTTAGTAACTGATTCATATTCATATGGGAGTTCTTTTTTGGCGAGGTTTTAACTTGGGTTTGCTTAATTTATCACATATGACTTTGTTGACCCTTGTTTGCTCCTCAAGTTTCGCAAGAATTATAGAGAAAACTTGGGAGACTGGGTCTACCGTAACACCGCTTTGCTTGTTTTCTAGCGACGCAGCTTGAGCATATGTTAGCGTCTCTGGAGATTCTGGTTTTTCCTTTGATTTTGCCGAAGGAACTTTACTTTGCTCGACTCTCGTCTTAACTTTGACGCCTGCAATGTACCGAAAGAGAGTATCACTAAAGTTGCTCGCGTTATAGAGCCTTCTCACGTTTAGAGGGAGGGCATTTCAGAGGCGAATGGCGTGAACGAAATACTGGCATTGTGAATCCTGGTATGTAACACGTGGCAGAATAAAGCTCAGAGTGCGGTTTTATGGTGAAAAGTGTAATTTTAAGTATAGATAATGAGGCTGCCTGGTGGTTAAGATCTTGTGTAAATACTTGATTGAACAAAAGTCAAGATACTTGTCCAGTGAACAATCAAGGATGTTTTTAGCGTAGGGGGAAACATGGTCAAAAGGTTGCAGTCCATAAACGTAACGTTTGATATTATTAAACGGAACCTGGAGTTTACGATTAATAAGTGCACTATTGCAACAAAAACCTCGCAACTATAAGTAATAAGGGGGACGACCAGGGATCTTGCCAACATTAATTTGGTGTTCAAAGGTGTGTAACTCTGCGACAGAGAAAGATTTCTAAGGCACCCATAAATTTTCCCGATTATCGTTCGAATATGATCATTCCAACACAAAGTTTTATTGAACCAGACGCCTAGGTTTTTTGCTTTGTCAACTAAATCTATTCGTGAATTGCCAAGGTAAATGTTAGGAAAGCAGTTAGTGTCTACGTGGTTTCTGCTTATGACTAGGCATTTAGTTTTATTCGGGTTAAGTTGAAGAAAATTTTCTTTAGACCAGGTAAGAACTTTTTTCAGGTCTTCGTTGTGTTTATATGCCGCATCCTCGACCAAACTGAGCTCACTACTAAAGTACAGCTGTACATCATCTGCATACATGTGCAACGACGAACTTTGAATGACTGTTGGAAGATCATTGATAAAAATTGTGAAAAGCAAAGGGCCTAGGGCCGTGGGCTCCGTGGCGTAAGTGGTTAGTGTTTCGGATCACTACGCATGAGGTTCCAAGTTCGAATCCCAGAAAATACCGAAAAGTTTTTTCATGGTCCCACCTCTCGCGAGCGTCTGACAAACATCCGAGAGTATTGTTGTCACGAAAAAGCTTCTCAAATCGCCGTTCGGATTCGGCATTAAACTGTAGGTCCCTTCCATTCGTGTGAAAAAATATAACGCACACAACATGAGTGGTTGCCCTGGCACTTTAAAGAGCTGTTGCGCCAAATATTTGTATTTGTAAAGGGCCTAAAATTGATCCTTGGGGGACACCTGCTGAAGTTGGAGCAAAATCAGATTGGACAGTGTTCAAGAAAACAGCTTGTTTGCGACCAGAGAGGTAGAACAGGATAAGGTTCCCCGCGGATAAAGAGAATCCAAAAGACGTGTGAAAATTTCTGATCAGAAGTCCGTGATTGACTGTGTCAAATGCCTTGGAAAAGTCTAAAAGCATCAGAAAGGTGAAATATTCTTTATCGATCGCTACCCGAATATCATCCGTTACCTTTAGCAATGCTGAAGTGCAACTGTGGTATTGCCTAAAACCAGATTGATGCGGACAGAGCAAATTATTTCGCTGGAGGTAGGTTGACATTTGATAGTGTATAGACTTTTCCAAGACCTTTGACAAATACGGGAGGATTGCAATGGGTCGGTACTCCGTAGGCAAGTTACTCGTAGCTTTCTTTTTGAGAACTGGGATGATTTTCGCAGGTTTCCAAGATACTGGGAAGGTTGATGTGTTGAAAATGTGAGTTAAAGCTGGGAGAATGTACGGCGAAATCATTTTTATGAAATGGGGATGTATCCCATCACAACCGACAGCTTTTGGTTTTATTTTAAGAATGGCCTTGACAACATCAGTTTGTTCAATTCTGGTAAATTCAAATGAACCATGCGATGGTGAAACAGTAGATGTACAGATAGAATCTGGTGTTTTGAGGCCATTCGTAGACTGAGTCGAGGACGATATTGGCGTTTTAGAAACCGATCGTTGTCCGTGTACGATAGCTAAAAGTCATCAACAGAGTATCCGACCGTATCCAAGACATTCATTTCATTTCATTGAACTTTATTGAGACAGATAAATCAATTACATTCTTTTCTTAAATCTAAAGGTTAATTTTTGGCCGACTTAAAGATATGTCTGACTGAAACTATACTTTAAACAAAATGTTTGCAACTTTTTAAGCTTAGCATTCAATAAAATAAATTTATAAATTTTGTATGTGTATACTTGCTCCCGGCATACAATCTCAACTTTGCTCTTTGAGGCATTCTTAACTTATGACTAGAACTTAAAACTAAAATAAAACTATAACTATTCAAGGGTTACCCTATCTAAAAGATATCAATATTAAAAGTAGAAATAGAACTACGTACATAGGGAGCATAAGTCATAAAGAATCTTAAAGATAAATATAGATTTTATACCATCCAAAGAAAATTTACAATCTTATGCATATAAAACGAAGGTTTATAAATTTGTTGCTTGCCTTCTTTTTCAAAGATATCATCGATATCATCCCCGAAAGTTTAGGGAAGATGCTTTTTCATAGAATGGTACGGACAGATTCCTACTTGCATCTGGTCTTAACAGAGACATAGAGTGGTCATTTAGCAGGCTTAAGGGAGATAAATAATAGTTGTCATTTACACTTTGTTCGATATTAGAATCGATTAAAGATCTAACAAGTGGGTTAGGATTTGAACTGATTCGATCCATCTTTTTTAAGAGAAGTTCAATTTGGTATATCATTAAAGGTGTCACTTTTGTTGATTCATATATGACTTTATTAGAGAACCATTTTTTATCCGGTTTTCTGAATTTTCCACAGCAAAATCTCAGCAATTTTCGTTCAAAAATTTCCATTTCCTTGGCTACAATTGGAGAAATTGTAAACCAAATTGAAAAGCCGTACGTGAGAATGGGTCTAATTAGGGTCTTATACATCAGTATCTTAGTTTTCCCCGCCATTTGCTTAGAGTTTAGTAATGGTTTCAACGTCATAGATACTATTTGTGCCCTATTTAGGACTTTTCTTGCATGCATATTAAAAAGAAATCGGTTATGAAAATTTAAACCTAGATACTTAGTTTCACAACGCAATGGTATCAGACTATCATTTATTTTCAAGGAAAGACATTTGCTTTCTTTGACTGCTAGGTAGTGTCCTTTTCTACTGGCATTTCTAAAACACGTAAGACCACATTTATCAGTGTTGATTTTGAGTCTCCACTTTTTAAAATAATTTTCAACATGTGGAAGTTTTTGTTTAATCTTATTAAGGGCCACACTTGGAAGTATATCACTAGCTAATATAGTGGTATCATCAGCATAGTGGATAGATCCAGGCTCCTCTGCGATGGGATCTGAAAGAGGGAAGTCCTGGAGGTAAATGTTGAATAAGGATGGACCAAGGATTGAACCTTGCGGAACGCCTGAAGACACGAGGAAAAAGTCGGATTTCTCGGAACCAATAAAGATTGACGTACTTCGGTGAGTCAAAAAGCTGTATATCAATTTTATAAGCCAATCTGGATATCTTAATTTCAATAGCTTGAAAAAAAGACCATCATGCCATATCGAGTCAAAGGCTTTTTCAAGGTCAATATCCAAGCTTACAGTACATTTTTTATTCCTCAAGTTTTGGATTATTTTATTCTGAATAATCAGTAATGCATTCTCAGTTGAACTTCCTTTTCTAAAACTAAATTGGTTATTCGGAATAATGCCTGCTTCTTCGGAAAAGCAGTTCAGGTGGTATGCCAAGACTCTTTCAAAAAGTTTTCCAATATTGGATAGAAGTGAAATGGGACGGAAATTTTGAATATCCTTTGCTCCTCTTGTTTTTGCTATCGGTAAAACCTTTGCCTGTTTCCAAATAACAGTTCTGATGACTGATTAAAGATGACTCGTTTGTGTAATGCCTCATTTTTTTTTCGGAGTTGGATTGAAAACTGCTCGCAGAACGCTTTAATTTATTAATGACAGTTGTCCATTCAGATGTACTATCATTGACATTAACATCCATTAATTCACTGTTTGAAGCAAAATGTGCATGGTTATTTTTAAATGTCTTTGCTGGTTGATAATCAGGGTTTGCGGTTATAATCGGTGATATGGTGTCACCTCTCTTTGATTCGGTAGTGTTCATATTGAAGAGAAACTTACTTGCCTCTAATGATTTAAGAGAAATTGTATTTGTATTTTCACCACTGTTTATGGGTAATGCATTTCTGCCTTGTGAAATGTCAAATGCTTCACGTGAGATATTTTGTGCAGTACACGGATCACTATTTTTGTGCCCCAGCAAAGATGCTGGGGTATTATTTTTTGCTTCTTCACTAATTTTCAGTTAAAAGAGTCACTGTCTCAAAGAAAATTTGGAACATGCGGCCTTAGCCGAAAGGATTAGCTTAACAATTGGCCAACTTATAGGAGCACTATAAACACGTCTATTCACTACGACTCGTTTACCGCCAATCCCGTATCCAAGACATTGTATTCCGTTTCGGAGCAATTCGGTTATTTTATGTTTGCGGCTCGCTGGGCCACAGACCAGTCAACACTTATCTTTTTTTTTTTTTTTTGTTTTCCGTACTGTATTGTTGACATGTCCGATTAGTCGGTTTCTATGCTTTCTCGCGAAGCTTCTAGTTTCAGCTTCGATTGTCGGAATTCCGAGATCCCTGTTACCAAAAAGTAATACCATCGTTGTTCGGCTCATAAGGGGATTTATCAAGAGTTACCTTTTCACACTTGTCTTATTCCTCTATACTCTCCACCAGAAAATTATGCATCGTTAGGCATCAGTTTCACGTCGGGAATACCTTCTCGAGGAAATAGTAAAAAGGCCAATTATTATTATTATTATTATTATTATTATTATTATTAACTTTATTTCAAAGCAAAACTTATAGCTAAAAATTTAACAATTATTGTGGGAAAATACATAAGTTTTAAACGGTAATTGTTTAGCACCATAGTATCACCTTTTTTATGGAGTGGAATCACAACCGCTGTTTTCAGTGCTTCCGGAAAAATTTTGCGCTTAACGCAGAGATTAAAAATGAAGCTTAAGACATCTGCAATGTGGAAAGAAATTTGCTTCAAGACATAGCTGGAGATCTGGTCAAAAGAAGATGAATTAGTTATTTTAAGAGACATAATGATTTTATGAATCTCAAGTGCTGAAAATTCCTCAAAGAAAAAGGTTTGTGATTGCAAACACGCTTCTTTTAGACCGTAATCACATTGACAAGTAAAACTATCATCATTTGGAAAACCAAACGAAGAGTTCAAATTGGTAAAAAAGTCGTTGAACAAGTTTGCAACTTGTAAAGGCTCAGACACATTAACATTATTATTGCTTAAGATGATATCATCATTCTTCTTGGTTCTGTTTAAAATCTCGTTAACAATTTCCCATTCCTTTTTAGCGTTGCCAATATTTTCAGCTAATTTATTCCTAAAATAGGTATCCCTGCAAAGTGGTATATCAGTTTTTAGTTCTAGACACAATTTGTTATAATAATTTTTAAGTCTAGCATTGTTAGGATGTTTTTTAACTCGTGAATGTAGTTGTTTTTTCTTTCTTATTTTACTGAGTAAAGGAAGAGTCATCCACTGTTTAAGACATCTTAACTTGCTATTTTTATTCAGACTACAGCTTGATAAATAAGACTGCAGCTTGTTTAGAAACAAATCAAAAGCAATGGATGGATCCAGTGAATCGAAAACATCATCCCAAAGCTCAAAGTTCAGACGTGATTTAAGAGCAACAAAGTCAATTTTGTTGTGATTCTTATACAAGGATTGTTTAATTCTATGTACCTTGCAATCAAGTTGAATACTAGTTAAACTATGGTCCGTTATTCTTAAATCATAGGCCACCACTTTATAAGTAACATTATTGTTTCTATGAAGCCTTGAAAAAATATGGTCTAAACAAGACTCAGACCGAGTAGGTTGATTCAAAAGAGAATCAAAACCAAACGAAGCTAAAATCGATAAATAATTGTCTACATCGGGTGAATCAGACAAAATATTAATATTTAAATCGCCCAACAGAATCATGTTCCTACAAGATTTAAGTTCCAAGAATCCTGAAAACTCATTTAAAAAGGCCCTTACCGTGCACTTGTGAAGTCTATAGATACATATAAAACAGTAACGAACACCAGAAATTTCACAACAAATATCAATAATATCTGCACTTTCCATTTTCGAGTTTTTAATTTCACATCCCATTAAATCACTTCTGTAGAATACTGCGACACCTCCGGCTGAGTAAGAGTCGTTACAATTAGCTACAAAAGTATAATTTGGTATTTTATAGTCGGAAATCTCTTCTTATTATTATGTCTAGCTAGTATACCATGATAGAGCAGGGACATAAGTCCAAAAGACATACCAATACGAGTACTATGGGTACTATTGTCCGATAGAGATGAACCTATGTTTATGGAGTCATTCTAGTGATTGCTCTTGCATAGTATAGAAGAAAAACCATGGACTAGCATTTCAGCACAAAACTGATTACCACGTTCGAACAGCGATCATTTTCCTTGTTGGTCTCGTTTAATGGAAGTTCTCCACTAGATGTTTTGATGTTCGATCTTATGCTCTATTCTCGATATTAAAAGCATCTGGTCTATCGATAATCACCCATCAAATGGTCACAATGACAGGGAAGAATGGCTTTAGCAGTTTGTGGACTAAAATTAAGCATTTGCCACCATTGTGGGATTTGTTCTTCTACAGTAATACTTCCAACTTCTCCAAATTTCATTGACGAACATAATATACAATACTAGAATACTAAGCGAGGATTTTCCTTGACGCAAATCACAAGATTAAGTTTTCATAGATATGCACAAAAGCTGTGGTTTTCAGTAGCAATGTAATATGCATGCTCCTACCAAAATTGATCACATGTTTGTCCCCGACGATATGACGCACCCAAAGGTATGTGGTTGTAATTCCCAAAACGCATTTTCTGATTACATCAACACAATGGAATCGAACCAAAGCAAGGAGCACATCCTTCGCACGTGAAAGGATAAAGCCTCCTCCAAACAATAGGCCAACATATGACGTACAACTAAACCCAATCGGATATGATTTACGTAAAATGATAATCAGGGACCAAATAACAATCACACACTCGTAGGTATTATAGATTGCTAATGGGAGCATGCATGCCGGACGGGATCGAACCGTGCCTGAAACAATAACCCGGCGTGTGTTTGTCTCCAGTTTAGCATACCAATCTCTGGACGCTTACACAGCCCCACAGTTCCTCAATTAATATCAATCAGATTTGTTTCTACTCGTATGTTATGTGTAGTGTTTCCTTACATCGTCTTGCCGGCCATCACTTGCGGAGGGTATTCTCCCCGTCCATCCCTATCGTGGTTGTTGACATACTATGCACCTACATACTAGGTGATTTTGCTTAGGTTCACCCAATAACAAGCAAACAACAGAGGGAAGCAGATTTATTTGATCAAAAGGACCAGCAATCGATGTCCTGTGTTGTGTCGGTGATGCATCATTTGTATGGTTAGGGATTTTCGTTTCAATGTTAACTACCTCCGGAGATTGTTTAGTTAAGGTAATTAAATGCTAATTGAACGGTGTCGGAAGACACAGTTCAACGATAACCATATGTTTTGCAATTTGTTTTCGGTGGATTCATTGGGCCATGTCCGGTTGTTGCTTGGCTGTGGTCGGGGGTTCTGTTCCACGATGCAGCTTGCAAATTGATAAAATAAATAAACGGGACAAATATTAGTCGCCTGCAGAGCATTGATCTGAACAATTTTAATGGTAAGGGTAAATAATATAAATTTTAATTAAGCGTCCTCTGCGCAGTATGTGGCTTTTCCCTAAAAACATTTTGCTTTGCGAATTTATGAAAGCCATATTCAGTGCAATGTCAATAGGTCAGTTTCTCATTAAGTACACAGTACAGCCATTATTAAGTGCACATCTGGTGCACGAAGCATCGATTTATAAGACCCAGCCATCCATTCTGTAAGCGTGGAGTATACAAATAATTTGGTCATTCATATGGGGCTCGTGGCTCATCGTGGCTCGAAGCAGACAACATATTTCCGCACACATACTCGTATACCGGGAGAATTAGTTCGATTCAATAGTTTTTGAGATAACCATTCCTTCACACAGACAGATAGACAGACAGATTTGGGGATATGTTTATTTGATCCAATCAGGTGTGGGAGATGCACTTAGATATAAGAAAGCAAACACTTAACAGAGTGGACCCGAGCCTCAACCAACAAGCCTCAGTTGGCCTTCAATATAGTATGGCAGTATCTTTCCTGCATTCTGAAGGCTTGTCTTGAGCTCGGAACAACACCAACTGCCTGGACCGAGGTAAAAGTGGTCTTTTTACCCAAAGCAACAAGACATCGCACACCCTCCCAAAGGACCTTAGACCTATTAGTCTAACGTCCTTCCTTCTCAAGATTCTGGAAAGAATCCTGGACCTACACATCAAGGCCACTATTGATAGCACCCTACTATCCACGTCACAGCACACCTACCAAAAAGGTAAATCTGTCGAAACGGCTTTGCACTCCATCATTCACCCTATCGAAAAATCACTCTCAATCAAAGAGTTCACCCTAGTGTCATTTCTAGACATAGAGGGAGCCTTCAACAACGTTGAAACAAATTCGATTACCAGTGCCTTACGTAGGCTCAACATCTGCCAACCCATCTGTTGTTTCATAGAACACATTCTAAAGAACAGGGTAATAACAGCATCCTTCGGAAGTAGCACTGTCAAGCGACATGCACATCGAGGCACCCCTCAAGGAGGTGTACTGTCTCCACTATTGTGGAATTTATTGCTCAACGAGGCCCTTCTAAGGATCGAAAAAACTGGATGCAATGTTATTGCCTATGCAGACAGGCAAATACCCGCAGACGCTGGCCGATGTCATGCAGTCTGCTCAGATGGACCGATTGGAGGGGTATCTGCGTGCTCTAGCTAAGATAATAGCTAAAATCATCCTTGAGCGAATCAAACAACATCTCGAAGACACACTCGATGCCGAACAAGCAGGTTTCCGCTCTGGATCCTCCTGTGCCGACCACATCAACACCCTGCGGATTATCATCGAACAGTGTGTTGAATATCGATCGCCACTCCACCTGCTGTTCATCGATTTTGAGAACCCGTTCGATAGTGTCAACAGGGAGTTTATTTGGCGTGCCTTACGCAGGAGAGGCATTCCCGATAAACTAATTGCTGTTATCAAAGCTACATATGAAGGCTCCAAATGTCACGTTCTGCACAGGGGAAGGTTGTCTGAGGGATTTGAGATCCAAAGTGGGGTAAGACAAGGCTGTATCCTTTCACCAATATTATTCCTGTTGGTGATTAGCGATGTGCTTCATGCAGCTTTGTCGACGGGAAACGGAGGAATTCGATGGGCTCTTACATCTCAACTGAAACATCTTGACTACGCTGACGATGTATGCTTACTCTCCCACAGAATTATGGACCTCCACAAAATGACAGCAGATGTGGAGACGGAGGCAGGTGTCGTCGGACTGAAAATGAATACGGCAAAAACTAAAAGTATCAGCCTTGGAACTAACTCATCGGCTCAAATATGCATTGCTGGACAACCGGTAGAGAGAGTAGAGGATTTCCAGTATCTTGGGAGTATTGTCTCGACCGATGGTGGAACCGAACTGGATATAGCCAACAGGATCGCCAAAGCAAAGTCCGCGTTCGGTATGTTGTCCAAAATATGGCGAAGCAATGCAATCAGTTTGAGCACCAAGATAGGACTCTTCCGCTCCAACGTTGAATCCGTGCTGCTATATGGTTGCAGCACGTGGAGAGTGACCATTACTACCACCAGAAAGCTGCAAACGTTCGTTAATAGGTGTCTGCGTAATATCTTAAGGATTTTCTAGCCCAATCGTATCTCTAACGAACACCTTTACGAGAGAACGGGTCAGGAACCAATAGGCACAATTATCCAACGGCTGAAGTGGCAGTGGATTGGTCACACGTTCCGAAAGGGTGACAGCTCCATAGCGAACCATGCTATGCAATGGAACCGTCTAATTCAGGATGGCAGAAGACCTGGCGGTCCGAGGAGAACATGGCGCAGAACAGTCGAGAAGGAGGCACGGTAGTTAGGAAAAAGTTGGGGAGAACTCAGACACATTGATAAATGCGGCCTTTCCGTTAACCCGACGAAGACCGAGCTAGTTCTATTCACAAGAAAACACAAGCTACCTGACTTCGCTCCGCCCAAGAAAAGGGGATCCACCCTCAAGCTTTCAAATAGTGCTAGCTATTTAGGCATAAAGCTTGACCGCAAGCTAATTTGGAAGGAGAATGTCGTCGAACGGTCCAGGAAATCGCTGGCCGCTCTATACATCTGCAAGAAAGCAGTAGGCACCACCTGGGGCCTTAAACCAAGCATCATGCACTGGCTATACACGTCGGTCATTAAACCGATTCTCATGTATGGAGTATTGGTATGGTGGCCCGCCTTGGAGAAGAAATCCAACCTATCCATAATGGAGGAAACTCAGCGAGTTGCATGTCTCAGTAATACCGGTGCACTGAGAACTTCTCCCACAGCCGCTGACTGGCTGGCGGCTAGCACACTATCAGCACCTGATATTGTTATTTATGTCAACAGTGAGGCAGCCATCAAATCCCTCGCATCCAGCACTACGAGATCTAAGGCAGTGAAAGACTGTCGCATATCTCTTAACGAGGTAGCTGGTCAGTACAACCTCACCCTTTGCTGGGTACCAGGTCACTGTGACATACCGGGGAATTGTGCAGCCGACGAACTAGCACGACAAGGCTCCTCTTGTACAGATAGCATAAGCATCATCGACATCGAAGCGCCAGCGTCTTATGTTAAGTACCTTATTCAAATTGATGCCGAGAAAGTAGCCAATCATCGATGGCAACATCTAGACCAATGTCATACCGCCAGACAGCTCTGGCCAGCACTCAATAAATCCAGGTCCATCGGACTCTTAAAGCACAAGAGAGGAACCCTCTCAAAAATAACAAATGTCCTCACTGGACACTGCGTCATAGGAAGACATGCCCAAAGATTAGGTATGCCTCATAATGACTTTTGCAGAAGCTGCAGAGATGAAGAGGAAGAAGAGACCATCAGTCATCTCCTGTGCGCCTGTCCTGCGCTGGCCAACATTAGGAAGGCCACTCTGGGTGAATACTTCTACAATGATCTTAGTGATCTCGGCAACGCCTGCACGGGTAAAATTCACGACTTCATTCAACGAAGCAAATGGTTCCAAGAGTAAGAGGGTGAACCACCCGCCTTACACATCGGCAGTACAATGGACCTACTTTTTGGTCTAAGTACATCCTCATCGAGGGCCGATCCAAACCTAACCTAATCTAACAAGCCTCCCCAGCTAAAGCTGTCTGTTGTCAATGATACCGTCATCGAATAATCAAGCTAGTGCCTCACGGTTTCAGTCCAATCAGTGTCGAAATCTTATGCCAACTCCACTGCGAAATTAGAACTCTGGTAATAAGGTGGCTAAGCACCGTCACAAGCGAGGCCAGTACAGAACACATCCCGGCAATCACGCCGGACGAGCTACATGAAGCATGGAGGAAGAAAGGCGACAACAAAGCACCTACCTAGAACCGACGGCATCCTAAATATGGCATTCAAAGCGGCCATTCAAAAGAGACCGAACCTTTTTATAGCAACGATACATAGGTGCCTTATCGTCATCTTATTATTTGTCGTGCACGTCTTTGCTGGATTGTTCGTCTTCTTGATTATGTCATGGTTGATTATACGTCTTTGCTGGTTACTTCGACTTGGCTGGTGTGTTCATCTTCTTGATTACGTCTTGGTCGTCTTGGCTGGTTGCTTCATTTTGGCTGATTATTTGTCTTGGCTGGTAGTGGTCATCTTCACTATCGGACGTGGTGTTTTCCACTGTTGACAAAGGCTTCGTGAAGTCTGCGCTAGTTGTTGTCTTGTGCGGACCTTCGTGAACTCCGATCTTTGATACTTCATATCGTTCATTCAAGGAGTTAGTTAGTTGTAAATTGGGTACGTCTAATTGCGACTAAGTCATCGACTCGGTATTTGGTGGCAAGTTTTCGCTTTTTGTTGTCACTGTTCCCATTTTCTTCTTGGACCAGTTTGATGTTCTGTGGGGTATCTTCTCTGAGTTGGTCGCGCTCTTCGTCAAAGGCTCTCCTCACTTCCTCGTTGACGCTTTCTGCTAATTATGTCCTACTTATACGCGTCGCGGTGCCGAAGACTGCTTTTTGTAAGTCCAGCTTGTTGATGACTTCTGCAGCTGACGTCGACTTACATGGGTAAATCCAAAGAAATTTGAAAAAGCCATCGACAACGCAGAAGATGTAGCAGTAGTTTTTGTTGGTGGGTGATAATAGTCCTAGGTGGTCGACGTGGTACGTGTCTAACGGCAACTCGTTCTTTCGAACCGGGTTAAGGTACCCCTATTGTTTTCCCGCAGTTCTTCCTTATGTGATCTATTTTTGCTCCAAAATTTGGGATGAAATATTCTCTCGAGGGAACTTCTTCCATCTTTCACGGTCCAAAATGTCCTTCTTCGTGGGTAGCTCTGATGAGTTCTTGTGCTATGCTGCTAAGAATACACAGCAACTCGTTCCCCTTTTGATCATCTTTGTAGAGCAAGTCATGCTCTTTAAAGTAGTCCTCATGTGCTGCATTTTGTAGAACTTTGAAATAGTCATCGGCGTCTTGTGCAGGCGAACCCCACAGGCGGATCAGTAGAAATGCAGTGAAGTGGGAGGGTTATGATCCCTTATTTTCGGATCATAACCTCGCTGATAAAAGGAAGAAGAAGAGGAAGATCGGCGTCTTGTGTAGCCCTTACATGTAGCAAAAATTCGCTTGACACAACAATAGAAGCAGGGTTGCGACTGAGGGCGCCCACGTATTTCATGCGCGTTTCGGGTCGGTGTTTAAACGTGAAGTCATAGTCTTGAAGATTAAGTGCCCACCCCGCAGAATTTCCTTCCTCTCCATCTAGGCTTTAAAAGCCGCATAATCTGTGACTATCTTGTAGGACAACCCCAACAG
This sequence comes from Brachypalpus laphriformis, assembly GCA_945910035.1. Taxonomy (NCBI): domain Eukaryota; kingdom Metazoa; phylum Arthropoda; class Insecta; order Diptera; family Syrphidae; genus Brachypalpus; species Brachypalpus laphriformis. Next base: position 146,478,315 of record OX246755.1, read on the forward strand.
ACACACTCTTAATTTTTCCAAGGCGTTGACGACGGCGTGTACCTCAAGCTCATAACTTTTGTAGCGTTCTTCAGCTGGAGAAGTCTTCTTGCTATAGAAGTACACAGGGTGGGATTTACCGTCGTCGGATGTTTGTAAGAGGGCTGCCCCATAGCGCCATTTGGACGTGTCAGTGTGCAATTCTGTCTTTGCCACCTGGACATAGAGCTTCAGGACTGGTTTCGATGATAGGGATTTCTTGAACTCCACGAAAGCCATCTTTTGAGTGATGCCGAACTTAAATGGTTGGTCTTTCCTTAGGAGTTGAGTAAGTGGGCGGCAATTTCGGACAAGGCGGTCTTTTTGAGTCGAGTGAAGCACTGGTAATCTTCATCTACCCCAATAACCACATCGTCCATGTATAAAAGAAGATATCCCCTCTCCACTAGAGGTTTGAAAACGCGATTGATGTACTTCTGGAAGACGGTTGGTGAGGTGCATAGTCCAAAAGGGGCACGTAGAAACTCCCACTGACCAGAGGTGCTCAGTGGCCTGCGGACATTGACTTACTTACTTAGTTACTTACTTATGTCCTGTATCCCCTTGTGGGTCCTAGGGCCTCTACTATGCCTACGCGCCATTGTGTACGGTTTCTGGCAATGTGTCTGAGTTCTTCCCAATTTTTCTCCAATTGCCGTGCCTCCTTCTTGACTGTTCTGCGCCATGTTCTCCTAGGACCGCCTGGTCTTCTGCCACCCTGAGTTAAAGGATTGCATTGCATAGCATGGTTCGCTATGGAACTGTCACCCTTTCGGAACGTGTGACCAATCCACTGCCACTTCCGCCGTTGGATGGTTGTGCCTATAGGTTCCTGACCTGTTCTCTCGTATAGGTGTTCGTTAGAGATACGATTGGGCCAGAAAATCCTTAAGATATTGCGCAGGCACCTATTAACGAACGTTTGCGGCTCTCTGGTGATAGTAGTGGTCACTCTCCACGTGCTGCAACTATATAAGAGCACGAATTCAACGTTGGAGCGGAACAGTCTTATCTAGTTGTTCAAACTGATTGCATTGCTTCGCCATATTTTGGACAACATCCCGAACGCGGACTTTGCTTTGCCGATCCTGTTGGCTATATCCAGTTCGGTTCCACCATCGGTCAAGACAATACTCCCAAGATACTGGAAATCCTCTACTCTCTCTACCGGTTGTCCAGCAATGCATATTTGAGCCGATGAGTTAGTTCCAAGGCTGATAATTTTGGTTTTTGCCGTATTCATTTTCAGCCCGACGACACCTGCCTCCATCTCCACATCTGCTGTCATTTTGTGGAGGTCCATAATTCTGTGAGAGAGTAAGCATACATCTTCAGCTTAGTCAATATGTTTCAGTTGAGATGTAAGAGTCCATCGAATTCCTCCGTTTCCCGTCGACAAAGCTACACGAAGCACATCGCTAATCAAAAAAATACAAATATTTGGCGCAACAGCTCTTTATTAAAGCGCCAGGGCCTAGCTTCTCGCAACCACTCATGTTGTGTGCGTTATATTTTTCACACGAATGGAAGGGACCTACAGTTAAATGCCGAATCCGAACGGCGATTTGAGAAGCTTTTTCGTGACAACAATACTCTCGGATGTTTGTCAGACGCTCGCGAGAGGTGGGACCGTTAAAAAACTGTTTGGTATTTTCTGGGGTTCGAATTTGGAACCTCATGTGTAGTGATCCGGCACATTAACCACTTACGCCACGGCGCCCACTAATCACCAATAGGAATAATATTCCTGAAAGTATACAGCCTTGTCTTACCCCACTTTGGACCTCAAATTCCTCAGACAACCTTCCTCTGTGCAGAACGCGACATTTGGAGCCTTCATATGTAGCTTTAATAATAGCACTTAGTTTATCGGGAATACCGCTCCTGCGTAAGGCACACCAAATGAACTTCCTGTTGACACTATCGAACGTCTTTTCAAAATCGAGAGATTGACTTGGTAATGGTATAAAGGGAGTCTGTACCTTACCAGCGACTTCAATTCCCGCTTTTAAATTGACTTTTTATATATATTTTTTTTTTTGCGAGAATATCCCGGATGAGCCTCCAAAATTATTTATGGGATATTAATCATTTTACCCGTTTGGCGGGTAAAATCGCATCATCACCTCCCTGTGATGACCGCTGGATAGCTATCTGATAGTGAACTAACGATGAGCGTATGCTGAGTCTGACGATGTATGGGTAGCTGAACACTCGGACCTGCGTACACACATCTGGGTGAACTTCAGCGCGCATATGTTTAACAGGACGAGGCATTTCTTGTTGACCTGATCGGCTGAAATATGCGTCTCAGAAGTCTAACAAGAGGTCCTCAGAAGGAGGACGTGCGGCGGATGAATTCTCCCGATGGAATCAACGGTGACGTCTACAGGCCAGCGGAAACCTTACCGGAACTACTTCGACATATTTGAAGCTGAGGTCTGTAAAGATTTTCAATACTACGTCAGGGTATTGAAAAAGAGATGGTGGCGGATGAACCCTTAATGGGCCAACAGCAGCGCTCATATCCCCGAAGTGGGTTACTGACATCGGTGTATCCGGCCCCTCGTCCTAGGGGTTGCTAAAAAAGGATCTGGTCCTCCAGGTTGGGGGTTGTGCCGTCAGGTTAACTTCCCTACCACGTAAAAAACCTTCGGTTACGAAGCAACCAACAGCCTCGGATACGGATGATTTTACTGTTGATGACCCAAGCAAACGTAAAAAGGACAACGATCTTCGTGTCTGCACGTGGAATGTTAGGTCCCTCTACAAACCACGTGCAGCCGAACAACTTGCGGAGGCCCTAGAGTGTCTCAAAGCAGACATTACCACCATCCAAGAAGTGCGATGGGATGGGCCGGGCAAAACGAGTATGAAAAACTGCAACATCTACTACGGCGATTGCTACAGACAAAAAGGACAGCGTCTATTCGGCTGCGGATTTGTCATTGGAGACAGACTTAGGCAAGAAGTCTTGAGTTTCTGGCATATGAACGAGCGCCTTATGACTATCCGTATCAGCGCCAAATTTGCCAACATTAGCCTAATATGCGTTCACGCCCGTCATGAGGAGAAGGACGACGCGACAAAGGATGACTTCTACCAGCTCTTGGACAAGACGTATGAGCAATGCCCTAGCCACGACGTTAAAATTATCTTAGGCGACTTTAACGCAAAGCTAGGAAGAGAGAAAGTCTTTAGTAGCGTGGTCGGAAAGCACAGCCTGCACGACAACACTTCCGACAACGGACTCAGGCCAATCGACTTTGCAGCGGGGCGAAACTTTGTCGTAGCTAGTACGCGGTTCCCACGTCTCGATATTCACAAAGGAACATGGCTCTCTTTTGATCGAAAAATCGTCAACCAAATCGATCACATTGCGATCGAAGGCACTCTTCCAGTATTCTGGGTGTCCGGACTTTCCGAGGAGCCAACGTTGACTCGGCTCACTACCTAGTTGTAGCCAAGGTATGGATGCGGATATGCAGAACGGAGCAAAATCAACGAAATACTGTGAGGAAATATGACGTGGGGTGGCTACAATCGCAAGAGACCGCCAGAACCTTTGCCGATCGTGTTTCTTCTAATCTCAATCTAAGTCCTATGCCGCCAGCAGCAAATGCGGAAGACCAGTGGCAGCGTTGCCAACAAGCCATCAGAGATGCCGCCTCTGATGTACTGGGTTTCTCTGGCCCACCACAACGAAACCCCTGGTTTGATGAGAAATGCCGGCAAGCACATGCAGCTAAACAAGAGGCGTACAAAGCGGCGCTGCATAGAAGGACGTGCGCAGGAGAAAAGAGGAACATCGACTTCTCAGAAAGAAGAAAAAAGAGCATGAGAAGCGCTCGATCGAAGAGATTGAGAGACTCTATTGCAGGAATAATGTTCGAAAATTTTACCAGAGGGTAAAAAGAAAATGCCAGGGTTTCAAAGCCAGAACAGAAGCCTGCAGGGACGGAAATGGCAACATAGTAGTGGAATCGCAGTCGGTGCTGAGGATATGGAAGGAACATTTCTGCAGACTGCTAAACGGCGATGATGATCAATATTCCGCTGTCAGGCAGAATGAGCCATTCAACAGTGACGATGGCAGTCAAAATTCCCGTCAACCCGATCAGAATGAAGTGAGGATAGCGATATCTAAACTCAAATCCAACAAAGCTGCTGGAGCCGACGGACTTACCGCTGAACTTTTCAAGGCAGGAGGAGATGAGTTGGTAAGGAGCATGCACCAGCTCATCTGTAAAATCTGGTCGGACGAAAGTATGCCCGATGAATGGAGTCTCAGCATCGTTTGCCCGATCCTGAAGAAAGGAGACCCTCTGAACTGCGCCAATTACAGAGGTATAAGTCTCCTCAACATCGCATATAAAATCCTGTCTGCCGTATTATGTGAACGCCTAAAACCGATCGTCAGCAACTTGATAGGTCCTTATCAGTGCGGTTTCAGGCCGGGAAAGTCCACCATTGACCAAATATTCACACTACGGCAGATCTTGGAAAAAACCCATGAATATAAAATCGATACGCACCACGTCTTCATCGATTTCAAAGTTGCCTATGATAGCGTGTATAGAGACGAGTTATACAGAGCCATGTCTAGTCTTGGCATCCCTGCCAAGCTCGTCCGTTTGTGCAGAATGACGATGGAGAACTCTCGCTGCTCCATCAAAGTCGGTAAGAACGTCACCGAACCGTTCGATGTCAGGAAAGGTCTTAGACAAGGCGACGCGCTATCATGCGATCTCTTTAACATAGTACTTGAGAGAATTGTACGAAACTCACAAGCCAACCCCGGAGGTACAATCTTCTTCAAGTCTGTACAACTACTCCCTTATGCCGATGACATTGACATAATCGGAAGAACTCAGCGGGCCGTCAATGGGGCATCTACGAGTATTGAGATCGAGGCAGCAAAGATGGGTCTAGCGGTCAATGAAAGCAAAACAAAATATATGCTGTCTACAAAAAGGACACCCAACATCGGCGTCTTGGGCAGAACGCCACAATAGACAGATACAATTTTGAGGTAGTAACGGATTTTGTCTACCTAGGCTCTATGGTCAGCTCCGCAAATGACATGAGTGGAGAGATCACACGGAGAATTACTCTTGCCAATCGTTGTTTCTATGGGCTAACAACATACAGTCCTGCTGTATGGCGCAGAGGCATGGGCTTTGAAAAAACCGGATGAGGATGCCCTTGGTTATTTCGAGAGAAAAGTTCTTCGAGCGATCTTTGGTCCCGTCTGCATAGACGGTGAGTGGAGGAGAAGGTACAATGCCAAACTATACGGCCTGTACAAGGACATCGACTTAGCCAGAAGAGTTCACATACAGCGACTAAGATGGCTGGGTCATTTAGAGTGGATGGAGCCCAACGTTTCCGCTTAGAAAGTTTTCTAATCCACCCCGGATGGAGGACGCAGTAGAGGACGACCTCGCGGTAGGTAGCGCAAACAAGTGAAGGGGGACCTCAACCAACTTGGCGTGCGCAACTGGAGGCAGCTGGCTCGTAATCGTGCTAGCTGGAGAGGTTTGTTGGTTGAGGCCCAGGTCCACCCCGGACCGTAGCGCCATCTAAGTAAGTAAGTAAGTAATCGTTTATTAAATTAAATTCAAAATACAAAGTTAAGCTATAAACTATGAATAATTTATAAAAAAAAGAAGAGAACTGAGGAACGAAAATTGGCACGCGACTGGCTCCTTTGACGAACAGAATTCAACTGTCTCCTTTTTGTCATAAAATCAACCACCGCATGTGGTGAATAAGAATTTTGTAGTCACAGGGTCATCCCACACATACGGCAGACTAATTGCGGTCCCAGAGGACAGAGCAGCTCTGTCAGATAAGCAGTATGGTTTTAGCCTTTCTATCGTCGATGCCTTATTGGCGCCTGGAGGCAGTAGATTTAGCAGTTGGGGCAATGCCGTGTGTTTTTTTTTTTTTTGCAATGCTGTGGAGAATATAGCGAAGGTCAAGAAAGTCACAAAGACAAAAATGCCTTGAACTGCCCTGAACAGAAAGTTGAGGTACAAGACTGATGATGGCGTTAAATACTACAGCGTTTTCCCGAGAGTTCCGCAGGTGTTGGTCATTGGGCCTCTTCTGTGGAAGATAATGTATGATGGAGTCTTTCGACTAAAGTTGCCATTAGGAGCTAAGGTGATCGGCTTTGATGCCGGTATGACTGTGGTTACTGCTGCACATCCACGAAAAAGAGTCCGCGGTAGATGAAGCAGTCGGCAAGATCAAAAATCGACTAGAGACTGCCGACCTAGAGCTAGCTGACCACAAAACCGAGGCTGTCCTAATAATCAGCCGAAAGACAGTAGAATACACGAATTTCCGGGTTAGGAACCAAACAATCGTGTTTAAAGAGGCATTGAAATATCTAGGTGTACTGCTCGATAAAAGGTTGCACTTTAAAATGCACGTCAAGTATCCAAGTGAAAAGGTGTAACAAATGCAGGCAGCGAATTTTCCGTCTGCTGCAAAACATCTGGAAACGCCAGGAGGATTCCGCTTTATAGAGTGTTTATAAGCTGCTCCGGTGTATGCGGGGGCAGTCACAATGAAGGAAACAAGAAGGAAGCTCTAGTCTGCATACAGATTCTGCGCAATGAGAACTGTAAGCGGTGTCCGAACCATTTCGAACGAAGCAGCCTGTGTTATAGCCGGTATGTTCCTCACCAACAATCTCGCTAATCAGCTGCAAAGGGTACTTAAGTGAACCGATAAGAAGCCTGCGTTACCAGAAGGGTAAAAGGAGAAGAAAGGGTGACATCTGTAGTACTCTGGCAACCCAGGTGGGATTAGATGGCAAAGGGCTGGATAAAGAGAGCGCACGGGGACTGCAACTACCACCTTACGCAGTTCCTGTCTGGACACGGCAGCTATCGAAAACATCTCAACCCATTTGGACACGATAGCTCGCCCTTCTGTCCAGAATGCTGAAATAAAGCGGAAGACGCGGAGCACGCAGTGTTCTACTGCAACCATTTCGCAGAGGCGAGATCGAACCTAAGAGCGAGCTGAGAAGAGTTGAAAGGCTACCATAAGATGAGCCGAAACGGCAATTACAGATAATATAGCATAAGTTACTAAGCAGCCCTGTGAAGTAATACAGTAATACTTAACGACAGTGCCGCGGGGTGTGGATTAGTACATAGACGCACTCCTGGCATCGATTATTCTGATTTGCGAATCGTGCATGCTAGTGGCCCAGGCTACTAGTATCTTTAGAAAATTACCACATCCTTTCGCGCAGCCAAAAAATAAAAATAAAAATGCTGCACCTACATACTCGTATCTACTATGTTTCGTCGTTGAATCTTCCCCTCCATGTGCAGTCAACGAAGATACATATTTCCATCATTCTTTTGAACAACTTTTTTTTTTTTCAACGCCACATTCATGACAAAGTCCACGGCTCTACCACATACGCGTACATTTAACATTCAACGGGGCTAGGATGGTGAGAATTTTATAAAGCATCCCCTTAGATCTCTTTAATAGCATTGCCCTACTTGATTGGCTTTAAGACCGTAGTAACAGCGGTTGGCAAGAGTGACAGACAAATTTCTTGAGAAACTCAAGCTAATATGCGTTGTTATTTGTATGTAGTAGTTCTATTATTACAATACCAGTCTACTTCGAATCTCTTTGGTGGTTACGGAGTCAGAACCGATTACTTTTGTAAGGTGGAGATTTGAATGAATGTGTTCACAAAAATCAGAGTGCCTTGTGAATTTTGAAAGATTATTTTCGCATAAGGTCATACCTAGTTCTCCGTATATATGAAAAGGTAAGGACGAGTTGTTTTTGAATTCAACAGGAGACCTTAATGTCAGTCTAACACCCCCATGCAACTTTTGAACTGTTTGACTCAGCTGTAATGTAATGCTGTGTTTTCTAAAAGCTTTTAACCTTTGTGTCTACACCCACATACCCGGGTGTGTTTTTCATTTTCAGATTGATATATTTTGAGTTCTAGATGCCGTATCGACTTGAATTTTGGAAAAGCCTCCTAAAATATTGTTTTTTATCATATTCGAAAAAAAAATTTTTCTTTTTGGGTCAAAATTTACAAGTACATAGTTTTTGCGATTTACCCCTTCTATCTATAGCCAACACACCCGGGTGTGCATGGAAAAATGTATGTAAATTGTTAGTTAGAAATGCAGAAAAGCACTATTGTTTCATTATAAATTCTTATTTTTTATTCATTTGACATTATTTTTTTATTTTGTTCGGAAAAAAAAGGAAAATGTTAAATTTTATAAAAAAAAGCGTTATTTTAGGATGAACATCTATCAGCAGAAACTGGCTTTTTGCATTCTTTGCAGACTTTTCGTGTTGGCCATGAAGAAATTTACATAAAAGGCCACTAAATGAAACACCAACTTAAACGTTATAAAATATATCTTTATTTTAGGGTTCGTGCGAACGAGTTAAAGGTTGTATTTCGAAAAAACCCAAGGTTCAGTGGGTGGGATGGGATGTATTTTATATGGGAATGGGGTGTGGTGAATTCAATAAAGGGGAAGTGGGTACTGTTTTGGCATTTACATACAGTGGTATAATATTTATTATGGTACGGGCTAAAGTTGTTTGGCGCTAATATTCCGGCCACCTTGATGGGCTGTAGACCGTCAATCATCTTCTGCTAGTATAGGGGCGATTTTTGCTATAGGACGCCGATAGCTTCCGGAACTAGTCTTGAGCTCAACTACTCGTACTTTCCCGTCGTCTCCCTTGAAGGTTTTTGTTACCCGAGCCAGTACCCATTTATACGGGGGTAAGTTGTCTTCATGGACTATGAGCAGACTTCCTTCTTGGATATTGGGCTGAGCGGTAAACCACTTAGAGCGCACCTGGATATGTTCGATATACTCGCTCAACCATCTCCTTCAAATGTGTTGTTTGATCGCCGATACACGTTGCCATCTATGAAGATAGGAAAAGTTTTCGTTATTAAAGTTTGGTTCTCGAAATAAATTAATTGCCGATCCAATTGGAAAGTATCCTGGGGTCAGCGCACTGATGTCATCACGATTTGAAGATACTGGAGTGATTGGTCTCGAATTTAACACGCCTTCGATTTCAGCTAGTGCTGTCGCTAGCTCCTCAAAGATCAATAGCGCACTGCCCAAGGTCTTGTAGAGAAGTCCTTTTGCCGATTTCACAGCTGCTTCCCAGAGCCCTCCGAAGTAAGGCGCTCGAGGTGGGATGAACTTGAACTCCATCATCTTCTCCGAAGCGAAACTTAAAATATTTGTTTTATTAGATGATGCAAAGAATTTGTTACGAAATTCCACTAATTTAGTCCTAGCCCCTACAAAATTGGTCGCATTAGCGCAATCAATTTTTGTTGGACAACCTCTTCGCCCTATCAACCGCTTAAGCGCTACTATAAACGCATCCGATGTCAAATCAGAAACCACATCCAAATGTACAGCTTTTGTGGAGAAACAGACAAATACTGCTATGTAGGTTTTATATGGCTGTTTTCCGCGAATCTTCCATGACGTTAGTATTGGACCACAGAAGTCCACCCCGCAAACAGAGAATGGTCGGTTGGGAGTTAATCTGTCCTTGGGCAAATTTCCCACGGTTTGCTGCAACAGTTGTGGCTTGTACCTTCTGCAATGAACACAGTTCCGAACGATCTGCCTAACCACCACTCTTCCGTTTATGATCCAGAATCGATCTCTAACGAAGTTGAATAAAGCCTGCAGACCAACGTGAAAGTTACTTCGATGCAGGTACCTCACGTAACTGTTCACAAATTGATTGGCGTTTGGTAAGAGCATTGGGCATTTTTTTATCATGTGCTATATCAGCACTGCCTACGCGACAACCTACTCTGATGATACTCCTTTTTCCAGTCTCATCCAAGATTAATCCCAGTTTTAAATATTTGAGATTCGATGTAGATCCTCCAGCCCTGATTTCTGCTATCTCCTTGGCGAAGCTTCGCTTTTGGATACACCACACAAGTGTCAAGAGTGCATTGTTAAGGTCTTCTCCCGAGAGTTTTACTCCGGCGGACCTATTTCCTCTAGCAGCTGCGATGAATTTTAGCATATACGCTACGATCCGAAGCGTTTTAACGTAGGAACTGTGTTTATAAAATATGTCTGAAAACACTTTCTCTGCAACTTCGCATACAAATATGCTTTTCCGTTTTTTCCGTTCCAACAATGGCTCCCTTACATCGAGTTCAGCGAAATCTTTGTTGTCTGGCCAATCATTGCATCACAGATAATATAGTTACATAGATATCGCATCCAGTACAAAAAAAATGGCCAATTTTCAATCGACTGGGATTTACTCCTGGGTTCGATCGATCTTGGTTGCCACCCTAGTAAAGGAGATTAATCGAACTCTTTCAGACCAAACGAAATAAAATTATGTTGCAATACCATGCAATAATCTTGCTCCTCAGTGTGTCGTAGAAACACCAAAGCAAACTTCTGTCATACAAAAACCATTTTCTGTTAAAGAACAATATCTATGTACATACAACAAACTGATGGTATGGTATGATTCAATAGCGATCGTGACATTGTCATGGCTTGTGTGTATCTTACGTCGCGTCGTGTTGTCTTAGAAGGGTTGCATGGCAATTATGTACTTCTCTGGATGCGTATTTCTTGTTTCTTTTGGTAAATACATGAGTCTGAAATTTCTGTCATCGCAGGTTAAAAATTTGTGTATCATTTATTTGAGATCGAATTGCGACAGCGCTTGGTTTTAAATAAAAATAACAAATGAATGATAAAAGGAAATCAGGAGTTTCTTGCACGACATGCAAGTAATCGAGAAGGGTTTTTCCTAATTTAAAAATTGTTGCATGCCTCTCAAAAGAAAAAAACGATATTTTAAATAATTTATGGAAAAAAGCATGTAGTTTTAATGGCGATAAGATTTTTTTTTTTTTTTGCCAAAATCATTTTTGTAGTGAGTTTGTGGGCAGGAAAATGCTAAAAAGAGATGCAGTTCCCACACTCAATTCACAAAATCATATTGATCAATTTGAAGAATTATCAAATCTTTCTTCGGCGAATAGGTAGTAAGAGAAGAAGAAGTTCAAGTTCAGATCTAGGCTGCTTGAAATGCATCAAATTGATGCAATCAATCGAGAAGCGGGAAAAAAACATTTTCAACTAAAAAATAGTATTGCTTCTTTCAGTTTGAAAATAAAAACTTTAAAGCAAAAACTTAGATTAAAGAACAGAACATTAAAAATAAAGAAACAAAATAGGTATTCAGGTTTGGTATCCCAAATTAAGAGCATGGATATGTCAGAGCAGTGTAAGTTATTTTGTGTTATGTTGATGGGGCTTTCTAAATCAAATTTGTATAGCCCAGAAGAAAAAGAACTTGCACAAAATGTTTTTTGTCATTCGCAAAATACATACATACATATACATACATTTCTACGCGATGGGTTGGGCTTTCAACTTCCTCATATAGCTTCATTATATCGTTGGGCTCCTGTGAAAGGTCTACAGCCTGGGTACCAAAGCATGGCTCAAAATATATTGAAATCTAAAATTGCATCAATGAGTCATCGTCAAAAGTTCCCCGTGCAGGGACGGGTTAAGAATATCACTGCAGCGCCCCCCCCAACAACCAGCGCTTGTCGTAAAAGGCGACTAAGGGGACAAATCAGATCTAGGCAATATAACACCCAAGTGAGCCTAGCGACACATATACTACCTTAAAAACCCTCCCACAAGTGTGCATGCGAGTCCGTGGGTTGACACGGCTGGAGATCACCGGTGTCATAAAAGAAAGATCAAACAATACTAAAACAGGAGCATGCACGTGTCAAACAACAAACACCATCGCAATATGGTGCAAAAAATTGTATTGCAAAACTGTATCATTATGGTAATACTTGCAAAAAGGAAAGGCACTACCCCGCCAGGCACTACCACTGCTGTGCATGGTACTGATCCTGGACCGAGCAGAAATGTTCGGGTCAGAGCTATACGGATTCCGGGGGCTAGCAAAATAATGAAACAGTTTGGACGCAATTTGAGGGTCGCGAGTTGGAACGTTGGAAGCATGACCGGTCGAAGTTACGAGCTGGAAGAGATGATGAATAGAAGGCGGGTGGACATCTTGTGTGTCCAAGAGACGAAATGGAAAAACACCGGAAATCGGGCGCGTTTCTTGGACGTTAGGACAAAAGATTACAAGATGTTCTACTACGGAACGGAAAAGTCTAAGAACGGAATCGGTATCATCCTTGCGGCAGAGCTACTTGGAAACGTCTTGAGCATTTCGAAGTCCAGCGACCGTTTGATGTCTCTCAAACTAGTAATACAAGGAGAGGTGTGGAATATTGTCAGTGCATATGCTCCCCACGATGGGTATAATCAGAGAGATAAAGATGCATTTTGGCTAGATTTCCACAATCTCCTTAAGAACATCCCAAAGGAAGAATTTCTATTTGTTGGAGGAGATTTGAATGGACATGTCGGGAAATCAAACGAAGACTATGAAGACTGCCATGGAGGACTAGGATATGGCACCAGGAACCTTCCTGGTGAAGACATCCTAAGCATGTGCAAATCACACGGTCTTATCGTGTTAAATACCATGTTCATCAAACAAAGCCGACACCTGATCACTTACAGCAGTGGTGGAGATGAAACTCAGATTGACTACCATTTGGTAGGCAGTTCCATGAAGCCCCGGGTAAAAGATTGCAAAGTGATCCTGGGAGAGGCAATCGCTCGGCAACACCGTCTCCTGCTAACAGAAATTTTTATGAAAACACCAAAGAAAAGCAAACAAACAAGGGTCTCTGAGAAAATCAAGTGGTACAATCTGGACAAAGAAAAAGGCGAGGCTTTTGTTTACGTAATGAAAAATTACCTCTCTCACACCATCAACGGAGCTGAGGATGAAGAGTGCAGAGCACAAAATATGTGGGATTCCCTACAGCGAACTTGCTTAAATAAGGCCAAATCACTGCTAGGAGCTTCAAAAGGCCACCATCAACACGCCAAAGAAACATGGTGGTGGAGTGATGAAGCTAAGAAAGTGATAAATGAGAAGAAAGCGGCTTTCAAAACTTGGTCAAAGTGCCCCTCTAATAATAGTGACGAAAAAGCTCGCCTCGAAATGGAATACAGATGCTGCAAGAAAAAAGCGAAGAAGAAGTGCGCCCAGCTTCAAGCAGAGAGTACGGAGGGCCTGTATCGGGAGCTGGAGAAAATATTTTCCCCCGTTGCTGATGCAAACCAGGCTATCCAGGATCTGCGAAGACACAATATGAACAAGAGCGCCACTATCTTCAAAATAGCCGCCCAAAGAAGGAACAATGCTCAGGAGATTCGTTCGCCAAAGTTCATTAGCAATGCTCATGGCCAGCTTCTTGTGGATGACGACAAAATTCTGCAGAGGTGGCGACAGTATTGTGAAGAGCTTTTAAATGAACAGTTTCCCCGGCTATACTTTCCAAGAGCCACCCCTAACTGTGAAGAAATAGCCGACATTACAGTCGAAGAAGTTAGTGAGGCGGTCAAATACTCCAAAAAACGAAAAGCGGTTGGGCCAGACGAAATACCCTCTGAGTTCTGGAAAAAGATGGGAGACATCGGGTTCAGATGGCTCAGAATTCTTATCTCCAAATTCGTGAGAGGTGATCCAATGCCGAATCAATGGAGGGAAAGTTACCTCCTCCCTGTATACAAAGGGAAGGGTGATACGCGAAACTGTGATAACTACCGTTCGATCAAGCTGATGTCACACACCATGAAGATCGTTGAGCAGGTATTAGGTGGCCGACTGCGTAAAATAATACGGCTATCTGATGATCAGTGCGGGTTTGTCTCGGGTAAATCAACCACAGATGCAATCCAAAGTATAAGGATCATAATGAAAAAACATCGTGATTCCTTAAGGGATTTGCATATTGTATTGGTTGACTTTGAAAAGGCATTCGACAGACAACCACGAGATCTGATATGGGTGGCGCTAAGACATCGAGGGGTTCCAGAAACCTATGTACAGATGATCATGGACATGTACGAAAGAGCAAAGACAAGAGTAAGATGTCCCGCTGGAGTAACCGAAGAGTTCCCAATCAAAGTCGGGGTGCACCAGGGAAGCGTTTTAAGTCCTTTGCTCTTTATTACAGTCCTTGATTATCTGCTTGAAGGTAAAGTGATGGACCCCAAGGTACATCAGTTATTCTTTGCTGACGATGGAGCCATCATAAGTGAGGATCCTATATCCCTGCAACGAGCACTTGATGTGTGGGTGGACGTTTTGGAGAGAAATGGGTATTGCATTAGTTCAAAAAAGACAGAGTACTTGTGCTGCCCGTTCTCTGATCCACTCAGGCCTATTCCAGACATTTATTTGAATGGAACAGTGCTTCCCAAGTGCGAAAAGTTCAAATATCTGGGATCTATGATTAATAGCAAAGCAACTTGTGATGACGACATCAATCATCGTGTAAGCGTAGGGTGGATGAAGTGGCGAGAAAATTCCGCTATCTTCTGTGACAGAAAAATGCCCCCTAAGTTGAAAGGAAGGCTCTACACCGCAGTTGTACGTCCAGCACTCACATACGGTTCACAATGTTGGACGATGTTGCAAAACGTATGAGAGTAAATTAACGGCAGCTGAGATGAAGATGCTTCGCATGACAGCAGGAGTGACAAAGCTTGATCGAATAAGAAGTTCGAAGATCCGTGGAAGCTTTCACATCAAGGAAACCATCGTATAAAAATTAGAGCGCGACCGGCTCAGTTGGTATTGCCACGTTCAAAGAAGAGATCATTTGAACCCTGTTAAAAAGGCAATATCAATGCACGTTCCAAAGACATCGCGATGTAGGAAAGGCAGGCCTATAAACGCCTGGATCAGACAAATGCGACGACATCGGCATTTTATTGGCCTCAGTAACCGAGTGATCCAAAATCGGCAGGCCTGCCGATATTTTCTAAGGTCAAATAGGCGAACCCCACATGCGGATCAGTAGAAATGCGGTGAAGTGGGAGGGTTGTGATCCCTTGTTTTCGGATCATAGCCTCGCTGATAAAAGGAAGAAGAAGAAGAAGGTTACAGAAGCACTGTGTAATCTGAAGGATGGCAAAGCAGCAGGCTGGGATGGGATCCCTTCGGAGTTTTACAAGTATGGCACCAATGAGCTTCACGGTAGACTGACCTGCTTGTTTAATAATATTTTGGAGTTCGGATGTGTCCCGCAGCGATTTAAGGAGGCATTAATTTTTCCTATCCATAAAAAGGGTTGTACATTGGATCCAGGGAATTATCGGGGTATTTCCTTTCTGAATGCATCCTACAAAATTTTTACGGCGATACTTCAAAAACGGTTAAATGCGTGGATAGGAGCCAATAACCTACTGAATGAGTTCCAGGCGGGTTTTAGATCAGGGTACTCTACAGTCGACCATATATTTGTACTAAGCAGCATTGCAAAGTCATTTCTTTCGCAAGGCAAGAAGCTCTACGCCTTCTTTATTGATTTTAAGGCAGCCTTCGACTCGGTGGACAGAACTGCCCTATTATATAAGCTCTACTCTTTGGGAATGTCACTGAAATTTGGAACGCTAATAGGAAATCTATATGCTGATACGAAAGCTGCGGTTTGGGATGGAGATGTTCTATCGGCATGGTTCCAAACGCATTCAGGAGTACGACAGGGATGTGCGCTGAACCCAAATTTATTTGCTCTGTTCATTCATGACCTGACTGACTGTTTACCAGGAGGTGTGGAATACGAGGGTGTGCTCGTCAAAGCACTTTTGTTTGCGGACGACGTTGTTCTGTTGGCATACTCCCCGGATTCCTTACAACTCATGATCAATCGTTTGCATGAGTACACCAAATTATGGAAGCTAGTGGTCAACCTTAACAAGTCCAAAATTATGATTTTCAAGGAAGGTGGTGGCCGAAATTGTTCCAACGAAAAGTGGCACTTTGATGAGGGAGCAATCGAAATTGTTAAGGAGTACAAGTATCTCGGGGTTTACATAACTAAAAATATGAGCATGGAACGGCATCTCAAGGAAAAATTAATAAAATCTAAAACGGCCATCAATGTAGCTTGGAAAAATTGTTTCAACAGCAAATATATTAATCATAGCAGCAAATTCAGGGTTTTTGAAGCGGTGTCCGAGTCGATCCTGTTCTATGCGGCGCAAGTATGGGGCGGAAAGCAGTACGAAACGGTGGAGAAGCTATTAAGATTTTATGTGAAAAGAATATTCCGCCTTCCACCGAATACACCTAACTACATGCTTATGCTCGAAACAGGCTTATCGCCTTTATTTATTAAGACGTTCAAGCTACAGGTAGTTTATATACTAAAAGCTCTTAATATGCCAGCCCACCGTCTCCCAAGAAAAGTAGTTCTGAATGCTGTGCAAACAAAAACTGGTTGGTACAGGGAATGGCTGGATCTGGCTGATGGATGTGGGATCGAACTGAGAGAGGACAACATGCAAAACTGGGACACCAAATTGTACCAGCTCATTATAAAGTTAGACGAGCAGGCTAGAGCGAGATATGCTGAAGAGGCATCAGTACATAGGGCAATCTACAGTAAGCTCAACCATAACTTGCAGAGTAACAATTATTTCCATGATAATTACAAGATAGAAGAAATAACTATGATACTGAGACTGCGTGGTGAACTCCTGAACCTGAACTACGTACCCCACAGGGAGAACTTGCCTATTTTATGCAACATGTGTAACTTAGTGGAGAGAGAAGATGTATTCCATTTTATGGGAAGATGCCCAATCCTACGAGAAACAAGAAGGCATGTATTTGGATATGACGTCTTGACGGAGATGCAAGTGCTTTCCCTCCTTAATGAAGCGGATGTAAGCACACTTTACCGGTATTGCAAAATTGCTCTAACATATCTACAGCAAATTATAAACGAAAGCTTTTAACAAACTATTCCCTTTATTTTGTGAAGTTTACTATAGAAGTTAAAATTACTATTTTATTTTTACTTGCGAATATTAATAAATCAACCAGGCAGACGGCAAAGCCATGCTTAATTTTGATTTTGATTTTGTACTGTATTAGAAAAATTTATAGGAATAAATAAAATCTTATGAATCTAATCTAATCTAATCATTACTTTATCCGAAGACACAGTTAAATAAGTTAGTCTTAAGTTATCACTCAAGGAATAAAGAACTCTCAAAAGTTTACTTGTGTTTTTATTTTTAACTCACATAGAATTAAATTCTAAAACTTGCTTTGTCAGTTTGTTTACGTTGCTCACGCGTATTTCCATTACCAAATCTGATAAAACGACTGATAGCCCAAAAACGTTGGAGACCCATTGAAGTACGATACAACGGATGTGAGTTTGTTTTCCATAGATCAGTTGTATGTACATAATTAGAATGTGTGATACCAGCTAACAAAAGTATGCCCAGATAAGCGTCAAATTCAGTTGTAGTAATATGTTTCCATATACGAAGTGATCTTGCTGGGTTTTCTTCATGTTCACGTTCGTAACACTGGGTTGCTTTTCTATTGGTTTCGCGAATTATTATATCACCCATTTCAGCTGACATCAATATTTTGAATGTTTGTATAATGCTAAGATCTTTTGTTCTGCGTGCTGGCCCAGTGTTCGAGCTTCTAAGTATGCGACAAAAATCGGCGAGGTTGTGGTGGTTGGTCTGACGAAAATGTACCATCTCTAGCTGTATAATTATTTGCAGAAGATTCAATTGGAGCCACTTCCAATTCTTCGTCCGAATCAGTCTCACTAACAGGATCATATTCTGGTAACTTCAATCCCTCTGCATCTGAATCGTCTACATTCACATTATTGTATTCAACATCGCCCTCTTCGTCTGCCAATGAACGTCCATAAGTATCTTGCTCATCTTCACTATCAGCTTCCAAAAACTCCTCCAATCTTTGGCTTATGTACTGTTCTCTGTCTTCAAAGCTTTTTTTTTTTATTGTTGCGCCAAAGGGTGTGTAATCTTCTAAAGATACCAGTAGCCCGAGCTACTGGCATGCACGATTCGCAAACCTGAATACTCGATGCCAGGAATACGTCTACGTACTAAACCACACCCTGCACACTTCAACCACTCTCCCCGCGGGACTACCGTTAGGTATTGCTTCGCGGGGCTGGTTAGCTATTTATGCTCTTCATTCGCTGTCTTCCGCTCCTTGTTCCAAAAGTGTTGCCGGTTGGACTTGGTTGCTCTTTCTGACTCTTTCCAGCCGCCTAAGTTCCTGCACGATTATCGCTGCAACTTGTTTCACCGCGTCCCATATTGCATTCGATGCTATCATAGTCTGTCATAGTCTGTCTTCAAAGCTAAGTCCTTGCAATTGCCGGGGAGTTAAACATTGACCATCAGCCATACTATAATTTTATTTTATTTTTGTTAATGGTTACTTTAAAAATCTGTAAATAAATAAAGAAATAAATAAAAAATTATAAAAAATTGGAACGTGACCACAGATCTGCAAATAAGATGTTCTGGCAGACCGTCCGCCGACTCAGAGGAAAAAAGTTGAATATCGTTGAAGGAGTCAAATCCAAAGACGGTAGACTTCTTTCCGGTTTGGGGGATGAGCAGTGCGGTTTTCGTCCCGGTAGAAGCATAACCGACCAGTTGTTCACTCTCAGAATGGTTCTTGAGAAAGCCTGGGAATATGCCAAACCTGTCTACACTTGTTTTGTGGATTTGGAAAAGGCATATGATAGGATTCCTCGAGGCAAACTCTGGAGTGTTCTGCAGGAGTATGGGATTGCTGGTTCCCTGTTAAGGGCGATTCAGTCTTTATATACAAACTGTAAAAGCTGTGTTCGGATAAACGGTGTTAAATCAATACCTTTCACTGTGGGCGTTGGACTCCGCCAGGGGTGCGTTTTGTCACCTCTCCTCTTCATTGTATATATGGATTGGATGTTGCAGCGCAGCCGTGGCAGGGAATGTTTCAAAGTGGGAGACCTAAGGATTAGTCATCTGCTCTTTGCGGATGATTTGGTCATGCTTGGGTCCTCTCAAACCAAACTTCAGCGCGCACTCGAAAGGTTTGTAGCCGTTTGTGATGATGCTGGAATGAAGATCAACGTGAACAAATCGGAAGTAATGGTCGTTTCCAAAAAACCCATTCAGTGCACTCTGCATGTTAGTGGAGTCCCACTGAAGCAGGTGGAGAAGTTTAAGTATCTCGGAGTTTTATTCACAAGTGATGGGAGGAGCAATGCCGAGTTATCCTGTAGAATTGGTCAGGCTGGATCAATTTTGAGAGAGCTTGGCCAATCTGTTATAAGGAAGGCCGAACTTAGTATTCAAGCTAAGCTATCGGTTTTTAACTTGGTGTATGTTCCAACTCTCACCTATGGTCATGAAATTTGTGTAGTGACCGAAAGAATAAGATCGCGGATACAAGCTGCCGAAATGAGGTTCCTTCGCGGTGTTGTTGGAATAACTCGTAGGGATCGAGTACGCAACACCAGAGTACGCGAGGCGCTCAACGTTGAGTAGCTACTTCTCCGAACGGAACGATCTATGCTTCGATGGTTTGGTCACGTAGTGCGTATGCCCCCAGACCGGCTTCCAAGATGCGCCATGGTTGCCGTGCCATCAGGTAGACGACTTCGCCGAAGGCCCAGAAATAGATGGTTGGATCAAGTCCGACATCTCTCTTGGAGCCGCTTAGGGATTCTCCCTGATGAATTGGAGTCAATGGCGGAGGATCGATAAGGATGGAGAGTCCACCTGAGCATCCTACCCCCGCGACCCTCATGAAGGATTAGCGGGCCTTTGAAAATGGATGAATGAATGAATGAAATAAAAAATTAATAAATATATAAATATATAAATAACTAAAAAAAATGTATGCTTACTTCTTGAAATAATTTTTCTCAAATGCGTTGCGTGATAAATAAAAGCGTCTTTGTATCCCAATGTTGTAATAAGAGAAAACACTTCAAACAACTCGAAGACACAATTGGCAGAAAAACAACCAACGCCTTCCGACGCCCGTGTACATACAAAAATATGTGGGGCACCCGGGTATGTTGGGTGTGTGTTTATGTATAATTTTTTGGCTGTAGACACAAGGGTTAAATAATAACGATAAGAAATGCTCGGGATACTTTACGCCCAAGGAATTGCTTTTTATTTTCCATCAGGCGAACAATCATATGAAAGCTCAATTTGTAAGGAGGACGAAGTTTTATAAGAAAGAATCTTTTAAAATTCCCTTTTTATCTGCGTAGATTACACGGCGGAACAATGATTTTGCGGCTTGGGGTTTGGGGTCGATCTCGGGTAATTCTTGTCTACTAATTACGATAATATTTAAGTATTGCCAAGCCCATCTCCGCAGTGGTTGCCGTGGCGTAAGTGCTTAGTGTGTCGGACGACTGCGTGTAAGGTTCCAAGATCGAATACCAGAAAATACCAAAAAGTTGTTTCACCTCTCGCGAACTTCTGACAAACAGCCGAGAGTATTATTGCCTCGAAAAAGCTTCTCAAATCAAATCGCCCTTTGGATACGGCACTAAACAGTAGCTCCCTTCCTTTCGTGTGAAAAATGTAACGCACACAACATGAGTGGTTGCGAGAAGCGCCGAGTTCATTGTTCTAATGTATGACTTACGGTGCGTCGCTGATGCCCATATTGGCGCACCATACAGGAGTATTGACTTACAGACGGTCGCTAGAATATTTTTGATGGGCTGCCTTGGTCCCCTAATATGCGTCATTAGTCTACATAGTACTGCTACTGCCCGAGAGGCCTTGCGTTCGTTAGGTGATCCCTGAAGTTTAATCTGTGGTCCAGAAACACTCACATGTATTTGATGTACGGCTTCGACTCAATTACTTACTCATCGATCTGTATGGTTAGGTACTCTACATTTTTACGGCTGCTTATGAGAACGACTTCGGTTTTGCGGTCCGCTAGCTCTAAACCTGATGTCTGTAGCCATAGCTCCACGCTTGTGATTGTTTGATTACAGTTTTGCAGAAACTTCCTCTAATGTTTTACCCACTACTACGACTAAAATATCGTCAGCATAACCGATAATATCTACTCCATTCGGCCTTCGGCCTTTTCGACAAGCTCAAGGTTCCGCAAGTGCGCCAACAGTTCAGGGACCATCTTGCCTTAGAAGCAGAAGCAATCAGCAGCATACTACAAGAGAACATGGATGACCACTGGAGTGCTGTGAAAAATGTTTTTTGGAATGGGGCACGCATCTATGTCGGTAAAAAGCAGAAACACCACCGCACATGGATTTCTACAAACACCTGGAGACGGATCGATGAGCGTACAGCAATCAGGGCTCGGATTGCAGCGGCCTCAGCAGTAGAGACAACCGAGCTTGAAGCCCAATACCATGTGAAGAAGAAAGAAGTGCAGCGTAGTGTGAGACGTGACAAACGTCAATATGCCAACTCACTGGCCTCAAGGGCTGAAGAAGAAGCGAGTAGGTGCGACAGTAGGATTGTTTACAACATCACTAAGGAGCTCATTGGTGGTTACAACTCCAAACAACATCCAGTGATGAGTCTAAACGGTAACCTTCTGATTTCGGATTAGGATCTGCTCACTAGATGGAGAGAACATTTTGCTACAGTGGTACACCACTTAAAAGATGGCGGTATGTTCTCGAATTCGAATAAGCAGTTCGAAACAACAAATTCCCGAATTCGCACCGTACCTCCCAGAAAAACCAAAGATCAAAGCGGTGGGTATTGATGGCATCCCTGCCGAAGTATTTCAAGCGGCGCCAAATACATCGGCAGATTTGCTGCTTTCGCTAATACGGATAGCTTGGGATAGTGAACAATTTCCATAGGAGTGGAAAGGGGGGAAGATCATTAAGCGTCCAAAGAAGGGAAACTTGATGGAGTGCGGTAGCTGGAGAGGTATATGCGTTCTTCTAGCTGTAGCCAAAATAATAGCTAGAATAATTCTAGAACGAATTAAAGAAGATTTAGATTCACCTCACCTTACGGATCTTTATCGAGCAATGCGTTGAGAATAGGTCTCCGCTACATTTACTGTTTATCGACTTTGAGAAGGCTTTCGTTAGCTTGAATCGAGATGCTATCTGGTTGGCCTTGCGCAGGAGAGGCATTCCAGAGGAACTTATAGCTATTATCAAGGCTTCGTACGAGGGCGGTAAGTGTCACGTCGTGCACAATGGTGAGGTGTCGGCGGATTTTGAGGTTCAAAGTGGAGTACGTCAAGGGTGCATACTGTCCCTGGATAATGGATCTTCATTTGATGGCCCAAAATCTAGAAGCTGAGGCAAACAAAGTGAGGCTTAAGATAAACACATCCAAAACAAAAGCCCTGAGCACTTTTAATACCCGCGCTCAACTTAAAATTGCCGGACAGGAAGTCGAGAAAGTTGATAACTTTCTTTATTCAGAAAGTGTGGTCTAGGCTAATCGTGGTGACACCGAACGGGATGTGTGCAGCTGAATTGGGAAGGCTGAAACTGTGTTCGGAATGCTATCCAAAATCTAGAGAAGCACTGTTATCAGCTTGAGAACCAAGCTGCGCTTGTTCCGCTCTAACGTAGAATCGGTGCTGCTTTATGGGTGCAGTACTTGGAAGGTGGACACCATTAACATATGCAAGCTGCAAGTCTCCGTAAACAAATGCTTAAGAATCATGTTGACGATTTTTTGGTCCAGCCGCATTTCCAATGAACAAGTTTATACGAGAACGAGCCAAGAACCTATAAGCATTACAACACGAAGCAGAAAGTGGCAATGGATTGGACACACCCTACGGCGCGAAGACAACTCCATTGCGAAATACGCCATGCAGTGGAATCTGCTCACCCAGGCAGGCAAAATAGCGGGGCGCCCTTTGCAAACGTGGCGCAGAACAGTTGAGGATGAATCGAGCTCCTTGGGAATGAGTTGGAGGCAGCTCAAACGCGTTGCAGAACTTCGAACAAGATGACGCCCTATGTCCGCAAACTCATCCCGTTATCTTGTACCTCTTTGGTCCCACTTCCATGTCATAGTAGAGGGTTCTGTCTTTGAAGTAGTTCACAATTATCCGCGGTAGGTTGTTTGGTACCTGCATGTCACTCAGTGCTTTTAGTATACAGCTCGCGTCGGCTAAATTGAACGCGTTCTTGACGACAAGTGTCACGACAGCACAGTACTGTCTTGTCCCTCGGAGCCACCTTTCTCCCGAAATTACTTCCCGTGCTCTGCCGCACACAATTTGTATTGCATGGTTGGTGCTACGTTTTTTTTCTAAATCCAAACTGCCGATTACGAAACCTCGAGTCCTTTCCCGTGTATTGCTCTAGTCTTGTCCATATAAATTTCACGAGCACTTATCCCAGCATATCGAGCATGCACAAACGGCCTTTACGATAATGATTGCTCAGACGGTCTGTCGCCCTGTGGTACAATGGCTAGTCGTTCAACTGAGGCAGGGATTTTTCTTCAGTTAGGCATGCTGTGTAGAGGTGTGTGAAGATTTACGGTCTGGTTTTGATCGCCTCCTTCAGAACGAAGTCCGGGATCCCGTCCACCCCTGGCGTCTTGTTGCTTTTGATAGATGCTGCGGCTTCTATGACTTCCTCAGTTGTACCTGGTGGTATCTTCTCTATTTCATTTGATGTGTATCGTGGCAGTGTGAATCCATCTTTCTTCGGAAATAGGCTGCTGACAATTTAGTTCATGATGGGTTTCGGCATACCTATTGCTCCCATGGCACTTTTCAGTTTATTTATGATTATTTTGATGCGCTTCCCCATGGGTTTTGTTATAATTCCTCTCAGAGTACGTGCAGTGGTTCACTTTTGCTCTTTTTAATCAACTCAGCTCAACTCAACTCTCCTCGAAGTTCTTTATAATTCTCCCAGTCTCTGTCTCTTGCCCTTTGCTGGCGCCTCTGCGTTCCTTTTATTTTTGCGTACACGTAGTTCTGCCCTCTCTCTGAGTCCTTGCGTTGCGAATGGGTATGTGTCACAGTTCCATATCGCTGCTGTCTTGCTTTCATCCTCCACTCACCTTGCGCTGGTGCTTGGTGTTTTATACTGCCCGCTAATGAGGATCATGTCTCCTTTTTCTTCTCTCGCCGTCTGCGTCTGTGTGATTAGATTTTGGGCAGCTTCGCAGTGCATTCGATTTACTTGGATGCACTTCATTGTTTCTTAGTGATTGCTCGTACTGCACTTTTGCACGAAGCGCATCTAAAACTGCCGCTAGGATGTTCGTTACCTGTTTTGTTTCCTGGGTCACATATGGCACACTTTGGTGCACCTTTGCAATGTACCCTTTATCCCCACATCGTAGACAAAAAGACAAGAAAAGCAAATGGTACCCAAATGTGTTCGATTATTTTTTAATTAACAATTTTATGATTAAAAACTGTACACACACATTCTTCCTCAGAAAGTGATTTGGGAGAAACACTCGATTCTCTTACTATTGGCGCAAAATCAACCCACAAATGGTGTATCGGTTGCGGAAGGAAATGTTCTTCCCGGGATTTGACTTTAAATGAAATACGATTCGAGTTGTTTGCTGGGCGTTAAGCACTACATGCTTTCCATACTCCCTGCCTAACTATACAAAACTCTGGGTTACATGAATCCGCCGATAGTCAACGCTGCTCTATTGACAGTAATTTATTGCCCCCGCGATGGGTTATTTCCTTCAACAACTTCCCTGTTCGCATATAAGGGTGGAAATTTTAAAACTTCCTCTTTGTAAATGTTTTAAGAAGTTAACGCAAAAAAAAAACCAAATTCACAGGCACACACATCATTCTGTAGCACGACTTACTTTACAAACTCTACGACATGCAAATGGATCGCTCAAATGAAAAACTGGTTAAAGCATGCACCAACGATGCTTTGAGGGTACTTTGTTGGCTCATAAGTCAATCGCAAAAAATTAGTCCTTTGGCAGGAATTTTAATTAAAATAGATTGCATCCCTTGCCTTTGACAGTCATTTGTAGCTGCGATTTTTTTCATGTATCTCGAAAGTGAATCCTTTTTCATTGACAAAGATACACTCAATGTAAGTAGCGTACTTTACGAAATACCACAAAACGCTTGTATGCTCATTTCGAATATGAATCGCACATGAACTATATCCTCGATATCTACTTATGTTCACCCGCACTACCATTCCCTTGTTGTATTGTTAGGAACGTTTGGAAAGCGTTGTTTATTGATGCCTACATGACTCATGTTTTGCGCACGTCTCTATGGTAAGGTTTTGAATTTTTCATCGAGCACAGAAGAATTCTTGTGGAAATCGGATTACGGGTAATGCATTTAAATAACCAGGATTGAAGCGTTTTTTTCTCTTTTTTTCGGGTTTCCTTGAAGAGATTGATGTTCATCGTGTACATATCTGGGATTTATTTCAAAGAGCTGTTGAGTTTTCTATTCATTTTCTATCGTACGGATTACGTGGCTTAGTGTGTGGTGAACATATCGTTTTGTATTTAAGTTGTGAAACCATATCGTTGGGAAATGAGTTATGGAATTGGTCGAGCCATAAATTGGACCACAATCAATCACAGCCATTTGGTATTGGTCACAGTTGAACGGGTATCTGTTTTTTTTTTTTTTTTCTTAAATGTCATAGTACTACGGATTGAAGTGAATCTAATTTGGCTCATGTAGTTATGTGGTCATTAACTTTTGTTAGAGACATTAATTTCCTTCGAAAGCTGTGACTCATGATGACACAGTCAATTAATCAAATTCATTTTGTGCCAGTATTTGTCCTATTGGCAAAAAAGGGAAAACGTGTACAGTTTCACTGGACTGGTATCAATCGATAAATCTGTTCGAAAATAATTAGAAATAATATTCTCATCATAAGCAGAGATAAGGGTTTTTTTTCTGGATTACATTATGAAAGCCTCAAAATTGAAATGCATACGCATATTTTTTTTTTTTTTACAAAGTTGAGAGTGAGCTACATGAATATCTCACTTGTGTCGGCGTTCCATAAAAATATGTGCGTCCTGAGACTAGAAATCATTACAGAAGGCAAAATTATTGGTTTTATTGACCGCTAAAATCCCGAAGGAAATTAGGCCACCATGTCAATACATTAGAGATAGATGCCATGTCAGATCTGAAGGTCGACAGCTCACTTTACGAATTGATTAATCTACTGCTTAATGGTTGGATTATCAACTCTTATCTGGGTGGGATGTTTACTAAAAGCTCTGTGAGTTGAAACCCCCCGCAAGGAGGTGTTCTATCCCCCCTTTTGTGGAATTTGGTGGTCAATGAACTATTGATAATCATGGAAGGCGAGGGACGCACGGCTATCGCTCATGCAGATGATGTTGCTTTAGATGCCTCGGGAACACTTAGATCCTTTACCCCTTTGGGGAGCATAGGGTGTCAACCACGCCTGCGCGCCATCTTGTTCGAAGTTCCACAACGCGTTTGAGCTGCCTCCAACTCATTCCTAAAAAGCTCGATTCCTCCTCAACTGTTCTGTGCCACGTTTGTCTAGGGCATCCTGCTATTTTGCCTGCCTGGGTGAGCGGATTCCACTGCATGGCGTATTTTGCAATGGAGTTGTCTCCGCATCGTAGGGTGTGTCCAATCCACTGCCACTTTCTTCTTCGTATTGTAATGCTTATAGGTTCTTGGCCCGTTCTAGTATAAAGTTGTTCGTCGGAGATGCGGTTCGGCCAAAAATCCTCAAGATGATCCCTAAACATTTGTTTACGAAGACTTGCAGCTTGCGTATGTTAATGGTGTCCACCTTCCAAGAACTGCACCCATAAAGCAGTACCGATTCTACGTTGGAGCGGAACAATCGCAGCTTGGTTCTTAAACTGATAACACTGCTTCTCTAGATTTTCGATAGAATTCTGAACGCAGCTTTTGCCTTCCCGATTCTTCTGCACACATCCAGTTCAGTGCCAACGCGATTAGCTGAGACCACACTTCCTAAATAAAGAAAGTTGTCAACTTTCTCGACTTCCTGTCCGACAATGTTATGTTGAGCGCGGGTATTAGAAGTGCTCAGGGCTTTTGTTTACTTACTTACTTACTTAGATGGCGCTACAGTCCGGGGTGGACCTGGGCCTCAAACAACAAACCTCTCCAGCCAGCACGGTTACGAGCCAGCTGCCTCCAGTTGCGCACGCCAAGTTGGTTGAGGTCCCCCTCCACTTGTTTGCGCCATCTACCGCGAGGTCGTCCTCTACTGCGCCGTCCGTCCGGGGTGGATTCGAAGACTTTCTTAGCGGGAAGGTTGGGCTCCATCCGCTCTAAATGACCCAGCCATCTTATTCGCTGTATGTGAACTCTTCTGGCTAAGTCGATGTCCTTGTACAGGCCGTAAAGTTCGGCATTGTACCTTCTCCTCCACTCACCGTCTATGCAGACGTGACCAAAGATCGCTCGAAGAACTTTTCTCTCGATATAACCAAGGGCATCCTCATCTGGTTTTGTCAAAGCCCGTGCCTCTGCGCCATACAGCAGGACTGGGATGATTAATGTCTTATAAAGAGTTACCTTAGTAGTTCGAGATAGGGCTTTGCTACTCAATTGCCGTTTTAGCCCATAGAAACAACGATTGGCAAGAGTAATTCTCCGTGTGATCTCTTCACTCATGTCATTTGCGGAGCTGACCATAGAGCCTAGGTAGACAAAATCCGTTACTACCTCAAAATTGTATCTGTCTATTGTGGCGTTCTGCCCAAGACGCCGATGTTGGGTGTCCTTTTTGTAGACAGCATATATTTTGTTTTCCTTTCATTGACCGCTAGACCCATCTTTGCTGCCTCGATCTCAATACTCGTAGATGCCCCATTGACGGACCGCTGAGTTCTTCCGATTATGTCAATGGCATCGGCATAAGCGAGTAGTTGTACAGACTTGAAGAAGATTGTACATCCGGGGTTGGCTTGTGAGTTTCGTACAATTCTCTCAAGTACTATGTTAAAGAGATCGCATGATAGCGCGTCGCCTTGTCTAAGACCTTTTCTGACATCGAACGGTTCGGTCATGTTCTTACCGACTTTGATGGAGCAGCGAGAGTTCTCCATCGTCATTCTGCACAAACGGACGAGCTTGGCAGGGATGCCAAGACTAGACATGGCTCTGTATAACTCGTCTCTATACACGCTATCATAGGCAACTTTGAAATCGATGAAGACATGGTGCGTATCGATTTTATATTCATGGGGTTTTTCCAAGATCTGCCGTAGGGTAAATATTTGGTCAATGGTGGACTTTCCCGGCCTGAAACTGCACTGATAAGGACCTATCAGGTTGTTGACGATCGGTTTTAGGCGTTCACATAATACGGCAGACAGGATCTTATATGCGATATTTAGGAGACTTATACCTCTGTAGTTGGCGCAGTTCAGAGGGTCTCCTTTCTTCAGGATCGGGCAAACGATGCTGAGGTTCCATTCATCGGGCATACTTTCGTCCGACCACATTTTACAGATGAGCTGGTGCATGCTCCTTACCAACTCATCTCCTCCTACCTTGAAAAGTTCAGCGGCAAGGCCGTCGGCTCCAGCAGCTTTGTTGGATTTGGGTTTAGATATCGCTATCCTCACTTCATTATGATCGGGTTGACGGGAATTTTGACTGCCATCGTCACTGTTGAATGGCTCATCCTACCTGACAGCGGAATATTGATCATCATCGCCATTTAACAGTCTGCAGAAGTGTTTCTTCCATATCCTCAGCACCGACTGCGATTCTACTACTATGTTGCCATTTTCGTCCCTGCAGGCTTCTGTTCTGGCTTTGAAACCCTGGCATGTTCTTTTTACCTTTCGGTAAAATTTGGAACATTATTCTTGCATTCTCATGCTCCTTTTTCTTCTTTCTAAGAAGTCGATGTTCCTCTTTTCTCCTGCGCACTCGTAAGCGGCTCTAGTCCTTCTATGCAGCGCCGCTTTGTACGCCTCTTGTTTAGCTGCATGTGCTTGCCGGAATTCCTCATCAAACCAGGGGTTTCGTTGTGGTGGGCGAGAGAAACCCAGTACATCAGAGGCGGCATCTCTGATGGCTTTTTGCCAACGCTGCCACTGGTCTTCCGCATTTGCTGCTGGCGGCATAGGACTTAGATTGAGATTAGAAGAAACACGATCGGCAAAGGTTCTGGCGGTCTCTTGCGATTGTAGCTTTTCGACGTCAAATTTCCTCACAGTATTTCGTTGATTTCGCTCCGTTGTGGATATCCGCATCCGTACCTTGGCTACAACTAGGTAGTGATCCGAGTCCACATTGGTTCCTCGGAAAGTCCGGACACCCAGAATACTGGAAGAGTGCCTTGCCTCGATCGCAATGTGATCGATTTGGTTGACGATTTTTCGATCAAAGGAGAGCCATGTTCCTTTGTGAATATCGAGACGTGGGAACCGCGTACTAGCTACAACAAAGTTTCGCCCCGCCGCAAAGTCGATTAACCTGAGTCCGTTGCCGGAAGTGTTGTCGTGCAGGCTGTGCTTTCCGACCACGCTACTAAAGACTTTCTCTCTTCCTAGCTTTGCGTTAAAGTCGCCTAGGATAATTTTAACGTCGTGGCTAGGGCATTGCTCATACGTCTTGTCCAAGAGCTGGTAGAAGTCATCCTTTGTCGCGTCGTCCTTCTCCTCGTGAGGGGCGTGAACGCATATTGGCAAATTTAGCCTTGATACGGATAGTCATGAGGCGCTCGTTCACATGCCGGAAACTCAAGACTTCTTGCCGAAGTCTGTCTCCAATGACAAATCCGCACCCGAATAGACGCTGTCCTTTTTGTCTGTAGCAATCGCCGTAGTAGATGTCGCAGTTTTTCATACTCGTTTAGTAATAGTTGGTCAGACGAGTGTATGCCTGATGAATGGAATCTCAGCATCGTTTGCCCGATCCACAAGAAAGAAGACCCCCTCAACTGCGCCAATTATAGAGGCATCAGTCTCCTCAACATCGCATACAAGATCTTTTCTGCGATATTGTGTGAACGCCTGAAACCTTTTATCAACAGCCTGATTGGACCCTATCAGTGCGGTTTCAGGCCAGGAAAGTCCACCATCGATCAAATCTTCACACTTCGGCAGATCCTGGAGAAAACCCAAGAATTCCAAATCGATACTCACCACTTCTTTATCGATTTCAAGGCCGTCTATGACAGCATCTATAGAGAAGAGCTTTATAGAGCCATGTCTAGTTTTGACATCCCTGCCAAACTTGTCCGCCTGTGCAGGCTGACGATGGAGAACGCTCGCTGCTCCATCAAGGTCGGTAATGACCTCACCGAGACCTTTGATGTCAAAAAACGCTTTAGACAAGGTGACGCGCTGTCATGTGACTTCTTCAATATTTTACTTGAACGGATTGTGCGGAACTCACAAGCCAACACCGGAGGCACAATCTATTACAAGTCTGTACAACTGCTTGCATACGCCGACGATATAGACATTATCGGAAGATCTCAGCGGGCTGTCACCGGTGCGTTTGCAAGCATTGAGGCGGAAGCGGCCAAAATGGGTTTAGCGATAAACGAGGACAAAACCAAGTATATGCTGTCAACAAGAAGGCACAGCCAACACCGACGAATTGGACACAGCGTAACAGTGGGCAGCTATAACCTCGAGGTAGTAAGGGACTTTGTCTACCTTGGCTCTGCTATAAATTCTACAAACATAATCAGCGCAGAAATCAATCGAAGAATAACTCTTGCCAATCGCTGTTTTTTTTGGGGCTTATAAGGCAATTCAACAGTAAAGCCCTATCTCGAACAACTAAGGAGACTCTATATAAGACCTTGATCATCCCAGTCCTACTTTACGGCGCTGAAACATGGACTTTATTAAAAGAGGATGAAGATATCCTTGGTCGCTTCGAGAGAAAAATTCTTCGTAAGATTTTCGGTCCCGTTTGCGTTGACGGGTTTTGGAGGAGAAGATTCAATCACGAACTATACGAGCTGTACAGCGACATCGACCTAGTCAAAAAACTACGTATTGGACGTCTGAGATGGCTAGGACATGTAGAGCGAATGGACACCAATGCTCCGGCCCGCAGAGTCTTCGAATCTAATCCCGAGGGACGACGCAGTAGAGGAAATCATCGCCGTAGGTGGCGCGCACAAGTTCAAGGGGACCTCGACCAACTTGGAGTGCGCAACTGGAGGCAATTAGCTAAAGACCGAGCTAAATGGAGAGGCTTGTTTATTGAGGCCCAGGTTCACCCCGAACTGTAGCGCCACCTAAGTAAGTAAGTAACCCTCCCACTTCACTGCCATTCTACTGATCCGCCTGTGGGGTTCACCTGCCACTGCAAGGACTCCTTGTGTGTCAACAAATCCACAAAGAACGGCTTCTTTCACAGCGAGGGTTTTGTTAATTTGTAAAACCATGCTGTAGATGGAAGCCCCTGCAGATTTTCTGGGTTGGTATGCAAATTGATGTGTGGCATCGCCTTACTCGGTCTGTCTGGGACTGATTACCTCAACCTGCCATCCTATGTGGATGTGTCGTGATGTTGTCGTAAAACTTTTTACACGTCAGCTGTTATCTGGTAGCATTGTTTGTACCTCCCAGCTCCAAGTAATTTCTCTAAATACGAATCCACGCAACCTTAGGTCTGTTCCTCCATTTCGTATACATATATTTTCACGGCACTAACTATGGTTAACAAATTAAACTTCTTGGGGATTTTGCACCTCTCTGTCCAGAATGCTACTCATGCTTTTGCTTTCTTTCCGAAATGCTGGTATTTTTCTTTTCTATTCTGCTCCTGGAATCAGAGACTAAGTCTTGCCTTTTTTTAACCCTCTATCTGGTTTTGTTTGCTTAACTAAGTGTTGCATTGTGTTGACAGAGAGAAATATAGAATATCAGAACTGGAATTACTAAAGGTTTTCTAATAGGACTGCCAATGGTCTTCTACACTTGATGCCTGTCCCATCGGATTCATCAATAACTCTAAGACCTACGATCAGCAAAGGGTCTAGGAGTCTCTTATGCTTAGCAAAGCACGTACATCATTTGGGTATTCACACATCAACATAGGCTTTAGCAAAGTTGACGTCTATATTGGGGTCTCTATATGCTCAGACTGCTGAAATATCTTAAATTGGAGGCACGCGGCTAGAGTGTCGGCTGTAATGTGAGAAACGTGAGTTTCGTGTATCAATTAGGACACCATTAGAGGTGGTGTTGTATGGGCATGATAATTGGCTGTATTACTTGAGAAGTCCTTGTCCTAAATTCATGCTAAAATCCTTAAGCATGATGTGTATGTATTTCACACACAGGATATTTCTCGAAAACACCACCACTAGGAAACTCAAAATTAAAAGCAAAGTTTCAACACTATGTCATAGGCCGATAAGTGACCCTTATACTAAAACCCTCACAAGATTAGTTTCAATTTCCCAAAGTGATTGCCCAGGATTAAAGAAAGTCCTTCAAAGTTTACAACCACCCTTCCCTGTTAAATTGATGCACTCAATTGGAAGTCGCCTAACTAAAATGGCAAACTTCTGTAAGATTGCCTTCATTAAACATTCTAGGGTTAACCTATACGGTATCGCTTTGACACTAGTTACACGAAAGCAAAACACCACAATGCGGTCAACCCTCAAGAGAGAAATAAATCTCCAAGTTCAGAAGTACAAAAGTTCAACACAACAAGTTTCCGTTGGTAGGACCAACTAAACAACCTACAATGGTGGTACTACCGCTTTTTTATTGGACTTGTACTTAGAGTTTTTTTTTTTTTTTTTCATGCAATCACTACCACTATAACCGTCACAAGGAAAGGAAAGGACAGGACCACATGGAAGGAATTAGTTTATCGATGTTTATTCTCGAATAATATCTCTAAACTTGAAAACAATCTTAATTTGTTCGTACATTGAGTTTCTTTTAGTGAGTAGTTGGATGCAATCCACACAACGTAGTTTGTCCTTCGAAGGAGACAGACGGGCAGGACAGAGAGGATCTAAAATAAAACTTTCGCTGTTCGACTTATCTCTTCTCTGATGGGAAAACTAAAGTTGGTGGCTCTGTTGATGGATTGAAAATTAGTTTTCAAAAAGTTACGTATCAGAGAAGATTATGGAACATGCGGGTAATAGTTTGCTCGTGGAGAACTTGTATCAGATTTACAAGGCCTTATGCAACTAATTTGGGTTGTTACAGAATTCGATAGAGTGGTTTTGAAAAACAAAACAATAAAGGAAAATTGTTTTAAAATCGAAAATAAGGAAACTTTTTGCTGAAGTGTGCTATGGTGACACAGATTTGGAAAAACTTTTTCTCTACGTCGCTTGTAAAGTTTCTGAATAGAGATCGAAAACAGTTGTCAACTGATTTATCGCTGACAGGTTTTTCAGAATATACATATGAATCATTATATTTGCAGAAAAAAAATTTCCTGTTTAAAAATATTTATTTACTCGTATGTGCTCTCGAAGACACACTCGATGCCAAACAAGCAGGTTTCCGCTCTGGATCCTCTTGTCGTCATCGATTTTGAGAAGGCGTTCGATAGTGTCAACAGTGAATTTATTTCGCGTGCCTTACGCAGGAGACTTATTCCCGATAAATAAATTGCTACACACGAAGTCTCCAAATGTCACGTTCTGCACAGAGTGAGGTTGTCAGAGGATTTTGATATCCAAAATGTGGTAAGACAAGGATTTGTTCTTTTACCAATACTATTCCTATTGGCGATTAGCGATGTGATCCGTGCAGCTTTGTTGACGGGAAATGGAGGAATTCGATGGACTCTTACATCCCAAGTCTAAGATCTTGACTTCTCTGATGACGCATGCTTACTCTCTCACGGAATTCTGGACCTCCACCGAATGATAGCAGATGTGGAGAGGGAGGCAGGCGTCGGTCGTCGGGCTGAAAATGAATACGGTAAAAACTAAAATGATCAGCCTTGGAACAATCTCATCAGCTCAAATATGGATTGCTGGACAACCAGTAGAGAGAGTAGAGGATTTCCCGTATCTTAGGAGTAATCTCGACCGATGGTGGAACCGAGCTGGATATAGCCAACAGGATCGCCAAAACAGAGTTCGCGTTCGGGATATTGTCCAAAATATAGGGAAGCAATCCAATCAGTTGGAACACCATGCTAAGACTGTTCTGCTCCAATGTTGAGCCCTTGCCGTAAAAAGAATGCAGCACGTGGATTGTGACCATTACTAACATGAGAAGGCTGCAAAACGTTTGTTAGACGGTTACTATGCATCATCGGAAGGATTTTCTGGACCAACCAACACTTCTAACAGAAAACGGGCCAAGAACCAATATGTACAATCACCCATCGACGAAAGTGGTAGTGAATTGGTCACCCTTTCTAAAAAGGTGACAGTTCCATAGCGAACTATGATATGAATTGGAACCCTCTAACTCCTGGCGGTCCGAGGAGAACATGGCGCAGAACAGTCGAGAAGAAGGCACGGCCGTTGGGGAGAGCTGAGGCACATTACCAGAGACCGTACATGACGGCACGTGGGAGTAGTAGAGGCCCTAGGACCCACAAGGGGACACAGGAAATAAGTAAGTAAGTATTCATAGACTAACTTTTCATTATCAGATTCCTCTTATAAACTGGATAGGAGAAGGAGCTCTAGGCTGAACTAATCTCGTCAAGGCAAAGTAAGAGTGAATAACCCTCAGACACTATTCCGAAGGAATTTTAATGCGTCGGAAACTCGTATGAGAGAATAAACCTCACCGAGGTAGTAGTAGGGGGTACAGTAGATCACTAGGCCGCAGTGCAAGGTAACCCTGCACAAATAATAATTCTACTCCATATGGTGGTGCATGCAGGCCTATGCAATTTTTTTCTGATAAAGCCATTCGCTTGGATACAATTTGGCCAAAAAGTTGTTAGGCATATGGGTAGGCGAAGGAGATGTAGTCCCCGATGCTAAACCCTATTAATTACTAACGTAAGTGGCATTAGAGTTTGGGGTGAACCTGGGCCTCAAACAGCAAGCCTCTCCATTAAGCTAGGCCTTTAGCGAATCATCTCCAGTGGCGCACATGAGTTGGTTGAAGTCCCTCTAAACTTGTGCGCGCAACCTACTGCTTCGTCCCTTTGGGTTAGGTTCGAAGACTTGGGAAACCGGAGCGTTGATATCCATTTGCTCTACATGTCCTAGCCATTTCAAGCATCCAATACGCAGTTCTTTTTTACTGGGTTGGTGTTGCTGTAACGCTCATATAGTTCGTTATTGAATCTTCTCGCCCAAATCCCGCAAACGGGATCAACTATCTTGCGAAGAATTTTCCGCTTTCAATAAAGTCCATGTTTCGGCACCTTAAAGTAGGACTGGTATGATCAGGGTTTTTTATAAAGAGTGACCAGATAGCATTGATACTTTTTCCAATTGTTATGTTTCAGCAGCTGTTAAAGTTACCAATGACATCCAGCTGTCAAAATATTCAATAAGGTTTGCCATTTCATCATGCATCGTTTCACGCTTACCAAACGCACGAAAATTATTAAAAAATATTATCGGAACTCCGGCTCAGTTGCAAATAAGCAACGTGACTTTCCTCGTGAGGTCGGTCGTCATCATGGCTTCGTCTGTGAAGGGCAATTCGTCTGTGAAGGGGCCACATCAGTGACCACTTATCACCTAAGTAAGAATCATTAAACAAAAATGATTAACTGTAAAACGCACAAACACTGCACTTCGTAAATTGAACCCAAATGGCACAAGCCATAAATAATCGCAAGTAACGTAAGCGGATATGCTTCAAACAAACATACAAGCGCCATGGGTAATTAGAACCCAAAGTGAAAACCACTTGCCTGAGTTAAACGTCCGCAGAGAGCGAACAATATGTTTATTTGAAGTGTATCTGTAAGACGAGCTCGCGTGGAGTGACAGCGGTCGCTCCACTAATAACAAAAATATGCCGAATGGGCAATACCGAGTTCAAGCGTGAGTTGAGTGACATCGGTCACTCAACTAATAATATGGAATATGCCGGATAGGCAATATAGGGTTCAATGTGCGAAGTGTGGAATTTAGGTAAGAACGAATGTATTGTAAATTAGTATATAAGACAAATGAATTTTTTAATAAAGTCACTTCTGATTTAGAAGCCAAAGGAAAACCTCTGAGTTTATTTACAGCAACTCGCTAAAAACCGAGGTTTTCCATCCCCAATCACGACGCCTTGAGGGAGCAAGCAATTGCTCCAAGGTTTGAGTCGAAAGGCGTAATAGCCAAGACGAGTCGTGGGGATTTCTAGAGAGAAAGGAACGACTACTGGAACCTGGAAGAGGGTAAAACCTCACAAGTCGCACCGTGGAAAAGTTTGAACTTGAGTACACTCTTTTGGACCTTAAGTCACCAACCAGATAGAGATTGGTGCGAAATGAAGAAAACATAGGCGTCGTAGCGGCCAGTATCGAAGAAGACCCAGGAATGTTGTGGAAAAAGAAGGGGGTTACGTCCTTTTAGCCCCTTATCAAACCCGGCGAAACGTTAAAATAGAAAGACCAAGACAAGGTTAAAAAGGTATTGTAAATCTTTGTTGAGCACTTCTCTCTACGAAAGATGAATTGTGACTGACTGACTATAAACAGTATGCTATTCTACGTTAAATTACAAGTACATGATAAAAAGAGAAATTATAAAGAGAGATCATGAGTATGTATTAGTATATCATTTTTAACATCCTCCGGCCGGCGAAGATGAAGTAAGCTCCAGCGGGTACAATAATTGGACTGGCCTTCGGGTTCAACTTCAATCTGCATAGCGTATCTCACACGCTCTAACTTTACCATTACGATCAGCAAAAGTGTTTTCTATGGCAGCCAACATCCAGTTAATCCTTGGCTTACTAGCATCGAAGACGAGAACGACATCATTTTTTTTTAGTTGTACTGATGAACTGTATTTGTTGTGGTGAAACGATCGTAGTAGCTGCGGATACTCAGTACGGCATCGCTTACTGCTCATGTAGGTAAGTGGCCGAGCGTTTACCAAACCTTCAGCTTCGACGATTACAGTTCGAAGTTGCTCGAAAGTAAGTTTCGCCTTACCTATGGCCATCTTGAGGACGTTTTTGATTGTGCGTATGAGGCGTTCCCAGAATCCGCCCCACCACGGAGCTCGTTCCACTATGAACTTCCACTTAACACGCTTATTGGACAAAAACCCTTGAACGTCCGGGTTCTGCCACGGCAGTGCTGCTTCATAGCGGGAACCCTTCTTGCTGATGCATTTGGCGATTAGATTTTCAGCATCCTCACTTTGAATTCCGATGGCTTCCAATGACCAAAATGATGTTAGATCATTGTCGTTCAGGACAGGCAGAAGAAAATTTGTGCCACATATAGAAGAAGAGCATAAGAGAACGTTCGAATCAAGAATCTTACCGACAGAGGCATGTGTTCCCTGTAGTGTCCAGCCAAAGATGGTTTCAACAGCTCTTAACGTTGGGGTAATGCGGCGTTGTTTACCGGTTACTGCCGCCCAATAGTAGTCCGAGCCAACGAGAACACTCAGCCCATCTTCTGCTTCGATTAAAGAATGATAACAATCTGTAAGACGTAGGCCTTCGACCGATGGTCATGAAATGTCAGGCACTTGCGACACGTCAATACAGATTTCCGGAACAACAACTGCTTCAATCTCCACACGTTTGCTGTTGTACTGGCTGTTTATTACGATTTTTACCTTTTGTAGGCTTTGGTACGGAAATTTCTCTTTGGATCCGAAGGGGATGATCGAAATGTTTACCACACCGATGGGAACGAAAAGTAATTTACGAACCTGGCTTTCGCGAACGAAGGAATGTTGACTGCCGCCGTCGATAATAAAGCGAATTAATAATTGTTTTTTCTTGCCCAGAGCTACGACAATGCCCCGAGCTGTCTTTAAAAAGACCATTGAAATTTGTGGAATTGAATTACACGCCCACAAGTTTAACACATTCTCCATTTCATTGTTTACTGTTGTTGCGACCGCTGGTACAATTAAGGCATTTGTTTTTATAAAGGATGGATGTTTGCCTTTGCATTTTTTACACGAAATAGACTTTGGATTTCGACATTTTCTTGAGGAGTGACCGCGTCTAGCACAACGAAAACACCGATTCTCTTTACGCAATATATCTTTTTTTTACGCGAGGGACAGCTTACTATCGCACTCTTTTGTTGCATGTCTGTCTGAAGAACAAAATAAGCATTCGTCCTTATCGCTGAATGAAACCAAGCTAGCTGCAGTGTTGGTGGTTGAAAATGAAGTAGATGGTTTGGCAGTTGTCGCGACAGAGAAAACTCGACTTCTTTCAAGCGACTCAACTTCTCGTTTTAGAAACCGCATGAGACCTTGAACTTGCTTGTCGCCGATGTGTGAAAGGTTGGAAGTGCTTCCTGAGTCTGAACCTTTAATATCTCCAACATCGCTGTCTCGTTCTGCCAGCCGGTGATAATCAACACGAAGATCCACTGGCAAGCACCGTAGCAATATGGACTTCAGCATTACGTAGTATTGGTGCGAGGGAATCTGCAATGCAGTTAGAGTGCGACTGCAAGCTGTAATACAATTATATAAATTGCGTAAACCTACGACGTCTGTCTTCAAATGTATAGGGCGGAGAGAGATCAACTGCTGCATGTGCCTATCTATTAGACGTTCAGTATCTCCAAATTGCTCTTGCAGAAGTGAGACAGCTGCATCGTAGCACATTTTTGAAGCCGTAAAACCCGCAATTACCGTTTTTGCATTACCTACTAACACCGACTCAAGATAGCTGAATCTGTCGGATGTTGTTAAACGGTTGTTTTTATGCACGGTGGTACGAAACTGTTCCCAAAACGGCAGCCAGTCTTGGAAGTTACCATCAAATTTTTTCAACTGCAATTTGGGGAGCTTTAACGAATAGTTTGTGACCGAGGCTGATGGTGTATTAGATTGAAACTGGTCAACAGCTGGAGTCTGCTTTCTTTGTATTTTAGTCACACGAGAATTTAATTTTGCAAGCATCCCTATGGCGGAATCTTGATAGTCCGTAATTTTCTCCAGTTCTTTGTCAAGATCAGCGCCATCCGCCTTGATGAGATTTTTGGCAAGCACCTCCTGATTCGTTGTCATTAGGCTCTCATGTGCTGCGGTCAATCGTTGAATGTAGGAAATAAGCTCCTCTTCTATATCATCGTACTTAGCTGGGTTGTTTAATTTTGATTCCTCCGCTTTTAGGAACTCCGACGACACTTTCACTATTTTAGTAACTTGCCCTCTATAGGCTGACCGTGCAGAGAGTTCCAACGCCGTAAATTCGCTAATTGGGCGCTGGAAATGTTGCCGTGCGTATTGGACCAAGTCATCAACAATTTAACCGACCGCTTGAAGCACTGCCAGCGAAGCCGAAATGGCCATTTAAATGATGTGCTATTCCACACGTAATGGCGTGAATTAATTTCATGTCTCACATCGCTATTGTTTTATTTCAATTTTTTTCCGATCGTTCTTGTCTGGTCACCCTGTAGAGTCTCCTTAGTTGTTCGAGAGAAAGCTTGACTGTTGAATTGTCTTATTAGCGCAGAAAACAGTAATTGACAAGAGTTATTATTAGCTTAATTTCTGCGGTGATATCGTTTTCAGAACTGATAGGAGAACTAAGGTAGATAAAGACCTTTACTACCTCCAAGTTGTGGCTGACCACTGTGATGTTTCGTGCAACTCATCGGTGGAAATTGTCCGTTCTTGTTGACGGCATGTGCTCGGTTGTGATTTTGATTACCACTAAACCCATCTTGGCCGGTTCTGCTTCAATGCTTGTAAATGCACTGGTTACAGCCCGCTTAGTTCTTCCCATTATTTTTAAGTACACTCTAAGCGCTGCTAATATACTCGTAACACCCACTTCGCAGTTTGAATCGGTTTTTGAAACCCGAAATGCAGCTCCAAGGATGCACTGTATTTGTGGCTTTATGTAGAAGAGTAAGAGATTTTCTAAACTATAGCACATGTAGCGTGGGGGTTTTATTGACAAAAGCCCACCACCAAAACTAATGAGACGTCGTGCGTTTGGGACGTTGGGAGATTGCTCGTACGACCAGTCATTTTTGATTATGCTTGCAGTCTAGAGACCTGAGTGTACTTAAGGCGATGTGATTTATGAAAGAGGTAAATGTTTCTTATAATCTGCAAAACTCGGCATGTTGCGGTGTTCATTACTGAGTTCAAGGTCACAAGACCATTTTCGTTAGTTACTGAGTGTCTCTGGTGAATTTGCTGATATTTTCGTGCATCTATCCTCCTGAAATTGTTTCTTACTTACACAAGAACGGTTGAAATGCACAAAGATATTAGGAGTGAGAAGAACTAGACAAATGGTTCCAATGAACTACTATGTGTAGGTCATGCAGAGTAGTATGACATGGGACGTGCCGAAAAATCGTCCCAAAGTACATGAAAGGGATTGGAAACTACTGAGAGCTTCTTAGCATAATATGGTATGAACGAAGTCTTAGGAAATATGGCGTGTTCAATGCGTCACATGGGTGCACTGAGGTCTCATTATCAGAGCTATATTCAGACCATTTACAGCGGAATGTTGTA
Organism: Brachypalpus laphriformis; assembly: GCA_945910035.1. Taxonomy (NCBI): domain Eukaryota; kingdom Metazoa; phylum Arthropoda; class Insecta; order Diptera; family Syrphidae; genus Brachypalpus; species Brachypalpus laphriformis. The sequence goes on from OX246755.1 coordinate 146,518,918, forward strand.
ATGCTATTACGTTACACACACCTAATAGTTTCGTGTGAAATAATTTCAGAAGTTAGGGATTTCAGTATTTCGTCTGACAGGTAATTAGTAAATTTGGATGGAACACGTGCCACAGGAAATTATTCCAAACTTATGAAAGGCAAATCGATAAAACTATTTCCCCAAACAGCTACTAGCAAACCTTTAACTGCACAGGAAAATATTGTTGTGCTAACTATTTCAACTAGGTGTATGACACATCTACGATTGATGCGACAGCAAACAACTAAGCCGCATCCTGGTGCAAAAGACCGTGCCGCCTTACATCCACATACAGTGGCCCCGAGGTAACAAAGCTCATTTGCCAGCTTGTGCACGGAAAAACTTCAAGCCAACCGAACATTCAGTCCCCGTCGCTGCACTGCACACAGTGCACTGTTATGCACATTACCAATCCCGAAACCCTCAAAGTAATACCATGATGTATTATCCCTGCAGGAGTATTTCCGGGTTTCGCTCGTAATAAGGAAACTTGTACTTTGAATGTAAATTCCTTGTTTCCTCCGCTTGCACAGTGAGAGAGAGAGAGTGTGTGTGGCCCGGATTCACAATTCCGTTGACATATTACGTGAGAATTGTGATTTAGTAAATGCCCTGTGCTGTTACGGAAATCCTTTGCGAATAGTAGAGTAGAATGCTTTGACGAGAATTAACCGCCCTGCAGGCATTAATGCCTTACCACTGCGCGTGTGGGAGAAGGTATTGTGTGGCAAAACATTTCAAAGAATTTATAAACCTCACAAATTCTTTGCAATCTAATCCAAGTCAAATGCAATTAAGCTTAGGTCTGCAGGACGTACACAATAAAGGAGTGGCCCCACTGTGAGCTGTGTCACAGGGAAATTCAATTTAACTTTGTCGGAAAATATTTAATAAACACTTTTCCGGTGACGAATTTTCGAGGAAAATAAAAAACAAATAAGACCAAGGGAAGGATATAAATCAGAAAAGGAAAATATTGTATGTGTGTGTGGTAGTTGTGAATGCGTCAGAAATCTGAATACCTTAAGACGACACGCGAAGTCTTCATGACATATCTGGTAGATGATAAAAAACAGATTCCCAAGCGGTTCAGAAAATGGTTTATGTTGTGTGCACCTTAATGTTTTGACCCTAACACGTTGGCGAGTACCAGTCCCCAACGCGTAACACTGTACTACTCTATTCTGGAAGACCATCCGGAAGTCCGCGCGAATATGGAGTCGGACTACTGCTAACAACAACAGCACGCAAGGGCCTGATTTCCTGGCAGCCTCATGGTGATAGGATTATGATGGCCAGATCCCGGACTAGAGTACGACGCGTCACCATCATACAGTGTTACGCACCAACGAATAGTTCGTCTGAGGATGAAAAGGAAAGCTTCTACAATCTTTTAAGTGCCGTCTTCAACACAACACCAAATGAAGACATTGTCATAGTGAAGGGAGATTTGAATGCCAAGGTAGGCAACGACAACGAAGGGCTCAAACATGTAATCGGGAAGCATGGACTAGGCACCAGCAACGACAACGGCGAAAGGTTTGTGAATGTCTGCAATGCCACTCAAACAGCCCCCAACCAGATTCATCATTTTGCCATCAGCCGCCGCTTTAGAAGTAGTCTCCTGGACGTCCGAAACAGGCGAGGTGCAGATGTGGGGATAATACCTGATCACCATCTTATGATAGCTACTCTTCAACTACGCACTGCTGCAGTTCGAAGATCCCACGATAACATAAGAATGCCCAGGTTCAACATCGATAGACTTAGTGATCCCTAAGTGCGCCAACAACTAAGGGAGCACTTTTCGCAAGGTGTGGAAGCAATCAGCAGCTCAATGCCCGCAACCATCCAAGATCATTGATGTGCTGTGAAAAATGTTTTTACATCTGGTGCTGAAATAATTGTCGGTCGATCGCAGGGAAGACATAGGGTGTGGCTTTCCGAGGATACCTGGAGACGGATTGACGAACGAAAACAGCTGAAAGTTCGCGTTGCAGCTACCCCAGCAGCAGGGAGAAGCGAGCTAGAGTCCCTATATCGCATGAAGATGAGAGAAGTTCAGCGTAGCGTGCGACGTGACAAGCGCAACTATATCAACGCGCTGGCTACTGACGCAGAAGAAGATTCACGGAGGTGCTACAGCAAGACCGTCTACAGAATCCCCAAAGAGCTGACAGGTGATCGCAGCTCCAGCCAACACCCAATGAAAAGCTTAGACGGCTCCTTGCTCATTTCTGATGAAGAGCAGCTCAAGAGAAGAACATTTTGCTATGGTTTTGAACCGCGTATTCGCTAGCGATATGCTCCCAAATCAGACTGAGATGCCCGAGGTGAGAAACTGCTGAATACGCACCACGACTCCCAGTAATGATGAGATCATTACCGCGATCAAGGCACTCAAAACCAACAAGGCGGTAGGACTTGACGGTATTCCTGCAGCGCCAACAACATCTGCTTCCACTTATAGAGAGAGCTTGGGAAGCTGAGAGCTTTCCTAACAAGTGGAAAAAGGGAATGAGCGTCAAGCTTCCTAAGAAAGGAAATTTAATGGAGTGCGGAAACTGGAGGTGTATCTGCGTGCTGCCTGCTGTAGCTAAGAGAATAGCTAAAATCATCCTGGAGCGAATCAAACAACATCTCGAAGACACACTCGATGCCAAATAAGTAGGTTTTCGCTCTGGATCCTCCTGTGTCGACCACATCAACACCCTGCGGATTATCATCGAACAGTGCGTTGAATATCGATCGCCACTCCACCTGCTGTTCATCGATTTTGAGAAGGCGTTCGATAGTGTCAACAGGTTTAGTTTATTTGGCGTGCCTTACGCAGGTGAGGCATTCTCGACGAGAAACGGAGGAATTCGATGGACTCTTACATCTCAATTGAAACATCTTGACTACGCTGACGATGTATGCTTACTCCCCCACAGAATTATGGACCTCCACCAAATGACAGCAAATGTGGAGATGGAGGCAGGCGTCGTCGGGCTGAAAATTAATGCGGCAAAAACTAAAATTATCAGTCAAACTCATTGGCTGAAATATGCATTGCTGGACAACCGGTAGAGGGAGTAGAGGATTTTCAGTATCTTGGGAGTATTGTCTCGACCGATGGTGGACCCGAACTGGATATAGCCAACAGGATCGCCAAAGCAAAATCCACGTTTGGTATGTTGTCCAAAATATGGCGAAGCAATGCAATTAGTTTGAGCACCAAAATAAGACTGTTCTGCTCCAACGTTGAATCCGTGCTGCTATATGGTTGCAGCACGTGGAGAGTGACCATTACTACCACCAGAAAGCTGCAAACGTTTGTTAATAGGTGCCTGCGCAATATCTTAAGGATTTTCTGGTCCAATCGTATCTCTAGCGAACACCTTTACGAGAGAACGGATCAGGAACCAAAAGGCACAACCATTCAACGGCGGAAGTGGCAGTGGATTGGTCACACGTTCCGTAAAGGTTTCAGTTCCATAGCGAACCATGCTATGCAATGGAACCCTTTAACTCAGCGTGGCAGAATACCTGGCGGTGCGAAGAGAACATGGCGCAGAACAATCGAGAAATAGGCACGGTAGTTGGGGAAATGTTGGGAGGAACTCAGACTCATTGCCAGAAGCCGTACGCGATGGCGCGTAGGCGTAGTAGAGGCCCTAGGACCCACAAGGGGACACAGGACATAAGTAAGTAAGTACGTTGACAAATGAGAGCTATGTTCTTGACTCCCAAAGTTACATTAATGCTTATTGGGGGTAGAGGCACAACCAGGGGTATCATTGTTCATTACCTGATTGAACCATAATGTCATCTTCATCATTCAACACATAAGATTTGGGAAAGGACTCTATCATGCTTTGTTTATATATTTATTAATTGCTGACTTAAGGAAGGACTTATCAGGACCTTAAAGGCGAGGCTTTTGCTTTTGCGATGAAGAATTAACGCTCTCACACCATCAACGGAGCTAAAATGAACAGTGCAGAGCACTACATATGGGAGATTCCCTGCAGCAAACTTGCCTAGAGAAGGCCTACACCTAGTCCAAATCAGAGAATACGGAGGGCCTGTGTCGAGAGCTGAACGAAATATCTTCCCCGGTTGCAGATAGAAACCAAGCTATCCAGAACAATATATGTAAGTCCAGTCAGAGAGATTTCAGAAATGTTAGCAGAAAGCTAGCCCGTTTTCACTGGTGACCGCTGGGTGCCCAGTATGTTGATCCAAAAAATAGTAACCAACCCCATTTGGAGGATTTTTGGCGGCAGCAGATGACAGAGTGCTCTCTCACTAGAGCAATTCTTCTTATTCCAGACGGCAGCGGATGAATTCCTTAGATGGAGTTAATGGTGGCGTCTACAGTTCCACAGTTAGGTTGAACTTAGTGAACACCTTGCGCGAGCTACCTCGACCTATTCGGATCACAGGTCTGTAAGGAATTTCCAAGGCTAGACTGGACCTTGCCTGGCAAAAGCAGGATGAAAAACTGCAACGTCTACTATGACGGTTGCTACAGACAACAAGGAAAGCGTCGATTCAGGTGCGGATTGTTATTTGAGGGCGAGAAGTCTTGAGTTTCCGGCATGTAAATGAGAGCCTCATGACTATCCGTATTAAGGCTTATTTCACCAGCATTAGCCTAATATGCAATCACGCTCTTCACGAAAAGATGGACGACCCGACGAAGGATGACTTCCACCAGCTCTTTGATAGCACGTATGAACAGTGCTGTAGCCACAACATTAAAATTGCCCTGGCTGATTTTAACGCAAGGCTAGGAAGAAAGGACGTCTTTAGTAGCATGGTCGGAAAGCGCATCCTGCGCATCCGACAACGGATTCAAGCTAATCGACTTTGCGGCGGGATGAAATGTTGTCGTAGCTAGTACGTGGTTCATACATCAAGATATTGACAGGGGGACATGGCTCTCTTTTGATCGAAAAACCGTCAACCAAATCAATTACATTGCAATCGACGCAAGGCACTCTTCCTGTAATCTAGTTGTAGCCAAGGTACAGATGTGAGGAAGTTCGGCGTTGGACGGCTACAATCGCAAGAGACCGCCAGAGCCTTTGATGATCGCGTCTCCTTTAATCAGAGTCTAAATCCTATGCTGTCATCAGCAAATGCGAAAGACCAGTGGCAGTGTTACCAACAAGCCATTAGAGATGTCACCTCTGATGTACTGGGTTTTTCTCTGTCACCAGAATGAAACCCCTGGTTTGATGAGGAATGCCGGCAAGCACATGCAGCAAAACAAGAGGCGTTCAAGGCATAGAAGGACAGTGCAGAGCACTACATATGGGAGATTCCCTGCAGCAAACTTGCCTAGAGAAGGCCTACACCTAGTCCAAATCAGAGAATACGGAGGGCCTGTGTCGAGAGCTGAACGAAATATCTTCCCCGGTTGCAGATAGAAACCAAGCTATCCAGAACAATATATGTAAGTCCAGTCAGAGAGATTTCAGAAATGTTAGCAGAAAGCTAGCCCGTTTTCACTGGTGACCGCTGGGTGCCCAGTATGTTGATCCAAAAAATAGTAACCAACCCCATTTGGAGGATTTTTGGCGGCAGCAGATGACAGAGTGCTCTCTCACTAGAGCAATTCTTCTTATTCCAGACGGCAGCGGATGAATTCCTTAGATGGAGTTAATGGTGGCGTCTACAGTTCCACAGTTAGGTTGAACTTAGTGAACACCTTGCGCGAGCTACCTCGACCTATTCGGATCACAGGTCTGTAAGGAATTTCCAAGGCTAGACTGGACCTTGCCTGGCAAAAGCAGGATGAAAAACTGCAACGTCTACTATGACGGTTGCTACAGACAACAAGGAAAGCGTCGATTCAGGTGCGGATTGTTATTTGAGGGCGAGAAGTCTTGAGTTTCCGGCATGTAAATGAGAGCCTCATGACTATCCGTATTAAGGCTTATTTCACCAGCATTAGCCTAATATGCAATCACGCTCTTCACGAAAAGATGGACGACCCGACGAAGGATGACTTCCACCAGCTCTTTGATAGCACGTATGAACAGTGCTGTAGCCACAACATTAAAATTGCCCTGGCTGATTTTAACGCAAGGCTAGGAAGAAAGGACGTCTTTAGTAGCATGGTCGGAAAGCGCATCCTGCGCATCCGACAACGGATTCAAGCTAATCGACTTTGCGGCGGGATGAAATGTTGTCGTAGCTAGTACGTGGTTCATACATCAAGATATTGACAGGGGGACATGGCTCTCTTTTGATCGAAAAACCGTCAACCAAATCAATTACATTGCAATCGACGCAAGGCACTCTTCCTGTAATCTAGTTGTAGCCAAGGTACAGATGTGAGGAAGTTCGGCGTTGGACGGCTACAATCGCAAGAGACCGCCAGAGCCTTTGATGATCGCGTCTCCTTTAATCAGAGTCTAAATCCTATGCTGTCATCAGCAAATGCGAAAGACCAGTGGCAGTGTTACCAACAAGCCATTAGAGATGTCACCTCTGATGTACTGGGTTTTTCTCTGTCACCAGAATGAAACCCCTGGTTTGATGAGGAATGCCGGCAAGCACATGCAGCAAAACAAGAGGCGTTCAAGGCATAGAAGGACAGTGCAGAGCACTACATATGGGAGATTCCCTGCAGCAAACTTGCCTAGAGAAGGCCTACACCTAGTCCAAATCAGAGAATACGGAGGGCCTGTGTCGAGAGCTGAACGAAATATCTTCCCCGGTTGCAGATAGAAACCAAGCTATCCAGAACAATATATGTAAGTCCAGTCAGAGAGATTTCAGAAATGTTAGCAGAAAGCTAGCCCGTTTTCACTGGTGACCGCTGGGTGCCCAGTATGTTGATCCAAAAAATAGTAACCAACCCCATTTGGAGGATTTTTGGCGGCAGCAGATGACAGAGTGCTCTCTCACTAGAGCAATTCTTCTTATTCCAGACGGCAGCGGATGAATTCCTTAGATGGAGTTAATGGTGGCGTCTACAGTTCCACAGTTAGGTTGAACTTAGTGAACACCTTGCGCGAGCTACCTCGACCTATTCGGATCACAGGTCTGTAAGGAATTTCCAAGGCTAGACTGGACCTTGCCTGGCAAAAGCAGGATGAAAAACTGCAACGTCTACTATGACGGTTGCTACAGACAACAAGGAAAGCGTCGATTCAGGTGCGGATTGTTATTTGAGGGCGAGAAGTCTTGAGTTTCCGGCATGTAAATGAGAGCCTCATGACTATCCGTATTAAGGCTTATTTCACCAGCATTAGCCTAATATGCAATCACGCTCTTCACGGGAAGATGGACGACCCGACGAAGGATGACTTCCACCAGCTCTTTGATAGCACGTATGAACAGTGCTGTAGCCACAACATTAAAATTGCCCTGGCTGATTTTAACGCAAGGCTAGGAAGAAAGGACGTCTTTAGTAGCATGGTCGGAAAGCGCATCCTGCGCATCCGACAACGGATTCAAGCTAATCGACTTTGCGGCGGGATGAAATGTTGTCGTAGCTAGTACGTGGTTCATACATCAAGATATTGACAGGGGGACATGGCTCTCTTTTGATCGAAAAACCGTCAACCAAATCAATTACATTGCAATCGACGCAAGGCACTCTTCCTGTAATCTAGATGTCCGGACTTTCCAAGAAGCCAACGTGGACTCGGATCACTACCTAGTTGTAGCCAAGGTACAGATGTGAGGAAGTTCGGCGTCGGACGGCTACAATCGCAAGAGACCGCCAGAGCCTTTGATGATCGAGTCTCCTTTAATCACAGTCTAAATCCTATGCTGTCATCAGCAAATGCGGAAGACCAGTGGCAGTGTTACCAACAAGCCATTAGAGATGTCACCTCTGATGTACTGGGTTTTTCTCTGTCACCAGAATGAAACCCCTGGTTTGATGAGGAATGCCGGCAAGCACATGCAGCAAAACAAGAGGCGTTCAAGGCGGATGTGCATAGAAGGACTAGAGCTGCTCATGAGCTCTATGAGCGGAGGAGAAAAGAGGAACATCGACTTCTCGGAAAGAAGAAAAAGGAGCATTAGAAGCGCTCGATCGAGTGTGGTAGCAAAAATGCTACCAATAGACATCCTGGCAGAAGAGCAGGGACGGCAATATGAATTGAGACGCTCAGAACAAGAGCAAACTGCTTCGGCGAAAACCAACAGATGTCACTAAGGATACAGAGCATAGGAGAGTGGCAAGAGCGCTGAAACGTCTCCGAAAAGGGTAGGTGGACGCATGTGCTCATACCTCAGGTTAAACCATGGATAGAAAGACGGCATGGTGAAGTTGGGTTTCACCTAACCCAGTTGCTTAAAGGTCATGGTCAGGTCCATTCATACCTGCATAAATACAAGCATGACGACAGCCCCTACCGTCCGCGATGTGCTGACTGCATTGAAAACACCGAACATATATTATTTCGATGCCCAAGGTTTCTAGATGAGAGGGAAACACTAGGGCAGAAATTAGGCATAGCACTTACCCCCGAAAACATAGTTGATGAAATGCTTAAGAGCCAAAAAGCTTGGGATGCAGTGACTGAAATTGCCAAAACTATCATGAGCAAAAGTGAGAGAAAAGTGTCGAGAACGATAACGAATATAAATGACAACTAAGTCAGAAACCCCTCTACGATGAAATGCCAAGAACGCTGTACCGTAGGGAGAATGGGTTAGTGGGTAAAACTCCCACACTGTTACACCTCTCAGCGTAAGAAAAAAAAATATCACGTAAAAGAATGCTCCATCCAGGGGCCCCAATCCTTGATGACCTCGTCGATTTGGCGTTCTTAGGCATAGTGAGCATCCATCGCTTTATGAAAAACTCCGGTTGGTTTTAATTAGCCCCTGGTTGGTCTAAAGGTAGATCCATGGCACTACAATGGACCTTTGCTGGTCTAAGGGTGTCAGACAACCAGCTTAACCTCACCTTACCTTAGCTAGTTGCTCCAGTTGTGCACTCATAGTTGGTTGAGGAATATAAAATTTAGAAATAGCTCTATATAGCTTCTCTCTGTAGATATGTACTGTCGTAGTTAGCCTTGAAATTGATAAAGAGATGAAGCGTATCGATTTGGACTTATTGGGTCTTCTAAAGGATCTGTCGAGGTGTAAAGATTTGATCGATAGTGAACTTTTCTGACCTAAAACCGAACTGATAGGGGCCATTCAGGCTGTTGATGAAATGTTTCAGGCGTTCACACAAAATGGCAATAAGGACCTTGTTTGTAATGTTGAAAATTATTTATTTATCGTATGGTATGAACAATTTACAATAACAAAGATACAGAGACACATAGATACAAACATTTTTATTTTGTTTGTTATTTACAAATGAATGTCGAGATTCTTCAGCCAATCAACGACGCTAGGTGGTACATCTACGAAGTCGGAAAGGTCTCCACTGTCTCATCCAATCATTGTTCGGGTCGAAGTCAGTCGAGATTAATTCCGCAGCCGTGTTCATGGTTGGTTTTCTAGATCTGAACCTCGTCGGTTGGATAAGGCTGGGGATATCATCATGTATTGGCAGCAGGGGATTGGCAGCTATTTTTGCATACTCTCGGATTAATGCATGAGCTATGTGACTCAGTACAGGAACCCTATGTATTGGTGTGGATCTCAGAGCCCCAGTTATAAGACGCATTGTGATGTTGAGTTGTACATCCACTTTTGAGATATGCGCACTATTCATCCACATCGGAAAGCAGTATTCCGCCGCAGAGTATACAAGCCCTATTGCTGCGGAGCGAAGTGATATTGCTTTTACACCCCATGACGTACCGGCAAGTTTTTGGATGATGTTGTTCCTCGTCCTCAATTTTCCCGCTGTGTTTGAGAGGTGGTTCGGGTAGCATAATGATCTATCCAGCGTCGCTCCCAGGTACTTCGGGTTAGGATTGTGGTTCAGCAGAGCACCATTGAAGGCCACCCTCAGTTTATGGGATGCCAGTCTATTATTTAGGTGGAAGCAACAAACCTCGGTCTTTGACATACTTGGGCACTGACGCGATTCTGTAAAGTATGTGTTCAGGACTACCAGTTTGGAGTTTAAAATTCGCTCCGTTGCTTCTATACTCTGGTGTTGTGTGGCTATGGCAATATCATCAGTATATGAGAACTTTCTGGACTCAGTCATAGGTATATCGTGAGTGTACACGTTAAACAAAGATGGTGCTAGTACTGACCCATGTGGTAACCCATTGTTCAGCTTTTTTATGACGCTCTTAGCATCATTTAGGAAGACTTAGTATGTCGGGTTAGATAGCATATTGTTGACCAGGGTAGCTGTTTTCCGACAGGGTATAATCTTTAGCAACTTGTAGATTAGGCCTTGTCTCCATACCGTGTCATAAGCTGCTGTCAAATTTATAAATGCCACAGATGTTTTGTGCATTTTTTCATATCCGGCTTCAATGTACGTCGTCCGGGCTAGTACCTGGTCCGTACAGCTACGACCAGTCCGAAAGCCAGCTTGGTCGATAGGGATATGGTGATTTATGATGTTGATGTGATTTGGGAATGTTGAGGAGACTGATGCCTTCATTACATTACGTCCACGCAAATATGTAGCATTTGTGTCAAAATATCAATGAAAATTGAACCTCTGACATGCACATATTCCAATTAATCCACGGAAGCTGTTTGTCCGACTTCGTACTTGTTATTATCTTTCCATGCAATGTCCAGACTTTTCACTGCATTGTATGTGCTACCAGTTATGCTCCTTTCGTTTTTGGTACATATCCTTGCGCTCATTACTCACTACTACTCGCAAGTCAGCAAAAACCAGAAGGCAGTATGAAACGGCTCTATATATGTGAACTTCCTCCTAATTGGGTTATCAAATAAGAAAGAAGCATTCAATTTATTTCTCATCACACCGTTGATCATATTTCCTTTTCTCCGTTGAAAATTGTTCCTCTACTAATGAACATAATTTGCCATCTTTTCTTATTCCTTAGCAAGGAATTTAATTTCCTTCCTCAAGGAGCAGCATAGCCAACATACCATATTCCTAAGGAAATGCAAATGCTCTTTTGCAAAAGTCATATCCTTATACATGATGTGTGTACAGTGAAGTACCAGCAAAAGTCATAACAACCTCGTTGCATACGAGCGTATAAATGTGCAAAAAAGTTTCTCATTAAGACACGGATTAAGGAACTGCAAGGTGGAAGTGCGAAAGAATTAATTTGATTTTCTTATTTCTTAACACAATTCCAGAGGAAACTCATTTGCCAACTCATGCAGTTGGCTGTCTTTTGTACGGGAAGTCGGAAAAATCAACTGAATCAACAGGGACTTTATAGAATTTTTTATAGACGCTGTTGGAAGTACTGGGAATCTCAGGACTCAGTGCCATGGAACGTGGTTGAGCAAATGAAATGGGTACAACTACAAGTTAGAGATGGGAAAATACAATCGATATCGAAGTGATTTTATTCGACTAAAGTAGTCTAGTACTACATTTAGGCTCACAACTATTCGTAAGGGGAATAACCGTAACTCTTGGCTCGAATTTTGGGATTCTTATTCCCCAGAATAGTAATTCCCGCGGAAAATAATTCCGCTGTAGATGAAGTCACTTTAGTGATCGATAAAAGCTTATAAATCTGCTTATGTGGATGAAATCTGACCAGGAATGATCAATGTCTTAGATGATAAAGGATGGCAATGCTTCTCATATGCCATTAGAGTGACAGTGGAGTGCGATGATTGCCGTCAGTTATAGAGGTCTCCCTAGAAAGGCCTTGCTAAGAGGGTTGAGTCTAGGTTAGGGGTTAAGAGACTTATTTGATTATCCCTGGGCTCTCCCAGACTGAACCTCAGCACTCACTCGAAAGATCTATAGGAATTAAGGTGAACGTGAAAAAATAATGGTAGTTTCCAGAACGCTCTTTCACTCAACATTTTAGTGGAGTCCCATTGAAATACGAACGAATAGTTTCGAAACAACCAAAAGGCTCGGATAAGGACGACTCAACTAATGATGACCCAGCAAACGAAATAAAAACAACGACCTTCAGATCTGTACGTGGAATGTTCTGTCCCTTTACAGACCACGTGTAGCCGAACAATTAGCAGGGACCGTAGACTGCTATAAAGCAGTCCAGGAAGTGTGATGGGATGGGCTGGGTAAAAGGAGGATGAAAAACCGTGACACCTTGTTGTTACAGAGCCAACAGGCAACTCTTATTCGGATGCGGATTTGTTATACGCGGCAGACTTAGGTAAAAAGTCTTATGCTTTTGACACGTGAGCGAGCGTATTATGACTATCCGGATCAAGGCTTAATTCGCTAACTTAAGTCTAATATGTGTTCATACCTCCACGGAAGAAAAGGACCCGGCCACACAAGATTGTTTCTACGAGCTCCTTGACAAAACCTACGAGCAATCTCCTAAATACGACATTAAAATCGTATTGGGCGATTTCCACTTTTGATATAGAGTTTCTTGGCCAAACACAATACACCTGTGCTTTGAGCTCGATACTTTCCCGACATGCCTCTGTATGACTTTTGGATTTTCCTAAGCTGAGAATGCCTCTAAAAGGGGCAAGATTCGAATCTAGAGGAGACACCACTCAAAAGAGGCGTTCCAGTGGTACTCCCGACGATGCCAACCGTTGGGAGAAGTGTGTGGCAGGTCAAAGGAACTACTTTGAAAGAGGTTAGTGTTAGATTGTTGGATCTGCATAATAGTGTTTCTTATGAATAAAGGTCGGACACTTTTTTGAATACACAACTTGTATCAATTACCGATACATTTCGGTGGAGTAACGATATATTATCCCATTCCTACCATTTACTAGAAAACTTAAAAATGACACTAATTGAATCATCCGTTAGATATCAAAATACCGTCTATATTATAATGCAATAAGAAATAATTTGAGCACTCCACTATAGTAACCACATCTGCATCCAGCCTCTTGAGACTCTTCTTCAAATCGAATCACTTAATGATTTCCTGTCTATTTTAAATTGCAATATGAAATGAAGTGCTTTCAGACACGACCAGAGGTAAATTGACTACAATACTCGTAGCATCGTTGCCAGATCGATGTTGATTCTTCTTCTGGTTGACCGTACATATACCCTCACACAATCAACAACTGAAGCATTCTATGATTTCTTATAGCATTGTCGCCTCGGGAAATGAATTGAGAGAATATATGTGTATACCGATTGATAAGGATTTTCATCCAAACTGCACAAATGCTTTTCACTTTTCTCAATGGGGATTCATATAAATTAATATGCATCACTTTGTTATCGAAGGTTGCTTCTACGTTCTGAGACAGTCTGCATTGAATAAGGACATTAGTCCTTAACTGATTGTCTGATTGTCTCAGGTTAACTTTGATTATTTCGTGAAAAAGATATCCTTGTTTATCACTATCACTTCCCCGCCATGAATTAAAGATGAGCGTAGGTTTAGCTATAAAATACAAGTATAGTTGAACACGCGAACTTGCGGAATTAGATCTAAATCAACATAATCATATCAAGTTGTATCTCAAAAGCTTAGCAGGAGCCCCTATGAAGAAGAACACGCGTCAGAAGACCTGCCTTGAAATTGAGCGGTCAGGGTAACAAGACACGGATATGGAGGACAATGACAAACATTGTTGCAGAGCAGATCATATACGTACATCTTAACCACTGTCATCGAAAAGTGGTCCAAGAAAGATTAAGACTGAAATATCCACTATGTGGATTGGTAGGCTATACAAAAGCCTTTTTACCAGCATGCGAACCAGAGCCTCACAGCAACCAACTTCAAGGTTTTATGTTTTTTTTTTTGGTTGCGCCAAGGGATGTGGTAATCTTCGAAAAATACTAGTAGGCCGGGCTACCAGCATGCACGATTCGGAAACCTGAATAATCGATGCCAGGAATGCACTTATGTGGTAATCCACACCCAGCACATTTCTACCACTTTTCCAGCCGGACTGCCATACGTTCATAACATGCTTCTTATGTTGGCTGCTTCTGATGTTTCTGTTGCTCTTCTTAACGTATCTATTAAGCGCACTTCATTTTGTAGTTTTGTTACGAATTCACATATTGCCATCCAATTTCCTTCCGACCGAAAGCATATGGTATGGTCAAGGAGTAACAACGAATTGGGCAAAGTAATTCTCCATACCATGAAGCGTGTGCAATAAATGCCTAAAATGCTGCGTGCTGGGCATCCCGGGCAGGATAACCAGCTGTCGTATCCAAATCGGTAGAGATACTTGCGGTAACCGTCGTGATCAGACAAGAACTGCGTAAGATTATAGTTGCAGTCTTCATGCTTACGTCTTATCCAGTCTTAGATTGCGGGTATCAGTTTGTAAGCCCATCTGCCTTTTTTTGTATTAACCAAAAGAGCCTTGTATTAAACACTTGGACGATATGCCCCCATTGATACAAGTAAAATCAATTTTAGAAGTTCCAACCAAAAAAGAAGCAGAACCTGCCTAAGGCTAAGCAAGAACCGACTTTACATCTTGACAGGCATGCTAACGGGTCATTGCAGACCCAATGAACACCTTAAGAGACTGGAAATAGAAGCGAACGGACTTTTTTTTTTTGTCAGGATAGGAAACGCTCAACTGGAGCACTCAGACGCAACTGGTCCACTGTACTACTAGAGAGCCAACCCTGATTTACCCATTTTATTGGAATTTCCTTGACTTTCGAAGAAAGCCAAGCAAACACTTCAGTGATGAGGAGCTTACAGTACCAGCACTCACCACATCCGCACCGAGGATCTGTCACCTGATACGAGCAAAGGCCGGACACTGACAGAGATAATGTTCCGCGGGGTCGTCGCTCTCTCCACAAGCGTCGCAGATTGTAGTGTCACTTAAGCCCGACACGTTAAGGTGCTTGGCAAAAGCAAAGTGGCCTGCCAAGATGCCAATAAGTTGTCTACAGTCTTTTCTGCTGAGAGACAGCAAAAATGCCGTTGATTTCTTACAGACGTCCGGGAGCATGCGTTTAGTCAACCTGCATCCTGGAGAGTCTTGCCACACACAACTGTGCTCGTGAGAGACCCAATCGTCAATGGAAGCCCTTACCGAGGACGCAGGGAGACCCAACGTGGATTCGGGACCTGAGAAAGCCTTCTCTGAGCCTTATCTAGCAATCTCATCGGAGATCTAGTTCCCCAAGATCCCAGCGTGACCTGGGACCCAGATAAGAGACAGGGAATTCAGCCTTGCGACCGAGTTCAAAGAGTTTGTGGTTTCACGAACTATTTTGGAAGTGGTTAAAGGGTTAAGCAAGGCCTTAAGCGCAGCCTGACTGTTACTACAGACGAAGGCAACGGACACTGCTGCGTATTCTCCAGGTACCTCGTAGAAACACTAGCACACCGGTTCATCAAAGCAACTGGACTAGAGGAAGTGAATGCCAGCATCTAGAGCCCTTGTTTGTTTGGTAAAATAGATCTACTTGCACCTCTCCAAAGTTATATCTACACCTTTTTTTTTTTTGTTGCGCCAAGGGAGGTGGTAATCTTCGAAAGCATGCACGATTCGCAAGCCTAAATAATCGATGCCAAGAATGCACCTACGTACTAATCCACACTTCTACCATTCTCCCCGTGGGACCGCCGTTAGGTATTACTTGGCGGAACTGGTTAGTAATTTTTGCTGTACTTTCTGCTTCTCGACGTATTCTTTCCTGAATTCGAAGCTATTTTGCACGTGCGTTATAAACTCGCAAATTTCCATCCGTTTTTCCTCAGATTGTACCATATGGTCTATGAGGAATGGAGGACTGGGAATGTCATTTCTCCAGTTTTCAAATCACCTGCAGTAGAAGATTACATGCTCCGTATCTTCCTATTGCTCTGGACATTCTGGACACATAGAGAGCTATCGTGTCCACACCGATGAAGATATTTGCGATAAGATCCATGGCTAAACAGGAACTACGTGAGGTGGTAGGTGCAGTTCCCATGTGCTCGGTTTATCGAAATGTCGATGATGGGGTTTAATTTATATGTCCACCTGCCTTTAACCATATAAATACATAACCGGAGCCGCATAAAGAAGGACTGAGCTGACAACTCTGGATAGTAGAATCCTCCTAGCATATCCAGATCCTCCAATGTTGGGCATTATTCTTGAGAGTGCTGCCTGAAGTCTTGACGCTTTTTTACTCGAATAATCATCATGTTGTTTAAACTGCAGTCTATTGTCGAGCATTACTCTTAGGTATTTGACGGCTTCTTTGGATCTGATGATTTAGGTTCAACCTGGAGATTCATATATTCCACCGATTTCCGACTGGTTATTAGAACAGCTTCAGTTTTGTGGTCAGCTAATTGTAGACCGGCGGATCCTAGCCAGCTTTTGATTTGACTGATTGCCACATTTATAGCTGATTCTACTTCACTTATTTGTTTTGCTGCGGTAACGACAGCAATGTTGTCAGCAAATCCAATTATCTTCACTTTAGGTGGCAGTGGTAGTCGTTAAACTCCGTCGTACATTATGTTCCATAGTAAAGGGCACAGCACCGATCTTTGCGGGATCGCAGCTGTGACATCGTGGTACTTTTCTTCTTCATCGGTATAATACAACAGTTTCCTGTTGGTTAAGTAGCTCGCTACTAACTGCAACAAGTAAAAAGGTGTATCCATCCTAGCAAGAGATTTTCTTATAGTGGGCCAGTCTGCCGAATTAACTGGGTTTTTAACATCTAGTGTCACTACTGTGCAGTATTCCTTAGTGCTGGTATCGCCATCTTTCTCCTTCAATTGCATCCGCTGCTATATTAACTACCGCTTTAATGGCGTCAGTTGTTCAGCGCGACTTTCGGAATCCGAACTAGTGGTTGGAAAAAGCCCCCTTCTCCTCCGCTATTGTGAGCAATCTGTTGTAAATGACTAGTTCCAGGATCTTTCCCATAGTGTTCAGTAGGCATATCGGACGATACAATGATGGCTCTCCTGGGGGTTTGTTTCCTTATGGTAATAAAACAAAATGTTGCAGTTTACATTGATTAGGGAAAATTCCCTTATATCTACATCTACAACATCCGATGTGCCACCTCTCATAATTCATACTTATAGTTCTTCTTCTAAATAATAAAAACATCTATAGAAATCGATTCAATAAATAATTAGGTTTATTCAATAAGCACCAACAGAAAGGTAAGAAGGGGATTAAAGTTCACTTTGAATGGACGCATAGCCGAAGTTCCTTACCATTCTTGTAAATTTCCTTTGCTCAATCACGGAGTAAGATCCCGTCGTCCTATTTCCCTTGTTGTCGATACTCGAGAAAAAGTTGTTCGATAATAATGGATAACTGTGCACTGCAAATTGTTGAACGCAAGCGAGAAAGAGAGTGGTACTCAATGACATGTCTGTTGCTCCAGGCCAACTGGTGTACGACGTTCTTACGACATCCTCACAATCCTTATGTGAAAGGAAAATTAAATTCGTTTCCATCCTTCCGAAAGCTAAGAGGGAAAACGATTTTTTTCTTCATCTCCTTCTAAGTTTGATTGTACCACGTTTGGTTATCGGATTTGCTTGACAAAAACAAAAAAAGAAGCAAAATGTGCAGCTATGCTATAACTTAAGAAAGTCCTCGAGGACTGGGTACATTTGAGAGTGACTATAAAATTTGGTTATCGTAATCGCAAGTATTTTCGTAGAAGAGAATGGTTTTTGAATTCCTGGATTTTGAAATGTCATTACCCGAGAAGTGGATTGTAAGAGAAAGGATATGTGACCTTTGCCCAGTTGTAGCATTTCCAATCCCAGGGAGGAATATTCTACGAAACACAGCCCCGAGAAACGAACTCAGACTAATCGACTTTGTGAACCAAAATAGATTTGTATACTCCACTTTGGGAAAGGTTCATAGAGTAAAAAAAAAAATGTATTCAAGTTTTTGAACACACAAACTGGTGTCTGCATTCAAGGCATCTATAAAAAATCCAACTTCATTGACTTCACACAGTTCCCTGCATTTTAGGAAAACGCTGTCTTTGACTAGAAATACTGATTCGATTTGTATCGAAGTTTGGATTTTTTCCTGTAATTTTCGTGCTCGGCAAGAGCTGCTTCAGATATATGGTGAGATTGAGCGCAAATCATTGGCAGTACAAGCCCGCTCTTATGTCCCATTATGCTCGAGAACATCATCACAACACTATTTCCACCAGCGACCCTACCCCGTATAGACACTGCAATGTCTAACCAAGAGATCTCATCGGTACCACCAAAGGAACTGCATTTAGCGTCTACAAAGATTAGTGATCGCAAAGCAGCAGGCCCTTTAAAAAATCATACAGAGCTGTCAAGCCTGCGAGGATATGCCGCAAAGAGAGAACCAGACTACCTGAAGAAGATAATGATGGAATATTTCAGAAATGGGATACTACACCACGACATCGACGATGGAACGAGGCAGTATAACGCCACAGGTGGTGTGCCCCAATGCTCCGTGCCTCCAATTCCTTGAGGAATTGGAGCTATCGGGATGGCTCAAGACTGGCTAGTATGCATGGGCGTACAACTTGCAGAGGAAAAGACAGAAGTAGTGCTCATAAGCAGCAAGGGAGTCATGGAGACTATAAAAGTAACCGTGGGCGATCACGTGGTGGTTTCCAAACCAGAGTTAAAGTACATTGGCATTATTATAGATGCCAGTGTAACATTTAAGCAACATCTGTAATACCATATGCGGCTGAGAAGGCAACAAAGGCAACGGCTGCCCTGGCAAGGACCATGCCAAATATCGGCGGACCAAAGCAGTTGTGGCATCAATAATGCTCTACGGCTCCCAAATATGGGCTTGTGTCACGAAAACGAAGTCATACAGAAGAAAGACGGAGACAGATAACAGATATGAAACGCCTCTCGAACAACCTCCTACGACGCGCCATGTGTAGAGGCTGGCATGGTATCTATTAGTTCTGGCTAAAGAAGCCCAATGGAAATATCGTGCCAATCAGATAGCGGCACCAACTGGACGAGTCGAAGTGTCACTGAGGCACCACTAAGGACAAGTCTGCATGAATAGGAAGAGAGATGGGATCACTCTGATAAAGGCAGGTGGACGCAGAGACTGATCCCCAATTTAAATGCTTGGATCAATAGGAAGCATGGGTAGTTGCCGTTTCCTTTCCTCAGCTGCCTTGACGTGGCGAAACGGCTTAAGAGTTAATAGCCCTAAGGATCTGAAAGGACCCCAGGTCAGACATCAAACTAAAGGTTGAAGGCGTCTTGACTGTGACGTAAAACTTGTTATACAGTGTGATGAAGAAAACAAATGAGATCTCCACTCCAGATGGTACTCGTGAAAACGATAATCCACCCGTGGTCTTTTCGACTACGGCTGGGACGAGGATTCTGGAGATCCCAACCGACATACTCTTACCCCCCGCCTTTGGCGTTGACTCGGAAGTAGTAGCGATGCTTGCTTCAGAAGACTCCTGCAGCTCTGTCTCTGACTCGTTTGGTAGACTGGGCTGGAATGGCAAAGAAAATGGCGGAAAGGCTTCGGCTGGAGCGTCTAATTTCTGTCTAAATAGACGGGCAGCTGATCGGTAACGGTATGACTCGGGAAACCAATAAGGCTGAACGAGCTCCTGAAGCGGCGCACCCCTATAAGCTCCTGACTAAGAGTCAACTGAAAAGGAGCTGAAGAAAGGCGACGATGGTGCGGTGCAAAGATGCTGCAGAGTCAGCTGAAGGCGAAAGCGCCGAAAGCAATCATTCTTCAGTAGCGACATGAAAGAAGCCTAGGTCGGCAGAAAGTACTCCAACTGGAGCCTATCAATCCCTCAGACCCAACGCTGGCTCTTTTTCGGTCGGCTCGAACAGGTCCAATCTGACGGAGCAAGTTTCGCCTGCTCTCCTTGGTGAAAGCGTATGCGCATCCGATGCGCGCTCTTCTGGATGCTGATGCTGTTACCCTTAAAGGTCCCAGCACTAGTGGACAGAAAATGGCTGACGCAGGCAAAGCCACGGGTAGGGGCGCTCGCCTCGCGGAAGCATGTGCGCACCTGGTGCGCGCCCTTCTGCTAATAAAACTCCGACTATATCTCTGATATTTTCGCAGATAAACCTCCATCACTCAAAGGCTGCTACCGCTCTCTTAAGTAGTAGACTTTCCGTGGTGCGTACAAAACCCCACATAACATCTATCCAGGAGCCATACGTGCGGAACAAGCGCATATGTGGCTTTGAGGTGTTTGTGGAGTAACAAACAAACAAATATTTGGCGCAACAGCTCTTGAAAGTGCCAGGGCCTAGCTTCTCGTAACCACTCATGTTGTGTGCGTTATATTTTCCACGCGAATGGAAGGGACCTACAGTTTAATGCCGAATCCGAATGGCGATTTGAGAAGCTTTTTCGTGACAACAATACTGTCGGATGTTTGTCAGACGCTCGGGAGAGGTGGGACCGTGAAAATACTTTTTGGTATTTTCTGGGATTCGAAGTTGGAACCTCATGCGTAGTGATCCAACACACTAACCACTTACGCCACGGCGTGGAGTAACGGTGCTATGTAACGACTGATCTGAAAGACCAAGAGGTTGTCTAATTGTGCCGAATCTCCTCTCAGTAACCAAGCTTGGAAATTTCTGCGGACAGGACTTGGTTGCTGCAGCTGTAAGCTACGAAACGACCGGAATTTGAAAAACCTTCGTCGTTGCGTCGGCTTACTTCCCTTATGATTCGGTAATGTCTCCACCACCGAAGGCGGTTGCCGAGCTTATAAAGTACTGTGACACTTGGGAGATGGGACTAGTCATGTGTTGCGACGCTAGTGCTCAGAATACAGTCTGGGGCAGCAGCAAATGTAACATACGAGAAAACCATCTCCTAGACTTTATACTATCGTCTGGCATGGTAATTAACAATGTTGGCTCCCAGCCAACTTTTGTTACGGCTAGGATGCAGGAGGTAATTGACTTGACTTTATCTAATAGGTATTTCAAGTCAATTACTAACTGGAGGGTACTGTCGGGGGTGTCCTTGTCAGACCATATATACATCGCTTTCCAATTCGAATGCGAGGCTATAATTTTGCATGCGAGGAGGAATCCGAGGAAAACGAACTCGGTGCGGTTTAGGGAAGTGCTAGACAGATCTGTCAAAACTCTAACTAAACTCAGAACGAAACGAAAGTTTGAGGATGCTGTTAAAAACCTGACTAGTGCCCCTACCAACTGCTTTGAACTGACGTGCCCAATGAGAAAAAACCGCTGCAGAAAGCCGGTTCTCTGGTGGAGCCCAGAAAATAAATAGGTCACTCAAGACAAATTTAGAGGCCGACTGGGATCTTTTAAGTAAGAAGCAAAAAGACTGTAAGAAGTTAATTCGGTTGTCGAAAAGTGCTTCTTATAGAGATTTTTGTGAAAAGATCGAGACACTCGGTGAAAACAGCAGGTTGGTTGAAGTCCTCACAAGGGAGTTACTCAGAAAGTCTGATGGTAAGTTTACTGAGGCGAAAGCGGAAACTTTTAGTTTTCTGCTGGAGACACACTTTCCTGGCAACCAGATAACCACTAGATCGCAGCTTGGCCCGCTTACCCTGGCTGAGCTTGATCTAAGTCAAAAAAACTAGGCGCAGCTGGTATACTGCATTAGCCGTGGTAACAGTTGAGGTCATCAAATATGCTGTGGCATCTTTTGATGGTTTCAAATCGCCGGGCACTGATGGAATATATCCAGCTAAGATGCAAGAGGGTATAGACCAGTTGCTGCCAACACTGAAAAGAATTTTCACCGCTGGCTTGGCGCTGGCATATATTACTACACCTTGACGGACTGTCAGAGTAGCTTTCATACCGAAAATTGGTAAGGAAGACTATTCGCTCCCCAAGAGTTTCAGACCTATAAGTTTGACATCCTTCTTACTGAAAAGTATGGAGAGACTGGTAGAATTTCACGTGCGCAAAGTTGCTTTGAAACTGCATCCACTATCGGAGATGCAGCGTGCCTATCAGCGTGGGAAATCCTGCGAGACCGCACAATACGCGAAGGGTATCCTCATCGACATTGAGGGTGCTTTTGACAATGCGACTTTTGACTGCATGTGCGACTCTGCCAGACAACACGGGGTAGATGAAACATTAGTGCTGTAGATTAAATAATGCTAATGAATAGAACTTTGGTAGTGGATGCGGATTGAGATCGATATGTTATGACAGAGGTAAACAGGGGCTGCCCGCAGGGTGGCGTTCTATACCCATTGTTATGGTGCATGGTGGTCGACTCTCTGTTGAACACTCTAAATAGTTCTAACGTCTACGCTCAGGCATATGCGGATGATGTCGTCGTACTTTCTTTCGGGCCATGCCTGGCTACGGTTTGTGCTAACGCGCAGGCGGCGCTGGACAGGATCGATGAATGGTGTACTGGGAGTGGGCTTTCGGTGAATCCCCTTAAAACTGAGGTTGTTCTCTTTACGAGACGAATGATTCTGACCGATCTGACTCAGCAAGTGCTAAAAGGCGTCACCATTCGCATTTCCAATAAAGCCAAATATCTGGGAGTAATTTTAGATAAGAAACTTCATTGGTCTAAACACGTCGAGCCGAAAACATCCAATGCGCTCTCAGTCTTCGATAGAGTAATGGTACTTTTGGCAAGACATGATGCTTTTCACCGAATAAAGTTCTCTGGATCTACACGGCTATGATAAGATCATTCTTCGCATATGCGTCGGTTGTTTGGCGGAAGGGGCTCTCCAAAGAACGGTTTGTCTCGGCTGTACGAGAGCTTTTCCGAGTACGCCTGGCTTTGATGAACCTACCTCCCCTCGACACTTATATCATGGGTTGTACTATCAAAGTCATCAATTATCTTAGGCGGGGCGGTTAATTGGTATACTCCACACTAGAATTTTGATGAACTTGCGCGACGCTTATCTTAAGACTCCGGTCTTATGGATATGCCATCTGACGCAATAACACCAGAATTTCAGCTGAAATCGCAAATTCAGGGTCGACTTTTCTTGTATTCAGGACTGACTTCGGTCAGAGTCTGAGCCAGGAATGGAATGTAGTCGTATTTTCATGGATGGTTCCAAAACCAGTCAAGGGTCTGGCGCTGGTGTCTTCGTGGAAGTCGACAACATTAGATTTCACTTCTCATTAGGCAAATATGCGTCTGTTTTCCAAACGGAAACTTATGCAATCCTAATGGCCATGAACTATGTTGTGAAGAAGAGGTGGAAGGCCCGTAGTATTTGCATCTATAGTGAAAGTCAGGCTGCGCTTAAGGCCTTGCTTAACCCTTTTACCACTTCCAAAATAGTTCGTGAAACCAAAAACTCTTTGAACTCAGTATCAAAGCTGAATTCTCTGTTTCTTATCTGGGTCCCAGGTCACACTGGGATCTTGGGGAACGAGATCTCCGATGAGATTGCTAGATAAGGCTCAGAGGAGGCTTTTTCAGGTCCCGAACCCGCGTTGGGTCCCCCTGCGTCCTCGGTAAGGGCTTCCATTGACGATTGGGTCTCACACGAGCACAATTATGTATGACATGACTCTCCAGGATGCAGGTTGACTAAACATATGCTCCCGGATGTCTGTAAGAAATCAGCGGCATTCTTGCTGTCTCTCAGCAAAAAAGACTGTAGACAACTTATTGGCGTCTTGACAGGCCACTTTGCTTTCGAAAAGCACCCAAAAGTGTTAGGCTTAAGTGACACTACAATCTGCGACGCTTGTGGAGAGAGCGACGACACCGCGGAACATTATCTCTGTGAGTGTCCGGCCTTTGCTCGTATCAGCTGACAGATCTTCGGTGCGGATGTGGTGAGTGCTGGTACTGTAACATCACTAAGTTTTCTTAGAAAGTCAAGGAAATTCCTATAAAATGGGTAAATCAGGGTTTGCTCTCTGGCAGTACAATGGACCTGTTGCGTCTGAGTGCTCCAGTCGAGCGTTTACTATTCCGACAAAAAAAAAAAAATATGAAATGGACTCTTGTCGCAAATAAGATCCTTTTAAAATTAGGACGCAGCGGAGTGAAAGTTGTTACTTATGGAGACGACATCATCCTACCTATGTCCGGCAAATTTTTCGATACTATCACCGAACTTCTGCAATCGGTCCTGAATACCCTCCATAGCTGGGCGAGAAGTTGTGGACTGAACATTAATCCAGCGAAAACAGAAGTGGTCCTCTTTACCAACAAAAGAATAATCTCAGTTTTCGGACCCCTATAACTCGGTGACACTCCACTCCAAGTCTCGGATAAAGCACGATATCTTGGGGGTATACTTGACCGCAAACTTAGAAATAATAAAGAAAGCGTACATTGCGTTCTATGTTTACAGCTGAATTTTTGGTAAAAAGTGGGGACCCAAACCTGCCGTCATCCATTGGAAGTACACAGCAGTGTGGGTGCAGTGTCTGGTGGCCAATAGCAGAGAAAAATACGTATCTCAATGAGTTGACTAAAATCCAGAGGGATGCCTGCATAGCAACTACAGGCGCCATTAAAAGTACCCCGGCCGCAGCACTTGAAACAATTCTCGCACTGATTCCACGAGACTTATTTGTTAAGAAATCTGCCGCGTTGAGTGTCATGCACTTAAAAGAATCCAACCTATGGGCAAAGGGCCACACGGGCCACTGTAGCATCCCAAGATGGGCTCACCTAGACGCCACCACTGACTATCTTCCGCCATCCACCGACTTCAGCCTAAACGTCAAAACGGTCATCCCATCAAGGGAATACTGGGAAGACGGTGAGGCCACTAACCCGCATAGTATTTCAGTCTTCACTGACGGGTCCAAAACAAACGAACTAATGGGTTCGGGTGTCTACTTAGCGGAACCTGATATTGCAAAATCAACAAGGCTTCCAAACCACAGTAGTGTGTTCCAGGCAGAAGTCCTAGCGATAGCAGAGGCGGCGCGAGTACTATCCACGAAGCTTGTTACTAGGAAAGAGATTGATATTTATATAGAAAGTCAAGCTGCTATAAAGGCCATCTCATCCGCGGCTATAAAATCAAAGCTAATAAAACGCTGTCGCGAGGAGCTTAACATGCTTACCCAAAGCCACCATGTAACACTCTGGTGGGTCCCATGACACAAAGGAATTCCAGGGAACAAGATGGCGGATGAACTGGCAAGAAAGGGATTAGAACAAGACCTGTCGTCAATGGTCCAAAGCTCTGTCCTACCTCCCCTAATACTTGGTTAATCAAATATAGCAGTTGACTTCAAATAACAAGCAGAAGAAAGATCGAGAGCGCTCCCTTCATGCGGAGTCTCCAGAAGCATCTGGACAAAACATGACAAGATGAAACCCAAACTCATCCTTACTCACAACAGACAAAACATGGCGCTTCTCATAAGTGTCATTACCAGCCACAACCTTTTGGCGGTCCACCGGAAGAGAATGCGGCTAAGTACAGATGAACTCTGCAGAGGATGCGGCAATACAGACGTAGAGGAGGACACGGAACACTTCCTTTGCAAATGCTCTAGTGTCTGCAGTACCAGGAAGATGGCCCTTGAAGAGTATTTCTTCAACCATCTGGGCGACCTGTCTGAAAAGCCACCAACCACCATCATGAAATATATAACTTCTTCAGGGTGGTTCAGAGGAGGCCATTCCACTAGCACAGAACTCTAGCCATTTTGTTTTTCACTTCTTTTTAGTTCTTCAGGCAGGAAACTCCACGTCAGGGGAGCACAATGGATCCGTGCAGGCTACGCTCATTCGTCGCAGCTAACCCGTTTAACCTATCTCTTATCTGAAAGATGTAGGGAACCATATAAACCCTTCACCGTATGTTGACGCAAGATGTGGCCGCTTATCAGCTCTATCCATCTTTGGTAATTCTATAGACAGTTCTACCACCGCATTTGCTCGCTGTTCCTTCACCCTCCTCAACAACGGCACGCTACGCTGGAATTCTGGGACTTAAGCTTAAGCTCACTTCTACTGTCTGCATGAGTGCCTCCTTTGTGTTCTTCTGGCAAAACTATCTGCACTGGAGACAACCACATTTTTCAAAGCATTCCAGTGTTCTCCTGATTGGTGCTGTTGATTGTTTCTGTGCTCCGAGCAAGGTGGTGTGTAAATTACTGTTGCACTGTACTATTCCAACGTCTTCAAATGCAGCCCACGTAGAAAATATGTACACATCTTCATCCCTCCAACTTAACTTGAACTAATTTTCATGTATTAGAGCTAAACGGATCCGACTACATGAAAGTTTTGTTAAGAAGCCTAAAGTCTGAATGGAGTCCTTGACTGGAATGTATTTAAAGAACGAAAGAAATAAAGGTGACCCATCCCTTAAGCATTGACGTATGTGAAGCTCATATAAATGTGAATCGAAGAAGATTCAATTATTCTGCAGTTTTACCATCGCAAGTCCTCATTCATGTCCTTTCTTTAATCGACTCATACATCCAACTTATTACACCTGAGCAATTATTTCAACAACATACCAATAGACCTTGAATGGCTCAAATCGAATCAATATTCGATACTGGATAGGTATGTACGTACGCTCATCACCCTTTGTGTATGAGCAGCCAAGCGATTCAGGCGAACATTCCAAGGGACTTTGTGCATTATTTCCAAATTCTATAGCTTCATGTGGAAATAAATTTGTCGACTCAATACGATAGGAGACACATATTTGCTCGTGTCACGTAGGGAGACAGATCATTCTAGGATGAAACGAAAAACAGCAATCAGCAGGCATAAAGGTCATAATGGTTTGCAAAAGGCCTTGTGTGAGTGCTAAGAATGTAGAAGTAGAAAAGTTGTCTTCAATTCCAGTGACTTTTGCCTTGACAGTCAATGGAAAATAATTGAAATAATTTCCTCCACTTACATGCGAAATCGATTTCGGGTTCTTGCGTCTGAAGATGGATGGACTCTTTATGCCGACATTCTGATGCTCATTAGCTGTAGATGTAAAGGTTAGATTATCCCAAACTCTCGGTCTGCAACTTAGCTATTACTGAAAGTGCTTACTATTCTCTATCTTCAAGTACTTCGTTGCTAATGAGAAAGTTTGACTTTTTACATCTAATTCTCTTGGGAAAATGTACTACATATCCCTCGAAACTTGACGACATAGAATATTACCCTAAAATTACATATCCCCCCTTTGCAGTCTGCTAAGTATAGACGACATGCAACTACCGTCCTTGGACACCATACTACACACGCATACATACAATTTGGTGTGATGATTACTTTGTTGGACCAGTGTACTGCTGTAGATGTTAGACACCACTCACGTCAATAATAAAGAAACTGAAGAGCTTCCGGTTAATGGCTCCCACTTGCCCAAGGTTATTGGAAAATATTGGCAATGTGCTGCTCACAAGGCAACAGGAAACCCCATTTGATGATCAGCAAGCAGAAAAAATATATTCCATTCCTACGATTACTGTAGAAGAAGTAGTGGTAGCCACTACCAGATTTGGAAACAAAAAGGTACTAGATGGCATACCCAAAAAGACGCAGTTAGAGCCCGACCGGAAATGCTTGCGAATATCTACAGCTTATGCCTGAGTGAAGGAGCATTCCCAGATTGATAGAAAAAAACAGAAAAGAGTGGTAATCTCCAAAGAAAGTACGAGTAATGTTCCATGGTTCCGAAACAACCAAAAGCCTCGGATAAGGATGACTCAACTAATGACGACTCCAGCAAACGAAATAAGGAAAACGACCTTCGGATCAGTACGTGGAATGTTCTGTCCCTTTACAGACCACGTGCAGCCGAACAACTAGCAGAGGCCCTAGACTGCTATAAAGCAGATATTACCGCCATCCAGGAAGTGCGATGGAATGGGCCAGGCAAAAAGAGGATGAAAAACTGTGACATCTACTACGGTGATTGCTACAGAGGCAACAGGCAACGCTTATTCGGATGCGGATTTGTCATACGCGGCAGACTTAGGCAAGAAGTCTTAAGCTTCCGACACGTGAGCGAGCGTATTATGACTATCCGGATCAAGGGTAAATTCGCTAACATAAGCCTAATATGTGTTCATGCCCCCACAGAAGAAAAGGACCCTGCCACCAAAGAGTGTTTCTACGAGCTCCTCGACAGAACATACGAGCAATGTCCTAAATACGACGTTAAAATCGTATTGGGCGATTTTAACGCCAAAATAGGAAAGGAGGACGTCTTTGGTAGGGCAGTCGGTAAGCATAGCCTACACGACACCACGTCTGATAACGGACTAAGGCTAATTGATTTCGCTGTGGAGCGAAATGTCACCATAGCAAGCACATGGTTTCCTCATCTCGATATTCATAAGCAGACATGGCGGTCCAATGATCATGTCACGATCAACCAAATTGATCATATTGCGATCGACGCAAGGCATGCCTCCAGTATTCTGGATGTCCGGACCTTCCGAGCGGCCAACATAGACTCGGATCATTACCTTGTTGTAGCCAAGGTACGAATGCGGATATCCCAATCTGAGCAACAAAGAAGAATTACTGTGAGAAAATTTAACGTCGAAAAGCTACAATCGCAAGAGACCGCCAGACTCTTCGCTGAACGCGTATCCCGAAATCTCTCAATCATCCCTTTGCCGCCAGCATCAAGTACCGAAGACCAGTGGCAACGCTGCCAACATGCCATCAGAAACGCCGCGGCTGATGTGCTGGGTCTCGCTCGACCACCACCGCGAAACCCCTGGTTTGACGAAGAATGCCGGCGAGTGCATGCAGCAAAACAAGAGGCATACAAAGCGGCGCTGCAAAGGAAGACGAGAGCTGCTCGTGAGCTCTATGAGCAAAAGAGACGGGAAGAACATCGGCTTCTCCAAAAGAAAAAGAAAGAGCATGAGAAGCGCGCGTTTGAGAATATCGAGAGTCTATACTCCAGGAACAATGTACGGAAGTTTTACCAAAAGGTAAAAAGAACGTGTCAGAGAAGTAATACCCGTACAGAAACCTGTAGAGATGAGAATGGAAACCTCGTAGTAGAATCACAGTCGGTGCTGAGAATATGGAAAAACTACTTCTGCAGACTGTATAACGGCGACGAAGACCAACATCCCGCTGTCAGGCAGAATGAACCATTCAACATAGACGATGATAGTCAAAATTTCCGTCCACCTGACCAAAACGAAGTGAGGATAGCAATATCCAAGCTAAAATCGAACAAGGCTGCTGGACCTGACGGCTTACCGGCCGAACTTTTCAAGGCAGCTGGGGATGAATTGGTAGAGTGCATACACCAACTCATTTCTAATATATGGTCAGACGAGTGTATGCCTGATGAATGGAATCTCAGCATCGTTTGCCCGATCCACAAGAAAGGAGACCCCCTCAACTGCGCCAATTATAGAGGCATCAGTCTCCTCAACATCGCATATAAGATCTTTTCTGCGATATTGTGTGAACGCCTGAAACCTTTTATCAACAGCCTGATTGGACCCTATCAGTGCGGTTTCAGGCCAGGAAAGTCCACCATCGATCAAATCTTCACACTTCGGCAGATCCTGGAGAAAACCCAAGAATTCCAAATCGATACTCACCACCTCTTTATCGATTTCAAGGCTGCCTATGACAGCATCTATAGAGAAGAGCTTTATAGAGCCATGTCTAGTTTTGACATCCCTGCCAAACTTGTCCGTCTGTGCAGGCTGACGATGGAGAACGCTCGCTGCTCCATCAAGGTCGGTAATGACCTCACCGAGGCCTTTGATGTCAAAAAAGGCTTTAGACAAGGTGACGCGCTGTCATGTGACTTCTTCAATATTGTACTTGAACGGATTGTGCGGAACTCACAAGCCAACACCGGAGGCACAATCTATTACAAGTCTGTACAACTGCTTGCATACGCCGACGATATAGACATTATCGGAAGATCTCAGCTGGCTGTCACCGGTGCTTTTGCAAGCATTGAGGCGGAAGGGGCCAAAATGGGTTTGGCGATAAACGAGGGCAAAACCAAGTATATGCTGTCAACTAGAAGGGAAAACCAACACCGACGAATTGGACAAAACGTCACCGTGGGCAACTATAACTTCGAGGTAGTAAGGGACTTTGTCTACCTTGGCTCTGCTATAAATTCTTCTAACAAAATCAGCGCAGAAATCAATCGAAGAATAACTCTTGCCAATCGCTGTTTTTTTGGGCTTATAAGGCAATTCAACAGTAAAGCCCTATCTCGAACAACTAAGGAGACTCTATATAAGACCTTGATCATCCCAGTCCTACTTTACGGCGCTGAAACATGGACTTTATTAAAAGAGGATGAAGATATCCTTGGTCGCTTCGAGAGAAAAATTCTTCGTAAGATTTTCGGTCCCGTTCGCGTTGACGGGTTTTGGAGGAGAAGATTCAATCACGAACTATACGAGCTGTACAGCGACATCGACCTAGTCAAAAAACTGCGTATTGGACGTCTGAGATGGCTAGGACATATAGAGCGAATGGATACCAACGCTACGGCCCGCAGAGTCTTCGAATCTAATCCCGAGGGACGACGCAGTAGAGGGAATCATCGCCGTAGGTGGCGCGCACAAGTTCAAGGGGACCTCGACCAACTTGGAGTGCGCAACTGGAGGCAATTAGCTAAAGACCGAGCTAAATGGAGAGGCTTGTTGGTTGAGCCCCAGGTTCACCCCGAACTGTAGCGCCACCTAAGTAAGTAAGTAAGTAAGTACTGTTCCTGGGAATTAACCGTCTTTCACCCGCTTTGTATGTTGGATACGGCTGTAAAAATTCTGGAACATATCATCACCAAGAGGTTGGAAGCAGTCATTGAAAATGCAGGAGGACTAGCAGAACATCAGCATCGTTTTCGAAGTCCACGGTCAACGATAGATGCAATCCCTGTAGTCGTTGACTTAGGGAAGAAAGCCATAGAAAGCAGAAGTTAGAGGGGTGGTGCTAAGCGGAATTGTGGTGCAAATACATTAGATGTAAAAATAAAAACGTATTCAACTCTGCGAACTGGACCCATAATTTTGAATCGCTTCGGGATATGAGGGTACACACGTACATCACGAAGATAATGACGGATTAATTCAGAAAGAGGATCCTTATATATGACACGGACGATGGTCCCAAGGAGTATACCCTCACAAGAGAAGTGCCACAGGGTTCTGTGTTGGGTCCACTTCTGTGGAATGTCATATATGACGGGATACTCAATCTACCTATACAAGAACAAGCTATGATTGTAGGCTTTGCGGAAGATATTGCGATAGTCGTAGTGGCCAAGCTACTGGAAGAAGTGGTCCAAATAAGCAACGACGCAATCGGGACTGTTCAACGGTGGTTTGAATCTGTGGGCTTAAAATTAGCCGAACATAAGATAAAAGCGTTACTAATCAGTAGCAGAAAGGCGAGGGAAATGATCACTCTTACTAAAGGGGGGGCACCAGATTACATTGAAGCACGCCATCAAATACGTAGGCATCAAGAGCCTCTCGTTCAACGAACATCTGGAATATGCAAGTGACAAAGTCTTGTGACATCTGTGATGATCTATGGATCACCATTATGGGCCAAAGCTATGAAAATCCAGTCATACCGGCATACCGACTTAGTGCAATTAGAGTATACAATGCAATTGACATACTGGCAGAGGAGTTTCAAAACACATACGTAATGAGGAGACAGGAGCAAGTGTCAATCGACGGAGAAGTAAACTTACCAAAAGGAGCAAACAGCATAGCGAAATGGCAACAACGATGAAGCGTGTCAAGCAAAGGCCCATGAACCTATCGTTTTATCCCAATTCTTAAGGCGTGGACAGGCCGCAATCATGGTGAGGTAGATTTCTAAACAACGCAATTACTATGTGGCCATGGATGCTTTCGCACGTATTTCTACAGATTCAAGCACGATAATTCTCCCTACTGCCTGAATAGCATTCAGGCTGAGGTAAACGCGGAACATGTATTCCTTCACTGTCCACAATTCGAACCCGAGAGACAAACGCCAAAAAATAAGGTTGGAGAAATACCAACTCCGGAGAACAAAGTTCATCTTTTGATCCAACCGCAGGAAATACCGAGGAGATGAGACACAGAAGAAAAGGATCCTGCCATCAAACATTAGCATGAACAATGCCCTAAATACGACGTTAAAATCGTATTGGGCAAAATAGGAAAGCAGTACGTCTTTGATAGGGCAGTCGGTAAGCATAGCCTACATGACACCACGTCTGATAACGGACTTAGGCTAATTGATTTCGCTGTGGAGCGAAATGTCACCATAGCAAGTACATGGTTTCCTCATCTCGATATTCATAAGCAGACATGGCGGTCTAATGATCATGTAACGATCAACCAAATTGATCATATTGCGATCAGCACAAGGCATGCCTCCAGTATTCTGGGTGTCCGGAGCTTCCGAGCGGCCAACATAGACTCGTTGTAGCAAGGTACGAATGCAGATATCCCAATCCAAGCAACAAAGAAGAAACACTTTGAGAAAATTTAACGTCGGAAAGCTACAATCGCAAGAGACCGCCAGACTCTTCACTGAACGCGTATCCCAAGCTAAAGTCGAACAAGGCTGCTGGACCTGACGGCTTACCGGCCGAACTTTTCAAGGCAGCTGGGGATGAATTGGTAGAGTGCATACACCAACTCATTTCTAATATTTGATCAGACGAGTATATTCCTGATGAATGGAATCTCAGCATCGTTTGCCTGATCCACAAGAAAGGAGACCCCCTCAACTGCGCCAATTATAGAGGCATCAGTCTCCTCAACATCGCATACAAGATCTTTTCTGCGATATTGTGTGAACGCCTGAAACCTTTTATCAACAGCCTGACTGGACCCTATCAGAGCGATTTCAGGCCAGGAAAGTCCACCATCGATCAAATCTTCACACATCGGCAGATCCTGGAGAAAACCCAAGAATTCCAAATCGATACTCACCACCTCTTTATCGATTTCAAGGCCGCCTATGACAGCATCTATAGAGAAGAGCTTTATAGAGCCATGTCTAGTTTTGACATCCCTGCCAAACTTGTCCGTCTGTGCAGGCTGACGATGGAGAACGCTCGCTGCTCCATCAAGGTCGGTAATGACCTCACCGAGGCCTTTGATGTCAAAAAAGGCTTTAGACAAGGTGACGCGCTGTCATGTGACTTCTTCAATATTGTACTTGAACGGATTGTGCGGAACTCACAAGCCAACACCGGAGGCACAATCTATTACAAGTCTGTACAACTGCTTGCATACGCCGACGATATAGACATTATCGGAAGATCTCAGCTGGCTGTCACCGGTGCTTTTGCAAGCATTGAGGCGGAAGCGGCCAAAATGGGTTTGGCGATAAGCGAGGGCAAAACCAAGTATATGCTGTCAACTAGAAGGGAAAACCAAAACCGACGAATTTGACAAAACGTCACCGTGGGCAGCTATAACTTCGAGGTAGTAAGGGACTTTGTCTACCTTGGCTCTGCTATAAATTCAGCAAACAAAATCAGCGCAGAAATCAATCGAAGAATAACTCTTGCCAATCGCTGTTTTTTTGGGCTTATAAGGCAATTCAACAGTAAAGCCCTATCTCGAACAACTAAGGAGACTCTATATAAGACCCTGATCATCCCAGTCCTGCTTTACGGCGCTGAAACATGGACTTTATTAAAAGAGGATGAAGATATCCTTGGTCGCTTCGAGAGAAAAATTCTTCGTAAGATTTTCGGTCCCGTTTGCGTTGACGGGTTTTGGAGGAGAAGATTCAATCACGAACTTTACAGCGACTCCGACCTCGTCAAAAGACTGCGTATTTGACGTCAGAGATGGCTAGGATATGTAGAGCGAATAGACACTATCGCTCCGGCCGGCAGAGTCTTCGAATCTAACCCAGAGAGACGACGCAGTAGAGGGAATCATCGCCGTAGGTGGCGCGCACAAGTTCAAGGGGACCTCGACCAACTTGGAGTGCGCAATTGGAGGCAATTAGCTAAAGACCGATCTAAATGAAGTGGCTTGTTAATTGATGACCAGGTTCACCCCGAACTTTAGCGCCACCTAAGTAAGTAAGTAAGCTTGCGAAAGAATTCGACCTTGTTGACAGGTCTCTCAATCCGAGCCATTACTCTGTGACTCGATAGAGGGAAGTAGATGAAACTGGCGATGAAAAAGGGGTGTTATTATTTTCGTACTCATTACGCATTATGATTGGCTCGGTTCCTGATCTCGTACGTAGAATTGAACCGCATTCTCGGAGGATTTAGCGGATTCCTTGAAAGGCGTGCATTCACAGTGCCAATTCAACGAGAATCAATATAATGAGTTTCCTCTGAGGTATCGAGCCTTATGTTTTGGCAACGTCATATACCCACCATTAGAGTCCTAGCTAGACCTTCCAAGAAGGCCATGTCTGTGAATGAGGACAGAGAATCAAAGGACTTTGGGATTGATGACATCAACATAGGAGCAGTGCATTTCTTGGAACACAGGTCAAAGGGAGCTTGATGTATTCTTGAAACACTTGTTATTTCTTGAGATAATATAGAAAATGTTTTCCAAAGAAAGCATTCTTGGAGTAGGGATGGGTAAGGCAAGTTTCTTTCATATAATAGATACGATTAATACTAGCAATTATTCTTTCTTTTTTGTTAGCCATAATCAGGAGACTAGAGTAACACTGATTGGTACGTTACGTATATAAGGAAGCGACTATGAGTAATATCAAAAGAGTGATGTACGAGGGCAAGGTGAAAAGTTCTTGGCCTGACAATGAAAGACTGCGATTTTCAGTTAAAAAATGATATTATTTTTCTACATAATCTCCCTTGACTTCAACACACTTAGTTGACCGTTTCTCCAACATCAGTCTGAGTCTGGAAGGCTGTGAAAATATTCATCTACGGCCCTCTCAACTTCTGCATGGGATGCAAAGCGCTTCCCAGAAACAAATTTCTTCAAGTTTGGGAACAGATGGAAGTCTGAGGGTGTCAAATCAGGTGAATAGAGGGGATGGCCGAGCAAATCATACCCCAAATCCCGCAGTTTTCCCATCGCCAACGCACACTTGTGTACAGATGCATTGTCCTGGAGAAAGATGATATTTTTCTTCTTCAAGCCAGGCCTCTTCTCGCGAATCTTGGCATCCAACTGGTCAAGAAGGTTGGAGTAATATTCGCCTGTAATTGTTCTGTCTTTCCCAAGGTAATCAATTAACAGGATCCCTTTCGCATCCCAAAACACACTGGCCATGATCTTTCCGGCAGATGCGATCGACTTCGCTTTCTTTGGCGCTGAACCACCGGCTTCCACCCACTGTTTCGACTGCTGTTTCGTTTCTGGCGTGTAGTGGTGGACCCATGTCTCATCCATGGTGACAAATCGGTCCAAAGATTGCCGCGAAAATCGTTTGCGCATTTACTTTTGATCGGCATTCAGCAAAGGCGGCACCCATCTTGCGCAGAGCTTTCGCATCCCTGAGTTTTTGTGCAAGATGTTTCATACCCTCTCTTCCGATATACACACAGCCTCAGCTATCTCACTCACCCTCACTCACCTATCGCCCAACACGATATCATGCACTTTTTCGATGGTTTCGGGTGTGGTTGCGGTTTTTGGCCGTGCTTCACTTGGGTCAGCTTCGAGGGACGTGCGACTACGTTTTAATTCAGCTGCCCACTTTTTAACGGTTGACATATAAAGAGCAGAGTCCCTGTAAACTTTTGTCAGCTTTGGATGAATATTGAATTTGATATTCAAGTTTATCCATTTTAACGAACACGCAAGACGTCTACTGCAAAAATTCGTGTAAACAAACTACTTGAGAGAACAAGTTGGAACTTGTCATACGAACTAATGAGAAGTGTACCCATGCAGGAAACATAAATTTTTGCTGATTGGAACGCCATCTCTGCGTCAGGCCGAGAACGTTTCACCTTGCCCTCGTACTTAAGGCCTGACACCAAATGTAGAGAGAATGTAGAGAGTAAGCCACCGACACCGAAAAGTAAGGAGACAAGCAGAATATCATCCCTTTCCTCCAAGCTGCATAAGCAGCATAAAACAGGGAGTTCATCGGGATGCGGGATGTAGTTAAGATGGAGAAGTTCAACCCGAAGTTGAAAAATCATAGATATCTCATTCGCGCTAGGTTCATCCCGGAAATAATTACTAAGCCGCAGGTTGTGACATAATCGACCGTATATTTGCTTGTGTACAGATCCCGAGGCACCTTCCAGAAATAGCTTCCTATAATGTGGATCCACCGATGCAATAAGTCGACAGAGTTCAGATTTCCAATCGGCGAACACCGCGCTACTTAGGTTCAGTTCTACCCCACAGCCATTTGCGAGCTCCTAGCATTCCCTGTACCAGCTGGTCCTACTTCGAATTGCATGGAGAGCTGCTTTCTTTGGCAGTCTGTCGTTGTTTGAGCAATCGCGGACTTTCCCGGCCTGCAACCGCACTAATTAGGACCTATCAGGTTGTTGTCGATTGGTTTTAGGCGTTCACATAATACGGCAGACAGGATCTTATATGCGATGTTGAGAAGACGTATACATCTGTAGTTGGTGCAGTTCAGGGGGTCTCCTTTCTTCAGAATCAGAAACGATGCTGATGCTTCCATTCACCGGGCACACTTTCGTCCGACCAGATTCTATAGATAAGTTGGTGCACGCTCCTTACTAACTCATCTCCTTCTCCTGCCTTAAAAATTTCAGCGAGTTTTGTTGGATTTAAGTTTACATATCGCTATCCTCATTTCGTTCTGTTCGGATTGACGACAATCTTGGCTATCATCGTCACTGTTGAATGGATCATTCTGCCTGACAGTGGAATATTGGTCATCATCACCGTTTAGCAGTCTGCAGAAGTGTTTCTTCCATATCCCCAGCACCGACTGGGACAACTACGACTACTACTTTATTACCATTTTCGTCCCTGCATGCTTGTGTTCTAGCTTTGAAACCCTCGCATGCTCTTTTTACCTTTTGGTAACATTTTCGATTATCATTCCTGCAATAAAGTCTCTCAATCTCCTCGATCGAGCGCTTCTCATTTTTCTTCTTTCTGAGAAGTCGATGTTCCTATTTTCTTCTCCGCTCGTAGAGCTCGCGAGCAGCTCTAGTTCTTCTATGCAGCGCCGCCTTGTACGCCTCTTGTTTTCATAAAACCAGGGGTTTCATTGTGGGCGCCGTAGCGTAAGTGGTTAGTGTGTCGGATCACTACGCATGAGATTCCAAGTTCGAATCCCAGAAAATACCAAAAAGTTTTTTCACAGTCCCACCTCTCGCGAGCGTCTGATAAACATCCGAGAGTATTGTTGTCACGAAAAAGCTTCTCAAATCGCCGTTCGGATTCGGCATTAAACTGTAGGTCCCTTCCATTCGTGTGAAAAATATAACGCACACAACATGAGTGGTTGCGAGAAGCTAGGCCCTGGCACTTTAAAGAGCTGTTGCGCCAAATATTTATTTATTTTTTTTTCATTGTGATGGGCGAGAGAAACCCAGTACATCAGAGGTAACATCTCTGATGGCTTGTTGGCAACGCTGCTACTGGTCTTTCGCCTTTTTTGCTGGCAGCAGCAACGGCAAATGCTCTTGCAGTCTCTTGTGACTGTAGCCGTCCGACGTCGAAATTCCCTCACAGTATTTAGTTGATTTCGCTCCATTCTAGATATCCGCATCCGTACCTTGGCTACAACTAGGTAGTGATTCGAGTCCATGTTCGCTCCTCGGAAAGTCCGAACACCCAGAATACTGGAAAAGTGCCTTGCTTCGATTATAATGTGATCAATTTGGTTGACGGTTTTTCGATAAAAAGAAAGCAATGAGCCCTTGTGAATATCTAAATGTGGGAACCGCGTACTAGCTACAACAACATTTCGTCCCCCCACAAAGTCGACTATACTGAACCCGTTGCCCGATATGGTGCAGTGCTTTCCGACCACGCTACTAAAGACTTCCTCTTTTCCTAGCTTTGAGTTAAAATCACCCAGGATAATTTGAACGTCGTGGCTAGGGCATTGCTCGTACGTCTTGTCCATAAGCTGGTAGAAATAATCCTTTGTCACGTCGTGAATCTTCCTGTGAGGGGAATGAGTGCATTTTAGGCTAATATTGGCGAATTTAGCCTTGATGCGGATAGTCATAAGGCGTACGCTCACATGCCGGAAACTCAAGACTTCTTGCCTAAGTATGCCTCTAATAATAAACCCGCACCCGACTAGACGATGTCCTTGCTGTCTGTAGCAATCGCCGTAGTATATGTCGCATTTTTTTATCCTCCTTTTGCCCGACCCATTCGATCGCACTTCTTGGATGACGGTAATGTCTGCTTTGCAGCTGTCTAGGGCCTTCGCAAGTTGTTCGGCTGCACGTGGCTTAAAGTGAGCAGGTAAGAAGGTCGTTGTCCCTTTTGCGTTTGCACGAGTCGTCAACAGTAAAATCATCCGTACCAGAAGCTATTGTTTGGTTCGTATTCGGTGTTTTTTTACGTGGTTGAGAAGTTAACTCGACGGCACAATCATCAACCTGGAGGGCCAGTTCCTTTTGTAATACCTGTAAAACTGGGTACACTGGTGTATGTACTCCACTACGCGGTATAAGTGCAGCCGTTGACCCATTAAGGGCTCCTCCGGCACCATCTCTTTTCTAAGGTCCATTGGTACATTGGAAATTCCTTACTGACCTGTGATCCGAATATGTCGAAGCAGCTCGCGCAAGGTGTTCGCTAAGCTTAACCTTACTGGAGCTGTAGACGCCCCCGTTGACTCTATGTAGGGAATTCGTCCGCTGCCGTTTGGAAAAAAAAAAGCGCTCTAGTGAGCGAACACTCTTCCCCCTCTTTCATCTGCTGCAGCATAAAGTCGATCAAACGGAGTTGGTTATACATTTCTAGGATCAAGGTACTAGGCAACCAACGGTCACAACGTGGAAGTAGAGAGTAAGACTTAGCCCTAGCTAAGTGTTTTCCCCTGTGTTTTCATATAATCGCATGCATATCATATTTTGTCCTAAGGAGCATTGCTAAATCCTTCCTCAGGAAAGGGAGAAAACTATATGCTTTTTTCGTCGTCTTTAGGGCAGCATCCGACACAGTACATCGGGACGCTCTGTTTTACAAGCTGTATGGCATGGGAATGTCGCGGAAGTTTGGCAGAGTGATTCAAATTCTTTAGAGCGAAACACGAGCAGCGGTGTGGAATGGTGAACAACTTTCGGAATGGTTCAGGATTAGAGCGGGAGTGAGACAAGGATGCGCGCTGAGTCCATCCCTTTTTGCTTTGTTCGTCGAAGATGTGATCCACTGCCTTCCTGCTGGCATTGAGTACGCTAGTCACCGAATTAAGGCCTTACTTTTCGCAGATGACATTGTTTTACTAGCACACATACCGCCATCTCTCCCGATGATAATCAATAGACTGCACGAATACTGTACCTTATGGAACTTGCTGCTGAATCTGGATAAATCGAAGGTAAGGTTTCCAGGAGAGGCGGAGGAAGGGCTTACGCTATTGAAAGGTGGTACTACAATGGCTTAAATTTCGAGGTGGTAAATGAGTGTAAATACCTCGATATCTATTTTACGAAGGACTTGTGCATGAGAAAACATTTAAAGGCGAAGCTTTGAAATCCAAAACTGCACGGCTCGATGTGGAGGAGATCCTTCGCCAACAAAAACATTGCTCACAGCAATAAGTTCAGGGTTTTTGAAGCTGTGGTGGAAGCCATTTTATTTTATAGAACTCAAGTGTGGAGCTCTAAATATTATGAAACTGTAGAGAAGTTACTGAGGTTCTACGTCAAACGAATATTTCGACTACCATCAAGCACGCCCAATTATATGCACGCCCAAGAATATACAAGCAGCTGACATCTGTTTTCACCAGACCAGGGCGTGTGTATGTAAAAACAACAAATGACAGCGGAGCTTTCGTGGTGGATTCCTGTGAACTTTTGGACTCCATGATCACGATCAATCGTCGCTATGCTGAATCATCTTAAAGCTCACCAAAAGCTTTAAACTTTAAATGTCTAAATGAGTCTTACAATTTTTTGCAGTAATTTGAGTTTGTTAATTATGTTTATTTTTTTCTTTTTAGTAATACATTATGGCATTTCAAATAGTATTTCATTGGTATTTAGTAACAGCCTGATGTCTAAAATTATTCACCTCTTCTGTTTACATGATCGCTGGAAGGAAAGGATTTCCTTTTCGTTTCATACACATGAACACGGGTAATAGAAATAGTTCTATGGGCGGTGGCAATAATGGAAACATGATTAATGCTAAATATTTTATGTCAGCAGCGTGTTGGATCTTATGTATGTCACATAGTGATGTAAAATGTGAATACATTTGACAACTCGTACTCATTCGTTACTTTTCCATAAGTACTCGGATAAAAGTAACGAGTATTTAATACTCGCGAGTATCACCTACAAAACATATCCAGGCAACAATGCAAATACGATACTTACTACGTTTATATGCAGGGTTGAAACTTATTTTCATTTCTCATATTTGAATACACGGTCATACCCGATTACTTGCAAAGGCGAAGCAAAGAAAACAATATTCCAAATAATTTGCTTGCTATAGACCGTGTTTAGATGTTAAAGAGACCCCTCACTCTTCTCACCAATAAACTACTCGAGATAGCGCACTCATCAGCTACCATCTAAACACGGTCATACTCACTCACTAAAATAAAAAGAAGAAGGAAAAATAAGAGAATTCCCCGTGCAGGGACGGGTTAAGAATATCACTGCAGCGCCCCCCCAACAACCAGCGCTTGTCGTAAAAGGCGACTAAGGGGACAAATCAGATCTAGGCAATATAACACCCAAGTGAGCCTAGCGACACATATACTACCTTAAAAACCCTCCCACAAGTGTGCATGCGAGTCCGTGGGTTGACACGACTGGACATCACCGGTGTCATAAAAGAAAGATCAAACAATACTAAAACAGGAGCATGCACGTGTCAAACAACAAACACCATCGCAATATGGTGCAAACAATTGTTTTGCAAAACTGTATCATTTATGAATAGAAGGCGGGTGGACATCTTGTGTGTCCAAGAGACGAAATGGAAAAACACCGGGAATCGGGCGCGTTTCTTGGACGTTAGGACAAAAGATTACAAGATGTTCTAATACGGAACGGAAAAGTCTAAGAACGGAATCGGTATCATCCTTGCGGCAGAGCTACTTGGTAACGTCTTGAGCATTTCGAAGTCCAGCGACCGTTTGATATCTCTCAAACTAGTAATACAAGGAGAGGTGTGGAATATTGTCAGTGCATATGCTCCCCACGATGGGTACAATCAGAGAGATAAAGATGCATTTTGGCTAGATTTCCACAATCTCCTTAAGAACATCCCAAAGGAAGAATTTCTATTTGTTGGAGGAGATTTGAATGGACATGTCGGGAAATCAAACGAAGACTATGAAGACTGCCATGGAGGACTAGGATATGGCACCAGGAACCTTCCTGGTCAAGACATCCTAAGCATGTGCAAATCACACGGTCTTATCGTGTTAAATACCATGTTCATCAAACAAAGCCGACACCTGATCACTTACAGCAGTGGTGGAGATGAAACTCAGATTGACTACCATTTGGTAGGCAGTTTCATGAAGCCCCGGGTAAAAGATTGCAAAGTGATCCTGGGAGAGGCAATCGCTCGGCAACACCGTCTCCTGCTAACAGAAATTTTTATGAAAACACCGAAGAAAAGCAAACAAACAAGGGTCTCTGAGAAAATCAAGTGGTACAATCTGGACAAAGAAAAAGGCGAAGCTTTTGTATTCGTAATGAAAAATTACCTCTCTCACACCATCAACGGAGCTGAGGATGAAGAGTGCAGAGCACAAAATATGTGGGATTCCCTACAGCGAACTTGCTTAAATAAGGCCAAATCACTGCTAGGAGCTTCAAAAGGCCACCATCAACACGCCAAAGAAACATGGTGGTGGAGTGATGAAGCTAAGAAAGTGATAAATGAGAAGAAAGCGGCTTTCAAAGCTTGGTCAAAGTGCCCCTCTAATAATAATGACGAAAAAGCTCGCCTCGAAATGGAATACAAATGCTGCAAGAAAAAAGCGAAGAAGAAGTGCCCCCAGCTTCAAGCAGAGAGTACGGAGGGCCTGTATCGGGAGCTGGAGAAATATTTTCCCCCGTTGCTGATGCAAACCAGGCTATCCAGGAGCTGCGAAGACACAATATGAACAAGAGCGCCACTATCTTCAAAATAGCCGCCCAAAGAAGGAACAATGCTCAGGAGATTCGTTCGCCAAAGTTCATTAGCAATGTTCATGGCCAGCTTCTTGTGGATGACGACAAAATTCTGCAGAGGTGGCGACAGTATTGCGAAGAGCTTTTAAATGAACAGTTTCCCCGGCTATACTTTCCAAGAGCCACCCCTAACTGTGAACAAATAGCCGACATTACAGTCGAAGAAGTTAGTGAGGCGGTCAAATACTCCAAAAAACGAAAAGCGGTTGGGCCAGACGAAATACCCTCTGAGTTCTGGAAAAAGATGGGAGACATCGGGTTCAGATGGCTCAGAATTCTTATCTCCAAATTCGTGAGAGGTGATCCAATGCCGAATCAATGGAGGGAAAGTTACCTCCTCCCTGTATACAAAGGGAAGGGTGATACGCGAAACTGTGATAACTACCGTTCGATCAAGCTGATGTCACACACCATGAAGATCGTTGAGCGGGTATTAGGTGGCCGACTGCGAAAAATAATACGGCTATCTGATGATCAGTGCGGGTTTGTCTCGGGTAAATCAACCACAGATGCAATCCAAAGTATAAGGATCATAATGGAAAAACATCGTGATTCCTTAAGGGATTTGCATATTGTATTGGTTGACTTTGAAAAGGCATTCGACAGACAACCACGAGATCTGATATGGGTGGCGCTAAGACATCGAGGGGTTCCAGAAACCTCTGTACAGATGATTATGGACATGTACGAAGGAGCAAAGACAAAAGTAAGATGTCCCGCTGGAGTAACCGAAGAGTTCCCAATCAAAGTCGGGGTGCACCAGGGAAGCGTTTTAAGTCCTTTGCTCTTTATTACAGTCCTTGATTATCTGCTTGAAGGTAAAGTGATGGACCCCAAGCTACATCAGTTATTCTTTGCTGACGATGGAGCCATCATAAGTGAGGATCCTACATCCCTGAAACGAGCACTTGATGTGTGGGTGGACGTTTTGGAGGGATATGGGTATCGCATTAGTTCAAAAAAGACAGAGTACTTGTGCTGCCCGTTCTCTGATCCACTCAGGCCTATTCCAGACATTTATTTGAATGGAACATTGCTTCCCAAGTGCGAAAAGTTCAAATATCTGGGATCTATGATCAATAGCAAAGCAACTTGTGATGACGACATCAATCATCGTGTAAGCGTAGGGTGGATGAAGTGGCGAGAAAATTCCGCTATCTTCTGTGACAGAAAAATGCCCCCTAAGTTGAAAGGAAGGCTCTACACCGCAGTTGTACGTCCAGCGCTCACATACGGTTCACAATGTTGGACGATGTACAAAAAGTATGAGAGTAAATTAACGGCAGCTGAGATGAAGATGCTTCGCATGACAGCAGGAGTGACCAAGCTTGATCGAATAAGAAGTTCGAAGATCCGTGGAAGCTTTCACATCAAGGAAACCATCGTACACAAATTAGAGCGCGACCGGCTCAGCTGGTATTGCCACGTTCAAAGAAGAGATCATTTGAACCCTGTTAAAAAGGCAATATCTATGCATGTTCCAAAGACATCGCGATGTAGGAAAGGCAGGCCTATAAACGCCTGGATCAGACAAATGCGACGACATCGGCATTTCATTGGCCTCAGTAACCGAGTGATCCAAAATCGGCAGGCCTGCCGATATTTTCTGAGGTCAAATAGGCGAACCCCACATGCGGATCAGTAGAAATGCGGTGAAGTGGGAGGGCTGTGATCCCTTGTTTTCGGATCATAGCCTCGCTGATAAAAGGAAGAAGAAGAAGAAGGAAAAATAAGAGAATGAATCGTTTATAGTATTGGTGTATGGTGGGTAATGCAAGAGAGAATGAGTACCTGTTTGAATACATATCTGTGGCGTATAAGATTCATTTGCAATGTTACCTACGTGTGTTGGGTATTGGTAGTGCAAAATGGAATGAGTAGGTAACTGAATACTTTGGAAGTAACGAGTACGAATGAGTACATGGCAATAACGGATACATTGTACCAAATGAGTACTAATGTCACATTAACGCACAAAGCTTGAATCCGAAAGTCGACGAATTTCGTGGATTGTTTGTTGGGCCTAATGTGGACATCGTGTGTGTCTTTGAAACTTGGTTTCATGAAGATAATGATGACTGGTGATAGCACCAGTACGCTGTTGAATATATTCTTGGTGAGTGATTTCCAAGATGTTCTATTCTATGAAGTTATCCGCCCCGGGGTTTTCGCGACATGACTTGATTTTTGTTACTTTCAATATTGCTTCTTGTCCTCCACTATGATATGAATATAGGGATTGCAAACATGTAAATGCCAAATTGCTTGAACAAGGCATCCTACGGGTAGACTGGCAACGGATATACTCTATGTCGTCCTCTAAATCACAATTGGATTTTTTTAGAAAATAACATCCTAAGTTTGTTTAACACTCCCGTAAAACTAAAAACAAAATTTGTCGGGCATCGTGTAAACGAATGTTGCACTAGTGATATCATCCAACTGATGAACAAGCGTGATGTTGAGTACAAGAGATGGACGCGGCTTAGATTACCCGATA
The DNA here is from genome assembly GCA_945910035.1 of Brachypalpus laphriformis. Classification (NCBI taxonomy): domain Eukaryota; kingdom Metazoa; phylum Arthropoda; class Insecta; order Diptera; family Syrphidae; genus Brachypalpus; species Brachypalpus laphriformis. Next base: position 146,563,656 of record OX246755.1, read on the forward strand.
TATACCATATAACACCTTTGTTTGGGATGGGGAAAATCTTTCGGAGAACTTCGAGACCTATGGAAGGCTTAAGCAAGAATGTGGACTCAGCCCAGATTTGTTTGCATTGTTTATTGATGATCTGTCTGATTTTTTACCGGCAGGGATTACCTTTGCAGAGATTCTTATAAAGGTACTGATGTATGCCGATGACATCGTCATCCTAGCAGAGTCAGCGGAAGCTATGCAGCTAATGATAAATCGACTCCTTGAATATTGCAACACCTTGAAACTGACGGTTAATCTCAGCAAATCTAAAATGATGATTTTTCGAAGAGGTCATGGGCGCTATGCGAGAAACGAAAAAATATACTATAATGGACAAGAAATTGAAATTGTAAAAAAGTACAAGTATTTGGGTGTACTGATGTCCAGCGATGGAAGTTATGAAAACATTTATCGGATAAACTTGCAAGTTCTACAAACGCCATGAACGCAACTTGGAAAAATTGTATGAGTTCCAGTCTTGTTCAGACAAGTACGAAGAACAAAGTTGTTAAAGCTACGGCCAAATCTATTTTATGTTATGGAGCGCAGTCATGGGGTTTTGTAGAATCGGATTCTGTAGAAAAACTGTTAAGAATATTCTTAAAACGACTTTTTAGGCTGCCACAAACTACACCAAACTATATGTTATATGCAGAAACAGGATTATCTCCACTTTATTTAATCACACTTAGACTGCATTTTGAATATATTTAGAAGATATTGTTATGGGATAGCAGAAGAATTCCGAGAAAAGTAGCCGAATATGTGATCACCCGAAAGTCTTACTGGTTCAAAAAATGGCTAGATCTAGCAGATTTTTGTAACTACCTTGTAGAACTATCTATGGAAAATATTTCAAGTTGGATAGGGCAGCTATATCTACTATTGCAAAATTTGGATGAAAGTACCGCCAACAGTTTCTTGATTCAGCCAGAGCTTCATTACACCGGAACTATTACAGTCGCCTCGAATATAACCTTGAATCCAAAAATTATTTTTGAATCGACATGAGTGTTGAATCCATTTCTATGATCTTCAAAGCAAAAGGAGAGCTGTTAAATATAAATTATATTCCGCATGACTTACTACTGTTATGTTCTCTTTGCAACATGGGGGAAAGGGAGGATATAAGGTATTTTTTATGTGTTTGTCCAGTGTTGAAGAAGAAAAGGAGAACGATATAGACAGAAAATATCCTGTGCGTGGAGCAAATGTTGCAAATCTTAAATGGATTGAATTGGGAAAAGCTCTACAAATACTGTAAACTAACTTAAGAGTATAGAAGAAGAATTATGGAGGAAGATTTTAAAATTAATGCGTTAGCTTAGTTAATTTTTTACTTAATTAAATGTCAATCTGGCAGACGGCAACTACGCCATTATCTTATTCAATATTGTAAAATATTTGTTAAGCATTTTAAGTGAAAATAAAATTGATTTGAAATTGAAACTGAAATTGAATATAACACCTTTCGTAACCTGCGCAACTAGGTCATTTCCAAAGTAAGACAAGCCAAAAGGGCTTACTTCTCATCTGAATAGAAATCTTGATTCTAAAAAGTTATGGAAAAATTTATGAGCAATAGGCATTGGTCGTAATAGGAAGCAGAAGCTTGGAAATATTGACCCTGACCAATTAAATAAAGAATTTGTCAAGACGCAGGTCCCAAATATTTCGCATTCATTCCAAAATAACATAATCTACACTAATAATTCAGAGCAACCTAACCATTTTCAGTTTTCTTGTGTTGACCAGGTCGATGTCCTCAGATAAATTCTTCGTATAAAATCTAGATCCGCTGGCATTGATGAGATACACCCCTTATTTTTGAAGGCCATACTACCCCATCTGCTCTTTTAACTGACACATGTACGGAATATAAGCCATATCTATCAAAAGTTTTGGAGAAAATAATCCATCAGCAGTTGTCAGATTGCCTTTATAGAACAAATTTTCTTTGCAACAGCCAATCTGGTTTCAGGCAAAAACATAGCTATGTGACAGCCCTATAGAAGGTGACTAATGACATTCGCAAGGCTATGAACAACAACAACTTAACTCTTTTAACGCTTCTTGATTGCTCCAAAGCTTTTGATATATTCAACTATAAAATACAGCTCCATAAGCTCAAAACATTCTGCCATTTATTTTCTCTGCACTAAAGGTAATTGGTACCTACCTCTCCGAAAGACAGAAATCTGTTATTGTGCAGACTAAGAAATCAGGACTCATTAGGACTATGGCAGGAGTATCGCAAGGTTCTATTTTGGGCCTACTGCTATTCAATATTTTTATGAATGATCTGCCGCTCTCAGTCACAAATTAATCCGTGCACTTGTATGCTGACGATGTGCAAATATACCATATATCAGCAGTAAAATAGGAATGATTGAGGACAGTGTGAGCAGGTTAAATGACGACCTGAGGGAGGTCGTCCGTTGGTTTGACAAAAAAAAAAACTGCCTACGACTAAACCCAAGCAAGTCCCACTGCATTGCTATCTATAAAACCAAGCTTAATCCTAGCTATTTCCCTCCTATCTATCTTGGTAGTACAGAGCTTCAGTACACTGATAAAGCTAAAAACCTTGGCATTTATTTTAATCGAACTTGGGATGGGACGACCATATCCAATCAGTCATTGGAAAGGTGTACGGTTGTCTTCGAAATCTATCCATGTCAAAGCAATACACTCCTTTGAACACTAAACTTACTTACTTACTTACTTAGTTGGCGCTACAGTCCGGGATGGACCTGGGCCTCAACCAACAAACATCTCCAGCCAGCTGCCTCCAGTTACGCACGCCAAGTTGGTTGAAGTCCCTCTCCACTTGTTTGCGCCACCTACCACGAGGTCGTCCTCTACTGCGCCGTCCATCCGGGGTGGGTTCGAAGACTTTCTTGGCGGGAACGTTGGGCTCCATCCGCTCTACATAACCCTGCCATCTTAGTCGCTGTATATGAACTCTTTTGGCTAAATCGATGTCCTTGTATAGGCCGTATAGTTCGGCATTGTACCTTCTCCTCCACTCACTGTCTATACAAAGATCGCACGAAGAACTTTTGTCTCGAAATAACAAAGTCCATACCTCTGCGCCATAAAACAGCACTGGCATGATAAGTGTCTTACAAAGAGTTACCTTAGTAGTTCGAGATAGGGCTTTGCTACTCAATTGCCGTTTTAGCCCATAGAAACAACGATTGGCAAGAGTCATGTCATTTGCGGAACTCACCATAGAGCCTAGGTAGACAAAATCCTTTACTTCCTCAAAATTATATCTGTCTTATGTGGCGTTCTGTCCAAGACGCCGATGTTGGGTGTCCTTTTTTGTAGATAGCATATATTTTGTTTTGCTTTCATTGACCGCTAAAGCCCCATTGATGGCCCGCTGAGTTCTTCCGGTTATGTCAATGTCATCGGCATAAGCGAGTAGTTGTACAGACTTGTAAAAGATTGTACTTCCGGTGTTGACTTGCAAGTTTAGTACAATTCTCTCAACTACTACGTTCAAGAGATCGTATGATAGCGCGTCGTCAAGACTTTCCTGACATCGAACGGTTCGGTGATATTCTTACCGACTATGATGGAACAGCGAGAGTTCTCCATCGTCATTCTGTACAAACGGACGAGCTTGGCAGGATTGCCAAGACTAGACATGGCTCTGTATAACTCGACTCTATACACGCTATCATTGGCAACTTTGAAATCGATGAAGAGGTGGTGCGTATCGTTTTTATATTCATGGGTTTTTTCCAAGTGTAGTGTGTGCATTTGCAATAACTATTCCCGAGTCTATGTCATAGGTGCATTCGGATCAACGAGCATGCTGTAGGTTTAAAAATAAGTTGAAGCCAGCTGCCCAGATAAAATCAATAAAATTCCCCTTACTTGTCCATGACAATACGATTTCCTAAAACTCACTCTCCAAAGAAGATGTAAAGACGACTCAAGCTAAGGGAGAGACTGAACTCTTACTTTGCGAACGCCTTAAATCTAAGTATTTCCTCGAGGTACCATCTGCGCTATTGGAAAATTATAACGTCATCGCCACGATATGTGTTATAATCTACCTACAATCCTATAGGGTTGCAGGTGAGAAACGAATTTTTCTCACTAACACAGAGCTGATACCATAACTCCGTTAAGGTTAACACTTGAGTACTTGCAGGTTTCATATACTTTTAACTAACCGCTGAACGGCTTTGGTTCAGACTTCATATCTTCGCATCATATCCCTAATCCCCAAATGAATGGTACCTTGCTTAAGGGTCATTTTGCAGGAAATGGATTTAAAGGAAAATTGGACCTAGAGTGAGTTCAAATTAGAGAGATTCGACTGTAGTTCACATACTCATTACGTAACTGAAGAAAAAAATGCGCAATTTGTTCTTACATACAGTATTTCCCCCTAAGGATGCATTCAAAAATGTAAATACATTCCTCTCGACTGCATCATGAGCTTGATTGTTGCCAGAATATTGGATAAGGACTTCTAATCGGGGATCTAATTTTCATCATGAATTATATTCATTTCATCAGGACTGCATAGTCTATTAGTAATTCGATAACGAATGAAAGAAGAGAATAGGATTGCTTGAATATCCAGCTCAACGTCCTGTATTTGCCAAGAAAATGAATGAGGGTTGTATGCTGTTTGTCAATGCATGCAAAACAGGATATAAATTAGCAAAAGAGTCCTTGATAGAAAATTGTCCGTATGTTGATTTGGAATTTTCTCCAAATTCCATTTGCTTGGACGAGGATATTAAAGAAAGGATTTTCCGAAAAGGAATGCCGACCACAGTAGGTATGTGGAGTCTTCTTGCCTAGCAATGCTTTGAATGGGGCACGTGTACAGCATAAATCGTCGAGCTCGTCAAAAATAGAATGATAAACAATTAGGTTTTAGTTTGCTTTTTTTGCGTACCGTTGTCCTGATTTTAAATTCTCTGAACTAAGAGATGGAGTCCGTAAACAGATGATGTTCCGGCAATTGTGGGAGAATGTGTTCATTATTTTGCCGGATTTACTCTAAAGATTAAAGGATGAATACTGATGAAGATAATTTTTTTTCTTAACGTTTTGAGGAGTGAATGTTGTTGGAACAATGGAAAATACATCCTCAACTCAGTCCATTCCTAGAAAATTAAATTGCAATGATAAATACTGGGCGGGCATGTGGATTTTAGCTGAGTGATTGCAGATCTCGGATGGAGAAATGAGCCCACTACTTATGTGTTTAAGTCTGCAATGGACAATGGCAAGACATTCACATGAAACATGTTCTGCACATTCTTAATATTCAAAGCAGAGTCAACAGATGCCCGCAGGTTCTTTACCTACCTTTCTGATATGGTACTTGAGATGACTGTGACAAGTAGAAGCTTTACTCTTTTGTCGAGCAATTTGATCAATTCCTGTCTGTCATGCTCTACTCTGTTAAAACAACTGGAAGTGCACGGACATCCGGAGTAGGACTGGTGCTAAATCCAGCAGCACCCAGAAGCGTCATATCTTGGATACCTCACATTGACCGGTTATTGATGGCTAGGTTCTACAGTAGAGTAAAAAAAATTACTATCATACAGTGTTATGCTTCGACTCAAGACGCGACTGAGGATGAAAAGAACAATTTGTATAGCCAGTTAGGCGCCGACTACAATCAACCGCCTAATAGGGACATTGTAATGGTAATGAGGGATCTCAATGCCAAGGTAGGTAGCGACAATACCATTTTTGTTTTTTGTTTTTTGGTTGCGCCTGGAGGTGCAGGAATCTTCAAAAGATACCAATGGTCCCTACCATTGATTATGCCCGGTTCATATATCTGACAATGCCATCAGTGCTGATCTGACATTCGTGATCTGTCAAAGTGGTCTAGCTTCTGAATACCTCCGTGAATAAATTAAATTAAAATTGAGAAATTGAATTAAAATTGTTTTAAGTGTGCACTAAAAGTTCAAGGAACGACCTCAAAATAAAATCTGAGTAAGTTCTACTAGATAAGACATACTACGTCCGAGTTCGCAACTCCCAACAACATCTACTCTAACTCATGAACAAAAGAGGACTTCAGGAGACTTCTCCAGACAATTTCAATAGTGAGAAACGACGTCCTAGCAAAAGTTCGTGCGGCTTGGAAATGGATTGCATTACAGGCATCAGCATCGAAAAGTTTAAGCAGATTCTCGATGAAAAGAATGCAGAACTTGCCAAGGGCCTTGCGTCAAAATCGGACTTCCAGCTACTTTTTACAGAACTAATGATTTTGAAAGAGAATCACGAAAAAATCTCTGCAAAAGTAGTTCAACTAGAGAACCGTAACAGATTGCTGGAGGCTCAAATAGACAAGCTTATGCAGATAAGCACTGAAACCAATCTAGTGGTGCACCTGCCGTTAGAGACCAATAAGGACCCGGCTGAGAGTGCAAAGTCCATATGCGCTGGACTGTTGGACTTGGGCGATGACACCAACAACATCGAGACCGCATATAGAGTGGGCAATCGCGTTATGAGTAAAGCCACAATCATCGTCAAAATGATTTCCCGAGACAGCGCTATAAACGTTCTACGCAATGCAAAAAAACTTAAAGGTACACGAATCAGTATTCGGAAAGACTTGCCGCACAATATCCGAAAAAGAAGGGCCAAGTTGGCTGCGGTTATGAAAGTTCTGCGAGAGTTGCGACCGACCATGAAAACTGCTTTAAGGGATGACAAATTATATGTGGAAGAAAATATATTTACTTGGGATATCTCCGACGGGCTGAGATGTGGCAACGAGAAAGGCGTGGATGTAATCCAACGAATATTTGGAGAGATCCCCGCATCTTTAAGAAAAATATTAGATGATTTACAAAAACACAACAATGATTTGTCAATGTCATCACGAAGTGTCAATGTCAACAAAAAGTGCCCTTGAGGGGGAGTTCACACGCGGTGACTAATTGAGGCATACCCGTCTACCAGAACATCCCAAATTTATCATCGTTGAAAATTTTAAGTTTTAATGTAGCAGGATTAAAAAACAAGCAATTATTTGTGGACTTTTTTAATTATATAAAGGAATTTGATATTTTTGTATTGTTCGAAACCCATATAACAGATTACGAAGTTACTAGTTATAAGAGTCTCTTTATAAACTATGAATTAAAATGTATACCAGCTGTAAAAACAAATTTATATGGAAGAGGGAGTGGAGGTGAACTATTTGGATACCGAAAGCAGCTGCAAGGAATAGCGATTGAATTTAAGAGGGTGGAAGAAACTTCTGTGCTGGAAATTAAAAACGACAATACCATCCTCCATATAGTGCCCGTGTATCTAAACGGTAGTCATTGGGAGCGTGATTTTGATAACCTAAGAGACCTGCTAAATTCTTTAGAATCAACAAACACTATATTAATCGGTGACTTCAACGGAAGAATAGGTTTATCGCAAAATAATTTTGCTAGTGGTTTCGAGGGCTAGTCACGGTAGCGCATGCGATCATATGAAAACACAAGCGTTTTCACTCAGCTGAGGCCTACCAACTCCTACTCTCAACCTCCACGCGGTGACAGCCGGGTGCCTAGTACCTTAATCCAAGAAATGGGTAACCAACCCCGTTTGGCGGATTCTTGGTGGCAGCAGATGAGAGAGGGGGGGAAGAGTGCTTTTCTCACTAGAGCACTTCTTCCTGTTCCAGGCGGCAGCGGACGAATTCCCTAGACGGAGTCAACGGTGGCGTCTATAGTTCCAGTTAGGTTGAACTTAGTGAATACCTTGCGCGAGCTGCTTCGACGTATTCGGATCACAGGTCGGTAAGGAATTTCCAATGTTGGTCAGGACATTGGAATAGAGATGGTGGCGGAGGAGCCCTTAATGGGCCAACGGCAGCGCTCATACTCCCGTAGTGGACTACTGGCACCGGTGTACCCGGCCCCTCGTCCTAGGGGAATAATTAAGGAACTGGCCCTCCAGGTTGGGGGTTGTGCCGTCGGGGTAACTTCCCTACCACGTAAAAAAACGCATGGTTCCGAAACAACGAAAAGCCTCGGATAAGGATGACCCAACTAATGACGACCCCAGCAAACGAAATAAGGACAACGACCTTCGGATCTGTACGTGGAATGTTCTGTCCCTTTACAGACCACGTGCAGCCGAACAACTAGCAGAGGCCCTAGACTGCTATGAAGCAGATATTACCGCCATCCAGGAAGTGCGATGGAATGGGCCAGGTAAAAAGTGGATGAAAAACTGTGACATCTACTACGGTGATTGCTACAGAGGCAACAGGCAACGCTTATTCGGATGCGGATTTGTCATACGCGGCAGACTTAGGCAAGAAGTCTTAAGCTTCCGACACGTGAGCGAGCGTATTATGACTATCCGGATCAAGGGTAAATTCGCTAACATAAGCCTAATATGTGTTCATGCCCCCACAGAAGAAAAGGACCCTGCCACCAAAGAGTGTTTCTACGAGCTCCTCGACAAAACATACGAGCAATGTCCTAAATACGACGTTAAGATCGTATTGGGCGATTTTAACGCCAAAATAGGAAAGGAGGACGTCTTCGGTAGAGCAGTCGGTAAGCATAGCCTACACGACACCACGTCTGATAACGGACTAAGGCTAATTGATTTCGCTGTGGAGCGAAATGTCACCATAGCAAGCACATGGTTTCCTCATCTCGATATTCATAAGCAGACATGGCGGTCCAATGATCATGTCACGATCAACCAAAGTGATCATATTGCGATCGACGCAAGGCATGCCTCCAGTATTCTGGATGTCCGGACCTTCCGAGCGGCCAACATAGACTCGGATCATTACCTTGTTGTAGCCAAGGTACGAATGCGGATATCCCAATCTGAGCAACAAAGAAGAATTACTGTGAGAAAATTTAACGTCGAAAAGCTACAATCGCAAGAGACCGCCAGACTCTTCGCTGAACGCGTATCCCGAAATCTCTCAATCACCCCTATACCGCCAGCATCAAGTGCCGAAGACCAGTGGCAACGCTGCCAACATGCCATCAGAAACGCCGCGACTGATGTGCTGGGTCTCGCTCGACCACCACCGCGAAACCCCTGGTTTGACGAAGAATGCCGGCGAGTGCATGCAGCAAAACAAGAGGCATACAAAGCGGCGCTGCAAAGGAAGACGAGAGCTGCTCGTGAGCTCTACGAGCAAAAGAGAAGGGAAGAACATCGGCTTCTCCAAAAGAAAAAGAAAGAGCATGAGAAGCGCGCGTTTGAGAATATCGAGAGCCTATACTCCAGGAAAAATGTACGGAAGTTTTACCAAAAGGTAAAAAGAACGTGTCAGAGAAGTAATACCCGTACAGAAACCTGTAGAGATGAAAATGGAAACCTCGTAGTAGAATCACAGTCGGTGCTGAGAATATGGAAAAACTACTTCTGCAGACTGTATAACGGCGACGAAGACCAACATCCCGCTGTCAGGCAGAATGAACCATTCAACATAGACGATGATAGTCAACATTTCCGTCCACCTGACCAAAACGAAGTGAGGATAGCAATATCCAAGCTAAAATCGAACAAGGCTGCTGGACCTGACGGCTTACCGGCCGAACTCTTCAGGGCAGCAGGGGATGAATTGGTAGAGTGCATACACCAACTCATTTCTAATATTTGGTCAGACGAGTATATTCCTGATGAATGGAATCTCAGCATCGTTTGCCCGATCCACAAGAAAGGAGACCCCCTCGATTGCGCCAACTATAGATGCATCAGTCTCCTCAACATCGCATACAAGATCTTTTCTGCGATATTGTGTGAACGCCTGAAACCTTTTATCAACAGCCTGACTGGACCCTATCAGAGCGATTTCAGGCCAGTAAAGTCCACCATCGATCAAATCTTCACACTTCGGCAGATCCTGGAGAAAACCCAAGAATTCCATATCGATACTCACCACCTCTTTATCGATTTCAAGGCCGCCTATGACAACATCTATAGAGAAGAGCTTTATAGAGCCATGTCTAGTTTTGACATCCCTGCCAAACTTGTCCGCCTGTGCAGGCTGACGATGGAGAACGCTCGCTGCTCCATCAAGGTCGGTAATGACCTCACCGAGACCTTTGATGTCAAAAAAGGCTTTAGACAAGGTGACGCGCTGTCATGTGACTTCTTCAATATTGTACTTGAACGGATTGTGCGGAACTCACAAGCCAACACCGGAGGCACAATCTATTACAAGTCTGTACAACTGCTTGCATACGCCGACGATATAGACATTATCGGAAGAACTCAGCGGGCTGTCACCGGTGCTTTTGCAAGCATTGAGGCGGAAGCGGCCAAAATGGGTTTGGCGATAAGCGAGGGCAAAACCAAGTATATGCTGTCAACTAGAAGGGAAAACCAAAACCGACGAATTTGACAAAACGTCACCGTGGGCAGCTATAACTTCGAGGTAGTAAGGGACTTTGTCTACCTTGGCTCTGCTATAAATTCAGCAAACAAAATCAGCGCAGAAATCAATCGAAGAATAACTCTTGCCAATCGCTGTTTTTTTGGGCTTATAAGGCAATTCAACAGTAAAGCCCTATCTCGAACAACTAAGGAGACTCTATATAAGACCCTGATCATCCCAGTCCTGCTTTACGGCGCTGAAACATGGACTTTATTAAAAGAGGATGAAGATATCCTTGGTCGCTTCGAGAGAAAAATTCTTCGTAAGATTTTCGGTCCCGTTTGCGTTGACGGGTTTTGGAGGAGAAGATTCAATCACGAACTATACGAGCTGTACAGCGACATCGACCTAGTCAAAAAACTGCATATTGGACGTCTGAGATGGCTAGGACATGTAGAGCGAATGGACACCAACGCTCCGGCCCGCAGAGTCTTCGAATCTAACCCCGAGGGACGACGCAGTAGAGGGAATTATCGCCGTAGGTGGCGCGCACAAGTTCAAGGGGACCTCGACCAACTTGGAGTGCGCAACTGGAGGCAATTAGCTAAAGACCGAGCTAAATGGAGAGGCTTGTTGGTTGAGGCCCAGGTTCACCCCGAACTGTAGCGCCACCTAAGTAAGTAAGTAAAGTAAGTAAGTGGTTTCGATTCATCATATTTAAATGTAAGCCGCAACTCAAAGGATGAAATCAGCGATACTAAGGGTGCCAGGATCCTCGAACTAGCAGACGCTTTCGACTGCCGAATTTTAAATGGAAGCTGTAAAGGTGATCCACATGGGGAATTAACTTTTCTTCGCGGAACAGCTTGTTCAGTCATTGACTACTGTTTTCTTTCCGGATCTTGGATTTCTTCAATCAGCGAGTTTAGAGTAGCGATGAAACATTCTCCGATCACATGCCCCTGGAGGTAACGTTTAAAATGTCTGCTGCGTCAAATGTTACAAACATACCGCAGTTAGGGCTATTGCCCAAGATAGCATGGAGAGATGGATTTCGAGAATTGTACCAACAGAATCTTACCACAGAACTCGTAAGTTTTCAGGAATCAAACACTTCCTTTAGTATAGAAGCAAAATGCTCTAACGAGAAGAAATGGCAGATTAAATAAACAAAAATGGTTTGACAATGAATGCATTAGGGCTAGCGATGCATCCTTTGTATTCCTTAGATTACTACGCACCAGCAATTCCACTTCATTTAAAGTCCTTTACGCGATGGCGAACAAATACTTTAAAAATCTTTGCTTTTCAAAAAAGCAAGAGTATGATCAACGAAACATAGATCTACTAAATGGAGCAAGATCCTCAGCAGAGTTCTGGAAGGCTGTGAAGATCGTCAATGGAAAGAGCAATACTATCATCCTGGGATTGCAAGCAGATAAGCTGAAAGATCACTTCAAGAACCTTCTCAATGCAACACAAAACTCGCCATCATTCCATTATGCAGCCCCTCTGATTGTTGATGAATTTTTAGATGCACCGATCACGGAAGATGAAGTCCTAATTGCTATTGAGAATGCTAAAAGGAACAAAGCCCCAGGAGAAGATCGTATTTCTTTCGAATTCTACAAGAATTGTACGTCAGAATTTCTAGCAGCTCTTACGTCAGAATTCGACCAAATATTTAAAACAGCGAATGTACCAGGAAGCTTTCGAAAATCGATAATATACCCGTTGCACAAGAAAGGCGACTACGAGGACCCAGCTAATTATCGGGGTATATCATTCTTAAACACATCGGCTAAGTTGTTTGCCGCAGTACTTTTCAACAGGCTCACTTTGTGGGTCGAAAATAAGGACATTTTGCATGAATACCAGGCAGGTTTTAGGCGAAATTATTCAACCATCGATCAAGTATTCTCACTCATAAATATCGCAGAGGATTATAAGAAGAATCACAAAAAACTATATGCATTTTTCGTAGACTTTCGAGCCGCCTTTGATACTATAGCCCGCGATGCGCTTTTTTATAAGCTCTATAAGATTGGATTTTCAACAAAGGTAGTTAACGTTTTGAGGACTATGTATGATAATAACGTGGCCTACGTCTGGGATGGGATCCACTTATCAGGAGAGTTTCAAACTTCAATGGCCGTTAAGCAAGGATGTGTCCTAAGTACATTGCTGTTTGTTCTATATGTTAACGACATAACAGAAGCTGTAAGATGTGGAATAGATATAAATCGAACAAAGATCCCTGCTCTGTTATTTGCTGATGATATTGCCTTCTTCGCAGATACAGTGGACGCAATGCAGCTCATGATAAATAGACTAGAAAGTTATTGAAACACCTGGAACTTGTCTGTTAACTTAACAAAGTCGAAGATGATGATATTTAGAAGTGGAGGTGGCAGGTACTCGCAAGGAGAAAAGTGGTCATATCAGGGTGAGCAAATAGAAGTTGTCCGCGAATATAAGTACCTATGTAGGTGTGTTGATTGCATCCAACCTGAGCATGAGTAAGCATTTAAAGTTCAAATTGGCGGAAGCTAAACGAGCAATTGGTTCTGTTTGGGGAAGTTGCATCAACAACAAAAACGTTACGCGCACTGCGAAGCAAAAAGTATTCCGTGCAACTGCAACCGCCATTCTCCTTTACGGAGCACAAGTATGGGGATACTGTTCGTTTGAAGCTGTTGAAAAGTTCCTTCGCTACTTCATAAGGAGAATATTTAAGCTGTCGAGCTCTTCACCCAACTACATGCTCCATCTTGAGACCGGTATAGCACCTCTATTCTTGGATACACTCAAGCACCACTTCGACTACGTGGTAAGAGTTATGACAATGAAGGAGGAAAGAGTGCCGAAAATTGTGTTAACTCAGATGCTAACGACTAGGGGAAAGACCATTCAAGAATGGAAAAGGCTAGCAACGGATTGCGGATTGGATTTATTGATTGCTCCCAACGAGCAGCCAGCATCAATGAAACAAAAGTTAAACATTCTGTTGGAGAAAACCGGCCAAAGCATGTACGACAATTATATCAGAGAAGGTAAGTGATCACAATATAGAGCATATTACAGCAGGCTAAATCACTTTCTGTGCCACAGAACATATTTCTTAGCAGACAAAAAGTCAGAAATGATGAGCATCATCTTTAAAATAAGAGGAGAACTCCCACCCCTTAACTATGTACCCCATCGCCCCGAACTTCCCTTACTGTGTAACCTTTGCAATCGCAAAGAGCGAGAAGATGTGTATCACTTCCTTGCAGTATGTCCCATTCTAAAGGAATTTCGTATTAACTTTTTTGGAACACATTTACTTGAGCTGGATGAAGCGATGAGCATACTAAACGGAGACAGAGGTTGGGATTTACTACATAGGTACACCGTAAATGCTCTACGTTATCGAACCTGTATTCTTGAAGAAAACTTTTAAAACGCAAGCTATCATCGCAAATATTTTTTGAACTAATTTGAAAGAGTAGTAAAGACAAAAAAATCATATGTGCTTTTATTTTATTTTATTCATTTATTTATTTTTTAATGTCAGTCTGGTAGACGGCCTTCAGCCAAACCAAATAGACTTGCTAACCTAAATACCAAAAATTTGTAAATATTTTTTATATGAAAAATAAATAGTCTAACTAACTAAACTAACCATCAGTGCTAGTCAGAATATGCCTACGGGCTAAACCTCACCCCTCAGAGAGGCACTATGAGAACCGGCTGCGCGTACTCATAGTAGTAGGAAATTCGTCCCTCTAATTTTTTCATTTTTGTTATGACTACGACTAAGTTGCCTTAACAAGTAGTTTACGCTTCTGTAGTGTTAATCGCGTTAGGTAGGTAGCTTTCCAGTGAAGGCACCTACTAATACCGCCATGACATGCGGTTTTTCCATACGGCGCTAGGTCGAAAGGTCTTGTTCTTTGTAGTCGGCGCTCAAGGTTTGTCACGTCCATAGTACGGATTATTTCATTATTGCAGTGAACATGAAGACGGGTACGAAGTTTGCGAGCAAAGTTTGTTACTTCATCACTCACGGTACCAATTCCTAGATCTCGGTGAATATCACTATTTCTTATATACCAAGGAGCATTCACGATTGCTCTTAGTATTTTGTTTTGAAATGCTTGCAGTAGAGCCATACTGCTTGCTTTGGTACAACCCCAAAGTTGTATACCATATGTCCAAGACGGTTTTAGCACTTGCTTATACAGAAGCAGTTTGTTGTATACGCTTAACTTCGAGTATCTTCCGAGTAGCCAATACGTTTCTCTAAATCTGAACGACAACACCATGTTTAAACAATTGATGGGAGTTGATTGTCTTGGAGACCATAATGATAACGGTAAGCTGCTTTTGGACTTCTGCAATACCAACCGCTTAGTCATTGCAGGTACGCTATTTAAGCATAACACCTGCCGCAAGATCAGTTGGGTCTCTACTGAGAGGCAACGAACATCCAACCAGATCTACCACATTGTGATCAGCCGCCGCCTTAGAAATTGTCTCCTGGACGTCCGAAACAGATGTGGAGCTGATGTCGGACAAGAACGAGATCACCATCCCATGTTAGCTCATTTACGCCTTCGTACTGCATCTGTCAACAGCAACCGCTCAAACCTACTTAACATCACCAGGTTTAATATCGACAGGCTCAAGGTTTTCCAAGTGCGGCAACAGTTCAGAAACCACCTTGCGTTAGAAGCAGAAGCAATCAGCAGCACAATGATAGAGAGCATGGATGACCACTGGAATACTGTGAAAAATGCTTTTACGACTATGGCACGCGCCTATGTCGGTAAAATGCAGAAAAACCATCGCACCTGGCTATCTGCAGACACCTGGAGACGGATCGCTGAGTGTACAGCAATCAAGGCTCGGATTGCAGCACCCTCAGCAGTAGAGAGAAGCAAACTAGAAGCCCAATACTACGCGAAGAAGAAAGAAGTGCAGCGTAGTGTGAGACGTGACAAAGGCTGAAGAAGCAGCGAGCAGGTGCGGCAGTAAGACTACTTATAGCATCACTGAGGAACTGACTGGTGGTCCGAACTCAAAATAACACCCAGTGAAGAGCCTAGATAGTAACCTTCTGATCTCGGATAAGGAGCAGCTTACTAGATGGAGAGAACATTTTGCTACAGTGCTAAATCACTTAGATGATGGCGGTATGATCTCCGAATTCGAATGAGCAGTTTCAAGCAACAAGTTCCCGAATTCCTACCGTACCTCCCAGTAAAACCGAAATAATAACAGCAATCAAGTCCCTCAAGAAGAACAATACGATAGGTATTGATGGCATCCCTGTCGATCTATTACAAGCGCCGAGGATCAGCGTAGTTGAGAGCCGAGGACAAAAAAAAAATGCTTAGTTACGAACGGTGTATTCAGAGACAATGTGCACACTCTGGACCAACCGCCTTATCTGCATAATACCGGGCTCTGTGTAAATGGACCAACATTTCTAATCTTCCAAAAAAACCAGACCTTGAGGCCGGACCTCAACAAAAAGAAACGAAAACAGCTGGTTTCGTCAGCATCTCTATTTAAAATCACTATACGAGCGGAAGAGCATCTGTAGAACCTCTGCATTGACGATTCCGTCAACGAGTGCTCGTTGTTGTTGGATGAATTGAACAACGCTACACCCTCGTGCAGTTCAGCTCCTCCATCTGTTACCAAACTCACTGACCTCGAAAAGAAGTCGCAAAGCCGTGCGACTAAAGCGGCTTTCCGTATCCTGTACCAACTAGGCAAAAGACGGAAAATTGTTGGAGTAAGCAGGAGCGGGAATGCCAAGTCAGGGCAACCGGTATTGCCAACCACTTCAACGAGCTAATGAAGCTAAAGCCTTAACGGCACTTCACAACCCGTGAGCAACACCCAACCACCACCCGTGGCATATGCCACTCTTCCACCTGTGGCTTACGCCAATCCTCTACCAGGGACACTCGTCAGTCCACTGACCAAAGAGCGAATACTTTTTCTGGAAAGAATCGCTCACATGGTAACAACACATTGAGTCGATCTGGTTTACCAAACCTAGCTGGAGGTCAGTCCGTAGTTGCTACAGAATCTGCGCCCAAAAGACGTAGATCTACAAACGAAGAGCCCAACGCATTGAGGAAGGCAGAGAACTAAACAAGTTCCAAGCTTTTCTCCGAGACATTCAAGGTCAGCCTCGTCGTTGCGATAGTGGACTCCTCCGACGATGAAGGAAGGATCTCCTACGACAAGTGGAGACTCATTGAAGCCGAAGTGGTGAACTGGGTGCCGTGGCGTAAGTGGTTAGTGTGTCGGATCACTACGCGTGAGGTTCCGAGTTCGAATCCTACAAAACACCAAAAAGTTTTTTGACGGTCCCACCTCTCGCGAGCGTCTGACAAACATCCGACAGTATTGTTGTCTCGAAAAAGCTTCTCAAATCGCCGTTCGGATTCGGCATTAAACCGTAGGTCCCTTCCATTCGTGTGAAAAATATAACGCACACAACATGAGTGGTTGCGAGAAGCTAGGCACTGGCACTTAAAGAGCTGTTGCGCCAAATATTTATTTATTTATTTATTTTGATGAACTGTCTTTATGAACATATCACCACCCATCCCAACTCTCCATCCAACAAGGCTACGTCAAACTTATTGCCTGCGACGACCAAAATTCTGTCGATTTCATCAACACTGCCTAAGGTAGTATAGGTGAAACCTGGCCAGGAGCCAAGCTTAAGGTGATGGATCGGAGCCAAATCCCCGACAGGCCGAAAGCAAGTGTTTGGGTTCCACTCGAACATGCCGAGCCAGCAAAGGTCCTCGGTCCCATTGCGTATCAAAACCTGGAAGTAGCAGTCAAAAAATGGAAGGTAATCGAGGAGCCACCGAGCTCTAAGAAGACAGATAGCGATATAAAGACAAATGGCTGCTCTCTAATCGCCGAGACTCTACCCTTACTCCATGCGAAGGAGTTTAAGACCAGTTGTGGTCTTAAGGAAATAGAGATGAAGCTTTCGCCATAGACCGAAGTAGCAAAACAGTTCTTTCCAATCCGGTGACGTCCGCCCTTCCCCGTGTTCAAATACACGATTATGACCCATCATCCCCTGAAGTCTTAAATGCTACAGTCATGAAGAGGTCCGTATCAGTTGATAATGATGCACAAACTGATAGAGATTAATCTCCACTAATCCACCTTAGCACCCGTTAATCTAACACTCCGCCTCATTTCATAGCATGGGTAACTATGGAGCTGTCACCTTTTTGGAATGGGTGACCAATCCACTGCCACTTTCATCGTTGAATCGTTGTGCGTATTAGTTCCTGACCCGTTCTCTGGAAGAGGTGTTCGTTATAGATATGGTTGGGCCAGAAAATCCTTAAGTTGTTGCACAGGCACCTATGAACGAACGTTTGCAGCTTTCTCGTGATCATAATGGTCACTCTCCACGTGCTGCATTCTTATAAAAGCATGGATTAACGGTTGGAGCGGAGCGGTCTTAGCTTGGTATTCAAACTGATTGCATTGCTTCGCCATATTTTGGACAACATGCCGAACATGGACTCTATTTTGGCGATTTTGCTAACTATATCCACTTTGAATTTCGAATCCTTTAGACAACCTTCCTTTGGGCAACGGTATATTTGGATCCATTGCACGTATCTTTGATAAGCTTCGAGATCTTGAAGGGAGGACTTACCTAGTTCGTTAGAAATATCACTTTAGCTTCTCTACAAGATTTTGGAACCCAGCCACGAGCATATAATATCAAAACTCTGTTGCAGTGCATATACCGACTAGTCTTGTATTTATAGAGTCCTGTCTACAGGAGGTTCAATAAATAAAAATCCTTTTTGAGATCATTCAGGACCATTTTGGATACACAAAGTAAGCATCCCCTAACCATACATTCTTCACGTGTCGGCATGAATGACGACTACTGCTTTACAGTGCTCCAATTGCGTTGGTTGATGATGATGCCTTCGAATATTCGTGTGTGCAACCCAAAATACCAGCACAAGAAGAGTTTCATCCCGTCTTTATTCCCCAATAGAATGCAAACAATTTCAAATGCAATTTATGGAAATATTTCTCATCTGTGAACATAAATGAATCCAATTAAACTCAGTTGTAGTAATAAATCCACTTTCATGTTGCTCTCATGTAAAAGCAAAGGCTTTTTCCCAGCATTTCATTCGCAAAACTGCACACACAAAAGAATACGCCTTTGAGGTCCTTTTTTTGCTCGGTTCAACGAACGAAGCCAATTTCCTCTCGCAGCTCGCCCATAATTCAGTACAAAGCGTGAAGATAAAACCCAGTAACACCTGAATTCTGCTGCACCCAACAACAAGACACAATGACTGTCTAAGGATCCAAAATAGGCGCTTATTCTGGCTGCAGTAACAACTCCACACAAACACGCTGCAGCCACCATCAACAACCGGAAAAGAAGTAAATCTAAAAAAAAGCGACTGCCATTCATACTTCCATGCAGCAGGATTTTATCCTTTATATCCCATCTGCTGAAAATGGGAAAACTTCAGAAATTTACCTAGGAAACTGCAAGCCACACATGTATACCGACATTAGACCCGAAAAAGAAGTCAACGTGTGTTGTGTATGCAGCAAGCCAGGATAACAAATCCTTCATGTACAGCATGTCGGATCGGATCTCTTTTCAGTTGCAATTCTCACTCTAGCACTCTTGTGTGTCTATGTTTTACGCCAGCAAAATATTTGGTTCTTCCTTCTGCTGAGGCCGGCGTAAAAAAATATATAAACAGGAGCAGGTCCTTGCAAACAACAGGAGCTGACTAGCTGTGGCTGTGGCGGTGGCGGTTCCTCGTTATGCCCTTTAATACATTTTCTGGCAGCAGACACATCCTTTCATATCATATGCACACACTCGAAAAATGCTCTCTTCCCACGATAGTTGTGTGCTCGGCATGCTTAGCTCCAACAACAACAAAAAAAACAAGGACGAGCCGGATGGGGAACGGGAACTCATTCGCACCTAGTAGTGGTGCTTTTGACTCATTGCGCTTTTTGTTTTTTTTTTTTCTCCTGCTCCCTAAGTGTGTTGGAAATTTATTCATTCACATATTTGTGGATGTGTTGAGGATGTCTGACGAATGCTCCTTATTCGTCCTGTGGCAGTGTGGCTGGTGCAATGCAGTCAGGTGTTGCACGTACTTTTGAAATTGTTATATCTGCGAGGTATGCCAGTCGGTATTATGATTCGTTTTCGCACACGATTTCGAGGATTGAAATTGAATTGGCAAACGAGATCTGTGACTGAGCATCGTAAAAATGGCTAAAACATCGGTGGCACTTGAGGCACTCCGATTTATTACCTCCACACGGGTGGATCGTGGGTCAACACGTGGCCGACAGGAAATGCGTTTTTGCAGCATTTCTGTTGAATTAAAAAATGTCCGTAAGGCATTGTTTGCATTATTTCAATTTTGAAGAGGATGTCCTTAATCGTTAGCACACCCGAGGGGGTATACATATTTTGATTGAGGAAGTTTTTGGAAGTGTGCCACACCGAAGCATTATTGTTACGAGGCCTTTCAAGGTAATGTCTCCTTGGAGATGATGGAAATGTGTTAAATGATGGCCCGGTACGTTGGGATGAATTGAGGGAAACATCACGTTTTGGCATTTTGTCATGCGATATTGGAATCGAGACGAGGCGAGCTTTTCCAGGAAGGCCACTTGGAACGTGCGTTTTTCGTATTTTATTAATTCTTCCGGTTTATTTATTTACTATTGAGGTGGTAGCGTGTCCTTGGGGATGCGAGAACTTAAAAATGTTCATCCTTAGCATTTTCTTCGAAAAGTTTGGCGTACGGTGTCGAATATTTGGCACTAATGTTGTCTTGGCAGTCAGTCGAGTTTGAGATAGTTTAGGGCTTATCCATACCAAGAACAGGTTGACTTTTGGTGAAAAGTTAAGAGGAAGGCGCTGCTGGAAGGAAGGAATTAGCTTTGATTCGAGCAATAGGAGATAGTTGGAATGTCGAAAAATGTTATTACAAAAGTTTAAAGCTCAACAATACTGACTGTCATCAATGTTGAGTCGAATATTAAGAAACCAAATGTGACGACTTTATTCACTTGCGCCCAAAAGTATGACCCTTTTAATTCTACCAGACAGCTGCATGACGTTAGTTGCAGTTATATGAAGAGATGTGACAGAAAATATGTATAGTTTTAGGTTCAGAGGCTTTTCAACTCGAGTGGTATTAAGTTTTATTGCAGTTTTTTTTCATTTTGTTTTGATTCGCAGTATTTTTTTTTTCGGTGCTTATTTAATTACTCAAGATGTGCCACCGTACCATGCATTTCTGGTCTTAGGAAAGTCAACGATCCCGAATAGGCTATTTCCCATATCGTTTTTCTCCGTATAAAAAGCCAAAGCAATTGGAGTCTCAATTAAAGGTTGCTATGGTTTTTTCTCGGTTTATGTACAGAGGATTGATTTACAAAAACATGCGTTGCAGAAGGTAGGTTAGGATAGGTTTGTGAGGGTGTCTTCTCGAAGGCTGAGGTTTCGCTTGTCGGATCCAGGGTCGACCAAAGAAACACCCGAAACTTTGGGAAAGAGGTTGTACTAGGATTCTTTATTTACTCTATAGCTTAGACTAGCCTTAATAATGTCAAAATACCTAACAATACTGTGATACTTATTGCATACTAAGGCCTCGGTCTGCTCTGTTTTTAACAATTCTGTGATACTTAACAATATGGAGATACCTACAAAAAAACAGGATAGTGTCGATTGGTCTGTGGACCAGCGAGCCGCAACCGTAAAAAAAAATCTTGCTACGCAACGGAAATCAACGCCTCGGATACGGATGGATAATTTGATGACGACCTTTGGCTATCGAACACGGACAACGATCGGATTCTGGAACGTTAAGACCCTCCTGGACTCATTCAAGGAAGGGTCTTATAACGCCAGATTTCATTTTTCATTTCATTTCATTTATTTATTTACTTAATTAACATCATTCATAATAGGCTTATGTCACCTTTAAGCTATAAATGAGAAATTTATACAATGCAAAAAATACAATAGTTTTAATTTAAATTCATGTATGTATATATGTTTGGAAAATTGATATTTGCTGCAATCAACAATTATTTAGGATAAAATTTAAAATGTTAAATGATTTTGATTTATTTAAGAAGTTTACCTATAGTGTATCTATAAACATTAAATGTATCAATTTGTATTACCATTAACCTGCCAAATGCCGAAAGAGAGATTCTCCAAAACTACCCGTATTATAAAGCCTTCTCACCCCAAGAGGAAGGAAATTCCAAAGACGAGTGGCATGAATGAAAAATTGTCGCTCTGAGTTTTGATAAAATACGCGCGGCTGGGTCAAACTAAGGGACCGGTGCGAGTGTGAGATCTTAAGTTTTTCGAATAAATATGGACCTTATGCAGATACTTGAGTACACAAAACTCCAAATACTTGTCTAGCGTAAAACCGAGTATATTTTTGACATATGATGAAGTGTGGTCATACTGTGTCAAACCATAAACGTAGCGAGTAATATTGTTGAATGCTACGTTAAGCTTACGCCTGATAAGCGCACTGCAACAACAGAAAATTTCACAGCCATACGTAATGATTGGTATAAGCAATGTCTTCACTAACATTAACCTAGTATGCAGCGGTGTGTGGGATTGTGACATTGAGAGATTTCTAAGGGAATAATAGATTTTGCCTATAACTGTGGATATATGGTCTTCCCAGGACAGAGTCTTGTTGAACCATACACCAAGATTTTTAGCTTTGTCTACGAATTCAATTGGCTCACCTCCAAGACACACTTTGGGTAGATCACAATCAACAACCCCACTTCTGCTAATAACAAGACACTTGGTCTTGGATGGATTCAACATTAATGAGTTCTCTACAGACCACGTTAGAATTTTACCAAGGTCATCGTTGAGTTCATGAACCACATCCTCTAAAAGGTCAGGTTTGCAGCTGATATAAAGTTGAACATCGTCTGCATACATGTGCAATGATGAGTGCTGAACTATAGTCGGGAGGTCGTTAATGAAAATAGTGAAAAGCAATGGCCCTAAGATGGATCCTTGAAGTACACCCGCTGAGGTTACAACGAAGTCCGACATTTTATCATCAACGACGACTGCTTGTTTCCTTCCACCAAGGTATGCTTCTATGAGCTTCAAGGCAAACGAGGAAAATCCGAAAAGCCTTTCAAGTTTTAATAAAAGTTGATGATGATTTACTGTGTCAAATGCCTTGGAAAAGTCTAACAGAGTAAGAAAACTTATTGGGTTTCTATCTAACGCAGCGCGTATATCATCAGTCACTTTTAGCAATGCAGATGTACAGCTATGAAATGGCCTGAATCCTGACTGATTCGCACAAAGTAACTTATTACGCTGTAGATAAACCGACATTTGATGGTGTACTATCTTTTCCAAGACTTTTGACAGGAAAGGGAGGATTGCAATAGGTATGTATTCAGCTGGCGAACTAGATGTTGCTTTCTTTTTTAACACTGGTACAATCTTGGCGACTTTCCAGGCACTAGGAAAAGTGGATGTTGTTAGGACTGTGTTAAAGACATGGGTAACTGCTGGCAAAAGGTAAGGTAATATAATTTTAATAAAAAGTGGATGAATTCCATCAATACCAACAGCTTTAGACTTAATTTTGAGGATAGCACTAACAACATCCGCTTGTTCGATACAGGTGAACCCGAACGAGTTATTAATCATCAAATGATTCGGTTCAGTACAAGCACTAGACGACCTTTGGACTTGTACAAACTCTCTATTTAAACGATTGTTGTCGATGTTGTCACTTGTGATATTACTCTTGCGACCGATACCTAGTTCCCGCAAATTTTTCCAAAGGGTCTTAGTTGGCAGTTTGTGATTTAAATGCGTATCATAGTAATCACGCTTGGCATGCTTGATTTTTGAATTAACTAGATTCCTTAACTGGCGGAAAACATTATAAAATTCAGGAAGTCTAAATTGTTTCCATCTCTTATAAGCTGCGTCGCGTTTGTTTTTTAGGTCGAATATTTCGGGAGTAAACCACAAATTATAGGAGTACCTGGTAACCTTGGTCTTAAGAGGAACATGATTATTAAAAAGATGCTGTATAACACTATCTAGGAAATTTACCTGATTCTCACTTGAAGTTTCACCGTATATAGGCTGCCAGTTCACTCTTTGCAAACCATGCTCTAATGCTTGAGTGTTTAAATTTCTAAAATCTCGGTAGGTATGTTTGAAATATTGTTCACCACAAGGGAAGCTAAATGTGGCAAATACAACATCATGCTTCGAGAATACAGGAGCTGAGAACTGGCTATAAAAAACGTCCTGAATATCATTTGTGAGAAATAAGTCTAGAAGAGTGCTGGTGTGAGCGAAGTGCGTTGGAACAGTTTTGTTTACAATATCTAAACTAAGTGTTTGCAAGGCCTCAGAAAATAGTCTAGAGCCCGCATGATTTGACAAGTTGCAATTAAAATCACCGCAAACAATGGTTTTCCAATAATTAGGAGAATAATTTTCTATGATATTGTATACGGGAGATAAATCGAAATGGCTATTAGGTCGGTAGACAACACCTAGAAGACATTTTTTCTTCTCACGAACAACTTCAACGAAACAATACTCCTCCAATTAGAACGCGAATTCGTACGGTATAAAATAGACATCTTAGGGCTGATCGAGATAAGATGGTTCGATGTTGGGAAATTCATGTCCCCAACAAAAAGCGCTGTCATGCTCTACTCTGGTAAACCAGGTGGAAGTGCACGCAGCACGTAGTAGCATCATATCCTGGAAACCCCATAGTGACCGGATATTGATGGCTAGGTTCCAGAGTAGAGTTAGAAAAATTACCATCATACAGCGATATGCTCCGACTCTAGACGCGACTGAGGATGAAAAGGAAGATTTTTATAGCCACTTAGGCGCCACCTACAACCAAACGGCTAATGGGGACATCGTAATGGTGATAGGAGATCTCAATGCCAAGGTGGGTGCGACAACACAATGCTTAAGCACGTGATGGGAGTTCACGGCGTGGGAGACCGTAATGACAACGCTGAGCGGTTTGTGGACTTCTGCAATGAGAACCGCCTAGTCATCGGAGGTACGCTGTTTAAGCATAAGACCTGCCACAAAATCAGCTGGATCTCTATTGATAGGCAACGAATATCCAACCAGATCGACCACATTGCGGTCAGTCGCCGAAACAGACGTGGAGCTGACATCGGACTAGAACGAGATCACCATCTTATGGTAACTCATTTACGCCTTCAAACTGCATCCGTCAACAGCAATCGCTCAAACCTGCTTAACATCACCAGGTTTAATATCGACAGGCTCAAGGTTCCCCAAGTGCGCCAATAGGTCAGAGACCATCTTGCCTCAGAAGTAGAAGCAATCAGCAGCATACTGGAAGAGAACATGGATGACCACTGGAGTGATGTGAAAAATGCTTTTGCGACTGGGGCACGCACTTATGTCGTTAAAAAGCAGAAACGCCGCCGCACATGGCTTTCTACAGACACCTAAAGACGGATCGATGAGCGTACAGCAATCAAGGCTCGGATTGCAGCAGCCTTAGCAGTAGACAGAATCGAGCTCGAAACCCAATATCGTGCGAAGAAGAAAGAAGTGCAGAGTAGTGTGAGACGTGACAAACGTCAGTAGATCAACTCACTGGCTTCAAGGGTTGAAGAAGCAGCGAGTAGACCCGACAGTGGGACTGTTTACAGCATCACTAAGGAGTTCATTGCTGGTTCAAACTCCAAACAACCTCCAGTGAAGAGTCTAGACGGTAATCTTCTGATCTCGGATGAGGATAAGCTCACTAGGTGGAGAGAACATTTTGCTTCAGTGCCAAACCACTTAGATGATGGCGGTATGATCTCGAA
This sequence comes from Brachypalpus laphriformis, assembly GCA_945910035.1. Lineage (NCBI taxonomy): Eukaryota > Metazoa > Arthropoda > Insecta > Diptera > Syrphidae > Brachypalpus > Brachypalpus laphriformis. Next base: position 146,588,995 of record OX246755.1, read on the forward strand.
TTCGAATGGTCATAGCAGCTCGAAGCAACAAGTTCCCGAATTCGCACTGCACCTCCCAGTAAAACCGAGATAATAACAGCAATCAAGTCCCTCAAGAAGAACAAGGCGGTGGGTATTGATGGCATCCCTGCCGAGTTATTTCAAGCGGCGCCAAATACATCGGCAGATTTGCTGCATCCGCTAATACGGAGAGCTTGGGATAGTGAACAATTCCCGCAGGAGTGGAAAAAAGGGGATGATCATTAAACTACCAAAGAAGGGAAACTTGAAAGTATGCGGTAACTGGGGAGGTATATGCGTTCTTCCAGCCGTGGCCAAAATAATAGCTAAAATAATTCCAGAACGAATTAAAGAACATTTAGATTCAACTCTCGATGTCGAACAGGCAGGCTTTCGCGCTGGATCCTCCTGCATCGACCATATAAACACCTTACGGATCATTATCGATCAATGCGTTGAGTATAGGTCTCCGCTACATTTAATGTTTATCGACTTCGAGAAAGCTTTCGACAGATTGAATCGAGATGCTATCTGGTTGGCCTTGCGCAGGAGAGGCATCACAGAAAAACTTATAGTTATTACCAAGGCTATATGCGAGGGCGGTAAGTGTCACGTCGTGCACAATGGTAAGGTGTCGGAGGATTTTGAAGTCCAAAGTGGAGTACGTCAAGGGTGTCTACTGTCACCACTATTCTTTTTGGTGGTTATCAGCGACGTACTCCGTGCAGCATTGTCGGAAGGTAACTATAGAATTCGTTGGACTATGACATCTTACCTTAATCACCTACATTACGCTGACGATGTTTGTCTACTTTCACATCGGATAATGGATCTTCATTTGATGGCCCAAAATCTAGAAGCTGAGGCAAACAAAGTGGGGCTAAAAATAAACACAGCCAAAACAAAAGCCCTGAGTACTTCCAATACACGCGCCCAACTTTACATTGCCGGAAAGCAAGTCGAGAAAGTTGATAACTTTCTTTATTTAGGAAGTGTGGTCTCGTCTAACTGCGGTGGCATCGAACTGGATGTGTGCAGCAGAATCGGGAAGGCCAAAGCTGCGTTCGGAATACTGTCCAAAATCTGGAGAAGCAATGTTATTAGCTTAAGAACCGAGCTACGACTGTTCTGCTCCAACGTAGTATCAGTGCTGCTTTATGGGTGTAGCACTTGGAAGGTGGACACCGTTAACACACGTAAGCTGCAAGTCTTCGTAAACAAATGCTTAAGAATCATCTTGAGGATTTTTTGGCCGAACCGCATCTCCAACGAACAACTTTATCTGAGAACGGGCCAAGAACCTATAGGAATTACATACGAAGAAGAAAGTGGCAATAGATTGGACACACCCTACGGCGCGAAGACAACTCCATTGCGAAATACGGTATGCAGTGGAATCCGCTCACCCAGGCAGGCAGAATAGCGGGACGCCCTAGGCAAACGTGGCGCAGAACAGTTGAGTAGGAATAGAGCTCTTTAGGAATGAGTTGGAGGCAGCTCAAACGCGTTGCAGAACTTCGAAGAAGATGGCGCGCAGGTGTGGTTGACGCCCTATGCCACCCAAGGGGTTAAAGGATTTTAGTAAGTAAAGTAATTCGGTAGATATCGTCGATATTATCAGACTTATCGAAGGAAAGCATAAAAAGGGGAAGTCCACGCCTTACCAAGACGTTTTTATCTATTTCCGTTTGTTGCTTCTCCTTCTTGTTGATATTAATGGCATCAAGAATTTTAAAGCATTTGGCTTGAAGATCAGTCATAACCTCTTCTTTGGTGCATGAGGGGTGGAGTCCCCTTGCAGCAACACGATGTGGCCTTTCTGACTTGATTTCGAAAGTATTCCACTCAATCTTTTCGGTATTTAGCTTTTGGGACACAGCTCGGTAGCCATTGTAGTCATCGACATTGATTTTCCACGCATTATCCCTCAAAGATGCAACCTTATATTTCGATGTTAAAGTTCCTTTAAGGAGGCTTTGCAACTTGTTGTATTCTGTTATCCCGATGATGTTTATTGATGGAGGTGGACGAAATTGTGCTTGAAGTTGCTTTTATTGCGGTTCTTTGTGATTTTCTTCTTTTAGGGGCTCGATTTCGGGCGATGAACCGACTTTGCGTTCCTTACTGCGTCTTTTGGGACCCGATACGTTTCGCGTGCTAGCTCTTCTTCGTCGGTGTGATATTGCCGACTAGTTAAGCGTGCTGGAGTACATTCGCGTTCTTTCTGGACATGTGTGTTTCTTAGGACCTTATTTTCTTCTTTTAATTAGTCTATCTCTTTCTTAAGATGATAGAGTAGATCCATTTCATTAAGCTTGATTTGGAGTGTTTTAGTTTCTTCTACAAGACTTTTATACTTCGCTGAGTCCTGAATTTCGCGCACTGGCGCTCCCGGTGGACTTCTTTTCCCGGAGTTATTCGATCTTGGTGGAGGAGATCGAGATACCCTTGAACTTTTTGAAAAAGTGTCATTAGATTGGAATAAGCAGCTCTCCCTAGAAACCATAGAGCCGAACTCCGAAGAGGGTGGATTTTCCAGTAAAGCTGGACTGCCACCTGGGATAATATATCTTTTCGTTTTGTTCATTGCATTTTTTGTATACACTATACACTCGATGTATGGAGATTGGATTTTAGTCGCCTCTTACGACAGGCATACCCTACCTCGGGTATATTCTATCCCCTACCCGAAGTCTTCCTCCTCTATCTGGTGGGCTTTCAGACAGTTCACTCATCTACCAGCCAATGTCCTGTAGTTCTTCGAAATTTGATGCGGTATGTTGTTGAGTCTGATTCCAAAGCATAGATGTGTGTTTGTACATATCTCTTTCCACGAAAACACCAAGCAACTAGGTAGATGGGATTCACAACTGAATCACACAATGGTTCACAATTCTTTTTCGTCTGTGGGTACATTTCCTTAGAAAGCAAGCATAATGTCTGCTCTTATTGTCTAATGGAACATACACGTATCTATAAAAATATAACAATGTCACTGAGTATATAAACAAATATATCATTCGCCAATGCCACAGGCAAATAATTCAGCAGCAACTTCAGTGGTAGCACAAGTGCTTATTCTTAATTTAGTCTATATGACAGGATGACACGTGGTATCCATTAACTCCACGGGAGAATTCACTCCACCCGTCTGTATCAAAATTGCTTTCAGAGTCATCTAGACAAAAATAAGATTTAAATTTTATTTGAAATCTTTTATTTAACAGACGAGGCCAATCTGCTTTTACAGAAGGTTCGTACTTACTGATGCCGATTCAAAGCAATTTCACTCGAATTACACGTAAATTCATACATAAATGTAATCGTTTCACAGAAAATTTGAAGCACTTTACGAAAAAAAGATGTTTTCTTACCTGGTCCAAACAAACAGAGACAATACATTCTGTGGAAAACCATAAGAGAGTCCAATTTACATTGGCAGAGGACGTTGTCACCCCCAAGAAAAATCAGTGGGTAGTGCACAGCTTTCTCCCGTACAAAGCTCCTGGTCTCGATGGCATCTTACCAGTGTAACTACAACAAGGTTTTGATACTTTAAGTCCTTGGCTCCACATTCTCTTTAGGAGTTGTCTAAACTTTGGCTACACCCCTAGTTCCTGGAGGAGGGCCAAAGTAGTCTTCATACCGAAAGCCGGTATGACTTCTCACGCATTACCTAAAGATTTCCGTCCGATCAACCTAACCTCCTTTCTATTAAAGGCCTTGGAAAGGCTGATCGCCGTCCATATTAGAACAAATTTGGATAGTAATCTCCTATCGGTATCCCAACATGCACATCGCAAGATAAAATCAGTAGAGACTGTCCTGCATTCGTAGGTAGGAATCTTGTGAAATCTTTTGAGAACAAGGATTTTACTTTGGTGTCCTTCTTTGATATTTGTGATGAGTGTCAATGATATGTGTGCTTATTCAGCAATTGAGCTTTTATACAATTAGCATACCGATCACAAGGTCTTCAAGTGAGTTGTTTGTCCTCCTTGGCTTGAATAGCATCCTAACCCTTTGTCATATATTCTATCAATAAAATACATTTATATACACCTGAACAAGTCTAATTCGTGCGTTAACTTGAGTCATCACAGTGGCGACGAGGATTAAAAATAAAAAATAAACTGTAATATTGCATAAGGTTGACTGATTAAAAGTGAACAATGTCGATTATCGGGTCAGTTCAAAAATTCGATTTTAATCAAAATGACTGGCACATATTTAAAGCCCAGTTAGAACAGTTTTTCATTGCTAACGATGTGACGGTGGAAGCGAAGAAAAAAGCAATTTTAATTAATGCGCTATCAGAAAAGTCATATAAATTAGTTAATAATTTGGTGCATCCCGTTAAAGTAGAAGCAGCTACGTATGCAGTGCTTAGTAAAGCTTTTGACGAGCACCTTAAACCTACAATTTCTGGGTTCGCAGAACGGCATAAATTCTACTCTGCAGTTAAAGATCATCACGAAACAGTAAGCCAATGGGCAGCACGAGTGCGATCACTCTCCATAAGCTGTGAGTTTGGCAATGAGCTTAATTCAGCTCTTCGCGATAAGTTCGTGATGGGACTGCCGAAGGGGGCGGCAAAGGATAAACTGTTTTTGGAGAGCTTGGATAAATTGACATTTGATAAAGCCGTTGAAATTGCTAATGCGGTGGAGTGTGTCAAGCATCAATATGAGCTTGACGTCAGTATCAAACAAGAACCAAGTTCATCTGATGGTATATATCAAATGGGGCAGGCAAGGCAAAACGGGAGCAGTGGACAAAGGATGACGAAACAACATCAGCAACAACACCAGCAGCAGCAGCGTGGACAAAAACAACAAGGCGGTTACAACAGCTATAATGGAAGTAAGTGTACAATTTGCGGACTGTCGAATCATTCGGAAAGCTCATGCCGATTTAAGAACTATCGGTGTAAGCGTTGCAAGAATAGAGGCCATTTGCAACGAGTTTGTCCAAATAGATCCAATAATTCTAGTAACAATGAGCATAATTTAAAATATATCGAAAATTCAGATCTGTCTTTGTATAACATTTATTCTACCTTAGAACCAAATGAACCTCTCAAAATTAAAGTGTACATGAATGGTATTCCTATGATTATGGAGATAGACACGGGGGCTTCTATCTCCGCGATTTCGTTAAAAACGTACCGCGATCATTTTAATTTGCACGCATTAGAAAAATCTAATTTGATATTTAACAATTACAATGGCACAAAAATAAAACCTATTGGTGTTTGTGTAATGGATGTTTTATACAATAATGTGTGCAAAAAGGTCAAGGTTATTGTTGTTGGTAAAGGCGGTCCACCATTGCTAGGTCGAAATTTCTTAAATGAATTTGGTATAAAATTTTCCAATTAAAATTATATAGGAAAAAATATTTTACCAGAAGTGCATGCAATTACTGAAAAGTTTAAGGTACTATTTAATGGAACATTAGGTAAATTTAATAAAAGCACGGTATCATTGCATGTAAAAGAGGACTGCAAGCCAAAGTTCTTCAAGCCACGTCAAATTCCCCTAGCATTGAAAGAAAAGGTTGAGAGTGAGATTGACAAGCTGGTTGGATTGGGAGTATTAGAACCTGTGAAGTTTAGTGAGTGGGGAACTCCAATCGTTCCTATTTTAAAAAAGTCTGGGGAAATGCGTATTTGTGGGGACTTTAAGATCACCGTCAAACCGCAATTATTTGTCGATAAGTACCTACCCTCTTCCGCGAATAGAGGAATTATTCGCGCAACTGCATGGTGGTGAAGAATTCACAAAATTAGATTTATCAATGGCATACCAGCAGTTGGTTCTGGATGATGAGTCTAGAAAATTAACAACAATTTCCACAACAAAAGGACTATTTCGCTACACGCGCTTAGTATATGGTTTGGCATCGGCGCCAGCGGTATTTCAAAAAATTATGGATAGTTTATTGTTGGGAATAAAGGGTGTGGTGGTATTTTTAGATGACGTGTTGATTACAGCCCCAAATAGGAAAGCGCATATTGAAAAAGTCGAGCAAGTTCTTAAAATCTTAAATCATGCAGGACTTAAATTAAATAAAGGAAAATGTAAGTTCCTGTCAAAGTCGATTAATTATTTAGGTCATGTGATTGATAAATCTGGGTTAAGAACTTGCCCAAAGAAGATCAAAATTATTCAAGAAATGCAAGATCCCACTTGTTTAAAAGAACTTCAATCTTTTCTTGGAGTAATTAATTTTTATAGGAAGTTTTTACCCAATATAACAACACTTTGCGCACCATTATATAATCTCTTGAAAAAGAACGCGAAGTTCCACTGGACCGAAGTGCATGCTGAAGCCATGACTCGAATCAAAAAAGAAATCACATCGAAAAGAGCATTGGCACATTTCAATCCAATGCTGGTGGTTAAGCTTACGGTAGATGCAAGTCCAGTTGGTCTAGGCGCCGTTCTATCACAGGTGTACGAAAATGGTATAGAAAGGCCAATAGAGTTTGCTTCGCGGAAGTTGTCTGAGACAGAAAGGAAATATTCGCAGTTGGATAGGGAAGCTATCGCGATTCTCTTTGGAGTAAAGCGTTTTCATCACTACTTGTATGGTAGAAAATTCACGTTAGTAACTGATAATAAGCCTCTTATGCACATATTAGGTTCCAAAAAGGGTATACCACAGACGGCAGCTAATCGCCTACAACGAATTGCACTAGTGTTAACTGGTTACACATTTACAATTGAATGTATTCGGTCGGAGGCAAATGTTGCCGATTATTTTTCTCGATATCAAATCGAACAAGTTGAATCCATAGAAACGCAAGTAGATGATGCAAGTTCTCCCTACATAAATTATGTCAAGGAAATCAAAAGTTTACCCATTACAGCAGAAATTATTGAAAAAGAAACGAAAAACGATTTTTTAATATCAAATGTTATAAAGTTTATAAATGCTGGGTGGGAACAAGATAGGGTAGATATTGAGCTCAGACATTTTTTTTTGGGAAGACATGAATTAAGCGTAGAATCAGGTTGTTTATTTTGGGGTTACCGCATAATAATCCCTGTGTCACTGCGACCAGCGGTATTAGCTGAATTACACAAGACACACATGGGTATAGGAAAGATGAAAGCTATGGCAAGAATGAACTTAGTGAATACCTTGCGCGAGCTGCTTCGACGTATTCGGATCACAGGTCGGTAAGGAATTTCCAATGTTGGTCAGGACATTGGAATAGAGATGGTGGCGGAGGAGCCCTTAATGGGCCAACGGCAGCGCTCATACTTCCGTAGTGGACTACTGGCACCGGTGTACCCGGCCCCTCGTCCTAGGGGAATAATTAAGGTACTGGCCCTCCAGGTTGGGGGTTGTGCCGTCGGGGTAACTTCCCTACCACGTAAAAAACGCATGGTTCCGAAACAACCAAAAGCCTCGGATAAGGATGACCCAACTAATGACGACCCCAGCAAACGAAATAAGGACGACGACCTTCGGATCTGTACGTGGAATGTTCTGTCCCTTTACAGACCACGTGCAGCCGAACAACTAGCAGAGGCCCTAGACTGCTATAAAGCAGATATTACCGCCATCCAGGAAGTGCGATGGGATGGGCCAGGCAAAAAGAGGATGAAAAACTGTGACATCTACTACGGTGATTGCTACAGAGGCAACAGGCAACGCTTATTCGGATGCGGATTTGTCATACGCGGCAGACTTAGGCAAGAAGTCTTAAGCTTCCGACACGTGAGCGAGCGTATTATGACGATCCGGATCAAGGCTAAATTCGCTAACATAAGCCTAATTTGTGTTCATGCCCCCACAGAAGAAAAGGACCCTGCCTCCAAAGAGTGTTTCTACGAGCTCCTCGACAAAACATACGAGCAATGTCCTAAATACGACGTTAAGATCGTATTGGGCGATTTTAACGCCAAAATAGGAAAGGAGGACGTCTTCGGTAGAGCAGTCGGTAAGCATAGCCTACACGACACCACGTCTGATAACGGACTAAGGCTAATTGATTTCGCTGTGGAGCGAAATGTCACCATAGCAAGCACATGGTTTCCTCATCTCGATATTCATAAGCAGACATGGCGGTCCAATGATCATGTCACGATCAACCAAATTGATCATATTGCGATCGACGCAAGGCATGCCTCCAGTATTCTGGATGTCCGGACCTTCCGAGCGGCCAACATAGACTCGGATCATTACCTTGTTGTAGCCAAGGTACGAATGCGGATATCCCAATCTGAGCAACAAAGAAGAATTACTGTGAGAAAATTTAACGTCGAAAAGCTACAATCGCAAGAGACCGCCAGACTCTTCGCTGAACGCGTATCCCGAAATCTCTCAATCACCCCTATACCGCCAGCATCAAGTGCCGAAGACCAGTGGCAACGCTGCCAACATGCCATCAGAAACGCCGCGACTGATGTACTGGGTCTCGCTCGCCCACCACCGCGAAAGCCCTGGTTTGACGAAGAATGCCGGCGAGTGCATGCAGCAAAACAAGAGGCATACAAAGCGGCGCTGCAAAGGAAGACGAGAGCTGCTCGTGAGCTCTACGAGCAAAAGAGACGGGAAGAACATCGGCTTCTCCAAAAGAAGAAGAAAGAGCATGAGAAGCGCGCGTTTGAGAATATCGAGAGTCTATACTCCAGGAACAATGTACGGAAGTTTTACCAAAAGGTAAAAAGAACGTGTCAGAGAAGCAATACCCGTACAGAAACCTGTAGAGATGAGAATGGAAACCTCGTAGTAGAATCACAGTCGGTGCTGAGAATATGGAAAAACTACTTCTGCAGACTGTATAACGGCGACGAAGACCAACATCCCGCTGTCAGGCAGAATGAACCATTCAACATGGACGATGATAGTCAAAATTTCCGTCCACCTGACCAAAACGAAGTGAGGATAGCAATATCCAAGCTAAAATCGAACAAGGCTGCTGGACCTGACGGTTTACCGGCCGAACTTTTCAAGGCAGCTGGGGATGAATTGGTAGAGTGCATACACCAACTCATTTCTAATATTTGGTCAGAGGAGTGTATGCCTGATGAATGGAATCTCAGCATCGTTTGCCCGATCCACAAGAAAGGAGACCCCCTCAACTGCGCCAATTATAGAGGCATCAGTCTCCTCAACATCGCGTACAAGATCTTTTCTGCGATATTGTGTGAACGCCTGAAACCTTTTATCAACAGCCTGATTGGACCCTATCAGTGCGGTTTCAGGCCAGGAAAGTCCACCATCGATCAAATCTTCACACTTCGGCAGATCCTGGAGAAAACCCAAGAATTCCAAATCGATACTCACCACCTCTTTATCGATTTCAAGGCCGCCTATGACAGCATCTATAGAGAAGAGCTTTATAGAGCCATGTCTAGTTTTGACATCCCTGCCAAACTTGTCCGCCTGTGCAGGCTGACGATGGAGAACGCTCGCTGCTCCATCAAGGTCGGTAATGACCTCACCGAGACCTTTGATGTCAAAAAAGGCTTTAGACAAGGTGACGCGCTGTCATGTGACTTCTTCAATATTGTACTTGAACGGATTGTGCGGAACTCACAAGCCAACACCGGAGGCACAATCTATTACAAGTCTGTACAACTGCTTGCATACGCCGACGATATAGACATTATCGGAAGAACTCAGCGGGCTGTCACCGGTGCTTTTGCAAGCATTGAGGCGGAAGCGGCCAAAATGGGTTTGGCGATAAACGAGGGCAAAACCAAGTATATGCTGTCAACTAGAAGGGAAAACCAACACCGACGAATTGGACAAAACGTCACCGTGGGCAGCTATAACTTCGAGGTAGTAAGGGACTTTGTCTACCTTGGCTCTGCTATAAATTCAGCAAACAAAATCAGCGCAGAAATCAATCGAAGAATAACTCTTGCCAATCGCTGTTTTTTTGGGCTTATAAGGCAATTCAACAGTAAAGCCCTCTCTCGAACAACTAAGGAGACTCTATATAAGACCTTGATTATCCCAGTCCTACTTTACGGCGCTGAAACATGGACTTTATTAAAAGAGGATGAAGATATCCTTGGTCGCTTCGAGAGAAAAATTCTTCGTAAGATTTTCGGTCCCGTTTGCGTTGACGGGTTTTGGAGGAGAAGATTCAATCACGAACTATACGAGCTGTACAGCGACATCGACCTAGTCAAAAAACTGCGTATTGGACGTCTGAGATGGCTAGGACATGTAGAGCGAATGGACACCAACGCTCCGGCCCGCAGAGTCTTCGAATCTAACCCCGAGGGACGACGCAGTAGAGGAAATTATCGCCGTAGGTGGCGCGCACAAGTTCAAGGGGACCTCGACCAACTTGGAGTGCGCAACTGGAGGCAATTAGCTAAAGACCGAGCTAAATGGAGAGGCTTGTTGGTTGAGGCCCAGGTTCACCCCGAACTGTAGCGCCACCTAAGTAAGTAAGTATGGCAAGAAGTAACTGCTGGTGGCCAAAGCTTGATAGTGACCTAGAATCCATGGCCAAATCTTGTGAGCAATGCCTCGCAACTAGATCGGATCCTCCTAAAGGGCAACTTATTTGTTGGGAATGGCCTGAAGAACCGTGGGCTCGAGTTCATATCGATTTTTTGGGACCAATATTTAAGAGATGGTTTCTAGTGATAGTGGACAGCCATAGTAAGTGGCCAGAGTGTGTGGATATGGGCACTAACACAACGAGCAGGGCTGCTATAGACAAACTAAGACCAATATTTTCGCGTTTTGGCGTACCGAAAACATTAGTTTCTGATAATGGTACCGCATTTGTTTCAAATGAATTCGAATACCCCCTGGCAGCTGACCTCCTCGTGGTGGGGGGCGGGCAACGTGACTGGGATGTGCGGATGGGGTAACTTAAATAGTTATTCCCATCCATACAACCCAGTCACGGCTAACAAAGCGCACACCCCATGATGACAAGAAGAAGACGACCGGCCTCGGATATTGCCAAGCCTGGTAAGCCAGGGCATCCTTTGGAGCCAGGCCTGAAGGGTGTCAGGATGCGAGCGTCTGGTGGTCGGCTTGTCCCGCTCGGCAGCCGGCCGGGTCAAACCCGAAATGGCTACGAGCTTCCTGTCAATGGTCTCGCGAACCATTACGGGGGTCAAGGGGTGAGCGCGCTGTGCACCGATAGGGCCACAGATGGACTCTCTAAGATTCGACAACGGCATCGACTTAGGATAGGCACATGGAACGTCTCATCGCTCACAGGGAAGGATCTTGAGCTTGTTGGGGAGGCTGTTAAAAGTCGACTAGATATAGTTGGCGTCTCTTCAACAAAGCAGAGAGGTTCTAAAACTGTGGACCTTTCGGGTGGGTGGAAGCTCTTCCTGTCAGGAGTCGCACCCTCAATGTCTGCTCGGGCGGGAGTGGGGATACTCACAAGTCCCAGGCTGACAGACAGAGTATTGGAGTGGATACCATTAGGAGGGAGAGTTGCGATCTTAAAGCTCAAGCTTGAAAGATCAACTCTGGCATTGGTGCAGGTGTATGCACCGAACCTTCTGTCAGAGTACGCAGCTTTCTTAGATGAAGTTGATGTTGCCCTTGAAAAGGTTGCAGATATGGATTCTTTTGTCCTGATGGGTGACTTCAATGCTCATGTGGGTGTAGATGTTATGACATGGGGGAGTGTGATTGGGAGGAATGGTGATCCTGATCAAAACGCGAACGGAGAGAGGTTGTTGGATTCATGAACACCATCTTTCCACACAAAGACATTCACAAATACACGTGGTACCGTCAGAGTCTACAGCAGAAGTCGCTGATCGATTTCTTTGTGGTACCATCGTGTCTGAAGAGAATGGTTTGTGATGTTCGCGTATTGAGAGGGGCCGAACTGTCAACTGATCATCACTTAGTGCTGTGCAAATTGTATCTTAGCGAGAGAGTGCCTCCCCTACCAAAGCGTAAACCAAGGATGGTTACACGCATACGATGGGAGAGGTTACAGAACGATGAGATACGGGAGACATTTGCACGGCAAATATCTGAAAGGTTTGAACGAATTCCAACTGTTCCATCAAATGTAGAGGAAGAATGGCAACTGTTTTCAACAGCGGTTATTGCCTCTGCGGGAGATGTTTGTGGAGTGAAGCGGCTTGGTGTGGCGGCTGGTGGTGAGAAAAGAACTGCTTGGTTTAAAACGCCCGGAGTTCAAGAAGCCATTAGAGAGAAGAAGAGAGCCTTTAAGGTGTGGATTCACTTGGGGAACTCCGATTCTCGAAATCGGTACACTGAGGCGCGAAGAACTTGCAAATTAGCTGTGAAAACAGCGAAAGAACAGTCTTGGAAGGAGTTTGGCGAGAAATTGGAACGTGACCACAGATCTGCAAATAAGATGTTCTGGCAGACCGTCCGCCGACTCAGAGGAAAAAAGTTGAATATCGTTGAAGGAGTCAAATCCATAGACGGTACACTTCTTTCCAATGAGGAGGACATCTTACGCAGATGGAGCGAGCACTTTCAAGAATTGCTCAATCCCGAACAGGGCACCGAAGATGACAGACCTATGGTCGAGAGTTGGGCGGAAAGTAGTCCTACGGTAGAGGAAGTAACTTTGGTGATCAAAGCGCTAAAAGTTGGCAAATCTGCTGGTGTGGACGAAATTCGGCCAGAAATGCTCAAGGCTTTAGGTAAAGAGGGAGTGCAATGGCTCTCGCGTGTCATTAAAGTGGCCTGGGAATGCGGTGAAACACCTGGTGATTGGCAAATGGGGGTGATAGTTCCTCTTTTTAAAAAAGGGGACAAAAGAGATTGCGCCAACTACAGGGGTATATCTCTTTTAAGTCTCCCTGGAAAAGTCTTCGCTAAGGTCCTAGAAAAGCGTTCCAGAGCTGTGGTTGAGGACAGTTTGGGGGATGAGCAGTGCGGTTTTCGTCCCGGTAGAAGCACAACCGACCAGTTATTCACTCTCAGAATGGTTCTTGAGAAAGCCTGGGAATATGCCAAACCTGTCTACACTTGTTTTGTGGATTTGGAAAAAGCATATGATAGGGTTCCTCGAGGCAAACTCTGGAGTGTTCTGCAGGAGTATGGGATTGATGGTTCCCTGTTAAGGGCGATTCAGTCTTTATATACAAACTGTAAAAGCTGTGTTCAGATAAACGGTGTTAAATCAATACCTTTCACTGTGGGCGTTGGACTCCGCCAGGGGTGCGTTTTGTCACGTCTCCTCTTCATTTTATATATGGATTGGATGTTGCAGCGCAGCCGTGGCGGAGAATGTTTCAAAGTGGGAGACCTAAGGATTAGTCATCTGCTCTTTGCGGATGATTTGGTCATCCTTGGGTCCTCTCAAACCGAACTTCAGCGCGCACTCGAAAGGTTTGTAGCCGTTTGTGATGATGCTGGAATGAAGATCAACGTGAACAAATCGGAAGTAATGGTCGTTTCCAAAAAACCCATTCAGTGCACTCTGCATGTTAGTGGAGTCCCACTGAAGCAGGTGGAGAAGTTTAAGTACCTCGGGGTTTTACTCACGAGTGATGGGAGGAGCATTGCCGAGTTATCCTGTAGAATTGGTCAGGCTGGATCAATTTTGAGAGAGCTTGGCCAATCTGTTATAAGGAAGGCCGAACTTAGTATTCAAGCTAAGCTATCGGGTTTTAACTTGGTGTATGTTCCAACTCTCACCTATGGTCATGAAATTTGGGTAGTGACCGAAAGAATAAGATCGCGGATACAAGCTGCCGAAATGAAGTACCTTCGCGGTGTTGTTGGAATAACTCGTAGGGATCGAGTGCGCAACACCAGAGTACGCGAGGCGCTCAACGTTGAGCAGCTACTTCTCCAAACGGAACGATCTATGCTTCGATGGTTTGGTCACGTAGTGCGTATGCCCCCAGACCGGCTTCCAAGACGCGCCATGGTTGCCGTGCCATCAGGTAGACGACTTCGCGGAAGGCCCAGAAATAGATGGTTGGATCAAGTCCGACATCTCTCTTGGAGCCGCTTGGGGATTCTCCCTGATGAATTGGAGTCAATGGCGGAGGATCGAGAAGGATGGAGAGTCCACCTGAGCATCCTACCCCCGCGACCCTCATGAAGGATTAGCGGGCCATTGAAAATGAACAAACCGCGTTAAATTCATTTCTATTAGATTATAGAAATACTATTCATTCGAGCACAGGTGTATCTCCAGCTGAATTAATGTTAGGACGAAAATTAGGAACTAGGTTAGATCTACTTAATGCTAAGCGAAATATGCAAATTGATCTAAGTAAAATTAAAACAACAATTGAAAAACAACAAGAAAACCAGAAACAAAGTTATAAATCTAGAACTAGAAAAACATTTAAAATAAATGAGATTATAATGGTAAAAGATTATTGCAAGTCTAGTAAAATAATTTGGACTAAAGCTAAGATTGTAAAACGATTAGGCATGCAAATTTATTTAGTACAAGTTATTAATTCTAAAAAAATGTGGAAAAGACATTTAAATCAAATAATTAGTGCTTGCGAAAATAAAAATTATACTAATAATTATATTCCTACAACCTTAAACGATAATCATGATAACGCGATTATAAACAGAACTAAACCTATGGAATCTATTATTGAACAATTGGCAGAACCTAATTTAGAGAAGGGAAATATAGATCAGGAAACCGAAAACTTAAATGTAGAAAACGTACATATTTCTGAAGCTGTTGATCAGAACCTTAACGTAAATAGAGGAGATGCATCTGAAAATGTAATAAAAAGGCAATATAATTTAAGAAGCCGAAAAAATAGTGTATAATTGGTTAACACTATTACACATTTTGTACATTTTTAAATTGTAAAGGACAATCAACTGAAGGGGGATATTGTGATGAGTGTCAATGATGTGTGTGCTTATTCAGCAATTGAGCTTTTATACAATTAGCATACCGATCACAAGGTCTTCAAGTGAGTTGTTTGTCCTCCTTGGCTTGAATAGCATCCTAACCCTTTGTCATATATTCTATCAATAAAATACATTTATTTACACCTGAACAAGTCTAATTCGTGCGTTAACTTGAGTCATCACAATATTGAAGGAGCTTCCAACAGTGTCAAAACAAAAGCCATTTCTGCTGCACTTCTTAGCTTACTTACGTACTTTACTTAGATCCTTTTAATCCTCCGGGGGCACAGGGCGTCAACCACGCCTGCGCGCCATCTTGTTCGAAGTTCTGCAACGCGTTTGAGCTGCCTCCAACTCATTCCTAAAGAGATTGATTCCTCCTCAACTGTTCTGCTCCAGGTTTGAGTAGGGCGTCCCGCTATTCTGCCTGCCTGGGTGAGCGGATTTCACTGCATACCGTATTTCGCAATGGAGTTGTGTTCGCGCCGTAGGGTGTGTCCAATCCACTGCCACTTACACCTTCGTATGTAATGCTTATAGGTTCTTGGCCCGTTCTCGCATAAAGTTCTTCGTTGGAGATGTGGTTCGGCAAAATATGCTCAAGATGATCTTTAAGCATTTGTTTACGAAGACTTGCAGCTTGCGTGTGTTAACGGAGTCCACCTTCCAATTACTGCAACCATAAAGCAGCACCGATTCCACGTTGGAATGGAACAGTTGCAACTGAGTTCTTAAGCTGATAACATTGCTTCTCCAAATTTTGGATAGCATTCCGAACGCAGCTTTAGCCTTCCCGATTCAGTTGAGCGCTGGCATTAGAAGTACTCAGGGCTTTTGTTTTGGCTGTGTTTATTTTTAGCCCCACTTTTTTTGCCTCAGCTTCTAGATTGTGGGCCATCAAATGAAGATCCATTATCTGACGTGAAAGTAGACAAACATCGTCAGCGTAATGTAGGTGATTAAGGTAAGATGTCCTAGTCCAACGATTTCCATAGTTACCTTCCGACAATGCTGCACGGAGTACATCGCTGATAACCACCAAGAACAATAGTGGTGACAGTATGCACCCTTGACGTACTCCACTTTGGACTTCAAAAGCCTCCAACACCTTACCATTGTGTAAGACGTGACACTTACCGCCCTCGTATATAGCTCTGGTAATAACTATAAGTTTTTTCTGTGATGCCTCTCCTGCGCAAGGCCAACCAGATAACATCTCGATTCAATGTTCTGTCGAAAGCCTTATCGAAGTCGATAAACAGCAAATGTAGCGGAGACCTGTACTCAACGCATTGATCGATTATGATCCGTTAGGTGTTTATGTGGTCGATGCAGGATGAGCCAGCACGAAAGCCTGCCTGTTCGACATCGAGAGTTGAATCTAAATGCCCTTTGATTCATTCCAGAATTATTCTAGCTATTATTTTGGCTACGGCTGGAAGAACGCAAATACCTCTCCAGTTTCCGCATTCCGTCAAGTTTCCCTTTTTCGGAAGTTTTATGATCATTCCTCTTTTCCACTCCTGTGGAAATTGTTCACTATCCCAAGCTCTCCGTATTAGCGGATGCAGCAAATCTGCCGATGTATTTGGCGACGCTTGAAATAGCTTGGCAGGGATGCCATCAATACCCACCGCTTTGTTCTTCTTGAGGGACTTGATTGCTGTTATTATTTCGGTTTTACTGGGAGGTGCGGTGCGAATTCGGGAATTTGTTGCTTCGAACTGCTCCTTCGCATTCGAGATATTTTTTTTCGCCTAGGGGGTATTGAAAAAACGCTAATGCGTACGGGAAACAGTCCCGCTCTATTTCTAGTAGTATGAGACTCACTACTAACTAAAAAACCACCTTTGTCCCCTTCTTTTTACTTGACACCATCCACTCCGGAACCGCATATCGCATTACTTCAGAGTGGTGTCGTTTTCTTTCCCCTCTGGGGATCGGCTTTTCATATTTGGCTCCTAGTGCGGGTTTTTATATTTTTGTCTGTAAGGCTTTTATCTACTTTATGTAATTTGTGAGGGAATGTTGGCGTCTCCCTCTCTCTTTTTGGATCTTTGTACCATCTCGATGAAGGAAGATATTCTATTCCACGTGTCGGTACTCGAGGTCATCTTGCTTATAGCATTTTCCGGGGAAAAATCGCCTATTTCCAACTCCAGTCTACTCCTCTGCTCTGTCCATCTGCTACAGGCGAAAAAGGTGTGGAAAGCGTCGTCTTCCGCTGAGTCTCCGTATTCGAGATCATACCGCCATCGTCTAAGTGGCTTAGCACTATAGCAAAATGTTTTCGCCATCTAGCGAGCTGGTCCTCATCCGAGATCAGAAGGTTACCGTCTAGGCTCTTCATTGAGTATTGTTTGGAGTTCCGACCACCAGCTTTTTTTTTTTTTTTTTTTTTTTGCCGAGAGCAGGTGAAATATCTTCCAAAGACACCATAAGGCACGACCGCGCGTGCTTATGGTAGTGTGAGATTTTTACTCACTAAAAAAACACCTCTCCTCAAAATTAATACTACAACTAAGCCAGTGCTTATCCAGTAGTTTTATTTTCGCTTACGAGAATCGTTATTCTAGAAAAAGATGATCGTATGTGATTAAAAAATAAATGTAGCACTTTAGACAGGTTAAATTCCAATGAAAGTTGCTGCCTTTTTCACGACCTTCATATGCTATGACGCGAGGTCAAAAGGTTTTGTCCTTTGAAGACGACGAATTGAATTGTTCGCGTCAAGTAGTTGAGTGATAGTACGGTTACAATGGCCGTGAACACGATCTTTGTGTTTACGCGCAAATTTTGTTATCTCTTCGACGACGCTGGGAATTCCCAAATCCCGATGAATATCTTCGTTACGTACATACCACGGTGCGTTAACGATCGTTCTAAGAACATTATTTTCAAAAGTTTGTATGATGTTTCTATTGCTTCTCTTGGTACAACCCCATAGTTGTATACCATACGTCCACACTGGCTTTAGCACTTGCTTATAGATAAGCAGATTGTTATGTAGGCTCAACTTCGAATGTTTTCCGAGTAGCCAGTACATTTGTCGGTATTTGTTTTGAAGTTCGTCGCGTTTCTTTTTCACGTGCGATTTCCATTTGAGCTTGACATCTAGAGTCATTCCTAGATATTTTGCTTCGTTTGCGTACGGTATTTGAGCCGAGTTTAGATATACAGGCAATCTATCCACTTTTTTGTACGTAAAGTTGACGTGAGTAGATTTGCTTTCGTTCAGCACAATACGCCAAGAATTCGTCCAAGCGTGGACTTTATTAATAGCATGTTGCAGCTTTCTAGTTGCTTCTTCAGTAGTGTCGACCGCGGTCAATATCGCCGTATCGTCCGCAAACGTGGCGACGACACAGTTTCTTTCTTGCGGGATGTCACGCGTGTAGAGTACATATAGAAGTGGTCCAAGGACACTTCCTTGCGGGACTCCGGCTGCAATCTCCTTGAAGTCAGAGTAATCGTTTCCGTGCTTAATACGAAAGAGTCTCTCGGTGAGGTGCGATCGCAAGATTAAAAAGAGTTGCCGTGGCAGTAGTCGTTGCAATTTATATTCCAAGCCTTCGTGCCAAACCTTATCGAAAGCTTGTGAGACGTCAAGAAATACACCACAACAAATCTTTTTTTCTTCTAGAGCTTTCTCAATCACGTCAGTTATTTTGTGGACTTGGCCGATTGTAGAATGTTTAATTCTAAATCCAAACCGATGGTCAGGAATGAGACGTCTTTCGTCGATTACGGCCTGTAGACGTTTGGAAAGAAGTTTTTCAAATATTTTTGAGATAACCGGCAATAGGGAAATAGGCCGATATGATTTCTTCTCATTTAGCGGTTTGCCTGGTTTCGGGACCATTATAATCTCGGCGACTTTCCATTGCCTCGGAACATAAAGCAATCTGAACGAAGCGTTGATCAAATAGAGCAGTTTGATAATAGCTATATTCGGCAATTCCTTAACCACCTGCGCCGTTATCAAGTCGTAACCCGGAGCTTTTTTCGTCTTTAAATTTTTAATCACTTCCCTCAGTTCAATCAATGCAACTTTTTTTACTTTAAAGTTGTCAGATGTCGTGACTGGGGAGTCGGGCGTTAACGAAGGGCCGTCGAACGGCTTAAACGTTTCTTCTAAGTGCAAAGCAAAAAGTTCTGCCTTTTCTTTGTCGCTCTTGGCCCAGTTTCCATTGATTTTCTGAATTGGTGGTGCTTGCATTTGAGGTTTCCGGATGCCTTTTAGCGCTTTCCAAAGCGAATAATTTGATTCTCTTTCACCGGAAAGATTTTCAGGATAGGTCGCTATCTTTTTGCTTTTAAATTCGCGAATACTATCTCTAAGCCGATTGCATAGTCGGTTAAGGACTGTTTTATGCTGCGGTGCACGAGTGATTTGCCATTTCTTTCGTGCTTTCGTTTCTCCCTCACCAGTTGAGTGATTTCTCTGGGATACTTTTCGTTGCGGTTGATCTTATAGCTTCTAGAAGGAGTGTTTTTCCACGCCGCTCTTTGAATTGCTTCCACGAAACGATCAATTTCGTCCTCTAGTTCACAAGGTGTTCTAAGTGATACATTTAAGGCGATATTTGTTTCGCAATCATTTCTAAAGCCCTCCCAGTTTGTTCTATTGCTAGTGAGTCTTGCAGGTCCTTTTTTCTTGATCAGCGCTTCTCCAAGTAATAAGATTACCGGCGAGTGGTCAGAAGAGAGATCAAAACATTCTTTGACTGTAACAAACTGTTCGTAAATGCCTTTTGAAACAAAAAAGTCGATAAGATCGGGAATTTTTTGTGAGTCAGTTGGCCAATAGGTCGGTTTTCCTGTCGAATAAAAACAACAACCGAATTCATATGCCACTTCGTAGAGAATTTTTCCTTTAGAAGATGTACATCTTGAAGCCCAGAAAGTGTGCTTCGCGTTGAAATCTCCACCAATAAGAAAATTTGAACCAAGAGCATTGAAGACACGAAAGTAGTCGTCTTTTTCTAGTGGGCATCGGGGCGGACAGTAAACAGACGCTATATTGTAACTCAGGTGCTTATTTTTAACCCTTACCGCGCACAACTGAAGTTTTTCCAGCTCTATGCTTATATCGACCGTATGTTCGATGTTAGTTTTAATGAATAAGTACGAACCGCCCCGCGCTCTATCAGAAGGATGATAGGCGTGATAACCAGCGTAGCCTCTTATCTTTATCTGCGATTCCCTTGTTAGATGGGTTTCGGAGATCAAGCATATGTCGATATTTTCTCTTTTTAGAAACATTTCTAATTCGTTAGATTTTTGTAAGAGTCCATTTGCATTCCATGTTACTATTTTAAGCAAAGCGTCCATATTTACTTAGATTTTGATTTATGGTTAGCCATACAAAAGCTTTCGACGTTACTGAGACGTTCGAGAATCCGTGTGTTAATTTCACATTGTTCCTCGAGCTTAGCGTAGATGCAGTTTAGAATTTCATTCAACGGATCAGAGGGTGATGCGACGTTTCGTTTGGTTGCTTTGACTGCAGCCTGAGAATACGTCAGACGTACGGGGTTCGCTGGCTTGTCAGAAGTTATTTTTCGTTGAGCCTTTTTAGTGGATGACTTTGACGTACGTTTACCCGGCTTAGAAGGCTGATTGACTGTTTCAAGAGTCTGCACTGCTGATTCGAGCGTGCTTTCAGTCGGCTTAGGAATCTGTACAACTGGCTTACGAGACCGCTCAGTCTGCTTAGCAATACGTTCTTCCGACGTAGGAGCCCGATCGACTGATTTCGTTCCCCGTACAATCGGCGTTGTCGATTTTTTCCGTCGCATCTGTAATTCCTTAGCGACCTAGCAACCGCGATAATTTGCTGGGTGGCTTCCTTTGCAGTTAACGCAAGTAGCTTTTTCATTTGTGCTCAAATTGCAATTTTCCGAAGAGTGTTTCTCAGTGCACTTAACGCAGCGCGGCTCTTTCCGACAGTACGCCTGTGTATGATTAAACTCTTGGCATCGCTTGCATTGAGGGATTGTCTTCGTGTTGACAGGTAGCGGCTCAATTTTAACGACCATACTCATGATTGTACGAATATTGAATATTTTTTGCTGGCTTTCCGTTTTATCGAATGATAGCACGAAAAGCGGAAGCTTACGTTTCAATGTAGTTTCTTCACCACGGTCTGGTCGTTTTCTCTCTTTTTTTAAAAGGTTCACGGCATCGAGAATGTTATAACCTCTAACGCGTAAATCATCTATAACGTCTTTTTTAGCGGATGATGGATGAAGCCCTCTAGCTACGACCCTCAAGGGTCTCTCAGACTTGTCTTCGTAAGTATGCCATTGAATTTTTTCCTTATTTAGCCTTTGATATACAGCCCGATAGCCCTCAGCGTCATTAACCTTGATTTTCCACGCATCGTTTCGCAAGGAAGTTACTTTAAAAACACTAGCGATCGTTGTTTTTAGAATTTTCCTCAGAGAATTATAGTCGGCAACGCCCGTGATATTTATTGGTGGAGGGGCGCGTTTGCTTTCAATTTGCTTTTCCGGTTTCGGCTGCGCTTTGCGATTAGGTTGCTGTTGTGGAACAACTTCAGGCGATGAACCGGCCTTACGTTTTTTAGATGGTCTTCGTTTGAGTGTCCAATCCGTTTCGCGCGTGAGTTCTTCTTCATCCGTACTGTAGTGATGGCTACCCGGAGAAGGCTCACAGTGGATAACCGTCTGCGTTTTTGAAGACTCGTTTTGAGATTCAAGTTTATCAAGTTTGCTTTTGAGATCTCGACACAACATCTCCATTTCGTCGAGCCTCTTTCGGAGTACGGCGTTTTCCTTTTTCAGAGTACTCTGTTCGAAATCTTGCGTTTTCCGAATTAGCATATCCGGATTTGCGAGACTTTTATTTTGCGCTTTAGGTGAAAGCTCCTGAGGCGGAGATCTTTGTAGCCTCGAGCTTTTCCTAAATGGGCTGATTAAGTTCTGATGCAATAAATAGCTCTCCCCAGAATCCGTAGAGCATGCCTCTTGCGAAGGTGGATTTTCCAGTTGAACTGGGCTGCCACCTGGGGTATAAATACCATTAGTTTTGTTCATTGCATGATTGATATTACCGTAAGAAAGACGGCGGGTTGGCATTTTAGTCGCCTTTTACGACAGGCATGCCTACCGTGGGTATATTCTGTCCCCTATCCCACAGGGGGTGACCACCAGTGAGCTCCTTAGTGATGCTATAAACAGTCCTACTATCGCACCTGCTCGCTGCTTCTTTAGCCCTTGAAGCCAGTGAGTTGACGTGCTAACGTTTGTCACGTCTCAAGCTACGCTGCACTTCTTTTTTCTTCGCGCGGTACTCTCGACTGCTAAGGCTGCTGCAATCCGAGCCTTGATTGCTGTACGCTTATCGATCCGTCTCCAGGTGTCTGCAGATAGCCACATACGATGGTTTTTCTGCCCTTTACCGTGTGCCCTATTCGTAAAAGCATTTTTCACAGTATTCCAGTGGTCATCCATGCTCTCCAGCATTGTGCTGCTGATTGCTTCTGCTTCTAACGCAACGTGGTTTCTGAACTGTTGCCTCACTTGGAAAACCTTGAGCCTATCGATATTAGACCTGCTGATGTTAAGTATGTTTGAGCGGTTGCTATTGACGGATGCAGTACGAAGGCGTATATGAGCTAACATGAGATGGTGATCTCGTTCTAGTCCAGTGTCAGCTCCACATCTGTTTTGGACGTCCAGGAAACAATTTCTAAAGCGGCGGCTGATCGCAATGTGGTCGATCTGGTTGGGTGGTCGTTGCCTGTCATTAGAGACCCAACTGATCTTGTGGCAGGTGTTATGCTCCAAGCACTTCTTAGCTTGAAGGTTGACAACTATCTTTGCTACTGGATCGAACAAATGCTTAAAAGCGCTCTCATCCATGCTGAGCTGGGGTTCTGTATAATCCGAAGGACATTGCACAGGGGTGCCCCCCAAGGGGGAGTATTATCACCGCTATTGTGGCACAAGGTAGTGAATGAGATACTCCTAATCTTGGGTAAAGAGGTGTTCAGTGTCATGTCAGGGAAGTTCCTTCTTACAGTTAGAGACCTGATGAAGTTTCCTCTAAATAAACTCACAAAGTGGGCAGATAGTGTTAGTCTCGGAGTTAGTCCGTCCATAACTGAACTAGTTCTATTCACAAGATGGTACAAAATATATATAACTCCTTCAAAACTCAAGGGTATTGGATTGGATTTTGCAGATCACGCCAGATATTTGCGGGTTATTCTCGATAAAGAAAACTCGGTTGGAAACTGAATATTCAAGACCGTGCTAGGAAGGCCCGACTGTCCTCTATTCATGTAGGAAGACTATAGCCTCAAACTGGGGTCTTTAGCCTCGGATTGTTTACTCGATATATACCGCAGTCATTAGACACATCCTTATGTACAGAATACTAGTTTGTTGGACGGCACTGGACAAGGCAAGTAGCACTGCTATCCTGCTACTTGAGAAGATTCAAAGGGTATCCTGCGTCTGTATTATGGGTGCCCTTAGAACCACTCCTACAGCTGCACTAGAAACAATGTTGCATCTTCTTCCCATTAATAGCTTTGAGAAGCTTATGGCGGTCAAAGCAGCATTACGGCTTAAGGGATCCTCCCAACCGGCTGGTGGAAATATGGGCCACGTAAGCATCGTAAACGACCATTCCACTATTCTTAGTAATTCGCAATACATTGTCCGCTATTTGGACTTTAACGACAAGCATAATACCAGGATTCCTAGCAAAAGTGCTTGGGAATCGGCAGAGATTCTTAACGAATCTGCGATAGAGATTTACACAGATGGATCCAATACAGCATCTGAAAGAGAAGCGGAAGTTTACTCCAGTGCTCTGGATGTCTGTATCACCGGACGACTTTCGGACCACGGTAGTGTATTTCAAGCAGAGGTCACAGTAGTCCGTGAAGCCGCGACCTGGCTTTTAATTATCTCTATAGAGTGCAGCGCTATTGTTTTCTACATAAACAGTGAAGTTGCAATAAATTCGATCCAAGTTGGTAAAGCAATGCCACGGATCTCTTAACGAGATCGCTGTCAGGTGCGACGTACCCCTGTGCTGGGTTTCAGGCCACAAGGATATTCCAAGCAATTGCCGGGCGGACGAGCTAGGTAAGGAGGGTGCAGACCGGAGCCCGCCTGACAATAGGGGAAAACCATCAGCACATATTAAATCAATCAAATTCCAATTAAATAGCAGCCATTAGAATAGCAAACAGTAGCAGGAACAATGTCAGTACATGTCTCTCTTCTAAACAAATCTGGCCAGAGCTGGATTGTAGGATAACGAGTAGACTTATTTCCGTTAATAGGACAAATCTATGAAAGACAATTGGGGCTGCAGAGACGACGAAGAGGAGGAAACGATAAGACACCTTCTGTGCACCTGTCCTGCCCTATCGGCCTTGAGAAGGAAACCTTAGGGGAATACTTCTTCGATGATCTTAACGACTAATGGTATATTTTATTTCCTACTAATGCCTTGTCGAGGTTTTTTCCCTCGCATTACAAATCTTTGCAGAATTCGATTTGAGAATCCTGTACTCTTACTTATTTTCGCTGAGAACAGATCACCCTTAGAGGTTCCTCTCCAGGTCAGCTTTTTCACAGAATTTTAGAATGAAAATAAGAGATTTCATGATTGTCCTTTTTATTGCTAAGCTTCGATAGGAAATTATTCTCAAAGTTGAATTTGAATTTTAATGCTATCGTCCCTCGATATCGGTAGGAGAGGAAGTCTTTTACCAAGCACTTCGAAGTGTTTTTTGGTTTTGTTTTTGTGGGAAGGGGTAAAACTCCTTTATGAATACCCGACTCCATGCTCTGGATACGTGCTAAAAAAAAAAACCCGCCCGATTTATCTGTCCAGTGGTTCCTCTGCGGTACCGCCAGTCAAGGCATTTCTTCGCGGAGGCAGATTTGACATTTCGTCATTTCTTTTGAAGCTGTCAGCGCTGGCAGGATCTTCATTTCGCGCGGTTCTCGTTGCTCGTTCCTCTATACGCAGTTGATGCACCATACTCATGATTACTTCACTTGCAGTCTCCCAGCCTTCATTCCTCGCCAACATAAATGAGATCAGGCTTCTTGGGGTCACTTGCCTGACAATTGCTCTTTCTAGGATGTTGCTAGCCCTTGTATATTTTGGCATTCCATCAATACGTGCTCTGCACTCTTTCTTAACAATGCTGGCAGAATGGGTCATCTGCGTACTTGTACTTCTAGAGATACTTCCGGAAGCATCAATGCCTCGATAGAAACTGCATAGCAGCTTACCCCCCGTGCTCTCTGCTTCAGCATTCATCAACTTCGGGGATCAATTTGTAAAACCATCGCCCTTTGGTTGTGATGTTCCACCTATGTTGCCATTCTGCTTTTATATATTTTATAGCTGTTGTTCCGCCATCGTGCTCATTTCCGCGTAGTACCGCAGTGTTTGCGCCTAGATCGATAGGCATTCGACCTGATATTACATTTATTGCATCCGCTGATACATTTCTAAGGCCGCAGCATACCTTTAAAGATGCGATTCTATGCGCCACGTTTATCGTTCTAATGTATGACTTACGATGCGTTGCTGATGCTCATAGTGGGGCCACATACAGGAGCATTGACCTACTCACGGTCGTTAGGAGATTTTTGATGGGCTGTTTTGGTCGCTCAATATTTTGCATTAGTTTGCATAGTCCCGCTACTGCCCGAGATGCTTTCTCCCCTGCATATATTAGGTGGTCCCTGAAGCTGAGTCTGTGGTCCAGCAACACTCCCAGGTACTTGATATACGGCTTTGATTCAATGATTTGCTCACTGATCTGTATGGGAAGGTACTCCACTTTTTACGGCTTTTTACGGTCTGTAGCCACAGCTTCACATTTGTGATTGTTTGATTGCAGTTTTGCGTAACGTCTTCTAATGTTGTGGCCACTAATACATTACAGAAGTACCTCAATCGCTGCGGTTGAGCAAGTTTGCAAGGCTTGAGTAATGCAGATGCACTCCAGTCGTTGCCCTTTATTGTGTGTCTACCTGGTTGTGACTTAATATACACAACCATTGGCCTCACAATGCCATGGTACATATGTCTCAGGATGCTTGGACTGCATCTTGGCTGTTATGCTCCAACATATCAAAATTTCCAAGGATATTACCCACACGTAGTATGAAATTGTAGTGGAGTGAATTAAAAATCACTAAAGCGCGCATATAATTTTCTTCTTCAACAAATTTTTTGTTCAAGAGAAAAATGTTGCGTATACGCCATACACACTGCCGAGGTCATTTTATTATATTTCATTCTGAACAAGATGTGAGTTTTTTTTTTTTTTCTATACTTCCTATGGCAACTAAGCTCATGCAACTTTGTATCCAATTGTTTTGCAATAACTTTGAAACTAGTTACACGCGCCCACAGTCAGTTGTACGCGTTTAGTTACAATAACACTTCAGAGAAGCGCCCTCTGACTCTTCAGTTAGCTCGTTGTGCCAATTTGTAAGTAAATTTATAACTTGAACCATCCAACTGGAGAAAGGGAGAGAGTATCTTTACAAGATTTAAAGTTCGTTAAATTTTCAAGTCCATTCGCAGTACACAATACACCCAGCCCAGCACCCACAAACAAACAAAACACTTATATTCTACCATGCGGCATTCGACACGTCCTTGCGACACATGCACAGTACCAGCACAATAAGTGCTATTGACATGTTTCCTTTTTTCAGGGGAAATGAGTTTCCTGTTTTTGTCTGTGAATGAGTTTTAAGCCTTTTTGTTACACACACACACACACACACGTACGCATAAAAAACGCTGTATGAGGTATTATTTCGTTGCGCAAGGACTTCTGAAGAACGAAAGTTACACTAATTGGTTGGTAGGTTTCCAGCAGCATTTGTATTGAAAATGACGTGCAATTGTGACGGGCTCTATGGTAACACAGCCGTGTGTGGCGGTTGCGAATATCATCTTACAGCAGCTACAGCAGGCTTTACAAACTCACTCCTCCATGTGTTATTTAATTTGCATATAGCGCGTAGCACTCTTTTGGTTTGGTGACAATAATAACACATGTCAGTGGGTTTGCATGAAGGTAATTAATTTAAACTGGAATTTAATTTTGCATCTGTTTTAGTCCGTGCATTGGAATGAGTGTGCAGTATGAATCGGATTACAATGTGTCAGAAATTGGATTGAGTGATGACAGGATAATTAACGAGCAATCAATGGAATTTTTTTTACAACAAAATGGTGAACTGATGTTTTTTTGGCACAAGAATGAATATTTTTTTTTTATGGGAAAAATTATGGGAAGCATCATTACATGGTTTGTAAATAGAAGAATGTGTAACCATGTCAGATGAAAAAAGCTATTTATAATTTTATCACTACTCCATATGAGTATTGGTTGGATGGTTGGTTAGGATCGGCACTCGGCGAGGATGCAGTTAGAACAGTGATAGCTCCATTATATTGCCCTCATAGTCTAAGAACTATTTGCTTCGTTGTACGAAGGAGAAGATCATTTAGACCATTGAAAGAGTATTTACCCATCTCGCATACGATGATTGATGATCTCTTCTTCCTCTTCATCCATACACCTTTGGAAGAAGTCGTTATATAGGGCGCCTAGGCTTTGCTCGTATCCTCCTATGACGCAGTATTCGGTGAGGACATTTATTATTTTGGAAAGGGTTTCCCTCTTGTGTTTCAAGAGCCAGATGGATCTAAACTTCTTAAGCATTAGCCAAAGTTGTCTGGCGGTGTTACATTGGTCTAAGCGTTGCCATCTGTGATTGCAAACCGTTTTTACGTTCATTTGAATCTTCTTCTTCCTATTTCAGCGAGGTTATGATCCGAAAATAAGGGACTAAACCCTCCCACTTCACCGCATTTCTACTGATCCGTCTATGGTTTTCGCCTATTTGACCTCAGAAAATATCGACGGGCCCACCAATTTTGGATCACTCGGTTACTGAGGCCAATGAAATGCCGATGTCGTCGCATTTGTGTGATCCAGGCGGTTATAGACCTGCATGTCCTGCCTCGCCATGACTTTGGAACATTCATTGATATTACCTTTTCAACAGGGTTAAAATGATCTCTTCTTTGAACGTTTTGAACGTGGCAATACCAGCTGAGTCGGTCGTGTTCTATATTTTGTACGATGGATTCTTTGGCTTGAAGGCTTCCTGGGATCTTGGAACTTCTTATCCGATCAAACTTTGTCACTCCTGCTGTCATGCAAAGCATCTTCATCTCAGCTGCCGGTAATGTACTCTCATACTTTTTGTGCATCATACAACATTGTGAACCGTCTGTGAGCGCTGGATGCACAACTGCGGTGTAGAGCATTCTTTTCAGCTTCGGGGGCATTTTCGGACACAGAAGATAGCAGAGCTTTCCCGCCACTTCATCCACACTACGCTTATGCGATGATTGATGTCGTCATCACAAGTTGCTTTGCTATTGATTATCGATCACAGATATTTGAACTTTTCGCACTTGGGAAGCACTGTTCCATTCAAATAAATATCTGGAATAGGCCTGAGTGGATCAGTCTTTCTGAACTAATGCGATACCCATTTCCCTCCCTCGTCCTTGCAGAAACGTAATTTCTTCACTTATGATGGCCCCATCGTCAGCAAAGAATAATTGATGTACCATGGGGTCCGTCACTTTACCTTCAAGCAGATAGTTCAAGGAGTCCAACAAAAAACAGAGGACTAAGGACGCTTCCCTGGTGCACCCCGACTTTGATTGAAAACTCTTTGGTTACTCCCGCGGGACATCTTACCCTTGCCTTTGCTCCCTCGTACATATCCTTGATAATCTGTACATAGGTTTCTGGAACCCCTCGATGTCACCCATATCAGATCTCGTGGTTGTCTGTCGAATGCCTTATCAAAGTCAACCAATACAATATGCAAATCCCTTAAGGAATCACGATGTTTTTCCATTATGATCCTTATACTTTGGATTACATATGTGGTTGATTTACCCGAGACAAACCCGCACTGATCATCAGATAGCCGTATTATTTTTCGCAGTCAGCCACCTAATACCCGCTCAACGATCTTCATGGTGTGTGACATCAGCTTGATCGAACGAAAGCTTTGTATACAGGGAGGAGGTAACTTTCCCTCCATTGATTCGGCATTGAATCACCTCTGACGAATTTGGAGATGAGAATTCTGAGCCATCTGAATCCGATGTCTCCCATCTTTTTCCAGAATTCAGAGGGCATCTCGTCTGGCCCAACCGCTTTTCGTTTTGTGGAGTATTTGACCGCTTCACTAAATTATTCGACTGTAATTTCGGGTATTTCTTTACAGTTAGGGGTGGCTCTTGGAAAGTATAGCTGGGGAAACTGTTCATTCAAAAGTTCTTCACAATACTGCCGCCACAGAAGAATTTTTTCGTCATCCACAAGAAGACTGCCATGAGTATTGTCAATGAACTTTGGCGAACGAATCTTCTGAGCATTCCTACTTCTTTAGGCTATTTTGAGGATGTGCTCCTGTTCATATTGTGTCGTCGCAGCTCCTGGATAGCCTGGTTTGCACCGGCAATATTTTCTCCAACTCCCGATACAGGCCCTCCGTACTCTCTGCTTGAAGCTGGGCGCATTTCTTCTTCGCTTTTCTCTTATAACATCTGTATTCCACTTCAAGGCGAGCTCTTTCGTCCCTATTATTAAAGGGAACAAGCTTTGAAAGCCGCTTTCTTCTCACTTATCACTTCCTTAGCTTCATGACTCCACCACCATATTTATTTGGCGTGTTAATGGTGGCCTTTTGAAGCTCTCAGCAGTGATTTGGCCTTCTTTAAGCAAGTTCGTTGTAGGGAATCCCACATATTTTGTGCTCTGCACTCTTCATCCTTAGCTCCGTTGATGGTGTGAGAGAGGTAGCTTTCATCACGAAAACAAAAACCTCGCCTTTTTCTTTGTCCAGATTGTACTACTTGATTTTCTCAGAGATCCTTGCTTGTTTGCTTTTCTTTGGTGTTTTCATAAAAATTTCTGTTAGCAGGAGACGGTGTTGCCGAGCGATTGCCTATCCCAGGATCACTTTGCAATCTTTTACCCGAGGCTTCATGAAACTGGCTGCCAAATGGTAGTCAATCTGAGTTTCATCTCCACCACTGCTGTAAGTGATCTGAGTTTCTTCCTTTGGGATGTTCTTAAGGAGATTTTATAAATCTGCCCAAAATGCATCATTACCTCTCTGATTGCACCCATTTTGGGGAGCATATGCACTGACAATATTCCACACCTCTCCTTGTATTATTTGTCTGAGAGACATCAAACGGTCTCTGGACTTCGAAATGCTCAAGACGTTTCCAAGTAGCTCTGCCGCAAGGATGATACCGATTCCGTTCTTAGCCTTTTCCGCTCCGTAGTAGACTATCTTGTAACATTTTGTCCTAACGTCCAAGAAAAGCGCATGTTGGCAGCGTTGCCACTGGTCTTCGGCACATGATGCTGGTGGCATTGAGAGATTTCGGGATACGCGTTCAGCGAAGAGTCTGGCGGTCTCTTGCGATTGTAGCTTTTCGACGTTAAATTTTCTCACAGTGATTCTTCTTTGTTGCTCAGATTGAGATATCCGCATTCGTACCTTGGCTACGACAAGGTAATGATCCGAGTCTGTATTGGCCGCTCGGAAGGCCCGAACATCCAGAATACTGGAAGCACGCCTTGCGTCGATCGCAATATGATCAATTTGGTTGACCGTTACATGATCATTGGACCGCCATGTCTGCTTACGAATATCGAGATGAGGAAACCATCTGCTTGCTATGGTGACATTTCGCTCCACAGGGAAATCAATTAGCCTTAGTCCGTTATCAGACGTGGTGTCGTGTAGGCTATGCGTACCCACTGCCCTACCAAAGACGTCCTCCTTTCCTATTTTGGCGTTAAAATCGCCCAATACAAGCGTTGCCTGTTGCCTCTGTAGCAATCACCGTAGTAGATGTCACAGTTTTTCATCCTCTTTTAGCCCGGCCCATCCCATCGAACTTCCTGGATGGCGGTAATATCTCCTTCATAGCAGTCTAGGGCCTCTGCTAGGTGTTCGGCTGCACGTGGTCTGTAAAGGGACAGAACATTCCACGTACAGATCCGAAGGTCGTTGTCCTTATTTCCTTTGCTGGGGTCGTCATTGGTTGAGTCATCCTTATCCGAGCGTTTTGGTTGTTTCGGAACCATAGGTCTTTTACGTGGTAGGGAAGTTACCCCGACGGCACAAACCCCAACCTGGAAGGCCAGTTCCTTAATTGTTCCCCTAGGACGATGAGCCGGGTACACCGGAGCGAGTAGTCCACTACGGGAGTATGGGCGCTGCCGTTGGCGCATTAAGGGCTACAAAATACAAATATTTGGCGCAACAGCTCTTTAAAGTGCAGGGCCTAGCTTTTCGCAACCACTCATGTTGTGTGTGTTTTATTTTTCACACGAATGGAAGAGACCTACAGTTTTTAATGCCGAATCCGACCGGCGATTTCAGCAGTTTTTTCGTGACAACAATACTCTCGGATGTTTGTCAGACGCTCGCGAGAGGTGGGACCGTGAAAAAACTTTTTGGTATTTTCTTGGATTCGAACTTGGAACCTCATGCGTAGTGAGGGCTCCTCCGCCACCATCTCTATTCCAATGTCCTGACCAATATTGGAAATTCCTTACCGACCTGTGATCCGAATACGTCGAAGCAGCTCGCACAAGGTATTCACTAAGTTCAACCTAACTGGAACTATAGATGCCACCGTTGACTCCGTCTACGGAATTCGTCCGCTGCCACCTGGAATAGGAAGAAGTGCTCTAGTGAGAAAAACACTCCTCCCCCCTCTCTCATCTGCTGCCGCCAAGAATCCTCCAAACGGAGTTGATTACCCACTTCTTGGATTGAGGTACTAGGCACCCGGCTGTCACCGCGTGGAGGTTGAGAGTAGGAGTTGGTAGGCCTCAGCCGAGTGAAAACGCTGGTGTTTTCATATGATCGCATGCACTACCGTTTGACCAGCCAAACTGCTGTGCTCCTTCTCAGCTATTATGCGCCACGTTCTCCTCACACCGACAGGTAACCCGGCATCTTGGGATAAAGGATTTCACTGTTGCATCATCAAAACGTTTTCACCTTTCTCGTGATAATAAGGATGTAGGAGTGATGTTCAAACTCATAGCATTGCTTCGCCATATTTTGGGGAATATGCTGAACGCGGATTCTGTTTTGGCGATGCCATTGATTACGTTCAGTTCGGTTTTACCATCGGTCGGTGCAATACTCCAAAGATATAAGAAATCCTCTACTCTAACTACCGATTGTCCAGCTATGAATACCTGAGCCGGTGAGTTTATTCCAAAAACAATAACTTTAATTAAGTTTACCTCCCTTTCCACATTTGCTGTCATTTGGTGGAGGTCCATAATTCGGTGGGAGAGTAAGCATACATCGTCAGCGTAGTCAAGATGTTTCAGTTAAGATGTAAGTGTCCATCGAATTCCTCCGTTTCCCGTCGACCAGGCTACATAAAGCACATCGCTAATCACCAATAGGAATAATATTGGTGAAAGGATACAGCCTTGTCTTACCCCACTTTGGATCCCAAATTCCTCAGACAACCTTCCTCTGTGCAGAACGTGACACTTGGAGCCATCATACGTAGCTTTGATAATAGCAATTAGTTTATCGGGAATACCTCTCCTGCGTAAGGCACGCCAAATAAATTCCCTGTTGACACTATCGAACGGCTTCTCAAAATCGATAAACAGCAGGTGCAGTGGCGATCGATATTCAACACACTGTTCGATGATAATCCGCAGGGTGTTGATGTGGTCGGCACAGGAGGATGCAGAGCGGAAACCTGCTTGTTTGCCATCGAGATGTTGTTTTATTCGCTCCAGGATGATTTTAGTTATTATCTCAGCTACAGCAGGCAGCACACCGATACCCCTCCAGTTCCCGCACTCCATTAAATTTCCATTCTTAGGAAGCTTGGCGATAATTCTCTTTTTCACTCGTCATGAAAGCTCTCTCTGTAAGTGGAAGTAGAAGCTCAGCCAATGTTGTTGACGCTGTTCGTGTTGTGTGCGTTATATTTTTCACACGAATGAGAGGGACCTACAGTTTAGTATCGTATCCGAAGGGCAATTTGTTTTGAGAAGCTTTCTCGTGACAACGATACTCTCGGATGTTTGTCAGATGTTCGCGAGAGGTGCGACCGTGAAAAAATTTGTTTGTGTTTTCTGGAAGTCGGACCTCACACGCAGTGGTCCGTCATACTAACCACTTGCACCACGGCGCCTGATTCAAAACAATAACAAAATGCTACTTTCATCTCTTGAGATGGTCTTCATCCGAAATGAGCAAGGAACCATCGGGCTTTGTGCGATTTGACCTTTGGCAATAGAGCCACTGGTTTTTGAAGACTGCCTCGGTTCCCTCTCTCTACATATTGTTTTGGACAGCTCGCAACAACTAGAGTTTAGTAGATTTGTTTACTGGTTCATCTACTTGACATTGGTAAGGTTTGAGCTTTCTAATAGCCAACTCTTCCCTATTAGCGGTGGCCTTGTCTGCTGTTCTGGTACGAATCCAACATTAAAATCACATTTGCTAGCAGCTTGGGTATGGAAGGTTCAATAAAACTTCATTATAGTTACAAACCTCACCCTACAGTTCGAAATAACTATTTCATTTGGTTTTTTTTTTGCGTCGACCTATGACCCAATTAACTTTAATTTATTCGAACCCCATACCTCTTGAACATTAGTGCTCGTGTCGCTGATGACAAGCCGAGGCTTATAAGAATTTAAAACAACAGCTCACATTAATTACGTCACATCGATAAATTTACCGGATACACCGCACAATGTTTCAAGTAAACATTTACACTACGAAGACAATTTAAATCCCCTTACGCGAAACTGTCGTCGCTAAGTAACACTTTCGGTGTTGGGGCAAACACTTCAACGGTTAAGTACATCGAATCTACTTCACATACAGATCCTTAACCACACTCTAATTGCTTTTTTGTACTCGAAAACTCGCAAGTCCTTAAGATCCGTTGGCACACACCCACCCACATGTGTAAGTGGAATTAATGCTGTGGAAATTTCAAATGACATGCCGCACATAGCCAGGCGTCGTCGATTCTAATGCTGGGCCTAATTGCGTTGAAAGTGTATCGACATGGAAGAGCGGCAAGATTCCTCAGATGAAGCATTCTCATTCCCAGTTGCAAAGCAATCAATTCAAACATCGTCACTGATGTCAACCTTCAGTAGGTGGTCAAATTGCAGCAACGAGCCACATTAATTTGTCAAGGACTAGTCGGACTTTGTGGGTCCGCTGCAGTACAGGCCGCTGATGATGTGATGATTTAATTGATTGCACACTTGGAACGGGGGTGCCTGTGTAGTCGAATGTGCGGTTCAATGTGATGAAAATTAATCAATTTCGCAGATACGTGGTTCCGTGTTGACTGTGTACCACGGAGAGCGCGTGTTTCCTATTAATCCGCTTTCCTTAACGAAGTTCCTTGTCAATAGAGGGATTAGTTTGTATTTCAAAAGTCGATGAAGGTTATTATTTCGTGGTTGGAAGATGGTTGTAGATACAGATACCGGTAATGGAATCAGTTGGATCGCTAAAACACGTTAGGAATTAACGATAAGCCGGGAAGCTCAATGTCTTGTCCCAGGCGTAATGAACTTGTGCTCAGTTTTGTAAGGTAGTTTGCTTGTCATTGGACGTGGTTATGGAATGAAGTTCAATTCCTTTGATTTTTTTTTTTTTTTTTTCAAGGATTTCTGATTTAGTCTTAAAGATCGGGGTAAGGGGAATTACGAAGAGTCTTTTGAATGCCACATTGGAATGAATTTCGAATATTAATTAAAAAGTAATGGTCCCTGATAGACAAAAGTAATCATCACGGAAAATAAGATGTTGATTCTCTAATTGAATGAAATGACATACTAAGAAATTTGTAGCTGTAACCAGCCGGAGAAGGGTCTGCAGGGAAACCCCCAAGGCGTTGTTCTGTCTCCTCTAATATGGCTCCTTGTAGTGGATGAGATCTTGGTAATACTGAAGGAAAACGGCTTCAATGCGACGGCCTATGCCGACGATGTAGTTATCCTCGTTTCGGAAAAATTTCCTCCGGTCCAGGCTCAATCTCGCACTACAACTAGTGGAGAACTGGGTTAGTAACAAAGGGCTGGGAGTGAACCCCTGAAAGACGGAGATAGTTCTTTTCAATCCCTATCTTCAGACCCCCAAACATAGGTGGTACTAAACTAAGTCTATTAAGTTCAGTTCGATATTTGGGCGTAATTCTAAATTCCAAACTAAACTGGAAGGAAAACATTGCCAAACATATCAAAAAAGCAAGCGCAGCTTTCGCTTCTTGCAAAAAGGCATTCAGTGATATGTGGGGCTCCAAACCAGTTGTGGTGTACTGGATATACAAGGCGGTCGTAAGAACAATTCTTACATATGGTTCACTAGTGTGGTGAATGGTACTTCAGAAGCAATGCCAGCTTTCAAACCTCACCAAAATCCAGAGGTCAACACGGATCGGAGTCGTGAGATCAATGAGAATAACATAAAAAGTGGCAATAGAAACCATGCTTGGTTTTATTCCTTATATCCTCTACCATGCCTACGCGCCATCGTGTACGGTTTCTCGCAATGTGTCTTAACTCTCCTCTACTTTTCCCTAACTGCCGCGCCTCGTTCTCGGCTGTTCTGCTTCATGTTCTCCTCGGACCACCAGCTCTTCTGCCATCCTGAGTTGAAAGGTTCCATTGCATAGCATGGTTCGCTATGGAACGGTCACCCTTTCGAAACGTGTGACCAATCCAATGCCACTTCCGTCGTTGGATGGTTGTGCCTATTGGTTCTTAACCCATTCTCTCGTAAAGGGGTTCGTTAGAGGTACGATTGGGCCTGAAAATACTTAAGATATTGGGCAGGCACCCACTAACGAACGTTTGCTGCTTTCTGGTGATAGTAGTGGTCACTCTTCACGTACTGCATCCATACAACAGCACGGATTCAACATTGGAGTGGAATGATCTTATCTTGGTGTTCAAACTGATTGCATTGCTTCGCCATATTTTAGACAACATCCCGACCGCGGACTTTACTTTGGCGATCCTGCTGATTATATACACTTCGGCTCTACCATATTCCAGACAATACTCCCGAGATACTGGAAATCCTCTACTATCTCTATCGGCTATCCAGCAATGCATATTTGAGCCGAAAAGTTTGTTAGTTTCGTTCCGCTTGATATTTACTGTAGCTTTGTGGTGGCGAAAACCGCTGTAAGAATGAGAGAAGGCCGATTGTGGTCATCGAGCCTTTACGGCTATGCCTCCATTTTGTCCCGATGGGAGACTACCAGTGGATTGACAGAAACTAATCACATGAACCCGATGTTACCATTTGAAAGCAGATTCACTACAAGAATTCCTGACAGAATGTACTAGAAAAACTGGAGAACCGTGTAGAAAAAGGAACTGACGCTCTATACCGACGATTCTAAGATGGACATTGGCACGGAAGCCGAAGTTTGTTGTAGAGCCCTAGGAATAAGCCATTCGTTTAGGATAAGCGACGACTCCAGCGTCTTTCAGGACGAAGTCACAGCCTGCTGAGGACCTGCAAGTCACACTTAAACGAGATATCTAGCTGGGTATCAGGGCATCGACGGAAACGAAAGGGCTGATGAGCTTGCTAGAAAAATGTCGCCGCTGCTCTTACTGCAGGCCCTCTCTTTTGTAGTAACCCCAATCAGTTCCTTACGGAAGAAAATGGAGGATGAAACCATCGGTCGAGCAAACAGACACTGGGTTCATCTGAAAACACGCGCATTGGCCATGGCGATATGGCCGGTCTTCAGTTAGAAGATATCAGCTTCTCTGGTGAAACTTAGTCGTTATAACGCACGGGTCGTTTCTTACATACTTGCTGGTCATTGTGCCATTGATGTTCACGCTGAACGCCTCAGTGCACAGCATAAAGACTATTGTAGAGGTTGCAGAGACGAAGAAGAAATTGAATCTGTTTATCACCTGCTGTGTGATTGTCCTACCTTATCCGTTAAAAGAATGAGGACTCTTGGTAGTTACTTTTTCTCCGAGCTGGAGGACTTAGGTAATGTAGAACTGACGGACCTACATAGGTAGGTAGGTAAAGTGGCGGTCCAAAAGAACCCAATTAGCGCTTAGGGTGCGCCGTTTTGTTACCACGGACTCGTGTATACCTATTGTAGTGGTTAGTTAAAAAGGGATGTTAAGTTTAAACCCAGCCCGTGGAGTTCAGAAAGAGGATTAGTTCTCCAATCCTCTTGTCCGCTATCTCTCTCAAATTCTCGAAGAAAGGTTTGCTAAGAGATCTACAAAGGAAATGACGTAGAGATTCTTTCTCATTAATATCCTTGCAGCTCCTACAAAAGGTGTTGTGGGGGATACCAAGCTTGGCCGCATGGTCTCTAACTGGCCAGTGACCTGTGATAATAGCTACGATTTTGGCAATAACTGGTCTTGGTTTGCCTAGTAGCTTTTTTGACCTGGGTTTGTTGAAACTAAGCCACGTCTTTTTAGATATGACACAGCTTGTGAGGCTGTTCCACCCGCGATTGGCTAGCTGGAGGAAGTGAAGGTGAATATAGCCCTTAACGGAACCAAGCGGAATGTCGACTCTTTCTGATAGAGAGCCGTTAAGGGCCGACCCTCGCCTGGCCAGCTCATCAGCACGCTCATTACCCTCATGGTTGCTGTGCCCTGGGAACCTGATGAGAGTGATTCTCGAGTGAGTGCTTTGTTGATTCAATTCGAACCGGCATTGCTCTACCAGTTTTGGAGAAATGCAAACCGCCCCAATGGCCTTGATGGAAACCTGGCTATCCGAAAAAATAGCGATATTGTGGTTAGATGTTGGAAGATTGTTTAGCAGGTGGCAGGCTTCTCGAATCGTAAGAAGCTCCGCTTGGAAAACACTAGCAGAGTCTGGAAGACGGAAAGACCTTGATATTTTCAGCTGGTCAGAGAAGATGCCTGCGCATGCCTGAAGTCCATCTTCGAACCGTCCGTGTATATCCCTATATCATAGTTGCAGGTAACGCTTCCGTTCTTCCATTCTTCTCTGGAAAGGAATTTTGTTAAGAAGGATTTTCCGAAGTTGAGTTTGGGTATCGTGTAGTCGGTCGAGAACGCAACCAGTTCACTTGGTATCGTCTCCAGGACCTTGCCGTGACCATATGGCCTTGTGGTCTAGCATCCATATTCCCTGAGCCGGACTGCGCTGCATATAGCTGTGTCTTTGATGTGTAGTTCGAGGGGGTTCAGATACAAGATCACGTTGAGAGCATCTGTTGGACAAGACCTCACTGCTCCTGTGATACCCACGCACGCCGATCTCTGTACTTTTTTGATTCTGTCGATATTGTACTTTTTGCTCAAAGCTGGCCACCAAACCATAGCGCCGTAAGTAAGAATTGGACGCACAACGGCTGTGTACATCCAAAGGGTCATCTTTGGCTGGAGTCCCCATTTCTTACCGAATGTTTTATTACAGGCATAGAAAGCTACGCTTGCCTTCTTAATTCGCTGTTCTATGTTGAGTTTCCAACTAAGTTTCGGGTCTAGAACCGTGAATAGGTATTTTGCACTGGAGCAAAGCGAGAGAGGATGACCGTCTAGTTTGGTGTGGGGGGGGGGGGGGGGCCTTTGAGATACCCATGCTGGGATTTCGACAGTGGAGAACTCAGGTTATCGCGGATATGGAAGTCTAGGATACGTTCTAAAGTTTTCAAAACAAAGGAGGACAAGCTTATGGGTCTAAAATCCTACGCGGATTAATGTCCTCGCCGGCTCACTTCTTCAGGTTTGGGGAACATTGGTAATAGCCAGGGAATTGCTATGTCTTGCAATTTCTGCAGCATAATAGGCATGATGCTGTCAGGGCCAGGTGATTTATAGGGAGAGAAGGTATTTATAGCCCAGGAGGCTTTATCCTCCGTAATAATGTTTGTGATGCTATCCCAAGCTGCCGGTGGCGTACAGGTGGAACTAGCTTGTTCTACTCTAATCTCACTGCAGTCTGGGAAGTGAGTACTCATTAGGAGTTCCAGAGATGCCGCAGAAGAATCCGTCCAGCTTCCATCCGTCTTTTTAAGAAAAGACGGGTTGCTATGCCCTTTGGACAAAATTTTGCTGAGCCTTGCGGATTCTTTAAGGAACTTAATAGACTAGCAGGAATCTTTCCAGCCCTGTTTCTTGGCCATTCTAATGGACTCCTTATATATTTTTAGGCAGTCTTTGTAGGGCTGCCAGAAGTTGTGATTGTACCAGATATTGAAGATCTCTCTGGTCATCTTCCTAAGCTTTGATAGATCTTCATTCCACCATGTTGGGACTTTCTTTTTACCAAAACTGATTGGACATGAGACTTTAAAGGCAACGTTAATTGCTTTCTTCAACCTATGAATTCAGTTCCGTGGTCGAGTCGATTTTATACGTTGATGTGCTACTCAGTTTTGACTTAACTATACGATTATACGACTCGAGTTTATGCGTTTTGGGTTTCTATACGGTTTAGGGGTCTCAATCTCGAGACAGACGTTGAAGAGTATCCAGTTATGATCAGAAAAAGATTGTAAATCGGACACTCTCCAGTTTTTAACCCTGTTGGTTTCGTTGTTAGATACCAGAGTAATGTCAATAACCGCCTCCCACCCATTGAAGTTATCCGTACTCGAAAAAACAAAAGTTGGAGAATTTCCAGTATTGCAAATTGATAGGTTATTGGTAATGATGAAATCGAAAACAGACTCACCTCTCCGCGGTACTCCAAAGCGTATGTCTGGCATTGGCGTCGCAGCCCATCAAGAGGTTGGCCTTACTGGTGTTAATGGTTGATGTTAGGTATTGGAATTCCTCCGACGGGGCTTGCCGATTCCGGTCCATGTAAACGGATGCAACGAAAAACCCTCACCGTTTGCAGTTTCCAGTTTAACCACCGTTAAATCGGCAGAGCTAAGGTAAGGACATAGAAAAGCTTTTATATGCTTCTTAGCTAAAATGCAAGTTCTAGGCTTACCGTTGCAGTTATTGTGGTTGTAGTAGAGTTTTTAGTGGTTGTCCTGAAGTCTCCTTACCCAGGGATCCTGGATGATGCCGATATCTATGTTATCTTCATTGATAAAGCCACGCAGATTATCTGTGGCCCACTGCGAGTGCCGCAGATTAATCTGAATCATCTTCAACAGGGGTATTTGGGGTATCTGGGACGATCTTCATGCCCTCCAACAGAGTGTCGGCGTCGTTGACATCGTCAGTGCCTTCAACCGGGCCTGAAGAAATGTATATTTTAAGTTTGGCATTTCTTATGCCAAACCATAGACGGTAGTCCAACTTCTCGAGCACCTCCAAACTATCCTCGTTTATGAGGAGTAGAAAAGTCATGTTGTTTTTCTGCGGCTGCTCCGTAGATGACTAACTCCATCTTGGCAACGTACAAGACTGCCGTGGTACTTATTACCGGCTGGCACCCACGGGGAGGGTTAGGATGAAGATTTTTGCCTAGCCACTGACGAACCTATTGAGATTCATATCACTATCTGGGTGGTTCTAACAGAGGACTATCTTTACAGCGTTTTCAGGATTAAATGATTGGTCGTAATGGCCCCGAATTGTTATAAGTGACCAGTGACTCTTTTTATCACAAGACACCCAAACCTAACGTAACCTGACCTACCGGCTTTGATGGAACAGAGGGAGTTCTCCATCGTAATTATGCACAGACGGACGAGCTCGGCAGGGATGGCTAGACTAGACATGGCTATGTGTAACTCGTCTCTATACACGCTTTCATTGAAAACTTTGAAATCGATGAAGAGGTGGTGCATATCGATTTTATATTCATGGGTTTTTTCTAAGATCTGCCGTAGCTTGGATATTTGGTCAATGGTGCACTTTCTCGGCCTGAAACGGCACTGATAAGGACTTATCAGATTTCTGATGACAGTACCTTATATACGATGTTGAGAAAACTTATACTTCTGTAGTTGGTGCAGTTCAGAGGATCTCCTTTCTTCAGGGTAGGGCAAACCATACTGAGATTCCATTCACCTGGCAGACTTTCGTTTGATTAGATTTTAAAGTTGAGCTGGTGCATGCTCCTTACTAACTCATTGCCTCCTGCTTTGAAAGTTTGGCTGCAAGGCCAGCAGGTCTAACAGCTTTGTTGGATTTAAGTTTAGACATTGCTATCTTCCCCCTATGTATATCCCGCCTTGTACACTCAAGCTCGCTGCAGGGAGTAAAGCCATTGAAGAGGCGAACACAAGATGGAACTCCATGGAAACCTGTGCCATCACAAGGAAGATATGGCCATCCTTCGACAAAGCAAGGACCGAGAGAATTACTTGAAAAGATAGGAAATCTCTTTCCACCCTCGTGGGCATCATCACGGAGTTCAACACTCTACTATACCACATGAAGAAACTACGCCTGATGGACGAAGAACTCTGTAGGGGCTGTGGTGACGAGGAGGTTTTTGAGGACACTGCCCACTTCCTGTGCTACTGTCCGAGTCTTCAACGCTCCAGGAAAAAGTTCCTTGGTAAATATTTCTTCCACGATCTCGAGGAGCTCTCCGGCGTTTCGACAGGAAAGATACTGAACTTCATCAAATCATCAGGGTGGTTTGCATGCGGAAATGAAGTAAGTGACTGAGTTAAAATTTTTAATTTCATTGGGTAAGGGATTACTTTTCCCCTCATGGGTATCACAATGAGCCAACGCCGACCTGAGTGTGGCAGAGAGCGTCTCTCCCTGCCAGCCCACTTACCTAACCTAATCTAACCTAACCTATTGCTATCCTCACTTCATTCTGATCGAGTTGACGGGCATCTTGACTGTCATCGTTACTGTTTAATGGCTCGCTCAGCCTGACAGGGAAGTGTTTGTCAACGTCGCCGTCTAGCAGTCTACAGAACTTCTTCTTCTTCCTTTTATCAGCGAGGTTATGATCCGAAAACTAGGGATCACAACCCTCCCACTTCACCGCATTTCTACTGATCCGCCTGTGGGGTTCGCCTATTTGACCTCAGAAAATATCGGCAGGCCTGCCGATTTTGGATCACTCGGTTACTGAGGCCAATGAAATGCCGATGTCGTCGCATTTGTCTGATCCAGGCGTTTATAGGCCTGCCTTTCCTACATCGCGATGTCTTTGGAACGTGCATAGATATTGCCTTTTTTACAGGGTTCAAATGATCTCTTCTTTGAACGTGGCAATACCAGCTGAGCCGGTCGCGCTCTAATTTTCGTACGATGGTTTCCTTGATGTGAAAGCTTCCACGGATCTTCGAACTTCTTATTCGATCAAGCTTGGTCACTCCTGCTGTCATGCGAAGCATCTTCATCTCAGCTGCCGTTAATTTACTCTCATACTTTTTGTACATCGTCCAACATTGTGAACCGTATGTGAGCGCTGGACGTACAACTGCGGTGTAGAGCCTTCCTTTCAACTTAGGGGGCATTTTTCTGTCACAGAAGATAGCGGAATTTTCTCGCCACTTCATCCACCCTACGCTTACACGATGATTGATGTCGTCATCACAAGTTGCTTTGCTATTGATCATAGATCCCAGATATTTGAACTTTTCGCACTTGGGAAGCACTGTTCCATTCAAATAAATGTCTGGAATAGGCCTGAGTGGATCAGAGAACGGGCAGCACAAGTACTCTGTCTTTTTTGAACTAATGCGATACCCATTTCCCTCCAAAACGTCCACCCACACATCAAGTGCTCGTTGCAGGGATGTAGGATCCTCACTTATGATGGCTCCATCGTCAGCAAAGAATAACTGATGTACCTTGGGGTCCAT
The DNA here is from genome assembly GCA_945910035.1 of Brachypalpus laphriformis. Taxonomy (NCBI): domain Eukaryota; kingdom Metazoa; phylum Arthropoda; class Insecta; order Diptera; family Syrphidae; genus Brachypalpus; species Brachypalpus laphriformis. Next base: position 146,631,739 of record OX246755.1, read on the forward strand.
CACTTTACCTTCAAGCAGATAATCAAGGACTGTAATAAAGAGCAAAGGACTTAAAACGCTTCCCTGGTGCACCCCGACTTTGATTCGGAACTCTTCGGTTACTCCAGCGGGGCATCTTACTTTTGTCTTTGCTCCTTCGTACATGTCCATAATCATCTGTACATAGGTTTCTCGAACCCCTCGATGTCTTAGCGCCACCCATATCAGATCTCGTGGTTGTCTGTCGAATGCCTTTTCAAAGTCAACCAACACAATATGCAAATCCCTTAAGGAATCACGATGTTTTTCCATTATGATCCTTATACTTTGGATTGCATCTGTGGTTGATTTACCCGAGACAAACCCGCACTGATCATCAGATAGCCGTATTATTTTTCGCAGTCGGCCACCTAATACCCGCTCAACGATCTTCATGGTGTGTGACATCAGCTTGATTGAACGGTAGTTATCACAGTTTCGCGTATCACCCTTCCCTTTGTATACAGGGAGAAGGTAACTTTCCCTCCATTCATTCGGCATTGGATCACCTCTCACGAATTTGGAGATGAGAATTCTGAGCCATCTGAACCCGATATCTCCCATCTTTTTCCAGAACTCAGAGGGTATTTCGTCTGGCCCAATCGCTTTTCGTTTTTTGGAGTATTTGACCGCCTCACTAACTTCTTCGACTGTAATGTCGGGTATTTCTTCACAGTTAGGGGTGGCTCTTGGAAAGTATAGCCGGGGAAACTGTTCATTCAAAAGCTCTTCACAATACTGCCGCCACCTCTGCAGAATTTTGTCGTCATCCACAAGAAGCTGGCCATGAGCATTGCTAATGAACTTTGGCGAACGAATCTCCTGAGCATTCTTCCTTCTTTGGGCGGCTATTTTGAAGATAGTGGCACTCTTGTTCATATTGTGTCTTCGCAGCTCCTGGATAGCCTGGTTTGCATCAGCAACCGGGGAAAATATTTTATCCAGCTCCCGATACAGGCCCTCCGTACTCTCTGCTTGAAGCTGAGCGCACTTCTTCTTCGCTTTTTTCTTGCAGCATCTGTATTCCATTTCGAGGCGAGCTTTTTCATCACTATTATTAGAGGGGCACTTTGACCAAGCTTTGAAAGCCGCTTTCTTCTCATTTATCACTTTCTTAGCTTCATCACTCCACCACCATGTTTCTTTGGCGTGTTGATGGTGGCCTTTTGAAGCTCCTAGCAGTGATTTGGCCTTCTTTAAGCAAGTTCGCTGTAGGGAATCCCACATATTTTGTGCTCTGCACTCTTCATCCTCAGCTCCGTTGATGGTGTGAGAGAGGTAATTCTTCATTACGAAAACAAAAGCCTCGCCTTTTTCTTTGTCCAGATTGTACCACTTGATTTTCTCAGAGACCCTTGTTTGTTTGCTTTTCTTTGGTGTTTTCATAAAAATAGCAGTCTACAGAACTATTCCTTCTATAGAATCGCAGTCAGTGCTGAGGCTGCGGTTCTACAAATATATTACCATTGTCGTTCCCTACATGCTTCTCTAATGGCTTTGAAGCTCTGTCATATTCTGTTTACCTTTTGGCGAAATTTCCGGACGTCATTCCTGCAAGGTTTTACGCATTTGTTGTTGGCGACATAGGACTTAGTTTGAGATTAAAAGAAACTCGATCGGTTAAGGCCGCAATCTCGTGCGATTGTAGTCATCCGACGTCAAACTTCCTCACATTAGGAAGGCTCTGGCATTCAGTGATTTCGCTCCGTTCCGGATATCCGCATCCGTATCTTGGCTGCAACTACGTAGTGATCCGAGTCCACGTTGGCCCCTGGGAAAGTCCAGGCACCCAGAATACTGCAAAAGTGCCTTACGTCGATCGCAATGTGATCGGTTTCGGTTTTTCGATTAAAAGAGAGCCATGTCCCCTTGTAAATATCGAGACGTGGGAACCGCATACTAGCTATAAAAACATTTCGTTCTAACGTAAAATCGCTTAGCCTAAATTCGCTGTCGGATGTGGTGTCGTGCAGGCTGTACTTTCCGACCACGCTCGTAAAGGCGTCCTTTTTCCCTAGCTTTGCGTTGAAATCGCCCAAGACAACTTTAAGGTCATGGCTAGAGCATTGCTCATCTTGTCGAAAAGAAGGTAAAAGTCATCTTTAGTCGCGTCATCCATCTTCTTGTGAGGGGCGTGAGCGCATAGTAGGCTAATGTTGGTGAATTTAGCTATGATACGGATTGTTATGACTCATGTTATTACTTTCTTTTCTGATCATAACGAGCATTCAAGTGGAGTCAATTGAATATTTTCTGGTACACAGCTGTACCACCTTCTTTCCAGCGACCACCCACTCCTCCATTTATCAGTCATCGCAGTTCAAGTGGGCAAATTAAATACCGCGTCTGCCCTGCTTTAAGGACGTCGAGTAGCCTAATACAGTAACAACAACTTTATTAACGAGATCATAGCTACGTGCTAATTAAGCAATCTTATACCAATTACGGATACTCCCCATGCATACCGACATATTTTCCAATTAGTCATATGAAATTTTAATTACCATATATATTTCAATCGATAATAACGGTAATTGGGTTCATCAGAAGGCATATTTGGTAGTAGAGCATCAGGTATGAGTGGACCAAAAACAAAATTAATGAGACAAGTTATGTGTAAGTACTCAATTCAATTCGAATCTATTATCAAATACTAATAGCATAGATATGTAGATAGAAAATCGATACACGTCCATTTAATACCAACAAATAAGAATCTTTTAATTACACACAGTCCGATGCGATGCGATGCGATTCCCTCTCGATTTCGTTCCGCACAATAAGTTCTTTTGTTTTTGCCTTTTATGTTTTGTCCTCAGCTCTCATCTCGATTTCTTTTGCTATTATCCATGGTGAAATCAATTAATATCCTGTCGAAGGAATTCTGTCGTCCTTTACCATTATTCACAGCACGAAATCGACAGTAGAACACTCTCGCTCAAGCTCTCCCACACTTCGTTTTGTAGTCCTGTGAGATATCAATTCAAAGTAATTTTCGAATGGCTTTGAGAAATGCGAACATATCCTCTTCCGTTTTGCAGGATAACATTGAATTTCACTTGGAATTGTTTTTTAAGGTGAATAGAGGATGTGGATGTAGAGAAAATGGAAGAGAGTGGAAATAAAATACTTTATTGCATTCTTTTGCGTTTTATCGGTGGTGGTTGTGGCCTTTCTTTTTTTTGGAAAAGATACTGAATGTCCTTTTATGTTGTATAAAGAGACATTTTCCGACGACGACGACGCCTGCCTCCATTCTTCCTGTGGTTACCTACGCTCAAAGTTCAAAAGAAAATTTAGTATCAAATAGATTCGGCTTCGGTTTCTGTGGAGGTTTTGCTATTCTATGGAAGAAGCGTGCAACTAGGATAATTTGTTAAAGTCCTTTCTTTTATGAGGATATTCACTTTAAGAGATAATTTTTGAATAAATTAGGCAAACGTGAATAGAAAATTCTAATTAATTGGCGAACAAAGAGGAAAAGGACGAAGGAAAATCTGTACAAGTTGCCTTTTGATCTTAACGGAGGTAATTGGATGTGTAGCTGAAAAATGAAACTGTACAGCACAAACGTTCTCCTTCGCTATCCTTAGTAGTGTTTCTGGCTTCAACAGTCGGTGCTGAGAATATGGAAAAACTACTTCTGCAGACTGTATAACGCCGGCCAAGACCAACATCCCGCTGTCAGGTAAGATGAACCATTCATCATAGACGATAAAGGATGATAGTCAAAATTTCCATCCACTTGACCAAAGCGAAGTAAAAATACCAACATCCAAACTGAAATCCAACAAAGCTGACAGGCCTGACGGCTTACCGGCCACTTTTTTCAGTAGCTGGTGATGAATTGGTAGAAAGCATACACCAACTCATCTCCAAGGGTTTGTCAGACGAATATATGCCTAATGAATGTAATTTCAGCATCGTTTGCCCGATCCACACGAAAGGACACCCCTCAACTGCGCCAATTATAGAGGCATCAGTCTCCTCAACATCGCATACAAGATCTTTTCTGCGATATTGTGTGAACGCCTGAAAGCTTTTATCAACAACCTGATTGGCCCGTATCAGTCCGGTTTCAGCCCAGGAAAGTCCACCATCGATCAAATCAATAGAGAGGAACTATATAGACTATAGAGCCATATCTAGTTTTGACATCCCCGCCAAACTTTTCCATTTGCGCAGGATAACGATTGTAAGATCGACGGTACATGCAGACTCTCCAAAGGTGTTTAAACCAAAACTCTAGCTGCTTGGATGGTCAGTCAACGACAGATCGTAGCAGTGATAACAATATTCGATCAATAAAGTACGCCTGTGTAGTCAAAGTGTTGTTGTTCTTATTTCGCTTTCACTCGATTCGCTCTTCCTTCTCTCGTTTAACACAATGGAGAGCGCTCGCTGTCCTATTAAGGTCGGTAATGACCTCACCGAGACCTTTGATGTGCGGAACTCAGAGCCAACACCGGAGGCACAATCTATCAAACGTCCGTACAAGTGCTTTCCTGCACCGACGACATTGACATAATTGGAAGTACTCAATGGGCTGTTAGTGGTGCATTTACAAGCTTTGAAGTAAATGCGGCCAAAATGGGTTAAGCACTAAACGAGGGCAAAATAAAGTATATGCTATCAACAAGAAGAAACAATCATAGATATATCTATTGTGCCCCTCCCTACTAGGGCTTTAGTCGATGATATACTCGGTCTAGAGCACTTCTTACACTCCAGCTGCTGTTATAAACCGGAGCATCTTGAGTGGATCCAGCGAAGATAAAACCGTTTCTGATATGAGGAGTGATTGCTTTTTTTGTGGATCAGTGCTTCGCATTCCAAAGAAAGATGCACTGATGTTTCTGCCAAATCCCTGCAGAATCTGTAGTGTCCGTTTCCCTCTATTCCCAGTTTCCGAAGGTGGTCCTTAAGTCTGCAATGACCCGTTGAAGTGCCCGTTAGAATACTTATATTTAGGCAGGCTCTGCTTCTTTTCTGGTTGTATTTCGCCGGAAGTTCCTTCGCCTGTCTTAGTTTAGGGATATCTTCCCAATGCTTGACCCAATTGTTCTCTTCCTTTTTCCTTAAGTCTTTCCATTTTTTGTAAGGTCTTATACAACAAAACAGTTCTGGTCTAAGAAAGGGCATGTCTGATCCATTTCTTGCTAGTTTATCAGCTGCTTCATTTCCCTCAACTCCTATTTATCCTGGTACCCCGTAGAGAGTTACTTTGTTTATAACTCTTAGTCCGTTAATCCCGGTGAGGTATTCTCATACTAGTTTAGATCTAATCTCGTGTGAGGTCAGTGCTATAATAGCAGCTTGGCTGTCTGACAGTATTTCGAGACAATCAACACCGGCGGATTGGACAGAAAGTCACAGTGGACAGCTACAACTTCTAGGTATTATGGGACTTTATTTACCCTAGCTCTGCTATTAATTCTGACAATGATATCAATACAGAAGCCAAGCGAATGATCGAATGATTGACAATCGCTGTTTTTTTTTTTTTTGACTAATAAGGCAATTCAACAGTAAATGCCTATGTCGAACAACTCAGGAAACTCTTTGTAAGACTCGGATCATCCCAGTTTAGAACACGGACCCTATTGAAGGCGGAGGATCATATCCTTCATCGCTTTGAGAGAAAGATGCTCGTAGCGTATTTGGTCCCGTTTGCTTTGGCAGATTTTGGAGGAGAAGGTGATATACGTATACTATATGAACTGCACAGCGACATAGACCTATTTAAAAACGCCATATTCAACATTTTGATATGGATAAGACATATAGAGCGAACGGATATCAACGCCCCGGCCCGGAGTCTTCGAATCTAACCCAGAGGGATGGCGCCGCAGTTGCCCTCTCGCCATAGGTGGCGCGCACAACTTGAAGGAGACCTCAACCAACTTGGAGTGTCAAACTGGAGGCAGTTAGCTAAAGACCGATTTGAATGTAAGGGCTTTTTGGTTGAGGCCAGATTCACCCCGAACTGTAACGCCACTAAAATAAGTTTGAATGCAAGTCCAGTATTCGAACGGATGGCTGAACTTACTGAATCTTGTTCACGATACAGGGTAAAGAAGGAATAGATGAGAGAGAATGAGACTTCAGTTAAATCTTTTACAAACATAACCATAGATACCTAGTATAAGTTTGCAGGAAGTTAGTTATGAATCTGCAATGGATAGGCATCAGCGAAAAATGACTGCAATGCCCAAAAAGTTGAGGCAAAAATACTACATTGTCCCAACGGTAGTAACCACTTTTTATCGTTTGTATAAAACATTAAATGTTCGGCCTCATTATCTACACCGAAACTCATTTACAACAACGTACCAACTGTCAGCTCCTTAGACAAAGCTAATTTGTTCGCTGCTACTCACTTTATAGCAGACTCCACACTGCCAGATAGTGCATTTTTCCATGGGACAAGTCTCCATTCATACAGTTGCAGGAGTACTTAAAAGTCGTAACAAACACAAATCCGCTGGTCCAGATAGTATACCTCATATTGTTCTGAAGAGGTGTTCTTCTTCGCTGGCAAAACCACTGCTTAAGCTTTTTCACCGATCCTACACTCTCTTCCCGAGTGGAAAACACCATTTGTCTAGCCCATACCTAAAAAATACGATTCTTCTCTTCTCTTCAGCTACCGACCCATTGCACTTACATACGTCTTTCCAAGGTCATGAAAACCCTAATAAACCGACAGCTAATGAAATATCTTGAAAAGCTCCTCAATGACCGACAATAGGGCTTTCGTGGCCACAGGACCAGTGGTGATCTGATGTCGTATCTCACCGATAACCAGTCTCTGCAACACTCTGGTGAAAGCGAGATGTGCTTGATATTTCAAAAGCATTTCAAATCAAGCATCAAGCTTTTTTGTCCAAAATGCGTGTGTTTGGGATCGATGATCCTCTTCTTCTACTCATATAGATTAAAGATTACCTTCCGGCCAATTAAGTTTGTTTTGGACGGCTTCAAGTCTGCATCTCACCAAATAAATGCTGGTGTCCCAAGGCTCTGTTTTGTCTCCGACTCTCTTTCTTATTTTCATAAATGATCTTCTGTCTGCAACTTCTAATCCAATCCATTCCTTCGCTAATGACAGCACCCTCATCGCAAATCATCATCAACAGAGCGAACAATTTTTCCAGCCACATGCCCAAGCTACTGCCAGTGCTATGCCTTCGCAGTAGTGTTCACACAAGCTTTCTCAATTGATCGGACTGACGTTATATATTTCATGAGAAATAAATAAATGCTTGCTGGCATCAGGATGGTCAAACGGTAGTGCATGCGATCATATGAAAACACAAGCGTTTTCACTCAGCTGAGGCCTACCAACTCCTACTCTCAACCTCCACGCGGTGACAGCCGGGTGCCTAGTACCTTAATCCAAGAAGTGGGTAACCAACCCCGTTTGACGGATTCGCGGTGGCAGCAGATGAGAGAGAGGGGAAGAGTGCTTTCCCACTAGAGCACTTATTCCTGTTCCAGGCGGCAGCGGACGAATTCCCCAGACGAAGTCAACGGTGGCGTCTATAGTTCCAGTTAGGTTGAACTTGGTGAATACCTTGCGCGAGCTGCTTCGACGTATTCGGATCACAGGTCGGTAAGGAATTTCCAATGTTGGTCAGGACATTGGAACATAGATGGTGATGGAGGAGCCCTTAATGGGCCAACGGCAGCGCTCATACTCCCGAAGTGGACTACTCGCTCCGGTGTACCCGACCCCTCGTCCTAGGGGAATAATTAAGGAACTTACCCTCCAGGTTTGGGGTTATCCCGTCGTGGTAACTTCCCTACCACGTAAAAAATCTATGGTTCCGAAACAACCAAAAGCCTCGGATAAGGATGACTCAACTAATGACGACCCCAGCAAACGAAATAAGGACAACGACCTTCGGATCTGTACGTGGAATGTTCTGTCCCTTTACAGACCACGTGCAGCCGAACAACTAGCAGAGGCCTTAGACTGCTATAAAGCAGATATTACCGCCATCCAGGAAGTTCGATGGGATGGGCCGGGCAAAAAGTGGATGAAAAACTGTGTCATCTACTACAGTGATTGCTACAGAGGCAACAGGCAACGCTTATTCGGATGCGGATTTGTCATACGCGGCAGACTTAGGCAAGAAGTCTTAAGCTTCCGACACGTGAGCGAGCGTATTATGACTATCCGGATCAAGGCTAAATTCGCTAACATAAGCCTAATATGTGTTCATGCTCCCACGGAAGAAAAGGACTCTGCCACCAAAGAGTGTTTCTACGAGCTCCTCGACAAAACATATGAGCAATGTCCTAAATACGTCCTAAAATCGCCCAATACGATTTTAACGCCAAAATAGGAAAGGAGGACCAAAGTGTCATTAGCAATCTACTCAGCTATAAAATACTTCAAGTTTTTCTTAGATGCCAGAAATTTTACCATATACACGGACCACAAACCGTTAATGTTCGCATTTAAGCAAAAGCCTGAAAAAGCGTCATCTCGACAGTTTAGATGTCTAGACTTCATTCGACAATTTTCGACCGACGTGAAGCACATCGCTGGAATGGAGAACGTTATCACAGATATATTGTGACGAGTTGAGGGCATCAGCAAACCAGTGAACTTCGAAGAACTTGTAGCATCACAAACAGGTGACGTAGAACTCAAAGACATTCTAACATCTGATTCTGCATTACAGGTAGTCAAAGTTCCGCTTCCAAACACCTAACTCCAGATGTATTGTGACGTTTCTCAGGGTACTGCTAGGCCTTTCGTAACACAACCCTACCGTCGCCAAGTATTCGATTCTTAACACAGCTTGAGCCACCCTGGTGCTAACGCTTCCCCAAAACTGGTTGCTTCGAGATTTGTCTGCCCTTCGGTGCGAAAAGACTGCAGAGCATGGGCGAAGTCGTGATAACTCATAACATGTCACCACCGATCGGAGCCTTTGAACCACCAGCTTCCAGATTCGAGCACATACACGTTGACTTCATCGGAGCTCTTCCATACTCACGAGGGTCCAGATTTTGTCTTACCTCTACATTCTACATCGGAAACATTTGTGAGAACTCTCTCCGCAAATTGGATCGCTCGCTTTGGAGTGCCACTCATGGTAACATCTGACCGTGGTAGACAATTTGTATCTGATCTTTTCCAGACTCTAGCTCAACTGTTCGGCATCAAACATTTGACTACCACTGCATACCATCCAGCAGCTAATGGTATAGTCGAAAGGTTTCATCGCCAACTTAAAGCCGCTATCGAGTACCATGAGTCACCAGCATGTGCCGATAAACTGCCTGTTGTACTGCTGGGACTCAGAGCATCCTTTAAGGAAGACCTCAAGGCCACAGCAGCAGAAATGATATACGCCGAACCCATCAGACTTCCCGGCGAATTTTTGTCACCACGAAAAAACACCAACGCTGATCAAAGCGGCGCTGTAAAGGAAGACGAGAGCTGCTCGTGGGCTCTATGAGCAAAAGAGGCGGGAAGAAAATCGGCTTCTCCAAAAGAAGAAGAAAGAGCATGAGAAGCGCGCGTTTGAGAATATCGGGAGTTTATACTCCAGGAACAATGTACGGAAGTTTTACCAAAAGGTAAAAAGAACGTGTCAGAGAAGTAATACCCATACAGAAACCTGTAGAGATGAAAATGGAAACCCCGTAGTAGAATCACAGTTGGTGCTGAAAATATGGAAAAACTACTTCTGCAGACTGTATAACGGCGACGAAGGACAACATCCCGCTGTCAGGCAGAAAGAACCATTCAATATAGACGATGAAGGCGGCAGGACCTGACGGCTTACCGGCCGAACTTTTCAATGCAGCTGGTGATGAATTGGTAGAGTGCATATATCAACTCATCTCTAAGATTTTTTCAGACGAGTGTATGCCTGATGAATGGAATCCCAGCATCGTTTGCCCGATCCACAAGAAAGGAGACCCCCTCAACTGCACATAGAGGCAACAGCCTCCGCAACATCGCATATAAAATCTTTTCTGTGATATTATGTGAACGCCTGATTGGACCCTATCAGTGCAGTTTCAGGCACGGAAAGTCCACCATCGATCAAATCTTCACACTTCGGCAGATTCTGGAGGAAACCTAAGAAGTCCAAATCGATACTCATCATCTCTTTATCAATTATCCGCCAATGACAGCATCTATAGAGAAGAGCGATATTGACATAATTGGAAGAATCCAGCGGGCTGTCACTATGCTTTGCAAGCATTGAAGCAGAAGCGGCCAAAATGGGTTTAGCGATAAACGAGGGCAAAACCAAGTATATGCTATCAACAAGAAGGAACAACCAACACTGAAGAATTAGACAGAACGTCACAGTGAGCAGCTATGACTTCGAGGTAGTAAGGGACTTTGTCTACCTTGGCTCTGCTATAAACTCTGAGAACAACATCAGCGCAGAAATCAAGCGAAGAATAACTCTTGCCAATCGCTGTTTTTTTGGGCTAAAAAGGCAATTCAACAGTAAATCCCTATCTCGAACAACTAAGGAGACTCTGTATAAAACCCTGATCATCCCAGTCCTGCTTTACGGTACTGAAACATGGACTTTATTAAAAGAGGATGAAGATATCCTTGGTCGCTTCGAGAGAAAAATTCTTCGTAAGATTTTCGGTCCCGTTTGCGTTGACGGGTTTTGGGGGGAAGATTCAATCACGAACTATACAGCGACTCCAACCTAGTCAAAAGACTACGTGTTGGACGTCTGAGATGGCTAGGACATGTAGAGCGGACGCTCCGGCCCGCAGAGTCTTGGCATCTAGCCCCGAGAGACGACGCTGTAGTGGACCTCCTTGCCGTAAGTGGCGCGCACAAATTCAAAGGGACCTCGACCAATTTGGAGTGCGCAACTGGAGGCAATTATCTACAGACCGAGCTAAATGGAGCGGCTCGTGGTTGAGAACCAGGTTCACCCCGAACTGTAGCGTCACCTAAGTAAGCAAGTGACCGAAAAACTGTTACTTTTAAGTACAGTTTCAATCTTTTATAGGCCTATTAGCTTAGCTATTTAAGTTCCCCTTTGTTAGCTTTTAAGTTTAGCCTTAAGTTCTTGCTTGTATTAAGCTTAGATAAATAAATGAATAAATAAATTATAAAAATTAGATCATAAAAAGCCACTCAATCACGTCTCTCTAAGCGGCCAGCAAAACGTTGCAATACACTATAAATTTCCTATCGTTCTGTCTCTCTCTTAGCAAATGTATGTTCATTTTTTTCTAGTATAAGAACCATTTATCCAATTCTCTTCAGGATAATTCGTTAAGTTATTTTCTTCCCCCACATGGTTTGTATCCTTGAAAAGGTTTGGTATAACACTAGAGACAAACTTATAGGAAGCGGCTATAATTTGAATCCCTCCGCCTTAACAGTTAACGGATATTTGGGTCGAAAAAAAAAACACTATCAACTTTGTCTTACTTTTACATTATTTTTGTTATACAACACTAATACACAATCTTTCGTAGTTAAGTAATAAAATTACACAAACATAAATATGAGACAAACAATTTAAAACTTAATATACATAGTCAAAATACAAATGATAAAAATACAAGGTTATGGATGGATGTGACTTCACAATGTCCGGCAGTGAGATCCTCTTCTCCTGGTCAAAAGTCAACATTCGTTCGCAAAGTCCTGTCCACATTGGTCCATAGAGCGCTCTCATCTTTCTGCAACTGCAAAACGGCAATGTACTGTGCAGCACCATTGCCCTTAGCTCACTCATGGTCTCAGCGAATCTGAATGGGCTCATTCCGGTACACATTTCATAGAGAATACAGCCGAGAGACCAAACATCAGCTTTGAAATCACAACGAAGACCCTTTAAGATCTCTGGTGCCAGGTAGTAGGGTGTACCGAAGGCGTCCATTTTTGTTACGTGACTTGAGTGGATCAATGCTATCCCAAAGTCCGCTATTTTTATGCGATTGTTCTTGTCCAGCAAGATATTCTCGGGCTTCAGATCACGATGGATAACATGACGGATGTGTAGGTATTCAAGCCCGCTCAGCATGTCACAGAAGTATGCGCGGAGCTCTTGTTGAGTCAGAGGCTTTTGCAAATGATTATTGATGACAGTCCGTATGGTTCCACCGGGCGCGAATTCCATGATAATGTTGACGGTGTCCTTTTTGACGAAAGATTGCAGGAACCTTATGATTCGGGGGTGTTTTAACTGAGAGATGATATAGACCTCCTCGCGGATCATTTTCAATTCCTTTGCGGGGTTTTGCATTACAATTTGCTTAACACAAACCGGCTGGTTGTAGTGGGGTGTCTTAGCTAGAAACACTTTGCCAAATGTTCCCTCGCCAAGGAGCTTAACTGCACGCATACCAGAAAGACCGAAGTCCATTGCTTGGAATTACTTTCAATATTTTTATTTAACAAAAGACGAACAAAAAATTATACACCGATGTACAGTGAAATGTCAAGCTATTAACTGTTGTGCGTGGAAGCAAGCCCGAGGTTAACAGGGTTTGTTGTTGTCTTCACGCCAGATAAGAAACCAAGCTTCTAACTTGGCGGCTACGTTCAACTAAATGAGGATTAAAAAAAAAAGTTGAATTCATTGGCGCATGAATGCGCACTCGGACATAAAGTCCCATCCACCGGCATTCATGAGTGCACTCATGCTGAGAATGGCTTCAATAGTGATTCTATATGCCAAGCTTAAGTTTAAGTAGTTATGGCCTACACAGAGATCATCACTAACATCGTTAGCACCCAAAAAATATGTGAACGCTTCGACAGATGTTGAAGTTAAAAGACAAGGACATAAGATCTACACACCAGTAGCTTATGTTAACTTCGAATTTACTTACTTACCTACTTATGTGGCGCTACAGTTCGGTGTGAACTTGGGCCTCAACCAATAAGCCTCTCCATTTAGCTCGGTCTTTAGCTAATTGCCTCCACTTTCGCACTTCAAGTTGGTCCACGTCTCCTTGAACTTGTGCGTGCCACCTACGGCAAGGAGGCCCTCTAGTGCGTCATTCCTCCAGGTTAGATTCGAAGAATCTGCGGCCATTCGCTCTACATGTCCTGGCCATCTCAAACGTCCAATACGCAGTTTTTTGATTACGTCGATGTCGTTGTACAGCTCGTATAGTTCGTTATTAAATCTTCTCCTGCAAAACCCGTCAACGCAAACGGGACAGAATATCTTACGAAGAATTTTTCTCTCGAAGGGACCAAGGATATCTTCATCCTCTTTTAATAAAGTCCATGTTTCAGCGCCGTAAACCAGGACTGGGATAATCAAGGTCTGATATAGAGTCTCCTTAGTTGTTCGAGATAGGGCCTTACTGTTGAATTGCCTTATAAGCCCAAAAAACAGCGATTTGCAAGAGTTATTCTTCGATTAACTTCTGCGCTGATTTTGTTTGTAGAATTTATAGAAGAGCCAGGGTAGACAAAGTCCCTTTTACCTCGAAGTTATAGCTGCCCACAGTGACGTTCTGTCCAATTCGTCGGTGTTGGCTGTCCCTTCTTGTTGACAGCATATACTTGGTTTTGCCCTCGTTTATCGCTAAACCCATTTTGGCCGCTTCCGCCTCAATGCTTGCAAACGCACCGGTGACAGCCCGCTGAGTTCTTCCGATAATGTCGATATCGTCAGCGTATGCAAGCAGTTGTACAGACTTGTAATAGATTGTGCCTCTGGCGTTGGCTTGTGAGTTCCGAACAATCCGTTCAAGTACAATATTAAAGAAGTCACCTTGTCTAAAGCCTTTTTTGACATCAAAGGTCGCGGTGAGGTCATTACCGACTTTGATGGAGCAGCGAGCGTCCTCCATCGTCAGCCTGCACAGACGGACAAGTTTGGCAGGGATGTTGAAACTAGACATGGCTCTATAAAGCTCTTCTGTATAGATGCTGTCATAGGCGGCCTTGAAATCGATAAAGAGATGAGTTGGTGTATGAGTTAGTGGATGCACTCTATAAATTCATCAGTTCGGTCGGCAAGCCGTCAGGTCCAGCAGCCTTCTCATGCTCTTTCCTCTTCTTTTGGAGAAGCCGATGTTCTTCCCGTCTCCTTTGCTCGTAGAGCTCACGAGCACTTCTCGTCTTCCGAGCAGCGCCGCTTTGTATGCCTCTTGTTTTGCTGCACGCACTCGCCGACATTCTTCGTCAAACCAGGGGTTTCGCGGTGGTGGGCGAGCGAGACCCAGCACACCAGTCGCGCGTTTCTGATGGTATGTTGACAGCGTTGCCACTGGCCTTCGGCACTTTATGCCGACGGCATAGGGGTGATTGAGAGATTTCGGGATACGCGTTCAGCGAAGAGTCTGGCGGTCTCTTGCGATTGTAGCTTTTCGACGTTAAATTTTCTCACAGTGATTCTCCTTTGTTGTTCAGTTTGGGATATCCCCATTCGTAGCTTGGCTACAACAAGGTAATGATCCGAGTCTATGTTGGCCACTCGGAAGGTCCGAACATTCATAATACTGGAGGCATGTCTTGCGTCGATCACAATATGATCAACTTGGTTGATCGTTACATGATCATTGGACTGACATGTCTGCTTATGAACATTGAGATGAGGAAACCATGTGCCTGTTATGGTGACGTTTCAATTAGCCTTAGTCCATTATCAGACGTAGTGTCGAGTAGGCTATGCTTACTGACTGCCCTACCAAAGACGTTCTCCTTTCGTTTTTGGCGTTAAAATCGCCCAACATATCGCATTTAAAAAAAAAGATATTTCAAGAACTTTTGGGGAACTAACTTATACCTAAAAAGCTTTTAAAAGCTTTTTACATGCACCTACACTGAAGAGCGTCATTTCAAAACCTGGCTATTTCACTTTTACCCTTTTTTGATTTTTATAATTTGCTTGCTTTCTGCCGTGAGTCCCGCACTCTATTAAAGTTACATGGAATGTGATATTATCCAAAGTACGAGCTTCGAAAAGCTGTTGAAAACTGGACTATAGCTTTGGAAACTGTGCTTAAATGAGGAGCTTATTTGCAGTTTTCGCCATTCTTTACGGTCAAAATATCTGTTTAATATTAAGCGGCTTCAAAAGTAGCATATAAACAGAAATTTATTGCGCAAAATATGCGTTTTTGAACAGGCCCTTACAGGCCCTTAGGTAGGTCAATTTTTTTTTTTAAATCAGAATTTCTTCTTTGTCAGTTATTCAAATAAAAAGTTGAAAGTGAGCAAACATACCCAATTTTTGTAAAACGCAATTTAATTGAAAGTGGAACAGTAAAGCTTTGAAATGAAACCTCATTCTACTAGCTATTTTCAGCAAATGTGTTCTGGTCTATCCGGAATAGAAAATTACAAGATTTGACGTCAAATGAGAAATTTTTTTCATCGGAAATTATTCTTTTAAAAAGCTTTCATTCAACTTGCTTTGTTATCTGTCTGCTACAAATCTTGCAATCAAAATTTCCACTACTTCTGATTGAGCTTCGAAATTTTGTCCAGACTACCTTTTTCTTCACAACCCCCTTGATTTGTGTATCAAATGAAAGGGCTTGACGAGTGGAGCATGATGAGCTTCCGAACCCAGTATGGTGGAAAACAGTTTTCTTCGCAAAACCCCTGACATGGGTATCAAATGAAAGGACTTGACGAATGGAGTATGACAAGCTATATGATGACATTCCGAGCCCAATATGGTGGTTGCCCCAGGACGGCGTATTACCATTTTCTTTACAACTCCCTTGATAGGATAAGCTATACAATGTCATTTCGGGCGGTATATCTCACACCTCATAGGTTGAACGCATTCCTTAATTGTGGGATCGATACAAGCGTAAACTTCAAATCCAATATGGCTGTCGCCCCAAAATGGCGGATTACCTTTTTCTTCGCAAACCCTCTGACATTAGTATGAAATAAAAGGGCTTGGCGAGTAGAATACGACTTTTAGTTGCTTTTTGTTCAATGAATCTCTGTCAAACCATTTTGTACATGAACACATTCGTGAAAAGTGTTAAAATAAGTGTGTCACGATCGATTTTTTCTTTGATTTGGAATTGAACTTAACTTGGTTTAGAGCTAGGGTATATTATTTATTATTTGAAGTAAATGTATGTATATAGTGATAATTCACATTTATACCTTTAGGCGTATTTTGGTGAAACGTCACTTCTCAGTGAAGTAAGATTTAGCACGGAGTTCAACAACAAAAATTGATTCGCAACCGCTTTAGTTTAGTTTTATGGAGTTGGGATGTTTAGTTTGTTCAATTCAACAAGAATACTTTTGAAAAATTGCTAACTGCAGATGAAATGGAAAAAGTTAAACAGAATGAAGAACCAGATAATAGCGGCGAGTTAAAAAGTCTTCGAAAAATTTGGAAATGTGTCTCTGAGAACTCAAAAATAGACAACAATATTATTAATCCATTTAATAATGGCTATTTAAATTAAGAAACAGTGCCAATTGTTTTCCAAAAATCAAAAATTTAACTCATCCAATTACAAACGAAACAATGAATGCCTCAGATGGAGTAATAGTCCATTCGGGTTTGGAAGAAGCAATGCCCATTAGGCCTGAAAAGAAAGGGAAAAGGAGCAACAATTCACATGTTCCCTTCGTTTTAACTTCGAAAGCTTGGCAGGATATACACATGAAAAAAAGGAGAACGAAAAGTTAGAAACTGAAAAAAAGGAAAGAAAAGGGTAAAGTAAACCAATAAGAAACTAAAAACATTTAAACATAAACCGAAGAAAAATAAAAAAATTTAAATTATTTGTGACATAATTTTAAATTTCTGACATCTTATATTTATATTAATACGTGAACACGAAATTTATTTATAAATAGAGGGGGATAAAACTTATCTTATCATTCGAAAGGTACTGTGCCATAAATGTGCAGAAAAACAAGAATCATGTGTTCATGTTACCGTTAAGACGGGTAAAATAAAATGAACAAACACGCATGATTGCCCATGTTTGTCAAGTTGGGGTCCAATCGTGCCTTGTAGCTGTTGAGTTTGCGACACCAGCCTGGGCGAAGTTGAGCCAATGTTGTTCTGGTTTGGCGTGGTAGCTGACGGCCCTCTTTCGCTATAGGCGGGGGGCGACCACCAAGAATGACGTTTGAGTGGTAGTTGGCCAGAGCGTTGGAGAGGTTGTGTAGGTATGCATTTATAGTTGTGCACAGTTCGTCGATGGTTGGTCCGGTTGAGAGTACCGTGCAGTCATCAGCATAAGAGATTATGTTTACACCATTGGGAGGTGGGGGAAGCTTCGATATGTAGTGGTTGAATAGAAGGGGGGAGAGGACCCCACCTTGTGGGGCTCCTGGCTTCATCTTCCTATATTTTGATTTTGTATTTCTAAATTTTACGTAGGTTTGTCGACTACAAAGGTAGTTTGAAAGCCAGCGTTTAGTTAGGTACTGTTGACACCAGGAAATCATGAAGCAATGTTGCGTGGCTTACGGTGTCAAATGCTTTCGACAGATCTAGGGCCACTAATACCGTCCTGTGGCAAGGTCTCGCCTGGTTTAGACCGTTGCTGATCTGTATTCTTACAGCATTAACAGCCGATGTTGTGCTGTGGAGTTTGCGGAAGCCATGTTGATGGCTCACTGGCGACAAGTGAGGCGTGAGAAGTGGAAGGAGGAGTGATTCGAGGGTTTTGGCGACAGGTGATAAGAGCGAGATCGGGCGGTACGATTTCCCTTGGTCTGCTCGTTTTCCTGGTTTTGGCAGTGGTATTATTCTACCTACTTTCCAGATCCCTGGGATTTGGTTATTAAATGTTGAAAGGTTAAGCACAGATGTTAGGTATTTGAGTCCAGTACTGCCGGTTTTCTTGAGCATGGAGATTCCGTCGAGACCAAGTGCCTTGGATGGTTTTGCTTTTTGGATAACGGCCGCAACTTGATCGGCCGTGAAGATGGGCTGCTCGTCTGTTAAGGGAAGATGGTGGAGTTTCCGTATAGTTGCTCTAATGTTTCGGTTGTTGTTAGTTGGGTGTTCGTTGAATTGTGTGTTGAACAGTTTAGCACATCTCTTTGGGTTATCTTCTGGTGTTTCGTTGAAGGTTATTGCTCTGTTGTCGTTTCTTATGGTCGGATTAGAAAAAAATTTCACGGTGGTCCAGAGGTTCTTGACACCTGCGTTAAGGTTGCAATTTTCCAGGTGTTCGGACCATTTTTTCCTACGGTGTTCATCCACCAGGCGAGTTATTTCGATGTTCAGTTGTTTAATTCTCGGGTTGAATGTGTCGGTCGCTCTGATGGAGTCTCGTTCGTTGGCTAGTACAGCTGCTGTCGCTGGAAAGTTGGGTCGCATTTTGGAGATTCTTCCTGCTGGTATGAATCGTGAGGCCGCATCTTTAATTATTTTGTGGAAATTTTTTTCTCCATTGTAGACATTTAATGGTGTCGGGAGGTTGTTGAATTTGCCGTCAGAGTACATCGTAAAATTTGTGCAGTCGGCTTTGTTGAAGTTTATAAAAATTATCTTTTCTGGAATCAGAAATTCGTCTGAGTGTTGTATGGTAATTGTTATTGGAAGCAGTGATGCCGTTTGCCGTTTTTTTAGTGAAGTGTTTTCAGGAAAAAATAGATCAATTTAGTTTAGGAAAACACCCTATCAGTAGTTGCACTACTATGAGGAAGACACAACAATGCTCCTATAAACTCTTTTAAATGAGGGTACATAATCTGCCCCAAAGCATTTTTGAGGCATAAGACAGAATGCCAAAAGACTTAAAGACTTTCTTCTTTGGGTAGAATTGTAGACTTGTAGTTATCGATGAAGTTATCGAATGGATGTGTTCGCGTATATACGATTTTTGGCTGCTTTATGGGAGAGCTCATTAATGAATATATAATGCAATTTCCCAATTAAGAGGGAAAATATAAAGTCTACAAAAAGTGAAGTGTTTTTGCGAAAGAGGAAGTGTCGAAGCGTTGTCTATGAAAACGAAGTAAAATACTTCGATTGAAGTATAAACGGCAACGCTGATTGGAAGGTGGTCAGAGTTTAGTGAGATGTCAGTTTTCCAATTTGCACATATCAATAGGGATGGGCTTGCAAGGCTGATGTCAGGAGAGCTCAAGCAGGAGCCAGCGAGTCTCGTAGGGGTTGCTTCGTCGAGGATGCCGTATTCCGAGTTGTCGATTTGTTCGGCGATGTAAGAGCCGCGTTGATCCCTGTCGAGGGATGAATGCCAGATGTCATGGTGGGCGTTGATGTCCCATAGTATGAGGCGGTCTCCCTCGTTGAGAAGATGTTCTATTGATGGTCGGTAACCTGGTGGGCAGCAGCTGGTAGGGGGGATGTAGATATTTATAATTTCAATTTCGGTTGCGCCCGATTTGATGGCAATGCCCTGTTGTTCGAGGCAGTCGCCCTGGTTTTCAGGCATTAGGAGTTGAATAGGTCTATATCTAACCTCATTGTGGATGACGAATACAAGGCCTCCGCCCCTGTTTCTGGTTCTGTCTTGTCGTATGATGTTATAGTGGCTAGAATATATCAATTTTGATTTTTCGGTCAGCTTGGTTTCCTGAATCGCAGCTAGGAGAATATTATTGCGTTCCATATAGTCCGTCATTTCATTGATTTTCCGAGAGAGATCGTTGCAGTTAAGTTACATTATGTTGAAACTTGTTGGTTGCATTGATCTTGTTGAGGTTGGTTGATGATGTTGGTCTTGTTGTTGTTGTCTGGTCTGTTGTTGGCAGCAGCTTGCAGTGAAATGTGTGGTCCGTTCTCTGTGGTCTCACAGTCCTGAGCAGTTCCGGACGTGGCACCAATCTAGACATGGGTTGCATCGGTTGCATGACGTTGCATTTCGGTGGATGGCTCTGTGCCATACAGAACAGTGTCATATGCGGAATCCAAGGTTTTGTTCGATTCCGGCGCGCTGGAGTATAGAGAGGAGCAGGCTAGCCGGGAGAGGTTACAAAAAAATACAAATATTTGGCGCAACAGCTCTTTAAAGTGCCAGGGCCTAGCTTCTCACAACCACTCATGTTGTGTGCGTTATATTTTTCATATGAATGGAAGGGACATGCAGTTTAATGCCGGATCTGAACGGCGATTTGAGAAGCTTTTTCGTGACAACAATACTCTCGGATGTTTGTCAGATGCTCGCGAGAGGTGGGACCGTGAAAAAACTTTTTGGTGTTTTCTGGGATTCGAACTTGGAACCTCATGCGTCGTGATCCGACACACTAACCACTTACGCCACGGCGCCGGGAGAGGTTGCCCCATGTTATAAAAAACGGAAAATGTACGTACTTGTGATGTTGGACTTTCCATTCTTTTCCATTCGCTCAGTGTGTATGAAAGTATATGTGTATGCGTTGCTGAGGTGGGGGGACGATCCTTGGTCGGGATGGGCTTCCCGAGTCGCTCTGGTACGTAGAACCAGATCGTCGTGAGAGCGCCTTAATAAAAGGCAAATAAATCATTTTAAGGCTGTTTCATTTAGTTTATAAACAGCAGTGTAGCCGTGATTTTGCTTAAGGACCCAATCATCGCGCGGATTACCCTATTATAAAATTTATTTCACGTTAATCAGTTTGCTGAAACTACCGCGGCCAACATTTTTTAATGTTTCGTCTTTATATAATAGAATAATTTAGTACTGTAAAAAGGATGATTATGTAAAATACTTACATGGAGCTACAAGAGTTTGAACGTGACTCTTCCTGTAAAAAGCGCAAGCACCAAACAACAAGAACAATTAAAATATTTTAATTTCGTTTTATTAATTTTTTTTTTATTAATACTATTTAATAGAAATTAAAATAAAATGTTGCCGCCGGCTAACGCAAAAGTTTCGTTCGTATATTTTAATGTTTTCTACTTTATTTACTTTTCTTTACGCTTTTTTATTACTAAAGATCGCATCAGCCGCTAATTCTCTATAAAATGATTCGTACACTTTTATTTGTATTTGTATAATATATATATAAAACATTTTACTAATATTTTTCTTTCGCAAATGAACAACAATTGACTGAGGAGATAAATAAAATTGTCTCACAAGAGAATAACTTTTTTTTTAAACAGTATTAATCGTAGCAGTATATCTGTTGTATATAACGTGTATAATTAGACAAAAATGTACATTCAAACTTAAATCATAGGAAGGACTCAAGGTATACAGAACTACAGGCATCTGGTTGTGTTGTCACGTGAAGGGTATACTTCTATTTAGAATGAGGGGGAATCATGAGGACTAAACGTGACGTAGATGCGCAGGAAAAAGAAAGAAGTAAATAGTTTACTTGTAGTTCTGCAGATCTTGGAAAGGACTAACAAAAGCGAGAACCGCTGCTCAAAATTAAGTATGTTATAGAGAAGTTCGATTGATCTAACACTAGGGGCGTAGGAGTTCCTTTAGTTTTCTCATTTTGTTGCGGAGGAACCTGAGGAGGGACACGGGGGGAGGCTATTTAATTGCCAGATATTTGCTTCATGCGGTTAAGAGCACTTCCGGCTTTGAACCATTCGATTTGTTGGTCGTTCAATGTGTGGTTCAGCTTGATTTTGTCGACTTTACCGTCGCTGTGCTTGACTTCGCAGTCGACTGGCTTGCCTGGTGCCAAGCCGTTCAAACCGAGCAGGGAGATTTTGTCTGTTGGTTGAATCTACAAGGAAAAGATGTTACCATGTCAATCAGGCATAAGACTAGAGAAATGTACATACCTTATCGTAATCAGCTGCATTGTCGAATGTGAGAGGAAGGAGACCTTGTTTCTTCAAATTTGTTTCGTGGATACGAGCGAAAGATTTCACAATGATGGCACGGCCACCCAAGTGACGTGGTTCCAGAGCGGCATGCTCGCGAGATGAACCCTCACCGTAGTTCTCATCACCGACAGCAACCCATTTGATGTTGTTTGCCTTGTAGTCTCTGGCAACATCGGGTACAGCACCCCATTGACCTGATCGCTGGTTCTTAATCTTGTTCATCTCATTGTTTTCAGAATTGGTGGCACCAATGAACATGTTGTTGGAGATGTTGTCCAAGTGACCACGGAATTTCAACCATGGACCAGCAGCGGAGATGTGATCAGTTGTGCACTTGCCCTTGACTTTGATAAGAACGGTCAAATCGGTTAAGTCCTTACCATTCCACACATCGAATGGTTCAAGGAGTTGAAGGCGCTGGCTTTTTGGACTGACATCTACTTTAACGCTTTCTCCACTCTAAAAAAAAAAAAAATGCAAAAGACAGTAGTAGGAGCCTACCCCTGCAAGGCTGAATCATAACTTACAGCTGGTGGTGCATCGTATGTATCCATACCGGGGTCGAATCCTTTCGATGGTAATTCGTCACCGAATGGTGAATCCAATTTGAATTCCTTGCCATCGGAACCCTTCAGGCTGTCAGTCAATGGGTTGAAATCAAGGCGGCCGGCAATCGAAAGTGCTGTCACCATTTCGGGACTGGAAATATAGAGAAAGTTATTAAATAAATGCGTTCAAGGGAAGAACTATAAAAAAACAGAAACCCACGCCGCTAAAAGTTGAGAAGATCATTCGAAATTTTCAAAGAAGCCCACCTTTCCTTTATCATTCTTCTTGAGGATAATTCAACCTATTCCTGCACTTAAGGGCAAGAGGTAAATGTTCCTTATAAATCAAGGAAGGTCCCATAGACCTAAAGTCGGCGATTGAATGAATACAGATGAGATCTGTTGCCCCAGACCTCTTAAGAACTTTCGAAAGAATCTAGCAGGGGGCCCTGTTAAGTCAATAAGCTTCCATAGACGATCGCAACAGCTTTGGGTAGATGGAGAACTGAAGATGACCTTTTAGAGTTGACGATACCACCCTAATCGTATGCAGTTGAAACACAAACACTTCATATCTCCAGAGGGAAAGATTACTTTAGTTGACTTCACTGCGAGGAAAACACGATTCGTTGTCTTTTCCAGAAAAAACTACGTCTGCTACAAAATAATCAACCCCAAGGGCACCAACATTGCAAAATGCATGAAGTTAAGCTATATAACTAAATAATAATAACCTACGCATTCCTATACCTATTTCTTTAGTGGCTTTTCTATGAATGACCCAAGGAAATGCGCCAAGCTCTTCAACAAGCAGATCATCGAACATCCATAGTAAACCAGCCGACACAAGAGAATCACTGTTAGGAAACTACACTATCTTCCACGGGACGAAGCACCGCGAGGCATCACATCGGAGCAAGTGAAGACTGTCATACCAAAGGCAAAACCTTCCGAAACGCTTGGTCAGGATGAGATTTCCATGCTGATGTTAAAAAAAACTCGGCAAACCAGGTATTGACTACCTAACATCTCTCCTGAACCTGTCCTTCCAATCACTGCAAATACCAGGCATATGGAAGGTCGCTCGGGTGGTCCCACTTCCTAAACCTGAGAAACCACCTGACCAAGACAAACCGTGCCGAGATACTGGAAGCTCTCTCTGTCATCGACGGATTTCTCAGAGACCGCAATTTACAACTGTCGGCCGAGAAGTCCTTAGCCACACTTTTCACGTCCTGGACAAAGGAGATAAGGACGTCGAATTCCAACTTCCACCCAACCAAGAGTTCTGGGCGTCACTTTCGACAACATGATAACGTTCGCCGCACATGCATCAAACATCAGAAGCCGACTTAGACTTCGAAACAATGTGCTCAAGTCTTTAGCGGGATCCTTCTGGGGGATGGATAAAAAGACGCTACTCGCCACATACAAGGCTCCGTGCTGAACTATGCGGCCCCCATTTGGACACCGCAGCTTAGTAACACAAACTGTGACAATACGGCCATGAGGACTGTCACTGGATGTCACCTAATGTCATATGCTGATCACCTCCATGCTGAGACGAAATTGCTTCTAGTAAGAGATCACAGCACCATGCTCTCCAAGCAGTTTCTTCTAGCTTGTCACCTTCAAGACCATCCTAATCATCCACTGACGATGGTACCACAACCACCCCGTTTCATTCACAAAGGGCTCCAAATCTACAAACATGACTACACGCAGGGCACCAGGATCGACAGACAGACAGAGATGCATTGAAAAGCATTCATCACACGACTGAGTCCCACTCTATGGAGAATCTCTTCCCCAACGTGGTCTTCGGAGGCCGCCCACCACCCACCGCAGATGAAGAACGTAGCTCTCACGACGATCGGTTCTACGTACGTACGTACGCCCCGGAGCGACTCGATGACAATACCTCGACCAAGGATCGTCAACCTCAGCTACACAGCTGCTACAACAACAAGAACAAGAACGTAGTCTGCCACGAAGAACAAAGACCACCCTAGCTCAGCTACGCTCAGGTTGGTGCTCAAGAACCGTCTCGACGCCTCCATAGAAGACAAATGCCATGACTGCGGAAATGGCCCGCACAACACCACACATCTTTTCAATTGCGCAGCAAAGCCTACCGACTTGCGCCCCAATGCACTTTGGGAACGACCTATAGACGTGGCTCGAATCCTGAGCCTAGAAACTGACTTGTCCCCAGCGGAACCGTAACTGCTTCAATATGATCGGGATCGGTGAGGGGGATGTAACGCAAGCTGAGGGAACAGGCTCAGTTGCCTTCGAGCCTTTGATGTGTGTAGATCGCGCCCGAAGTAGAAGTGTGACATACAAGCTGTGGTCCACAAGGAGTTTGTGCCTGCTAGGCAAACAGTGAACGCTAAATATTATGCAGACGTGCTTGAACGTTTAAGGATTAGGGTCCGTCGCGTCCGAAAGGAGATCGCCGATACCTAGACGCGCCATCACGACAATGCGCCCAGTCATACGTCGCTGATTGTGACGGAGGCACTGCTAAAGTCCCACAAGGCTGCTGCACTTGGCGGGCTAACTGTTGAACTTGTTGCCGCAGTGGGGATTAATTAAGTAAGCAGCTTAAACCTTTTACTTACAAAACATAGATGCTACTAAGCGACATCATTTATGACTAAAGATTGGAGAAGCTGATCTGGTTGATTCAGCTGAATTCGTTATTCCGACAAAGCTGACACAGGTGTGCTGCATGAATTAAGAAAACACACTGGGTACTGCAAAGGTTTGGAAACAACTAAAAAATAAAGAAGTAAACTGAAAATCGCAGAATTACAGGTTCGAGATGACAAAGAAGACTCAATTTCCGTTTCAAAGTCTAGATCAGAAGCCTGGTAGGAACAAAGACACCAATCTGTCGTCTTATGCGAATACATAAAACTTAGCTTTGTCCTTAGCAGTGGCGTGTAGGGAAAGCAGCACTTGAAGAACTATAGGAGTACGCACGCTGAGAACCTATAAAAACTTCACCAATGTGAGCAATGGCTTAAGACAAGCCCTTATCACGAGACACTATTGTTCCAATCAGGTACAAAACTATTGACATTAACAAAAGCAGATTGGTATTCTGTTCTACTGGTTTCAACAAAGAGTGGAGGAACAGACTAATAGTCATGACAATTACATACCACATACAGTAGTAAATACAACATAAACTACTCACCTTGTGACAAAGCAATGGGTAGCAGGGTTAGCATCATTACGTCCGGTGAAATTACGATTGTACGATGTGACAATGGTGTTCTTATCGCCCTTTTTGATGTCCTGACGATCCCACTGGCCAATGCATGGACCACAAGCGTTAGCCAACACAGTACCGCCAAAATCAGATAAGGTCTTTGCAATACCATCACGTTCAATGGTTGCACGAATTTGTTCAGATCCAGGTGTTACATTGAAGGGGATCTTCGACTTGAGACCATGCTTCATGGCGTTCTTAGCAATATTGGCGCAACGACCCATATCCTCGTACGAAGAGTTAGTGCAAGAGCCAATCAAGCCAACCTTAATATCAAGTGGGTATCCATTCTTCTTGGCATTGGCACCTAATTTACTGATTGGATGGGCCAAATCTGGAGTGAACGGACCATTCACGTGAGGTTCCAATTGGTCCAAGTTAATTTCGATCAATTCATCGTATTGAGCATTGGCATCAGCAGACAACAGCTTGTCCTTATACTTCAAAGCTTCCGCAGCGATGGCTCCACGGCCAGTAGATTTTAAGTAATCAACCATGCGGGTGTTGAAGGGGAAGAGCGATGTGGTTGCACCGATTTCAGCACCCATATTACAAATGGTAGCCATGCCAGTGCAGGAAATCGATTCGACACCTTTGCCGTGGTACTCAACGATGGCGCCAGTGCCTCCCTTGACAGTGAGAATATCGGCAACCTTCAAGATAATGTCCTTTGGTGAAGTCCATCCACTGATTTTGCCAGTCAAGTGAACACCAGTCACTTTGGGGCACTTTAACTCCCATGGGATGTTTGCCATTACATCGACTGCATCAGCACCACCAACACCGATGCACAAGCCACCCAAACCACCTCCGTTGGGGGTGTGCGAATCAGTACCGATCATTAACAAACCGGGGAACGCGTAATTTTCCAAGATGATCTGATGGATGATACCGCTACCTGGTTTCCAGAATCCCAAGCCGTACTTTGCGCAAGCTGAAGCCAAGAACTTGTAGACTTCTGCGTTGAGATCCTTGGCGCGAGCCAAATCCTTAACTCCACCCACTTGGGCCTCGATCAAGTGATCGCAGTGCACGGTGGAGGGTACAGCAACCTTTTTCAAGCCGGACGAGATGAACTGCAGCAAAGCCATTTGAGCGGTGGCATCCTGCATAGCAACACGATCGGGACGCAGACGAAGGTATGAGTTACCACGAACAATCTCCTGTTCTTTGGGATTATCCAAATGGGAGTACAGAACTTTCTCCGACATTGTCAGTGGGCGGTTCAAGCGGCTGCGAACAGTTTCCAATGTTTTTGACAATTTCTCATACGGAAGATAGACGCTGGAGTCGAATTTGGACATGGCCACCTTAGAGGCGACTGCGCACGAGGCATGGAAGTTGCGTGAATGCACATCAATGCCATATTGACCAGCCTTGCGGACCTGTAAAAAGAAAACAAATATCTTTGTTAACGAGGCTGCTAAAGGAAAGGAAGGAGCATGTAGAAAATGTGGTAATTAAAGCCACTAGAGCACTTATGGTGTGCAGGAACATTTCACGTAAGATCTAGGAGTGCAGCTCAGCCTGTCTGAGATGGTTGTACATGATGATAGTTAGACCCATCATTACATATGGTGCAGTGGTTTGGATCAACAGAACAAGGCTAAGCACAACGAGGACATCCTTAGGCAAAGTGCAAAGATTAGCCTGCATCAGTATAACACAGGAACCATAAAAGCTTGTCACATAGCAGAATTGGCGGTGATCGTAGGACTAACTCTGCTACGCATAGTGCTAGAAAGAATCGCATATGAGACCATATTAAGAATTAGAAAAGAGGGCACCATGGCGCGGGGTTAGTGTACCGGACCATTGCACGTGAGCCTGAATGTTCGAATCTCAGAAAAACGAAACGTTTTTTCATGGTTCCACCTCTAGCGAAAGTTTGACAAACATCCCAGAGTATCCTTGTCATGAAAAAGCTTCTAAAAAAAATAACCCTTCGAATACGGTACAGAACTGTATGTCCCTTCTACTCCCTTCCAGAAGCTAGGCCTAGAACCTTCATGGGCTGGTACGCCAAATATGTATGTATGTAAAGAGGGCATCGGGAAATGAAAATGCATCGCAAGCAAAGAGCGAGAAACCCTATCCAAATCGGTGCGGCTTCTGGGCTGGCTGAGAGAGTCAGAGCTGATCAATAAAAAGGATTGGGATTGGAGCAGTGAGTCCAATAAGTACCAATTCAAACAACATACTATTAAATGGTATACGGATGGATCGAAAACATCTACAGGCACTGAGGCAAGCGAGTACGGGCACAGGACTAGATACTCAGAATATCTAGGAATTTTCAGCAGCATATTCCAAGCAAAAGTTCTCGCGATCGATAGATGCGCGCAATTCAACCTCGACAGGAAATATCGCGGACAGGACATTGCAATACTGTCAGATAGCCAACCCACAATCAAGCCACTCAGCTCACACTGATCAGTTCCAGACTGGGCTTGGAGTGCCTCAGCAAGATCAACAGACTGGGACAGGCGAATTAAGTAACTCTCTATTTGGTACTGGGACATTTAGGCGTGGAGGGGAACGAAGCAGCTGATGCACTAGTAAGAAACGGCTCAGGAACCCCGTTCTTTGGACTAGAACCTTTCTGTGAGATTGGATCATACAAAATATGGGAAGAACTGGGAAGGAAGTAGAGAGCAAATGGGTCAAGCATTGGGATGATATCCCCCATCTGAAACAGGCGAATGAACTTCTGGGAAGCCACAAGCAGAAAATAAGTAGAACCCGCCTAAGACTTAACAGATTCGACATCGCATCTTGACAGGCGTGCTAACGATACTGGGAACAGAAGGGAATGGACACAGCACATTCTGCAGGGATCTCGCAGAAACACCTTCTTATAGATTGCGGAGGTCTAATCCAAAAAAGTTTTTTTTTTTTTTTTTTTTAATCCACAAAAGTAGATATCACCTAGATGTCTATCTCCTATCAGAGACGGATCTACCTTCACTATGTAGATCCATTTCAGATGCTCCGGTTCATCAAAGCAGCTTCACTAGAGGAAGTGCTCTAAATTGAGCATACCATCGACTGGAGCCTTAGTTTGGGGGGTCGCAGTGCACATGCACCTCACAAATCATACATCTATATCTGGGCTTGGGAGTAGTTCTCGTGAGATAGCCACAAACAACTTCACCAGAAAATGTTCTCATACATAAGGGCTCGCATAAGACGAATGGGCGTCATTCATTCGTTGCCTATTTGCCTCCTTTATTCACTTTTTCACCGACATAAAACCTACGAGAGGTCTTCACTGAGGGCAAGAATCAAGAAGTTTGTCTGAAGATCATCAATATTATTCCAGCGATCCGAATTTCCTACCATCTTCCCACATTCCCGTCTGTACAGTCAAGAAGTTCACGTATTTTTCAAACAAAAATAAAAGTCACGAACTTCTCACAATCAGCAAGAGTGACGTAACTTAGTAGACTTCGTCACCAGCCAATGCCAAAGCTATACAGATGCAACATCATTTGATTGTAGGGATGTAAGCTAAGATCTTCAAAAAGATTATATAAATCCCTAATCTTCCAGACGACAGTGATTCTTTCGATAGTTTTCTATGGAAGCAGAAGATACATAAAGCTGTTCAGCTACCACGTAGTTGCTCAAAATGATACATTTTAATGACTCTCTCGTTGACCGGATGTGTGACAAGTTTCTGGTAAAGCATGCTTTCGAACACATCACATGGTTAACGCAAATTAAGAATATAACATAGTCATTTTGTCATCGACAGAGAAACGAAAGAGGTGAAAAAAGGCGCTAATTTCTGTTGTCACAGATGCACAACTATCAAGAATATATACTTCAATTGTTAGTACATAACGTACGTATATATACGTAGGTGTGCGTTCTTTATTGGTAACACGACACTCAGTCAATATGCGCCGTAATTACATATTTACCATTTCTACCAACCGTCTAAACTACAAACAAATACAATCGTTGACATGCCCTGCTACATAGTTTACATAACAATTCTCTACAGTTCATGGCTCAATTAAGATATTCGAAGTGGGAATAGAAAAAAATAAAAACGATGAACATAAAAAATACCTGCAGACAGAAAAGCTATTTATATTTTTAATTCCCACTAAAGTCACGTGAGGAAGCAGCGGACTTTTGAAAGTGATAATAGAAGGCGCAAATACAAAATCTAAAAAGTTTTGTGAGCTCTTTTTTGCGTTTGAATGTAAAACTTTTTATTTTTTGTGGATGACCTGTGGGCGGGTCCATCATTTGACAGTTTTCTTAAATGTATCTCCAAACCAGCCTCTTATTTGTACGATAACATCTGCGCATTGGTGATAGGAACAAAGAACTAGAATAGAATACGCAATATGCGAGATAAGGAATATAGTCAATTAGTTTTCGCTAGATTACTTAATTTCGCATGACATGGAATAATCTCAAAACGATATCATGGATTCATTGCGAAATTCTGCCACTATCAAGTCAAGGGTTGATACTGTCTGTAATCTCGGGGTGGTTATGTGATTTATTTTCATGTCACGAGTGGTTTGCATACGTGAAATATATTAAACTGTCACTGATACGGGCAGTTTCGCAAAGTGACGACACATACGAGTAGTTCGTTACATTCAGGAGAATTTACGTTTCGACCAATCGTCAGCGGTTGGGTAAAAATACAATGGACATGTGGTCAACTGAATGTGTAAAATTTGATCGTGAAAATATGGATAAGCTTTGCCTTCTTTCGGCATCTCTGCCAAGTTCATCCGGCAGTGACGAATGTCGAGATCGAGTGATATGTCAAGGTCGGTAGTGGTATTACCAATAACTTAACCGAACCAAAAACAGAAGGACCCAGGCAATATGGCTCCCTATTACATAATTGCAAGAAAGGTTAAATAAATTCTCAATGTTGGCGGATTTTTCAAACGAATACATGTTGCTTTGATACTTTCTAAATACACAATAAAATCAATGTAAGGAAATTGGGCAGGTTTGCATGAACGATGTAGTGTGCAGAAGTGTCCTCCACCATTAAAGAAAACTTACGAGCCACTCTAATCGAGCTCATCAGTTGAACAAGACAAGAGATTAGTCGAGGAGAAATCCTTACAAAATTCCAGCCAGCTTTATTGTGTTTTGGGTGGGCAAAATGACGCATCATCACCTCCAAGCGGTGCTACATATGCCGTGTTTTTTTGAAACCTAGCCACCGATTTTATACGAACATATCTCTAGCAACCAAGCAACCTCGCAGTGGCAGCAACAACAAATAACTAAAAAACATTCATTTTTGCGCCGCCTGAAATTAGGCATCACGAAATTCCCAGCCAGTAACTTTTTGCTGGGGATAAAATCAAGAGTAGTAGCCAGCCGGTTGTTGTATTTATTTTATGTGTAAAATTTTACTTTACTAGGAACTACTGGCTGGCTAGGTTTCAATAAAACACGGCTATAGTAGTGAACTAACGATGAACGTATGTCAAATTCATCTATGCATTTGCAGCTGAACACTTAAAGCTGCGCGAGCACGACTGGGTGAACTTTAGCACGATTGTGGGACCGGATGAGTCATCTCTCCTTGACATCTTCTTCTTCCTATTTTGGCGAGGCTATGATTCGAAAACAAGGGATCATAACCCTTACACTTCACCCCATTTCTACTGATCCGCCTGTGGGGTTTGCCTATTTCACCTCAGAAAATATCGACAGGCCTCCCGATTTCTGATCACTCTGTTACTGAGGCCAATGAAAATTTGTGTGATCCTGGCGTTCATAGGCCCGCCTCTCCGGCCTCGCGATGTCTTGAATGGCCGAAATATATTTCAGACGTCTAACAAGAGCCCACAGAAGGAAGGACGGCGGAAGAATTTTCTCAACGGAATCAGCGGTGGAAGGCATAGACGGCTGTGGCAGACACCTTGCTCGAGCTGCTTCGACATATTCAAATCGCATGTCTGTAAGGATTTCCATAACTTCATCAGGGTTATGGAATAGAGACCCTAAATGGGCTAACAGCAGCGTTCATATCCCCGAAGCGGAATATTAGTGTCAATTCGCAAACCGGCCCCTCGTCCAAGGGAATAAAACACATGGATATGGCACTCCAGGTTAGGGATTATGCCACCGGGGTAATTGCATTACCACGTAAAAAAAAGCTGTTACACCGGGTAACAACAATAATCGCCCTCAATTGGCAAATCGACCTGGAACGCCCACCGACTACTATTTACGGGTATGCACCTGTAATGTGCAATCTCTGTATACCCCATGTGCCGCCCAAAAACTTGAATCTGCCCTCACTCAGTGCAAGGCAGATACTCGTACTACTGCGATTCAGCATACGACGGATAGGACCAGGAATAAAAAAAAAAAGACCCAGCTACGACATTTATTACAGCTGTAACAGAAGGCTGCACAGGCTGGGGTGCGGATTCGTCGTGGGAAATCGGCTTCGACCAAGTGTTATCGACTGGCTGTAACACGCATCAGAACTACATTCTATAATATCAGCCTAATATGTGCATACGCCCCTATCGATGACGCTGAAGCCCCTGTCAAGGAGGAATCTTATGACCTTCTCGACGGTGCCTACGGAGCATGTCCGGAGTTTGACGTAAAAACTGTTCTCGGCGACTTCAATGCGAAAATCGGTAAGGAAACCATCTTTGGCGGACTAGTCGGTAAACACAGCCTCCAGGACAAGACAATTGATTTTGCAGCGGCTCGTAATACGGTGATAAGTAGTACTAGGTTTCCTATACTAAGACTCCAAACAGCAACCTGGCTTTCATTTGATAGTAGAACACGCAACAAAATCGACGAAATGCTAATCGACGCAAGGCACGCGTCCAACATCTTGGATGTGCGCACTTTCCGAGGGGCCAACATCGACTCTGACCATTTTCTTGTTGCAGCTAAATTCAGAGCCAGACTGGCCAACGAGAAGAAGCTGCAAGCCGTCCAGAAAAAGAAGGTTAACGTTGGACACCTTAGCACGCCAGAAGGAACCAGAACCTACAAAGAGCACCTGTCTGCTCTACAGTGCATTCACCAGCCAAAAACGCAAACCGCCAGTGGACCAAATAGCGCACCATTATCAAGGAGGTGGCTGTGACCACCAAAAAGGTGCCCTTGGTATGCTTGGTATGATGATGACTGCGTTCAACGAAAGAAGGAGACAGAATATGCACATAATAAAGCGCTGCAGCGCAAGATAAAAGCAGCGAGAGTGGAATGCCGGATCAGAAGAATGGATGAGAAGAAAAAGGACCACGCAGCTTCCCAGTTCAAGGATATCGAAGTCTCGTGAGCGCAACAACATTCGGAATTTTCTATCGAAAAGCAAAGCAGTTGGCTTCAAACCCGGAACATATGCTCTTCGTTACAGCGAAGGCAACCTAGTCACCGAAATACAGGGAGTTGTTGATGTGTTTAAGCAACTTTTCCAGAAGTTGCTTTACGGGCAGCAAACAGAGAGAGTGATAGGGCAAGAAGAGAACCCACTTCCAGTCAATGACGAACCAACACCATCACCCAGTTTAGAAAAAGTAAGCGCAGTCAAGTATGGTTGGATGAAAGCATTCCCTACGACTGGAGTATCAGATCTATATGCCTCAT
The DNA here is from genome assembly GCA_945910035.1 of Brachypalpus laphriformis. Lineage (NCBI taxonomy): Eukaryota > Metazoa > Arthropoda > Insecta > Diptera > Syrphidae > Brachypalpus > Brachypalpus laphriformis. The sequence continues at coordinate 146,664,912 of OX246755.1, forward strand.
CTTCAAACCAGCCGATACTATGTCTTGTAAGAACTATCAAGGCATATCCCCTGTGTAAACGTCTAAAACCTTTCTACAACACACTAATCGGCGCCTACAGTATGGCTTCTGGCCTGGTAGATCGACAATAGGCCAAATTTGCATACAAAAGCAAATCCTGGAAAAGGCCAGCGAAAATCAAGCCGAAACTGACCACCTCTTGATAATCTTGAACTTAACCAAGCGATGGCCCATTTCGGGATACCGTCAAAACTTATCCAGGTGTGTCGCGTAACACTGGAAAACACGCAATGCTTTGTGCAACTTGGAAATAGTTCTTCCAAACTCTTCCAAACATACACCGGATTCCGGCAAAGAGATGCGCTGTCATGCGACTTATTCAATATTGTGCTGGAGCAGATAGTGCGCAGGGCAGGTGTAAACACGGAAGGCACTTTCTTTCACAATTTCATCCAACTGCTGGGATACGCGGACGATATTGACATCATCGGAAGATCCCGGCAAGCCGTTCTAGGCATTTACAGCAATTAAAGAGCCAGCAGAAGTAAATAAGGACAAGACGAAGTACATGTTATCATCAAACAAGAAATTATCTGCTAAATACCTGAACAGAACATCACTGTTGGTAACTACAACTTCGAGGTAGTTAAGGAGTTTATCTACCTCGGAGCAAACATAAACACCATAAATGACACCTTCGTGGAGATCCGACGAAGAATAATACTAGCGAACCGCTGCTAGTTCGGTTTATCTAAACAACTGGGTTCAAAACTCTTAACTCGACGGACCAATTTAATGCTGTATAGAACGCGCATCTTACCGGTCATGCTTTATGGCCTCGAGTGCTGGACGATAAGTAAGAAAGCAGAGCATACCATATATTGGGTATCTTTGTGCGGAAAATACTCCGTCGGATATTAGGTCCCATATAATATATATAAATACTTTGGCCTAACGCTAGATGAAAAACTCACCTGGAATTCTCACCTAACAAAAGCCATAGACAAAGCCATGATCTTTGGGCCTAAACCCCAAAATGATGCTATGGTTCTACACGGCATTAGCAAGGCCAATTGTCACATATGCAGCACCAGTATGGTGTCAAAAAAACAAAGCAAAGGTCTACACAGAACAGGCTCAATGAACTACAAAGACTAGCCTGTGTATGCACAACAGGTGCAATGAAAACTGCTCCTACTGCAGCGCTGGAGGTTATTCTAAACCTACCAACCCTACGTTCTCATATTAAGAAAGAAACTATGGTTTACGTTTTTATGCTCATCGCAGAAGATAACTCAAATTCCAAACTAGTTCACTCGGATATTGCGCATGAACTCAACAAAAATGAACTACTAGGAATAACAATTACGGAGAAATGTCTGCCAAGATTCAACTTCAAACACAACTTCAAGGTTACATTCGCAGATCGCAATAACTGGGAACAGAACAAACTTACATTTGCCAATAACACTCATGTATGGTATACAGACGGATCCAAGACAGATGAAGGAGTTGGGGCTGGAGTATACGGCGCTACTACGAAAACATTCATTCACTCGTGCATGGAAAAAAGTAACTCTGTATTCCAAGCCGAAGTATTCGCTATAGAATTATGCATCAGAGAAAATATAAACAGATCTATAACCAACAAGAACATTTATATTCTTTCAGATAGCAAGGCTGCTCTACTGGCTATTAAGGCTTATAAAATAACAATCAAACTAGTATGGAACTGCCTTCAACTACTCATATCAGTAGCCAGGATAAACGGTGTTCATCTCAGTTGCGTGCAAGGACACAGCGTATATGAAGGAAATGAAAAAGCTGACCTGCTAGCCAGAACAGGAGCTACGTCAAACTTTATGATGCCAAGACCATTTTGTCGATTACCAGTGAGTACGGCAAAAAGCTGTATCAAAAATTGGCTAAAATAAAAAGCGCATTATTACTGGATGAAAACTGAAGGTAACAGACAAGCCAAGATCTTTCTGCCAAATGCTTCGCTCAAAAGAACTAAACAACAATTAACTAGGAGTCAAACTCGAATAGCCACAGGTTTCCTTACAGGGCAGTGAAAAAACATCTCATGGCTATGGGAATAGCACAAGACAGCATCTGCAGAATGTGCAACGAAGACGAAGAATCAGCAGAACACATCTTATGTCACTGTAACTGTCTAATCAGAAGACGTCATCCTTATTTAGATAAATTATACCTTGAAGCAGAAGACCTATCTGCAAGCTCACTCAAAAGCATATTAGAGTTCATCACCGAATCGGATAGATTGAATGAGCTTTAAGATCAGAGGAAATCACATTAGGCCCAATTAGGCCGCACTGATAAGGTGACAATCCCACCTCTTCAACAATCTACAATATAGGTACCGTATGCGAGGAGGGCGAATGGAGAAGATACAACCACAAATTCTATGAGTTGTACCAGGATTTGGATGTAGTCCAAAAAGCTAAGACACATCGCCTACATTGGCCTATGCACATCGAACGAATGGACAACAACGTTCCAGCGAAGAGAATCTTTGAATCTCAGCCCCCAGGTTCGAGACGACTAAAAAAGACCAAACCTTCGGTATAAAGACCAAGCTGTAGCGTATGCCAGAAAACTTGGTCTTCACAAATGGAAGCAGCATGCCCGGGTCCGTAGAGGATGGAAGGCAGCCGTGTCTTAGACAGAAACTCTTCAAGGGTCGGGAGCCCTTAAAGTAGAAGTAAGTGGCAAGTGAAGCTCTGTGCTAAAGAAATATGAATGTATTTATATGCACCGCATGTGACAGAATGATTCATCAATGTCGTTCATCAGTGTGGTTTGGGTGTAAACCCACATAAAACTGAACTGGTGCTCTTCTCAAGGAAATATAAAATTCCGTTCATTGATCCTCCCTTTCTTAATGGAATCAGCTTAAGTTTCTCTGATAAAGCAAAATAATTGGGTCTTTTCCTGGATAGGAAACTAAGCTGGAAACCGAACATTCAAGAAAGAGTAAAGAAAGCTACAGTAGCACTTTTCTCTTGCAAAAAGCTATTGGAAATAAATGGGGCTTACAGCCTCCAATAACTCACTGGATATACATTTCGGTCATTAGACCGATGCTCACATACGGGGTGATTGTCTGGTGGACAGCGTTAGAAAAAGCTATAAATTGCGATTATCTAAGTAAGGTCTAGCGTACAGCTTGTCTGTGCATAAGCGTTGCACTACGTATAACTCCCTCTGCGGCACTGGACATTATGTTTCATCTGTTACTCCTCGCTATATTTAGCAAACAAGTGGCAGCGAGTGCAGCCGTTCGCAATGAAGCTAACAAACAGTGGTCAAGAAAAGAATTACCACAAAAATTGCCACACCTCCATTCTGAATAAATTCACAATCTCTCCCGAAAACACGGACTACACCATCCCACGTCAAAATTTTGACAAGAACTTCCTTATCACCATCCCTTCCAGATCACTCTGGAATGAAGAGGCTTTTTAGAAGATGGGTCGATCCACTTCTATACTGACGGCTCAAAAACTAAAGACGGAGTTGGTGGAGGTGCTTGCTGTGACTGGCTTAATCGTAAGCTCTCCTTCCGTCTACCAAATCTTTGTAGCATGTTCCAGGCGGAAATAATGGCGATTAGGAGGTCTTATCTTAGCTAAAGAAAAACGTGATAACCACCAATGACATCCGTATCTTTTCAGGTAGCCAAATCCTTGGAATCGATCTCTATAAATTCAGTAGTAACCCTAGACTGCCATTCGTCTCTTAAGGAGATGGAGGAGCAGTTTAATATTCACCTCTGTTGTACCTATCCTTCCAGACAAGGATAATCTAGGTATACCAATCGCTGCTTGTAAATTTATATTCAAGCTAGATGCAATCGAAAGAACACATCTTAGGTGAACAAGTGGTACAACATGTCTAGCGACAAAGCAGATTTGGCCCATGTTGGATCTGAAACTTTCTAAGAAATTGATCTCTCTTAACCGATTGAATATTGGCTCTATTATAGATGTAATTACAGGACACTGTCTAATAGGCAAGCATGCAACAAGAGGAAGAAACCATTCCTCACCTTCTTTGTGCACGTCCAGCTCTCTCCCATAGAAGAAAGCGTCATATATGTGTATGTTGGTGGAAGCTGGCTTACACCTTAACCTAACCAGCCTAGCTTATTTATCAATGCCCAGATTGCAGCTCGTCGCCCAGTCGAAACATCCGTATTTCTGGGTTTCGACCACACCGCTGACAACCTACATACAACACCCTAACGTTTGAACCTATACGAATCAACATAGTTGCTACAACAACAACATGAAATACCTAACGATGGTCTCGTATAGATTCTAGATTATATATATCACCTTTTGTATCGAACCTGTAAGGGCTTGAATGTGGCTTTAGATGGAGAAAAAATAAAAACACACGGAAAATGCGAAAACGAAAGCCAGGCGGCTGAAAATGTGAATAGTGTTTATGGTACTGATACTGTAACAGCCAACCACGCGCACTTTTGGTTTCGTCGATTCCGTTCCGTTAATATCGATGTCACAGATGCACCACGCTCTGGAAGGCCAATTGTCGAAAATGTCGATAAAATCATGAAAATCGTCGAGTCTGACCGTCATGTAAGCACTGTTTCAATTACCCACGAGCTAAACAATGCACAAAAAACCGTTTTGAACCATTTGAATAAGACTGGATACAACAAGAACCTCGATGTATGGGTACCACACAAGTTAACGCAAAAAAACATCATGAAGCGAATTTCCATCTGCCAATCGCTGCTGTATCGCAACAAAATCAACCCATTTCTGAAGCAGACAGTGACTGATGATGAAAAGTGGATCACTAACGACAACTTAAAATGAAAATGGTCGTGGTCGAATCGCGCTGAGCCAGCGCAAACGGTGGCCCAGCTAGGATTGACGGCCAGGAAGGTTTTGCTGTGTGTTTGGTGGGATTGGCAGGGAATCATCTACTCCCCTACGGCAAAACTCTTAATTCGGACCTGTACTGTCAACAATTGGACCGTCTGAAGGAAGCAATAGCCCAGAAGCGGTCAGCTTGGGCCAATAGGAGAGGAATTGTGTTCAATCAGGGCAACGCTAGGCCATACGCATCGAAAGAGAATCGCCAGGAGCTCCGGGAGCTTGGTTGAGAGGTTCTTATGCATCTACTCTTATAGTCCGGACCCGCCACCAAGTGATTACCACCTGTTCCTGTCCATGGCGAACGGTTTTGCTAGTGAAAAATTCGCCTCAAGAGAGGCTTGTGAAAATCGGCTGTCCCAGTTTTTTGCCAATAGAGATGAAGGCTTCTATAAGAGAGGCATAAGGGAATTACCTTCAAGTTATCGAACAAAACGGCGCATATTTGACCTAAATCTGATCAGTCTAAACAAAGCCTTCAATTTCATGCAAAAATAATGGATTTCTTTCTACTACACCTGATATTAAAAAGAGCAAATGCGTGGGCGTTATAAAACAAAATAATAATAATAAGAAGCCTACCGATAAGATAACATCAAATGAAAACAGTTTTTGAAGAAGTTACGAGAATGCCAGTGTCTTATCGAATTTTCTAAACAAATTTCGAGAATCTCCACAGCATTTAAATTTTATAAAAAACAAAAAGTGTCAAGTACATAAACAAGCTTTCATACAAGCTTTCTGCATAAAAATACCCGGTATGCTAGCCTTGAACTCAAAATAAGTAAAACAAAAAAATGTACAAACACAAGCACATGTCGTAACTTATTTTAGATTCAAATTTTTGCGATCAACATCTCTCTAATAAAAGCATCTAAACATTGGCAATTAGAATGAATAAGGGAGTTGCATAACGCCGCAGTACTTTAGACTGAATATGAATGCAAAACTCATCAATTATCCCGAAGACAGCTTTATAACTTTTTAACTAAGATAGGCAACGTAAACAAACAATATATCAATTGGCTGTGCTTATCTGTAAATCAAGCAAAGCTGTACTTTTTGGATGACCTTAGCTGAGAGCTTCTGAACTATAAAGATAGTGATAAGCTACGCCTATCAAGGGAAGAATTCAAATGAATAAGAGCAGGAATACACGCCAAATCTAAACGATAACCTTCAGCTAATTAGGCGAATGCCGTGACACCAATTATGCTCTTGCCACAATTATGCTCTTGCTTCGCTAATTGCCGCAATACGTGTTCTTAATCAGTAGTACGTAGCCATAAATCGCGTTTTCTTGAATTACCCATGTGATAACAGATAGTTTCGCCAAAGTATTTTGGGGAATGTCCCATCCAGACAGTGTACTACTGATAACCACCAGTGGCCATGTGATGTTTTAACGAAACGATGACGAAACGAGATACCTGAACTGCTCTTGAATTTATTTTTACACCCTGACAACACAAGACTGCCTAAAAGGATCGCACTGAGTGGAGGAAACCGAAAGTGACCCTCAAAATCAATCGACAGAGAGAGTTCACCGACCTGACATTTCACCCAACTCGACCTCAATCGAACGAAAGAAACGAAAAGATCGAAAAAGAATTTTACTAGAAGGACGACAATATCGACGACAGCAGACCATGGTTAGATAACAAGCCCCCCACGTATATGTAAAGTGAGGTTAGGTAGGTGGAGAATTTTTCCTCCAATTCGCCCCGCAATGGGAAATTACTATTCCCTAATTCAGCGTTGATTACGTAGCTGGAAGTATTGATAACTCCTTTCATATTTTAATGAATAATACTACACTACTAGAGAAGCTCTTACGTACCTGACTTTGTAACACCCTCAACGAAGCAGACATCCTTCAATATTTGAGTCCACAACAAAATTAACAAATATAATCCTCTTTGGCAAAATAAGTAATCACTCGACACTTTAGTTGAGAGCTAAGGAGCTCAATAAACGGATTTAATCGGAATTTAATTTTATAATTCAACAAATGAAATGACAGACCGGGGAGCAAATCTTCAGCCTTCTCAGCTGGAAGATTTTTTATTCTGAGTTGAGTGAGAAATTTTCGTTTTTTTGGTTGCGAGGAATATGGTAAATTTTCTTGATTATACAACCACCATATCGGGGGAGTGACATTCTTAGTGATACCCGTGACATCTAGCGGGAGGTAGGCTTGCAGTTGATTTATTAGCGAATTGATTTAATTTAAGGTTTTGAGGAGTCTTTTGAAGAAGAAAAACAGAAGAAACTGTATGTTTGAACTGATTTGTTGGCAAAGTATGCTGTTTTCCTGTAAATAGAAATAAATATTTCCCATTTTTAGAGTTTCATACACGAACCATAGTAATTTCAAATGAAATACTCGCGTGGTGACGCTGACTACATTATGGGGCATGTTCAAGTGTCACTTTGGATATTTCAAATACGAATTTTTGAAGGTAACTTATTTACTTTTTTATTTTAACAAATTTCCTGAAAAAAAAAGAAATTGTAAACAGAGCAATTGTTAACTTATAAGGCCCAAGAAATATATCTAAAATCAATCGTTTATTGTGGTGTTTGCCCACAGGACTAGGCAAATTTGAAAGGGTTGTCTCGAATAGAATTTCCAAATAATTTTCGACTTGAATCGTTTCTCAGCTTTGGAACTACCGCCCTATTTGCTTACAACAGCTCGTTACTTAAAATTCGCTCAGTAGATTCACCTTATCTCATAGCAAGGCTTGTTGTCAAACTTGGGAAAATGGGTTGTCATGCGAACCTTATGTGCAGGGAGATTTTTTAACACTTGTAAATGCAGATGTAGACGAATGGTTGGTGAGGTACAAGTGCACTACGACCCTAGGTAGGTCTATAAATAAAAAAAATAAAATAATATTTGGCGCAACAGCTCTTTAAGTACCAGGGCCTAGCTTTTCGCAACCACTCATGTGCGTTATATTTTTCACAGGAATAGAAGTAACCTACAGTTTAGCGCCGCATCCGAAGGGCAATTTGTTTTAAGAAGCTTTCTGGTGACAACAAACCGTACTCTCGGATGTTTGTCAAACGTTCCCGAGAGGTGGAACTTTCTAGGATTCGAACCTGGTACCTCAAGCGCAGTGATCCGACACTAACCACTTACGCCACGGCGCCCATAGTAGGTCTATTGTGTCCCCAAACTAAGGCTCACTTCATGCAGTCCAGCTGCTTTGTTAAAGTGGATCCAGCGAAGGTAGATCCGTCTCTGATAGGACATAGGCACCTAGATGACTGACTCTTCCTAGGGATAGAAAAGTATTTTCATACAAATTCTCTTCTGTTGTATCTGTTGTTAGCAATCAAATGGAGGGAAAGTTCCTTCTTCCTGTTTAAAAAAGTAGTGGGTATTAAATGGCCGACTGACAAATATAATGCTATAATGCACTGACGATCAGTGCGCGTTTGTTGCGGATAAATCAACTACAGATGCCATCTAAAGTATAAGGATTATACTGGAAAACTTCGTGATTCCTTAAAGAATTTGCATATTGTATTGGTTGACAGAAAATGTGGGTAATGACCGAAAGAATAAGATCGCGGATACAAGCTGCCGAAATAAGGTTCTTCGCGGTGTTGTTGGAATAACTCGTAGAAATCGAGTGCGGAACACCAGAGTGCGCGAGGCGCTCAATGTTGTGCATGTACTTCTCCGAACGGAACGATCTATGCTTTGATGGTTTCGTCACTTAGTACGTATGCCCCAGAATGGCTTCCAAGACGTACCATGATTGCCGTGCCATCAGGTAGGCGACCCCTCGGTAGGACTAGAAATAGATGATTGGATCAAGTCCGACGTCTCTCCTGGAGTCGTCTAAGGATTCCTCCTGATGAGTTGGAAGCAATGGCGGAAGATGGAGAAGAATGGAGAGTCCACCTAAGCATCCTACCCCGTGACCCTCACGAGGGATAAGCGGACTATTGGAATTTATGTAGGTCTGTATCTGCTGGTTGACTTTGAAAAAACATTTGAAAGACAACCACGAGATCGGATATGGTATCGCTAAGACATCGAAGGATTCACTTATGTACAGATGTTCATGGATATACCTATACGAAGGAGTGAGGGCAAGAGTAAGAAGCCCCGCTGGAGTAACTGAAAAGGGTGCAAAAGGGAATCCTTTTAAGTCCTTTCTTCTTTATTGCAGCCCTTGACTATATGCCTGACGGCAAAGTGATGCAGATGAAGGAAAATTAATTATTCGCTGACGATGGATCCATCATAAGTGAGGATACTACATCCCTGCAAAGAGCACTTAACGCATGGGTGGACGTTTTGAAGAGAATTGGGTACCGCATTAGTCCAAAAAGACCAAGTTCTTGTGCTGCTCATTCTCTGATCCACTCAGCCTTATTCCAGACATTGATTTGAATGGAACGGTGCGAAAAGTTCAAATATATGGGATCTATGATCAATAGCGAAGTAGCCTATGATAACGACATCAATCATCGCGTAAGACTAAGCTGGATGAAGATGCGTGTCACTTTCTGTGACCGAAAAATGTCCCTAAATTGAAAAGAAGACTACCCTGCAGTTGTGCATCCAAAACTCACATACACAATTTTTTTTTCCGAAGGTAAGTGAAAAATCTTCCATAGACACTATGAGAATAGCAAGCGCGTGCTCATAGTAGTGTCAGATTCTTACTGACTAAAAAAACACCACCCTTCGATATAAATTTGTTAGATATCGCAACTAAATATAACTTATCAAGCAATTTTTCTATCACGAAATAGAAACGTTTGGCAGGTTACATTCCACTGAAGGATCCTGCATATTCCGCAATCTAGACGCGGTTAATCATTATCTCGCCAAGTCGAAAGGTTTCGTCCTTTGTAGTCGGCGCAATAAATTGCTCTCATCCAAAATTTGTAGGACTATATTGTTGACATATCCGATTAGTCGGTTTCTATGCTTTCTCGCGAAGCTTCTAGTTTCAACTTCGATTGTCGGAATTCCGAGATACCTGTGGATACACAATGGTTCACAATGTTGGACAATGTAAAAAACGTATGAAAGGAAATTAACGGCCTTTCTCAGGTCCCGAACCAGCGTTGGGTTTCTCTGCGTCCTCGGTTATGGCTTCCATTGACTTAGTTCTGAACAGTTTGATGTATTCGACTTAGTTTATCCAGCATTTACGATTATACCGTGTATCCAATGCCGGATAAGTGTGAAAGCTCTCATCTATCTGTACACTTCGAACCGGATACACGACATCGGATGTACATAATTATATGAAACGGGTATATTTTTATTTGTTGGTGGCTTCTTACGGTAATGAGCAAATGTGTACAACAAAGACAGTCTAGATCGGGTACATTTCTCAGGCTCAATTACCCAAGTTTAACATTAGATAGAATAGCGGCCATATTATTCACTCCAGGTGTAAAGCAGGTTAAAGTGAATTTTAAACCCTACCATTTAATCCGCATTTTTTAAACTCGAAAATGTAAACCTATGTTCATAATATTCACTCAAAAACATGTATCAAACCCGGTGGATTAAAGATGCATTTAACCCGGATTTAAAACAGTTTAAATGCGTTCTTAAACCGTTTTAAGCCTACGTATTGTCAAATTTTGACAGCGATAGGGTGTCACCTCCAGTCGATGAGACGACATCAACGCCAACAACAAGTCAGACTTCGAATTTATTTAAAGAGTTATGTATCTCCTATATTGTCGACCCCTGCTCTAACAGTGGCTGCAGTGGCAACAACAGCCTCATTGAATGATGAAATGGCCACACCATGGCCAATGGACAGAAGATGTTTCACCATCTGCTGTTCTATCAGCTCTTCCAGAAATTCGTCTTCTGGCGATGAGCATATCAACATTTTATAAATTTCACAAATGAAATACTTTTTTTGGTTCTTGCTTCTTTTCATATTTATTTCACTTTTCCTGCCTCTTGCGATCAAAGAAATATCAAGTGTGACTCGAAGAAATCATGAAATTGTATTTTAATCCGAGTTAAAGTACTTAAACTGGTTTTCGGACGGCAATTTAAATTTGATCGGGTAAAACGCCAACCAGGTTAACCCAGGTTAAAGTGAGTGAATAATATGGCGGTAAGAAGGTGCGTCCAGGTCGAACTTGGAGAGGCATGTATGACAACAAATGGTTGCATACTCTATTTGTATATAATAACTGAACAAAAAAAATAATTATTTATAATTTGAATGCTACTTCACGCTTCTTAATGTCGTTTTTCATTCTGCGTGTGTTGGTGAATGTCAATTTTTTTGTTTACATTTTTTACAGATAAACAAAGCAAAATATGGCTTCTTTTTGCCCAATGGAAAAGATCATTAGCAATCCCATCATGGTTTTATTAACATTTATCAATTTGTTAATTATATCTGTGTAAAATTTGTTTCTACTAAATTGCCCCAACTGAGAAAATAAAATAAACAAAGGAATGCGTCTTGTACCATATGACTGACAAGTAGTCCGAAGTAAGGGTTTATATGTGTGAGTGCATTTTGAAAGCAATCCCAAATGAAATCCGGAACAGAAAAGCACTCCCGGTTATTAGGTCTGTTTCCTGTCTCAAAAAAAAAAAAAGAAAGAAACTATTGAAGCTGTCATTCGGACATTTTGCCGCTATGAAATAATTTTTCACTCTGAACTTAATTTCGATGTTTGCAGCACTCGTTTTTTTTTATACCAAGTAGATTATTATTAATTCAAACATCATTCAAGACAAAAAAATTAGTCCATTATTTCCGCAATATGCAAAATAAATAATAACCACAAATGTCATGCCGTTTTGACAGCTCGACTTTTCACACCCAATGAAAACTTCAGTCATTTCAGAGCGACCCCAGATTTCTAAAAAACAAACTATTAAGACGTTTGTGCTGCCAAGTTTTTGTGGCCATATACTCTTCAGCGGGGATGTGCGATTTCTTGTGTCTTTGTGTTAAGCTCATATATGATATCAAAAAAGCGCATAGTAATATTAATAATAAATATAAATTGAGATATGGTAATAATGCCAAACCAGACAAATGTATTTTGAATATGTAGGTGTAAAGTGTTCCGTGCTACAATATAATATTCGCAGAGGTTTTTTTGTTTTGGTCAAGACGGGAAAAAAAGATGTCTTAGGGAACCTAGAGGTATTCGATTTAGAACCCTTTGAATGATTTAACTCTACAAACTATACAACAAAAGATAATAAGTGATAAAGTTTTAAGAAGCGAAATAAATATACTTCAGAGTAAAACTTTACAGAAAATGGTATATACGATAAATGTACCTCCAAACCAACACGATTTAATCGGTGCCGCCGCGATGGCGATCATTTCGCGGTGACGGCGACAATGAAATTCACGGGTATGCCCACACCAAAGCGACAGTTTTGTCGCAATGTTTGCGAAAATGTAGTCCTCATCAGACGAAGAAGCGCTTTTATTTCTTCTCTTCCACACTTTATCCTTCTTTCTCATATTTTTATAATCTTCGTGTGATAGATCGTATAAAATCGGATATTTTTTCACAAATTCAATTAACCTCTCATTATACGCTATACCTATTTTAACGGCGACAAACCCGCGAGAGCGAAAAAAACACTAAATGCAGCGACACTCATGCTCTGAATTTTAGTGGGATAAATTTCTTTCGGCGGATTTGTGAAATCTGTCAAATCGCTGTATACGTACTTTTTTGTTGGCTTGTTCCTTCTCTTTTTTTCATGTACCAATGGATTTGAGGTTTGACGTTTAATAACTGGGCAACTTTTGTGGTTAAATCCGTTCATTTACTTTTTCTTAACTTTACCTCTCTTTGAGAGAATTTTACCCCCACTCTTTGAAATTCGACAATCTACGAATTTAAGTGCAAAAGTACGTAAACGGACCTAAAGTAAAAACTCATTCGCACCAAAATTCGTAACTTATTACTTATTTGAAATAGTCTCTTAAGAGGCAAATTTACAAAAAAGGATCGGATTGAGCAAAAAAAAAAAAAAACAGTCCTCTTTTTAAACATCAGAAGCATATGTGAGAAAGAAATAGTGAATAGGTCCGTTCGCGTACTCTCCGAGCAAAATTAATCAGTTGTCAAGAGAATAAAAACTCTCAGAGAGCGGAAGTAAACGAGTAAAAGAACAAGAGTAAAATACTCGAATGAAAAGCGAGCCATTTCGAGTCAACTGTTATTAAAAAAAAATTATAATAAACAAATTAAACTCGTGTGAAAGCCAACCGATTCATATTGAGTTAAAAAAATAATGTTTTGGGAGAACATTCACACATCACAGCATTTTCTTCAAGATACCTCGCATCTATTTTTTTTTTATGTCTATTGACTTTTTGAAATGGAATCAAAAACTCCTTGACTCATTTGGCAATCATTCGGCCATTGACGTATTATATATGAACTGCTAGTGCTCAACTTCACGCATGTTCCAACATCTCAAGCGCCATTGTTTCAGTTCGGTATTAAACAGAAACAAAATATCCGCCATCATAGATATACGCCATAGTAACTTGCGCCATCTGTGTTTGTTCAAGTGTGCTGGCTGTAAAAAACTGTTAACATTTAAATAGTTTCAATATTCGTTCCCTTAGATGTCATAGTTCGCGAGCCAATGGAAAAAAAAGTTGTGTTTTGATTTGCGTTTTTGATTGTGGAAAAATAAGCTGGAAACATTTCATTGTGGAATAAATAATAACGCTAGCTAAATAAAAGGAGGATAGAGATAAAATGAAGTGCTATGTAGTTGGCTGTGATTCACAATAGAGATTGTGTTGCAACGAAATTCAAATCCGTAATATTGTAACTGTAGGAAACAAGAAAAGATTTGCAGTGACATCTATGACAAGGAATATTGAAACTATTTGAATGTTAACAGTTTTCACAGGCAGTAAACTTGAACAAACACAGATGGCGCAATGGCGGATATCTATGATGGCGGATATTTTGTTTCTGTTTAATACCGAGCTGAAACAATGGCGCTGGAGATGTTGGAACATATTTTCTGCAGACGTAGTCAAGGTTATCGTGAATGAATTTACCCTCGGAATTTTCCCCCCGAACAAAAACTAGGTATCTTCAAAAAAGAGGAAATAATTCCGCGGAAAAGAAATAGGTATCATAAATGACAATTCGGGAGAATTTACAACGCGATCACGGTATTTAATTTCTCCCCGATGAATTTTTTTCCTATTTTTGAAGATACCTAATTTTTTTTCGGGGGAAAAATTCCGAGGGAAAATTTATTCCCGATAACCCTGAGTATGAAAGTGACATTTCACTAGCAGTCCATATATAATACGTCAATGCATTCGGCAGTTTTTACGTTCGTGCCGCCCGAATTTCTTCGAGCACATTCAGGCACAGAGGGGAAATACTCGTTACTCGTTACTTATCAATTTTTCTCTTTATTTGTCATGTTCGCTCAGTACGCGAATACACTTCGAGCACTTTAGAGCACCTTAAAGCACCTTAAAGCGCTTTAGATTGTATACGCGAATGGACCTCATGTATCGTTGTTATTTTATTCAACACCACACATATTTGTTTCCTAATTATATATTTCAGAAGCATAATCTATCGTACTACCAGACAGTATCGCCTTCTTTGGTGTAGACGTAGGAAAAACTTCGATGCTATGCGTTTCCCTTTTATCTTCCGTTGGTTGAGGGTTGCCATTTCACTCTGGGACTCGAACAAGCACACATCGGGTAAAACGCTAACACACTACCCGCTGCCAATGTCACATACCTAATATTGACTTGTTTAAAATAAATAAAAAATAAATTAAAAGGCCGAAATCTAAGTAAATTGTACCAGAATAATGGCGAGAAGTCGATTTTAAAAGTTTTCCAAAAATTTAAGGATCTAATTCGACTAAAGTAAAGTAACCGCTAATTGCCACGTCCGTGAACGTATGGCTCGTAACGTAATTATTTCTCCCACAATCGAACTTTGTAGTTTCCGTGAACGGACCCATTCGAAATCGAAATGTCATTCGAGCGGTGCAACGAAAACGGAATAGTTGAACAAAGCGGGAGAATAAACAAAATGTTGGTTTTTTTTTATGAATAAAATGAGTATATCGAAATAATATTGATAAATGAATTTCGTAGGACGAATTTGAACAAAATAAACTCAACGCAAAAGACAATGCTGGCGGACTACATGAAGGAGCACCCCAGTTTGGCGAGAAATATTCTTCCTAACTGTGCTGAAGGGAGATCCACAGCAATCCGACTGTGGAACGAACTTGCTAGTAAACTCAATTCTGTGGGTCCACCAGTAAAAGATGCTAAACTGTGGCGAAAGGTATTCT
Organism: Brachypalpus laphriformis; assembly: GCA_945910035.1. NCBI lineage: Eukaryota > Metazoa > Arthropoda > Insecta > Diptera > Syrphidae > Brachypalpus > Brachypalpus laphriformis. Next base: position 146,680,185 of record OX246755.1, read on the forward strand.
TCATTAGACGCATTTCCAAGCTAAATGAGTTAATTTCATAGGTATACGCCGACCAAAAATATCAAGCCAAGAAAAAACTCTCATTTAACAAAGCGGCGAAGCGAAAATCGGGTGGCGGACCGTATGAGGTAAAATTGTTGACCCAAGATGAAAGGCAAATCATAGAAGCTAGTGGGCTAGCAATACCAGAGGAGGGTCTTGTAAATGCAAATGCATTAAATGTGTCTGATTCAAATGAAATATATTTAAAGGAAGAGCCAGAACAGACGGGAGACGAGTTTGTATATTCCTCCGACGACTCATACATATTGCCATCTTTTACTAAGGACACCAATAATACAGAACAAGAAAACCAAAAGGAAGGGATTGAGTTTCAAAAAGAAATAATTGCTAAACTAGATAAACTTTTGAGCATAGAAGAGAGAATTCTTCAAATGAAAGAAGAGAAGCACGAGGCGGTTATGGCAGTGAAGAGGATTGAACTGCAGCTTAAGACACTCGAGTTGAAGATGTTAGAATCTAAGAATGTCAAGTAGTTAACATTGTTTAGTTTATTTATTACACCTCATTACCTACTTAGTTTTAAATGAATTCTATGTACAAGAATCTGTTAAGTTTATACATAAGGTGTTCTTCAAATTAAACTATAATTCTTAAGTAAAAAAAAAAAAAAAACATTTCGCGTTAAAGAACATGTTCTCACTATGGTTGGGCTTTTCAGAATACAATATGCATTCCAGTTTGATTCCTTAGTAAATGACCTTTCTATTCTATTCTAAAAAACATTGCAACGAATCTGACCATTTGCTATTGTAAATAGCATAGAAACTAGTTACCTCGATAAGATCAAGAGATACTGCGACGACTGGAAGTCGGAGACTATCTTGTTTAGGACGCCGATGTCTGGAGCCTAGAGGGATACCAGAAAAACTGGCGGTAGTTCTCAATCATTGGACAGCACGGGCCACTTGCGTGTCAAAGTTTTGTCAGGTACCTTGGGATCTGGCTAGATCAATATCTACATTTTAGCAAACATAGATTCTGCAGCCAGAGTCAAAGTTAAAAGTAATCTGCCACACGGCTTTCATTCGGCCTGTGCTCGCATAAGAATGCCCCATGTGGTCACTCGTTGGCTGTACGTGTCTGTTATCAGGGGTCGAATCGCGTCCTCCGACAACGAATGACTGGAAACGTAATTTGTATTGTGTTGCTAGTAGATCTAGCAACAACATACATAAAAATTACGTGACAAGTTATCCGTTCACAGAGAACGCGATTCGACTCCAAGCCTATACTTCTCTATGGCGTGATTGTATGGTGGTTTGCTCTTGATAGGGATGTCCACCTCACTCAACTAGCTAAAGTGCAAAGATCTGCATGCATTTGCATCAGTGATGCACTGAGAACTACTCCCTCTGCAGTGCTGAACATTTTGTTCAACCTGCTATCCTTGGATATTTTTGGCATACTAATTGCTGCTAGTGCGGCCATCCGTCTAAGAGCATCCTCTCAGTGGTCTAGTTATCGCATCGGCCGCTCCTCGCTTTTCTCAACTTCACCCACGAAAACACGGACTACACCCCGCCGAAACTAAGATTTGACCGAAATTTTCGTACGAGCATCCCTGAGCGGGATGAATGGGACAACTCCCCCCTATCGATGGTACTCGTTATTGTTGTAGCAACTATGTTGAATCGTATGGTTCAAACGTTAAGGTGGGTTGTCATCAGTATGGTCGAGGCCCAAAAATGCGGCAGCTTCGACTGGGTAAGTCCATAAGGATCTTCGTGTTAGTGTTGTGGGGTGCGACGAACAGCTGAACAAATGGGCGGTGTTATGTGGCGATGAGCTGCAGTCCGGGCATTGATCATTGATACTGTCGATACTGATGGTACTCGTAGTTTGGTTCACTTCTTTATAGATGGCTCTAAGACCGAAGTCGGGGTGGGCTTTTCTCGGAAAAGCTCAACCTGAGCATCTCGTTCCGCCTCCCTGATCATTGTTGGGTTTTTAAGGCGGAAATCATGGCGATTAAGGAAGCCCTGTCCTGGCTGAATTGTAATGTACTATCTGTCAGGAATATAAGCATTTTCACTGGCAGTCAAGCGGCAATCAAGTGCCTGGAATCGTGCTCCTTCACTTGAAATGCCGCCTTAAACTATCGTTTATCTCTTACGGATATAACAGAGCAGTTCAACATTCATCTATGCTGTGTGCCAGGCCACAGGAACATTGCATTAAACTGCAGAGTGGGCGAGCTCGCTAGACAGGGTGCAACTCTAAAGATTCTGCCTGATAGGCAAGCCCTAGGTTTGCCCCTCGCTACATGTAAGCATTTACTAAAGCTGAACGCTAGTAGAAAGACCAACCTTCTTCTTCTTCCTATTTCGGCGAGGTTATGATCCGAAAACAAGGGATCATAACCCTCCCATTTCACCGCATTTCTAGTGATCCGCCTGTGGGGTTCGGCTTATTAGAAAGACCAACCACAGATGAGAAAACGGCTCCACGACATTTCGAGACAGATCTGGCCTAAGCTGGACCAGAAACGTAGTGCCGAGTTGGTCAAGCTAAAGCGATCACATATTAGCTGCGTTATCGGTGTGCTCACTGGACACTGTCTTATAGGCCAGGAAGCCAAACAACTTGGTCTCTTCTCCAACGACTTCTACAGGAGTTATAGGGACGAGGAGGGAGAAACCACCCTTCGCCTCCTATGCACTTGTCCAGCCCTGTCGCATAAAAGAATGCTCCATCTAGTGCCCACCCCGTTCTTTGAAGACCTCAGCTATTTGGCATCCTTAGGCGTCATGAGCATCCACCGCTTTATCGAAAGCTCCGGTTAGTTTTGTTAATCCCTGAGTGGCCTAATGGTTGATCCTTAGTATCACAGAGGACCTTTACTGGTCTAAGTGTGTCTGCACTTTCGTACAAACAGCCAACCTAACCTAACCTAACACAACCTAAGTCCTCTACAACGACGAATCTGATCAGAGTGGATCAGTTTTTGACCAAGATGATTCGAAGGTACATTAGAAAAGCAATTACCACGATGAATAGCCTAATCTTCAGGGCTTACCAGCCCAATTTCCTCTACCACGAGAGTGTACACCTTAACGGCTTTATATTATAGAGGCATTCTTTTATTTCGATCAGAGAGGTCTGATGCAGGACAGGTTAGCGGTGCCGCTAATCTTCCACGTCGCCCAAACAGATGTGGAGCGTCTCAGGATTAGCAGGTCGGTTTCAGGTCGCGAAATAAAGATGCAGATGGCAGCACAACCAATTTTAGTAGCTGGTAGAGGGGGATGGAACGCCGTTTTCGTTTCCCCCAAATCAGTTGCAAGTAAACCCACTGAACTCACTAAGAAATGAGATGAGTTTGCTAGACAAGGCAAAAGAAAGACTTCTCAGATCCTGAATCTGCGTTGGATCTTCCAGTATCCTGGGACGATCTAGTTTTTTATGAACAGGATGGCATGACTCCAGAATGAAGGCAGACTAAATAAATGTCCCTGGACGTCTGCAAGACATCCAGACAAATTAGTGGCGCTCTTACAGGGCACTACAAGTTTTCAGTCTGAACGTGTCAGATTTCAGTGAGACCACCGTCTGCGACTCCTGTGTAGAGAATGACGATATTGCGCAAAACTTCTTCTCCAATAGTCTGATCCGATGAGTGCGCATGTCTTACTGGCCGTTAACAAATGATTGCTCCCTAGTAGGACGTACAATGGAATGTATTTCAGTCTGACTGCTTCAGTGGAGAGTTCTGAAGTAGATCAGAAATGCTCTGCCTGGTCTCGCTAAAAGGTCGCATATCAGCACAACTTAAAGAGTCGTTATGGGACATTGTCTCATTGGTAGGCACGCCAGAAGGCATAGCCACTTTTTGAATGATTTCTGATGGAGAAAGACCTTTACATTCGTCCCTCGCTCTCGATTAGTATAAAGAAAACTACTTCGAAGCTTACATCGTTCGACAAACTGCCGAATATGGCTGTCAGGTGCCTCCTGTCGTTTATAAGTATGTCTGATTGGATCTGTGACTAATAATACTTACATCCTCGTGGTTCCACAGAAACGCTCTAGCTTAAGTGTCCTCTGGTTGAGCCTTACCTCTCGAAGTATGCCATAACTCAAACCAAACTTGCTGCAAAGGTCTGGCCATTCGCTTTGTCTAGTTTCCACAACACGCAAAACCAACACAATTGTTTATACGCAAATGAATCTTTATTTACTCGAAAATTATATACTTAACCTATGCAGTCCACTTAAGACAGCGTGTATCTTGATGAGTGTGCAAGCAGCGAATGCAACAGTACCTGGTGCCGCACGCGGTGCAGTTGTACTTGGAGAAGTTGCCGCACACAGCACAGAAGTGTCGAGGTGGGAATTTCGATGGCGGCGCCAAAGCCGTAAAGTAGTTGGGACCATCCGGGTGAATTTGTTTTTCTTCCTCCAACAACTGTGCCAGAGTTTTCCTGTACTTTGCCTTCGATTCGATCCCCTTACGCTTTGGCTTCTTCTCCTTGGGGCTCTTGAGGCTGTCCTGGAACTTTGGCAACTTCTTAGACATCACCAAATCCGCGTGGGGATCTTCATGGAAGTTGTCCTGTTCTAGGGCCTCCAGAGCCTTCCTTGCTCGTCGCTGCCTGGCTGCTTCATCAAGAACACGCTTCTTGTCGGCATCCTTAATTCTATTTGATTCTCTCCCCGACATTGTTTTGCTTATTATTCCTTCTCGTGCAGCGGGAAACTAATTTTGTCCATTAAATCGTCAACGCGAGCTTGTAGAACTTCCACAATGTCTGTGGAAATGAATAGATGTCCCTCGTCTAGGTCTTGAATAATGAATTTTCTTCCCAACGCTAGTTTCTCGTCCAAGTGAAGGAGGAATTGTTTCATAGCAGGATCGCTGGAAAGAGAAAAAACCCGGGAAACCATTAGAAATGTCGAAGAAGAAGGCACTGTCAGCGGATGAGAAGCGCACCAAGATGCTCGAGCTATTCCACGAAACGCAGGATGTGTTTCAGTTGAAGGACTTAGAGAAGCTCGCTCCGAAGGAGAAAGGAATCGTCCAGCAGTCGGTGAAAGGAGTCGTGTTAGAGCTAGCTGATGACGGACTGATTGATTCCGAAAAGATAGGCACAAGTGTCTACTATTGGGCTTTCCCGAAGTAAGTAGTGTTGTCTTCCTAATGTGAATCTAACCAAAGAATTGTTCTTCCCTAGGAAATCTATCACCAACTTGCGAAGGAAGCTTCGCGAGACAGAAGCAGCGAACGAGGCAGCTGACGTGAGAATCAAACAACTTGAGGAGTCCCTGCAGAAGGCCACGGCGGCTCTAGAGAACATCGACGCCGTCACCAAGCTCCAAAACGAGGTAACGCTCCTTAAAGTCGACAAAGCCGGTTTGGAGAAGGAACTGAATGCTTTCGGTGACAACGACCCAGCAGTGCTGGCCGCCAAGGAGGAGGAGATGAAGGTAAGGAAATTGCTGCCCGTTTTACTGTACCTTATGAGAATAAAGATTCTTTCCAGCAACTCTTTGTCGCTGCCAACCGCTGGACGGACAATATTTTCTACATCAAGTCGTGGTGCAAGCGAAAGTTCGGGAAGGAGGACCGCGAATTGGACAAAAGTTTCGGAATACCGGACGATTTGGATTACTTGCAGGAGTAGGCAGTACTTACCATTCAACGAGAACGCCTTTCATAACATTAACCATAATTTTAAACAGTTTTCATGTTATTTTTGCTCAAATTTGTTATTTTTTGCCGAAACGGACTTGATTACACGAAATGCTCAAAAAAATTGGCAGTGTTTGACATTTGGTAGTTCGCTATTGGTTGGTAGAGGGAAAAGTGTTGTATGGGGACAGGGTGCTTGTTAAATTTTATTCGAAAATGAACCCACTTATTAATAAAAACTGCTAAATAGTACTTAATTAATAATTAATGGTAATTATTTTAACCACGGTAACAATACGTGCTAAAATTGTGCAAGATTTTTCTCTACCGGAAATCTCGAAAATTGCGCTTTTTGAAAAATGTTGGCGGTCTCTTACCGGAAAGGCGTAACCTGCCCCCAAAGTTTCAAAAAGGCCATATAGAATGCTACCAAAATTTCGGGAATGGAGCACCCAAATTCTTAAATTATTCTTTTGGTGCAAAGATAAAGATTTAAGATTTAAATAAAAAAAATTGCGGGAATTATTTTTCTTTTTTAATTAAATACTATTTTAAAGTAAATTTATTGATATATTGTTCTTTTCTTTATAATTTCATCTATACTATGGAAATTTCAAAGTATGCGCAGCAGCAGGAATTCGAGGACGAAGACTCCTCTTAATTCCACCAAGGGTTTGGCAAGTGAGAAGCTATACGATGGAGGCTGGGTGCAATCCATGGCGGGCTGTCCTTCGGAAAATTTCTTCCTTTCCTTTTTTATACAAACTTTTGTATTTATTAATTATTACCTTGTTTTAATAAAATATATATATGGTATTCTCCCTTAACAAAATAAAACATTAAATTCATTTACAAAACCGTTTTTTATTTTTTATTGGCCGGTGGTTATAGTTGAGGGGCAAACATTGACTAAGCCACAGCAAGGTTTTACTATGCAATCGAAATACATTGCCATCATTTTTGTTTTGTAAATTGCAGTAATTGGATGGTTATTGCTCAAGATGAGGTACTTTTGTCCCAAAACACCTATCACACGCTCAGCATGTATGCATACTCTTGCAAGTTTTCGTGTCCGTTCCAGGTCTTCTACATTCATTTGGTCTTGCGCACTTTTAAAGGCAGGCATTAAGAGTTTAGCTCCTTGCAGTTTGACGGGAAGTAGCCATTGTTAATGCAGTTATTGAAAATGGCCAGACATGGCAACTTTTTTTTATTAAAAAGTTGGAAATCTGGTCAATTCCCTTCGATTTTTTGGCATTACTGTTTTCAATGATATCCACCTCTTACTCGTTGGAGGTGAAGCTTCCGTCGGTGGTTGGGTCAACAGCCGGGTTGTCGACGTTGAATGTTGTGATATGAGTACCGGGTACAGTTGCTTCGCAGACTTGTGCTTCGAAAACCTCCAAGAAATCGGGCAGACGGACAGGCGGTCGGTCGATGAAGTTTCCCTCGAAATAGGTTCAAAAGAGCTTAGGCTTTCTCGGCAGGAGTTGTTGCAGTTGCCTGGTCATGGCAGATGTTCTCCGGTAAAGAATGTGCTCGTCCTATCAGAGAGTTTATCTTCTTGAAGGCATCCGGAACAGGCTTGATATCTTCGAGTCGCTTAGTGAGTTCGTTTTTCCGGTAAGTTTTCATTGCTTGCAGGAACATCGTGTTTGTGCACTGCAGCTGGAAATGCACGCTGTGGTATTTCTCGTTTGCGGTGCTAAGCGTGCTTCGAACAATTCGCTGAAGTCTTTTTTGAAGCCCTTGCCTGTGGGCGTAGATTGCCTGGATGTAGCTTGGGAGGTTCTCATATTTATCCCTGATAGTCCTCGGTGTTTTCTGCCTTTCCACCACGTTGTTGACCACTGTCTCAAAACGGTTGATTGCGTCGCCAATCTCTCCGTTGGACAGGTCGCTGATGATGAAACTTGAGGCAGTTCTGCCTCAATATTCGATTTGAAGCGGATCCAGTTCATCCGTATGAACCTGATGTGAAGCTCGGGTGTAGGGTGCTCAGCCAAGATATGCCTCATCAGGCGAACTTTTAATTTTATTGCCAGACGATTGAAATCACTCGGGTGCGCAAGGCACGAATAATCCCGAAATTGCGGCAGTATATTTACGAAGTTGAATGGCGCCAGAAAAAAGTCCAGCATGATGGTGTACCTGGGAATGTTCTTTGTGGTTGTGATACAACCGACACACTACCCCTTACGCCACGGCGCTGAAGCCTGCTTATTTTTCTGCTCCTCACCATAAAGTTTCTAACCAGTTTCATTAATATTCGTAAAACAATATTTTCCAGAAAATTGAATTCTTGACCTTATTTTGTCCATAAAGGCTGTAAACAATTAGATAACAAAGAAGTTCCGAAGTAACTTTAAGTCGCAAAACATTCAGCAAAATTGTATCAATTATGCATCAATACCCCTCTAATGGGTATATGTATCTACAGCAGATTGCTTGCGATAAATCAAAGTGTAGGTGGCGCGAAGTTGGAACAACCACCGACGCAATTAAATCGAGACTATACTCTGAACCAATATAGAAATAAACCTTTTCCGGTCTCTGCGGTTAAAGTTACTTTAGCCAATTGGATATCATGTAAACAAGTCAACACGAGCTTGAATGAGATTGAAATGAGATAAATAAACAACCGCATTTGACTCAACGTTATTTGGTTCCTTATCCACGTGTCCTTCCTCTGGTAAAGCAAATAAAAGGAAGTTGGTGCGAGTAGTATACTTTGTTTCTATTTTAGCAAAATCAAATATACCCGCAGGCATTGAAGGAATACGTCACGCACAGCTGTTAAGAAGAATCTGTGAAAGAAGGTAAAAGCTGTGGTAAAAGGACGATTCTTAAATGGATGCATGACGTGCAGAGTCAAAAGTAATACCTCGATAAGCTAATAATGCAAGATGCATCGGTTATTACAGAATCTATATATACGAGTACTCTATAATATGCTTGGATGTGAATGCCAACAACCTCTTAAGATGCCCGAATATGCATGCTAACAACCTCCATGCAACGCTTTATACAGCGCAACTACGCGAGCCTCTGAAATCGTGAGTATCGCAAATCGGAATTAAGTGGATAACCATTATATCAGGCTCGGAGAACGAGTCGTTTAGCCAATTTTTTATTTTTTTTTTTGGGGGTTAGGAAAAGCTCCCTCAAGAAAAACAAAGCGGTGGGTATTGATGAAATCCCTGCCGAACTATTCCAAGCGGCGCCAAACACTTCGACTGAACTGATACACCCACTCATAGGGTGAAAAAATGAACAATTTCCACAGGAGTGGAAAAGAGGGATGATCGTCAAGCTTCCGAAAAATGGAAATCTGATGGTCGTAACCAAGATAATAGCTAAAATCATATTAGAACGGATTACGGAACAGTTAGATTCAACTCTCGTCGTCGGAGAGGCAGGCTTTCGTAATGGACCCTCCTGCATCGACCACATAAACACCTTACGGATCATAATAGTGCAATGTGTCGAGTATAAGTCTCCGCTGCATCTACTGTTTGTCGACTTCGAGAAGGCTTTCGACAGCTTGAATCGAAATACTATCTAGTTGGCCTTGCGCAGGAGGAGCATCCCAGAAAAACTCATAGCTTTTATCAAGGCTATAGACGACGGAAGTAAGTGTCACGTCTTACACTATGGTAAACTGCCAGAGGATTTTGAAGTTCAAGGTGGAGTATGTCAGGGGTGCATACTGTCACCGTTGTTGTTCTTGGTGGTCATCAGCGACGTACTCCATGCAGCATTGACGGAAGATGCAATGGAATTCGATGGACTATGACAACTTATATTAAACACCTCGACTACGCTGGCGATGTTTGCCGTCTTTCACATCGAATAATGGACCTTCAGCTGATGGCCCAAAATCTAGAAGCTGAGGCGAATAAAGTGGTGCTTGAGATAAACACATCCAAAACAAAAGCCCTCAGCACTTCTAACAGCCGCGCTCAACTCAACATTGTCGAACAGGTAGTCGAGAAAGTAGACAACTTTCTTCACTTAGGAAGTGTGATCTCGGTTAAAGGCGGTGGCACCAAACTGAATGTGTGCAGCAGAATCGAGAAGGCAAGGCTGCATTCGGAACGCTATCGGAAGTCTATAGAAGCAACGTTCTCAGCTTAAGAACCAAGATGCGACTGCTCTGCTCCAACGTAGAATCAGAACTGCTGTTTAGGTCCTTTTTTTTTTGATTGCGCCAAGGGGTGTGGTAATGTTCTAAAGATACTAGTAACCCGGACTACTAGCATGCACGATTCGCAAACCCGAATAATCGATGCCAGGAATAAGTCTACGTACTAATCATTCCACACATCCCTGGACACTTCTACCACTCTCTCTGCGGGACTGACGCTGCCTTTAGATATTACTTCACGGGCCTGGTTAGCATGTTATGCTATTCATCACGCATGAGCCATTGCTACTTTGCAGCAGCTTAATTTGCACATTCCAATTTCTGTTACTGGTGTGTTCATATGTCATTGTGTGTCTGAGGATGTCACTTGTGTTGCATGGCATACGTGGGCGTTTTTGTGTAACTTAGTCTACCTTCCAGTGATCCTCATTTTCGCTGCTGCTCATTCCTCCAGACGTAGTTGTTGCATCATGCTGGCGATAATTTCGTTCGCTGTGTTCCAGGCTTCCTTCGTCTTCAGCATGGATGTTATTAGTCCTCTCGGAGTAACTTGGCCGCCAGTTTCTCTCTCTAATATGTTTTCGGCCGTCGTATACATCCGGCATTCCATCAAAACATGTTCCGCGTCATGGGTCATCTATGTACATACGTGTTTGTATTTGTAGAGATATTCCCGAAAACATCCGTGCCCTGATAGGAATTGTGTCATATAGAACTTTACTTCTCCGTGTTTTCTGCTGATCCATTCCTCTACGTTGGGGATCAGCATATGGATCCATCTTCCTTTGGGTGAGGTGTTCCATCTCTGTTGTTATTCTGCTGGTATAGTCTTGCTGGATGCTGCGGGCCGGAGATTACGCTAATTGCCTCCGCGGACGCTGTCCGAAAGGCACAACACACTCTTAACGATGCGATTCTATGGGCCGATTTCATCTGTCTCATGTACGTTATCCCTTATCCATAAAGACCGAGCTATATGGCGAGGCTTGTTGGTTGAGGCCCAGGTTCACCCCGAACTGTAGTGCCACCTAAGTAAGAAAGTAAGTAAGTGAATCCGCATGCCCTGGCAGGCAGAACAGCATGACGCTATAGTCAAACGTGGCACAGAACAGTCGAGGAGGAATCAAGTTCTTGGGAATGAGTTGAAGGCAGCTGCAACGCGTTGCAGAACTCCAAATAAGATGGCGCGTAGGCGTTGTTAACGCTCTATGCTCCTCGAGGGGTTCAAGGATTTGAGTAAGTAAGTAAACGCTCGGCTGGAGCACTCAGTTGCTACTGGTCCATTGTACTAACAGGGAGCAAAACCCTGGCTTACCCATTTTATTGGAATTTCCTTGTATTTCTAAGAAATCCAAGCAAGCACTTCAGTGATGAGGAGCTTACGGTACCAGCAAAATCTGCTAGCTGATACGAGCAAAGGCAAGACACTCATAGAGAAATGTTCCGTAGTAGCGTCGCCCTCTTCACAAGCATCGCAGACTATAGTATCACCTAAGCCTAACAGATTAAGATGCTTGGCGAAAACGATGTGGCCTATCAAGATAGAAATAAGTTGTCTGCAGTCTTTTATGCAGACATCCAGGAGCATTCATTTAGTCAACCTACATCCTGGAGAGTCATACCACATACAACTGTGTTCATGAGAAACCCGTTCATCAATAGAAACTCTAACTGAGGATGCAGGGAGACCTAACGCAGTTTCGGGTCTTGAGAAAATCTCTTTGGAGCTTTGCCTTGCAATATCATGGGAGATTTCGTTCTCCAAGATACCAGTGTGATCTGTGACCCAGCTAAGAGACGGAGAATGCAACCTTGCGACCGAGTTCAAACAGTTTTAACATTCACACACTATTTTGGAAGTGGTTAAGGGATTAAGCAAGGCATTAATTGCTGCCTTACTGTCAGTACTGACTCAAATACTTCGACCTTCCCACCTGTTCCTCATAAAATAGCTCATGGCCATTATGATTGCATAAGATTCCGCTTGGACAGATGCATATTTGCGTAACGAGAAGTGAAGCCTAATGTTGTTGTCCTCCACGAAGACACCAGCATCAGACCCTTGATTCGTTTTGAATCCATCCTTGACTAGATTCCATTCCTAGCTCAGACTCTGGCCAAAGTCAGTCCTGAACACGAGGAAAGTCGACTTTAAATTTGCGGAACAACCGAAGTTTTCCGCCATTGCGTCAGACGGCATGTCCATAAGACCGGTGTCGTAGGATAAGTGTCGCACAAGGTATATCAAAAACGATCACTCCGAAGACGATGGATTGCTTTGATAGTACAGGAAGCTGATTCAAGAAAGCATTCAGATCAGAGTCAGGCGTACTCGGAAAAGCACCCGTGTAGCTGAGACAGGCCGTTCTTTGGACTTTGGCGCAAAAGGCAGCCATATATTTACACGAAAACGCCTTCTACCAAACAACCAACGCATATGCGAGGAATGTTCTTTTCATAGCCGTATACATCCAAAACTTATTCGGTGATAAGCCCAACGTCTGCCAAAAGCACCCTTACGCTGCCAGAACACTGAGAGCGCCTTGGATGCTTTCGATTCGACATGCTTTGATCGAAGAAGTTTCTTATCCAGAATCACTCCTAGATATTTGACTTAATTGGAAATACGTATAGTGATGCCCTTTAGCACTGGCTGAGGCAGACAGGTCAGAATCCTTCTCGGATGAGTTACTGAAAGCTAACTCGCAGTGCTCCATTCATCAATCATGTCTAGCACAGCCTGCGCGTTAGCACAAACAGCCGCTAGGCATAGCCTAAGAAAAAGTAAGGCAACATGATTCCCACATAATTGAGTGTAGATGTTAAAACTAAACAGTTTTCAATAGAGAGTTGACCGCCATGCACTATACCAGTGGAGACTGAACGCCGCCCGCGGATAGACTCTGTTTACCTCTGTCATAACATATTGACCACAATCAGTTTTGAAGCGCAGTCTCACAGGATTTCCCACGCTGACAAGAATGCTGCATCTCCGATAGTAGATGCATTCTCAAAGCAACTTTGCGCACGTGAAATTCCACCAGTCACTTCATACTTTTCAGTAAGAAGGACATAAGACTTATAGGTCTGAAAACCTTAAAGAGCGAATAGTCTTCCCGACCAATTTTTGGTATGAAAACCACTCTGACTGTCCACCAAGGTGTAGGAATATACCACATGTTCAGCTACACTCCAGATTGGGCACAATATGAACAAATCAACCCAGGACTCGTTAATAGTTCTCCATGAAGTTATTCAGTAAGCCGCAGCCTCAATGCGTCTGCCATTCACAGCATAAAATATAATATCCAGATATATCCTTTTTCAGGATGCAATACAAAGATTTTAGACTTAATCCTATTCTCCATTGTAACCAAATATAGACCCAATAAGGCAATTCATGTAAAATCAGAAGTTTCTCCTTAATAAAGTTATTGTTTCGTTCTGTAACTAGTTTCCAACTTGTCCTCCATCCGTATTATTTGAAAGTTGAACCTCCTATCTCATTCACCTTACATCAACCTACTTTCCATTTTCGAAACCCACCCTCCCTACATCTGAAGGAGCACTACAAAAGCCAGCAACAAGTATTGATTCCATTACAATCAATTGATGAACCGAATATTCACTATTCCCGTAGTTGCCCTCAGAAGTGCAGCAGAAGATTTCAATTATCAAGCTGTTCTGGGTGTGTTCATGTGCCAAAGAATTTTCAGAGATCTTCACATTCTCACATCATCATCTCCTCAAGTAGTTCAATTTTCAGTTAAGTGCTTGAGTATCCTCCTCCCTAGGCACGGGGGTATTGCCGAAAACTTTCTGAAAATTTGCCCCAAAAAAGTGAAAAGGACGAAAAAAGAAATCGTAGACTCAAAAGCTTCTCACTAGCACTAGATTGGGTTTCCCACTCCAAAGAGTTTTTTTTCGCTCAAGGGTACGGCTAACAACGGCACTGCCGTGCGAAGGAACTTCATTCAGGGTCGCAGGCAAAGCAGACACATCCTAGGCATTCAACATATTCACTCCCATGCCAGTCACTCTATATGGCTTTCAAGTGGATTCCGGGCTTACACTCCAGAGCTGAAGGAGCAGTTCAGTGTGTTATCCTGTTTTTTTTTCTCTTTTATTTCTGTATGCTCCTTTTTTTGTATGCTTTCTCTTTTCATTCGTTTGGCGCATAATGCGATTTCCTTGGCAAATAGCTTAATTTGATTTATTCGATTGTGTTTGTGCCTCTCATACAAATGCCATATTCCAGGGGTCAGTGAAACTATACAACTTGCCAACTTGGAGAATGAGGTAGGCTTTGGGTTTACGTTCGGAATATTGTCCTTTGAGGGAGAATAAACAAGCAGTGCCCTCCCTATCTTTCTGCTAGTCATTTGGATTTCAGGGATTTTCTTGGCTCCTAACTGGAGCAAATGAAGTGACGTCCTTCGGCTGCTGTAATACAAAAAGGATGTTGAGGGATTATAGTTTTACCTAGGAAAGTAAAAGAAAAAAAGGATTTGGCAGGATGTTGATGACATTTGCACAGAAAAACAGAAACATCGTAAATTAAAGGGATTCCTTAAGTTCTGTTTAAAGACGAGCCATTTAGGTAACGTTGACATTTTGAGTAATGTCCTTTAATGTAATTTTTGGTCACCTTATAAGGGACGCCAAGAGCTTAGGATAGTTGGGGAGGTTTTAGTAGGGAAATCGCATAGAAAAACCCAACCAGGTGTAGATATGCAGGTCTACGTATGATGTTCCTTAAGTACCCGAGCTCACCAGAGTCCATTCCTTTTCGTAAGACAGAAAGATGAGGAGATGTAGGTGCAAGATAAGTGAATAAGAGATAGAATTTGTTCTTGTCTCTGCAAATCCTGCAATCAAAAATCAACTCAACAAAAGTGTCACAACTGGCGTGCGGGACTTCACTACAACCCTTAACATCAACTTTGATGCTAAATGCAGAGAGAAAGACGCTGGAAAATCTAAAGCCTTCAGGGTGACGTTTTAGAAGTCAAGAGCCGCTAATCAGCTCTACGAGTGGGAAAGGAGAGACAAATTATATGCGAGTGCAAGAAAGAAAAAAAGAAACAGCTCGATAACCTTGAAATAAAGGACCCATAGGCTTGCTTCACTAGGAAATAAGTGCGGAACTTTTATAAAAGCAAACTGGATTCCTACGAAGTCATGGACGGGAACACCATATTGGATACGTAGTCGGTGCTAAAAAATTGGCGGGCTACTTCTGTAGACTGTCGCAAGGCTCCCATTCAACGAGTTTGGGGGTGGCGATGGTGTAGTTGTAACGTCATTTATTACCACGCTAATGCTTCATGGCTTAAATCCAGATGTCAGCAATCACTTATTTATTTATTTGTCATGAAATATATAAGGAGTCAGGCCGATCGATTGCGAAAGCTTATGTCAACACTATTGCGAAGGCATAACACTGGCAGTATGTTGGTCATATGGCTAGAAAAATTGTTCACTCTGTTGGATAAATAATATGCCTATGACATAAGGTAGTCGTTGGATGGCAAACGACTAACAAAGGCCTCGTAGGGGCAGCATCTCCCGATAGGTGTTGGTCCGCTAAGTAACGAGAAAGAGCCACTGCAGCCGAAAACCTAGCAGCTCTGTTAGTAAGCCCTACTCCCACCTCCTCGTGGTGCCATCTGGGGATGTCTTCGGAAATTGCTAACGGGAGAGGACGAATGGCGAGCTTCCTGCGCCAAAAACAGGATAAGTGTCGGTTGGTCTGTGGCCCAGCGAGCCGCAACCGTAAAAACAAATCTTGCTCCGAAACGCAAACCAACGCCTCATATACGGACGGATAATTTGATGACGACCTTTGGCTATCGGACACGGACAACGATCGGATTCTGGAACGTTAAGACCCTCCTGGACTCACTCAAGGAAGGGCCTTATAACGCCAGATTCCTCCAATTAGAACGCGAATTCGCAAGGTATAAAATAGACATCTTAGGGCTGAGCGAGATAAGATGGTTCGATGCTGGGGAATTCATCTCCCCAACCAAAAACACTGTCATGCTCTACTCTGGTAGACCAGCTGGAAGTGCACGGAGTTCCGGAGTAGGACTCATGCTAACTCCAGCAGCACGTAGTAGCCTCATATCCTGGAAACCCCATAGTGACCGGATATTGACGGCTAGGTTCCAGAGTAGAGTTACTAAACTTACCATCATACAGTGTTATGCTCCGACTCTAGACGCGACTGAGGACGAAAAGGATGATTTTTATAGCCACTTAGGCGCCGCCTACAACCAAACGCCTAATGGGGACATCGTAATGGTGATAGGAGATTTCAATGCCAAGGTGGGTAGCGACAACACCATGCTTAAGCACGTGATGGGAGTTCACGGCGTGGGAGACCGTAATGATAACGGTGAGCGGTTTGTGGACTTCTGCAATACCAACCGCCTAGTCATCGGAGGTACGCTGTTTAAGCATAACACCTGCCACAAAATCAGTTGGGTCTCTACTGATAGGCAACGAACATCCAACCAGATCGACCACATTGCGATCAGTCGCCGCTTTAGAAATTGTCTCCTGGACGTCCGAAACAGACGTGGAGCTGACGTCGGACTAGAACGAGATCACCATCTTATGGTAGCTCATTTACGCCTTCGTACTGCATCCGTCAACAGCAACCGCTCAAACCTACTTAACATCACCAGGTTTTATATCGACAGGCTCAAGGTTCCCCAAGTGTGCCAATAGTTCAGGGACCATCTTGCCTTAGAAGCAGAAGCAATCAGCAGCATAGAGAACATGGATGACCACTGGAGTGCTGTGAAAAATGCTTTTGCGACTGGGGCATGCACGTATGTCGGTAAAAAGCAGAAACACCACCGCACATGGCTTTCTACAGACACCTGGAGACGGATCGATGAGCGTACAGCAATCAAGGCTCGGATTGCAGCGGCCACAGCAGTAGAGAGAACCGAGCTTGAAGCCCAATACCGTGCGAAGAAGAAAGAAGTGCAGCTCATCGGTGGTCGAAACTCCAAACAACATCCAGTGAAGAGTCTAGACGGTAACATTCTGATTTCGGATGAGGATCAGCTCACTAGATGGAGAGAACATTTTGCTACAGTGCTAAATCACATAGACGATGGCGGTATGATCTCGAATTCGAATGAGCAGTTCGAAGCAACAAATTCCCGAATTCGCACCGCACCTCCCAGTAAAACCGAGATAATAACAGCAATCAAGTCCCTCAAGAAGAACAAGGCGGTGGGTATTGATGGCATCCCTGCCGAGCTATTTCAAGCGGCGCCAAATACATCGGCAGATTTGCTGCATCCCCTAATACGGAGAGCTTGGGATAGCGAACAATTTCCACAGAAGTGAAAAAGGGGGATGATCATTAAACTTCCAAAGAAGGGAAACTTGATGGATTGCGGTAACTGGAGAGGTATATGCGTTCTTCCAGCTGTGGCTAAAATAATAGCTAAAATAATTCTAGAACGAATTAAAGAACATTTAGATTCAACTCTCGATGTCGAACAGGCAGGCTTTCGCGCTAGATCCTCCTGCATTGACCACATAAACACCTTACGGATCATTATCGAGCAATGCGTTGAGTATAGGTCTCCGCTACATTTAATGTTTATCGACTTCGAGAGAGCTTTCGACAGATTGAATCGAGATGCTATCTGGTTGGCCTTGCGCAGGAGAGGCATCCCAGAAAAACTTATAGCTATTATCAAGGCTACATACGAGGGCGGTAAGTGTCACGTCGTGCACAATGGGAAGGTGTCGGAGGATTTTGAAGTCCAAAGTGGAGTACGTCAAGGGTGCATACTGTCACCACTATTGTTTTTGGTGGTTATCAGCGATGTACTCCGTGCAGCATTGACGGAAGGCAACTATGGAATTCGTTGGACTATGACATCTTACCTTAAACACCTAGATTACGCTGACGATGTTTGTCTACTTTCACATCGGATAATGGATCTTCATCTGATGGCCCAAAATCTAGAAGCTGAGGCAAACAAAGTGGGGCTAAAAATAAACACAGCCAAAACAAAAGCCCTGAGCACTTCTTCTAACAACCGCGTTCAACTTAACATTGCCGGACTGGAAGTCGAGAAAGTTGATAACTTTCTTTATTTAGGAAGTGTGGTCTCGGCTAATCGCGGTGACACCGAACTGGATGTGTGCAGCAGAATCGGGAAGGCTAAAGCTGCGTTCGGAATGCTATCTAAAATCTGGAGAAGCAATGTTATCAGCTTAAGAACCAAGCTGCGACTGTTCCGCTCCAACGTAGAATCAGTACTGCTTTATGGGTGCAGTACTTGGAAGGTGGACACCATTAACACACGCAAGCTGCAAGTCTTTGTAAACAAATGCTTAAGAATCATCTTGAGGATTTTTTGGCCGAACCGCATTTCTAACGAACAACTTTATCTGAGAACGGGCCAAGAACCTATAAGCATTACTATACGAAGAAGAAAATGGCAATGGATTGGACACACCCTACGGCGCGAAGACAACTCCATTGCGAAATACGCCATGCAGTGGAATCCGCTCACCCAGGCAGGCAGAATTGCGGGACGCCCTAGGCAAACGTGGCGCAGAACAGTTGAGGAGGAATCGAGCTCTTTAGGAATGAGTTGGAGGCAGCTCAAACGCGTTGCAGAACTTCGAACACGATGGCACGCAGGCGTGGTTGACGCCCTATACCCCCCGAGGGGTTAAAGGATCTAAGTAAGTAAGTATAAGGTAGTCGGGAAAAAATGCTGTTAATCAGAAGAAAAGACAAAATAACAAAACAAGTCTCCAAGTTATCTGAACACCCATTATCTAAGTTTCAAACCAGTACACCAATCTTTCTCTCTCTGTCTATCCTTTCCAACGCCCGCAATGTGTAAATCGTTTTAAGGGTAATCGTAACCCTTAAGTGCGCTAAAAATCTTTCTTCTTCTTCTTCTCCTTATTTCGGCGAGGTTATGATCCGAATACAAGGGATCATAACCCTCCCACTTCACCACTGTTTTACATTTAGAGAAGTTGAATTCAAGATGATTATAATTACATTATGTAAGAATAAAATCAATATCGGACTGAAAGTTAATCCAGTCATGCATTGAAGCAACATAATGGAAAATCTGTACACCATCAGCATACATACATCGCGAAAACTTAAATACTGAAGATAAATCTATATCTATATATCTATATACGAGTACATACTCGTATAATAAAATGATATCTAGGAAATGGGCAGGTATCACGTAGAAACTACACAACAGATGTTGACAAAACTTTGGCGCTTTATACCTTAGGATATTGGTCCTTTTCTTCAATAAGAATTATTACGATACCCCTTAAGGGGATTAAGATATTAAAAGAAATAAACACAGAAATTAAAAAAAAAAAAAAAATAGACAAAACCAGGCATTATAAGACTGTACACTCGGAAAGCTTGAGAACTCCTTGTTTTTTCCATACATTTGGGTGCAGTATAAAAAAAATAAACACATAAATATCCTGTTGGTTAAGGCCCAAGCTCAGCTCAAACTGTAACACCTTGCAAGTACTTACTTACTTAGGTGGCGCTACAGCCCAGGGTGGACCTGGTGCAGTACGAAGGCGTAAATGAGCTACCATAAGATGGTGATCTCGTTCTAGTCCGACGTCAGCTCCACGTCTGTTTCGGACGTCCAGGAGACAATTTCTAAAGCGGCGACTGATCGCAATGTGGTCGATCTGGTTGGATGTTCGTTGCCTATCAGTAGAGACCCAACTGATTTTGTGGCAGGTGTTATGCTTAAACAGCGTACCTCCGATGACTAGGCGGTTGGTATTGCAGAAGTCCACAAACCGCTCACCGTTATCATTACGGTCTCCCACGCCGTGAACTCCCATCACGTGCTTAAGCATGGTGTTGTCGCTACCCACCTTGGCATTGAAATCTCCCATCACCATTACGATGTCCCCATTAGGCGTTTGGTTGTAGGCGGCGCCTAAGTGGCTACAAAAATCATCCTTTTCGTCCTCAGTCGCGTCTAGAGTCGGAGCATAACACTGTATGATGGTAAGTTTAGTAACTCTACTCTGGAACCTAGCCGTCAATATCCGGTCACTATGGGGTTTCCAGGATATGAGGCTACTACGTGCTGCTGGAGTTAGCATGAGTCCTACTCCGGAACTCCGTGCACTTCCAGCTGGTCTACCAGAGTAGAGCATGACAGTGTTTTTGGTTGGGGAGATGAATTCCCCAGCATCGAACCATCTTATCTCGCTCAGCCCTAAGATGTCTATTTTAAGGCCCAAGCTCAACTCAAACTGTAACACCTTGCAAGTACTTACTTACTTAGGTGGCGCTACAGCCCAGGGTGGTCCTGGGCCTCAACCAACAAACCTCTCCAGCCAGCACGGTTACGAGCCAGCTGCCTCCTGTTGCACACGCCAAGTTGGTTGAGGTCCCCCTCCACTTGTTTGCGCCACCTACCACAAGGTGCTCCTCTACTGCGCCGTCCATCTGGGGTGGATTCGAAGACTTTCTTAGCGGGAACGCTGGGATCCATCCGCTCTAAATGACCCAGCCATCTTAGTCGCTGTATGTGAACTCTTTTGGCTAAGTCGATGTCCTTATATAGGCCGTATAGTTCGGCATTGTTGTACCTTCTCCTCCACTCACCGTCGATGCAGATGGAACCGAAGATCGCTCGAAGAACTTTTCTTTTAAAATAACCAAGGGCATCCTCAGCCGGTTTTATCAAAGCCCATGCCTCTACGCCATACAGCAGGACTGGGATGGTTAGTGTCTTATAAAGAGTTACATTAGAGATAGGGCTTTGCTACTCAATTGGCATTTTAGCCCATAGAAACAACGATTGGCAAGATTAATTCTTCGTGTGATCTCCCTACTGATGTCATTTGCGAAGTTCACCATAGAGCCTAGGTAGACAAAATCCTTTACTACATCAAAATTACCATATATCTGTCTACTGTGGCGTTCTGTCCAAGACGCCGATGTTGGGTGTCCTTTTTTGTAGACAGCATATATTTTGTTCTGCTTTCATTGACTGCTAGACCAATCTTTGCTGCCTCGATCTCAATACTCGTAAATGCCCCATTGACATCCCGCTGAGTTCTTCCGATTATGTCAATGTCATTGGCATAAGCGAGTAGTTGTACAGACTTGTAAAAGATTGTACCTCCGGTGTTGGCTTGTGAGTTTCGTACAATTCTTTCAAGTATTATGTTATAGAGATCGCATGATAGCGCGTCACCTTGTCTAAGACCTTTCCTGACACCGAACGATTCGGTGATGTTCTTACCGACTTTGATGGAACAGCGAGAGCTCTCCATCGTCATTCTGCACAAACGGACGAGCTTGGCAGGGATGCCAAGACTAGACATGGCTCTGTATAACTCGCCTCTATACACGCTATCATAGGCAACATTGAAATCGATGAAGAGGTGGTGCGTATCGATTTTATATTCCTCGGTTTTTTCCAAGATCTGCCGTAGTTTGAATATTTAGTCAATGGTGGACTTTCCCGGCCTGAAACCGCACTGATAAGGACCTATCAGGTTGTTGACGATCGGTTTTAGGTGTTCACATAATACGGCAGACAGGATCTTATATGCGATATTGAGGAGACTTATACCTCTGCAGTTGGCGCAGTTCAGAGGGTCTCCTTTCTTCAGGATCGGGCAAATGATGCTGAGGTTCCATTCATCGGGCATACTTTCGTCCGACCAGATTTTATAGATAAGCTGGTGCATGCTCCTTACCAACTCATCTCCTCCTGCCTTGAAAAGTTCAGCGGCAAGGCCGTCGGGTCCAGCAGCTTTGTTGGATTTGAGTTTAGGTATCGCTATCCTCACCTCATTCTGATCCGGTTGACGGGAATCTTGATCCTCATCATCACTGTTGAATGGCTCATTCCGCCTGACAGCGGAATATTGGTCATCATCGCCGTTTAACAGTCTACAGAGGTGTTCCTTCCATATCCTCAGCACCGACTGCGATTCTACTACTATGTTGCCATTTTCGTCCCTGCGGTCTTCACGTAGAGCTCGTAAGCAGCTCTAGTTCTTCTATGTAGCGCCGCTTTGTACGCCTCTTGTTTTGCTGCATGTGCTTGCTGGCATTCATCATCAAACCAGGGGTTTCCTTGTGGTGGCCGAGAGAAACCCAGTACATCAGAGGCGACATCTCTGATGGCTTGTTGGCAACGCTACCACTGGCCTTCCGCATTTGCTGCTGGCGGCATAGGACTTAGATTGAGATTAAGAGAAACTCGATCGGCAAAGGTTCTGGCGGTCTCTTGCGATTGTAGCCACCCGACGTCAAATTTCCTCACAGTATTTCGTTGATTTTGCTCCGTTGTGGATATCCGCATCCGTACCTTGGCTACAACTAGGTAGTGATCCGAGTCCACGTTGGCTCCTCGGAAAGTCCGGACACCCAGAATACTGCAAGAGTGCCTTGCGTCGATCGCAATGTGATCGATTTGGTTGACAGTTTTTCGATCAAAGGAGAGCCATGTTCCTTTATGAATGTCGAGACCCACGTCTAGCTACGACAAAGTTTCGCTCCGCTGGAAAGTCGATTAGCCTGAGTCGGATGTGATGTCGTGCAGGCTGTGCTTTCCGACCACGCTACTAAAGACGTCCTCTCTTCCTAGTTTTGCGTTGAAATCACCTAGGATAATTTTAACGTCGTGGCTAGGGCATTGCTCATACGTCTTGTCCAAGAGCTGGTAGCAGTCATCCTTTGTCGCGTCGTCCTTCTCCTCATGAGGGGCGTGAACGCATATTAGGCTAATATTGGCAAATTTATCCTTGATACGGATAGTCATAAGGCGCTCGTTCACATGCCGGAAACTCAAGACTTCTTGCCTAAGCCTGCCTCCAATGACAAATCTGCACCCGCATAGATGCTGTCGTTTTTGTCTGTAGCAATCGCCGTAGTAGATGTCGTAGATGTGCTTTGAGACACTCTAGGGCCTCCGCAACTAACGTTCCTCGTTAGTTCATTATCAGATAGCTATCCAGCGGGCTCCACGGGGAGGTGATGATGCGATTTTGCCCACTTAACGTAGCCCCAGAGAAAAAATCGAGTGGTGCCAAGTCGCATGATCGCGGCGGCGAATTGATGAACGCTTACCGTGAGATGACCCAGTCGCCAAATTTCTCCTTCACAATTAGCGAATTCACGGCGTTGTCTATGGTATGGTTTCAATTCTTGCGTCAGCACAATCTTATATGGATGTAGGTCCAAATCAAACCGCAAAATAAGCCGGGTTGACTATCTGGCGATGACCAATTCAGTTGATCAGCGCCGAATCGACATTTCTGGGTCTTCTTTGATACCGGTCGCCACGGCGCCTATGTTTTCTTCATTTCGCATCAATCTCTGTCTGGTTGGTGGCTTAACGTCCAAAAGAGTGTACTCACGCTCAAACTTTTCAACGGTGCGACGAATTGCCTGCACACTGAAGCCATGATGATGACCGCCCTCACGACGAAATTCACGTTGCGTATTTACAACTGAGCCGGAATTTCGATAATATTTTTTTAATATTTTTCCGCACGTTCGGCAAGCGTGACACGATGCAAAATGAAATGGCAAACCTTACTGAATATTTTGACAGCTGGATGTCATTGGTAACTGCAAAGTACGCACTCAGCCTTAACTTATAGAAAATGTGAAAACCAGGCCCGCCAACATACTCGGCCACTAAAACACCTTCTCGTCAATAGAAATAGTTGTCTAAAAAAATTTGTAATAGAAATCGAATAATATACATGTAACCTGAAGTTAGATTGTGGCGTTTTATTCAACAGTTCAAGGATATAACAGTAACTTTGAAAGCTGCTGAAACATAACAATTGGAACCGATGGGTCTAACACAGAGGATGGCGTAGGGGCAGGCATGTTCTCGGCACCCAAAGTCAAAAGTATTTTAGACTACCAGATTACTGAATTGTATTCCAAACGGAGGTTAAGGATATTCGTGAAGGGGCTGAATGACTGTCGATGAGATCAGTATAGAATATTGACATGGTACTTTACACCGACAGCGTTAAATGCACTTGAAAGGCACTTGAATCTCCAATAATAAGATCTAAATTGGTAAAGCTATGTCGCGCATCCCTAAATAGGATATCGAATTGTTGCAATCTTACTCTGCGCTGAGGTCCTGGTCATTCGGACATTTCAGGTAGCTGCAGACGATTTAGTCAAAAATTACATGAAACAGGAGCTCTCTACTGCGGAAGGGGGAGCTGTATCTACCTACAGAAACGGCAAGATATAAAATCTCTATAGCGGCACTGAATCAGGTCAATGAGAGATGGCGCAATTTGGATGCATGTAACCATGCGAGACAAACATGGCCACAATTAAATAAAAGAAAACAAAACGCCTACTACTGATTACCAGGCCACGCATAGGTATCCTAGTTTGACTGTTTACTGGTCATTGCCTACTAGGCAGGCACACCGCAAGGCTTGGAATTCCGGCCAATGACTTTTGTCGCAGCTGTATGGACGAAGAAGAGGAGGAATCCCCCTATTACTTACTCTGCGGCTGCCAGCACTTTCCTCAGCTGAAAAACAAACTCTTGGTGAATACTTCTTTGAGGAACTTGCTTTGCCCGAAAATCAAAATGGTTCCAAGAGTAACGGAAATAACCGGCTCATGTGGTAACACAATGGACCTTATTTGGTCTAAGTGAAGTGAACGGAGAATCCTAACCTATTACAAGACGACCACAATAGGAGCAAGAGAGTTCAGACTTTTATCTCGCCTTGACCGTCACAGATACCACGCTAGTACAAGATATGATTTTCTGGCTTTCCACACGCAGTATTCTCAAAATAGCCATTAATTGCCAGAAAAGCGCGCAGAACTATTCCTTTGAAGCCGCTGCTCTGGAAGGTATGTTTATGAATGATTGATGTTCGATGTTTACATCAAATTTCACAACATCTCAACAATCAGACATTTCCATTTCTCATAGTTGTTAGTTCTTGACATTCAAGAACATACTTGTGCATCATCATTAGTGTAAAGTCTTATCTAAACTCATTGCACGTCTGCTTAAGCACACTCAAAGCTTCAATCTGTCTAATACGTTCCCTAATGACTTCAAAGGCATCCTACACATCGTCACACACGCACGCACGCACAGCAGCAATAGCAGCAACCAGATCCTTTGTTAATGCTAATTTATATTAATGTTACCCAAATTAATCTGCAAATGCCTCCGTACACTCAACAATGCATTGTTCTTCACGACACAAAGGAGATTATATCCTCATTTGGATGGAATTATTCGCAAGTAATTTACCCAACTCTTCCAGCGATTAATTTTGCTCTTTAAACATCAAGGACTCCCTGTGTGTGTGTCTGCGTGTGATGACACGCTCTGTCTGTCTGCCTGCGCAGAGTGCATATCAGAAATCAAGCAATTAGTACCAGCAACCATTAGGCGAGCTGGAAAAATGCGCGCCAAAAGATTAAATGAATTTATTTCAAAGTTATCCTTGACTCATCCCATTGGTTTCGAGATTCGGTTTTTTGTTTTCTCCTTCTTTTTGAATTCCTATTTTCACACCAAATTTCCGACTTTGAATGGTTTTAATGTTCTCATGACGCTCATTTTCTATGCCGGTGCATTCGAACAACCCGCTGCGTGGTATCCAGTCAAATAAAGTTCACACCCCGTTTAATAAAGAGCTTCAGTATGCTAATTACCCGCTCTGGCAATTCGCGTGCAACGGGGTAGAGGGTTGAAAAGCCCCATGCGCCTAATGACGGCCATAATGGACTTTGGAATACGCGTGCGGTTAAGTACACAAGCGGATAGATACACATGTAGTCATTTGCCAACAAGTTTTCCACAAAACGGGTACTAGTGTTCTAAAATTGAATTCGACACTTGCTATGGAAGTTCACCAAGTTTGTGCACCATACATATGCGTTTACCTGTTTGAGGTGGGGGCATCCTTCTTACCTCTGAACGCTAGCGAACTTGTTGCGATTTCATCATTAATTTTAATGGATTTTTCAAATTGAATTATTTGCTGCGAAATTTCGCTCATTTGCTAATTCGTAATTTGAATTGAATCTAATGCAGTTGGGGATGGTTTTAGGAAAGTCTGCTGGGTATTGGGTGGAGTGAGGTTTGGTAGCTTAGGCCTGATGGTTGCGGGCTTCATTCAAATAACGCACGTGAAATTCGGCAAACTATTAATGGTTTGCTAGGAATTTTGGGATGCAAACCAATACAGAATGCTGAGTAGTGTTGGTAAAGTGTACAACAGGGTTTTTGTACCTGTTACGTGAATAAATTTGTGGCTTTCTGTTTAAATTGGAATTACCTGCTGTATTTTCGGAGATAATTGTTACGTTTAATAGGTCAGCTTGCCGAGGGCATTTGAAAATTTAGCTTTTTGTAAACTTATGCTGTTATATATACATACATACATACATTTTCAATCGCTCATTAATCCTTTATGCGGGTCGCGGGGTAGGATGCTCAGGTGAATTCTCGATCCTTCGCCATTGACTTCAACTCATCAGAAGAAATCCCTAGACGGCTTCAGGAGAGATGTCGGACTTGATCCAACCATCTACTTCTAGGCCTACCGAGGAGTCGCCTACCTGATGGCACGCGAATCATGACACGTCTGAGGGCATACGCACTACGTGACTTGGTTTTGCCCTCGTTTATCGCTAAGCCGCTTTTGGCCGCTTCCGACTCAATGCTTGCAAACGCACCGGTGACAGCCCGCTGAGTTCTTCCGATAATGTCTATATCGTTGGCGTATGCAAGCAGTTGTACAGACTTGTTATAGATTGTGCCTCCGGTGTTGGCTTGTGAGTTCCGCACAATCCGTTCAAGTACAATATTAAAAAAGTCACATGACAGCGCGTCACCTTGTCTAAAACCTTTTTTGACATCAAAGGTCTCGTTGAGGTCATTACCGACCTTGATGGAGCAGCGAGCTTTCTGCATCGTCAGCCTGCACAGACGATCAAATTTGGCAGGGATGTCAAAACTAGATATGGCTTTATAAAGCTCTTCTCTATAGATACTGTCATAGGCGGCCTTGAAATCGATAAAGAGGTGGTGAGTATCGATTTGGACTTCTTGAGTTTTCTCCAGAATCTGCCGAGGTGTGAAGACTTGATCGATGATGGACTTTCCTGGCTTGAAACCGCACTGATACGGTCCAATCAGGCTGTTGATAAAAGGTTTTAGGCGTTCACACAATATTGCAGAAAAGACCTTGTATGCGATATTGAGGAGACTGATACCTCTATAATTGGCGCAGTTGAGGGGGTCTCCTTTCTTGTGGAGCGGGCAAGCGGTGCTGAGATTCCATTCATCAGGCATACATACGTCTGACCAAATCTTAGAGATGAGTTGGTGTATGCACTCTACCAATTCATTACCACCTGCCTTGAAAAGTTTGCCCATCAGCTCCAGCAGCCTTGTTGGATTTTAACTTGGAAATTGCTATCCTCACTTCGTTTTTGTCAGGTGGACGGAAATATTGACTGTCATCGTCTATGTTGAATGGTTCATTCTGCCTGACAGCGGGATGTTGGTCTCCGTCACCGTTATACAGTCTGCAGTAGTAGTGTTTCCATATTCTCAGCACTGACTGTGATTCTACTACGAGGTTTCCATTTTCATCTCTACATGTTTCTGTACGGGTATTGCTTCTCTGGCATGTTCTTTTTATCTTTTGGTAAAATTTCCGTACATTGTTCCTGGAGTATAAACTCTCGATATTCTCGAACGCGCGCTTCTCATGCTCGTTCTTCTTCTTTTGGAGAAGCCGATGTTCTTCTCATCTCTTTTGCTCGTAGAACTCACGAGCAGCTCTCGTCTTCCTTTGCAGCGTCACTTTGTATACCTCTTGTTTTAATGCATGCACTCGCCGGCATTCTTCGTCAAATCAGTGGTTTCGCGGTGGTGGGCGAGCGAGACCCAGCACATCAGTCGCGGCGTTTCTGACGGCATGTTGGCACTTGATGCTGCCGGCATAGGGGTGATTGAGAGATTTCAGGATACACGTTCAGCAAAGAGTCTGGCGGTCTCTTGCGATTGTAGCTTTTCGACGTTAAATTTTCTCACAGTGATTCTTCTTTGTTGCTCAGTTTGGGATATCCACATTCGTACCTTGGCTACAACAAGGTAATGATCCGAGTGTATGTTGGCCGCTCGGAAGGTCCCGACATCCAGAATACTGGAGGCATGCCTTGCGTCGACCGCGATATGATCAACTTGGTTGATGGTGACATGATCATTGGACCGCCATGTCTGCTTATGAATATCGAGATGAGGAAACCATGTGCTTGCCATGGTGACATTTCGCTCCATAGCGAAATCAATTAGTCTTAGTCTGTTAGCAGACTAGGTGTCATGTAGGCTATGCTTACCGACTGCCCTACCAAAGACGTCCTCCTTTCCTATTTTGGCGTTAAAATCGCCCAATACGATTTTAACGTCGTATTTAGGACATTGCTCGTATGTTTTGTCGAGGAGCTCGTAGAAACACTCTTCGGAGGCAGGGTCCTTTTCTTCCGTGGGTGCATGAACACATATTAGGCTTATGTTAGCGAATTTAGCCTTGATCCGGATAGTCATAATACGCTCGCTTACGTGTCGGAAGCTTAAGACTTCTTGCCTAAGTCTGCCGGGTATAACAAATCCTAATAAGCGTTGCCTCTTGCCTCTGTAGCAATCACCGTAGTAGAAGTCACAGATTTTCATCCTCTTTTTGCCCGGCAAATCCCATCGCACTTTATGGATGGCGGTAAAACTGCTTTATAGGAGTCTAAGGCCTCTGCTAGTAGTTCGGCTGCACGTCGTCTGTAAAGGGACAGAACATTCCACGTACAGATCCGAAGGGCGTTGTCCTTATTTCGTTTGCTGGGGTCGTCATCAGTTGGGTCACCCTTATCCGAGGCGTTTAGTTGTTTTTGAACCATTAATCGTAATCTATAAAGTAGTATTTCAAGCAATACTTCTTTATGGATGCCAAGTATGGGGAAACTTGGAAACTTTGCAATATGTCATAAAAGGAAGTTACAAGTGTCGCAAATCAAACTGCTGAAAATGATGTTTAACCTATCTAGATACTCACTTTTTACTTATGTCCTCTATCGACCTGTGGATCCTAGGGCCTCTCTATGCCTACGCGCCATCGTGTATGGTTTCTGGCAATGTGTCTGAGTTCTCCTCAACTTTTCCCCAAATGCCGTGCCTATTCCTCGACTGTTCTGCTCCATGTTCTCCTCGGACCGCCAGGTCTTCTGCCATCCTGAGTTAAAATCTTCCATTGCATAGTTCGCTATGGAACTGTCACCCTTTCGGAACGTTTGACCAATCCAATGCCACTTCCGTCGTTGGACGGTTGTGTCTATTGGTTCCTGACCCGTTCTCTCGTAAAGGTGTTCGTTAGAGATACGATTGGGCCAGAAAATCCGTAAGATATTGCGCAGGCACCTATTAACGAACGTTTGCAGCTTTCTGGTGATAGTAGTGGTCACTCTCCACGCATTATTTTCCGCATTATTTTCAGCCCGACGACGCGTGCCTCCCTCTCCACATCTGCTGTCATTTGGTGGAGGTCCATAATTCTGTGGGAGAGTAAGCATACCTCGTCAGCGTAGTCAAGATGTTTCAGTTGAGTGTAAGAGTCCATCGAATCCCTCCGTTTCCCGTCGACAATGCTGCATGAAGCACATCGCTAATCACCAATAGGTGAAAGGATACAGCCTTGTCTTACACCACTTTGGATCTCAAATTCCTCAGACAACGTCCCCCTGTGCAGAAAGTGACATTTGGAGCCTTCATATGTAGCTTTGATAATAGCAATTAATTTATCGGGGATACTTCTCCTGCGTAAGGCATGCCAAATAAACTCCCCGTTGACACTATCGAACGCCTTCTCAAAATCAGGTGGAGTAGCGATCGATATTCAACGCACTGTTCGATGATAATCCGCAGGGTGTTGATGTGGTCGACACAGGAGGATCCAGAGCGGAAACCTGCTTGTTCGGAATCGAGTGTATCTTCCAGATGTTGTTTGATTCGCTCCAGGATGATTTTAGCTACAGCAGGCAGCACGCAGATACCCTTCCAGTTTCCGCACTTCATTAAATTTCCTTTCTTAGGAAGCTTGACGATCATTCCCTTTTTCCACTCGTTAGGAAAGCTCTCAGCTTCCCAAGCTCTCTCTATAAGTGGAAGCAGAAGCTCAGCCGGTGTTGTTGGTGCTGCTCGTAAGAGCTCTGCGGGAATACCGTCAAGTCCTACCGCCTTGTTGGTTTTGAGTGCCTTGATCGCGGTAGTGATCTCATCATTACTGGGAGTCGTGGTGCGTATTCGGAAACTTCTCACCTCGGGCATCTCAGTCTGATTTGGGAGCATATCGCTGGCGAATACACGGTTCAAAACCGTAGCAAAATGCTCTTTCTATCTCTTGAGTTGGTCCTCATCCGAAATGAGCAAGAAGCCGTCTAGGGTTTTCACTGGGTGTTGGCTGGAGCTGCGACCACCTGTCAGCTCTTTGTTGATTCTGTAGACTGTCCTGCTGTCGCACCTCCGTGCAGCTTCTTTCGCTTCTGTAGCCAGCGCGTTGATGTAGTTGCGCTTGTCACGTCGCACGCAACGCTGAACGTCTTTCATCTTCATGCGATATAGGGACTCTAGGTCGCTTCTCCGTGCTGCTGGGGTAGCTGCAACGTGAGCTTTTAGCTGTTTTCGTTCGTCAATCCGTCCGCAGGTATCCTCGTAAGCCACGCTCTATGTCTTTCCTGCGATCGACCAATGGTTTTGGATGGTTGCGGGCATTGAGCTGCTGATTGCTTCCACACCTTGCGAAAAGTGTTCCCTTAATTGTTAGCGCACTGAGGGATCCATAAGTCTATCGATGTTGAACCTGGGCATTCTTGTGTTGTCGTGGGATATTCGAACTGCAGCAGTACGTGGTTGGAGAGTAGCTATCATAAGATGGTGATCTCGTATTATCCCCACATCCGCCCCTCGCCTGTTTCGGACATCCAGGAGACTACTTCTAAAGCCGCAGCTGATGGCAAAATGGTCAGTTTGGTTGGAGATTACTTGCCTGTCGTTGGAAACCCAGCTGACTTTGTGGCAGGTCTTGTGCTCAAACATGGTGCCACCTATCACAAGGCGGTTGGCATTGCAGAAATCCACAAACCTTTAGCCGTTGTCATTGCGGTTGCCTAGTCCATGCTTCCCGATTACATGTTTGAGCCCTTCGTTGTCGCTGCCTACCTTGGCATTCAGATCCCCCATCACTATGACAATGTCTTGATTTGGTGTTGTGTTAAAGACGGCACTTAACAGGTTGTAGAAGCTCTCCTTTTCGTCCTCAGACGAAATATTCGTTGGGGGGTAACACTGTATGATGGTGACGCATCGTACTTTAGTCCAAAACCTGGACGTCATAATCCTATCACCATGAGGCTGCAAGGAAATTAGGCCCTTATGTGCTGTTGTTGTTAACAGAAGTCCGACTTCATATTCCCGCGGACCTCCGGATGGTCTTCCAGAATAGAGTAGTACAGTGTTACGCGTTGGGGACTGGCACTCGCCCGCTTTTAACCATCTTATTCCACTTACCCTCAAAGTGTCCAATTGATATCGCATGAATTCTTTTTCCAATTGAAGGAATCTGGCATTGTAAGGACCTTCGCTTCCCGAGCCGAGTAGCGTCTTTACATTCCAGAAACCTATCTCTGTCCGGGTACAGTAGCCAAAAGTCTTCAACATGTGATCTGTCCTTATCCGAGGCATAGTGTCGGTTTCTGTAGCGAGCTGGTTTCAGTAACGCAGGTTGCTGGCCCACGTTACCTAGTCTAGAATCAAGGCCCTAGACAACCCGCACTTGCAATTTTAGCCTACACGTGTAAGGGTTTATGCGTATATTTGCCCGGGTACCACCACTGAGAGGTAAAGCAAACACTTCATCAGGAACTTGATTGTTGCGCTATTGACCCAAGCCAAGTTTTGAGCAGTCTGTAGTTTCCCGATCAATCGCAATGCAGGTCCCCAAAAAACCAAACCTATCTATATACCATTCTACGCCTAATCTTCATTTCCAAGTGAACAATGAGTTAATCTATTTATTTGACGGCTTGTGCCTAATTTTTCGGTAGGAATAATGTCTAAAACTGCTGATTTGGTTTTTAAAAACTTTATTCTTGTAAAGTGCTCTTGTAACGAATGACTATGATTGGATGTCGCAAGGTCCTTGATCCCATTTTCGTAAAACTTAAACCCAACGCAACTGCATTCATCTACTAAAACAAAAGCGATCTCTCTTACAGCATTTGCAAGTCCCTGAATAAATGCCTTCTAATCGGACAAAACATTCAAACAATTAAGTCCCTCGCAAGGCACTCAGTAAGCCCCACATACATATGTATGTATCAAGCCTACGCATGCAAATCTCGTTAGTGCCATCTCACACACAAAAACTATCTCACGCGACACCGCAGGAGTGATTTATACACGTTTGTGTAACAAGCAAACTGAATATGTATGAGTTATGCTAATGTTCATCACCGCGTCACTAAGGTACACCGTAACCATAGCGTCGAAAAG
Organism: Brachypalpus laphriformis; assembly: GCA_945910035.1. Classification (NCBI taxonomy): domain Eukaryota; kingdom Metazoa; phylum Arthropoda; class Insecta; order Diptera; family Syrphidae; genus Brachypalpus; species Brachypalpus laphriformis. The sequence goes on from OX246755.1 coordinate 146,712,658, forward strand.
TAGATGCTTTCCCGAAGGAAAACCGTACATAAACAGCAATCTAAAGTCACCCGAGAGTCACCTTGCCCGCGACAGGCACAGTACTACAAAATACACCCGCAGCAGCTCCTTCTCCTCCTGCGTTGTCGTCATTCTCCTGCTGGAGTCCTTGCAAATGCACACGTAGAAACTTTCCCATTCATAAATTAACTTTATTGTTTTCTGTCTTCGCACAGGATTCGCAAGTGGAACGAGCGTTTTATTAAATTCGCTTCATTTAATTTTTGGTTTAATTAAATGTACGCGCGGTGAAGTTGTAGATGTGCACTCCCCACTCATCGTTTGCCTGTAACATACGCGCGGTAGGGTCTTCAAAAAGTTTCCACAATTAAAGGCATTAAGGTGGATGGCGGTTTGTATCTACTTGTAAACTAATGCCAGTGTGTATTGTGTATGCGTGAAGTGGATGCTGCAAAGCAGCCGGATGTACCTACCAATGGAAGCCGCAAACATCCTGCGGAAAGGGAATTACCCCGAGCGTCTTCGTTTATTTCTTCTGGCGGTGAACGTGGTTCGTTTTCGTAGTAGTTTAGCTTTAAGTAATTTCGTTGAATAAATGCTCTGAGTTTGTAATTATGTGAATTGAATAGGTTAAAAATACAAGCAAGCAGGGGCGTAGTTTAAGGCTTCAGCGGAAGACAAATGGTTCTAGGAAGTGTTGAAATGAGAGTATGAGTTTGAAGAAGCCACGGAATTTTAATACATTTTTGAGACTCGTTAAGGTGAACTAGTGCAGCTAGTGGAGTTTACGTTAGTTTTACACAAAGTATTTGAGGTGAGGCCAGACTATTATCCTCGCCATCCTAGCTTAAACGCATTTTCAGATCAGAGGCAAGAAGTCTCGAGTTTCCGGCATGTGAAAGAGTGCCTAACGACAATTCACATCAAGGTAAAATTCACCAACAATAGCCTAATATGAGCCCACGCCCATCACGAAAAAATGGATGACGCGGCTAAAAAATTCTACCAGCTCTTGGATAAGACGTGTGAGCAATGCCCTAGTCACGACGTTTAAATTATCCCGGGTGATTTTAACGCATAGATAGAAAAAGAGGACGTTTTTAGTGGAGTGGTCGGAATGCACAGACTGCACGACACCACATCCGACAACGGATTCAGGCTAGTCGACTTTGTGGCGGGATAAAACGTTGTCGTAACTAGTACGCGGTTCCCACGTCTTGACATTCACAAGGGGACATGGCTCTCCTTTGATCGAAAAACTGTCAACCAAATCGATCACATTGCGATCGACGCAAGGCACTCTTTCAGTATTCTGGGTGGCGGGACTGTCCAAAGAGCCAACGTGGACTCGGATCACTACCTAATTGTAGCCAAGCTACGGATGCGGATATCCAGAACGAAGCGACATCATTCGAATACTGTGAAGAAGTTTGGCGACGGACGGCTATAATCGCATGAAACTGCCAGCATCTTTGCCATTCGAGTTTTTTGTAATATGAATCTATGTAATATGCTGCCAGCAGCAAATGCGGAAGACTAGTGGCAACGTTACCAACAAGCCATTAGAGATGGTCGCCTCTGATGTACTGGGTTTCCCTCAGTCATCACAATGAAGTTCTTGGTTTGATGAGGAATGCCGGCAAGCACATGCAGTAAAACAAGAGGCGTACAAGGCCGCGCTGCGTAAAAGGAATAGAGCTGCTCGCGAGCTCTATGAGCGGAGGAGAAAACAGGAACATCGACTTCTCAGAAAGAGAGGGAGAAAGGAGCAGCACTCTATCGAGAAGATTGAGAGACTTTGTGATAGGAATGATGTTCGAAAATTTTACCAAAAGGTAATAGTAGTAGAATCGCAGTCAGTTCTGAGGATATGGAAGGAACACTTATGCAGACTGTTGAACGGCGACGATGAACAATATTCCGCTGTCAGGCAGAATGAGCCATTCTACAGTGACGATGGCAGTTAAGATTCCCATCAACACGATCAGAAGGAAGTGTAGGTAGCGATTTCTAAACTTAAATCGAGCAAAGCTGCTGGAGCAGACGGCCCTGCCGCCGAAGTTTTCTGGGCAGGAGGAGATGAGATGATAAAGAGCATGCATTAGCTCATCTGTAAAATTTATTCGGATGAAAATGTATCCGATGAATGGAACCTCAGCATCGTTTGCCTGATTCTGAAGAAAGAAGACCCTCTGAACTGCACCAACTACAGAGGTATAAGTCTTCTCAACAGCGCATATAATATCCTGTCTGCCGTATAGTGTGAATGCTTAAAACCGATCGTCGAAAACCTGAGAGGCCCTTATTAGTGTGGTCTCAGGCCGCGAAAGTTCGCCATTCACTACATATTCACAATAGGATAGACCTTGGAAAAATCCATAAAAAAAAATTGACAAGCACCACTTCTGTATAGCGTGTATAGAGATGAGTAATACAGAGCCATGTCTAGTCTTGACATCCCTACCAAGCTCGTCCATATGTGCAGAATGACGATGGCGAACTCTCGCTGGATCCATCAAAGTCGGAAAGAACACCTATGAACCATTCGATGTCAGAAAAGGTCTTAGACGAGGTGACGTGCTATCATGCGATCTCTTTAACGTAATTCTTGAAGGAACATCGACTTAGCCAGAAGAGTTTACATACAGCGATAAAGATGGCTGGGTCATGTAGAGCGAATGTAGCCTAGAGTCTCCTCCGGATGGATGGCATGGCGCAAAGGGGACTATCTCGGGGCAGGGGGCGCAAACAAGTGGAAGGGAACCTCAATCAATTTGGTGTGCGCAACTGGAGGCAGCTGGCAAGCTAGCCATAATGAGCTCGTGCAGCTCTTTAAAGGAGTCACAGTTAAAAGTACACTCGGAGAATAGGAGATATTTTACACCAAAGCTGTGAACACGGATGGGGCATTAGCAGCCAGGCTTTCTATGAATACGATGATCTTGCTATAGTAATATACATAGATAGCCAGCTAGCAATTAAAGGCTTGGAATCGCCAATAATAATATCCAGGTTGGTTAAGCAATGCCGCATGCCTTTAAAAGGAATCGCAGATAGATGCAAATTGTCCTTTTGCTGGGTCATAGGGATATTGCAGAATATTCATGCAAACAAAATCAAAATTTAGCATAGATTTGCCGTCTGCCTGATTGATTTATTTGTACGTCCAAAACATCCACCCACACATCAAGTGCTCGTTGCAGGGATGTAGGATCCACACTTATGACGGCTCCATCGTCAGCAAAGAACTCTTCGGTTACTCCAGCGGGGCATCTTACTCTTGTCTTCGCTCCTTCGTACATGTCCATGATCATCTGTACATAGGGTTCTGGAACCCCTCGATGTCTTAGCGCCACCCATATCAGATCTCGTGGTTGTCTGTCGAATGCCTTTTCAAAGTCAACCAATACAATATGCAAATCCCTTAAGGAATCACGATGTTTTTGCATTACGATCCTTATACTTTGGATTGCATCTGTGGTTGATTTACTCGCGACAAGCCCGCACTGATTATCAGATAGCCGTATTATTTTTAGCAGTGGGCCACCTAATTAATGCCCTCTCAACAATCTTCATGGTGCGTGACATCAGCTTGATCGAATGGTCGTTATCACAGTTTCGTGTATCACACTTCCCTTTGTGTACAGGGAGAAGGTAACTTTCCCTCCATTTATTCGGCATTGCATCACCTCTCACAAATTTGGAGATGAGAATTCTGAGCCATTTGAACTCGACGTATCCCATCTTTTTCCAGAACTCAGAGGGCATCTCGTCTAGCCCAACCGCTTTTCGTTTTTGGAGTATTTGACGGTCTCACTAACTTTGTCGACTGTAATGTCGGGTATTGCATTACAGTTGGGGATGGCTCTTGGAAAGTATAGCCGGGGAAACTGTTTGTTCGAAAGTTCTCCACAATACTGCCTCCACATCTGCAGAATTGTGTCGTCATCCGCAAGAAGCTGGCCATGAGCATTGTTAATGAACTTTGGCGAACGAATCTCCTGAGCATTCGTCCTTCTTTGTGCAGCTTTTTGGAAGACGGTTGCTCCCTTGTTCCACTGTGTCGTTGCAGTTCCTGAATAGCTCAGTTTGTATCATCAACTGGGGAAGATATTATTATTTATTTTTTTTTTTTTTGTCGGGATAGGACTGGTCCATTGTACTGCCAGAGAGCAAACCCTGATTTACCCATTTTATTGGAATTTCCTTGACTTTCGAAGAAAGCCAAGCAAGCACTTCAGTGATGAGGAGCTTACAGTACCAGTACTCACCACATCCGCACCGAAGATCGGCCACCTGATACGAGCAAAGGCCGGACACTTACAGAGATAATGTTCCGCGGTGGCAAAAGCGAAGTGGCCTGTCAAGACGCCGATAAGTTGCCTACAGTCTTTTCTGCTGAGAGACAGCAAGAATGTCGCTGATTTCTTACAGACGTCCGGAAGCATGCGTATAGTCAACCTGCATCCCGGAGAGTCATGCCACACACAATTGTGCTCGTGAGAGACCCAATCGTCAATGGAAGCCCTAACCGAGGACGCTGGAAGACCCAACGCGGGTTCGGGACCTGAGAAAGCCTCCTCTGAGCATTGTCTAGCAATCTCGTCGGAGATCTCATTCCCCAAGATCCCAGTGTGACCTGAGACCCAGATGGAAGACAGAGAATTCAGCCTTGCGACCGAGTTTTTGGTTTCACGAACTATTTTGGAAGTGGTTAAATGGTTAAGCAAGGCCTTAAGCGCAGCCTGACTGTCACTACAGACAAAAATGCTACGTCCCTTCCACCTGCTCTTCACAACATAGTTCATGGCCATTAGGATTGCATAAGTTTCCGCTTGGAAAACAGACGCATATTTGGCGCCAGCGCCAGACCCTTGACTGGTTTTGGAACCATCCGTGAAAATACGACTACATTCCATTCCCGGCTCAGACTCTGACCGAGACCAGTCCTGGACACAAGGACAGTCGACTCTGAATTTGCGCATCAGCTGGAGTTCTGGTGTCATTGCGTCAGACGGCATATCCATAAGACAGGAGTCGTAAGATAAGTGTCGCGCAAGATCATCAAAGTTCCAGTGTGGAGTATACCAAAAACCGCCCCGCCTAAGACGATGGATGACTTTGATAGTGCAACCCATGATATAAGTATCAAGGGGAGGTAAGTTCAGCAAAGCGTCTAGAGCAGAGCCAGGCGTACTCGGGAAAGCTCCCGAGCAGCCGAGACAAGCCGTTCTTTGGAGTTTCGCGCAAAAAGCAACCACATATTTATGCGAGAGCCCCTTCCACCAAACAACCGACGCATATGCGAGGAATGGTTTTATCATAGCCGTGTAGATCCAGAGAACCTTATTCGGTGATAAACCCCAAGTCTTGCCAAAAGCACCCTTACACTGCCAGAAAACTGAGAGCGCCTTGGATGTTTTCGACTCGACGTGTTTAGACCAATGAAGTTTCTTATGTAAAATTACTCCCAGATATTTGGCTTTATTGGAAATGGGAATGGTGACGCCTTTTAGCACTGGCTGAGTCAGACCGGTCAAAATCCTCCTTCTCGTAAAAAGAACAACCTCAGTCTTAAGAGGATTCACCGAAAGCCCACTCCTAGTGCACCATTCATCGATCATGTCCAGCGCCGCCTGCGAGTTAGCACAGACCGTCGCCAGGCATAGCCCGACAGAAAGTATGGCGACATCATCCGCGTATGCCTGAGCGTAGACGTTAGAACTATTCAGAGTGTTCAACAGAGAGTCGACCACCATGCACCATAACAATGGAGACAGAACGCCACCTTGCGGACAGCCCCTGTTTACCCCTGTCACAACATATTGGCCACAATCCGCATCCACTACCAAAGTTCTATTCGATAGCATTGCTTTAATCCACAACACTAATGTTTCATCTACCCCGTGTAGTTTGGCCGAGTCGCACATGCAGTCAAAAGTCCCATTGTCAAAAGCACCCTCAATGTCGATGAGGGTAACCATCGCGTATTCTTTCCTATCAAGCGCGCATTCAATTCTGGCCACTAAATTTTGAAGTGCGGTCTCCCAGGATTTTCCATGCTGATAGGCATGCTGCATCTCCGATAGTGGATGCAGCTTCAAAGCAACTTTGCGCACGTGAAATTCTACCAGTCTCTCCACAATTTTCAGTAAGAAGGATGTCAAACTTATAGGTCTGAAACTCTTGGGGAGCGAATAGTCCTTCTTGTCAATTTTCGGCATGAAAGCTACTCTGACTCTCCGCCAAGGTGTAGGAATATATGCCAGCGCCAGAACAGCGATGAAAATTCTTTTCAGTGTTGGCAGCAACTGGTCTATACCCTCTTGCAGCATAGCTGGATATATTCCATCAGTGCTAGGCGATTTGAAACCATCAAAAGATGCCACAGCATATTTGATGGCCTCAACTGTTACCAGCTGCGCCGAGTTTTCTGACTTATATCAAGCTCAGCCTGGGTAAGCGGACCAAGCTGCGACCTAGTGATTATCTGATTGCCAGGAAAGTAAGTCTCCAGCAGAAGACTAAAAGTTTCCGCTTTCGTTTCAGTAAACTTGCCATCAGACCGTCTGAGTGACTCTGGTTTGGTCGGCTTGCCTCTTTTGAGGACTTTAACGAACCTACTGGTTTCACCGAGTGTCTCTATCTTTTCACAAAAATCTCTATAAGAAGCACTTTTCGACAACCGAATTAACTTCTCATAGTCTTTTTGCTTCGATCTAAAAAGATCCCAGTCATCTTCTAAATTTGTCTTGAGTGACCTATTTAGAAGTTTTCTGGATTCTTTCCTAAGTCGCTGCAGTTCTGGACTCCACCAGGAAACCGGAGTTCTGCAGGGGGTTTTTGTCAATGGGCACGTCAGTTCAAAACAGCTGGTAAGGACACTAGTCAGGTTTTGAACAGCATCCTCAACCTTTCGTTTCGTTCTGAGTTTAGTTGGAGTTTTGACAGATCTGTCTAGCTCTTCCCTAAACCGCACCCAGTTGGTTTTTCTCGGATTACTCTTCTCTTACAAAGTTATGGCCTCGCATTCGATTTGGAAAGCGATGTATCTATGGTCTGACAAGGACACCTCCGGCAGTACCCTCCAGTTAGTAATTGACTTGAAATACCTATTAGATAAAGTCAAATCAATTACCTCCTCCCTCCTTGCTGTAATAAAAGTTGGCTGGGAGCCAACATTGTTAATTACCATGCCAGACGATAGTATAAAGTCTAGGAGATGGTTTCCTCGTATGTTACATTTGCTGGTGCCCCAGACTGTATTCTGAGCATTCGCGTCGCAACACATGAATAATCCCATCTCCCGAGTGTCACAGTACTTTATGAGTTCGGCAACCGCCTTCGGTGGCGGAGGCATTACCGAATCATAAGGGAAGTAAGCCGACGCAACGACGAAAGTTTTCCAACTTCCGGTCGTTTCGCAGCTTACAGCTGCAGCAACCAGGTCCTGTCCACAGAATTGTCCAAGCTTGGTTACTGAGAGGAAATTCGGCACAATTAGACAAGCTCTCGGTCTTTCAGATCGCTCGTCACATAGCACCGTTACTCAACGAACACCCTCAAAACCACATATGCGCTTGTTCCGCACGTATGGCTCCTGGATAGATGTTATGTGGCGTTTTGTACGCACCACGGAAAGTTTGCTTCTTAAGAGAGTGGTAGCAACCTTTGAGTGATGGAGGTTTATCTGCGAAAATATTAAAGATATAGTTGGAGTTTTATTAGCAGAAGGGCGCGCACATGCTTCCGGCGAGGCGAGCGCCCCTACCCGTGGCTTTGCCTGCGACAGCCATTTTCTGTCCGCTAGTGCTGGGACCTTTAGGGGTAACAGCATCAGTAAACACTAGATTTTGTGCGCAGATAACGCCAGCGGTAAGAGTGTGCCCGGCAGAAGAGCGCACATCAGATGCGCACACGCTTCCACCAAGAAGTGTAAGTGAAACTTGCTCCTTCAGATAGGACCTGGCCTAGCCGACCGAAAAGGAGCCAGCGTTAGGTCCGAGGGATTGATGGGCTCCAATTGGAGTGCTTTTTGCCAACCTAGGCTTCTTTCCTGTCGCTACTGAAGGGTGTCTGCTTTCGGCGCTTGCGCCTTCAGCTGACTCTGCAGCCTCTTTGCACCGCGCCATCGCCGCCTTCCTTATTCTCCTTTTCAGTTGACTCTTAGTCAGGAGCCCATCAGAGTGCGCCGCTTCAGGAGCTCGTTCAGCCTTATTGGTTTCCCGAGTCAAACCGTCACCGACACAACTTCGACCAGCTACCCTTCTATTGAGACAGAGATTAGACGTTCCAGCCGAAGCCTTTCCGCCACTTTCTTTGCCATTCCAGCCCAGTCTACCAAAGGAGTCAGAGACAGAGCTGCAGGAGTCTTCTGAAACAAGCGTCGCTACTACTTCTGATTCAACGCCAGATGCGGGGGGTAAAAGTATGGTGGTTGGGACCTCCAGAATCCTCGGCCGTAGTCAAAAAGACCACTGGTGGATTATCGTTTTCACGAGTACCACCTGGATTAGATACCGTAAATGTTTCTTCCGTCATACTGTCAACAGGTTTTGCGTCACAGTCAAGACATCTTCAACCTTTAGTTGGATTTGATTTGCGCATGCTTAGGATATCTTCACCAGAAAGGTTCCTGGTGCCGTATACCAGTCCTCCATGGCAGTCTTCATAGTCTTCGATTGACTTCCCGACATGTCCATTCAAATCTCCATCAACAAACAGAAACTCTTTCTTTGGGATGTTCTTAAGGAGATTGTGAAAATCTATCCAAAATGCATCCTTACCCCTCTGATCGTACCCACTATCGGGAGCATATGCACTGACAATATTCTACACATCTTCTTGTATTTCTAGTTTGAGAGACATCATATACCATACCTTTATTTTTGCCTAAGGGGTGGTGGAAAACGTTATTGCTGACGAGAAACAGGCCCGCTCTGTTTCAAGTAGTGTGGGACTTGGTACTCACTAAAAAACCACCATTAACCCTTTTAGTCTACTTGACACCATCCACCCCGGAACCGCTTACCGTACCATACCAAGCATACGTTTAGACCTTTAAATGTATCAGGGAGTTTCATGGACTCCAGACAGCACCGTATATACTTAGCTTCTTTAGACCGGAATATACATTTGTTTTGAAAGAAAAATATCCTTTTAAGGCTGCCCTGCAGCGTCGCAAACATAAGTCGGACAATATCATATCTAATGTTTTGATTACGATGATTCGTCTCTTTGTTTCCAGGAGGGATGAGCCTTAAGCATGACTACAATTCACAAAGAATTATTTCTAATTCAAGATAAAAGGAATAATCATAGTAAACGGTGTTTAACTAAAAGACGGAGGTATACCCAATCCACTCAAATTACATTCACTTATACAAACACTCCCCGACATAGAGAAAGCCATAATTTATGCAAAGATGGCTCTACTTCCTTAACGAAAACAGCATTCTCCTCTTCTTCACATCGTACAGCGCACACAACCCCGGGCAATTCAAAATATGACCAAAAGTTTACTTCTGGTTTCATCTTCAAGCGCCAGGCGGACCACAAAACATTGCTTTCACCCGCCCCCCGGCGGCGCGCGGTGTCGTAATACTAAAACAACATGAAACCATAATAACGAACGAATTTTCTAAAAACTTTATCTTTTTCCCATAAAATGCAACAAAAAGGACATTAGGAATTTATTTCGCAAAATAAACACATCCTTGCTGTGGAAACAAAATGAAACGGTAGACAGCACTGCACACACGCATTCCTCCAAAGTCGAACTATGCAGACGTCCAACTTTCAAAAAGTTATGCAAACTCACGCGTTATCCTTTCTAGGTTTTTTGTTCGTCTGTGTGGAAAGTGGATCATACGAATAAAACCGATTGCATGTTAACTGTTTCAAATGGCTCAAGGAGAGCAGAAAAACAAAAAAAAAAAAAAAAATTACATCCTAAATTCTGGTCAAAGTTTGTGAACTCATACACACAAGAAGGATGCCGAGAATTAGGAAATAGATGCGGATACTAGACCCTTTCATGAAATTTCAATTGAAAATTGCACAATATCCTTATCCGGCGAAGGAGATGTTGTTTTCCTGAAATTATTAATAGTCCTGCAGTTAGCTTCTTCTGTCAATAAAGCGAAAACAAGTGAGTTCCTCACACGGATACATGGGAAGGACTTACGTCAAACGAGTTTCGTTTAATTAATTCCCCAAATGCATTTTCAACTTTAATGTGCCCGAAGCATGTGAAGCGAGGTTGAACTGCCCCGGCAAAAAGTGTTGGCCGCTGCAAACAAAAGAACTTTGCTTCGCGTATAGTACAACGAAAGGATAAAGTTTTTGTTTGCTCCTTCTTTTGGCTTGAAGATAATCCCTACAGGTGTAAATTAAGTTTGCAGCATTAAATTCCAATGTTTGAGCTCGATCCGCGGGGCATTGTCTTCGCACGGGCACAGCTAAACACTGGTGTGTAGGGCTTTCCTTGACCAAGAAAGTCCTTCGTGTAAAACTTTACTGCATCGCTCGCGTACTTGAGGTGGATTAATGAAGAAGCAGAACCTATGTATATCCTTCTTTTCTACTCCTCCCGCATCTTGGACGAACAATTGTCCTAATGAGTGTCAACCACATAGGTTACCAGGGAGAGAGAAGAAAAGGAGGGTGTGTTCGCTTGGTAGTACAACAATCAGAATGCAGTCCTGGTTACCGCTTTTTCATTGTAAATGTCATTCTCCTGTTTCCTGTTCGTCCTTTTTTTTTGTTATTCTTATAATTAAGTGCTATCATTTATAAGAAGGGTCTTTTCTTTCCTGCAGTTCTTTTCGGTTGGGGTTTATTTTTTTTTAATTTTTCTGTTTCAAGACTTTTTCTTAGCCAAGAAATAGATAAATGAATGCAACGAAGGCGGCAGCAAGAAGGATGCATGGATGGATAAATTCTCTCAAAGCAGAGACTCTGTCATTGCAGTGGAAGTAATTAAGCTTTATTTATGCTCTTTAATTGCAAAGGATACCAAAACTGATGAAAAAAGAAGACGAAGGAGGAGGAGATATGCAGATGCCTATGGTTGAAAGGAAAAAAAAAAAAAGTGAAGGATGCTTAAGGAACTGAAAGTGAGCAGAGGTTGAATCAAATCATTTGTAGAAGGTGGAGCAAGGTCTTGCAGATGTCTGCTTTGGAATCGGGCTGTGTATATGGGCTAACAAGTGGCGGTCTGTGAGAGGATTAAATTTTCGAGTTTTAAAAGCAAAGGCGGATTAAGCGCACAGTTGTTCCCCCTTTCTCCAGTTAAATAATCTTCAGCTGCAGTTCTACTTCTTTTCTCATCGTAAGGTAATGGACTCTTAAGTGTTCTTTTACCTTTGCTTTGCTTTTTCCGTGGAAAAAATTGTCATGGTGTAGTCTTTGACAGAAGGAAACTGGGTCGGCTGATGAGTGGGAAACGTGTTCTACATCGGCTTAATGCGGGAAGTGAATGTAGAGTAAATGTGTGAACGGAAAGCATTTATAGCTTTCTATGTCAAAATCTTTGCTTAATAAATGGAGTCTTCAACAAAAGTTGACCGTAGTGCTACGAGCTGAACAAAAACTATAATATAACCAAACTTAAAATGGTTCAAAGAACAGTATGTAGAGGCACCACAGGTGTGCTATTAAAATTTTTGTAAGAAATGTTTTCGACATAACAATCTACACCAACCCTTCAAAGATTGATTGCGGTTTTGGTCCCGCTATTTTCTTTGTAACAAAGCGTTACACTTTTTATCGCCTCCACTGTAGTTCACTTTTATGGCCGCTACTGCCCACAGCTGGTTGAGCACAAACAAACAACATCTGGCGATGATCACACCATGCGAACATGACCACTTCTCTCAATCTACTTGGCCAAGTGGTTTGCAAACGTGAATTGCATCAACTTTTACAATTCGCATTTGCTTTTTGGATTCGCTTTGAAAATTGCACAAGGCGGAGATTGGGAGATGTGGTCGAGGGAGTTCCTCACCCAGTGGCTTAGTACCAATTTCGAGTACTTGTGAGTCAACTCTCCAACGTGATGATACCACAGCAATTTTTCATCGTCCGTCTTCCAGACTTGGACGATTCATATATCGGACCTGCTACTGACCACAGCCGACCCGATTGTAAGCTTTTGGGCTCATCTTCCTCTAGGAGAAGCCATTTTTGGACCTGGCCATAATCCTCGAATTGGAGGATCCGAATCATGCTCCTAGGAGTTTACCGCGCTATTGGAAGCTAAGTACCTGCCTCAAGCAAGTGCTGATAAGTGACGGCCCTAAGCCGTTACTGCCAAGTGACTGCCACAAGCAGTTGCTGTCTAAGTGACGTCACTGAGACGTTGTTGCCAAGTGACTGCCATAAGCAGTTGCTGCCCAAGTGACGGCCTTAAGTCGTTGCTGTTAAGTGCTGCCACAAGCAGTTGCTGCCTAAGTGACGTCCCTGAGACGTTGCTGCCCAAGTGACGGCCCTGAACCGTTGCTGCCAAGTGACTGCCATAATCAGTTGCTGCCTAAGTGACGTCCCTGAGACGTTGCTGCCAAGTGACTGCCACAAGCAGTTGCTGCCCAAGTGACGGACCTCAGCCGTTGCTGCCCAAGTGTCTACCACCAGCGGACACTATCCAGTAGTTAGTAAGTAAGAAAGCAAGGGCGACGTAGGTATCCAAATATTGTTAAGTAGAAGAGAATTGTTAAGGTTAGCTTACACCGGGCCTCGTAAGAGCACATATTGAAATAGGACTCGATTCATTGTTAAGTAGTTCCATATTGTTAAGGTCAGCTAAACTGAACTTTCATTGTAGTGTTGAATAAATAATTTACATCTTTACCCAACGTTTCGGGTGTTTCTTTGGGAGACCCTGGATCCGACGAGCGAAACCTCAGCCTTTGGAAAACACCCTCACATCTTTCGGATCTAAGCTAAATACCTTTAGCTTAGTCGTTTCTACAACAGGGCCAAATAAATAAGGGACGGTACTGTATGGGATTAATATATAGAGCGCAAGAGGAAGTTTAAGTAAATGAAAAAGAAAGTCCTGGAAGGAATTCTGTGAGTCCATTGCGGATACTGGTGGGCACCGTGGCGTAAGTGGTTAGTGTGTCGGATCACTACGCATGAGGTTCCAACTTCGAATCCCAGAAAATACCAAAAAAGTTTTTTCACGGTCCCACCTCTCGCGAGCGTCTGACAAACATCCGAGAGTATTGTTGTCTCGAAAAAGCTTCTCAAATCGCCGTTCGGATTCGGCACTAAACTGTAGGTCCCTTCCATTCGTGTGAAAAATATAACGCACACAACATGAGTAGTTGCGAGAAGCTAGACCCTGGCACTTTAAAGAGCTGTTGCGCCAAATATTTGTATTTTGTATTGCGGATACCGCTGTCCCAGCTTCATCAGAAAATCTAGCGGCGCGTGGACAGAAAGTAGCGAAGAAGTTTCAGAAATGTTAGTTGGAGCTCATTGTCCAGAAAGTAGATCGCCAATGGATTCTTTCTTTCCCTTTCGGATCGTGCTCGATATCTTGGTATAATGCTAAACAGGAAACTAAATTGGAAACTTAACATACAGGAAATAGTCCGCAAGGCTGTGACAGAACTGCGGGAAAAAAATGCGACCTGAAGCCTGCAATGTTACGCTGGCTATACATCATGATAGTCAGACTCGTTCTTACGTATGGGGCCCTTCTGTGGCGAAAGGTAACGCGTACGAAAAACATACGATATATGCTGGCCATGGTACAAAGAACATCTTGCATTGCCATCACGGGTGCTCTACGCACAACGCTTTTGGCTGCACTCGAGGTCTGTTTGTAGCAGGTATGTACTTGAGAGATTTAACCTACAAGTGCCCCTGAGACTTCCGAATACATGCGGTGTATTCCAAGCAGAGGTTCTAGCTGTACTTAAAGCTGCGGAATTATTTGAGATGGGATCAATATCCGACAAGACTATCACAATCTACATTGCCAATCAGACTGCGCTAAAGACGCTAGAGTCTTACGACACCAAATCTGAGATAATCAGGAATTGCAACATAATGCTTAGGGCATTATGTACGCAGAACCGATTCAGATCATGTTGGGTACTTGAACACTGCGATATCGAAGGCAACGACCAAGTCGACATGGTGGCCAAAAGAGGAGCGGTGCTCCCACATAGTGACATAATTGGTAGTATTAAACCACAAGGGTGCGTGACTAAGGGAATTATTCGGGATAAAATCGTTGACACGGCTAATCTAAGATGGTCAAACTTAGATGGTCACAGGGTGTCTAAGGCTCTGTGGCCTGCGTTAGACCGCAGAAAATCTGGGGAGATCATAAAATTAGAAAGATCACGGCTAAGAACAGCGATAGGAATACTCTTTGGCCACTGTTTCCTAAGGAAGCATGCTATGAGACTCGGTTTATCTAACACGGATGTTTGTTGGTACTGCAATGATCTACATGCCTCAGAGAACATAACAGATATACTCTCTGAGTGCCAAGGAATTGCCAGAACAAGGCTAAAGAACCTTGGTAGGTACTTCTTCAAAGAGGTGGAGTTCTTGAACCACAACAAGGACTTCTTCAAATTTTGTAGGGAGATTAATTGTTTTGAAGAATTGGTTTAGGTCTTTTGCCGTGAAGGTTCCCTAGGGATCGCGATGGGCTCATCTTGGTGCCTAGTGTCTTATGATAACTTCATAACCCTACTCGACCTAACCTCACCTGACTTAACTAGTTGAGAGTAGCATGACCTCAAAACGGAGTCCATATAGCAAAACGTCAAAGTGCTGTATAGCCTTCTAGCGAGTAATTCTATGTGGGTGGTACAGTAATTACGTTGGGCAAAGTAGCTAATCACTACTTCGCAAATATGCAGAATTTGGGACAACACGGCTGCAATATACATATGTGTCGCTGGCATCTACAGCCAAAATAAACATACCTTCCGAACATGGATGTGCAAGAATGGGAGGTGAAATTAAATAAGAACGATTTCTTGCATTCTGTCGACCAACTAAATGCAATGTTCTTTTCCGTTAGTCGGTGGAGAGGACGATGTATGTGTAGCTGAACCCTCAGACCTGCGTAAGCACATCTGGGTGAACTTCAGCGCGCATATGTTTAATCAGACGAGACATCTCTTGTTGAACTGATTGGCTGAAATATGCGTCTCAGAAGTCAAGCAAGAGCTCCTCAGAAGGGGGACGTGCGGTGGATGAATTCTTTCGATGGAATCAACGGTGACGTTTACAGACCTTACCGAAGCTACTTCGACATATTTGGAGCTGAGGTCTGTAAGGATTTTCAATACTACGTCAGGGTATTGAAAAAGAGATGGTGGCGGATGTACCCTTAATGGGCCAACGGCAGCGCTCATATCCCCGAAGTGGGTTACTGGCATCGGTGTACCCAGCCCCTCGTGCTACGGGTTGCAAAAAAAGGATCTGGTCCTCCAGGTTAGGGGTTGTGCCGTTAAGCTAACTCCCCTACTACGTAAAAAAACCTTTGGTTACGAAGCAAACGACAGCTTTGGATACGGATGATTATACTGTTGACAACGAAGCAAACTTAAAAAGCACAACGATCTTCGTGTCTGCACGTGAAATGTTAGGTCCCTCTACAAACCACGTGCAGCCGAACAACTTGCGGAGGCCCTAGAGTGTCTCAAAGCAGACATTGCCTCCATCCATGAAGTGCGATGGGATGGGCTCGACAAAAGGAGGATGAAAATTTACCAGCATTAGTCTTATATGCGTTCACGCCCCATCACGAGAAGAAGGACGACGCAACAAAGGATGACTTCTATCAGCTCTTAGACAAGACGTATGAGCAATGCCCTAGCCACGACGGTAAAATTATCCTAGGTGATTTCAACGCGGAGGAAGAGAGCTAGGAAGAGAGGAAGTCTTTAGTAGCGTGGTCGGAAAGCACAGCCTGCACAATATCACATCCGACAACGGACTCAGGCTAATCGACTTTGCGGCGGGGCGAAACTTTGTCGTAGCTTGTACGCGGTTCCCACGTCTCGACATTCACAAAGGAACATGGCTCTCCTTTGATCGAAAATCTGTCAACCAAATCGATCACATTGCGATCGACGCAAGGCACTCTTCCAATATTCTGGGTGTCCGGACCTTCCGAGGAGCCAACGTGGACTCGGATCACTACCTCGTTGTAGCCAAGGTACAGATGCGGATATCCAGAACGAAGGGAAATCAACGAAATACTGTGAGGAAATTTGACGTCGGGCGGCTACAATCGCAAGACACCACCAGAGCCTTTGCCGATCGACTTTTTTTTAATCTTAATCTAAGTCCTATGCCGCCAGCAGCAAATGTGGAAGACCAGTGGCAGCGTTGCCAACAAGCCATGAGAGATGCCGCCTCTGATGTACTGGGCTTCTCTCGGCCATCACAACGAAACCACTGGTTTGATAAGGAATGCTGGTAAGCATATGCAGCTAAACAAGAGGCGTACAAAGCGGCGCTGCATAGAAGGACTAGAGCTGCTTACAAGCTCTACATGCACAGAAGAAAAGAGGAACATCGACTTCTCAGAAAGAAGAAAAATGAGCATGAGAAGCGCTCGATCGAGGAGATTGAGAGACTTTATTGCAGGAATGATGTTCGAAAATGTTACCAAAGGGTAAAAAGAACATGCCAGGGTTTCAAAGCCAGAACAGAAGCCTGCAGGGACGAAAATGGCAATATAGTAGTAGAATCGCAGTCGGTGCTGAGGATATGGAAGGAATACCTCTGCTGACAGTCAAACGGCGATGATGACCAATATTCCGCTGTCAGGCAGAATGAGCCATTCAACAGTGACGATGGCAGTCAAGATTCCCGTCAACCCAATCAGAATGAAGTGAGGATACGGTATCTAAACTTAAATCCAACGAAGCTGCTGGAGCCGATGGCCTTGCCACCGATCTTTTCAAGGCAGGAATAGATGAGTTGGTAAGGAGCATGCACCAGCTCATCTATAAAATCTGGTCGGACGAAAGTATGCCCGATGAATGGAACCTCAGCATTGTTTGCCTGATCCTGAAGAAAGGAGACCCTCTGAATTGTGCCAATTACAGAGGTATAAGTCTCCTCAACATCGCATATAAGATCCTGTCTGTCGTATTATGTGAACGCCTGAAACCTACCGTCAACATCCTGATAGGTCCTTATCAGTGCGGTTTCAGGCCGGGAAAGTCCACCATTGATCAAATATTCACACTACGGCAGATTTTGGAAAAAACCCATGAATATAAAATCGATACGCACCACATCTTTATAGATTTCGAAGTTGTCTATGATAGCGTGTATAGAGACGAGTTATACAGAGCCACATCTAGTCTTGACATCCCCGGCAAGCTCGTCCGTTTGTGCAGAATGACGATGGAGAACTCCCGCCGCTCCATCAAAGTCGGTAAGAACATCACCGAATCGTTCGGTGTCAGGAAAGGTCTTAGACAAGGTGACGGGCTATCATGTGATCTCTTTAACATAGTACTCGAGAGAATTATACGAAACTCACAAGCTAACACCGGAGGTACAATCTTTTACAAGTCTGTACTTGCTTACGCCGATAACATAATCGGAAGAACTCAGCAGGCCGTCAATGGGGCTTTTGCTAGTATTGAGATCGAGGCAGCAAAGATGGGTTCAGCGGTCAATGAAAGCAAAACATATGCTGTCTACAAAAAAGGACACCCAACATCGGCGTCTTGGACAGAACGCCACAATAGACGGATCAAATTTTGAGGTAGTAAAGGATTTTGTCTACCTAGGCTCTGTGGTGAACTCCACAAATGACATCAGTAGGGAGATCGTACGAAGAATTACTCTTGCCAATCAATGTTTCTATGAGCTAAGAAGGCAGTTGAGTAGCAAAGCACTATCTCGCAATTCTAGGGTAACTCTTTATAAGACACTAATCATCCCAGTCCTGCCGTATGGCGCAGAGGCATGGGCTTTGATAAAACCGAATAAGGATGCCCTTGGTTATTTTGATAGTGTTAGGTTTTGCTATATTCCTTGTGTCTTCATCGATGTGTTTGAGAATTTGATGACTTTGAAGAGTTTTGGTGTCGCCAATCACCTTCTGCTTCTGCCAAACGAGAAAAATAATTATAATTTGTATAAACTAGTTCAGCCAGGCGAACAGCATCTGGAATTCTCCGATCATAATTTACATCAATAAACTGCATCACAGCGATACGTTCTTGAGCTACTGGAGTGCAATCAGTCGAATGAGGCGCAAAAGATCTGCCGAAATACGTCAAAGTATATTTTTTTGGATTATGCCGCCTGGTTCTCAGCATAGCGTGTGAAACATTTTTTGTCGACCCAAGAATCTTAAGCTTAATGCTGCGGTTAGTTGGTGATAGTCAGTTCTATCATTCTCTCCCATGCTCACCAAGACGGTGACTGCTTCTCCACGCAGCAATGAGGCAAATACACGGGCTTTTTGAAGATTATTCCAACCATTTCCTTCTGTCGCAATTCGAAACTGCACCAGAAAATAACACCGGTGCGCAGTGCCGCAGTCGAATGGCTGAGATATGAGCTTGCAAGACTCACTACATGCAACATCATTCTTTGAGAACGAAGTAGTGGCTGCGGGTGCATTTGCTTTGAGGTCTGATTCGAGAACTTCGTCGGCCTTGTTGCCTCGTTTTGGAGTGGAGCACTGAATGACTTTATCCTTAAATGTAGTCACTCACGTGGTCTTAAACTCTTCAGATTGGCATTGCTCCTCAGTCCTAAGCTGACTAATTTCCTGACTCTGTTCAGTGTTTGACCTACTGTCGACACCTGTTGGAGAATTCTGTTCAATTTTGCTTCGAATTCTTCGGGACATCCCTTGATGTATCTCACTTTTGACACCAGTTGAAACAAAATTGGCTGAATATCTCAGTTAAATAGATCTTTACTGACATTTTTTAATGCAACATAATTCAATGGGAATTTCTTCTTTCTTTTTTCAAAACGCGTGTCCTTGACACCTGTCAAAAAGATCCCACACACTTCTACTGAGCACAAGCCTAAATTGACACTTCGTCGTAGAGACTGTTCCCCAGTGCAACAATACTAAAGAAAGCCATCGAGTACACCATTCTCTAACAGCCAAGCACCGATGACTTTTCAAAAAACCCCACCTAATGCCCAAGCAAACTTTGAACACTTTCAGATCAATTTACTTTCAAATGAAGTGCTGCTTAATTGTGATGCCATAATGTAATGCTCCACTGCTCGTACTACTCCAACACACTTTTAACCACATAATAGCTCATAATGAGTGGCAAATGCTTTTCATTTCATCGCCACACCACCATCAAACCGCACTCCAACTCCAATATAATCAATAAATGCTTCATCTCCATTGGATTTCCATTAGGGAGCTTCAATGCTACCACTCCCAGTACGAACAAACAGGACGAAGTTCTTCCACACCGCCTCAGATTCAACCACAAAGAGAGCATGTATACGATCAATTGCATCGAATGATTGCCATAATTTCATGATTCCATCGGCACTTAAAGCAGCAATTAGCCCATTGAAGACGAAGAATGCTCCAGGCATAGGAATTCTTCTTTAGTATACTCAAGGACACCCATTAAGCGTACCACAAAAGAGCACAACGCGCACAGACACACTTTTAAAGAGGACTTTATGTTCGCCTCGTCGATTTTTAATCAAATCCAGCACGTGCCACATGTGTATCGCCAATAATTTAAGTGGGGGCTCCTATTCCCATTCGCCTCTACCAAAAGGCAAGATATTCATCTACATCAGCCACTGGAGTCCTTTTTATGAGTTATTATTGCCGCCAGCATCAAATGTTACACATATCCCTCATCTTCGTCTTCTTCGTCTCAATTTAATATGACGGCTCCTTCCTTCCTTTTCATAACTGTCTGTTATTATATTTTTCCTCCATTCTATCAGGACTTTGTCGTATTTGCATATTCCTTGGAACGACAACCGATGTGAAGGGCTACACGCAAGACACGAGAAAAGAAAAGCCAAAAAGCCGACTTAATATTTAAACTCGAGGGATTTTTGGGGAGGGGAATGGGCCAACCTTATGGCGGGTCCCTAAAGTGCCCCTTTGACCCGTACTACATCACTACGGCTGGAAGCTATAAATAATATTACTGGCATGCTTTGGGTCCCTAAATTCGGTGGCAGCTATTACGCTGAGGAAGGAAAGTTGATTTCATTCATGCCGGCCAACGCACTTGGTTGCTACATTATCAATTCTTGGGTATGAGTAGAGGGTATGCTGTTGATGGTGCGTTGAACATTGGCGGCCTACACTAACCGGAAACTAAGTTGATTGGAATTGGTCTTGGAAGCAATGGCACGTAGAATACATTTGCATATATGAGGGAGGGTGCTGTTGCTCCAAAATTTGTCTGGATCAGCTTAAAATAAAAAAAATGGGTTCGGCTACCGCAGCATTAGGGAACAAATGAAGGATTATGGCAGCCAAGCTGTGACGGCTTTATGGAACAGTCAACTTACAGCCATCGGTATCCCAGCGGTAGTGCGAGCTTATGTGTGCTAAACATGGAAGCAGACTCTTTATAGAATCGTACGAAGTAAGAGCGGAGACAGTTCGTTGCTTACCTTAGAGAAGATCACCTCATCACCATGGACGCAGTAGAGAGAATTTTTATAGCTGTTAGCTTTCCCAAAATTAAAAAACAAAACGATTGTCAAAGTAAGTATTTAATAGGGAAACAGTAACACGTGTAGCACGTTGAAAGTCAAGAAAGTGCTGTTGTACTCTGGCCTACCCGTTTGAACGCCTTGATCATAGGAAAGCTCAGAAACCTGAACTGGTAGTTGATTAGACATATTTCTCGAAAGGCACAAAACCCTGGGCAGTTGGGAGTTGGAATTGAAGCGCATTATTAGGTTAGGTTAGGTAAGGTGGCTGTCCTGACAGGGTCCAGACACACTTAGACCACTTGGGTACATTGCGATAAGGTTATGTTGCAAAGGGCGTGTAATGATAAAGTACTCATCATGTAATATATTTATTTATTGTTTGCCTAGGGCGTAGTGGGAAAACGCAAATGCGCACGAAAAACAGTCCTACCCTGTTTCAAGTAGTGTGAGACTGGTACTCACTAAAAAACCACCTTTAACCCCTTTTCACCCTCACACCATCCACTCCTTACATACTTACTTAGGTGGCGCTACAGTTCGGGGTGAACCTGGGCCTCAACCAACAAGCCTCTCCATTTAGCTCGGTCTTTAGCTATTTGCCTCCAGTTGGGCAATCCAAGTTGGTCAAGGTCCTCTTGAACTTGTGCGTGCCACCTACGGCGATAATTCCCTTTACTGCGTCGTCCCTCGGGATTAGATTCGAAGACTTTGCGGGCCGGAGCGTTGGTGTCCATTCGCTCCTAGCCATCTCAGACATCCAATACGCAGTTTTTTGACTAGGTCGATGTCGCTGTATAGCTCGTATAGTTCGTGATTGAATCTTCTGCTCCAAAACCCGTCAACGCAAACGGGACCGAATATCTTACGAAGAATTTTTCTCTCGAAGTGACCAAGGATATCTTTATCCGCTCTTAATAAAGTCCATGTTTCAGCGCCGTAAAGCAGGACTGGGATGAACAGGGTCTTATACAGAGTCTTCATAGTTGTTCGAGATAGGGCTTAACTGTTGAATTGTCGTATAAGCCCAAAAAAAAAACAGAGATTGGTAAGAGTTATTCTTTGTTTGATTTCTGCGCTGATTTTGTTTTTTGAGTTTATAGCAGAGCCAAGGTAGACAAAGTCCCTTACTACCTCGAAGTTATAGCTGCCCACTGTGGCGTTCTGTCCAATTCGTCGGTGTTGGCTTTCCCTTCTTGTTGACAGCATATACTTGGTTTTGCCCTCGTTTATCGCTTAACCCATTTTGGCCGCTTCCGCCTCAATGCTTGCAAACTCACCGGTGACAGCCCGCTGAGTTCTTCCGATAATGTCTATATCCTCGGCGTATGCAAGCAGTTGTACAGACTTGTAACAGATTGTGCCTTCGGTGTTGGCTTGTGAGTCCCGCACAATCCGTTCAAGTACAATATTAAACAAGTCACATGACAGCGCGTCACCTTGTCTATATGAATATGAATCAGTTACTAAAAATTTTAACATGGAACGCAAACGGCCTTCTACAAAAAAACGCCGAATTAGAAGTATTCTTACGGAATGACAACATTGACATTTGCTTGATCTCTGAAACTCATTTGACAAAGGAATCCGGAGTAAAAATAAGAGGGTATCGTGCTTATCACGCATACCACCCTTCCGGAAGAGCTAGAGGCGGATCCTCCTTATTCATTAAAGACTGCATTGAGCACTCCATAAATACGACGATTGAAATCGATACAATGCAAACAAGCTCAGTTCGAGTTAAGAATAGGCACTCATATTTCAACATCGCGTCCATTTATTGTCCTCCGCGATGCACGTTTCGAAGTAACGACTTTGTACATCTCCTTGACTCACTTGGACCGAATTTCATTATAGGTGGCGATTTCAACGCAAAACACACCTTTTGGGGTTCCAGATCCAATTCACGGAAAGGCAGACTTCTGTACGAAGCCGGTATGCAATTCGGGGTTGATTTCTTTTCGACGGGGAAACCGACGTATTGGCCCTCTGATACAGCAAAAACACCGGACCTAATAGACTTCTTCGTAGCGAAAGGAGTATCTTCAAATTTTGCGAAAGTAGAGGAAAGCTTTGATCTCTCCTCAGATCACTCGCCGGTAATCTTGACAATAAGTGACCGACTAATGACAGTAGAAGCTGTGCCTAGATTAACTAACAAAAAAACTAACTGGCGCGACTTTAGAACTGATTGCGAAGAAAATATTGTCTTAAATGTATCGCTCAAAACACCCTTCGAAATAGAAGATGAGCTCGGCAAATTTATTGAATCAATACAAAATGCCGCGTGGAAAAATACACCTTTAAGGAGGAAAGAAGTCCCATGCAATGAAGCTAATTATCCGCCGGAAATAAAAGAACTTATTCGAGAAAAGAGGAGAGCACGCAAAATATGGCAACAAACTCGCGCTCCCCAGCATAAAACCCACTCGAATTTCTTATGCAATAAGCTTAAAAAAGCGATCCAAGACCTAAAAAACCGAGAGACTTCAGCTTATCTTGAAGGTTTAACCGCCGAAAAAACTACTAATTACTCGCTCTGGAAAGCTGTCAAAAGAATTAAAAAACCGCAAATACATTCGCCACCGATAAGAAAAAACAACGACGAATGGGCAAAAGGTGACAAAGAAAAAGCGGATCTATTTGCCGAGCACTTAGAAGAAACTTTTAAGCCATTTGATGGAGAAACATTGGTAGACGATTTTACCGGTACGACTACGACATCTGACAACCTTAGAATAAAAAGTGTGTCACTTATAGAACTTTGCCAGGCAATAAAAAACCTGAAGAACAATAAAGCTCCTGGCTATGATTTAATAACCGGACAAATCCTCAAGGAATTACCAAAAAAGGCACTATTAAAATTGCTTTATTTAATAAATGCTTCCATTAGATTATTATACGTTCCAAATCAATGGAAAGTCGCAGAAGTCATAATGGTTCCGAAACCGGGAAAATCTCCAAATGACAAAAAATCGTACAGACCGATATCGCTACTACCAATAATATCGAAGGTATTTGAAAAACTCCTTCTGAAACGGATTCTTCCGGTCATTGAAGAGAGACGCCTAATACCTGACCACCAATTCGGGTTCAGAATCAAGCATTCCACAATTGACCAGGTTTATAGAATAACCGACGAAATTGAAAAAGCCCTTGAGGAGAAAAAGATTTGTTCTAGCGCTTTTCTTGACGTATCTCAAGCCTTCGACAGGGTTTGGCACGATGGATTGAATTATAAGCTAAGACGAATCCTTCCGGAGCAACTTCATAAGATCTTAGAATCGTACCTTAAAAACAGACTTTTTCGTGTTAAGCACGGAACTGAATATTCTGATTTTAAAGAAATCGCCGCCGGAGTTCCGCAAGGAAGTGTCCTTGGGCCTATCTTATTCTTGCTGTACACTCGGGACATACCTCAAACTGAAGGCACTATTGTAGCTACGTTCGCGGACGATACGGCTATTTTGGCAACGGAAAGTTCAATCGAGTCAGCAACCATAAAACTCCAACGAGCCTTGGATAAAATCTGTGAGTGGACAAAAACTTGGCGCATTGTTCTTAACGAGACCAAATCGACGCATGTTAACTTCACTTACAAGAAAATAATCAACCTTCCCGTTTTCATTAACTCGGTACAAATACCGCATGCAAACGAAGCTAAATATCTGGGAATGACACTAGACGCGAAACTTAAATGGAAACCTCACGTTAAAAAGAAACGTGACGAAGTCGAAAATCGACTTAGAGAAATGTATTGGCTAATTGGAAGATATTCCAAACTAAGCGTATATAACAAACTGCTTCTGTATAAGCAAGTGCTTAAACCCGTGTGGACGTACGGTATACAACTCTGGGGTTGTACCAAACCAAGCAATAGGAATCTCATACAATCATTGCAAAATAAAATTATAAGAATAATCGTGAACGCTCCCTGGTATATCAGAAACAATGATATCCACAGAGACTTAGGGATAGCTACCGTGGAGGACGAAATAAAAAACTTCGCTCGCAAGCTTCGTATTCGTCTTCATGGCCATTGCAACTGTGCCATACTCCAAACTTTGGATGTGACAAATCTTACGCGCCGACTTCAAAGAACGAAACCGTTCGAATTAGCGCTATAAGACAAAAAGCCGCATGTCATGACGGTTTCAGCAGGTGCTTTTATTGAAAATCTACCTGCCTCACGCGAATATAAATCTGAAGCTTAAACTACTTGATAAGGTCAAACTTAGTCGTAGTAAACAAAACGAAGGGAAGGGTGTTTTTAGTCAGTAGAAATCTGACACTACTATGAGTACACGGTCTCATAGTGTCTCATGAAGATTTTCACCTACCCACGAAAAAAAAAAAAAAAAAAAAACCTTGTCTAAAGCCTTTTTTGACATCAAAGGTCTCAGTGCGGTCATTACCGACCTTGATGGAGCAGCGAGCGTTCTTCATCGTCAGCCTGCACAGACGGACAAGTTTGGCAGGGATGTCAAAACTAGACATGGCTCTATAAAGCTCTTCTCTATAGATGCTGTCATAGGCGGCCTTGAAATCGATAAAGAGGTGGTGAGTATTGATTTGGAATTCGTGGGTTTTCTCTAGGATCTGCCGAAGTGTGAAGATTTGATCGATGGTGGACTTTCCTGGTCTGAAACCGCACTGATAGGGTCCAATCAGGCTGTTGATTAAGCTTCAGGTTTCAGGCGTTCACACAATATCGGTTTCAGGCGTTCACACAATATCGGTTTCAGGCGTTCACACAATATCGCAGAAAAGATCTTGTATGCGATGTTGAGGAGACTGATGCCTCTATAATTGACGCAGTTGAGGGGGTCTCCTTTCTTGTGGATCGGGCAAACGATGCTGAGGTTCCATTCATCAGGCATACACTCCTCTGACCAAATATTAGAAATGAGTTGGTGTATGCACTCTACCAATTCATCCCCAGCTGCCTTGAAAAGTTCGGCCGGTAAGCCGTCAGGTCCAGCAGCCTTGTTCGATTTTAGCTGGGATATTGCTATCCTCACTTCGTTTTGGTCAGGTGGATGGAAATTTTGACTATCATCGTCTAAGTTGAATGGTTCATTCTGCCTGACAGCAGGATGTTGGTCTTCATCGCCGTTATACAGTCTGCAGAGCTAGTTTTTCCATATTCTCAGCACCGACTGTGATTCTACTACGAGGTTTCTATTTTCATCTCTACAGGTTTCTGTACGGGTATTGGTCCTCTGACACGTTCTTTTTACCTTTTGGTAAAACTTCCGTACATTGTCCCTGGAGTATAAACTCTCGACATTCTCAAACGCGCGCTTCTCATACTCTTTCTTCTTCTTTTGGAGAAGCCGATGTTCTTCCCGTCTCTTTTGCTCGTAGAGCTCACAGGCAGCTCTCGTTTTCCTTTGCAGCGTTACTTTGTATGCATCTTGTTTTGCTGCATGCACTCGCCGGCATTCTCCGTCAAACCAGGGGTTTCGGGGTGGTAGGCGAGGGAGACCCAGTCGCGGCGTTTCTGATGGCATGTTGGCATCGTTGGCACTGGTCTTCGGCACTTGATGCTGGCGGCATAGGGGTGATTGAGAGATTTCGGGATACACGTTCAGCGAAGAGTCTGGCGGTCTTTTGCGGTTGAAGCTTTTCGACGTTAAATTTTCTCACAGTGATTCTTCTTTGTTGCTCAGATTGGGATATCCGCATTCGTACCTTGGCTACAACTAGGTAATGATCCGAGTCCATGTTGGCCGCTCGGAAGTTCCGGACATCCAGAATACTGGAGGCATGCCTTGAGGCATGGTTGATCGTTACATGATCATTGGACCGCCATGTCTGCTTATCGAGATGAGGAAACCATGTGCTTGCTATGGTGACAATTCGCCCCACAGCGAAATCAATTAGCCTTAGTCCGTTATCAGACGTGGTGTCGTGTAGGCTATGCTTACCAACTACCCTAACAAAGACGTCCTCCTTTCCAAATTTGGCGTTAAAATCGCCCAATACGATTTGAACGTCATATTTAGGACATTGCTCGTAAGTTTTGTCGAGGAGCTCGTAGAAACACTCTTTGGTGTCAGGGTCCTTTTCTTCCGTGGGGGCATGAACACATATTAGTCTTATGTTAGCGAATTTAGCCTTGATCCGGATAGTCATAATACCATCCACTCCGGAACCGCTTTAAAATTACTTCACAGTAGCGTCATTTTCTTTCCCCCTGAGGACCGGCTTTTCACAGTTTTCGCCTGATGCGGGCTTATAATATCTTGCCGGTAAGGCTTTCATCAATTTCGTAAGCTTACTGAGAGTATAATAATTCACTTCACCGCTCTCCCACTCCGTCCATGCAGCAATGTCTCTGATCTACCCGTAGGTCCACCTTCCCCTCGTTTCGGCGTTCGATCTGTTTTGCCACTTCTACCTCGAGAGTTTCTTCGCTTCCATAGATGCTGTTGCGCCTACGTCCGTCTTCTTGTCTTGAATGTACTTCCTTGCTCAGCCAACCCGGAGCTTTTGTAAGAACACGTAGTGTACCTAATCAAAGTTCTTAGACTTTAATCCCACGCTTCTTTATTAATTTCACTATCAATGTCCTCGGATAAAAAACCCAAAACCATGCCGAAAATGGTTCCACGGAAAAAAGGCCAAAGGGAAAACTATTGGAGTCCACTTCAATGTTTACCCGATAGTGACAATAGTAGTGAGGAGATGGACGAAATTGTGTCGCCGGATAAATCTCCTAAAAAAGTAAATTTTCCACCACCAATTAAACTATTGCAAAAGCCCGCTGAATATGTGCATAATTCCATGAAAAATCTAAATATTTCCGATTATTCGGTCAAACAAATTTCTATCGGCATAAAAATCATGTGCGAATCAATTGATTCTCACAATTCTGTGCTCAATAAATTAAAGGAAGAAAACTGTCAATTCTTCTCACATGACCTTAAAGGTGAAAAAGCTTTTAAAGTCGTTTTGTTTGGCTTAGGTACATTCGATGTTAATGCATTAAAAAACGAATTAATTAATCGCGGTCTTAAGTGCAAAGAAGTGAAAATTGTTACTAAGAAATACGAACATTATTCAGACACTTTCTATATTGTTTCACTTGAAAGTGGATCTGTAAAATTATTTGATCTAAAAAAAAAATATTCGCTCGATTTTCCACACTCAAGTCAACTGGAGTTTTCAACGAAAACAAAAGAACAAATTAACGCAGTGCAGAAACTGTCAAACGTTTGGCCATGGCGAGAGAAACTGCCATAGCAAAACATACTGCTCGAAGTATGCTGGTGCATAAGACAGATGAATGGTGATGTACTCAAGTGCGCAAACTGCAGTGGGAACCATAAATCCACCGACAATGTATGCGTGAGCCGCAATCGATATCTAGAAATAAGAGCGAAAATTGCAACCAGAACAAACCGTTCTCAGTCTCGCTCTCACCCAAAGCTAAGTACTGCTGTAAATGTAAACACTAACACCTTTAACTACATGTCAGTGGACGATTTTCCCGCTCTACCCCAGAGAAGTGCATCGAAACGTATAGATTTTTTTTTTTTTTTCGAGGGTAGGTGAAAATCTTCAAGAAGACACTATGAGGATCGACAGCGCGTGCTCATAGTAGTGTGGGATTCTTACCCACTAAAAAACCTCCCTTCAAAACAGACTTGTTTTCATTTTTACTACAGCTAAGTATTCGACTTATCAAGTAGTTTTCGTTTCACGAAATAAGGACGTTTTGCAGGTACCTTCCCATTAGAAGTTCCTGCTAGCTCCGCAGTTTAGACGCGGTTACTTATCGCGCTAAGTCTAAAGGTTTTATCCTTTGTAGACGGCGTAGTAAGTTTCTTTCATCCAAAACTTGGAGGACTGTTATATTAACGTGACTTTCTAGTCGACTTTTATGTTTACTCGCGTAGTTTTTGATTTCGTCTTCGACTATTTTAATGCCAAGATCTCTGTGGATATCGCTATTTCTGATATACCATGGCGCATTTACAATACCTCTTAGCACTTTGTTTTCAAAAGTTTGTAAAATTTTAATATTACTTATTTTGGTACAACCCCAGAGTTGTATACCATATGTCCATACAGGCTTTAGCACTTGCTTATATAAAAGCAGTTTGTTCTCTATATTAAGCTTGGAATATTTTCCAAGTAACCAATACATTTCGCGATATTTGTTATCTAGTTCTTTGCGTTTTTTCTTAACGTGCGTTTTCCATTTCAGCTTTGCATCAAGTGTCATTCCAAGATACTTAGCCTCGTTTGCAAACGGAATTTGAACCGAGTTTGAAAAGATCGGCAGATTATTTACTCTCTTATAAGTAAAATTTACATGAACAGATTTGGTCTCATTGAGTGCGATTCGCCAAATCTTTGTCCATTCATTTACCCTATCTAAAGCTTCTTGCAATTTTTCTGTAGTATCTTCGACCGTTTTACCTACTGCCAAGATAGCAGTGTCGTCGGCAAATGTAGCTAGCTCAGTGCCTTCTACTTCCGGTATATCACGAGTGTATAATAGATATAAGACCGGACCAAGAACGCTTCCTTGCGGCACCCCAGCCATTATTTCCTTAAAAGCCGAATATTCGTTTCCACATTTGACGCGGAATAGTCTATTCGTAAGGTAGTTCTTCAAAATATTATATAGGTGCTCTGGCAGAACTTGACGTAATTTAAACTTTAAGCCTTCATGCCAGACCTTGTCAAAGGCTTGAGAGACGTCAAGGAATACGCTTGAACAAATCTTTTTTTCTTCAAGTGACTTTTCGATTACATGTGTTATTCGATGTACTTGTTCAACTGTGGAATGCTTACTTCTGAATCCGAATTGATGATCCGGAATGAGATGCCTCTCTTCTATAACCGGCTGTATTCGCCTAGTCAAAATTCTCTCGAGCACTTTGGATATGATTGAAAGAAGCGAAATCGGTCTATAAGACGTTTCTTCATTCGGCGGTTTTCCGGGCTTAAGGACCATTATGACTTCGGCCACTTTCCATTGACTGGGAACATATTCTAGTCTAAGCGCGGCGTTTTTAATGAATAGAAGCTTCATTAGACCCTTTCTCAGAAGTGCTTTAAGAACCTCTCCCGTTATTAGGTCGTATCCAGGAGCCTTCTTAGGTTTAAGTTTCTTTATTTCTTCCTTAAGTTCGGTTAGTGTTGCATTTCTTATTATACGATTGTCAATATACGAGGTATTTATATTTTGAATAAGAGCCTGTCCATCAAGCGGTTTGAAAGTTTCTTCCAGGTGGGCGGTAAAAACTTGCGCTTTCTCTTTATCATGCCTGGCCCATTCGTCTTGATTTTTCCTAATTGGGGCGGCTTGAATTTGAGGTTTTTTAATACCTTTTATAGCTTTCCAAAGCGAATAATTAGAATCTTTTTCTGCCGTTAAGCTTTCTAGGTGAATTTGCATTTCATTATTCCTAAGGTCTTTAATAGATCTTTTTAATAAGTTACACAAACGGTTAAGATGTGCTTTATGTTGCGGAGCCCGAGTTTGTTGCCATTTTTTGCGCGCTTTTCTCTTCTCCTTAATCATCTCTTTTATTTCCTGCGGATAATTTTGAATATAGCTGGCCGGCGTTTTCTTAGGTTTCGGAGTATTCTTCCACGCGGCATTCTGTAGGATTTCGACGAAGCGATCTACTTCAACTTCAAGTTCATAGGGCGTTTTAAGTGATACCCTCAGCTCAGTATTTGATTCAATATCTTTTTTGAAGCCATCCCAATTCATTTTCGCGCTGGTTAATCTGGCCGGACCTACTTTTTTAATCAGAGCATCGCTTATCGTCATAATGATTGGAGAATGATCAGAGGAGAGATCAAAGCTTTCTTCAACTTTTATACAGTTGCCAGATATTCCTTTAACAATAAAGAAATCGATCAGATCTGGTATCTTATTTTTATCAGTCGGTCAATATGTTGGTTTACCCGTCGAGTGAAAATCACAACTATATTGCATACCCGCATTATAAAGCTTTCTACCTTTCTGAGAGGCGTACCTTGAACCCCAGAAGGGGTGTTCGCGTTGAAATCGCCACCAATAATAAAATTTGGTTTAAGGAAGTTGAATATGTTTGTGAAATCACTTTCTTCAAGTTTACATCGCAGTGGACGATATATAGACGAAATGTTGAAAGCAAAATGTCTATTTCTAACGCGTACCGTGCTTACTTGCATTGCTTCTAATTCAATCTTTACTTCCGCTGAGTGTTCGATACATTCTTTTATAAACAAGGATGATCCGCCTCTGGCTCTTTCCGATGGGTGGAAGGCGTGATACACGCTATATCCCCTTATCTTAACATTCGATTGCTTTGTCAGATGAGTTTCGCAGACCAAGCATATATCAATATCTTTTTCTCGTATAAAGATTTCTAACTCATCGAGTCTTCGTATAAGCCCGTTGGCGTTCCAAGTAAGAATTTTAAGCGTTTCTTTCATATTCTGGTTGTAGTGCGCCTGTTATGAATGTTGTTTTCTAATGCAACTAGTCTCTCGAAAATAAGTTTGTTTGTTTTGGATTGCTCTTCAAGTTTCGCAAGAATTAGCGAAAAAACATGGGATACATGATCTTGTGAGCTACCTCTATCACCGTTTTCCAATGTCGCAGCTTGAGCAGGAGTCTTTACGTTAGAAATTGGATGATTTCTTGCTTTGATCTCCCGCGAGCTGTCGGTCTTGTACTTGCCGTTAGCTGTCATCGCCGCTTGAGCATAAGAGTGCACGCCAAAATTCGAGGATTTAGTTCCGGTCACCTTTTCTCTACTACGTTTGGGTTTTTCTTCATTACCCGATCTTAAGAGAATATTGACGGATTTTTTATCTTTCGCTGCTTTTTTCGTAGCTATTTTGGGTCTATTCTTAATTGGTTTTGGATTCGTGCCCATGGAATTTTTAAGCGTATCGCGCCTTTTTTGGAGCTCTTTCGCCACTTCGCAACCTCGATAGTTCGCAGGGTGTTTTCCTTTACAGTTTATGCAAGTGGCTGGGGTTTGCTTATTTAGGTGACACTCATCTGAGAGATGTTCACCTGCGCATTTGACGCATCGCGGTTCTTTCTGGCAGTAAGTCTGCGTGTGATTGAAACCTTGACAGCGCTTACACTGCGGGATCGATCTGGAGCTCTTACGCATAGGTTCGATTTTGACCACGCTGTTTAAAATAGTCTTAATACCATAAATAGCATCTTTATTTTCGTCTTTATCGAAACTTAGCATGATGACGTATAGATAACACCAACGTTTCACGACCAAGTGCTTGGGAGATTCCACGTGAAGTGCTATCAAGCAACAACAACAATACGCCAACCGCCAGCGGCGATCTGATTACTATGGAGGAGCTTAATTCTCTTGTCATGGAAATGATCACGAAGCTAAGTTCGTGCAAATCTAAGGTAGAACAATTTAATGTTGTCACGCAATTAGCTACTAAGTTCTTGTACTCTAATGTTAAGTAATATGTCAGTTAACTATATAAATATTATTACGTGGAATGCCAGAGGTATTAAGAAAAAACATGTTGAATTTATAAACCATTTACATGAGGAAGTAAATGAAATGCGTCAAAACTCCGAAGTTAGATTCAGTCACATATTTGCTGGAGTTAAAGAAATGGTGGACAAAATGGATATTCAATTAGCAGTCCCGCGGCAAGTTGTAAAACAAAAGAACGGTGACAACTATGAAGGAGGTCCTGAAGAATATTTCCGTCGGTCCATCTTTGTTCCTTTTTTGGACCATCTATCGATGCAACTAAGGACGATATTTCTTGACCATCGGAACCCCTTTCTAAAATTCAAAACATTCTACCGGAAAAGTGTTTTAAGCTGGAAACAGAAGAAATACGTAGCACTATCAACGTATTTTCAAAAGAATGGCCAAATGACATCAAAAGATGTACTGATGATTTTGTAGGCGAAATGACGATGTGGCGCAGGTAAAAATTTCTTTCTTTCATTTTCTTGATATCTGTTTGAATGTTAAATTAACTATGGTTGCAGACATTGCTTAAATATTCCGATTGATAAACGGCCATCAAATTTTATAGACGCTCTCAATAGTTGCGATTCAACGTTGTACCAAACAATACATCGCTTTATGCAGATCGGTGCAACTCTTCCCATATCTGTGGCATCAAGTGAACGGTCTTTTTCTTATCTTCCCAGATTGAAAACTTATCTGCGTAGTAATACTAGTGAGGAGCGGTTAAATGGCTTTATGTTGCTTAACATATATAGAGATATTGACGTGAAATACGAAGAGGTTATAGATATGATGGCTAAAGTACCAAGACGTATGGATATAATTTAGTAAAATATTCCAACTATAAATTATATTATATTATTATATATATTATAAATATTATATTAATTATATTATATTATATAATAATATAAATAAGACATTATTTATGAAAAATCAATACTTGTTTTTCAATTCCCCCCCGAAATTTGTTTCTGCGTTCGCGCCAGATATATATATATATATACTTCCTTGCTGCTATTAGGAGATCAATAGGTATCACTCCTACGACTACTAGGGCTGCTGGCTCCGACACTGTTCGGTATGAACTCGTTATCTGAAGAGATTACGTTGCACCACGGCCATTTTCTTCCTGTACATCTCCTTTTTGAGCGCGTCAGCCTAGATCTCGGAGCCATACAAGAGTATTGAGTGCGTAACCGACATCGGTAGTTTTCTTTCACTTGCCATGGGACCTCCTATAATCGCCATTAATCTACTTAGCAATAGGCAGGCTTCTGTGGCTCTTTCGGATGCGAATCTAATTCTTAGATGTTTTGACTGCTTCCTTAGTGTGTTTGACTTCCGGATCCAGCTGGAGCTCGATTATTGTAGGCATCCGCTTCCTCGTCAGCAGGAACTAATGAGTCTAAAGGATTTAGGTGAAGTGGTGTCTCTTTCGAGATAAATATAACCTTTGCTCTTCTCCAGATTCTTGGTATTGCGCAAGTGCTAAGCTGATTCTCAATAGTCCTTGGAGGTGTGGCATAATGATTTCCTGTCCTTTTCGTAATAGGGCAGAGAATATTCCGTCCAATTCCGGTGCTTTTAACGTCTGAAAGGTGTTAAGAGCCCTACTTAGCCTTTGATTTGTGCAGATCTCTCTTGTCTTCGCCCTTATTCACGGTAAGAAGCTAAAATGTCAGAGAGAGGATACCTACTTGTGGCGTGCCTCTTATTGTCAATTGCCTTACGGAGAGTTTCCGTCAACCTAAGCAAAGCGAAGTGAGAACAGCAATATTCAACCTAAAATCGAACAAGACTGCTGGACCTGAATGCTTACCGCCCGAACATTTCAAGGCAACTGGTTATGAATTAATAGAAATGCTCCGACAAGCAGAGTCTTCGAATCTACGTCGAAGGAACGACGCAGTAGAATTATCCTCGCCGTAGGTGGAGCGCACAAGTTCAAGGCGACCTTGACCAAGTTGGAGTGCGCAACTGGAGGCGAGTAGCTAAAGACCAAGCTAAATGGAGAGGCCCACCTAAGCAAGTAAGTAAGTAAGTAAGTAAGTAAGTAAGTAAGTATAGTATAGCATAGTATAGAATAGGTGTGTCAAAGGAGCTTTATAAAATAATTTAGAAACTTCATCAGGACAGGCACCTCTTAAAACTTCTCTATTGCATTTCAAATTGCACATGCAATCGACGACAATTAAACACAATGAAAACCTCTATCAACGACACGTGTACGATTCACCTTCTGTTTCAACATTTACTTTCATTGAACCTAATAGGATCCTTCGGTATCAAAATGGCATCATTTTGCTGTTAGGAGATGGCATTCAAAATGTTTCCTTAGAATTCCTCTCCACGCCATAATTTTAAAATCCATATTGGGAAAATTTTGTTTTCGTTTGTTTTAATCAACAACGTGTCTGGAATTTTTAATCCTGCTGAGCGTTGTGTGAAAAAAAAAAGCGTATTGAGTTCTTGAAAAGATATATTGACTCAGTTTGCGAATGTTGCGTATACGTCACGTAGACCGGGAAATGTTTTTCTTCGAAATTACTGCTTCTTTTTATCTTAGGTGAATTCGAAAGAAATTTCTTAGAAGGAATGGAATAAATATCGCCAACGGGGATATGGGATGAGGATGATTTGTTTCGTTATTTGTGGACCTGCACGAGATTCAAATGGTTTGATGTTTTGGGATACATACGAGTATGTACATGTACTACATGTGCTTCATTAAAGTTATATGTTCTAAATTCCGCAGGTATACAAATGGGGGATGTCTATTATTCCAAGTTGCAATCTAGTATCATTCCCATGGCTGCAAGGGACTTTCAACACCTTCTGGTTGGACGATGAGTTGTATTTTATCCTGTAGATGCCTTTAATAAAATAAAATAAATCTTTTCCGCTAACAGAGTTTGCTAGACAGAGTCTCTGTACAGGTATGTACAGTTCTCTCAGTCTTACAGCGGTTTTAGCCGCCAGAATGCTGATATATATGTCAAGCGGAATGAAACTAAGTATGGTTTCCGTTACTGCTGTTGGTGTTGTTCTCATTGATCCGATGACTCCGATGCACGCCGCACCGCCCTCTGGATTTTGGTGATGTTTGAAAGCTAGTATTGCTTCTCAGGTACCGTCCACCATACTAGTGAAAACCATATGTGAGAATGGGTTTTACAACTAACGTGTATATCCAGTATACTACAGCTGAAGGCTGAATTCTCTGTCTCTTATCTGGGTCCCAGGTCACACTGGGATTTGGGGAACGAGATCTCCGATGAGATTGCTAGACAAGGCTCAGAGGAGGCTTTCTCCGGTCCCGAACCCGTGTTGGGTCTTCCAGCGTCCTCGGTTAGGGCTTCCATTGACGATTGGGTCTCTCACGAGCACAATTGTGTGTGGCATGACTCTCCAGGTTGCAGGTTGACTAAACGCATGCTCCCGGACGTCTGCAAGAAATCAGCGGCATTCTTGCTGTCTCTCAGCAGAAAAGACTGTAGACAACTTATCGGCGTCTTGACAGGCCACTTCGCTTTTGCCAAGCACCTTAACGTGTTAGGCTTAAGTGACACTACAATTTGCGACGCTTGTGGAGAAAGCGACGACACCGCGGAACATTATCTCTGTGAGTGTCCGGCCTTTGCTCGTATCAGGTGGCAGATCTTCGGTGCGGATGTGGTGAGTGCTGGTACTGTAAGCTCCTCATCACTGAAGTGCTTGCTTGACTTTCTTCGAAAGTCAAGGAAATTCCAACAAAATGGGTAAATCAGGGTTTGCTCTCTGGCAGTACAATGGACCAGTTGTGTCTGAGTGCTCCAGTCGAGTGTATCCTATCCCGACAAAAAAAAAAAAAAAAAAAAAAATGCTACAGCTGGTTTGAAGCCCCACATATTACTGAATGCCTTTTGCAGGAGTAAAAAGCTACGCTTGCTTGTTTGCCGTTTTCGGCAATATTTTTCTTCCAGTTTAGTTTGGAATCTAGAATTACGCCCAAATATCGAGCTGAACTTGAGATACTTAGTTCAATGTCACCGATATTTGGGGGTCTTAAGGTAGGAATTGATCTCCTCTTAGTGAAAAGAATTACCTCCGTATTTGGAGGGTTCACTCCCAGCCCTCTGCTGCTGACCTAGTTATCCGATAGTTGTAGTGCGAAGTTGAGCCTTTCACTAAGGACTGGAGGAAATTTTCCCGAAACCAGGATAACAACATCGTCCGCATAGGCTGTCACGTTGAAGCCGTTTTCCTTGAGTATTACCAAGATCTCACCCACCACAACCAGCTATATCAGCGGGGACAGAACTCCACCTTCGGGTGTTCCTCTGCAGACCGTTCTCCGAATATTTACATCTCCTTGCGTTGAAAATATAATCCTTGATTGAAGCATCTGTGCAATCCAGTTACAGTGGTCGGTGTTGGGATGAGCTGTGTGCAGAATATTTGGGACTATCGAGGAAGATTCGATATCATTTCTCTTTCACATTTTATTTTTTTTTTTTTTACAAGAAGAAGAAATCGGAATCGTATTATATTATTCGGCATTATCTACTTGGTATCACAAAGGACCTGTCTCTCGTGTAAGTGCATTGGCGTAAGCTGGCAGCCACTTCGCCCGTCCTTTTATAGGGAAACCAGCCAATTCTCGTTAGAAACATGGTACGTTCGATGGTAGTCAATGAAAATTTTCAAATCTGTTTCTGTACCGGGAAATAAATACAAAGCTCCAAAATGGTACTCCAACTGCACTGTATGTCGTCAGATCTATCCCAGTCTACGTTGTAGTAGTGTGCTGGAAAAAGACTGCAGAAGTCACTAAATTCAGGTAAGCAGGTATGAGGCTAATCCTAACTCGAAATCTGTCTGTGTCTGCGGTTCACTCCCACTGCCTTGCTTTAACCATACTCTGAGCATATCATCAATATGGTCTAAACGCGATGATTTCTGTCTGCTTAAACTCTCGCTGTTAGCTAAACGAATGGCTCCTAAATGGACTATGGACGTTAGTCTTTCGGCAATTCTGGGTACATAGCTACTTGGTGACCGAGATATGAAAAGCCTCTGTAGTGAGTGATTTACTTTGGAACTTAATGTGTATACCGTAGTGTGACTTAACTCTTCTCCAACAACATTAACGATGGCAGCAAACCTAAAAAGAGGCGTGTAAGGGTATGGCTTACAATGAATTTGATCATCAGACTAAAGCCTCCAGTTTCGCCCCTGAATACAATGAAGCTCTCCCCAAGTTATCCGCTGCCACTTCGTCGTACTAACATCTCACGTACCTGAACCGCTTATTAATGAAATTAAGATGACTTTTATACTTCATTTCATTAGTCCCTCTAGCTCTCCAATCACACTCCTGAGAGTGCTCAAGCAGAGATAAATACTTGTGGCACTTAGTCAAGACTTAATTTCCTCGATGCCAACCGCACTCGTGTGAGCCTCATATAACTTGCGCGTATAAAAACTGTGCGCAATCAATTTCACGGCGGTAACCATCAAATCCCAACGCGAAACGACCATCACGCCAAGCAAACATCCTAAAATAAATGTCAATATTTCTGTATTAACGGTGCTTTATTTTCAATTTTCCAAATTCAATTTTATATTGCAGCGTATTTCAGTTTTGCGCCGCGCTCCTCTTCTCCACGCACCACCTAACGCTGCTGGTGCTATCATATCGCTTAACGTCAAATGAATTTCACAAACAGTCACATACGTCCCGTTCTCTTTGAAATATCCTGCCACTAGAGCTCTCCTCATTCAAGGATTATTGTTTCGAAACAGATATGACGATGAATTGTTATTTTATTGCACAAGCGCCATACTCACACCCATACGGCACACGAGGAGAATGTTGCTGGTTCCGGGTTGAGTTCGCATGGGAGAACGAACGACGGTATCCATAAAAAGCGAGGACCCTCATAAAAAAAAAAAATATAAATTCCCAAATAAAATGAAATAAAACAAAAAAGGAAAAAGTTCATACGACTACGAGTTTATCAAAACAGTTCTAGAGGTGTAAGCAAACAAATAAAATGCACTCCGCAGGGATGTGTGTAAGTGGTTGGATTGGGGGGGTGAAAATTACGAATTGACTAGGAAACAGATGGAGATGGAGGATATGACCCCTTGAGATAGGGGGTGGCTTAGAAGGGTTGACAGCACTCCTTGGGACATGTAATCTCGATTTTAATTTAACGATAGACATGGGGTGAACAAAATATGGCCACTTAGGCCCTAAAGAAGTGAGTACCATGACCTATTTTGTGTAACCAGATTAAATTTGGTTGCCGAATTCTGTAGGGATAACATGATAGGAAATATGAAGAGGTGTTCGGATGGGGCTCTTGAAAGTTTTTCAAACGAGTATCGTTTGAACATATGTTTCCACGTGGCATTCTGACGTTTTTTAAAGACCTGGCTTAAGGCCGCACTGGGTTATGTAAACTGGAAGTAGTACAAATCAGCCGTTTTCCTCTTGTGTATCTTTCTAAAGTTCTCACGTATAGATTCGCCATCAGCAACACCTGGCCGCGCTTAGTAAATGAATATCAGGTATACCTTACCATCTACCTTACCATACCTTACATGCTTCCAAAAGCTGTTTCATGCGTTTTGAGGAGGGGTCTGGGTGGTGTTGTGGCAGCCTATAGAGTGTATTCACATCGGAAATGTCAACCCTGTTTGCGCGATTATGCAGAGGCATCAACCCAACTTAAAAATAAATACTTGGCGCAACAGCTCTATAAGTGCCAGGGCCTAGCTCTCGCAACCACTCATGTTGTGTGATTTTTACACAAATGGAAGGGACATTCAGTTTAGTACAGTATCCGAAGGGTAATTTGTTTTGAGAAGCTTTCTCGAGAGAACAATACTCTCGGATATTTGTCAGACGTTCGCGGGAGATGAGACCGTGAAAAAACGTTTTGTTGTTTTCTGAGATTCGAACTTGAAACCTCACACGCAGTGGTCCGACAACCAAACCAACTTCCTTCCTCTAATTATCCGATAGGTTTTCCAGTGTTTTCCTGTTGTACCTAGCTGTTTATGGTAGTCAACTGTGAAAGAAGACTAAGTGCTTTGGTTCTATAGACATTGATGATCGTTCCAGCTTGCATTCAGAGGCTTTTTGTAAGGCTTTTCGTTTTTTTTCATTCTTAAGTAAACGAAAGCAAAAACTGCTTGCGAGGACGAATGGGACACGTGAGACCACTAGGGCTATAAACCGAGCATACATTCATTTCTGACAAAGACTAATGCCGTCAAGTTCAAAGGCATCACTTCTACTAAGCCATCAACATCGTTGCCTTCGATTTCCTTCCTTATTGATTTAAGTGGCGCTACAGTTTGGGTGAACCTGGCCCTCAATCAACAAGCCAATCGAGTCTTTAGGTAATTTATTTTTTTTTTTTTATAATTTGCGCGTGCCAAAGGGATTATTAATACCCTTATACTGGTTCTCAGGACACGGGCGGATAGGAAGAGGGGGGAGGGAGACAGAGGAGATGCCGGTTTGTGTTGGCTTTAAGTGTTTGAAGGTTGTAATGATTTGGAAATACAGAGGCTGGTAATTCGTTCCATAAACGTGTTGTTCGGCTTATAAACGAATCCCTATATTTGACAGTACGTCCGAAGATGGTCTTGAGGGTGAACTGATGTGCATTCGAAGCGTGACGCGTATTGCGGGTGAAGTTTTGAAGGGGAGGAATGCAGCTGGCTATTTCGCTGGAGCATTTTTTATAAAAAAAGCGATAAAAAAGAGAAAGACACGATACATTTCTACGACGTCAAGTGAGACTATGGAGCTCACGATGTCTCTATCACCTATCAGTTTTAACGCGCGATTCTGTAACCTATCTAGAATGTGCAGAACGGTCTTGGGTGTACCAGACCAGATGTGGGCGTTATATTCAAGCTTTGGGCGGATGAATGCCTTATAGATGGAGGCCAGATCAGACGGGGTAAAATATTTCTTGCACCGCTTAAGGAATCCTAGACATTTTGCAGCATTTTTTGCGACTTCGAATATGTGATCGTTCCATCGAATGCGATTATTGATGCACATACCGAGAATGGCAAGTCTTTCGGATTCAGCGATGCAAGTACCATTCATGGATAATGGTTGAGGGTCTTGGTTTCGCTTGAGAGATAGAAGACAGCATTGAGTTTTGGATGCATTAAATTCCACTCTATTGATTGAACCCCATTTGGTTATGCTGTCCAGGTTGGAATTTAATGTTTTAACATACGTTGTCGTTCCTCTTCTACGGCCGAAGAGCAGGGACGTGAGTTAGGGAACGAATATGAAAAACTGAGGGTACTGTCATCAGCGAAGGAATGGATTGGATTAGAAGTAGCAGACAAGAGGTCATTTATAAAAATGAGAAAGAGTGTCGGAGACAAAACGGAGCGGAATTGCAGACTTGAAACCGTCCAAGACAACCTGTATTGAACGGCCCGAAAGGTAATTTCTAATCCATTGAAGAAGAGACTCATCGATGCCATATGCACGCATTTTCGACAAAAGAGCCTGGTGCCAAACTCTGTCAAATGCCTTAGAAATATTGAGCGCAACCATCTTTGTTTCGCCGAAGTGATGGAGAGATTGGTTCCACTTCTCGGTGAGATATGCCATCAAATCACCAGTGGACCTGTTGCTACGAAAACCATATTGCCGGTCATTGAGAAGTTTTCGTGAATCAAGATATTTCATAAGCTGACGATTTATCAGCGTTTAGTAGGACAGATAGAAAAGCTTACGCAGAGGTTTTGCCAGCGTGGAAGAACACCTCTTCAGAACTATAGGGGAGATACCATCTGGACCAGCGGATTTGTGTATGTTAAGACCTTTGAGTACTCCTGCAACTGTACGAGTGCGAAAGTGGACTTGTCCCATGGAAAATTCGACGCTCTCAAGTACAGGCGGAGACAAAGCACTATCTGGCATGGTGGAGTTCGCTGCAAAGTGAGCAGCAAGCAAATTAGCTTTGTCTAAGGAGCTGACAGCTGGAATATCATTGTAAATGAGCGTTGGGATGGAAGACGAGACAGAATTTTTAATATTTTTGACGAATGACCAAACATTTTTACTACTTTTGGGACATTGTAGAATTTTATATCTCAGTTTCTGGTCATGTAAGAATTTTACACGTCGAATGTGGGCATTGCAGTCATTTCTGGATTGTTTAAACTTCTTTCGGTTTTCCTCAGATTTGTTGGCTTTATAAGACCGAAAACTTACCTCTTTTAACCTGATAGCCTCTTTACAGCTCTGATCAAACCACGAGTTTGCCTTAGGTTTGATGCTTTTTATTCTGTTAGGAATAAACGTATCCATACCTAAGCGAATGGTGTCAGTAATCATATCGACGGCGGCATCCACGTCGCTATCGAGGAAGCATAGCGACCAGTTAAAACTCCTAAAGAAACTATTAAGGCCGTCCCAATTGGCTTTCTCGTACCGCCATACTTTTCTTTTGGGAGTTTTTTCTTTAACTGAGTGGTCAGAGTACGAGAATTCAGCCGATATGATGTTGTGGTCAGACCGGCCTAGAGGCGCTAACACATCAATGACGTATTTATCAGGGTGTGAGGTAAGAAACAAATCCAGAGTGTTGGCAGAATGACTTGGAATGTCCGGTATGCGTATAGGCTCATTTACAAGCTGAGTCATATTGTTTATCTCAGCGAAAAGTTCAACATACCTTCCTTCGGGTGTTGTCTGGCCAGAATGTCGAAGCCAATCCGAATTGTGTATATTGAAATCGCCCGCAATGACGATTTCAGTATGAGGATACAGGGAGACAATTCGTGTGATGGAATCGGACAACGCATCGAACTCGTTAAAAGTTGAGTTGCTATCCGCACTAGGGCTTCTGTAAATAAAACAGTAGTGAATTAATTGCTTACGGACGGTGAATGTGAGCCATTTGTAATTAAATTCCGGATTGGAACAGTGGCCGTACTGTGGTGGAACTTGGTAAGCTATATCACTACGGACGTAAATGGCGAGGCCGCGATGGGGAAAGAATAATGGCACTAAGTTATACCCAGGCAGCTTTAGATCGGATAATTCTTCAACTACCTGTGTTTCACCAAGTGCCAAAACAGCTGGTTTATGGGAATGAGCGTGGGCGTATAGGTCAAAGAAATTTGTTCTAAGCCCACGAATGTTGGTATAGTCAACCCTAAATTCCCTCATCATTACAACACAAAAACACAAAAAGACACAACTCTGACGCTACTAAGCAGGGCCGTGAAGTGTAGATCCTAAGTATAACTTTCCACAACAAACTATCGCCGGTGTTATGCCCAAACGACAATCAGCTGTGGTCCGCTATTCGGAAAAACACTCACGGTCCGCTATACATCAGATGTTACGCTCTCTCAATCATCGCAATTGAAAGCAT
This sequence comes from Brachypalpus laphriformis, assembly GCA_945910035.1. Taxonomy (NCBI): domain Eukaryota; kingdom Metazoa; phylum Arthropoda; class Insecta; order Diptera; family Syrphidae; genus Brachypalpus; species Brachypalpus laphriformis. Next base: position 146,755,229 of record OX246755.1, read on the forward strand.
GTAAAGAACATGCGACAATTGCGATGGCTAAGAAGCGCAACAACGAGTGGGTTGGGGTGGGAAGGATGGAGTGACCCGGCACTGATATTTTTTTTTTAAGCACTGCACTTCACTGATGTAATAATTGGGCGCGCGCGATTAATGAAAATTAATTTTGATATGTGTAGTTTCAATTTTATTGTCGATGTTTGATGGGTGGTGTAGGGAGAGACTGATAATATTTATTTATTTATTTATTTTTTTTGTTTATTATTTGGGTGCACTATTTTTGATTTTGATGGTTGGTTGATGGAGAGCTGGAGATTTTCAAAAAACGCGCCCGCACACAACGACAGACAACACGGCACTAATTGCCTCCACCTGTGCACTCCAAGTTGGTTGAGGTCTCTTTGAACTTGTACGCGCTACTTACAGCGAGGAGGCCGTCTACCGCATCGTCCTTCTGGGTGAGATTCGAGGACTATGGGGACCGAAGCGTTGGTACGTAATTTTTTGACTAGATTGATATCGATGTCGCTATATAACTCGAATAGGTCCTCATTATGTGTTTTCCTCCAAAATCCGTCAACGCGAACGGAACCGAATATCTCGCGAAGGGTTTTTCTCCTTGGAAGTGACCAAGGATATCTTCATCCGCTTTCAATAAAGCCCATGTTTCAGCGCCGTAAAGCAGGACTGGGATGATCAGGGTCTTATACAGAGTCTCCTTAGTTGTTCGAGATAGGACCTTACTGCCGACTTGCCTCATTAACCCAAAAATAGAGCGATTAGTAAAAAATATTCTTCGCTTAATTTCTGCGCTGGTGTTGTTTTCAAAATTTATAGCAGAACCAGGATAGACAAAGTCCCTTACTACCTCGATGTTGAAGCTGCCCACTGTGACGTTCTGTGGTGTTGAGTGTCCCTTCTTGTTGACAGCATATACTTGGCTTTACGCAAGTTTAACACTAAACCTATTTTGGTCACTTCTGCTTAAATGCTTGCAAACGCACCGGTGACAGCACGTTGAGTTCTTCCAATTATGTCAATATCTTCGGCGTTTGCAGGCAGTTGTACAGACTTTCGATAGATTGTGCCTAACGTGTTGGCTTGTGAGTTCGGTACAATACGTTCGAGTAGAATATTAAGGAAGTTACATGACAGCGCATCACCTTGACATCAAAGGTGAGGTCATTACCGACATTGAGGCAGCAGCCAGTGTTCTCCATCGTCATCCTGCGCAGACGGACAATTTTGGTAGGGATGTCAAAACTAGACATGGCTCTACATAACTCCTCCTATACATGATGTCATGTGTGACCTTGATATCGAAATCGAGTTCTTGAATTTTCTCCAGAATCTGCCGAAGTGTGAAGATTTACTATTTTCCACTGATATGGGCCAATCAGGCTGTTGATGAAAGGATCCAGGCGTTCACACAATCTCACAGAAAAGATCGTGTATGCAATGTGGGAAGACTGATGCCTCTATAATTGGTGCAGTTGAGGGGGTCTTCTTTCTTGTCGATCGGACAAACGATGCTGAATTTTCATTCATCAAGCATATGCTCTTCTGACCAAATCTAGATACGTATAAGTTGGTATATGCTATCTACCAATTTGTCACCAGCTGCGTTAAAAAGTTCGGCCAGTAAGTCGTTATTTCCAGCAGCCCTGTTTGATATTTCTATCCTTGTTTTTCCTCCTGTACAACCCATGCCCGCGTGGCAACGACACTGAGACCTCAAAGATCTATTGTATCGGAGGGTTGGAGTTAATCTAACAGACATACTACCTCCCTTATGAAAGTGAAGATGTCTTTAGTAGCGGAGCATTTCAGTTCCACTGAAGTAAGTATCTCCTTGCGGAGAATACGTTTCCTTAACCAGTGTAGTGCCTGGCATTCACAAAGAATGTATCCCAAAGTTTCATTCTCCTCTAAACATAACCGACAGGTTCATCTTGTTAAGGTGGTATCTCAGGCCACAATGGCCAGTAAGAAAGCTCACAAGCTTCTTAATGCTTTCCCTATCTAGGTTTAGGATTTCCTTATAGGAGTAAGGCTTGATTAATCGTTTGGATTGTCTTAGACCTGGCCCACTAGTCCAGTGGTCTAGACGAAGTTTGTTTTCCCATTCGTTAATCCGCGTTGTATCTGTTGCCCAATTGACGCCACAATAAGGTTCAGGACCTATGAACATAGATTCTGAGCCAGCTCTAGCAAGCTCATCTGCAGTTTCGTTGCCCACAATCCCTTCGTGTCCAGGTATCCAACCGAGTTTTACCCTATTGTATTTGGCAAGGTCTTGTAATGCATCGTAGCAGCATTTCATGGTTCTGGAGTCCATTTGGTTGGACGACAGTGCCATAAATGCTGCTTGGCTATCTGAGAAGATATGTATTCTAGCGCCTTTGATTCCCTTGCGGAGATTGTGTCTGGAGCAAATCTCAATAGCATGGATTTCAGCTTGAAGCACAGTAGGAGTCGTACCCATAGGTACCGAAATCTTTGTGTTGGGTCCAAAAACCCCAGAATCCATCTTCGAACCGTCGGTGAACCAGACCAGACTTGTAGGGTCCAGTGCTGGAGCACCATTGGACCAGTTTTCGGGGACCAATATTTCAACTTCGAATAGCCTACCAAAGCAGTGTTGTGTGACCATATTATCTGGTAAAGTGCAGAACATGTCTCTTTTAGGGATTGAGTTGAGTATCTTTATATGTCCCACAAGGTTACCTGGTTTATACTCGTGATCTAGCTGCAGCTCGATGGCATATCTAGCAGTCATCTTCCTAGTGAAGATTGGTAAGGGTGTAAGCCCAACAATAGTTCTCAGAGCTGTCGTAGGGCAGGTGCGCATCGCACCTGTAATGCCAAGACAGGCAATTCTTTGCAACTTCTGCAACTTGTTTGCCGTTGTCTGCTGGAGAGTTTTTGGCCACCAGACGATGGCCGCGTATGTGAAATCAATGTATCATCTTAGGAGAGAGACCCCAAGTTCTGCCGTATAGGCGTTTACTGGCCCACAGTGTAGTAGCGCGCTCTGTGGCGGACTTGATATGTGAATTCCAATTAAGTCGTTTGTCAAGAATTATACCAAGATATTTGACCTCGTTGAAATGAACTAGTGTGGTGCCTTTGATTGTAATAGGTTCCAGGTTGACCTGTGTCTTCCTTGCAACAGAACGGTTTTACTAGGATTGATGCATATTCCTCCTTTGTTACACCATTCTACAACTTGAGATATTGCACTTTGCATGACGTTGGAAATTGTCGTGCTGTGTTTACCTCTGATAAAACTACCAAGTCATCAGCATAACCGACGGTGGTGTAGCCTGATCTGTGAAGATCTACTAACAGGTTGTCAATGACTATAGACCATAACAGGGGCGAAGGAACTCCTCCTTGAGGACAGCCTTTGGTTGCAGTTATGGACACCGACACTCCCCCAGAGGAGGAAGTAATGAATCGACTTACCAGCATGGCCCTGATTTATTGGTTGGTCGATTCTTTGATACCTCTGCAAGTGATCGCCCTTGCGATTGAGTCGTAACCAGTGTTATCGAACGCCGACTCGATGTCAAGAAATGCACACAAGGCTATCTCCCTTGAACTGAGTGTTCCCTCAATCTTTTTGACGAGATAGTGAAGGGCACCTACTGTAGATTTGCATTTCCTGTATGCGTACTGATTCGAGTGCAGAGGGTTAGTCAGATCTCTAATATGGATATCTATGAGTCTCTCCATTGTCTTAAGGACGAATGATGTTAGACTTATGGTATAGGTCTGTATGATTTAGGCAGCTCGCTAGGCCTATTGCCCGGCTTGGAGATGAAAACCACATTAACCTGCCTCCAGGTGGGTGGTATGTATCTCCAATTGCAGCTGGCTCTAAAGAAGGCTATCAACCCCGGCCGGATGAAGTCAATTGACTTTTGGAGAAGTGCTGGAAACAGACCGTCACCGCCGGGGGCTTTAAAAGGTTTGAATGTGCCTACCGCCCATTCAACTTTCTCTGAACTGAATATTTTTCCAGATAAACTATTAACTCTACTATACACATAAACCCTGTGGTTAACTCTGTTCGAGTACACATGAGATGTGTTAAGAGACGAGCCTGGGAAATGTACCTGAAGTAAGGTTCTAAGTGTATCCACACGGTCCGTCGTGTAGGTTCCGTCATTCTTCTTCAGTAACCCTAGACAGTTGACATGATCGTTCATATGATCGTTCATGATCATATTTCTATCCTTACTGCGCTTTGATCAGGTCGCTATCGGATTGCAAACGGAGCATAAGAGAACAATTGGAAAGTACTTGCATTTGTGAACCCTTTAAGGACGGCTGCGGCAAGTCAGCCAGACAGACGTTAAAACTCTAGATTCTGTAGCAATTAGATCAAGCGTAGTAAAAATCTCCAAGTGGAATCTACCCATAAATGAGATATCTAGAGGCAATGTGGTGACCCTATGCTGGATACCAAGGGAAGTGGATATCATCGAGGAGCAATTGAACATGGTAGGAATGGATTTTTTATTTTTTTTTAAACAGGTGTGTGGCCACACCTAAATGGCGTGTAGGCACTGCGACCCAGGAGACCTATTGTGCCATAGGCCACTTTTACGGCAGCAGTACTTCTACTCTCCTTATCAAAGCTATAATTACGGCTGCGGAGGAGTTCCTTCGATCTTTTGGAGATATGATCTCTTTAAAGAAAAAGCTTCTCCTAGTACTACACAGAGCTACACACTCACATATTATGTGTTCTGCGGTTTCGTCCTCTTCTAGGCAGAGGCGGCAGGTGATATCCTCCGAAATTCTCTTTTTTTTTAAGGTGGTAAAGAAGTTGACAGTGACCGGTAAGGATGCTCACAGGCCTTCTTATGTCATTTCTGCCGTATTTTAGGATATCAACTGCCTGTCCTTGGAAGGGTTGGACAGCTATTTTAGCCTGTCTGAGACCTTAAGAGTGATTCCAGTGGGAGATGCACATATTGCGTTCCCAAATATTTAGGGTCAGTTTAAAGGCGGAATCGAATATTCCGCAGAAGGGTTTAGGTCCATTGAACAACTCAGAGGAGCCTTTCCTAGCTATCAGGTCTGCAGTTTTGTTGCCGTCAACGCTTACATGACCCGGTACCCACCACAATTTTACTTTATTTTGTCGGGCTAAGTTTTGTAAACTGTCGATGGGAGATCAGTGCTTTGAGCGCCGCTTGGCTATCGGTGAGTATATGGATAGAGGCACCTTTGATGCCTGAGTGCAGCTTAATGTTAGCATAAGTTTCAATGGCGTAAAGCTCGGCCTGGAAAACACTAGGACCCTTTCCGAGTGATTTCGAAATTTTATGGTTGGGTTCATACACACCGGCGCCAACTCCTGAATCCATTTTTGATCCATCGGTGTACCACACTGTACCTTTAGTATCAAGCGACGGTCCGCTATTATGCCACATATCACGGCTTGGGATCTCAAACCTTCTACCAAAGTAGAGTGATTTGTGCATAAAGTCGGAGACCGTGCTGAGCATGTCTAGCTCGGGGTAGTCGGATAATATAATAGATCCATGAGATCCACGTATACTACTAGCGCCTGACTTTCGAAGACTAACTGCACTGGGAATTGCCACTTTTTTTTTTTTATAAATATACATACATATGTAATGGAGTGAGTCCGATTATGGCTTCAATGGCTGTTGTGGGACAAGTATGCATGGTACCTGTGATACCGAGGCAATCTAGTCTATCAAGTGAAGTTTTGTGAGTTTATTAATGGTTGTGACTTCTTTGGTTTTCGTCCACCAAACAACGGACGCGTATGTCAGAATGGGTCTTACAACCGTGGTATATAACCAGAAAACGACCTTAGGGGGCAGGCCTCAGGTCTTACCTTACATACGGCGACAGGTCCACAAGGCAGTAGTCGCGTTGGCAATTTCATGCTTAATATGGGAGTTCCAGTTAAGCTTCTTATCCAGGACAATGCCTAGATATTTGACCTCATCGGAAAAATAGACGGTTTTGCCGTCACTGAGTCACTGAGCCAATGTTCAGCGTTCTTCTTCTTGTGAGCGGTACAACGACTGCCTGCTGGGTTTAATCGATAGGCCCTCCCCAGCACACCAGTCCACCAGAAGGAATTGATAGGAGTTGGATTATTTGCAAGTCATCTTCTTATCTGCTCTTATTCACCTGAATACATGCGCTAGATTATGATAGGAATAGGTCTTCTTTCTCTGGCTAAGCTTGGGCGCAGTGCTTCACGCGTTTTCTCTGGTATCAATAGTGTTATTGGTGTTCATGTGAAACATCTCGGGGTATTTCACAACGACTATTGCACAAGTTGTATTAACGAAGAGAAAAATTAATCTATTTGTCACCAGCTATGATTGTGATTGTCTTATCCACGCTGACAAAAGACTGAGAACTCTAAATAATTACTTCTTCGGGAGAAGATTCATATGCCCCGTTACCATCAGCTCATAGGTGACAACAATCATTTGAATAGCTCTATGGAGGATTTCTGTCAACTGAAGAGAGCCACCTTAGTGGATCTACCCGCTCTGTATGCATGCTGACGGTAGTGAAGGGGGATGTGTTTAGTACATCCTCTCTTAGGCAGTTATCCATAGCGTTTTCTATTAAGAGGTTTAGGGGTTTTAAGAGGAAACGATGTTAGGCTGATTGTTCTGTATGATTTCGGTTGTGTTGGGTCTCTTTTCCCACTTTTGGCATAAACACAATTTTCGTCCGTCTTCACTGGTTTGGAGTATATCCGAACGCGAGATTACTTTTTGTTATTCTAACTAGGTGTGGTAGTAGTGTTTCTTGCCCCCTCTGCAATAGTGCTAGTGTGATACCATCCACGCCTGATGACTTGAAAGGCTGAAATGAACTGATTTCCCATTCAATTCTTACACTGGAACAGATAAGACCATCTATTTCCTAATCCTGTTTTCGAGGTCTTGTTAGATTGGTCGTGCTCCCTTCGTAGGTGTTCAACGAACTTCCGAGGAAATGAGTTTCTAAGAGCAGTAGTGCTCTTTGTTCTCCATCCTCAGTAAAAGTGCCGTCTGGACGCTTTAGGGATGTTGGCATTCCACCCGATTTTGCTAGTTTCTCTGCATAGTGTTTGTTAAAAGAGCTTCGGGATACACAAACTTTGAAATAAACATATAGTTAGTGATATCACAAGTATTTTTGTAGAGGTTTCAGTACCGAAAAATACATAGCTAGGACGAAAACTAGTTTAAGGCTGTAGAAGCTCATCCCCGAGTACCTGTAGTATGAAAGATCTGAGTATCTCATGTGGAAACAAACTTAATTATCTCTTTCTATTTCGCCAATATCCTGTACTTTGCAAAAGATACAGACAATGGATGGAGGACTTCATTGCTCCGTAGCCCCTCAATTTAGGTCATAAAATAGGGGAAGCCTATTGGATCCTCTACAATTCGACAATTTTTCATCTGTTGCCGAGTAATAAATTTTGCAGAAGCAGAACCCCCAACTATATTGAACAGCATTCAATAAACTTAAAGCGATTGTCCGTTTCGAAATACTGACAGTTTCCTTGCCCACGTACTGCCATCACTCTTCGCTCCTACGATTTTATACCAATCCGTTGGTCCAAAAATAGGAAACGAAGTGAACGTGATTAACGCACCACTAAGCTGCAAAAAAAAAATTTCAATCAAATCCAATTGAAACTTTGATTAAAGTATTTCTTCGAATTATTTACTTTAAACTCATTAAGTAACTACATAAACTCCACATGGGAATCAACACCAATGAAGCAACATTTCACAGCACAGCATCCGCCGAGGGATCGAAGCCACCACAATTGGACTTACGTTCTACCCTATGATATGTTGTCCGCAATATATAAGCGAAGCACCATCGGGAGGCATCTTGACGACGCGACGGCGGCTGCGGCGGTGGTGGTTACTCATAAGGACAGTCACGTATCAGCACAGAACAGAGAGGATGAGCCCAGCGCTAGAAGTTCCTTCACATTGATCATTAATATTCGCTTTATCACAGCCCTGGTATTAATGGATGAGGTGTACCATCGTCTGCGTGTGCCTGTGTGCGTCTGGAAGTTGACTGGCATCGCAAGGAACCTAATGCTATGCTATGTATCTCCGCCGTAGTCATGCTCTACACGTGTGAGAATGCGATGGGCGTTATACGTGATTGGAATCCTTGCGATTGATTGAAATTCGATTTTGTGACATACCATACGCGCTCTCGTTTCCAGATAGCCGAGATATGTTTTTTCCGCAGTGATCTGATAGCAACACCTCAGGGTGCCCTGGCATACACTGTGCGTCTCCGGAGGGATACCATGGATGATATGTTGTCCTCCTCATCGTCGTCGTAGTAGTCATCGCCGTACGGAGGTCCTTTTTGCCTTCTCGCCGAGCCAAACACGTCGAATTATTCGATTAGGGATGCGTTTATATTTTACTCGCGCGGAAATTGTATATTGATACGGGTGTGCTGCCAAGGCAGGTAGGATAGGTGGCCCCGGGTGGGTGGGGTGGGGTGGATGTGTTCTCTGTGGCGGCTGTGGAATATTTATTTTTATTATTATTAGGTTTTTTTTTTTTTTGCATGTTTTTCTAAAAATATTTTCGTGTATGTTGTTCATTCCGTAGGGGAAGCTGGAATAAATTCACATGCCCTCCTCGGATCTCGATAGGCGTTCATAGTTAGGCGTATACGTATTTTTTATACCTCGTATCCATTCTAATCGTTTTATCATAAAAAAAAAAAATACCCTCATCACAACTCGGTGTTTGGCTGTGTATATGATATTTTATTCATTTCCTGACGTCGGACTGGAAAATTGAATTGATCCTTGGCTTTAGCAGGAGCTGCACGAAATGTTAGGTGTTACAATATTTTTTTTTATTTAATTTCCAAATGGCACCAGATAGATAGAAGGATACTTTTGTGTGTTATTAAATTAGTTCTATTTTTAAATTGTAATTATGATCTGATGGAAATGATTCAATTTTATTTTCAGACACACAGTGAAAGGCTTTGATGAGGGAGCAGTGTTGGTCGGATAGTTGGCAGTTCTAGTCCTCTTTGAGTGAGGAGCGAATAAATCAGAGGCGCTGCCGAATCTATAGTCATCTAGACAGATGGTTTAAAAATGAGCGCTGATGTAGGATCAGGCATCTTCTCTGACCCCCTAGGCATATCGAAATCTATACGACTTCCAGACCACAGCAGCGTCTTCCAAGCAGAGGTCTTAGCAGTGGCAACAGCCGCCCGTGAGTCTGCGGTAAGGGCAATACCACCAGAAGATATCACCATCTTTATCGACAGCCAGGCAGCTAAAGCGAGTACTGCCATAGAAATTAAATTGAAGCTTGAGAAGTGTTGTCGTGAAGAGCTCAGCGTTCTTGGATAGTACAAGTTATCGCTCTGCTGGGTCCCTGGACACGAGGATATCCCAGGCAATGAAAAAGGCGACGATCCAGCAAGAATCAGCTCAGCAGCCTTACTAGAACAAGTTGACTCCCCTGTGGGTATCCCGCCTTGCACACTCTAGCTCGTTGCAGGGAATAAAGCCATTAGAGAGGCAAACACAAGATCGACCTCCATGGAAACTTGTGCCAACACTAGGAAGCTATGGTCATCCTTCGACAAAGCAAGGATCAAGAGAATTACTCGGAAAGATACGAATTCCCTTTCCACCCTCGTGGGCATCATCACGGGGCACAATACTCAGCGGTACCACTTGAAGAAACTACGCCTGACGAAGGAGGAACTCTATAGGGGCTGTGATGATGAGGAAGTTTTTGAGGACACTACGCACTTCCTGTGCCACTGTCCAGGTCTTCACATTCCGGGAAAAAAGTTCTTTGGTAAATATTTTTTCCAGGATCTCGAGGAGCTCTCCGGCATTTCGACAGGAAATATGCTGAACTTCATCACATCATCAGGGTGGTTTGTATGCCAAAACGAAGTAAGTGATTGAGTTTGTATAGTTTCTGCCAATTTCACTAGGCCTCAATGGGTAAGGGATTGCTTTTTCCCCTATGGGTATCACAATGGGTCAACACTGACCTGAGTGTGACAGAGAACGTCTCTCCCTGCCAGCCCATATACCTAACCTAACCTAAATCAGAGGCACCATAACAAATACAAATACAAATAATTGGCGCAACAGCTCTTTAAAGTGCCAGGGCCTAGATTCTCGCAACCACTCATGTTGTGTGCGTTATATTTTTCACACGAATGGAAGGGACCTACAGTTTAATGCAGGATCCGAACGGCGATTTGAGAAGCTTTTTCACGACAACAATACTCTCGGATGTTTGTCAGACGCTCGCGAGAGGTGGGACCGTGAAAAAACTTTTTTTGGTGTTTGCTGGGATTCGAACTTGGAACCTCATGCGTAGTGATCCAACACACTAACCACTTACGCCACGGCGCCCACACCATAACGAGTACTAATTAAAATGTAATCCAAGGTTAATTGGAATCCAAGCGATATCTCGCCAGGAGCACCTCGTTCTTCTGTTGTTTCCTTCGTTTATAAATTTGTTTTAGTCATTCCGATATTGGGCCACTTAATGGCTCAAAATCTAGAAGCTGAGGCAAACAAAGTGGGGCTAAAAATAAACACAGCCAAAACAAAAGCCATGAGCACTTCTAATACCCGCGCTCAGCTTAACATTGCCGGACAGGAAGTCGAGAAAGTTGATAACTTTCTATATTTAGGAAGTGTCGTCTCGGCTAATCGCGGTGGCACCGAACTGGATGTGTGCAGCAGAATCGGGAAGACTAAAGCTACGTTCGGAATGCTATCCAAAATCTGGAGAAGCAATATTATCAGCTTAAGAACCAAGCTACGACTGTTCCGCTCCAACGTAGAATCAGTACTGCTTTATGGGTGCAGTACTTGGAAGGTGGACACCATTAACACACGCAAGCTGCACGTCTTCGTAAATAAATGCTTAAGAATCATCTTGAGGATTCTTCCTATTTCGGCGAGGTTATGATCCGAAACCCACCCACTTCACCGCATTTCTACTGATCCGTCTGTGGGGTTCGCCTATTTAACCTCAGATCTGAGGCTAATGAAATGCCCATGTCCTCGCATTTGTGTGATCCAGGCGTTTATAGGCCTGTCTCTCCTGCCTCGCGATGTCTTGAAATGAAACCATTATACTCGTATTTGCGCAATATTGAAGTCAGAAATTACCAGCAATAAGTCTGTGGTAAGTGGTCTGGGTCAGGCATCATGATTCTGTTTTTGTGAAGAAAAGGAGAAAAATGAATCAGGAAGATTGTTAAGAACTTATCTGTTCTGAGGAATCCTTGGATTGGAATTAAGGGCAATTTTCGATATACGCGTGGCGATTGAACTTTATATGGAAGAACCATTGAAAGAAGGAACTTGGAATAGTCGAGAACCGCAGCCACATTGAAATGAATGACAAAAACCATTTTCCTATGCTTTACACACTTATATCTACAAAATGGGTGAACCGATTTAAAAGTGACTTAATTCCTCGATTAGTACATTTCTTGCTGAAGAGATTGAGGTATAAATTATTCTGTGATTCTTATAACGGAAGTAATAAGCAAAAATATAATTCTTCTTCTTCTTAGATGGCGCTACAGTCCGGGGTGGACCTGGGCCTCAACCAACAAACCTCTCCAGCCAGCGCGGTTACGAGCCAGCTGCCTCCAGTTGCGCACGCCAAGTTGGTTGAGGCCCCCCTCCACTTGTTTGCGCCACCTACCGCGAGGTCATCCTCTACTGCGCCGTCCGTCCGGGGTGGATTCGAAGACTTTCTTAGTGGGAAGGTTGGGCTCCATCCGCTCTAAATGACCCAGCCATCTTAGTCGCTGTATGTGAACTCTTCTGGCTAAGTCGATGTCCTTGCACATGCCGTATAACTCGGCATTGTACCTTCTCCTCCACTCACCGTCTATGCAGACGGGACCAAAGATCGCTCAAAGAACTTTTCTCTCGAAATAACCAAGGGCATCCTCATCCGGTTTTGTCAAAGCCCATGCCTCTGGGCCATAAAGCAGGACTGGGATGATTAATGTCTTATAAAGAGTTACCTTAGTAGTTCGAGATAGGGCTTTGCTACTCAATTGCCGTTTTAGCCCATAGAAACAACGATTGGCAAGAGTAATTCTCCGTGTGATCTCTCCACTCATGTCATTTGCGGAGCTGACCATAGAACCTAGGTAGACAAAATCCTTTACTACCTCAAAATTGTATCTGTCTATTGTGGCGTTCTGCCCAAGACGCCGATGTTGGGTGTCCTTTTTTGTAGACAAGATATATTTTGTTTTGCTTTCATTGACCGCTAGACCCATCTTTGCTGCCTCGTTCTCAATACCCGTAAATGCCCCATTGATGGCCCGCTGAGTTCTTCCGATTATGTCAATGTCATCGGCATAGGCGAGTAGTTGTACAGACTTGAAGAAGATTGTACCTCCGGGGTTGGCTTGTGAGTTTCGTACAATTCTCTCAAGTACTATGTTAAAGAGATCGCATGATAGCGCGTCGCCTTGTCTAAGACCTTTCCTGACATCGAACGGTTCGGTGATGTTCTTACCGACTTTGATGGAGCAGCGAGAGTTCTCCATCGTCATTCTGCACAAACGGATGAGCTTGGCAGGGATAGCAAGACTAGACATGGCTCTGTATAACTCGTCTCTATACACGCTATCATAGGCAACTTTGAAATCGATGAAGAAGTGGTGCGTATCGATTTAATATTCCTCGGTTTGTTCCAAGATCTGCCGTAGTGTGAATATTTGGTCAATGGTGGACTTTCTCGGCCTGAAACCCACCAGGTTTTTGACGATCGGTTTTAGGCGTTCTCATAATATGGCAGACAGGATCTTATATGCGATATTTAGGAGACTTATACCTCTGTAGTTGGCGCAGTTCAGAGGGTCTCCTTTCTTCAGGATCGGGCAAATGATGCTGAGGTTCCATTCATCGGGCATACTTTCGTCCGACCAGATTTTACAGATGAGCTGGTGCATGTTCCTTACCAACTCATCTCCTCCTGCCTTGAAAAGTTCAGCGGCAAGGCCGTCGGCTCCAGCAGCTTTGTTGGATTTGAGTTTAGATATCGCTATCCTCACTTCATTCTGATCGGGTTGACGGGAATCTTGACTGCCATCGTCACTGTTGAATGGCTCATTCTGCCTGACAGCGGAATATTGGTCATCATCGCCGTTTAACAGTCTGCAGAAGTGTTCCTTCCATATCCTCAGCACTGACTGCGATTCCACTACTATGTTGCCATTTTCGTCCCTGCAGGCTTCTGTTCTGGCTTTGAAACCCTGGCATGTTCTTTTTACCCTTTGGTAACATTTTCTAACATTATTCCTGCAATAGAGTCTCTCAATCTCCTCGATCGAGCGCTTCTTCGAGTCCACGTTGGCTCCTCGGAAAGTCCGGACACCCAGAATACTGGAAGAGTGCCTTGCGTCGATCGCAATGTGATCGATTTGGTTGACGATTTTTCGATCAAAGGAGAGCCATGTTCCTTTGTGAATATCGAGACGTGGGAACCGCGTACTAGCTACGACAAAGTTTCGCCCCGCCGCAAAGTCGATTAGCCTGAGTCCGTTGCCGGATGTGTTGTCGTGCAGACTGTGCTTTCCGACCACGCTACTAAAGACGTCCTCTCTTCCTAGCTTTGCGTTAAAGTCGCCTAGGATAATTTTAACGTCGTGGCTAGGGCATTGCTCATACGTCTTATCCAAGAGCTGGTAGAAGTCATCCTTGTCGCGTCGTCCTTCTCCTCGTGAGGGGCGTGAACACATATTAGGCTAATGTTGGCAAATTTAGCCTTGATACGGATAGTCATAAGGCGCTCGTTCACATGCCTGAAACTCAAGACTTCTTGCCTAAGTCTGCCTCCAATAACAAATCCACACCCGAATAGACGCTGTCCTTTTTGTCTGTAGCAATCGCCGTAGTAGATGTCGCAGTTCTTCATACTCCTTTTGCCCGGCCCATCCCATCGCACTTCTTGGATGGCGATAATGTCTGCTTTGAGACACTCTAGGGCCTCCGCAAGTTGTTCGGCTGCACGTGGTTTGTAGAGGGACCTAACATTCCATGTGCAGACACGAAGATCGTTGTCCTTTTTACGTTTGCATGTGTCGTCAACAGTAAGATCATCCGTATACGAGGCTGTTGGTTGCTTCGTAACCAAAGGTTTTTACGTGGTAAGGAAGTTAACCCGATGGCACAACCCCCAACCTGGAGGGCTAGATTCTTTTTTTTGTACCCCTAGGACAAGAGGCCGGATACACCGATGTCAGTAACCCACTTCGGGGATATGAGCGCTGCCGTTGGCCCATTAAGGGTTCATCCGCCACCATCTCTTTTTCAATACCCTGACGTAGCATTGAAAATCCTTACAGACCTCAGCTCCAAATATGTTGAAGTAGCTCCGGTAAGGTATCCGCTGGTCTGTAGACGTCGCCGCTGATTCCATCGAGAGAATTCATCCGCCGTACGTTCTCCTTCTGAGGACCTCTTGCTAGACTTCTGAGACGCATATTTCAGCCGATCAGGTCAACAAGAGATGCCTCGTCCGGTTAGACATATGCGCGCTGAAGTTCACCCAGATGTGCTTACGCAGGTCTGAGTTTTTTAGCTGCACATATATCGTCAGACTCAGCATACGCTCATCGTTAGTTCACTATCAGATCAGATAGCTATCCAGCGGGCACCGCGTAGAGGTGATGATGCGATTTTGTCCACCAAAAAAATATAATTATATGAGATATAAAATTCCAGAACAAAATCCCAGACCTAATAGACTTCTATGTAGGAAAAGGAATATCTGATAACTACATTCATATAGAAAATAAAGACGATCTGTCATCAGATCATTCTGCAGTTCTTATGACGATTAGTGGTAGTACACTGAGAACTGAAAGTCGACCACGTCTTATAAATCATAAAACAAACTGGATCCTATTCAGACAAACATTAGAAGACAGCATAAACCTACAGGTACTGATAAAAACCTCATTCCAACTAGAAGAAGAAATTGAGCTCTTCAATACAAATATCCAGCAAGCAGCATGGATAAGCACCCCTATTGGTCAAAAAAACGGGAATATGGACATAAATTATCCATATGCAGTTAAAGAATTAATCTGGAAAAGACGCAAAGCTCGTAAGACTTGGCAAAGAATCAGAACACCTGAGAATAAAAAGATTCTTAACGCATTGTGCAATGAACTCAAAAGGCTTCTAAAAATTGTGAAGAACGAATCAGTTGGCAGATACTTGAATAAGCTATCAGCGCATAAGGATGCAGAATACTCGCTATGGAAAGCACCGCCCATAAAAGAGGAAAACGGGTCTTGGGCAAGAAATGGCAAAGAAAAGGCTAACCTCTTCGCAGATCACCTGCAGCAAACCTTCCAACCATTTCCTAGGCAAACTGCAGACGAAGATCTTTTCCTGCAGTCCAGAAATGATCACAGAAATATACAGCATGTAACATTTTAGGAACTAAAATATGCAATTAAAACTAACATAAATGCAAAAAAAGCACGGGGCTACGATTTGATGACAGGACAAATACTTAAGGAGATCCCGGACAAAGCTATGCGGAAACTATTACATTTAATTAATGCAGCACTCAGGCTAAAGTATGTTCCGATGCAATGGAAGGTGGCAGAGGTAATTATGATTCTGAAACCAGATAAATCGCCAAATGAAAAGAAATCGTATTGACCGATTTCGCTCCTACCCGTATTATCAAAGCTATTTGAAAAACTGCTTTTGAAAAGACTCAAGGCAAGAATAGAAAAAATAAGTTTTGTACCTTCCCACCAATTTGGGTTTAGAAAGAAACACTCTACTGTACAACAAGTGCATAGAATTGTAAGTACAGTAGAAAAAGCACATGGGAATAAAAAAGTCTGGTCAGCCATATTTCTAGACGTAGCACAAGCGTTTGATAAAGTCTGGCATCGCGGACTAGAATTTAAACTGCAAAGGGATCTCCCCGAAGAGTTTTACTTAATTCTTAAATCTTATATCGCAGATCGTTACTTTCAAGTAAGATATGAAGACGAATACTCTTATTTAAAGAAAATATCTGCAGGAGTTCCACAAGGAAGTGCCTTGCGACCAATCCTTTATCTCCTATATACAAGAGACCTACATCAGCAGGAAGAAGCTAGCTTGGCGACTTTTGCAGACGTCACTGCAATTATGACTATTGGCGATAATGCTGATGAAGCAGCGAAAAACTTACAAAAGGCCATTAAATCTGTAAGTGATTGGACAAAAAAATGGAGAATAAAGCTTCATGAAACTAAATCTATCCATATTAACTTTACTAATAGAAGAATAAATAATGTAAGAGTTATTATTGATGGAATAGAAATTTCGTACGCAAATACTGCGAAATATCTGGGTATAACACTTGATGCCAAGCTCAGATGGAAGGAGCATGTCAAAAAGAAAAAAGAGGAGCTCAACATTAGACTCAGACAAATGCATTGGTTAATGGGAAGAAATTCCCAGCTATCAATTGAAAACAAATTGCTATTATACAAGCAAGTTCTGAGACCCGTATGGACGTATGGGATAGTACTTTGTGGTTGTACCAAAAAGACATATCTAAGAATGATACAAACATTCCAAAACAAAGTACTAAGAGGCATCGTTAATGCACCTTGGTATATAAGAAATGACAACCTACACAAGGATCTAGACGTAGAGAATGTAAGTGAAATTGTTAAAAAATATGCTCTTAGGCACTACGAACAACTCCAAGACCATGTAAATCCTCAAATACAATACATGGTGCAAGAAAACAACAATACCATTAGGCGGCTTAAAAGATTAAGGCCGCGTGATTTAATTTTCTAACGAAAACTATAATAGAAAAAATATAATACATGACTGTGTTATATATACACACAGGTATACCTATAGCCTATAAATGAACAAATTAAAGTAGATACACACAAAATTAATTTCAGGGTCAGCTAATGAGCTTCACCCCTCCAAAACGCTAATTATACATTAGAGAAAAATTACTGGATGAGAGGTTCCTCTCAGTTGTAATATTAGGTGTTTTCCTGTTTGGGAATTTTTCCCACACTGCAATCCACGGCTGAAAACCCCCCGGAAGACTGTATCCCTTGATAGTATTGTCGGGAAATGGGGATTGAAGCAGAGGTGGTTTCAGTTAGGGTTAAAAAAAAAAAAAAAAACAATTTTGGATATAAAGACATCACAGATATGCGTGGGTCATTGCAATCAATGGCCCACCAGTGGAGTGCACGCATATTCATCTTGAATTGGCAACGCGAACCTCTGAGAATCCAAACGCTGGCAAAGTGGCTCTTAGAAAATATAGTGAATTTCACAAATAAACACCAATTTATTTTTCAAAAAACATTTTTATTTTTATTTTTTTTTTCCGAGGGTAGGTAAAAAATCTTTCATAGACACTATGAGAACAGCAAGCGCGTGCTCATAGTAGTTTCAGATTCTTACTGACTAAAAAAACACCACCCTTCGACTAAATTTGTTAGATATCGCAACTAAGTATTAACTTATCAAGCAATTTTTCTATCACGAAATAAAAACGTTTGGCAGGTTACTTTCCACTGAAGGATCCTGCATATTCCGCAATCTAGACGCGGTTAATCATTATCTCGCCAAGTCGAAAGGTTTCGTCCTTTGTAGTCGGCGCAATAAATTGCTCTCATCCAAAATTTGTAGGACTGTAATGTTGACATGTCCGATTAGTCGGTTTTCATGCTTTTTTGCGAAGCTTCTAGTTTCAGCTTCGACTGTCGGAATTCCGAGATCCCTGTGGATATCGTCGTTTCTACTGTACCACGGTGCTTGGACAATTTCTCTTAGCACTTTATTTTGAAAAGCTTGTAAAATATTTGCATTTGTTTTCTTGGTACAACCCCAAAAAACATAGTGGTTAGTAAAGTGCACCCACAAAAACACCCGATGATTAAAAAAAAGCAGGTGAGTCGACTCCTTCTTGCTTCTTGCTTTAGTTAATATTTCAAGAGTACAATGAGATCCTGCGCTAAAGTAGTACGAACACCATCAAAAAAAAGCAACAACACCCCAGCACTGTCACCGCTGCAGAATAGGCGTTTAGCGGAAACCTCACCGGAATTCCCATCGAACCAAAAGTCAGTGGGGAGCTGTAATGCAGTAGGTAATATGTCGATCTTCGATTTAAAAGTGCTAATAGAGGGATCAAGTGGGCGCCGTGGCGTAAGTGGTTAGTGTGTCGGATCACTACGCATGAGGTTCCAAGTTCGAATCACAGAAAACACCAAAAAGTTTTTTCACGGTCCCACCTCTGGCGAGCGTCTGACAAACATCCGAGTGTATTGTTGTCACGAAAATGCTTCTCAAATCGGCGTTCGGAGTCGGAACTAAACTGTAGGTCCCTTCCATTCGTGTGAAAAAATATAACGCACACAACATGAGTGGTTGCGAGTAGCTAGGCCCTGGCACTTTAAAGAGCTGTTGCGCCAAATATTTATTTATTTATTTATATACTTTTAATAGAGGGATCAATGGGTGCTCTACTTGATGATAGACTGAGAAATATGCTGACCAAAACTGATTTACAAGGAATTTCTTCAGAAATTCAGACGTTTCAAAGAAACAACAAGAAAGGAGACCCCCTCAACTGCGCCAATTATACAGGCATCAGTCTCCTCAACATCGCATACAAGATCTTTTCTGCGATATTGTGTGAACGCCTGAAACCTTTCATCAACAACCTGATTGGACCCTATGAGTGCGGTTTCATGCCAGGAAAGTCCACCATCGATCAAATCTTCTCACTTCGGCAGATCTTGGAGACAACCCAAGAATTCCAAATCGATACTCACCACCTCTTTCTCAATTTCAAGGCCGCCTATGACAGCGTGTATAGAGAGAGCTTAATAGAGCCATGTCTAGTTTTGACATCCCTGCCAAACTTGTGCGTCTGTGCAGGCTGACGATGGAGAACACTCGAACCATCATCAATATATAACCTCACCAATATAATAACCTCACCGAGACCTTTGATGTCAAAAAGGTTTTAGACAAGGTGACGCGCTGTCGTGTGACTTCTTTAATATTGTAGTTGAACGGATTGTGCGGAACCCACAAGCCAACACCGGAGGCACAGTCTATTACAAGTCTGAACAACTGCTTGCATACGACGACGATATAGACATTATCGGAAGAACTCAGCGGGTTGTCACCAGTGCATTTGCAAGCATTGAGGCGGAAGCGGCCAAAATGGGTTTAGCGATAAGCGAGGGCAAAACCAAGTATATGCTGTCAACAAGAAGGGAAAGCCAACACCGGCGAAATGGACAGAACGTCACACTGGACAGCTATAACTTCGAGGTAGTAAGGGACTTTGTCTGCCTTGGCTCTGCTATAAACTCTGAGAACGACATCAGTGCAGAAATCAAGCGAAGAATAACTCTTGCCAATCGCTGTTTTTTGGGCTAATAAGGCAATTCAACAGTAAAGCCCTCTCTCGAACAACTAAGGAGACTCTATATAAGACCTTGATCATCCCAGTCCTGCTTTACGGTGCTGAAACATGGACTTTATTAAAAGAGGATGAAGATATCCTTGGTCGCTTCGAGAGACAAATTCTTCGTAAGATATTCGGCCCCATTTGCGTTGACGGGTTTTGGAGGAGAAGATTCAATCACGAACTATACGAACTATACTGCGACGTCTGAGATGGCTAAGACATGTAGAGCGAATGGACACCAACGCTCCGACCCGCAGAGTCTTCGAATCTAACCCCGAGGGACGACGCAGTAGAGGGAATCATCGCCGTAGGTGGCGCGCACAAGTTCAAGGGGACCTCGAGGCAATTAGCTAAAGACCGAGCTAAATGGAGAGGCTTATTGGTTGAGGCCCAGGTTCACCACGAACTGTAGCGCCACCTAAGTAAGTAAGTAACTAAGCAGGACTGGGATGATTAGTGTCTTATAAACAGTTACCTAAGTAGTTCGGCATACTTTCGTTCAACCATATTTTACAAATGAGCTGGTGCATGCTCCTTACCAACTCACCTCCTACTGCCTTGAAAAGTTCAGCGGCAAAGCCGTCGGCTCTGGCAGCTTTGTTGGATTTGTTGCTTTTAAGTTTAGTGTACAACTTCTTCCCCCTGACCAAGTACTTCCTTGCCATGCTGGTTAATGTGAAAATGTTGTCCACCGTTGAGTATTCCTTCCGAAATCCAACTTAGGACTCGCTTATCGAATGGTTTTGCTGTGTCCAATCTGTCAGGCGTTGCAAGATGACACCCGTAAAAATTGCGTTACAGAGATTAAAAGCGATATACCACGGTAGTTATTTAGGCTGTTAGCGTTTCCTTTTTTTAACCAAATCTAAATTTATGCTCTTACGGAAGCTTGCCGCCACTACGCCCGTGTTCAATATATATATATATTGTAATATTCTTGCTGGGGTTCGTTTAAATAAAACTGTCCTTTGTGTATTTTATTATCAAACACCAACTTTACTTCAACACAATATTCAATCACTTTATTCTTTATTTATTTCAAATTAAACTATGGCTACACTGGTCTAATATCCCTCTTGTAATCGCTGTATGCACCTTATTACAACTGTGTCCACGGTGGTTGTGGTATGGGTATTTATATGAAATTGCAAGGGGTTCTAGAACATGCTAGATGTTTCTCCGGGTGAACTGATGATCCTGGAATATTGGGATATTGTGTGGAACGTAAGCACATCAGGTTGGAATATTTACTGCTAGCAGGCTTTGCAATAGATGTCGTTGCTACAGTTTGAGATACAGTGTAGTCAATGCTACACTGTTTGGGGAATTCCTTCCTAAATCCGGTTCCAAGAGGTAGAATCGGTGGCTCTTAGGATCACCCTCTAGTTTTGTCCAAATGATAGTCTCGGAAGATGGTGGTAAGACTTCGTCGTTGCTGAGTGTTGCCCTTAAATGTGCTGCATTCTCGTTCCCGTACACCATTGGAATCACTACGTTCCGGTACTGCAGAACTTGCATCCCGATGTCGATGATTACGTCATGTTCTTTCATAAAGTCCACTCCGATGATGCATTCATCACATACGTCGGCCGCCAGGAACGCATGAGAAAAGGCCAACCCTGCTAGTTGTAATGTGAGGCGAACTTCTCCGTATACTTTCGCCGCTTCCCCTGTCACAGTCCTAAGACAGTAGCAGCTGGTGTTGTGCAGCCAAGACTTTCGGACGAGATCTCTTCTTACAATGGAAGCCGTGGCGCCGGTATCGATAGTAGCCACGCACTTGTTTTTGCCGATGAATGCTTCCACTGTTAGACTCTTGTTGCATCGTTTGGTTTGGGAGACCTGGATGGTGGTCTTGGGGGGGTCGATTCCAATAGCCAACTTCTGCCCCGCGAAACTGGCTCTTAGGCGTTTCCCGACTCCTGGTTTCGAGGAGCACGACCAACAGGATGGATGCTGTTTCTGTTGGATGGTTCTTCATTGCGTCGCCTATTCGAACAATGTGGACAGTTTCCGCGTCTGGGTGGATTTCTGCATTGCCGTTGTAGGTGTCCTATCTTGTTGCAGTTCCAGCAACGAATTTGTCCTCCGCGAGCGTTGTTTCGGTCTTCGACGGTCAACCTCTGGCAAGCGCATTCGACGGCGACCACTTCTCTCACACGGTGGATTCCCTGACAGGCCTGGTCTGCGGCCTCCATTGTCAGAGCAAACGCCAAAGCTTCGGCGAGCCTTTTCTTTCCAGCCATTCTTACCGCCATTTGTAGTTTCGCATCAGCTATGGCATGGGTGAACGCTTCGGTTGCCATCTCGTTAATAATCTCCTCGCCGGCGTTTGGATAGGACAAATGTGCCAGCCGCTCGATATCTGCTTGTAACTGTTGGAGCATCTCACTCTTCATCTGGGACCTTCTGCGCAACTGGACCCTATATACTTGCTGCATGTGGTCGTCCCCAAATCGCATCTCAATGGCTTTCACCAGACTGTCGTAGTTGCGTTGTTTGTCCTCGGGAATAGTTTGTAGTAGCTCTGCAGCTGATCCTCTAAGCGCAAGCGTGGGGGCAATGGACCTCTCTTCATCGTCCCAGTTGTTCGTCATTGCCGCAGCTTCGAACTGCCTCTTATATATCGGCCATGATGTTTGACCATCGAAGACAGGACAGGGCAGTCGGTTGAATACTCCCGAACTTTCTGTTTCTTCATGTGTTCGAGTTCCTTTGCCAAATTCTCGAATCTTCCTTCAACAGCCTCGATTTTTGTTTGAACATTCTCGAATTTTGTTTCAACATTCTCGATTGTAGCCTGTACCTTTTCGAATTGTCCTAGAGAATTCCTCTGTTCAGCCAAGGAATTTTCTAGTATCTCGAACTTCTTGTTTTGCACATCCTTAGCTTAGCATCTAGAGAATTCTTTTGTTCATCGAGCTTAGCATCTAGAGAATTCTTTTGCTCATCGAGCTTAGAATGTAGAGAATCCTCAAATTGTTTGTTCTGTTCATCGAGCCTGGCGTCTAGATAATTCTTTTGATCACCTAAGGAATTTTCTAGCATTTCGAACTTTTTCTTTTGCTCGTCTAAAGAATTGTCTAGCTTTTCGAATTTTCTATTCTGATCGTCGAATTTTTCAGATAGCAATTTCATTAAAGCCGTCATGTCACTCGTCGTACTTACTTGTTCTTCTTCGACGTCAAACAAAGCTGTTTCAGGATCTTCCTCGTCCGTCACTATTTTCCGCAACTTAATAATCAATTCTCTTTTCGTTCCAGTCGTAGGTTGCTCCCGCTGGCTCAGTACTTCCTTTAGTTGCGGCAATGACAAATCTTCTAGCAATTTCCGAACCATATTTTTAATTAATTAATATTTTTTTTTTCACTTGCACAATAAGCAATACACAAAATTTGTTTTATCCCACTTCTGACACCAATGTAATATTCTTGCTAGGGTTCGGTTAAATAAAACCGTCTTTTGTGTATTTTAATCGTTTATTTATTATCAAACACCAACTTTACTTTAACACAACATTCAATCATTTTATTCTTATTTATTTCAAATTAAATTGTCGCTACAGATTTACTTTCACAATGTCGCTTGTTTTCACCACTAGTCGAATATCTCTTGTAATCGCTGTATTCACGTTATTACAACTGTGTCCACGGTGGTTGTGGTATGGGTATTTATATGAAATTGCAAGGGGTTCTAGAACATGCTAGATGTTTCTCCGGGTGAACTGATGATCCTGGAATATTAGGATATTGTGTGGAACAATTGTGGAACGTAAGCACATCAGGTTGGAATATTTACTGCTAGCAGGCTTTGCAATAGATGTCGTTGCTACAGTTTGAGATACAGTGTTTTAGTTTTTGGTACACAAACCATCCTGTAATCAATGCTACAATATTATATACCTCCTCAAGTTTTCCAGTAACTCTTCCGCTGCATATTTAAAATATTCGTTATTGACACGATCCTCTCCTGGCGCCATATTTAGACTTCAACGATGTATCACTGTGATGTCTCAGCAAAGGAAGTGAACACGCTCGTTCGTAGACGGACCAGATGAGTGAATGGTTTCTTTATTCATTACTACATTATGCTTAGCCTAGACATTGTGTCATAGTACTAGATCTATGTTTTTAGTCTAACTAATATTTCCAAACTGTACAATCACCGAGGTGACTTCTTGGACTGTGATTCTACGGTCTATAGCATCATTTTTAAGAAGTGGTAACGCATACTGTATTGAACTTGAGTTGACTACAGGATTTAGCTCTCTCTTGAAATGTTCAGCTAAGAGACGGGCTTCTACTGGCACCCCTCGTGCAAAAACTGTTACGCAAGTACTTTCCACCAAACTGTCGTGTAATGCGTTATTAGTAGATTCAAGGAGTGTGGTCTTCACAATCGAAAAGGGCAGGATTGTTTTGCCTGCGAAAATGTTGTCATTGACTCCGTGAATAAACGAAACCGTTTTCAGATGCATCTAGTACTTCTCAAATTTCATTATTTGATTTTTTTTTTTAAACTGAATCTTCACTTTAAAGTGCCGTTCTATGTATTCAATAATAATATTCCCTTGCGATCCAAGGCTTTAAATACTCCTGGAGGACATTGTCAGAAGTATTTAGTGTTGGATAAAAGCCTTGCCGCAATCACATTTTGATGATTGAATGATAAATCGCTGCCGGCCAAAACCTATTTAGCCTCTGAAACCCATTCAATATCCAAATTACAGTTCTCTTTAATCTCGTAGGGTTATGAACATACAAAACATTGGATCCCACCCACTTAATTGCTCATAACTCGTATCACATCATTTTAAGGGGGATTTAGTAAGTCCTGACAATTTGTCACAGAGGTTTCCCCCTCCATAAACCCAACGCTTTGCTTTATTCAACAGCCCCTAAGCTTTAACAAAGACGCAACAACAATAATTGGCTGCGCGTGCCTTCAATTAGTCACCTGTTCGTGCCATAATGCTGCTATTAAGATAATTTTAATCTAGAAATCCCCGCATTTAGTTACAGGGTCAGTGTGCAACACGTAAGTCGCTGCTTAACTTCTTAAAATTCCATTACATGCGGCGTCTTTCTTGCCTAATGAGGTTGAATTTCTTTCCCAGCTTTTAAGCTGATTTACCATAAAGGTCAAGGTTAATCCCCACCGGATATTGTTTCCATCGAATCCATAGAGCGCGTAGTGTCGGTCGACTCAAGACGCCGCGCGCCGCCGACTCATCTCGCACAAACAAATGCGATAACGAGCGCCACATCCATGTTCCTTTCTTCTGTATCTTACGTGAATTACGATATTTAATTTCGGTGAGAGAGAGAGAGAGAGAAAAATATATACAAAACCCCGAAAAATGTATTAACATGTAATTTGCCATAATGCAAAGAAACATGTAACCGTTTCTGAGAATTAGGATTATGTGAGCAGAAGAAGCATCATTGAGTCCTGTGACTGGGTGGGGGTGGCTCTAGGTCTGATGCTACGAGTATATGCCAGCCACACCACTTGATGTTTTCACGATTCCAAAATTAACTAAACGCCTAAATTGCGTGCACAAATAAACCCGAGCACGGCCTGGCACGCGGTTCGACGCAAGGACGAAGAGGATCCTTTGTTATGGGATGCTACCTACCTACCTACGAGTTGGATTTTTGGCGAACTCCCTGAATGGATCAATATAGCGGGTAGGTATGGGCAGGAGGGTGGCAAAGAACTTATGCTTCCGCCGTCCGCCGCATCAGCAGGCGAATTGCGAAAACGTGAGATTAACTCAAATTACAGTAGCGCCACTAATTTAATACTTTTACCCAAAAAAAAAAAATAAGAAGAAAGAATCAGGAAGAAGGAGTCTCGAAAACAGAGCAAGACAGCTGTGGATATAATCAAATAATCGTTATAAAATATCACGTAGGGATGATTTTAAAGTTTTTCCTTTCCTCCGAGCACTGAGAGCAGTTTATGGCCCGCCCAGTTGCGAAGACGAGTACTGGTGCTGGTGGGGCTGTGGTGAAATGGAAACTGATTTACTTTCGTGTCGCAGTGTCAGTGTCGTTTTTGTCGCACGATTTAGTATAGGAGTACCAAAAAGTCGGAGAAGTTTTTCTTTTTTTTTTGTTGTTTCTGGTGAGCCGCGCGGTTTCAGTTTTGGTCTGAGTTTTTCGCCAATAGGGGGCTGGGGATTTTTGCATATTTGATTGACACGGAGTGGGGGTGCTTCAATTAAACACACAATTTAATGGATCTAATTGTTTGGAAAGTTTTCCACGATTTATCCTCAATGTTCCTTGTATTTTGTTCTCTTCTGCGAAATTGCTGCTATTAATCTTGTGTATGGGTTTTTTATTTGCATGTAAGCTGTGATTTTTATGCACGTTCCACCGCACAAATTTAAGTATTTTGCTTGCAGTATAATGTACGATAAAAGCAGAAGGCTTTGAATTTTAATAGTCTTGAGGGCTGTGTTTGTAAATCAAGTACAAGGCGACAGGTGTGGGTTTCAGCCTTGTTTTTTGTTAGACTCATCTTTAGCAGGATGAAATACTAAATACACCGAACAGAACGAAACATTTTTCCATTCATATGACTAGGCTACTGCCAGTGTTATGCCTTCGGAGTAGAGCTCACACAAGCTTTTGCAATGGATTGTACTGATCTCATATATTTCACGAGAATTAAATAAATACTTGCTGACGTCAGGATTTGAACCATGAACCATTAGCGTGGCAATTGATGACGTTACCACTATACCATGGCCGCTCGGCGCTCCTTAACTCAAACAGAAATGGCTCATTATAAAGGCTCATCCAGTAGCTATGACAGAACTTTGACAGCCGACTGCGGTCATATTTGAAAACATTTAACCGTTATTCTGCTTTCATTGTATTCTGTCATAGTCACCATTTTACCGCGCTACACGATTCGAAAACGTATTGAAATTGTACAAATTGAGTATCAAAATTCAAGTTCTGTTCGCGCAACGTTTCGCGCGTTATAATCTTCAGCAACAAGCTGCATTTTTGGCTGAATGGCTACGTGAACGTACAAAATTGTCGATTTTGAATCAAAGCAAATCCAAGAGAGACTACGCCAACACCTTTGCATACCGAAAACTTCCAAGAAAAGACAGGATGGACATTTCTGCAATAGGGCTAAGGAAGTAGGGGACGGTACTACAAGGGCTGAATATATTGTTGTATCCAGCATTCGTCACTGAACGCCGAGGAAGAGTTTGAAAAATATACGTCGAAGTTTTCAATGCTGTGTCCAGCCTTCCCCGCTGAACGTCGAGGAAGAGTTCAAAGAATATGCGTGGAAGAAAAAGTTGGTGAAAATTCGAAAATGGCGCCAGAGTCGAAGTTTCCAATGTTCGACAGACGGAGAGTGGAAATTAACTGGAAGCGGGAGATGGGATATAAAAAGACGCTGCATCGAAGAGTAGCGAGTTGTTGAAGTTTTCGTTTCGCGAAACCGAATTAATTGTTAAAAAAAAAATTTGTCTCTTTCAAAAACCCTCTCGAGAACCAATCTAATTCTTTTATTTTCGCATTTCTTTCCCATTGCTCTTGGAAGCTCTTAGTCGAGGCCTACTTTTCTGGCGATCTTCGAAGGCTAGCAGTAGCATATCGCGGACTGGGACCCGGAAATCCGCGTACGCCAATCTGGCTAGGAGGCAAGGCTAGATGACCTAGAGAAAATTCTAAATAACGGAGCTTTTGCCTCAGTTCCTCATTCCTCGCCCCAGTCCACGCGCAAAGCAGCTACTTCTGGAGAAGGAAGACCAACCCCAACTGCGGTGAGCCGCCCCCAACCCAGCGAAGTTTTCGAGACGCCCGAGGATTTCGCGGCTACTATGCCCATGGACCCAACGCTTCACTCATCCGGACTTTCCCTGATCGCTCGGCCCCACTTTTTCAACCCGGGGTTTGTACAACCGTTCGACCGACTATGAACGCCAATTCAAAATCGGGGCGGGATTTCGGGGGTGGACTGAAATGGAGAAGGCCAATGCTCTGGCCATGCAATTACGAAGTGAAGCGTTGTCAGTTATTAGCGCTTTACCACGAGGAAAACCACTCTCGTGCGATGTCCTTCAAGGTCTTCTAAGGCAACGTCCTACGAACTCCGCAGGACATGACATCACGCCTCAAACGCAAGAATCACCGCCCTGTTCTTGCGACTACATCAAATACTAGCCGAAATGGGAGTGGGAGACGAGAAAACCAACGATTCGTTACTGCCACCGAACCCCCCACTTCCTATCCGGCGGAAAACTAAATGCTGCTGGTAGTAAAGAACGAATGCCAGTAGCAAACAGCAAAACCGCTCCAACCAACTCACAACCACTCGATAGCCGGGACCCTCTTCCACCGTCCTCATGTCAGTCTTCGGTAGAACGAACCTCAACCTTCGTGGGAATAACTAAGGGAGCAGGACAGTCGCTAAATGGCTACATAAATGACAAGCCATAAAAACTCATCATTGACTCTGGTGCCGAAGTATCCACATCGAAAACTAAACCCACGAGACCTCCAAGGCATAT
Source organism: Brachypalpus laphriformis (assembly GCA_945910035.1). NCBI lineage: Eukaryota > Metazoa > Arthropoda > Insecta > Diptera > Syrphidae > Brachypalpus > Brachypalpus laphriformis. Next base: position 146,783,315 of record OX246755.1, read on the forward strand.
TGAAGGAATCCACAGGTGAACGGTTAAAGGCACCGCTGAAGTATCACTCGGGTCCAGCCACAATGTGCCTCACCCGTCTTCCACTCCAACTGGCCAACGCGGTTCCGAACCCCGAGCCACTGATTGCATTGGAAAACATATGGGCAATCCTGATTTGGTGAAGTCATCCACGGAATTACGAAGGCACAATCCCCGCTTGCTGACCAACGACCACAACAGCCCGCCAACAGCAGCTACCCCAGAAATTCGCAAATCACGCTCGCAGGAGATCTTGCAAAAGAAGATGCCAAGCGAACAACGCAGAGCTTGGTTGAGGATCTTGTTTGCACGCTCAAGAATCTATCCCTCAGCGTTCCTAACTCCGTTTCTCAACCCACTCTTCCCGCTAAAGCTAATCCGAAGTGTCTGTCTGTTTACTATCAAAATGTAAAAGGACTGCGCCCAAAAACTTCTGACGTATTCCTGAACTCCCAAAAGCTCCCTTACGACGTTTTTGCTTTAACAGAAACTAATCTTACCCCTAATATTAATGATCGAGAACTTTCATCTTCCGTAAGGACGGCTCAGTCCCTCGTGCTCCTTTTTGCGATGATCCCTCTAGAGTCCATTTTCATGGACGTGGCGTTCTTCTGGCTGTCCGCACCTGTTTCGATGCACTAGCTTTCACCATCCCCAACACTTCATTCCTTGAACTTATTTGCGTAAAAATAAATTTATCTAATCGTTCCCTTTATGTCTTGTGCTGCTACATTCCTCCTGCTCAACCTGCTAACGCATATCAGCTTCTTGTTAATGCGTTTGAATTTGTGATGGAATCGATTTCCCCTGAAGATGATGTAATTGCCGTTGGTGATTTTATTCTACCCCCGATTGTGTTGGACTGAGTCAGATGATGAGATTCACTTCGCCTCGACTAACGCCACCTCTGATAAGGAAATCCTTTTTACCGATCGACTTTTGGCCTCTGGTCTTCACCAGATGAGCGGTATTAAAAACAATCTGGGAAGACAGTTAGAAATAATTTTTTCATCCGACGCCGATAATTGTGTAGTTACCGAGAGCAATCACCTCCTTTCCAAACTTGACGTTTATCTTACTTACTTACTTACTTACTTAAATGGCGCTACGGTCCGGGATGGACCTGGGCCTCAACCAACAAACCTCTCCAGCCAGCACGATTACGAGCCAGCTGCCTCCAGTTGCGCACGCCAAATTGGTTGAGGTCCCCCTCCACTTGTTTGCGCCACCTACCACAAAGTCGTCCTCTACGGCGCCGTCCATCCGGGGTGGATTCGAAGACTTTTTTGGCTGGAATGTTGGGCTCAATCCACTCTAAATGACCCAGCCATCTTAGTCGTTGTATGTGAACTCTTCTGGCTAAGTCGATGTCCTTGTACAGGCCGTATAGCTCGGCATTGTACCTTCTCCTCCACTCACCGTCTATGCAGACGGGACCAAAGATCGCTCGAAGAACTTTTCTCTCGAAATAACCAAGGGCATCCTCATCCGGTTTTGTCAAAGCCCATGCCTCTGCGCCATACAGTAGGACTGGGATGATTAGAGTCTTATAAAGAGTTACCTTAGTAGTTCGAGATATGGCTTTGCTACTCAATTGCCGTTTTAGCCCATAGAAACAACGATTGGCAAGAGTAATTCTTCATGTGATCTCCCTACTGATGCCATTTGCGGAGTTCACCATAGAGCCTAGGTAGACAAAATCCTTTACTACCTCAAAATTATATCTGTCTATTGTGGCGTTCTGTCCAAGACGCCGATGTTGGGTGTCCTTTTTTGGAGACAGCATATATTTTGTTTTGCTTTCATTGACCGCTAGACCCATCTTTGCTGCCTCCATCTCAATACTCGTAAATGCCCCATTGATGGCCCGCTGAGTTCTTCCGATTATGTTAATGTCATCGGCATAAGTGAGTAGTTGTACAGACTTGTAAAAGATTGTACCTCCGGTGTTGGCTTGTGAGTTTCGTACAATTCTCTCAAGTACTATATTAAAGAGATCGCATGATAGCGCGTCATCTTGTCTAAGACCTTTCCTGACATCGAACGGTTCGGTGATGTTCTTACCGACTTTGATGGAGCAGCGAGAGTTCTCCATCGTCATTCTGCACAAACGGACGAGTTTGGCAGGGATGCCAAGACTAGACGCGGCTCTGTATAACTCGTCTCTATACACGCTATCATAGGCAACTTTGAAATCGATGAAAAGGTGGTGCGTATCGATTTTGTATTCATGGGTTTTTTCCAAGATCTGCCGTAGTGTGAATATTTGGTCAATGGTGGACTTTCCAGGCCTGAAACCGCACTGATAAGGACCTATCAGGTTGTTGACGATCGGTCTTAGGTGTTCACATAATACGGCAGACAGGATCTTATATGCGATGTTGAGGAGACTTATACCTCTGTAATTGACGCAGTTCAGAGGGTCTCCTTTCTTCAGGATCGGGCAAACGATGCTGAGATTCCATTCATCGGGCATACTTTCGGCCGACCAGATTTTACAGATGAGCTGGTGCATGTTCCTTACCAACTCATCTCTTCCTGCCTTGAAAAGTTCAGCGGCAAGGCCGTCGGCTCCAGCGGCTTTGTTGGATTTGAGTTTAGATATCGCTATCCTCACTTCATTCTGATCGGGTTGACGGGAATCTTGACTGTCATCGTCACTGTTGAATGGCTCGATCTGCCTGACAGCGGAATATTGGTCATCATCGTCGTTTAACAGTCTACAGAAGTGTTCCTTCCACATCCTCAGCACCGACTGCGATTCCACTACTATGTTGCCATTTTCGTCCCTGCAGGCTTCTGTTCTAGCTTTGAAACCCTGGCATGTTCTTTTTACCCTTTGGTAAAATTTTCTAACATTATTCTTGCAATAAAGTCACTCAATCTCCTTGATCGAGCGCTTCTCATGCTCCCTTTTCTTCTTTCTAAGAAGTCGATGTTCCTCTTTTCTCCTGCGCTCGTAAGCAGCTCTAGTTCTTCTATGCAGCGCCGCTTTGTACGCCTCTTGTTTAGCTGCATGTGCTTGCCGGTATTCTTCATCAAACCAGGGGTTTCGTTGTAGTAGCCGAGAGAAACCCCGCACATCAGAGGCGGCATCTCTCATGGCTTGTTGGCAACGCTGCCACTGGTCTTCCGCATTTGCTGCTGGCGGCATAGGACTTAGATTGAGATTAGAAGAAACACGATCGGCAAAGGTTCTGGCGGTCTCTTGCGATTGTAGCTTTTCGACGTCAAATTTCCTCACAGTATTTCGTTGATTTCGCTCCGTTGTGGATATCCGCATCCGTACATTGGCTACAACTAGGTAGTGATCCGAGTCCACGTTGGCTCCTCGGAAAGTCCGGACACCCAGAATACTGGAAGAGTGCGTTGCGTCGATCGCAATGTGATCGATTTGGTTGACGATTTTTCGATGAAAGGAGAACCATGTTCCCTTGTGAATATCGAGACGTGGGAACCGCGTACTAGCTACGACAAAGTTTCGCCCCGCTGTAAAGTCGATTAGCTTGAGTCCGGTGTCGGATGTGTTGTCGTGCAGGCTGTGCTTTCCGACCACGCTACTAAGGACGTCCTCTCTTCCTAGCTTTGCGTTAAAATCACCTAGGATAATTTTAACGTCGTGGCTGGGGCATTGCTCATACATCTTGTCCAAGAGCTGGTAGAAGCCGTCCTTTGTTGCGTCGTCCTTCTCCCCATGAGGGGCGTGAACGCATATTAGGCTAATGTTGGCAAATTTAGCCTTGATACGGATAGTCATATGGCGCTCGTTGACATGCCGGAAACTCAAGACTTCTTGCCTAAGTCTGCCTCCAATAACAAATCCGCTCCCGAATAGACGCTGTCCTTTTTGTCTGTAGCAATCGCCGTAGTAGATGTCTTAGTTTTTCCTACTCCTTTTAAAAATAAATAAATATTTGGCGCAACAGCTCTTTAAAGTGCCAGGGCCTCGCTTCTCGCAACCACTCATGTTATGTGCGTTATATTTTTCACACGAATGGAAGGGACCTACAGTTTTAATGCCGACTCCGAATGGCGATTTCAGAAGCTTTTTCGTGACAACAATACTCTCGGATGTTTGTCAGACGCTCGCGAGAGGTGGGACCGTGAAAAAACTTTTTGGTGTTTTCTGGGATTCGAACTTGGAACCTCATGCGTAGTGATCCGACACACATACCACTTACGCCACGGCGCCCATACTCCTTTTGCCCGGCCCATCTCATCGCACTTCTTGGATGGCGGTAATGTCTGCTTTGAGACACTCTAGGGCCTCCGCAAGTTGTTCGGCTGCACGTGGTTTGTAGAGGGACCTAACATTCCACGTGCAGACACGAAGATCGTTGTCCTTTTTACGTTTGCTTGGGTCGTCAACAGTAAAATCATCCGTATCCGAGGCTGTTGGTTGCTTCGTAACCGAATGTTTTTTTACGTTTGTCACCCTCCCTTATTTTTAACCTTTGCATACGCAAATGATAACAGTAATGCTGTCCCCTTGACGCAGCGTAAATTTAATTTTCGCAAAGCCAATTTTGACAAACTTAGTTATCTTATCGGCAGTATCGATTTCAACTTCATACTTGACAAAACCATTAATCTTGATGTCACCATTGAGACTTTTTACTCCTATATTTTTAACTGTTTCTTTCAATCTGTCCCTTTCTTACCCCACAAAGATTCGACTTCTTCTCCACCTTGGTATAGCAAAGAACTACGCTCATTTTGAAATAAACGTAACAAACTATGGCAAGCATTTCCAAGATCCAGATCTGTGTCTGACTTTTCACATTACATTTTTGTTTACAATGACTTTTCTTCTAAGTGCGAATCCCTTTATTTTGATTATATAAATCGTATGCAGTCTGATCTTATCTCTAACCCAAGACGGTTTTTTCAGTTTAGCAACATTAAAAGGAAATCTGACGGCTATCCTTCTAATTTAAAATTTCTAAATCGATCGTCCGATGAGCCAAATGTAATTACCAATCTTTTCGCTGATTTCTTCTGTCTAGCTTTCTCGAAAGCCAACGGTGAGCCCAATTCAAACTACTTTAGCTACTACAACGGCTGCGCACAAACCTCCCTTACTTCAGTAAATATTACTTTTTCGTCTGTCGTTGATAAGATTAAGCTTCTCAAGGATGACTACTCTCCCGGCCCAGATGGACTCCCTGCCATAGTCATGGAAAAATGTGCTTCCAACCTATCCCTGCCGCTAAGTTGTCAATTTCGAGTGGAATTTTCCCTAAGTTGTGGAAAGAATCTTTTATGGGGATACTATCCATAAGAATGGCTGCAAGAGTGATATTTCTAACTACAGACAAATTGCTAAGCTTTCAAGCATACCTAAGCTCTTTGAGAGTATCGTCTACGATACGGTGTTCTTCTACTGTAAATCGATCTTCTCCCCCAAGCAACATGGGTTCTTAAAAGGCAGATCTACAACCACCAACCTTACTGAGTTTGTTTCCAACACACTAAGTCTGTTGGAAAATGGTAAAGAAGTAGACGTCATGGCTACTGACTTCAGTAAGGCATTCGATAAAATCTCTCATCCAATCGTACTCCTCAAACTCAAAGCGCTTGGTTTTCCACCAATTATTATTTCATGGTTAAGTCCTGTTTAGAAAACCGACTATATAGTGTACTCTTTAGATCATCCGTCTCAAACCCTATCCGTGCGACCTCAGGAGTGCCACAGGGTAGCCACTTAGGTCCCCTTCTCTTCGTAATTTCTATTCACGACGTTGAGCTTGTCATTAAGAGATCCGACCTACAGATCTATGCTGACGACGTGAGGATCTCTAATCAAATTTCTTGCACTGGTGATTCTCTTTTACTGAAAGCTGATCTTAAATTGTTCTTTAACTGGTGCCGTCAAAACCTCTTAGAGCTTAATGCAAAAAAATGTCAATGTCAATTACTTACTCTCCCTTGCCTCAAAGAAAATATTTTATTAGCAGTGAGCTCGTCCCCACAGTTACCTTGATTCGTGATCTGGGCATCCTCTGTGACAATCAACTCAACTTTTGCGCACACATAGATAACATAATTAATAGGGCTACCTCAGCACTTGGATTTGTTAAGCGTTGGCCGAAGGAATTTTCTAATCCATACGTCACCAAATCCCTGTATATTACCTTCGTCAGACCACTTCTCGAATACGCCAGCCAAGTCTGGTTTCCCTATCATCAAGTTCACATTCAGAGAATTGAAGCTGTTCAGCGTAGATTCATCCTCTTTGCCTTACGGGGTCTGGGCTGGGATGACCCGTTCAACCTTCCTCCATACGAGAACCGCCTTAAACTCTTAAATCTTCAACAACTAAAGATTCGTCGAAACATCGCCGATATAGTTTTTGTTCATCAGTTACTGGCTGGAACCATTGAGTTTCCTCATCTGCTACAACATATCTCTGTCAACACTAATCCTCGTCGCTTGAGAACCGTTTCCCTATTTCGCCTTGAGTACCACCGAACCGACTACGGCTAAAACGAACCTATGACCAGAATGCTACGTATCGCAAATAAATTCCCTGACATTTTTGATTTCCACTGTAGTAAGTCTACTCTGAAACGTTACCTCCACTTATAGTGCCATACTTCATGTTAGTCACCCTCTTCCCTCCTTCCCTTAATTGCCCTAAGTTTAAGCTCTGTTCTTAGCCCTAAGTTAAATCTAAGTAAACAATCTTTGTTAGTTATACGTTTATCATTAAGTTAATTGTTGGTTATAAGTAAGTTATTAAATGCTTGTATTAAGCTTATAGTAAATAAATAAAGTAAATTAGTCATGTACCTAGACTGTACCTAGTCATGAACATTGACATATGGGATTCATGCGAGTGGTTGTATACGCTGCCAATTGTTTACTATAGATGTCTAGAGGAGGCAGGTGCAAAAGAATGTCTAGAACCACTATTGGAGTTATTCTTATGCACAGGCAGGCCGTCCTTTGCACACGGCCAAGTAAGGTAAGGTGTACAGCTTTCTACAAAGCAGTTTACCAGACGGTCACACCATATATTAGAATGGGTCTGACTATGGATACATAGTGCCAGTATGTAATTTGCGGCTGTAGTCCCCACTTCTTTCCTATTGCTTTCCTACAGCAGTAAAGAGCTGTATAGCTTTCCTCACTCGTTCTAGGATATTGGATTTCCAGCTAAGTTTTGTGTCCAAAATGAGACCCAAATATTTAGCTTTGTCTACAAGTGTCAAGCTAGTGCCACATACGTATATGTAGTTTATGAGGATGAAAATGTGGAATTTTATTTTTCCTTTTGAAGATAACCAGTTCTGTTTTTAATTCACACACCACATTCACTAGTCAATTTAGAGAGCTTAGAGAGAGCGTTTTGTAGAAGGTCTATAAGCGTATTGAGGTATTTTCCCAAGACCGCTATAGCAACGTCGTCCACAGTCTTCCCCTCCCTCGCTCTCACGACGATCAGTTCTACATACCAGAGCGACTCGGGAAGCTCATCCCAACCAAGGATCGTCCCTCCACCTCAGCAACGCATACACATATACTTTCATACACACCAAGCGAATGGAAAAGAATGGAAAGTCCAACAACATCACAAGTACGTACATTTTCCGTTTTTTATAACATGGGGCAGCCTCTTCCGGCTAGCCTGCTCCTCTCTATACTACAGCGCGCCGGAATCGAATAAAACCCTGGACCCCACATATGGCACTGCTCTGTATGTCACAGAGCAATCCACCGAAACGCAACATCTGTACGATGCAACCAATGCCTAGATTGGTGCCACCTCCGGACCTGCTCAGAACTGAGAGACCACAGAGAATGGACTACACATTTCACTGCAAGCTGCTGCCAACAACAGACCAGACATCAACAACAAGACCAACATCCTTCACCGCCGAACAAATTGACAACTCGGAATACGGCATCTTCAACGAAGCAACCCCTACGAGACTCGCTGGCTCCTGCTTGAGCTCTCCTGACATCAGCCTTGCAAGCCCATCCCTATTGACATGTGCAAATTGGAAGACTGACATCGCACTAAACTCTGACCACCTTCCAATAACAATTACCATAGAGCGCTCAGACGAATTTCTGATTCCAGAAAGGAGAACTTTTATAAACTTCAACAAAGCCGACTGGCAAAATTTTACGACGTACTCTGACGACAAATTCAACAACCTCCGGACACCATTAAATGTCTACAACGGAGAAAAAAATTTTCGCAAAATAATTAAAGATGCGGCCTCACGATTCATACCAGCAGGAAGAATCTCCAAAATGCGACCCAACTTTCCAGCGAAAGCAGCTGTACTAGCCAACGAACGAGACTCCATTAGAGCGACCGACCCATTCAACCCGAGAATTAAACAACTCAAGATCGAAATAACTTGCCTGGTGGATAAACACCGTAGGAAAAAATGGTCCGAACACCTAGAAAATTGCAACCTTAAAGCAGGTATCAAAAAACTCTGGACTACCGTGAAATCTCTTTCCAATCCGACCAAAAGAAACGACAACACAGCAATAACCTTCAACGAAACACTAGAAGATAATCCAAAGAGATGTGCTAAACTCTTCAACACATAATTCAACGAACACCCAACTAATAACAACCGAAACATTAGAGCAACTATAAGGAAACTCAACCATCTTCCCGAGCAGACCATCTTCACAGCCGATCAAGTGGCGGCCGTTATCCAAAAAGCAAAACCATCCAAGGCACTTGGTCCCGACGGAATCCCCATGCTGATGCTCAAGAAAATCGGCAGTACTGGACTCAAATACCTAACATCTGTGCTTGGCGGCCAGGTGCGGACTCTTAGGGTAAAGTTTTTTGGACGATCCCTACTGAGTAACCGTTACAAGAAGACTCACTGCCTCCTCGGGGCGGCCGCCGGGCAACGAATGCTACATCATGATAATCTGCCTACTGGTCCCAGGACGCTCAACCGGACTATGTGTTCTCTTGGGCCTCTTTGGACCATTCGGCTCGAATTCATAACTGTGGTATTCGGCCAAAGTGTGCAACGTGAGGAGACAACCTCTAGAAAAAATCTCTAATCCAAGGTGGAACAGCATACGCCGAGTGATGCGTGGCTAAGAGGGTGCTTAGTCGTTAGTATGCGAACTCAGGATACCCAGGCGACCTCCTGTTTAATTTTATGCCCTCCCATGGTATACCGGGCTCTGCTGTGGGCGATGTTTCCTTTCCCGATTACTCGTGGGTCCAAAATTTCAGATCTTATAAAAAATTCACAGGGTGATGCACCCTCTACTGCATCAACTTCTGGGTCAGCAACCGTGCTTTCCCTAAATCCTGAGGAGGTCGCTGCTACTAGAGCCGACCCCCTCATCATTGTCGCTGATAAGAGACGGGATGAGGCGGACCTGTCCTCCCTTCCTGACTCGGACTCTGACACTCTATGCGGAGAGTCCTCCAGCATGCTCTCGGACGAACACTCGGTTCGTTCCGGATGCACTGCCGTTGAAGCTGGTGTTGAGAAATTGTCCCTAATCACCAGCGGATTCGTTCGACTAACTTCGGCTGAAAGGAGGCGTTTCAATCGCGCCTTAAAAGACGGCGCTTCCAGAGAACGTGCTCTGGAGATAGCCAAATCCTCTCAGCCTGAAAAGGGTACCGAGGTGAAGCGAATGCGATCCGAGGAGTCTACCCCTTCTGCTCCGCAGAAGAAAAAAGCCAGGACCGAGCCTGCCACACTCGACAAGACCTCGTACAGGGACAAAGTAGGTACTGTCAAATTGGGTGTGGTTCCCGCTGATCTGGCGCGCAGTCCCTTTAGTGCCGAGCAAATGGCCGGCGTCCAAAATAGCATCATGGACACCATTATTGAGCTGGTAGACGAGGTCGCTAAGCCACAATTTCATGGTTTGTTTCACAAATCAGGCTGGCTCCTCATTATTTGCTCAGACCCCTCCACTGCAGAGTGGATGAGGGTCAACTTTGATAGAATCAGAGGAAAATGTGGTTTGAACATGATGCTTGTGGATGAGGATTCATTTCCTAAACCACATATCATCCGTGGGTTCTTTCCACAAAGTACCGGCTTTGCCACTAGTAAGATTCTGACGCTTTTGGATGCTCAGAATACTGATCTGTTCGCTAGGAACTGGAGGGTGGTTCAAAGGACCGTAGAGCGTGATCTTGTTCATCTGGTACTTGGTGTCACGGACTGATCGATGGATCGCCTGAAGCTGCTAAAAGGCAATGTGGCATATTGTTTTGGCAGAGTTAGGCTGATCCTGAAGAGCTCAGACAAGGTACCAGGTGAGCAGAAACCCGCACAAACTGCCGTAGGAGCAGTTACGGATGATGCCACCCGTGCTAGGGGCGCAGCATCGCTGGACACTGTGGAGCGTAGTACACCTGTGTCTACACCTTCCACCTCGAAAATCTCCAATGAGGTTGCACGTAGTACACTTGAGTCTTGTGCGGCCACATTGCAGGGTTCAGTGACTTGCGATGCTAGCGTCTCGACGGTGACACCGTCTGCTGCTCAGATGGCGGGTGCGGCACCTGTGCCCACTCTTTTAGACAAGACAGCTTCTGCTGTGAGGGATAGGCTTGCTGGCCACTCTCGTTGGGATGGTGAAATTAAGAAAACAGGCACTAATGCGTCTGCCAGTAATAAGGAACCATCCCACGAAAAACAATAATGCACTAATGATGAATGATGACATCAAAGTGCTGCAGGGCAACCTGCATCATGCTAAAGGTGCCTCGGACATCTTTAGCCAACGGTTCATCCGGGATAAAATCACCCTTGGTTTCATTCAGGAGCCTTGGGTGGTTGGAGGCAAAATTAAGGGCCTTCATAGTTGGACATGCAAGTTGTTATATGCCCATGGGGAGTTAATGCCTAGGGCTGCTTGCTTAATCAGCTCTAAAATTAATTTTCTTCCCATCCCAGAGTTCATCAGCAGAGATTTGGTGGCCTGCATGGTCGAAATTCCGATTTTAGGGGGAGTTCGTGAGATCGTGTGCGCCTCCGCCTACTTCCCTGGAGATTCGGAGCCTGTTCCGCCCTTGGCTGTGCAGGATTTGGTGAACCTATGTCACCGTCGCAACTGGCACCTGATCATTGGATGCGATGCCAACTCCCATCATGTGGCATGGGGTAGCAGCGACATTAACAAAAGTGGTGAGTTACTTCTTGATTATATCACTAGTAGAAACTTAGCTGTATGTAATGAAGGTAACAAGCCAACTTTTATAAATTCTATTCGAGAAGAGGTACTTGATCTCACTATCTCGAGCCCTTTTATTTCCAATTCTGTTGTAAATTGGCATGTGTCAAATGAACCCTATCTGATCATCAGCATATCAGATTTAACATCTCGGGTGGGGTTAAACAAAATAATCAAACGCATTACGTACCGAAACGAACTAATTGTGCACTTTTTCGCGAAAATCTCGCCGTCAAGGATGACATGCTGCTAACATCTTTAAGATCTAAATGTGATGTTGATGTGGCAGCCTGCCAACTAAATGACTTCCTAATCTCTTCCTTCAGGAGTAGCTGTGTCCCGAAAAATGACAATACAGGTAAACGGAGCGTACCGTGGTGGAATGACCAGCTAGAGATACTCCGCAAAAGGGTGAGAAAACTTTTCAACACCGCAAAACGCAATAAAAATTGGGACGAATATAGGTCCGCTTTGACTAAATTCAACATAGAGTTGAGGAAATCCAAGAGAACAGCATGGACAAAGAACTGCGAAAATATCGAGTCCCTTCCAGTAGCAGCCCGTCTCCAAAAGGCTCTCTCAAAGGATCATTCCAATGGGGTGGGATTGCTCATCAAACCTGATGGCACCTACACCGCCAGTCGAAGGGAAACCCTGGAAACTCTGCTCGAGGTTCACTTCCCTGGCTCAACAATTCTAAGCGACCACGTACCTGTTGCTCCTGAAGGCTCCACATGTGGCACCTCCAGAAGAGTTAACAGCTTGTCTGGAAATCTGTTCAGTCAAGATCAAATTAAATGGGTAATCGGTTCATTTAAACCCTTTAAGGCACCTGGCAGTGATGGTATTTTTCCAGCTCTCATAGAGAAAGGTCTGGATTACATCTTGCCTGCCTTGGTAGCTCTTTTTAGAACAAGCTTCAACCTGGGATACATTCCACTAACTTGGCGGGAGGTAAATGTGGTGTTTATCTCTAAGCTAGGTAACAAACCCGGCGAGCTACCCAAATCCTACCATCCAATCAGCTTGACATCGTTTTTCTTGAAAACCATGGAAAGACTGCTAGACTTACACATTAGAGGCATTCTTGAAAAGACTATACCTCTGCACTCTAGTCAATTTGCATACAGGAAAGGTCGATCTACGGAAGGCGCCCTTCACTATCTCGTCACAGAGATTAAAGCTGCCTACCGCTCCAAAGAAATCGCCCTTTGTGCATTCCTTGACATAGAAGGTGCTTTTGATAACACTGGTTATGAATCCATCACTAGTGCTATGAGACGCAGGGGAATAGACGAACCTACTACCAGATGGGTTAGGAACATGCTCGATAGCCGCATAATAACATCTTCGTCTGGAGGGGTCTCTGTGACGGTCTCCGCGGCCAAAGGCTGCCCTCAAGGCGGCGTCCTCTCGCCTCTCTTATGGTCACTCGTGGTGGATGACTTATTGAACACACTTAATAGTTCAGGTTTCACAACCATAGGCTATGCAGATGATCTAGTGATCATCATTAAAGGCAAACATGAAGACAATGTGTGTCAACTCATGCATAATGCACTCCTTGTAGTCTCGGACTGGTGTGCTGGGGAGGGCCTATCGATTAACCCCAGCAAGGCAGTCGTTGTACCGTTTACAAGAAGAAGAACGCTGAATATTGGCTCAGTGACTCTAAACGGCACAACCATCAATTTCTCCGATGAGGTCAAATATCTAGGAATCGTCCTGGATAAGAAGCTTAACTGGAATTCCCATATTAAGAATAAAATTGCCAAGGCGACTACTGCCTTGTGGGCCTGTCGCCGTATGTACGGCAAGACCTGCGGCCTGTCTCCAAAGGTCATTTTCTGGTTATATACCACGGTTGTAAGACCCATTCCGACATACGCGTCCGTAGTCTGGTGGACGAAAACCAAAGAGATCACAACCATAAATAAACTCACAAAACTCCAAAGACTAGCTTGCCTCGGCATCACAGGTACTATGCACACTTGTCCCACAACAGCCATTGAAGCCATAATCGGACTTACTCCGTTACATATATTTATAAAAAAAGTGGCAATCCGCAGTGTAGTTAGTCTCAGAAAATCAGATGCTAATAGTACACGGGATCACGTGGATCTCATGGAGCTATTGTCCGACTTCCCCGAGCTAGACATGCTCAGCACGGTCTCCGACTTTACGCCTAAATCACTCTACTTTGGTAGAAGGTTTGAGATTGTGATCCCAAGCCGTGATATATGGAATAATGGCGGACCGTCGCTTGATCCAAAAGGTATAGTGTGGTACACCGATGGATCAAAAATGGATTCAGGAGTTGGCGCCGGTGTGTATGGATCCAACCATAAAATTTCGAAATCACTCGGAAAGAGTCCTAGTGTTTTCCAGGCCGAGCTTTACGCCATTGAAACTTGTGCTAACATTAACCTGCACTCAGGCATCAAAGGTGCCTCTATCTATATACTCACCGATAGCCAAGCGGCGCTCAAAGCACTGATCTCCCATGTGATCAGCTCAAAATCAGTTCTAAGCTGCTTCGACAGCTTACAAAATCTGTGCCGACACAATAAAGTAAAATTGTGGTGGGTACCGGGTCATGTAGGCGTTGACGGCAATGAAACTGCAGACCTGCTAGCTAGGAAGGGCTCCTCTGAGTTGTTCACTGGACCTGAACCCTTCTGCGGAATACCCGATTCCACCTTCAAACTTTCCCTAAACACCTGGGAACGCAACATGTGCATCTCCCACTGGAATAACTCCCAAGGTCTCAGGCAGGCTAAAAGAGCTGTCCAACCCTTCCAAAGACAGGCAATTGATATCCCAAAATACGGCAGAAATGACATAAGAAGGCTTGTGAGCTTCCTTACCGGTCACTGCCAACTTCTCTACCACCTCAACAAAATGAGAATTTCGGAGAATATCACCTGCCGCCTCTGCCTAGAAGAGGACGAAACCGCAGAACACATACTATGTGAGTGTGTAGCTCTGTGTAGAACTAGGAGAAGCTTTTTCCTCAAAGAGATCATATCTCCAAAAGATCTTAGGAACACCTCCGCGGCCGTAATTATAGCTTTCATAAGGAGAGTAGAAGTACTGCTGCCCTAAAAGTGGCCTATGGCACAATAGATCTCCTTGGTCGCAGTGCCTACACGCCATTTGGGCGTGGCCACATACCTGTTTAAAAAAAAAAAAAAAAAACATCTGTGCTTAACCTTTCAACATTTAATAACCAAATCCCAGGGATCTGGAAAGTAGGTAGAATAATACCACTGCCAAAACCAGGAAAACCAGCAGACCAAGGGAAATCGCACCGCCCGACCTCGCTCTTATCACCAGTCGCCAAAACCCTCGAAGCACTCCTCCTCCCATTTCACACGCCCTCACATGGCTGCCGCAAATTCCACAGCACAACATCGTTTCATTTCATTTATTTCATTTATTTATTTAAGTTCAAATCTTTACATTAGACCAATTGATCTCTTAAATTGTAAAAGTACAAGTTAATCATTTCACAAATTCAATAAACAATGAAGCTACAAAATCGATTTAAGACATTAATAAGAAAATAATGCATAAGTAATAACATTATGAAAGCAAAACTTGACAAACAAATCCATAAATAAACCTTAATTCTAATATAACTCTAATATAACTGACTAGACAAATACGCGAATAAAACAGCATCAAAATTATCCGCACAAAAAAGTCTTCTTACGTCGAGAGGTAACCAATTCCACAGACGAATGGCATTTACGAAAAATTGACGCTCGGAAGATAAACATTTAAAATTAGGATGAATAAGAAAAAGTGAACGTGAAGAGTTTGAGAAATGCAATTTATTATAAAGGTATGCAGGTTCACTTGTTATAATTACTTTGCGCAATAACTTTAAACTACAGTAGTCAAAATAGGAATTCAAGCTACACCCAAGTATTGTTTTTACGTATCTGGAGACATGATCGTAGCGCTTGAGATCGTATACGTATCGAACTATATTGTTGAACGCCACATTTAGCTTCCGTTTGGTGTCTGCACTATGGTTACAAAATATTTCGCATCCATAGGATATCATAGGAATTATGAGGGCTCTCACGAGCATCAATCTGGTACCAAAAGGCGTATAATGCTGAGAAAGGGAGAGGTTCCTTAAACAACCGTAAACTTTGCCAATCACTGTACGGACGTGATTATCCCAGGAAAGCATTCTATTGAACCAGACGCCGAGATTTTTGACCTTATCAATATATTCAATTGGGGTGGCTCCGAGAGAAATGGTAGGGAAGTAGCTCAAATCAAGTTTGTTTCTAAAAATGACTAGGCATTTAGATTTGGTTGGATTTAGCCGCAAGCGATTACTCTCGGACCAATCTAAAATCCTTTGCAAATCATGGTTCAGTTTACTAGCACCATCCTCTATAAGTCCTAGCCGGCAACTCATATAGAGCTGTACATCATCAGCATACATATGTACGGATGAAGTTTTTATACAGTGAGGAAGGTCATTTATAAAAATAGAAAACAGCAAGGGACCTAAAATAGAACCTTGCGGAACCCCGCTCAGAATGTTAGCTAGTTGAGACTTACTGTTGTTTATGACGACTATTTGTTTCCTTTCATATAGGTACGACTGTATTAAATTCACTGCGGACGACGAGAATCTGAAATCAGTTTTAAGCTTATCTAATAGTTTTACGTGATCCACAGTGTCAAATGCCTTAGAGAAATCTAGGAGTGTCAGAAATGTGATTAAATCATTATCGATTGCAATTCTTATATCATCACTTACTTTTAACAGAGCAGATATACAGCTGTGCTTTGGTCTGAAACCTGACTGGTTATTACATATTAGCATATTCGAATGCAAGAAGCTCGAGAATTGATAGAAAAGTAGTTTTTCCATAACCTTTGACAGATACGGAAGAATTGAAATTGGCCTTTATTCTGGCGGTGAAAGTCGTGTTCCTGGATTTTTAAGAATTGGAACAACTTTGGCCAACTTCCATGCTATGGGAAAATATGATGCCGAGATCAACGAATTGAATGTATGTGTGAGTGGATGAATGTCATCAATACCTACTGACTTCGATTTTATGCTGAGAATAGCTCTAACCACATCTGTTTGCTCAATTCCTGAAAATTGAAATTCATCTGCTCCAGCCGCTGCTATGTTTGAGATATTTGAAATTGCAGATGTTGACCTTGTTGTTTGAAATTTCAAAAATTCAGCATTTAAGGCATCCGGATCTACCGCACCTAAGCTTCGTTTTTTCTTTCTTCCTACACCAAGATCGCCCAAATTTTTCCATAAGGTAGTGGATGGGAGATTATGATTTAGTCTAGCCGAATAAAATATTTTCTTGGCCTGTTTTATTTTGGAAACAACATCATTGCGTAACAAGCGGAAATCGTTATACAAGTCAGGAAGTTTGAAACGCTTCCATCTTTTGTATGCTATGTCACGTTGATTTCTGAGCCGAAGGATTTCAGAGGTGAACCAGGGATTGTTTGGATATTTAACAATTTTGCTTTTAAGTGGAACATGATTATTGAACAAATGTCGTATGTTATTCTGCAAGCATTCTACTTTTTCCTCGGGGCATGTCATAAAATATATTTGTTGCCAGTTAGTCTCAAGCAGATCTTGCTTTGGATGGAAAACGACTAACCAAGGCCTCGTAGGGGCAGCATCTCCCGATAGGTGCTGGTCCGCTAAGTAACGAGTAGGAGCCACTGCAGCCGAAAACCTAGCAGCTCTGTTAGTAAGCCCTACTCCCACCTCCTCGTGGTGCCATCTGGGAATTCCTTCGGAAATTGCTAACGGGAGAGGACGAATGGCGAGCTTCCTGCGCCAAAAAAACAGGATAAGTGTCGGTTGGTCTGTGGCCCAGCGAGCCGCAACCGTAAAACAAACTATTGCTCCGAAACGGAAACATACGCCTCGTATACGGACTGATCATTTGTTGACGACCTTTGGCTATCGGACACGGACAACGATCGGATTCTGGAACGTTAAGACCCTCCTGGACTCACTCAAGGAAGGGCCTTATAACGCCAGATTCCTCCAATTGGAGCGCGAATTCGCACGGTATAAAATCGACATCTTAGGGCTGAGCGAGATAAGATGGTACGATGCTGGGGAATACATCTCCCCAACAAAAAGCACTGTCATGCTCTACTCTGGTAAACCAGCTGGAAGTGCACGGAGTTCTGGCGTAGGACTCATGCTAACTCCAGCAGCACGTAGTAGCCTCATATCCTGGAAACCCCATTGTGACCGGATATTGACGGCTAGGTTCCAGAGTAGAGTTAGAAAAATTACCATCATACAGTGTTATGCTCCGACTCTAGACGCGACTGAGGATGAAAAGGATTATTTTTATAGCCACTTAGGTGCCGCCTACAACCAAACGACTAATGGGGACATCGTAATGGTAATGGGAGATCTCAATGCCAAGGTGGGTAGCGACAACACCATGCTTAAGCACGTGATGGGAGTTCACGGCGTGGGAGACCGTAATGACAATGGTGAGCGGTTTGTGGACTTCTGTAATACCAACCACCTAGTCATCGGAGGTACGCTGTTTAAGCATAACACCTGCCATAAGATCAGTTGGGTCTCTACTGATAGGCAACGAAAATCCAACCAGATCGACCACATTGCAATCAGTCGCCGCTTTAGAAATTGTCTCCTGGACGTCCGAAACAGACGTGGAGCTGACGTCGGACAAGAACGAGATCACCATCTTATGGTAGCTCATTTACGCCTTCGTACTGCATCCGTCAACAGCAACCGCTCAAACCTGCTTAACATCACCAGGTTTAATATCGACAGGCTCAAGGTTCCCCAAGTGCGCCAACAGTTCAGGGACCATCTTGCCTTAGAAGCAGAAGCAATCAGCAGCATAGAGAACATGGATGACCACTGGAGTGCTGTGAAAAATGCTTCTGCGACTGGGGCACGCACTTATGTCGGTAAAAAGCAGAAACACCACCGCACATGGCTTTCTACAGACACCTGGAGACGGATCGATGAGCGTACAGCAATCAAGGCTCGGATTGCAGCGGCCTCAGCAGTAGAGAGAACCGAGCTTGAAGCCCAATACCGTGCGAAGAAGAAAGAAGTGCAGCGTAGTGTGAGACGTGACAAGCGTCAACATGTCAACTCACTGGCCTCAAGGGCTGAAGAAGCAGCGAGTAGGTGCGACAGTAGGACTGTTTACAACATCACTAAGGAGCTCATTGGTGGTCGAAACTCCAAACAACATCCAGTGAAGAGTCTAGACGGTGACCTTCTGATTTCGGATGAGGATCAGCTCACTAGATGGAGAGAACATTTTGCTGCAGTGCTAAATCACTTAGACGACGGCGGTATGATCTTGAATTCGAATGAGCAGTTCGAAGCAACAAATTCCCGAATTCGCACCGTACCTCCCAGTAAAGCTGAAATAATAACAGCAATCAAGTCCCTCAAGAAAAACAAAGCGGTGGGTATTGATGGCATCCCTGCCGAGCTATTTCAAGCGGCGCCAAATACATCGGCAGATTTGCTGCATCCCCTAATACGGAGAGCTTGGGATAGTGAACAATTTCCACAGGAGTGGAAAAGGGGGATGATCATTAAGCTTCCAAAGAAGGGTAACTTGATGGAGTGCGGTAACTGGAGAGGTATATGTGTTCTTCCAGCTGTAGCCAAAATAATAGCTAGAATAATTCTAGAACGAATTAAAGATCATTTAGATTCAACTCTCGATGTCGAACAGGCAGGCTTTCGCGCTGGATCCTCCTGCATCGACCACACAAACACCTTACGGATCATAATCGAACAATGCGTTGAGTATAGGTCTCCGCTACATTTACTGTTTATCGACTTCGAGAAGGCTTTCGACAGATTGAATCGAGATGCTATCTGGCTGGCCTTGCGCAGGAGAGGCATTCCAGAAAAGCTTATAGCTATTATCAAGGCTACATATGAGGGCGGCAAGTGTCACGTCGTGCACAATGGTAAGGTGTCGGAGGACTTTGAAGTCCAAAGTGGAGTACGTCAAGGGTGCATACTGTCCCCACTATTGTTCTTGGTGGTTATCAGCGATGTACTCCGTGCAGCATTGACGAAAGCTAATTCTGGAATTCGTTGGACTATGACATCTTACCTTAAACACCTAGATTACGCTGACGATGTTTGTCTACTTTCACATCGGATAATGGATCTTCATTTGATGGCCCAAAATCTAGAAGCTGAGGCAAACAAAGTGGGGCTAAAAATAAACACAGCCAAAACAAAAGCCCTGAGTACTTCCAATACCCGCGCTCAACTTAACATTGCCGGAAAGCAAGTCGAGAAAGTTGATAACTTTATATATTTAGGAAGTGTCGTCTCGGCTAATCGCGGTGGCACCGAACTGGATGTGTGCAGCAGAATCGGGAAGGCTAAAGCTGCGTTCGGAATGCTGTCCAAAATCTGGAGAAGCAATGTTATTAGCTTAAGAACCAAGCTACGACTGTTCCGCTCCAACGTAGAATCAGTGCTGCTTTATGGGTGGTGGAAGGTGGACACCAGTAACACACGCAAGCTGCAAGTCTTCGTAAACAAATGCTTAAGAATCATCTTGAGGATTTTTTGGCCGAACCGAATCTCCAACGAACAACTTTATCTGAGAACGGGCCAAGAACCTATAAGCATTACTATACGAAGAAGAAAGTGGCAATGGATTGGACATACCCTACGGCGCGAAGACAACTCCATTGCGAAATACGCTATGCAGTGGAATCCGCTCACCCAGGCAGGCAGAATAGCGGGACGCCCTAGGCAAACGTGGCGCAGAACAGTTGAGGAGGAATCGAGCTCTTTAGGAATGAGTTGGAGGCAGCTCAAACGCGTTGCAGAACTCCGAACACGATGGCGCGCAGGCGTGGTTGACGCCCTATGCCCCCCGAGGGGTTAAAGGACATAAGTAAGTAGTAGATCTTGCTCCAGAGCACTATTATTTATACGTTTGAAATCCCTATACGTGTATTTCAAAGGCATATTATGCACGTCTCGTTTCAAGGTTACGAAAATAAGATCGTGCTTGGAGAAAACTGGAGACGACAATTGAATGTAGAGACTAACGTCTTTATGGTCACTAACAAAAAATAGGTCCAGTAAGGTGTTTGTGGTATTTGTGAAATGCGTGGGCATCGATATGTTAACTGGACTTAGGTTAAAAGTGCTCATTGTCTGAATAAACGGTTCAGACATTTCTTTGTTCAACAAGTTACAATTGAAATCCCCGCTGATTATTATATCTGCGAAAGAAGTAGAAATATTTTCGAGGATTGTGTACAGAGGAGTACAGTCTATGCTACTATTTGGTCGATATGCAACTCCGAGTAGGCTTTTATTTCTCTCAAGTGTAATTTCTATAAAACAGAAAAATATTGCACAACTAGGACAAGAAGTAGCAACAAGTCTACAGTTTATTCCACTTCGAACATACATTGCCACTTCACCTCCGATCCTACCATGCCTATCCACGCGAAACATTTTGTAACCATTTAGATTGTAGATAGATAGATAGATAGATTTTATTTATGTACTTCACTATTAATACAAAGTTTTAACAAAAAATCAATAAACATGGCGTTGCCGTCTGCCTGATTGACAACATTAAATAAATTCAAAATTAAAAATTGACTAAAATATGTATGTATATTTGTGTATTTCTTTTATTTTAAGCGATTTTAGAAATCTTCATTAATGATCCTTTCACGATAATTTAAAGCAATTTTGCAGTACTGGGTTAGCTTAAATACGTTTGGTTCGTTCAGAAGCATAGAAACTTGATCCACCGACAGAACATTACTTCCAAAGATATGTCTCCTAATTTCGCTTAAAACTGGACACTTCCCAACAAAATGTATGACATCTTCTCTTTCTGCCAAGTTGCACAAGTTGCATAGCACTGGTAGGTCTGCTATGTGTGGAATATAATTAAGCTTTAGAAGCTCTCCCCGTAATTTAAGCACAGTCGCTATTTCCGGTATACTGTATTCATCGCGGAAGTAGTTATTTCCCTGCAGGTTATGACTTAAGCGGCTGTAGATCATTCTATGCAGTGATCCCGAAGCTTGCTCTAAATGCCTGAACCAAGCCTTTTCGTCCATACTTGCGATGAGTTGATAAAGTTGTGGTTTCCAGTCTCCGCTATTACCCAGATCCAAATGTATCCCACAGTCCTCAGCAAGTTCCAACCACTCCCTGTACCATCCTGTCCTGGATTGTATTGCTTGCAGAGCAGCTTTTTTCGGCAGTCTGGTATCCGGCATATTCAAAACCTTTAGAATGTAGTCCACATGCAATTTAAAAGTTTTGATGTACAATGGGGGCAAGCCTGTTTCCAGCATTAGCATATAATTGGGAGTGTTGGGTGGAAGGTGAAATGCTCTCTTAACGTAGTACCGCAGTAATTTCTCAACAGCCTCATACTTCCTTACTCCCTATACTTGCGCAGCATAGAACATGATGGACTCTGACACCGCTACAAAAACCTTATATTTACTGCTGTGGGCAATGAATCTATTACTGAGACATTTCTTCCATACAACATTGATGGCCATTTTAGACTTTGCTAGATGCTAGATGTCTCTCCATATCTAAACTTTTTGTAAAGTAGACCCCAAGATACTTATATTCCTTAACGACTTCAATACTTCTCCGTTGTAGTACCATTTCTCGTTTCTGCCGTCCTTTCCGCCCCCTCTCTTAAATTTCATAACCTTTGACTTGCTAAGATTTACGATTAAGTTCCATAGTTTACAGTAGTCATACAGCCTGTTGATCATTAGTTGTAAGGATTCAGGTGATTGCGCCATTAGTACTATATCATCAGCGAACAGAAGTGCTTTGACCAATAGTCCTGCGTACTCAACACCTCCAGGCAGAATATCTACGATGTCCTCGATGTATAGCGCAAATAAGCTTGGACTCAGCGAACAACCTTGTCTTACTCCGGACAAAGACTGGAACCATCCCGACAACTCCTCACCACTCCACACTGCTGATTTGGTATTTGCATACAAATTTTGGATGACGCGTCCGAACTTCCTCGACATGCCCATGCAGTAAAGCTTATAAAATAGAGCATTTCGGTCTACCGTGTCAAATGCCGACTTAAAGTCTACAAAAAACGCATACAGTTTTTTACCCCTTCCAATGTAAGACTCCACAATGCTCCTCAAAACAAACACGTGGTCGATAGTAGAGTATCCTGGCCTGAAACCCGCTTGATGTTCTTTAAGTAGATTATTTTCCTTTATCCATGTAGATAGTCGGTCCTGCAAGATTGCTGTGAATATCTTATATGAGGCATTTAAAAAAGAAATGCCTCTATAATTCGCTGGATCTGATGTACTGCCTTTTTTATGTATGGGGAAAATTAAGGCATCTCTAAAACGGTTTGGAACTACTCCACTATTCAAGATATTATCAAACATCGTAGTAAGCTTGTTGTGCAACTCGTTAGTACCATATTTATAGAACTCGGAAGGTATCCCATTCGATCCTGCAGCTTTACCATCTTTTAATTTACTTAGAGCTCCGATAACTTCCTCATAGCTAATCGATCTGTCTAAGGTATAATTTTGAAATCCCGGAACTGCATAGTTGAAGACTAATTCACTAGGAGGTGGGTTCAGTAGTGCATTAAAATGTACTAGGAGGACACTGGGGCTTAAATTCGTATTTATGACGAAGTTACCACCATTAAGTTTTCTAGCCGCTTTCCAAAAATCCGCCGAATTATTACCACATGCCAAGCTTCGAGCAAGGGATTCATAGTGACTTCTTCGCTTTTGCCTCAATAGGGCCTTGAACTCTCTATTTGCTTTTAAGTAGATCCACTTCATCGCACCTTCGTTGTGTTGCCGAAACATCCTGAGCCAGGCAAACGATAATTGCCTTGCTTTATAGCACTCTTTGTCAAACCACGGTTCTTTATACTCCTTCTTTCTGATAGTGCTTGGCGTTATACGCAGATATACATCTTTTATAATTGTTTCGATCTTTCTGAGGTCTGTATCCTGTTGCATTTGTAGTTGCTCCGCCAGTAGGCTTCCATACAAATGTGCTTTATGTTTATTCCAAATCAGCTTAGGCAGAATATTCATATCCCTTCTATCGTTTTCCGTTATTTGATGACCAAAGCTAGCTACAATCGGTAAGTGGTCAGAATATGGTAGTTGCTTAACCTCCATATTCGTCACGTAAGCGTTCCAATCCCCTCCTATTAAGCAGTAGTCAATAACGGACACTCCTTGTTCTCCAACAAATGTGAGCTCGCCATTTCTGTCACTGTCGCTCGTTCCATTTAGTATTCTCAGCCCAAAAGAATCGCAAAATTCCAAAAATTGTTTATCTCTTGCATTAAATGTAGTATCCTTTGACTGCCTCCTTATTCCAGCTTCTCTATTTACTGTCCCCTCTTCTTTCCCTGTCCTCGCATTTACGTCGCCGATAACCATCATATTCGGGTTATCACAGCTCAGTACTACCTCCTGAAGTTTTTCAAAATCTCTTTCCCAGTGATTGCAGTTTATATATGAAGGAATAATACAAAAGGTCTTCTTATCAAATACTAGACTTAAGTACGTGCTCCCTTCGAAATTTTTGAATTCGCAGATGATGTCCTTAAGGTCGCGTTTGTATCCAAAGTAGCATCCTCCGCTTGCTCGTCCCTTCTCGTGTACCCTTATTGCTGGATTCCACTTGAACGAGTAGTTTAAAAATTTTCTTTCGAACTGGCAATAATTTTTTTCCATAACAAATGTTTCATACAAAAAAATAAATTCAAATTGATTGACGAAATTATAAAATTCATTACATAAAGACTTATTGCTTAATCCAGACACATTATATGATAAAATTTTAAAACAACTAATATCATAAATCTTAATACTATCGTTACTATGGCAGACGGCATTACAACTAAAAATTCTGTTTTGGCACAGCTAAAACTGGCGAAGAAGTTTGAGAACCATTGTAACCTCCATTTGTGTTTCCACCATAATGGATTCTTACTCCACCACCTGTCTTTGACGTTGATGCTGTCACTAGTGAGCTGTCACTGATCATTTGTTGTAGAACTGTCATTCCGCATTCGGTCTCACCTTCACATCGCAAATTGTTGTTTTCGTAGTAGAAGACCTTATTTCCTAAGAATAGTTTCTGTCCTCGCACCTCCACCCTCATATCTTTGCTTTTCTGTGTAATTTCGTCTTTTAGTTTTAACAGGTTCCTCCTTCTTTCCCGTGATGCTTCCGTATAGTCTTTGTGTATAGATTTTAGATTGTATAGATCATCACAATTCTCAACTTGAAACCATGTCTCCGATACACATATAATATCAATACTTGACTCCAAAAATAATCTTCTAAATTCATCAATCTTTGGGTAAAGGCTCTGTGCATTTATGTGACAAATGTGCAGGCCTCTGTACTGTTTACATAAAACATTTAACATAACACGTAAACTATCGTTAATACCTTCGCCATGTACTACATTTTCATCAGTCGTACTCATAAAAAATGATTACGATTGAGGAAAGATAAATATTGTACGACGTAAGACACCATGAATACGGACAAACGGATAAACGTTTAATTATTTTATTTAATGATTGTCTAGTGAGTTTTAAAAAATTAATATAGAAATATATTGCTTTGAAAGTTTTACTAAAAATGGATAAATATTTGCTTTCTACAAAACTAAGTTCGATATTAAGAATAAACGTACAAAAAGACGACTGCATTTGCAGCTTAAACAAGTTATCTTTTACAAGCTCACGCATGATCAGCTGGTTTATCACTCGATGCAGTTCTTTCATCTCTCTCGTACTCCTTCGTTGCAATTGAGTTCAAGCACTCGGAAGAATTCACCACAGCAGCTTTACCAAATGGTGTTTTGCGCACATAAACCTGGCCATTGCGCGTCTGATGTTAGTTTCTTTTGGCGTTTAAGGTGAAAAGCTTCGCGAAAAATCATATGATTTCGTGCTGTTAGGCTTTCATTTACATAAAAGCTTTTGTTAGACGCCAACCCAATATCGTGGAAACAAAGTGATTTTTTTGTTTGCTTATATCGATGGTGAATTGCTTTCAATAAATTGTATTTGTCCATCCTGTTTTTAAACTTTATTACAATAGCAGTGTCCACAGATGCTCCTTTGGCCTTTATCCGAAAAATTTCCCGTGGCACAGGTGTTGAGGTGCAATTTATTGATGAACATAGTTTACTGAACATTTCATGGAGGTTCTCTGTGTCCGTTTTAGGGATTTCATGCATTATGGCATCGGTAGAAATGCTTTCACGCTCCAGCTGGTCAATTTTTGATGTGAGAAGTGTTACATCTACACTCACTCGGTTTGCTGAGGTAGAAAGGTGTGAGCGTTCGAGCACTTCTATTCGCCCAGTAAGTTCAGATACGGTGTCACTTATTTTATTGAAGAGTTTGGTAAAATCGGAAACAATTTGATCAAGTTTCTCAATCTTATTAGTTAAATTTGCGTTGACGTCCATTATCAATGTTTTTATTTCATCAGATTGTTTTTGTATGCGTAACTCGAAACTCTTCAAAAGCTCCTCATCTCCCCGCTTTTTCGAAATCGCCGGTGAATTTTGCTGTCGGCTGTTTCTCGCTACAAAGTGGACTTCACGGCTCGATTGTTGTTGTTGCAGATGGGACATTTTTGCACTATTATTTGTTATATAAAAATGTTATTTCTGTTTTATGAATAAAAACAATGCACCAATCGATGGATGATTATGTTTTAGCGTATTTCAAGGTTTTATGAAGGAATTAAAAGCACATCGGCTCTAAATGCTATAACAATGCAGATCAGCAACGGTCTAAACCAGGCGAGACCTTGCCACATGACGGTATTAGTGACCTTAGATCTGTCGAAAGCATTCTACACCGTAAGCCACGCAACACTCCCTAACTATCTTAAACGCTGGATGTCAAACTACCTTTGTAGTCGACAAACCTACGTAGAGTTTAGAAATACAAAATCAAAATATACCAACGGTCACACACCTGAAACTTCTTGGTGTCACCTTCGACAACATGCTCACCTTCTCAGCCCACGCCGCCAACATCAGGAATCGATGGGAACCCCACTACGCAACATTTGCAAAAACATCACCACCTACAAGAACGACATCGCACTATACCAACACAACGACGACATCAATGACGCAAACTACAAAAGCTGCATAAACCAGCTGCACCAAACTGCAGTCTCCAACGCTCTGGCCAACTACCACCCAAACGTCATTCTTGGTGGTCGCCCCCCACCTGTAGCGAAAGAGGAACGTCAGCTTCCACGCCAAACCAGAACAACATTGGCTCAACTTCGCTCAGGCTGGTGTCGCAAACTCAACAGCTACATGGCACGCTTGGACCCCAACTTGTCAAACATCTGCCCTGATTGCAACAACGGTCCGCACGACGTACCACACCTTTTCAACTGTCCGGCGAACCCAACAACACTGACCCCCGAAGCACTCTGGAGCCGCCCAATCGACGTTGTTCTATTCTTGGGCCTGGAAACCTTAGAACACACAAACCGAAATTGAAAGTATATGTATATGTGAAGATGCTACAACAACAAAAGTTTTCCCCCTCCATAATTAAAAGCAGTTCGCTCACCGCTAGGTTCCATAGAAGAGGATCTTAAATGGTTTCCTTTCCCTACACAAAATCAGCACAATATTTACCAAATTCGTAAGTAAACTGTATCTAATGAAAGATCGGAGTTAACACTCTTTAGGCCGCAGTATTGCCAATACTACCATGTAAAGCCCAAATTAGTCTCGAAATTTCTCTAGACTGGTGTTTGGACCACTTTACGAGTACTTCATGTTATGATGAGTTATTACATCTCACTGTGCATATATTAATGCTACAGTGAACTTTAAAACGTTTATCCTTCATCCCTATTCCAAAACTGGTGCACCGTATCCCAAGAAAAAGAAAAGGAAAAATAATTATTGCTAAAGCCCAAATCTCCCAAGTGAAGAAGAATCAACGAAAGGATGATGCGCTATTACTGGAACGGAATCATCTCCCTTGGAATCCTTTTAATTAGTGAATATTGTTTTAACATTTAATTATAAAGCGCTTAAACCGTTCATGGTGTACAAGGATAGTAATTAAGCAGTCATCTCCGCCAAGTCCTTGTCCATCCTTGTTATAGTTATTTTTAATACTATCATATGAAAATGATTCCATACCTGGTGAAGGCACTCCAGCATCAATTACATGCCATAAGGATCCATTTCGAAAAAGGAAGGACCGACGACGTGTTAATTGCTCGTAAATATTTTACAGGTGTTAACATGAACAATGAAATCTCATTACCGCTTGGATAACATCAAACAAGTGGAATCCCAATTCTTTTCGAAGTAAATACATCATGACAACGAAGCTCGGTCTGCCTCATTGAAAGGACACAAATGAGACCCCTGGTAACGACTAAAATCAACAGGGAGACAGATTTGTATTCATCAGCTTTTGCTTAACTTTCCCTTCTCTCTCTCTCTCTCCTTGTTGTCCCTTTTGGTGGTGTGTTGCACTGGATTATGGCATCGTCCGCTATTAGACATTGACTTTCATTCATCGAACCACCACCATCACCACCCCAAAGATCCTAACAAGGAAGCACACTGTCTCAAAATTAGAACACATCAAAATGAGGATATCAAAACGTTAGGCATATTTATTTTTATTTTATTTTTTTTTTTGTTCGAAGGACTACTTTTTCCTGTAAACACATTGGCAGTGATGACACGTTTTAAATAAATTTCCAGGACAACAGCAAGAAAAAAAAAGAAGAAAAGCATAAGGAATCGGGGGCAACAAAAAAAGTGTCCTGCCAAACTTGTACGAAAATAAAAGTGGGTGTGGGAGTGAACAGAAACAGAAAATTTTCTTCATTTGAATGTCCTTGTAACGGATTCCATGTTTTGTTTCGCTGCTTCTTCTCGTTTGTTGTTCTCTATGTTCGTGTGTATTTCCATCCATTAACATCGCCCCTTCGTCCTATTTTTCGGACAGCAACAGTGGTGGGGCCATTTTTTCGCTTTCCCCGGCTTGTATTGCTGGAGCCTATTGTATTTCGTTACTTTGAGCCTGTTTGATGGGCGAGCGAGCAGCGATGATGATGAATGAATGAATGATTGGGACGAAAGTAGGAAAGGCGTGTGAGTGTTTGTTTGCTATTTATTTTTTTTTTGCATTTCCTTTTGTTTTTCTTGGCGGTGTGTGCTTGCTCAATTTTATAGGGATTATCCAGGACAATGACGAGTGTAAATTTTTGTTGTCCTTGTTATGCTGTTGTTTGGTCAATTACAGAAGTGAATCTCTAGAGTATTGTGGTAACATTTTGCCATAGATGCGGGTCTAAACGTGGGTGAAAGATGCTTGTCACATTTAATTTAATTAAATGTAATAAAGTTTTGTTAAATTTTGTAGGAGATGACGACGATGAGGTGTCAACTTGATACCAACTGCCATGTGGATTATTTTCACGACTAGACAGTACTAGTGGTTTGAAACTTTAACAAGTGGCATTTGGAAGGAAATACATTATCACCGTTATTATTATTTGTGTAGGGTTATTTTGCAATGCGACCTAATGGTCTATTGTGCCCCCTGCTTATACCTTTGAGAGGTTTGTTCCCTCGTTAGAGACCCCTTCGCAATTGCAATGTCTGCGGAATTGTGTTTGAAGGTCATGCACTCTTACTTTGCCTCGGCGAGAATAGTTCACCTTAGAGCTCTTTCTCCAGACCAGTTGCTTTTAAGAATCTGAGAATGAGAAGTGGGTCCATGGTTGGCATATCCCCTTCTGATACTTGGTATTTGCGTTAGTATTTCAATCTTTTGTGGGTCAGTGCCCCACGAGGCTCCAGAATGTGTTCCGGAGTCTCACATGACTCGTTGCAGAATCTGCAAGGCCTTCATTTGCTATACCTAGTTTCCGTAGATGCTCCCTGAGTTTGCAGTGCCCCGTTAGGAAGCCTGTTAGGATCCGTAGGTTATTCTTGCTAAGGCAGATACAGGCTTCGAATCTTTCCGGTTGTAACATCCCAGTAGTTTCTTAGCTTGCCTCAGGCCTGTGGTGTTGTTCCAAGTTCTTGCCCTGTCTTCTCTCTCTCCATTTTCCTGAATTTCTCGCATATGGTGTGTTCCCCCACTCCGCAGAATGGTTCAGGTCCAATGAAGGGTTCTGTAGCCCCTTGTCTTGCCAAGGCGTCTGCTGCTTCGTTACCTTTCATCCCGACATGACCGGGTATCAAGTAAAGCGTAACTTTATTGTTTCTGCCCAATTCATTAAGTTTGCATAGGCATTCCCACACAAGTTTTGACTTAATGACATAGGAGTCAAGTGCTTTGATAACTGCTTGGCTGTCTGACTTGGCTATGTCGCAGTTGCTGTATCCCTTTTCGAGATTGAGTTGGATGCATCTGTCTATAGCGCATATTTTAGCTTGAAAGATGCTGGTGCACTTGCACATGGGTTCTGAGTGCTTGGTCCTTGGCCCAAATACGTCCGCCCCTGTGCCCTCTCCAGTTTTCGAACCGTCTGTGTACCACTTTATCGTGTCCGTATATCGTGGATTCGTTGCTCCACTCTTTCTTGTTACTTAATTTTATACTAATGTTTTTTCCAAAGTTAAATTTTCTGATGCTGTCGTCCCTGGGGACGGCCAGAAGGGGAAGTTTTTTAAGAAGTGCATCGTATTCTCTCGAACCAACACATTTCTCCCTTCCAATACCTTCTTTTGTCATCCTTAGGATCGTCCGCTGCGCATTTTGCTCCACTACAAGATGGAGCTGTGTTAGCTCCAGGAGTACTTCCATGGCTGCTGTTGGACACGTTCGCATGGCCCCAGTGATGCAGAGGCACGCAAGTCTTTGCACTTTAGTGAGTGTCTCCCTCGTAGTGACTAGACTAGTTCGCTTTGTCATGCTATTGCTCCATAAGTGATCATTGGTCTCACAATCGCAATGTACGTCCATCTTAGAATGTTTGGACTAAACCCCCAAGACTTACCCGCTAGGCTCCTGCATATCATTAGAGCACGGGTAGCTTTTTTGGATATCTCCTCTATGTATTTCTTCCACAAGAGTTTGCTATCTAGATGTAGTCCTAGATAATTCACTTCCTTTACCGGCGCCAGTATCGATTGGCCCGACAGTCGGATTGGCTTCAGTTCAAGTTTTCCCTTCCTCGTGAACGGTACTATTGTGGTTTTGGCCGGGTTTATATTGAGCCCAGCTGTGCTGCACCATTGAGTTACTGTTAGGCCCCTTTGTATAATATCACATAGGGTTTCGTCGAATTTCCCCCTGGCAATCAGTACAATATCATCAGCGTAGGCTTGACAATTAATTCCAAGGTTTGTTAATTTTTCAAGAAGCTCATCCACAACAAGACTCATCCTTGTGGGCATCCTCTTGTTGTGTTGACCCTGATAATTCTATGTGATGTTTGAGTTTCTGCTGATCTTGTTCTCAGCAACTCATACATTCACTTAGATACTGTTCTGCTAACTCCCTTTCTGTCAAGGGCTCGTTTAATAGCTTCATGTGAAGTATTATCAAATGCCCCTTCGATGTCTAGGAAGGCATAGATTACTATTACTTTTGTTTCAAGACACTTTGGATGGTTTCTGTCAGCTGATAAAGAGCAGTCTCAGTGGATGTGCCCGCTCTGTATGCATGCTGACGATAATCCAGTGGGGATGTATTAAGTACATCCTCTCTTAAATGGTTGTCCACAGCTTTCTCCATTGTTTTAAGAAGAAACGATGTGAGGCTGATCGGTCTGTATGACTTAGGCTGTGTTGGGTCCTTCTTCCCCATTGGTATAAACACAACTCTCGCCCGTCTCCATTGGTTTGGAATATATCCCAATGCAAGACTGCTTTTTGTTATTCTGACCAGGTGTGGTAGTAGTTTTTCTTGCCCCTTTGCAAAAGGGCTGGTATAATACCATCCGCACCCGGTGACTTGAAAGGCTGGAAGGAGCTAATTGCCCACTCGATTATCCCTCTGGAACAGATAGCCCCTGCAATCTCTCAATCTTCCTTCCGAGGTCTGGTCGTGTTTGGTCATGCTCCCGTCACAGGTGTTCTGCGAACTTCCGGGGAAGTGAGTTTCTAAGAGCAGTAATGCTCTTTGTTCTTCATCTTCAGTAAAGCTGCCGTCAAGTTTTTTAAGGGATGTTGGCATTCCCCCCGACTTTTCAAGGGCTTTATTTAACCTAGCTGCAGCAGGAGTGCTGTTTATTGTCTCACAGAACTTCCTGAAGCTTTATTTTTTCGCCATTCTTAGCTCCTTGTTGTAATTTGTGAGTACCGCCCTGTAGCTTTGCCAATCCCCATTACGCGTTTTCTAACTCTAGATAGTGTGCTGGAGCGCTCCTCAGGGCAATATGCTCCAGATTACTGTCTAGGGTTTCTTTGAAGACCTCCCAATTTGTTTTTCATGGGTTTCTGACTGGATTTCTCATGATACATGCACTATCTAACTCAAACACAATGTCAGAAAGCACAAAACACAGGTCAGATATTGACGGCTCATCTGATACTTTCCAGTTCCTGACTAACCTACTGATGCTCGGACTACCCAGCGTGAGGTCAAGAACTTCCTGTCTAACTCTAGTAACAAAGGTTGGGGTATTCCCTACATTATATATATCAAGAGATGAACAAAGAATGAATTCTAGTAAAGACTTACCCCTGGTATTGGTTTCGGTGCTCCCCCATATAACATTGTAAGCATTGGCATCACATCCAATCAGCAGCGGCATTTGGAGCTTGTTACAGTGCTCCACTAAGTGCTGCAGTTCTGTTGAGACAACTGGTTCATCCCCAGCACAGTATGTAGAAGCGATGATGATGGTGCGGTGTACTCCGTCGATGTTCAAGGAAACCTGTAATGGCACCAAGTCTCGCGTCGCAAACTCTGAAAATAGGAGAAAGTTAATTTTGTTATTGACAAGGATACATGCCCTTGGATTGGTAACCCTTAAATCCCAAATTACCTTTTCATCCTTGCATGACAGTCCTTTGACTCCTCCTTTTAAGATCCATGGCTCTTGAATCAATACAATGTCCATGTTTTGTTTGTTAAACATCCTAGCTATTGCGGCTAATGCCGCTATGGCGTGGTGGATGTTTACCTGGGCGACCTTTATTTTACTGGTAGAGGTCATCGAGCTAGTCGGGGGCTGTTGCCCCACCCTCCGCCAGCAGAATCTCTTCTTCCTCCAGGTTGTTCAGAGGGAGAGAGATTCCTGTACTGTTTATGTCCTCCTCAGATAAGGAGTCATCTGAGATGGACATACATTCATCTGCGCTCCGAGCGTCCCGTTCTGCAGTTGCAATTGGTGCTTCGACCGACAGCGGAACTGGATGCTCCACTTCCGGTGGTGTCTCTTCTGTGGCTGGTTTCGAGCTGGTACTATGCCCTGCGCTCTCCTCCACCTTCTTGATTCCACCCACCGTCACTCTGCCAAACCGGTAGCTCAGAGAGCAGTTTTGAGCCTTAATGGCTTCAAAAGACTCTTGGTCAATTCTGAGGGTCAGTATCTGCTCAGTCCCCTCGTTGCGACCATACAGAACCTTGCATGCATTGATGTTCAGGCCATCATTCTGCGCTTCTAGGAGTGCCAAAGAAGTTTGGTAATCCTGATCCACGCTGCGTGGTAGGACGACGGTGATGGAATGGGCACGTGCTATTTCCGCACTGCCGCATGCAGTAAGGCCCACCCCTTTCCAACCCTTCAGTTTGGGAGCTACGGTCTTCAGCCATTCCATCGTTTACGGGGTCTCGCAGTCGCCCAGAACACCCTGGAACTTGAGCTTATGCTCCCATCCCAGGATCATTTCCGCCACGATGGCGTTCTCGAGTGCTTTGAGGTCCTCAGCATCGAGCATTTATTTCCTGTGGGTAATTCACAGGAAGTACCTTTGCGGCCTTAGCATGTCTTCCACCAGCCGGAGCTGCCTCAGCAGCCACAGCATAGCTTCTACCAGCTGAGACAGCGCTAGCATTCGCAGGGTCTGTCTGGGGCCTCTTAGCGCTCTCCTCGGTCCTCAGCCTTTTCTGCACATTACATGCAGGAGGTGTTATGGCATTACTGCCCCTCTTGGCACAGCGGTGGAATCGGGCTTTGCCCTATGCTCCTCCGCCTTTTTCCTGGCATCATCAGATGCAAGGCCCTTTTCAAGGTAGCGCAGGTACCATCGAGATCCCGCACCGCTCAGACCCCTTCTCAGGGCGTCATCTTTGCCTCCCGGTTGCCCAGGTGGCGACATCGGCGGGCAAACTCGCTTCCTCTTGGTCGGTGCGGCATTGGATTGAGGAGCTGTAGGTGTCCGAGCTATGCCCGAACTCCTTGCCTCATTATTCGCCCTAGTCACTTTGCCCAAGGGTCGGGGGGCTAGAGCTTGGCTCCCACCCTCCGTTCTGGCACGTTCCAAGCGTGCTGCTGTTTTTGACGGCTCAGGGATTTTCCTTGAGATCATAGCGGCTGTTTGGCTGGTGCTTGGTTGCACTCGCCTAAAGCCTCCCTCATGGCTTGTTCCTGGCCGACTTCCACCCACTAGGTCGTCTACACAGAGTCTTTTCTCCATCCGACCCGCTAGCATAGAAGCGGTACCACCCCGTATTCTATCTAGGTTGTTTTTTATTTTTGTTTCTTTTTTTTTTGGTTCATGATCCCACGAGTAGCGCGGAAAGAAAGGTCAGCTGCGCCAGATCCTTGCATTAGCGCAGTAAGATCGTGATAACTCCCTGAGGCGATCCTGTTTCAGAGAGGCTCCGTTATAATACAGCCGGTATACCCCCTGGCTGCAACCATCCAATAGGCACGGGTCGCGTAACACCTTGGATTAGGGGGGCAGATCTTGGTTCGTTACTCATCAGTCAGCCATCCGAGAGCTAGGCTCCCAAGGCTGAGTGAGTCCTTGCAACTTAAGCTCTCGCACCACGTCAAGGTGTCTGCTAAGCGAGAGGAGGAGAACTCTAACGAGGGAACAAACATCTCCAAGGTATTAGCAGGGTGCACAATGGACCACTAGGTCGCAGTGCAAAATAACCCTATACAATAGTAATAATAGTAATTGTCCTGATAGCACGATATTTCCTTTCGGCTTTTTTAAGGAGGAGGTCTATTGGCACCATTCCTGCCACTACTCATGCTGCGTCGTTGGAGGTTGTTAGAAAGGCACTACATACTCTCAACGATTTCGTCTTCATGGCACCTGTCCATATTTGAGAGCCGTAAAGCATCATCGACGTCGAAACTCTTGATAAGAACAGTCTCTTCTTCTGTTTAGGTTCTCCAATATTTGGCATGATCCTTGCTAGGGCAGCTCAGCTGCGTGTTGCAGATGTTGCTTAAAATTTAACCTTGTATTTATAGTAACGCCAAGGTACTTCAGCTCTGGTTTCGAAATTACATCGTACTCGCCCACAGTTACTCTTATAGTCTCCACAACTCGTCTGCCCCTGATGAGCACTACTTCGGTCTTTTCCTCTGCTAGTTTTAGGTCCATGTCTACTAGCCAATCCTCTGGAGTGGAATCCTCTAAGGTGATAGTTGATAGTCACACTTTTGACAGTCGAAATTGATGAGCACACTTTGTTAGCTTTCCGTAAAACGATCGCAAAGTCAGATAAAAACGATAGCAAAAAGGTGATGATCACGCTGATGGTCGCCTTAGAGAGAGCAAAGGGGATGATTGTGATCGTCAACAATCAACTATCACCTTAGAGGATTCCACTCCTGTACCATTGCAATAGCTTCAATATATTCGTGCTCCAACAAGGCGAACCCCACAGGCGGATCAGTAGAAATGCGGTGAAGTGGGAGGGTTGTGATCCCTTGTTTTCGGATCATAGCCTCGCTGATAAAAGGAAGAAGATATTCGTGCTCCAACTCTTCAAGAAATTTTCTCACTGTAACTGCTATGTCGTCGACGAAGCCAATTATTATCTTTTCTAGGACCTTAGAATTCGAAGTCTGAAGACGTCATCGTTTTTAGATTGCACAGTAGTGGACCTAGTACGCAGTCTTGGGGTAGACCGCCTGTGACGTTATACTGCCTCATTCTGTCGTCGGTGTAATAGTGCAGTATGCTATTTCTAAAATAGTCCGTCATTATTTTCTGCAGGTAGTCCGGTACTCTTTTGGCGGTAAGTGTTCGCAGAATGTTACTCCAGTGTGCGGTGTTGAAGGCGTTTTAACATCCAGCGTTATGATTGCACAGTACTGTTTACTTCCGCCTTTCCATCGTCGTCCTTCGATGGCGTCAATCGTAGAACGTACTTTACGGAAGCCATACTGGTGGTCTGCGAGGCCTTCCGCTTCATCGATCGCGCTTTACAATCTGCCACTTATTATGCGCTCCAGTATTTTACCCATGGTGTCCAGCATGCATAAAGAAGGATCTTGTGGTAATTTATTAACTTTTGGTAAGAGGACAAGTCCTTGCTTCTTCCACTGATCGGTATATAATGCAATGTTTGGGATTAAATCGACTCCAGGTGCTTTTTGATCCTTGATGTTTTTGCAGGACTTCTGCTGCTGTGACGAGATGAATTGGTAACGCCCCGTCGTGGTTCTCCTCTCCGTTCGTTCTGTGGACGTGGGCGAGGGTTTTCTACCACCCTTCAACTTTATCATAACCACTTGATAGGCTTTTCCCTACGGGTTTTGATTGGCTTCAAAGCTTCTCTTTTTACTGTTTTCGATTGCTGCTTTTAAGTTTCTTCGGGCGATTATAAATCTCTTAAGGAGTTCTCCATGGCTGCTGTGTTCCCCGGAATGCATGGAAGCGTCACAAGCTCCTGTCACTTCTCTCGAGAGCTGGTTCCCTTTATCGGCATTCGCAGAGGGATATGTCCTCCATCATCAGCTGGAGTACTTCGACGTGCAGAGTGTGAGGTTTCCACCCCTTATTCTGCATATGTCGCCTCTGGTCTTCTCTACTTCCTATGTCACTGGGTCGTAGCTGAAACTTGATTGCCTGGTGGTCGCTGTGCGTGTAATTTTTGCTTACTCTCAACGTAGCATCTCTTGAGAAACATATACTCACAAAGGCGATGTCCACTATTGACCGTCTGCGGTTTTGCTGAAGGTCAGCTAGTTTCCTGAATTTAGGAGAACTAAGTGCATCGAGGCAAACACCTTCAGTAGAGTTCTACTTCTGGTGTTTGTGCTACGTGAGCACCATTCTACCGCCCACGCATTGAAGTCGCCTGCAATGACGATGCGGCTTTTTCCTCCTGCAGTGGTGACGATGTTGTCGACTATTGATTCGAATTCTTCATGTGCTATGCTAGGAGGGGTGTAGCAGCTAAAGAAGTAAAGGCCACTAACTTTGGCCCACAAGAAGCATGTCTGATGCATCGCAGAACCAGAACCAGCTAGAACCTTGTATTGCTTACTGTTAACATCATGTTACCAATAGCATCTATTGTTGATCGCGCTTTACGAAGTCCATACTGTTGGTACGAGAGACCTTCTTCTGATTCAGTGAGCAGGAGTAATACACTGAATATTAGGCGTTCAATTACCTTTCCCATTGTGCCTAGCAAGGTAAGGTTAGGTTAGATTAGTAAGACGACGATGCAGACACACTTAGACCAGTAAAGGTCCTTTGTGATGCCAAGGATCTACCATTAGACCACTCAGGGATAAATACAATAAAACCAACCGGAGCTTTTGATGAAGCGATGGATGTTCATGACGTCTAAGGACGTCAAATCGCTGAGATCGTCAAGGAAGGGAGCTCCTAGATGGAGCATTCTTTTGCATGTTAGAGCAGAACATGTGCATAGGAAGTGAAGAATGGTTTCCTCCTCCTCTTCGTCCCTACAGCTCCTGCAGAAGTCATTTGAAAAGAGGCCAAGTCTTTTGGCATGTTGGCCGATTAGACAGTGTCCGGTGACGACACCGATAACAGAGGAGATCTGTAATCGCTTTAGTTTAACAAACTCGGCACTACGCTTCTGGTCCAGCTTAGGCCAGATCTCCTTCGAAATCTGACAAGTTGAGCCAATATCCCACCTAAGGTTGGTCTTGCTAATAGCGTTCAGCTTCAGTAGATCTTTACATGTAGCGAGGGGCATACGAAGGGTTTGCCTATCTAGCAGAATCCTTAGAGTAGTACCCTGCCTGGTGAGTTCGTCCGCCCTACAGTTTTCTGGAATGTCTCTGTGACCTGGCACCCAGCATAGATGAATGTTGAACTACTTTGTCATCTGCGTAAGAGACAAACGGCAGTCTAAGACGGCCTTTGAAGTAAAAGAGCACGATTTCAGGGACTCGATAGCCGCTTGACTGTCAGTGAAAATGCTAATATCCCTGACAGATAATACATTACATTTTAGCCAGGACAGGGCTTCCTTAATCGCCATGATTTCCGCCTGAAAAACGCTACAATGATCAGGGAGGCTGAACGAGACTCTCAGGTTGAGCTTTTCAGAGAAAACACCACAGCCCTCCCTACCTTCGGTCTTAGAGCCATCTGTGGAGAAGTGTTTTGGTGGGGTGTAGTCCGTGTTTTCATGTGTAAAGTTGAGAAGATCAAGGATCGAGGAGTGACCAATGTGATAACTAGACCACTGAGAGGAGGCTTTAAGACGGATAGCCGCACTGGCAGCAGTCTGTCTGCCAAGGATATACAGGGTTAGCAGGTTGAACAAAATGTTAAATGCCGCAGAGAGGGTAGTTCTTAGTGCACCACTGTGCACATGCAAGCAGATCTTTGCACCTTAGCTACATGAGAGAGGTGGGCAACCGTATCAAGAGCAGGCCACCAAACGATCACCCCATAGAGTAGTATAGGCCTGACAACAGACACGTAAAGCCAGCGAGTGATTTAAGGTTTCATACCCCTGCTCCTACCTATAGCCTTTTTACAGGAATAGAGAGCTACATTGGCTTTCCTTACGCGTTCTAGTAGATTGGCTTTCCAGTTGAGTTTTCTGTCCAGAATAAGACCCAGGTATTTTGCATTAACAGGGAAGGTGAGACTGGTGCCATCAATCATAGGAGGGTCTACGAGGGGAACTTTATATTACCTTGTGAAGAGAACAAGTTCTGTTTTATGAGGGTTAACTCCCAATCCACATTTGGGGGCCTACCTAGTGAGCCGAGAGAGAGCATATTGCAAGATTTCCTTGAGAGTGTCTGGGTGCTTGTCAGACGCAGCAATCGCAATGTCATCAGCATAGGCAATCACTCTACAGCCTGACCTCAATGTCAAGGAAAGCCACCATGGTATATTCTTCAAATGAGATTTTTCAATGATGCGCATAAGCGAGTGTAAGGCTGACTCAACGGATTTGCCTTTTGCAGTACGCATGTTGAGACGGCGAGAGCAAAGACAGGCTTTCCAGCGTTTTCAGTAAAAAGGACGATAGACTGATAGGTCGGAGATCCTTTGGTTCCACAGGCGAGCTCTTACCTGCCTTAGGGATGAAGACAACTTCAACCTCGGGGATGTAGACAAGATTTAGACAACTCGATAAGATGACCTTGAGCCATAGAAGCACAATGTCCTCACATTTTTGAAATTCAGCAGGAATGATATCGTCCTGGTCCTGGGGACTTGAAGGGCTTAAAACTGCGCATGGCCCAGCGGATCTTTTCTGTAGTTACTATAACCATGGAGTTGCTGCACGGTAGAGAGCAAATATGGGTAATACCTGATATCGAAACAGCAACAGGGGAGCTACTAGGGAAGTGAGTATCCAGTAGGATGTCAATGGATTCCTTAGCAGAGGTGGTCTAGTGACCGTCTGGATGTAAGAGGTAGCTAGGTGTTGAAGGGCTTTTAGAGAGGATTTTTCGCAACCTAGAAGCTTCCGAGGATTCTTCAATGCTGTCGCAGAAAAGTCTCCAGGAGCGTCGTTGCTCTTTCCTCAGTGAGATTTTATATTTCCTGAGAGACAGTTTGTAGGTGTCCCAATCGGCCGTCTCGCGGAAGCTTTTAGCAATATTAAAGAGAAGTCTGCTATCTTTCCTAGGAGTACTAAGATTTGCATTCCACCAAGGTGGTTTCTCCTTACCTCGAGGAGTGCGGTTAGGGCACGCTATAGACAAGGCACCATAAAGTGCCGATGTTAAGGTGTTGACCAACCTGTACCAATATCATCAGTACTAGTAGGCAAAAGGGAGAGAATAAGCGTAAGTAAGTGCTTCCTGTATAAAGACCAATTGGTTATTTTTTATAATTTCTAAGAAACTTCTGATGAGGCAGATGGTCGTCAAGACTAAATTGGAGGTAGCGATGGTCTGAGAAAGAGTGCTCTTCAGAGACTCTCCAGTCCCTTACCAAGTTATATATATGATCAGAGACAAGGGTAATGTCTAGGACTTCTTGCCGGTTACGAGTAATAAAGGTCGGCTTAGACCTTCGATTATAAATTAGGAGATTAGTACTGAGGATAAAATCAAAAAGTTGTTCACCTCTTTCATTTATGTCGGAACTGCCCCAGATTGAGTGATGAGCGTTCGCATCACAACCAATGATGAGACCAGTCTTAAGGCTCTCCGCTTTCGCAATCAAGCTCTTCAAGATGTCCGGAGGGAGTGGGCCCACTTGATCGTGACCCAAATAGGACGAAACCAGCCAGTAATTTTTTGAATGCAATTCCAGGTTGGTAGCGACTATGTATTGATTGCTGAAACTAGAGAGTAAAAAGATGTTAAGATGGGTCTTCGCAAGGATACAAGATCTCGGTTTACCTTCCATTCTTGCGTAGATTAGTTTGTAGTTTGACGTCTTAAGGCCACAAACCCGGTTTCAAATAACCCATGGTTCCTGGATCAAGACTAAGTCTTCCCCGTTTTTAGTACGCCGGAGAATAAGGGAGGCCGAAGACGAGATGAAGTGATGCAGGTTAACCTGAAGGATCCGCAGCATTGGAGCTACTTCTCTGTTCAGATACCATTATCACGGTATTGTTGGCGTCCTCTGTGTCTAGCAAACAAATTGGATAATAGGACGACGGATTGCCGAGACTTTTCCCTGCTTTTGCTGGTAAAGAACTAGCCTCTGCTTCTTCCATATTGAGGGGAAGGTACCATTTTCTAGGCATAGCTGCATTGTTTTGACGAATATTGCAGGGTTGCACCTTATTCCTGCCCTAGGGGCTTTGTTAGACACCTCGCCTGGTCCTGGACATTTTCCGTCGTCGATTTTTTTTGCAGGCGTTCAATATTTCATCTACTGTGACTTGCGGTCTTGTTGATATTTCAAAATTGTGCTTCGTTTCCAGTTGTTGGTCTAAGTGCATCTCATCGAGACACTATTAACTTGTATCTATCTATCTATTTGTGATAGTAAGGAAAAGCAAAAGAGTAGAAAATATTCTTCTCACCAAAGAATAATTTAAAGTATTCAACATACAGGCGTCACATTGACACCCGGTCTAACTTCGCTCTCCACACTTTTTTTAAGGTAGTTGCACGATTGACTTCAACTAATTACAAAGTTGTTTCGGAAGTTATCTACATCAGATTACGATTTATAGGACATGTGGTTCCAATCATATGACGTCATCAAGAAGAATCTTGATATTTACCCAAATACGTACACACGCCCATTTACACTAAAAATCGATACGGTAATACTCGTAAAACTGCTTGAAAGATGGCTTACAATTTTTGTGCTTAAAAACGTGTTGAGCTCAAGTCCGAGCCAACTTATCGTTCCACACTCTCAATAAACACATGAATTGTAGCTGCGTATAAAAGTTTAGATACTTTTTTTTCAACTGGTTCCGTTCGCCAATTTAGTGGTTGACTGATGGCAGTCGTATCCATATCCGACCTCTGGCATTTATTATCAAAGAATTTCCAAACTTTTTTGGCAAAGTCTGTGCAAATCTGAGCACTTCAGAGCCAAACCTCTCTCTACCCGATCTCCATTCGAACGTATCCGCATCGATATTTAGAGGGTCTGGGGCTATACGCATTTTTCGTATTTGTGCTTCTAATAAACTATTTCCTGTGAAATGGTTGTCATGGCATTTTCATCTTTTGCGTCACGGCTGCTTGGGCTTCGGCTTGGGCTTTCCACTTCAGTTCCATTCCATCCATCCTCTTCGTTTCGTCGGACTCGTTGGGTACTTTGCCGGAGTAGGTACTACTTCTAAGGATTGAAACGACCCCTTAAAAGTAACATTTCCGCACTATGGGAATCGATGATTATGTCGAGTGGATGCCGATGGGGACTGGTGGGTGGTTGGGTGGGTTGACTTCCTTTTTTTGTTTCTTCTTTCCGTTTGTCCTGACTGGAATTCCTTCAACCCACACGCATGTTAGGTTTGTGGCAACATAACGGTTGATAGTACGATATAATGATGTTAAGGAGACCAGCATTGTGTAGACAAAGGAATATGCCATACGTAGTAGGGTTCCTTGTTACCCCGAAGGATATTATTGAAGTTTTTCTTTTTCTCTTTTGTTGTTGTTATAATTTCTTTTATTTTATTACTTCTAGTTTCGGAAAATTGTGTCTGCTTTTTGTAGACGTAGCGAAATAGGATGACTACGACGAAGAAGAAGTTATTATTTGAACAGTATCTGAAGGTAGTTAAAACTTGGCAAAAAGTTGTTGCTTCATTGGGTTTGTTATGTCTTATGTGTGTATGCTCTCAAAGGGAAGTGTTTTTCTTTCTTTTTTTCTCCTTTCACCGGGGGTGGGATGGATGGAACAACTTACCTGATGAAAGAAGGTAAGGTGATGAAACACGGGAGTCTTGGAAATTAGAAGAAGATTAAGTTTGGTATGCCTGGGTTTGTCTCTCCATTTCAATTATATTAATCCGAAGGAGACATTTGTTCGTTTCGCCCGCTCTTTCGAAGGATGAAGTTTTATCTTTTATGGGAAATGTCTTTGGGTTTTGTTTTTATGTGGCAATTTAAGATTTTTCTCTTCGGAATATTTAGTATTCTGTAAGAGTGCATAGCAAATACCTGTGGCAATTAATTTGGTCACACTTTCGTTCAACTTATAATGAAGAAGAATGAAAGAAACTGCTCGTAGGGAGGGGTATCTTCTATCCATCAAGGACAGATTGCAGTGAAACGACATATTTTTATACAACCAATAAGTAGAAGGTTTTCCTAGAATCGGATTTCCAAGGATGGTATTCGGTGGCATTTTGTAATGAATTATTGTTACCATCAGAATAACCATCTTCTTCGCATAAGACGTACTGTTCTGTATGTGGCAAACATGTGACAACCTGCAAATATTCCACTCAAGAATGATGTAGTGAAGGAAATTCATCTCATTGTATTTTCCAAGAAGGCTGTGTCTACCATACCCGGCGTTATGGAGAGCAATGGCAAATGTATCGAAGAATATAATAAAGAGTTATTCATTTCTGTTGGGATTTCACATTCCTGCCATATCGTCTCTGTCGAATCCATTTGTCATCTATAGTGACAGATGGTTAGTTCTTGCATTGCCGTTTTACAATGTGGACCGTTTAAGCACCGCTCAACGCACTAAAACTTTCGCATCGTATTACAAAACTAGCAATTCTGTAATATCTGTGTACCGCGATTTGAAGACAGACCGCCATAGGTCATAATGGCCCAACTGACCAAACAATTCGAAATACAATCACCGAATTCAAGCAAATCGGTAGTTTTTGTGATGCTGTAAGGCCTGTAAATCATAGCAAAGCTCGATCAGCTGAAAATATGGCCGCTGTGAGTCCCTCTGTGGCTGAAGACTGGGAGTTGTCAATTCCATGCCGCGCTCAGCACTTGGGCATTTCCTGTAGCTCTGTTTGGCGTATTTTGCGCTTGGATAGCGAACTTTTTCCCTATAAGTTCCACCTTACACAACAACTAAAGCCTGCTAACAATAGAGTGTGCAGAACGTATATATATCGATTTGGTGCTGAAAAATCTGCAAGTTGATGCCGATTTTTTAGCGATGAGGCCCATTACTAGTTCACTGGCTACGTAAACAAACAAAATTGTAGAATCTGTGAATTTTGAGAATCAAAATGTGATCATTGAGACACCACTGTGTCCACCACAGTTTGGTGCGAACTGTGGACCGGCAGCGTGGTCAGGCCGTATGTTTTTCGAAAACGACGAAGGCACCATCATTACAGTGATTTCTATGCGCTATGGTCAAATAATCCTGAAGAAAGGAGACCCTCTAAACTTCGCCAACTACATAGGTATACGTCTTCTCAACATCGCAAGACCTGTCTGCCGTATTATGTGAAGGCTTAAACCGATCGTCAACAACCTGATAGGTCCTTGTCAGTGCACTTTCAGGCCGGGAAAGTCTACCATTTACCAAATGTTCA
This sequence comes from Brachypalpus laphriformis, assembly GCA_945910035.1. Classification (NCBI taxonomy): domain Eukaryota; kingdom Metazoa; phylum Arthropoda; class Insecta; order Diptera; family Syrphidae; genus Brachypalpus; species Brachypalpus laphriformis. The sequence goes on from OX246755.1 coordinate 146,826,922, forward strand.
CACTACGGCAGATCTTGGAAAAAACCCATGAATATAAAATTGACACACACCAACTCTGCATGGAGTTCACAGTTGTCTATGATAGCGCGTATAGAGACATGTCAACTCTCGCCATCTCTGCCAAACTTGTCCGTTTGTACAGGAGATGATGGAGAACTTTCGCTGCTCCATCAAAGTAGGAAAGAACATCACCGAACCATTCGATGTCAGGTAAGGTCTTAGACAAGGTGACGAGCTATCATGCGATCTCTTTAGCATAATACTTGAAAGAATTGTACGGAGCTCACAAGCTAACACCAGAGGTACAATCTTTTACAAGTCTGTACAACTTCTCGCTTACGCCGATAACCTTGAAATACTCAGAGAACCGAGCGGGCCGTCAGTGTTGCATTTGCGTTTATTGAGATCGAGGCAGCAAAGGTGGGTTTAACGGTCAATAAAAGCAAAAAAATATAAGCTGTTTACAAAAAAGGACACCCAACATCAGCGCCTTGTACAGAACGCCACATGAGCTCCGCAAATGACATCAGTAGGGAGATCCAACGAAGCATTACTCTTACCAATCGCTGTGTCTATGGACTAAGAAGGCAATTGAGTAACAAAGCTCTATCTCGAACTACTAAGGTAACTCTGTATGAGACACTAATCATCTCTGTCTGGCTGTATGGCACAGAAGCATAGGCATTGTCAAAAGCGGATTAGGATGCTCTTGGTTACTTTGAGAGAGATGTTCTTCAAGTGATCTTTGGTCCCGTCTGCCTAGACGGCGAGTGGAGGAGAAGATACAATGCCGAACTATACGGCCTATATAAGGATATCGACTTAGCCCCGTGGCGTAAGTGGTGTTGGATCACTACGCATGAGGTTCCAAGTTCGAATTGCAGAAAACACCAAAAAGTTTTTTCACGGTCCCACCTCTCGCGAGCGTCTGACAAACATCCGAGAGTATTGTTGTCACGAAAAAGCTTCTCAAATCGCCGTTCGGATTCGACATTAAACTGTAGGTCCCTTCCAATCGTGTGAAAAATATAACGCACACAACATGAGTGGTTGCGAGAAGTTAGGCACTTTAAGCACTTTAAAGAGCTGTTGCGCCACATATTTGTATTTGTAGCCAGAAGAGTTCACATACAGCGACTGAGATGGCTGGGTCATTTAGAGCGGATGGAGCCCAACGTTCTAGCCCGGAAAGTTTTCGAATCCACTCCGGATGGCCGGCGCAGTATAGGACGACCTCGTGGTAGATGGCGCAAACATAACTTGGCATGCACAACTGGAGGCAGCTGGCTCTTAATTGGTCTGGCTGGAGAGGTTTGTTGGTTGAGATCCAGGTCCACCTCGGACTGTAGCGCCACCTAAGTAAATCTAGTTTTGACATCCCTTCCAAGGCGACGATGGAGAACGCTCGCAGCACCATCATCTCCATATTGTAAATGCTGCGCTCAGATTAAAACACGTGCCGAGCCAGTGGAAAGTTGCGGAAGTCATTATGGTTTTAAAACCAGGAAAACCGGCAAATGTGGTAAAATCGTATAGACCAATTTCTCTTCTTCCAGTTATATCTAAAGTCTTCGAGAGGATATTACTAAGGCGTCTCCAACCGGTTATAGAAGAAAATAATCTTATCCCTGACCACCAGTTTGGGTTCAGAAGTAAGCATTCGACGATTGACCAGGTGCATAGAATTACTGTCGTAATCGAGAAAGCACTTGAAGAAAAGAAATGTTGCTCAAGCGTAGCCTTTGATAAGGCGTGACATGATGGCTTGAAATGTAAGTTCTAGATATTCTAGAATCATATCTCGGGAATAGATTCTTTCGTGTTAGACATGGAATCGAATACTCAAAGCTCAAAAAAATTTCTGCCGGCATACCACAAGGAAGCGTTCTTGGGCTGCTTCACTATTTGTTATATACTCGTGATATACCGAAATAACACGGCACTATCCTTGCTACGTTTGTTGATGACACCGATATCCTAGGAGTAGGTAAAATAATCGAAGAAACGACTGCAAAACTGCAAAACGAACTGAATAATATAAATGAATGGACGAGGGACTGGCGGGTCGCCCTCAACGAATCTAAATCTGTTCATGTGAATTTCACTTAGAAGAAAACGAATGACCGATTTTTCTAAACTTAGCCCTAATACCTTTTGCAAACGAGGCCAAATACCTGAGAATGACACTCGACGCACGTTGAAATGGAATTCGCACGTGAAAAAGAAACGAAAAGAACCCAAAATCAAATACAGAGAAATGGACTGCTTACTCGGAACTGAGAACAAACTGCTTTTATACAAGCAAGTGCTAAAGCCGGTGTGGACCTACGGTATACAACTTTGGGGTTGTACCAAGAAACAACCTATTTTACAAACTTTTCAAAATAAAGTGTGGAGAGAAATTGTCCAAGCACCGTGGTATAGTAGAAACGGCGCACATAAGGGTATTTGTCTCGAAAAACCGCTCAGAAATCAATGTTTCAAAATGTAGAATTGAGAGGTAATTTTTTTTTCCAACCTTGGAACAATGTACCGTTGTTTTTATTTTTTTATTTTTATGCACACACTTCGCCACAGTATCAGTTGAAAGTCATCGATCGTAAATTTGCATTGTGAATCTATTGATTTGTCTGAAAAATCCCACCGATAAATAATTAAGTTTCTATTTTTTTATATTGTGTATAAAGTTTTTTGTTATGGCGGAATTAGTTGCAGGTATGAACTTTATTATGAAGCTATTTTTATGATTATTGGAGCTTCAATTTAATAGATATTGGATTTATTTGAAATGTATGCAATAGCAATTTTTCTTTTTCTTTTTTTTTCTTTTTTTTAATGGACCATTCGTTATATATTTCGGTGTTATTCGGTAACTTTGTTGGTATCAGCTTATAGAGAAAGATGTCAAAAACCAGTAGCAAAAAAAAGTTGCTGCCACTAACTGCCCCTCTAGATTTTATCTTCCCTGATGTGTGCCTAGTTTAATGAAAATTCAGAAACTGTAAAATTAAATAAATTCTTTTGCTTAAGGGGTCGTCTGGCTTGTGCATTCTAACTAAAACACAGTTATATAATGTTATGATTCAGTATGAATAGAACGATTTTGAAGCTAAACTGAATCACCTTCAGAGCTATTTGCTCAATAAAGGGTCTTCCACGGAGGAAAACTTAAGCTTACAAGATTCCGTTAAAGGAATGGCAACTAAGAACGATTTTAGAAAAAAATTATTCTAAAAGAAAGAAAAAATGAGCTCCAAGAAAAGTTTAAAACAAAACTAGGACAAGAACTAGAATTGTTGATGTACCTAAACCTGGTTTCGGAAACACTAATGATGGCAATACAAGCCAGCAGGTTTTTTAACAATCCAGAAGTAGTTATTGAAATAACTGGTGTTGATGAGCAACTTATTTTTAGATTAATAGTCAAATCAGAAGTACTTTCTAGCGGATTTGAAATTTGAATCATTTGCTTATGATACGGCTAAGTTGTATGTTGAGCTCTATCCATGGTATCCCATGACTCCAAAGATGCACAAAATTCGTCTGCATGGATCATAAGTTATTCGAAATGCTCTTCTTCCGATTGGAGAGCTATCCGAAGAAGCAGCAGAGGCACGGAACAAGCATTTCAGGTTGTACCGGTTAAAATTTGCGAGAAGGTTTTCTAGGACGGTATGCAACATGAATGTTCTTAAAAGGTTTAAAAAGCATTATTAGCAGTTGGAAATAATAAATAATTGTGTTTTTCATACTATATATAGGTAACTTTTAAGCTCGGATCCTCTAATAACAAGTTGAAAACCCTTGCCTATTAAAAAAAAAACCTAAGAATTTACAGAACAAGATCTAGAAATGCTGATTTCCGGGATTCCTGGATCATCATCTTTACAACATTTTGACGAAACTACAATATCCAATGAAAGTGAAGATGAATAAATAGATGAGGAATGTACTGATGAAAAAGAATCCTGGGCAGAGTCCGCTGAATAACTTAAAGTGCCATATAATTCATTCCATACTAATTTATCACATTAATAAAATAGGATCTAAATATATATAAAATACTTTATTTATACCTCATTTTGACTCAAATAAGCTTAATAATGCTTTTAAAGTTGTTTCAAGTATCACTTCATTATGACAAAAAAATATTTTTGAGCACCATAAGAAAGATACTTAATTACTACTAAACTATTACTCTCAAGCAAAGCAGCATTCAAGGCTAGGGCTCGACTGGTTTCAACCACGTGGGTATTGTTTTCGCTACTTCAACCGAGGGGAAGTGCTTCAATATGGAAGAAAGAATACGAATCTGAGTGCAGCAACCAAGACTGGATAAAGTACCACAGTTGCTGGCAAATTCATCCAACAACTATAAACCTGTCGTATACTCGTATATGTAGGTATTCGAAAATAAACCTTTTACAGAAATCCTCTACGCAAAAGTTATCCACTACGGAATTTTCTAATTTAGTAGATAGATGGCCACAGAATGCAGTCGAACTTTTACCCCATACAAATAAGTCCGCTTCCCCTAATTAATTGTGTCTTTATCTTTCGGATACTAAATATAATACATTCATGCCCATAGCCCATTCATAGATGGCAATTGATCAAGGAATATTCGAAATAAATACAGGATGTATCAAAGAGTATTTTGCTAATTGCTTTAATTAAATTATCAAAAGTATCTTTTCACACTTTCCAAAAACCTAGGGTTTAGGTCCGTTGTAGAACAGTGGTCAAAATCTGAGGTAATCGAAATGATATTAATTGCTTTGCTTGAGAGGAACATGTCACCGTTTCTACCTTCTATCGGGTGTGCTTCGGGAGCCATTTTAGAAGAAAAATACAGGATGTATCAAAGAGTATTTTGCTAATTGCTTTAATTAAATTATCAAAAGTATCTTTTCACACTTTCCAAAAACCTAGGGTTTAGGTCCGTTGTAGAACAGTGGTCAAAATCTGAGGTAATCGAAATGATATTAATTGCTTTGCTTGAGAGGAACATGTCACCGTTTCTACCTCCTATCGGGTGTGCTTCGGGAGCCATTTTAGAAGAAAAAGTGAGTGAGTTTTTTCGCGAATGTCTCGCTCAGTATAAACCTTACAGAAAACCCTCTGTGGATTTCATTGTCGGTACAAAATTCCCTGTAAAAGAAGTTTTGAAAACATTTTTTGTAAAAAAAAACTGGGAGGGTTTTAGAAATGATTGCGAAACAAATATCGCTTTAAATGTTTCACTTAAAACACCTTGTGAACTAGAGGACGAAGTTGATCGTTTCGTGGAAACAATCCAAAGAGCGGCGTGGAAAAACACTCCTTCTAGAAGCTATAAGATCAACTGCAACGAAAAGTATCCCAGAGAAATCATTGAACTGGTGAGAGAGAAACGAAAAGCACGAAAAAAATGGCAAATCACTCGTGCACCGCAGCATAAAACGGTCCTTAACCGACTTTGCAATCACCTTAGAGATAGTATTCGCGAATTTAAAAGCAAAAAGATAGCGACCTATCTTGAAAATCTTTCCGGTGAAAGAGAATCAAATTATTCGCTTTGGAAAGCGCTAAAAGGCATCCGGAAACCTCAAATGTAAGCGCCACCAATTCGGAAAAATGATGGAAACTGGGCCAAGAGCGTCAAAGAAAAGGCAGAACTTTTTGCCTTGCACTTAGAAGAAACGTTTAAGCCATTCGACGGCCCTTCGTTAACGCCCGACTCCCCAGTCACGACATCTGACAAATTTAAAGTAAAAAAAGTTGCATTGATTGAACTGAGGGAAGTGATTAAACATTTAAAGACGTAAAAAGCTCCAGGTTACGACTTGATAACGGTGCAGGTAGTTAAAGAATTGCCGAATAAAGCTGTTATCAAACTGCTATATTTGATCAACGCTTCGTTCAGATTGCTCTATGTTCCGAGACAATGGAAAGTCGCCGAGATTATAATGGTCCCGAAACCAGACAAACCGCTAAATGAGAAGAAATCATATCGGCCTATTTCCCTATTGCCGGTTATCTCAAATTTATTTGAAAAACTACCTTCCAAACGTCTACAGCTCGTAGTCGACGTAAGACGTCTCATTCCTGACCATCAATTTGGATTTAGAATCAAGCATTCTACAATTGACCAAGTCCACAAAATAACTGACGTGATTGAGAAAGCTCTGGAAGAAAAAAAGATTTGTTGTGGTGTATTTCTTGACGTCTCACAAGCTTTCGATAAGGTTTGGCACGAAGGCTTGGAATATGAAGTACAACGACTATTGCCACGGCAACTCTTTTTAATCTTACGATCGTACCTCACCGAGAGACTCTTTCGTGTTAAGCACGGAAACGATTACTCTGACTTCAAGGAGATTGCAGCCGGAGTCCCGCAAGGAAGTGTCCTTGCCCCACTTCTATATGCACTCTACACGCGTGATATCCCGCAAGAAAGAAACTGTGTCGTCGCCACGTTTGCGGACGATACGGCGATATTGACAACGGGAGATACCATTGAAGCAGCAACCGGAAAGCTTCAACATGCTATTAATAAAGTCCACGCTTGGACGAATTCTTGGCGTATTGTGCTGAACGAAAGCAAATCTACTCACGTCAACTTTACGTACAAAAAAGTGGATAGATTGCCTGTATATCTAAACTCGGCTCAAATACCGTACGCAAACGAAGCAAAATATCTAGGAATGACTCTAGATGTCAAGCTCAAATGGAAATCGCACGTGAAAAAGAAACGCGACGAACTTCAAAACAAATACCGACAAATGTACTGGCTACTCGGAAAACATTCGAAGTTGAGCCTACATAACAAACTGCTTATCTATAAGCAAGTGCTAAAGCCAGTGTGGACGTATGGTATACAACTATGGGGTTGTACCAAGAAAAGCAATAGAAACATCATACAAACTTTTGAAAATAAAGTTCTTAGAACGATCGTTAACGCACCGTAGTATGTACGTAACGAAGATATTCATCGAGATCTGGGAATTCCCAGCGTCGTCGAAGAGATAACAAAATTTGCGCGTAAACACAAAGATCGTGTTCACGGCCATTGTAACCGTACTATCACTCAACTACTTGACGCGAACAATTCGTCGTCTTCAAAGGACAAAACCTTTTGACCTCGCGTCATAGCATATGAAGGTCGTGAAAAAGGCAGGAACTTTCATTGGAATTTAACCTGTCTAAAGTGCTACATTTATTTTTAATCACATACGATCATCTTTTTCTAGAATAACGATTCTCGTAAGTGAAAATAAAACTACTGGATAAGCACTGGCTTAGTTGTAGTATTAATTTTGAAGAGACGTGTTTTTTAGTGAGTCTCACACTACCATAAGCACGCGCGGTCGGGCCTTTTGGTGTCTTTGGAAGATTTTTCACCTGCTCTCGGCAACAAAAAAAAAAATGTTTGTAACCTTGATCGTTTACGAGATAGAACTGCTCGAAGTACATCAACAGGCACCCTAAAATTTGTGGGGATATTAAATTCCAGGCAATCCCCACTTTGGCAGATTTTATGTAGGTCCTGTTGACGTAAAAAAATACGCAGTATGCAGCATTATTAAGGAAAGTCTACAAAAATTTGTATCTCACTTTTCAGAACGACCATCACCTCCAGGACGACCAATTCTCATTCCACTATCGGACCAACAGCCTGATGTGGTAACTCTCAAATGGGATCGTCCAAAAATCGATGAAGGCTCACCAATAACCGGCTACATAATTGAACATCGTCGCATGGGCTCACCACATTGGGTGCGCTCTACCCCTGCACCTGTGCCAGGCTGCGAGGTCTCCATCAGTGGTCTTGAACCTGGCTGGCGTTATCAATTTCGTGCAATTGCCGAGAATGTAGTCGGTAAATCGGATCCCGGTTAATTATCCAATCCACTCACTGTTACTCTCCAACGAAACGCTATCAGTGTGCCACGATTCGTAAGCGAACTCACCGATTTGTCCGTGGTTGACAATGAACGCATCGAGTTCCGGATGAAAGTCCTCGGACAACCACCACCAGAGATAAGCTGATTTAAGGATGGCTACGAGATATTTAGTAGCCGACGAACGAAAATTGTAAACGATAACGACACCAGTGTACTGGTCATCCATCAGGTGGCGCTCACCGATGAGGGCGAGATCAAGTGCACGGCGACCAACCGAGCCGGTCATGTAGTCACCAAGGCTAGGCTGATGGTGGAGGAACCACCGAAAATCCGATTGCCCCGGAACTATGAAGACGGACTGATTGTCGACGCTGATGAAGTGTTATGGCTAAAACTCGGAATCGCTGGACAGCCTGCACCTTCGGTTGTTTGGCTTCATGAAGGTGAGCCCATAGCTAATGCCGGTCGATTCGATTTTTTCGAGGCAAATACTCGTATGTGCGACGATATCCACAGGGATCTCGGAATTCCGACAATCGAAGCTGAAACTAGAAACTTCGCGAGAAAGCATAGAAGCCGACTAAATGGACATGTCAACAATACAGTCCTACAAATTTTGGATGAGAGCAATTTATTGCGCCGACTACAAAGGACGAAACCTTTCGACTTGGCGAGATAAAAGGATTGGCGTCTAGATTGCGAAACATGCAGGATCTTTCAGTGGAAACCAACCAGCCAATCGTTTTTATTTCGTGATAGAAAAATTGCTTGATAAGTTATTACTTAGTTGTAATATCTAACAAATTTATATCGAAGGGTGGTATTTTTTTTAAGTCAGTAAGAATCTGACACTACTATGGGCATGGGCGTTACTATGGGCGTTTGCTATTCTCATAGTGTCTATGGAAGATTTGATCTCACCAAGGCATTGATATCAAAAAAGGTTTAAGACAATGTGAAGAGCTATCATGTGACTTCCTTAATATTGCTAACTTCTTAAATATAGTTGAACGGATTGTGCGGAGCTCACAAACAATCTATCAAAAGTCTGTACAGCTGCTTGCATCTGCCAACTATATTGACGTCATTGGAAGAACTTAGCGGGCTGTCACCGGTGAATTTGCAAGCATTGAAACAGAAGCGGCAGTTTCATTGTTATCAAGACATAGTCTGCATGTGTCTGATTGGCTAATGCCTATTTCCTTAAGGTGGTATTTGGGAGAACAATGACTAGTGAGGGAGTCTGTTAAAAACGTATGCACTCTTCCCAGCGATCTAGCTCTATCTTAATTTGGCTGATATATAAGCCACAAACGGGTTCAGTGCCTGTCAATTTGAATTGGGAGCTAAATCTAGCTAGTTCATCAGCAATCTTATTGCCACCGATGCCCTTGTAATCAGGGATCCAAGTGAGTGAGAGATAGTTTCAAACTAGTTTTGATTCAAAGCTAAAAGATGTGAGGGCTTTAAGAGCTGTTTGGCTATCTGATAGAATGTTTGTGTGCGATCTTTAGAGTTTTCTTTAGATGCACTCCCTGGTGCTTAGGTCTATAGCAAAAGAGGCTGGACATTTTTATAGTCACGATGCAGAAGCATATAGAGGAAGGAGTTTTTCCTGGGCCATGGCAGCTTCAACATTTGGTACTGCTACCAAAAGGAAACAAACCACCTGGAGAACCATCGTCATATCGACAAATATGTTTACTCGATACTTTGGGAAAGATACTTGAACCGAATAACACACAACAGACTGCTCGTGGTAGTAGAAGAGAAAGGAGCAATGTCAGACCATCAGTTCGGATTTAGAAAATCGCGTTCTACCGTTGATGCCATAAAAGCGGTAGTTGACACAGCAACTGGAGCGATCCAAGGAGAAAGATGGCGAGGGGGAACAAAGAAATGCTGTGCAGTAGTGACTCTGGACATCAAAAACGCCTTTAACTCGGCAAATTGGTCGTTTATAAGGAGATCGCTAGCCAGAATGGATACTCCATACTACCTATTAAGGATAGTTACAAACTACTTCACTAACAGGAAGTTGAGGTACCAAACCGACGAGGGGGTAAAGTCCTACAACGTCACGGCAGGAGTCCGACAAGGATCCGTAGTAGGCCCTCTCTTATGGATTATCGTGTACGACGGAGTCCTGCGACTAGCATTGCCACAAGGAATTAAGATAATCGGGTTCGCTGACGACATCGCCGTGGTCACCGTGGCTAAACACATCCACGAAGTAGAATCAACGACAAATGAAGTAACCGGAAAAATGAAAGACTGGCTCGGATGTACTTAAAATTAGCAGACCACAAAACTGAAGCTGTTTTTATAACAAGTGCAAAAGCTGTTGAATATGCGAATATTCAAGTCGGAACTCAGACTATAAGAACCAAAGAAGCAGTTAAGTACTTAAGAATAATGCTCGACAACAGGTTAAGGTTTAAAACACACGTGGAATACTCGAGCAAGAAGGCTTCACTACTGCAGGCAGCCATCGGTGGCCCTGGATATGCTAGACGGATTCTACTATCCAGAGTGGTTAGCTCGGTTCTCCTATATGCTACACCGGTTTGGGCGGCGGAGTTAGCGACGATAGAAACACGGAGAAAACTATCGTCAACATACAGGCTATGCACAATAAGAACTATCAACGGTTTCCGAACAATATGGGACGAAGCAGCCTGTGCCATTGCCAGAATGATCCCCATCGACATTCTCGCAAATGAGATGGTAGAGACCTACGAAAGAAGAACCTCGAGTCATCAAGATGCAGGTATTGTCAAGAGAATAAAGGCGGAGGAGAAGGCAACATCACTAGCTATGTGGCAAGTCAGGTGGGATAACAGTACAAAAGGTAATGGAATGGACCTACAAGCTGATCCCCACCATTGAGGTCTGGACCAAGCGAGTATATGGGGACTGCAACTTCCACCTTACGCAATTCCTATCGGGTAACGGCGGCTATCGCAAACACTTACACAGATTTGGACATGATAACTCACCTCTCTGTCTACATTGTCCAGACCACGAGAAAGATACAGACCATGCAATATTCCATTGCAATCGCTTCGTGGAATGGAGAAATAGCCTGCCAAGTCCACCATTCTTTATAGATGAAATGCTGCGGTCAGAGGAGAATTGGCTCGAGATTTGTACACTCATATCGAATGTGCAAAAGACCTCCGAATAATTGAGAGAGCAAGGAGAGCAGAAGCAGCAATAGAAGAAGCATAGCATTAATTGCTAACCAACCCCGCGAAGTAATACCTTACGGCAGTCCCGCGAGGAGAGTGGTAGAAGTGCGCAGAGGTGTGGATTAGTACATGGGTGTATTCCTGGCATCGATTATTCGGGCTAGCGAACCGTGCATGCTAGCAGGCCGGGCTACTAGTATCTTTGGAAGATTACCACACCTCTTGATGCAACCAAAGAAAAAAGAAAGCTATAAGTATAGCAAGGACCACGGCATGGAAGATGAAAGAATTGTGACCTAGTGGTACAGCATATTTGAAATAGGGGCAACAAATTCCGGCACTCAAGCTCGACATTTTTATATGATGTTCAGCGTCAAGCGTTTATTCTCAGCATAAACGTTTGGATGAAATATTTAATTATATAATTCTATAACACCCATTCGTCTGTGAAACTTTAGAGATTAAATAAACGGTTATTTGAAGGGTTTTCCTATAGTTTTCTTTCATCAGCGATGTTCATAATTGTTTTCATTCGTCGCTTTCGTCCCCTCTTTTCATCCAACCATTTTCCATCGTCCCTGTCATCAATCGCTTTCGTTCATTAATTTCATCATCCTCCATCCATCGCTTTCATCCTTCGCTTTCATCCATCGGTTTCATCCATCGGTTTCATCCATCGCTTTCATCCACCCTTTTCACCTATGAAATCAAACGTGTGAAAGGCGTGATGCATCTCTATTCTTACGATTTGTTAGGCAATGGGAACACCATTGGCAATTCACAATTCTCAGTATTTGGGCAGACGACTACGAGCTTGGCTTGGCTGCTCCTCGCACTTATCGGGCAGCCTGTGAGTGACGTGCCTGCAATAACAAAAAAAATGATCGTCAAATTAACGTCTCATTACTCCGATGAAATGACAGAGACTAAATTACCCCCCATCCACCTTCAAGTTCTAGCCACCACACCAAAATGAATCGTAACCATCTTCCAAATTTTAGAGCTTGCCCTTATCCCACAAAAACACCGCCATAAATTCATTGCGCCTTAGCGAACTGATTATTTATTACTTTTCTAGGAGAACGAGAAATTTCATATCAGTACTATGGCAACAGCTTATGTTCATCTAAAAACACCGTTAACTTGCACCCCATTCCCATGGCAGAGCAATGAAAAACCCTTGGCAAGAATTATAACCAACAACAGCGTTAAAAATACCTTATCATCCTAGCATACGTGTCCTGAGTGTGACATATCGAGCAGAAAATTTGGTCAACCAAAAAACCGGTTACTGTAAGAATGTATCGAAACCCTCTCACCGCACCCAAATCCTATGGAACAATGGTCGTATGGCATATTTCCACATTACTCCTTGGCATATGTCCAAAAAAGCTCTATCGGAATATCAATTTTGTTATAAATACTCCGAAAAGGAACGCATATTACAACCTTTCTCTACAGGACATCAGGCAAATTAAAGCGAAGAATAATATCATCTCTCCTGTTTGCATTTAAATTGAGTGGGAATTTAAAAAATAAAGTTCCATGCATACATTCATATGACTTTTGAAATCTTCTCAATGAAATTCAACCTACAAGGACTGCAAATACCAAAAATACACCCTGGGTGTTATGTATATGACTTTTGGCCGTCTCCTCTCGCCGATAAAACAAACACCACAACTATTTGCTGGGGTATTCCCAGGACCTACACAAAAAGGCCATGCAATCCAAAATAAAAAGCTCTCAAAGGGAGCGGTACGTAGTATCAAGCAACCAGCAACATCAACGTTAAAGGCGATGAACAACTGAAAGGATATGGAATGCTGATTGTGACCTTGGTTTTCGTCTCGTTAGAGCGATAACAGAAATATAAGAATTTTTTTTTCCCTTAGCTTCAAGTTCGAAAAAGGGATCTCTCTTGAAAGAGAGAGGACTTTTTGACCAGAGTCTTCTCAAGCTCATTGCTTCTCTTTGAAGAGAATGAAAGAGTTTGGAGAAATTTGTGGAACGTAACTGAGTTCGAAAAAGCTCTGTAAAAAGCTCTCTCTTTCTCTCTTTCTCTTTTTACTCTCGCGCTGAATATCCTTTAAAAGTTTCTCCTCGGGTTTTTGTGCTCCCATTTTCTTACCTACCCCAACGAATACACACAACAAACATTGAACTCCCACAAACGGATGAAAAAAGAGCTCCAGCACGGCGACGGCGGCGATTTATGAGCGGAGCACAAAACTTTTGCTCAAAGTTATGCATAGTTAGGTATTTCCAAAATTGAAAAACAAAAAATCCCAACAAGAAAAGTTTCAACTCCCACGGCAAATAATATTCTAAATCCCCGTTATTCGTTGTGGAATTTACAAACAAAAAGCATTTGTAATTGGACAGACAGGGGAACAGTGTATCCTCCCACGCCCATACTTTATTTTTATATTTAGTAGGTTTCTTCTTTGAATTTACTTCTTTTTTTTTGTTTTTTGTCCCTTTGGGCCTCTGGGACTAAGCCAGGCGTCTTTTGCAATCATTATGTGGAGAATACATATCCTCTGTCTGAGTGTCTAGTCTCGCGTGTATGTAGGTATAAAAGTTTTGAGTCAGTTCAGATGCTTCACCATTTTTTTTTTTGGCTGGCCCTCCCTCACTCCGCTTTGACTGACTGCTTTTAGTCAACTTTTGTGGAATAAATTTGAAAATGATAATCCTAGCAGGATATCCAGCCCCACAGACAGCCAGTTGGTAGGGGTGCCGAAACTAAATGATTTACATACTTTTTTTTCCCTTATTTCTTGCGGATTAATAAATTTTTGCAGAACAAATCAAAATAATACCACGGAATGGAGAGAGCCTAAATGATTTCTTGTTTCGGGGATTTTTATTTTTTTTTGTTTGTTCTCTTTTGCTGGTTTCGGTTTGATAAGGATGGGCGTGGGATTTTCCCAAATGAGATGTGGAATGTGTGAGGATTAAAAATTATTTATGAGTGAGAATCGTGAGGAGGGCATTTTTTTTTCGGGGAAAAAGTAATGAAATTGTTTGATTTAAGACTTAAATTTAAGAACCAATTAAAGACAAAGCCTTGAGGTATGTATATTCTTAACGTTTGCGTTAGGGTATAAAAAAAAATCACACAGATAGGGATGATAGATGAATCTCAGTAGGTCCTTCAATTCAATTTAACTCACATACAAGGTACGTTCTAAAGTAAACATGACTTTTTCAAAATGATATATTTCTAGTGGGGCCATCTACTGGCAATTTCATGCGTTGGAAGGGTACTGATGTAGCGCCAAAATTTCATGACATTTAGAGGAACTGAAGCGGAGTTATTGCGTCAATAGGAAGTTACTTATTACATCTTTTGTCATACGGTGGATTTGGTGGACCATACTATGGTGCTGCCTAAACCGAAACTGTTCTGGCGGCAGTATGCTATTGGCGTTAATGTGAGCACCTAGGGTAAAGGCACTAGTAGTCGGACAGTTAACACATTTCCCAACTTTAACTTAACTTTATTTTCTTACTACAAGGTGGCGCAAAATTAATCACCCTATCGGAAGATGTTATCATTTTTGCAAATAGCGTCGTACGTCTAAACTAGACAGCTGCAGTATACGAACAGATAAGCAATGGAGCGCTATACTCCGCAAGAGCGTGGAATAATTGTGTCGATTTTTTTGACCAATAATCGGTCGGTGGTGTTAGTGAAGCGTGAATTTCAACGTCGATTTCCTAATCGTGTCGCGCCAACTGGGCAAACATTCCGGCGCTTAGCTACTCGATTCAGAGTAGAACCACAGGAGACCATACAGGGCGTAGCCGCCACCGGACTGGTCGTTCGGCCGAGAATATCGCGGCTGTGGCTGCTGATGTCTCTGAGAACGAAGAAACATCAACCAGACGACGGGCCACGCAATTGGACATCACCAGACGGACCCTATAGCAAATTTTGGTGAAAGACTTACACATGTTCCCGTAAAAGGTGCTAGCAGTGCATCGGTTAATGTCTCCAGACCGTCAGTCGCGTGCGAATTACTGTCAAGCCATTCTCAATCTCAACAACAAAGAGGACGATTTTGTGTCGAAAATCATCATGAGCGACGACTCGCATTTCCACTTAAGCGGTTACGTCAATAAGCAAAATCTTCATTTCGGGGGCACTGAAAATCCGCGTGTGATGCACGAAGAGCCATTACATCCACTCAAAGCCACTGTGTGGTGCGGCGTTCACGCGGGAGGAGTGATTGGGCCGTATTTTTTTGAGGACGCCATCTGCAATACGGTCACCGTTACTGGCGAACGCTACAGGGCGATGATAAACGACTTTTTACTGCCGGAATTGGATGAGCGGGGCATTGTGAACATGTGGTTTCAACAAGAACCGCACAAACAGCATGAGCCACAATGGATATTGTGAAGGAAGCGTTTCCTAGTCGCGTAATCTCCCGTTTTGGCGATTTGGCATGACCAGCAAGATCGGCCGATTTAACTATCCCAGACTTCTTTCTTTGGGGCTACTTGAAATCGCGGGCTTATGCCAACAGGCCCCAGACAATCGCAGCCCTTAAGGAGAATATTCGACAGGAATGCGAACAGTTATCACCGGAAATCTTGCGGAAAGTCATGGAAAATGTAATAAAACGGACACAAATGTGCATCAACACTGGCGGCAGCCACTTGGCGGATATCATCTTTTCCATTTAACAGAAAAAATTGGTCCAAATAAAGATTTCCATTACTCAAAATCATTTTTTTTTTATTTAGTAAAAAAGTAATTAAAAAACAAAATTGGATGATTAGTTTTGCGCCACCTTGTACGAAGGCTAGAGTAAATATTTATATTGTTTCTAAAAGTGTAAATATTTTTTGATAATATTGTATAGGACTAAAAGCAATGAAATGATTACGTATAATATATATTCACAGTCACCGACTAACCTCCAAGCCGATAGCATTGTTTCGCTTCGTGGTGTGCTTCCCGCTTGTTTTCGTTGGTACTTTTCCCGCTATTTCAACAGCTAATCTCTTTTTCTAACTAATCTCTCTACCCTAACTTTCTAATACGGTAGTGAGTGCAACTAAACAAATAGTATAGTGATAAGAACTGTCCAATGATGGCCTCAGGGCCACATGTGCTTTCAGGAAATCGGTTCAGCGGTCTAGAAATAGACCCGCTACCCGAACGAAAAAATAAAAAAAACAAGAAAACCCAACTATACAGACATTGATCACAATTCGATCATTAAAACATATTCAACATGTGTCAACCCTAAATTCATTGTAATCGCGCCATCGAACGTTGATAAACCACTATACTCCTTTAGTGTATTTCTATTAAAAAAAGCAATAGACGGTATCAGTACTCGTTACGAATACATAACACAACTTCGAGATGGCAATCTCCTCATCTTAGTCAAATCCCAAAAAGTTGCTGACCTATTTCTCTCTAAAAAGACTTTATCTAACCTTTGCCCGATAAAAGTGTCACTTCACACAAATCTTAATTCATCCAAAGGTACCGTTTATGCACCATATCTTGTAAACATAGCAGATGATGAAATTATTAATGAAATGAGATCCCAAGGCGTAACAGAAGTATATAAACTTAAAAAAAACATTGACTGCAAGAAGACACCAACCGGACTCATTCTATTTACTTTTGACCTTTTCCTTCCCCCAACTTCAGTCAATATAGGTTGGTACAATTGCAAAGTTGTGGAATACTTCCCGAACCCCATGCGCTGTCAAAAATGTCAACTGCTAGGCCACACTGCCAAAAGATGCAAAAATAATCCCTCCTGCGAAAGGTGCAACCTTCCGCCACAAGACCCACACATATGCCCCCGCACCTTCTGCGCAAACTGCTCTGAAGAACACCTTGCCTCTTCTAAATCATGCAAAACTTTTTTAAAAGCAAAAGAAATTTTGAAAAAAAAAACAATCAGAAAATGTTCTATGGTAGAGGCTAAACAAATATACAAAGACCAAAACCCCACACCCTCATCTTTAATATCGTACGCAGCAGTTGCAATTGCACAATCAGAACAAGTACTAACAAATAAGTCAGTTACCGAACCAAACAAAGTCACGACAAGTCCCCCATCTCCAATCCAAAGTACCAATCAAACTCATAATGACCGCTCACTTCAAACCGAAACACCAATCGCACAACCAAAAAATAATACCTTAACAACAAAAGCTCTAAATGAGCAAAACCATAAACCCAACTCACTCACTGTATCTAAATCTAAACCAACTTCGCAATGTAACTCAACGAACTCAAATCAAACCGACATCCCATCTTCTGCAAGCAATTACAATATACCCCAACTACCGTATTCATCGGACTTAGACAAGTCAAATATCCACACTCTCACGCAAAACCCTCCAAATATTCCACTCCGTGGATCCGAACTCACCACTCCCAATACCAATTCACCTATATCTAAAACTATATCCAAAAGCCTCGGATAAGGATGACTCAACTAATGACGACCCCACCAAACGAAATAAGGACAACGACCTTCGGATCTGTACGTGGAATGTTCTGTCCTTTACATACCACGTGCAGCCGAACAACTAGCAGAGGCCCTAGACTACTATAAAGCAGATATTACCGCCATCCAGGAAGTGCGATGGGATGGGCCGGGCAAAAAGAGGATGAAAAACTGTGACATCTACTACGGTGATTGCTACAGAGGCAACAGGCAACGCTTATTCGGATGCGGATTTGTCATACGCGGCAGACTTAGGCAATAAGTCTTAAGCTTCCGACACGTAAGCGAGCGTATTATGACTATCCGGATCAAGGCTAAATTCGCTAACATAAGCCTAATATGTGTTCATGCCCCCACGGAAGAAAAGGACCCTGCCACCAAAGAGTGTTTCTACGAGCTCCTCGACAAAACATACGAGCAATGTCCTAAATACGACGTTAAAATCGTATTGGGCGATTTTAACGCCAAAATAGGAAAGGAGGACGTCTTTGGTAGGGCAGTTGGTAAGCATAGCCTACACGACACCACGTCGGATAACGGACTAAGGCTAATTGATTTGTCACCATAGCAAGCACATGGTTTCCTCATCTCGATATTCATAAGCAGACATGGCGGTCTAATGATCATGTAACGATCAACCAAATTGATCATATTGCGATCGACGCAAGGCATGTCTCCAGTATTCTGGATGTCCGGACCTTCCGAGCGGCCAACATAGACTCGGATCATTACCTTGTTGTAGCCAAGGTACGAATGCGGATATCCCAATCTGAGCAACAAAGAAGAATTACTGTGAGAAAATTTAACGTCGAAAAGCTACAATCGCAAGAGACCACCAGACTCTTCGCTGAACGCGTATCCCGAAATCTCTCAATCACCCCTATACCGCCAGCATCAAGTGCCGAAGACCAGTGGCAACGCTGCCAACATGCCATCAGAAACGCCGCGACTGATGTGCTGGGTCGCCCACCACCGCGAACCCCTGGTTTGATAAAATCGGCGCTGCAAAGGAAGACGAGAGCTGCTCGTGAGCTCTACGAGCAAAAGAGACGGGAAGAACATCGGCTTCTCCAAAAGAAGAAGAAAGAGCATGAGAAGCGCGCGTTTGAGAATATCGAGAGTTTATACTCCAGGAACAATGTACGAAAGTTTTACCAAAAGGTAAAAAGAACGTGTCAGAGAAGTAATACCCGTACAGAAACCTGTAGAGATGAAAATGGAAACCTCGTAGTAGAATCACAGTCGGTGCTGAGAATATGGAAAAACTACTTCTGCAGACTGTATAACGGCGACGAAGACCAACATCCCGCTGTCAGGCAGAATGAACCATTCAACATAGACGATGATGGTCAAAATTTCCGTCCACCTGACCAAAACGAAGTGAGGATAGCAATATCCAAGCTAAAATCCAACAAGGCTGCTGGACCTGACGGCTTACCGCCCGAACTCTTCAAGGCAGCAGGGGATGAATTGGTAGAGTGCATACACCAACTCATTTCTAATATTCGGTCAGACGAGTGTATGCCTGATGAATGGAATCTCAGCATCGTTTGCCCGATCCACAAGAAAGGAGACCCCCTCAATGGCGCCAACTATAGAGGCATCAGTCTCCTCAACATCTCGTACAAGATCTTTTCTGCGATATTGTGGGACCGCCTGAAACCTTTTATCAACAGCCTGATTGGACCCTATCAGTGCGGTTTCAGGCCAGGAAAGTCCACCATCGATCAAATCTTCACACTTCGGCAGATCCTGGAGAAAACCCAAGAATTCCTAATCGATACTCACCACCTCTTTATCGATTTCAAGGCCGCCTATGACAGCATCTATAGAGAAGAGCTTTATAGAGTCATGTCTAGTTTTGACATCCCTGCCAAACTTGTCCGCCTGTGCAGGCTGACGATGGAGAACGCTCGCTGCTCCATCAAGGTCGGTAATGACCTCACCGAGACCTTTGATGTCAAAAAAGGCTTTAGACAAGGTGACGCGCTGTCATGTGACTTCTTCAATATTATACTTGAACGGATTGTGCGGAACTCACAAGCCAACACCGGAGGCACAATCTATTACAAGTCTGTACAACTGGTTGCATACGCCGACGATATCGACATTATCGGAAGAACTCAGCGGGCTGTCACCGGTGCGTTTGCAAGCATTGAGGCGGAAGCGGCCAAAATGGGTTTGGTGATAAACGAGGGCAAAACCAAGTATATGCTGTCAACAAGAAGGGAAAACCAACACCGACGAATTGGACAAAACGTCACAGTGGGCAGCTATAACTTCGCGGTAGTAAGGGAGTCTACCTTGGCTCTGCTATAAATTCAGCAAACAAAATCAGTGCAGAAATCAATCGAAGAGTAACTCTTGCCAATCGCTTATAAGGCAATTCAACAGTAAAGCCCTATCTCGAACAACTAAGGAAACTCTATATAAGACCTTGATCATCCCAGTCCTGCTTTACGGCGTTGAAACATGGACTTTATTAAAAGAGGATGAAGATATCCTTGGTCGCTTCGAGAGAAAAATTCTTCGTAAGATTTTCGGTCCTTTTTGCGTTGACGGGTTTTGGAGGAGAAGATTCAATCACGAACTATACGAGCTGTACAGTGACATCGACCTAGTCAAAAAACTGCGTATTGGACGTCTGAGATGGCTAGGACATGTAGAGCGAATGGACACCAACGCTCCGGCCCGCAGAGTCTTCGAATCTAATCCCGAGGGATGACGCAGTAGAGGGAATCATCGCCGTAGGTGGCGCGCACAAGTTCAAGGGGACCTCGACCAACTTGGAGTGCGCAACTGGAGGCAATTAGCTAAAGACCAAGCTAAATGGAGAGGCTTGTTGGTTGAGGCCCAGGTTCACCCCGAACTGTAGCGCCACCTAAGTAAGTAAGTAAGTATATCTAAAACTACACAATTGTTAATCAATAACAATAATGACTACATCGATCCCTCAGCAAGTGGCGATGAAAGTATATAATACAAACGTATACCCCAACAAAGAAGACTCTGGTGTCCAAAGGTTGAGTCAACTGGGACCTTCACAGGCCCCGATTGACTCAAACTCTGTACAGCGGAGTCGCAAGCATCTGCTCCCCGCCAACCCTGTTACCAGCACCGGCTTTTTACAATATTACGCAGCGTATATTGGAAAAAAGCCTTCTAACACAACAAAATCATTGTTAAAGGTTCTACAATGGAACCTTAGAGGCTATTTTAATAATTGTCATGAACTACAATTATTAATAAATGACCACAACCCATCTATAATAACCCTGCAAGAAACCCACCTCATAGCAAATTCTTCTCCTCATCCACCAAAACAATATGAAGCATACTTCCATAATTTACCACCAAATGACTCTGCAAAACAAGGCACGGGTTTATTGAAACACACATCCATCCCTCACAGACTCCTACACATTAACTCAAACATATCTATAGTAGCAGTCCTTTGCTCTTTATTACAGTCCTTGATTATCTGCTTGAAGGTAAAGTGATGGACCCCAAGGTACATCAGTTATTCTTTGCTGACGATGGAGCCATCATAAGTGACGATCCTACATCCCTGCATCGAGCACTTGATGTGTGGGTGGACGTTTTGGAGGGAAATGGGTATCGCATTAGTTCAAAAAAGACAGAGTACTTGTGCTGCCCGTTCTCTGATCCACTCAGGCCTATTCCAGACATTTATTTGAATGGAACAGTGCTTCCCAAGTGCGAAAAGTTCAAATATCTGGGATCTATGATCAATAGCAAAGCAACTTGTGATGACGACATCAATCATCGTGTAAGCGTAGGGTGGATGAAGTGGCGAGAAAATTCCGCTATCTTCTGTGACAGAAAAATGCCCCCTAAGTTGAAAGGAAGGCTCTACACCGCAGTTGTACGTCCAGCGCTCACATACGGTTCACAATGTTGGACGATATACAAAAAGTATGAGAGTAAATTAAGGGCAGCTGAGATGAAGATGCTTCGCATGACAGCAGGAGTGACAAAGCTTGATCGAATAAGAAGTTCGAAGATCCGTGGAAGCTTTCACATCAAGGAAACCATCGTACACAAATTAGAGCGCGACCGGCTCAGCTGGTATTGCCACGTTCAAAGAAGAGATCATTTGAACCCTGTTAAAAAGGCAATATCTATGCACGTTCCAAAGACATCGCGATGTAGGAAAGGCAGGCCTATAAACGCCTGGATCAGACAAATGCGACGACATCGGCATTTCATTGGCCTCAGTAACCGAGTGATCCAAAATCGGCAGGCCTGCCGATATTTTCTGAGGTCAAATAGGCGAACCCCACAGGCGGATCAGTAGAAATGCAGTGAAGTGGGAGGGCTGTGATCCCTTGTTTTCGGATCATAGCCTCGCTGATAAAAGGAAGAAGAAGATATCTATAGTAGCAGTAGAAATTGACATTAACACCAAAATCACTGTAATATCAATGTACATCCCTCCCTGTCAGGCATTCACCACCACAGATCTACTTAGCATAGCTAATAGTCTTCAGATACCCGTTCTATTAACAGCAGACATTAATTCCCGGAGCCCTATATGGGGTTCTCCGGTAAGCAATCCAAGGGGTAAGGAATTTGAGAATTTTTTAACAACAGCCAATCTCTCCCTTTTATACGACGGTAGCCCAACTCACTTTTCGACCCATTAAACGTTTACCCATGTTGATCTCACAGTAGTATCCCCTCAGTTATTACCCAAAGCTTCTTGGACAATCTTTGAAAACCTCCATGGGAGTGACCATTTCCCAATTCTGACAAGTATAGATCTCGGTAACCGATCTACTTACAAAAAGCGCCCGTTAAATGTCAAACTGATCGCGCCAACTGGTCCATCTTTCATGAGAAAATACATGATTTCCTTAACAACAACCAACAGACGTTGAACATAAATAAAAAAGCGGCTATAATAAATAAAGCTCTGCGTTTTGCATCTAATTCCGCCATTCCCCAAACAAAAAATATTCACCACAAAACCATTGTCCCATGGTGGAATTCTGATACGGCTTCACTCTGTAATAATAAACAGCGTCTATGGAAATTATTTAAAAAATAAGCCACCGATCTCAACCTTTTGCACTATCGCAAAGCTACTACCCTTTTTCGATTTAAAGCAAAGCTATCGAAGAAAGAGAGTTTTCAAAAATTCACTTCCGCCATCAATCCTAACTCCACAACCAAGAAAATGTGGGTAGATATAAAAACCCTTACAGGTAACTACACCCCCCATGTGATTAACTCACTAATAACAGAATCTGGATCACTTATTAACCCACAAGACATCAGTAAATATTTTGGCAAGTCCTGGTCTGGTTTTTCCAGTGACGAAAATTTGTCCTTAAATTTCCGTGAATCAAAACGTCTGGCTATTAATAGGGCACCTGATAGATATAATTTCAGTCGATCAGCAGAATACATTGAAGAACCAATCAACACCCTTGAATTAGAAAGCTGTTTGAATTCGCTTAAAGGCAAAACACCAGGGTTCGATCGCATCTCATATCCAATGTTAAAAAACGCTCCGTTCAGGCTAAAACAACGAATTTTGGAACTATATAATAACATCCTTGTCCAAGGTATATTACCACAAGTTTGGAAAGTTGCTACTATAATACCAATTCCGAAACCCACAAAAAAATGTACTGATCCTAAAGGATTCAGACCAATTTCTCTGTTGTCATGCACCAGCAAGCTGCTAGAAAAAATAGTTTCAAAAAGATTGCTTTGGTATATAGAAAAGAACAATTTTATAAATACAAACCAACTTGCGTTTAAAAATGGACGTAGCACCACCGACTCTCTCCTCCATATCGATGAATTCGTTGCTTCTGCTCTGTCATGCAGAAACCATGTTTCTATCCTGTTATTGGATTTTTAAAAAGCTTTTGATCGAATTGGGATCCATATAATTTTGAATGAACTCTTACAGTGGAAGATTGGCCCCAAGATATATTCATACTTTAAAGCATTTCTGTCAAACAGAAAATTTAGAGTCAAAGCTAATAACACATTTTCCAGTGTACACACTTTAACCAATGGCATCCCCCAAGGCTCACCGCTCTCAGTAACATTGTTCATAATTGCATATAACGACATAAGTGAAATAATCTTAAAGTATAAGAAAATAAGTCACGTCCTTTATGCGGATGACTTAATCGTTTTATCTAAATGCAACGAAAACAGTCGCACTAGAGAAGTCTTTCAAAATATTCTTGTCGACCTTAACCAATGGTGTATCCATTCAGGAGCCAGTATTTCAGCTAAGAAAAGCAAAAACCTACATATTTGTAAAAAAAGATGTAATAGTTTTGTCGTCAATGTGCTTAATATTAGAATTCCAAATGTAAATACGTTAAATATTTTATGTGTAATTTTTGATAAGAATTTTAGTTTCAAGGAGCATTGTGTACAATTAAAGAAAAAGCTAGCTACCAGGCTAAATATTATTCGTACTTATTTGAAAAAACAGCCTAGTGCACACCAATAGTCTTATTTATGTAACAAAAACCATAATCCTATCTAAGATTGACTATGGATTGGTAATATATGGGAAATGCGCAAGATCCATATTGGCAATCATCAAGCCATTCCGCTATCAGAACCAGTTTAAAAGCCTTTACAACCACGCCAATAAAAAACATGCTTACTGAAGCTGGCCTGCCGTCCATTGAACATCGCAAGGAACTTCTCACCGCCCGCCTTACACCAAAAATATGTTATTCGCACAAATCCCCAATAATTGTAGACGTCAAACAAATTTTATTACACAAAATAAATACCAAAATGCCCCTCTAGCATATGTTTAGCCACCTATTTCCATAACAGAATTTGAGTAATTTTTTTAACACCAATGTACTTTATTTTATTTCAAGATAAAAAATTTAATTTACAAAAATATGGTTTTTGAATTTTTTGTCGGTAATTCAGAACTTTTTACAAAAAACTATTTTTTTACGCGTCGTCGTATCTGTAGAATTTTCGAGAGAGTAAGTTAAAAAGGTAATAGAACAAAAAAGTGTAAAAAGAATGTAAGGGTGAATGTTAAATCAGAAGCGAATACAAAAACATTCTATACGACAAATAATGCAGAAAGATTAGATTTTCAAAGTAACGAATTGTTTAATACTTTTGGGTGTCGGCTACATATGTATACCTTGCACTAAATACATCACATAGTATAGGTAATTTACCTGTAATAAGCCCACAGCCAGTCGAAAAAATCCCCCCATGGAAACTACCAATTGACGCCATTAACACCAAATTGGCAAAATTTAAAAAGGATACCACAACCAGTGGAATGTATTGTTGCGCAGGTAAGAACCTAAAACCGCACAATAAAAATAAAACCGAGCACAATCGCGAAAGCCCTAGAATCCGTCAACTCGAACATTGTAGAACTTGCTAGACTTTCTACAAATAAAGTTCCAGCGGCGAACTGGAAAATTTGGCATTTGCCTGGAAATCCAGAGTCGCATATAAAAGGAGGTTGACAGCAGTCTAGGGATGAGTTCTGTTTTTGAGAGCAACGACATCGGCGATATAGAGACGCGCAGACAACAAAATAAAATTGTACTAGAATTCTTTTGCTAGTTAGTCATTTAATTGGAGAGAATTTTATTTAAATAAAAAAAAGAAACAAGTTCACCCTCTCGAGAACCAAATAAATTGTGTTTTCTTCAGTACCCGTCTCCACTATGGGAAGTCGCATTTGGCAGGATTTGCCACTTTTGTTACAGTATCTTCAACTATTCCAAGAAACTATATGCGAATTCAGAGCCAATATATGGGATATTTTATATACAGACGGCTCTAAATCCGATTGCGGTACTGGTTTCGCAATTGGTACAGAACAAGATGACGTTGTTTATGCCGAGAAGCTGCCAAACTACTTCTCTATTTTTTGACTGAAGCTTCTGCTACTGAAGCAAAGCTACTGAATTAGCAAATATTTCGGTTAAAAATGTTGTGATTTGCACTGACAGCCTCTCAACGTTAAACGCAATCGGGAACATGAATAACCGCTCACCTATTATCAACCAAATACGGGACAATATTTTTAAAAATAAGAAGAAACTGTTAATCCTCTGGGTACCAGGACATTCAGGTATTAGAGGGAACGATTTGCCAGGCAAGGCAGCGAGAAGGACTTCCGAAGGGACAAATGCTGCTCCTCATCCACCTCCGAAGAGGGACTTCCTGAAGTTAATAAACGCCCACTGGGAACACAAGAGAAAAGAAAAGTGGAAATCATACACACACCACTATTCTCTCATCAACCCAAATGCCGACTCGACACAATTTCCAACAGACACAACACCTCAAATGAACAAATGTTTTATGCGTCTTCGATTCGGTCACACTCAATTAACTCACAGTTAAATAAAAAAAATACAAATATTTGGCGCAACAGCTCTTTAAAGTGCCAGGGCCTAGCTTCTCGCAACCACTCATGTTGTGTGCGTTATATTTTTCACACGAATGGAAGGGACCTACAGTTTAATGCCGAATCCGAACGGCGATTTGAGAAGCTTTTTCATGACAACAATACTCTCAGATGTTTGTCAGACGCTCGCGAGGGGTGGGACCGTGAAAAAACTTTTTGGTATTTTCTGGGATTCGAACTTGGAACCTCATGCGTAGTGATCCGACACACTAACCACTTACGCCACGGCACCAATTCACAGCTATATCCTCCAATTTGCCACCCCTGCCAATCCAGTCACATCTTATCAGTTAAACATCTTGTTTATAATTGTTCTAAAGTAAATAAGCTCTGTAAAGAACTTTTTAACAAAAAAACTAACTGACCTTCTATCAATACAGTCATCCGAAAATATTAAAAATGTCTACAAACTTCTATTAGAACTTAAAATTGCAAATACTATCTAATTAAGTTATGTATTAAGGATTATCTCGGAGGCGATCAGAAGTTGACGGGCTCACAAATCCGTGGTTACGGAGTTGTGGCCCCGTCAACTTCGGATCGCCTCCATATTAAATATTACTACTATATTATTTCTCCCTTAGTTATTATTTTTCCTGTTTTTGTGATTTCCAGCTAGCCTTGGTAGCTAGTGCTGATTTGTAAAAATTAGAATACAAATTTATCTATGTTGTAATAAATAATAATAATAATAATAACATCGGTGTATCCGGCCCCTCGTCCTAGGGGTTGCTAAAAAAGGATCTGGTCCTCCAAGTTGGGGGTTGTGCCATCGGGTTAACTTCCCTACCACGTAAAAAAGCCTTCGGTTACAAAGCAACCAACAGCCTCGGATACGGATGAATTTACTGTTGACGACCCAAGCAAACGTAAAAAGGACAACGATCTTCGTGTCTGCACGTGGAATGTTAGGTCCCTCTACAAACCACGTGCAGCCGAACAGCTTGCGGAGGCCCTAGAGTGTCTCAAAGCAGACATTACCGCCATCCAAGAAGTGCCATGGGATGGGCCGGGCAAAAGGAGTATGAAAAACTGCGACATTTACTACGGCGATTGCTACAGACAAAAACGACAGCGTCTATTCGGGTTCGGATTTGTTATTGGAGGCAGACTTAGGCAAGAAGTCTTGAGTTTCAGGCATGTGAACGAGCGCCTTATTACTATCCGTATCAAGGCTAAATTTCCCAACATTAGCCTAATATGCGTTCACGCCCCTCATGAGGAGAAGGACGACGCGACAAAGGACGACTTCTACCAGCTCTTGGACAAGACGTATGAGCAATGCCCTAGCCAAGACGTTAAAATTATCCTAGGTGATTTTAACGCAAAGCTAGGAAGAGAGGACGTCTTTAGTAGCGTGGTCGGAAAGCACAGCCTGCACGACAACACATCCGACAACGGACTCAGGCTAATCGACTTTGCGGCGGGGCGAAACTTTGTCGTAGCTAGTACGCGGTTCCCACGTCTCGATATTCACAAAGGAACATGGCTCTCCTTTGATCGAAAAATCGTCAACCAAATCGATCACATTGCGATCGACGCAAGGCACTCTTCCAGTATTCTGGGTGTCCGGACTTTCCGAGGAGCCAACGTGGACTCGGATCACTACCTAGTTGTAGCCAATGTACGGATGCGGATATCCACAACGGAGCGAAATCAACGAAATACTGTGAGGAAATTTGACCTCGAAAAGCTACAATCGCAAGAGACCGCCAGAACCTTTGCCGATCGTGTTTCCTCTAATCTCAATCTAAGTCCTATGCCGTCAGCAGCAAATGCGGAAGACCAGTGGCAGCTTTGCCAACAAGCCATCAGAGATGCCGCCTCTGATGTGCGGGGTTTCTCTCGCCCACCACAACGAAACCCCTGGTTTGATGAGGAATGCCGGCAAGCACATGCAGCAAAACAAGAGGCGTACAAAGCGGCGCTGCATAGAAGGACTAGAGCTGCTTACGAGCTCTACGTGCGCAGAAGAAAAGAGGAACATCGACTTCTCAGAAAGAAGAAAAAGGAGCATGAGAAGCGCTCGATCGAGGAGATTGAGAGACTCTATTGCAGGAATAATGTTCGAAAATTTGACCAAAGGGTAAAAAGAACATGCCAGGGTTTCAAAGCCAGAACAGAAGCCTGCAGGGACGAAAATGGCAACATAGTAGTGGAATCGCTGTCGGTGCTGAGGATATGGAAGGAACACTTCTGCAGACTGTTAAACGGCGATGATGACCAATATTCCGCTGTCAGGCAGAATGAGCCATTCAACAGTGACGATGGCAGTCAAGATTCCCGTCAACCCGATCAGAATGAAGTGAGGATAGCGATATCTAAACTCAAATCCAACAAAGCTGCTGGAGTCGACGGCCTTGCCGCTGAACTTTTCAAGGCAGGAGGAGATGAGTTGGTAAGGAGCATGCACCAGCTCATCTGTAAAATCTGGTCGGACGAAAGTATGCCCGATGAATGGAACCTCAGCATCGTTTGCCCGATCCTGAAGAAAGGAGACCCTATGAACTGCGCCAATTACAGAGGTATAAGTCTCCTAAACATCGCATATAAAATCCTGTCTGCCGTATTATGTGAACGCCTAAAACCGATCGTCAACAACCTGATAGGTCCTAATCAGTGCGGTTTCAGGCCGGGAAAGTCCACCATTGACCAAATATTCACACTACGGCAGATCTTGGAAAAAACCCATTAATACAAAATCGATACGCACCACCTTTTCATCGATTTTAAAGTTGCCTATGATAGCGTGTATAGAGACGAGTTATACAGAGCCACGTCTAGTCTTGGCATCCCTGCCAAACTCGTCCGTTTGTGCAGAATAACGATGGAGAACTCTCGCTGCTCCATCAAAGTCGGTAAGAACATCACTGAACCGTTCGATGTCAGGAAAGGTCTTAGACAAGGTGACGCGCTATCATGCGATCTCTTTAATATAGTACTTGAGAGAATTATACGAAACTCACAAGCCAACACCGGAGGTACAATCTTTTACAAGTCTGTACAACTACTCACTTATGCCGATGACATTAACATAATCGGAAGAACTCAGCGGGCAGTCAATGGGGCATTTACGAGTATTGAGATGGAGGCAGCAAAGATGGGTCTAGCGGTCAATGAAAGCAAAACAAAATATATGCTGTCTACAAAAAAGGACACCCAACATCGGCGTCTTGGACAGAACGCCATAATAGACAGATATAATTTTGAGGTAGGAAGGATTTTGTGCCCCCCTGGCAGCTGACCTCCTCGTGGTGGGGGGCGGGCAACGTGACTGGGATGTGCGGATGGGGTAACTTAAATAGTTATTCCCATCCATACAACCCAGTCACGGCTAACAAAGCGCACACCCCATGATGACACGAAGACGACCGGCCTCGGATATTGCCAAGCCTGGTAAGCCAGGGCATCCTTTGGAGCCAGGCCTGAAGGGTGTCAGGATGCGAGCGTCTGGTGGTCGGCTTGTCCCGCTCGGCAGCCGGCCGGGTCAAACCCGAAATGGCTACGAGCTTCCTGTCAATGGTCTCGCGAACCATTACGGGGGTCAAGGGGTGAACGCGCTGTGCACCGATAGGGGCACAGATGGACTCTCTGAGATTCGACAACGGCATCGACTTAGGATAGGCACATGGAACGTCTCATCGCTCACAGGGAAGGATCTTGAGCTTGTTGGGGAGGCTGTTAAAAGTCGACTAGATATAGTTGGCGTCTCTTCAACAAAGCAGAGAGGTTCTAAAACTGTGGACCTTTCGGGTGGGTGGAAGCTCTTCCTGTCAGGAGTCGCACCCTCAATGTCTGCTCGGGCGGGAGTGGGGATACTCACAAGTCCCAGGTTGACAGACAGAGTATTGGAGTGGATACCATTAGGAGGGAGAGTTGCGATCTTAAAGCTCAAGCTTGAAAGATCAACTCTGGCATTGGTGCGGGTGTATGCACCGAACCTTCTGTCAGAGTACGCAGCTTTCTTAGATGAAGTTGATGTTGCCCTTGAAAAGGTTGCAGATATGGATTCTTTTGTCCTGATGGGTGACTTCAATGCTCATGTGGGTGTAGATGTTATGACATGGGGGAGTGTGATTGGTAGGAACGGTGATCCTGATCAAAACGCGAACGGAGAGAGGGTGTTGGATTTTTGTTGTGAAAATGGCTTATCCATCATGAACACTATCTTTCCACACAAAGACATTCACAAATACACGTGGTACCGTCAGAGTCTTCAGCAGAAGTCGCTGATCGATTTCTTTGTGGTACCATCGTGTCTGAAGAGAATGGTTTGTGATGTTCGCGTATTGAGAGGGGCCGAACTGTCAACTGATCATCACTTAGTGCTGTGCAAATTGTATCTTAGCGAGAGAGTGCCTCCCCTACTAAAGCGTAAACCAAGGATGGTTACACGCATACGATGGGAGAGGTTACAGGACGATGAGATACGGGAGACATTTGCACGGCAAATATCTGAAAGGTTTGAACGAATTCCAACTGTTCCATCAAATGTAGAGGAAGAATGGCAACTGTTTTCAACAGCGGTTATTGCCTCTGCGGGAGATGTTTGTGGAGTGAAGCGGCTTGGTGTGGCGGCTGGTGGTGAGAAAAGAACTGCTTGATTTAAAACACCCGGAGTTCAAGAAGCCATCAGAGAGAAGAAGAGAGCCTTTAAGGTGTGGATTCACTTGGGGAACTCCGATTCTCGAAATCGGTACAATGAGGCGCGAAGAACTTGCAAATTAGCTGTGAAAACAGCGAAAGAACAGTCTTGGAAGGAGTTTGGCGAGAAATTGGAACGTGACCACAGATCTGCAAATAAGATGTTCTGGCAGACCGTCCGCCGACTCAGAGGAAAAAAGTTGAATATCGTTGAAGGAGTCAAATCCAAAGACGGTAGACTTCTTTCCAATGAGGAGGACATCTTACGCAGATGGAGTGAGCACTTTTCAGAATTGCTCAATCCCGAACAGGGCACCGAAGATGACAGACCTATGGTCGAGAGTTGGGCGGAAAGTAGTCCTACGGTAGAGGAAGTAACTTTGGCGATCAAAGCGCTAAAAGTTGGCAAATCTGCTGGTGTGGACGAAATTCGGCCAGAAATGCTCAAGGCCGTAAAGAGGGAGTGCAATGGCTCTCGCGTGTCATTAAAGTGGCCTGGGAATGCGGTGAAACACCTGGTGATTGGCAAATGGGGGTGATAGTTCCTCTTTTTAAAAAAGGGGACAAAAGAGATTGCGCCAACTACAGGGGTATATCTCTTTTAAGTCTCCCTGGAAAAGTCTTCGCTAAGGTGCTAGAAAAGCGTTCCAGAGCTGTGGTTGAGGACAGTTTGGGGGATGAGCAGTGCGGTTTTCGTCCCGGTAGAAGCACAACCGACCAGTTGTTCACTCTCAGAATGGTTCTTGAGAAAGCCTGGGAATATGCCAAACCTGTCTACACTTGTTTTGTGGATTTGGAAAAAGCATATGATAGGGTTCCTCGAGGCAAACTCTGGAGTGTTCTGCAGGAGTATGGGATTGATGGTTCCCTGTTAAGGGCGATTCAGTCGTTATACACAAACTGTAGAAGCTGTGTTCGGATAAACGGTGTTAAATCAATACCTTTCACTGTGGGCGTTGGACTCCGCCAGGGGTGCGTTTTGTCACCTCTCCTCTTCATTGTATATATGGATTGGATGTTGCAGCGCAGCCGTGGCGGAGAATGTTTCGAAGTGGGAGACCTAAGGATTAGTCATCTGCTCTTTGCGGATGATATGGTCATCCTTGGGTCCTCTCAAACCGAACTTCAGCGCGCACTCGAAAGGTTTGTAGCCGTTTGTGATGATGCTGGAATGAAGATCAACGTGAACAAATCGGAAGTAATGGTCGTTTCCAAGAAACCCATTCAGTGCACTCTGCATGTTAGTGGAGTCCCACTGAAGCAGGTGGAGAAGTTTAAGTACCTCGGGGTTTTATTCACGAGTGATGGGAGGAGCAATGCCGAGTTATCCTGTAGAATTGGTCAGGCTGGATCAATTTTGAGAGAGCTTGGCCAATCTGTTATAAGGAAGGCCGAACTTAGTATTCAAGCTAAGCTATCGGTTTTTAACTTGGTGTATGTTCCAACTCTCACCTATGGTCATGAAATTTGGGTAGTGACCGAAAGAATAAGATCGCGGATACAAGCTGCCGAAATGAGGTTCCTTCGCGGTGTTGTTGGAATAACTCGTAGGGATCGAGTGCGCAACACCAGAGTACGCGAGGCGCTCAACGTTGAGCAGCTACTTCTCCGAACGGAACGATCTATGCTTCGATGGTTTGGTCACGTAGTGCGTATGCCCCCAGACCGGCTTCCAAGACGCGCCATGGTTGCCGTGCCATCAGGTAGACGACTTCGCGGAAGGCCCAGAAATAGATGGTTGGATCAAGTCCGACATCTCTCTTGGAGCCGCTTAGGGATTCTCCCTGATGAATTGGAGTCAATGGCGGAGGATCGAGAAGGATGGAGAGTCCACCTGAGCATCCTACCCCCGCGACCCTCATGAAGGATTAGCGGGCCATTGAAAATGAATGAATGAAAGGATTTTGTCTACCTAGGCTCTATGGTGAACTCCCCAAATGACATCAGTAGGGAGATCACACGAAGAATTACTCTTGCCAATCGTTGTTTCTATGGGCTAAAACGGCAATTGAGTAGCAAAGCCATATCTCGAACTACTAAGGTAACTCTTTATAAGACACTAATCATCCCAGTCCTGCTGTATGGCGCAAAGGCATGGGCTTTGAAAAACCGGATGAGGATGCCCTTGGTTATTTCGAGAGAAAAGTTCTTCGAGCGATCTTTGGTCCGGTGAGACGGTGAGTGGAGGAGAAGGTACAATGCCGAGCTATATGGCATGTACAAGGACATCGACTTAGCCAGAAGAGTTCACATACAGCGACTAAGATGGCTGGGTCATTTAGAGCGGATGGAGCCCAACGTTCCCGCTAAGAAAGTTTTCGAATCCACCCCGGATGGCCGACGCAGTAGAGGACGACCTCACGGTAGGTGGCGCAAACAAGTGGAGGGAGACCTCAACCAACTTGGCGTGCACAACTGGAGGCAGCTGGCTCGTAATCGTGCTAGCTGGAGAGGTTTGTTGGTTGAGGCCCAGGTCCACCCCGGACCGTAGCGCCATCTAAGTAAGTAAGTAAGTAATAATAATAATAATAATAATATATATTTAATTATGTTTTTCAAAGAAGTACGATTTGCGCTGGTATCCGAACACTTTTATTTTAGTATTCGGGCGAAAATAAACCCTTTTTTGTGTTGAAATATAAATGATCATAACGTAATGATTAAAGACGATTTCAACATCAACTCCAACATTTTTTAGCTCTGATAATGACTCTATAGCTTCCGCAGCAATTCCAAATCTAGCCAATTCCCCAAATTGAGCTGTACTGGGTGATTGTGGAGCTTGGGCAATTATTAAGTTTTCAGCATTTCGAGAAATTTACAGCTGTTGGATTAATATGTATTTATTTACTTTTCATTTACAAGCATAGCTTTACAGATTACAAAAATTTTCGAATAATAAAACAATAAAAATAAAAATAAATATATGGTATAAATATATATGTTATGACATGGGGGAGTGTGATTGGGAGGAACGGTGATCCTGATCAAAACGCGAACGGAGAGAGGTTGTTGGATTTTTGTTGTGAAAATGGCTTATCCATCATGAACACTATCTTTCCGCACAAAGACATTCACAAATACACGTGGTACCGTCAGAGTCTACAGCAGAAGTCGCTGATCGATTTCTTTGTGGTACCATCGTGTCTGAAGAGAATGGTTTGTGATGTTCGCGTATTGAGAGGGGCCGAACTGACAACTGATCAAAATTGTATCTTAGCGAGAGAGTGCCTCCCCTACCAAAGCGTAAACCAAGGATGGTTACACGCATACGATGGGAGAGGTTACAGGACTATGAGGTACGGGAGACATTTGCGCGGCAAATATATGAGAGGTTTGAACGAATTCCAACTGTTCCATCAAATGTAGAGGAAGAATGGCAACTGTTTTCAACAGCGGTTATTGCCTCTGCGGGAGATGTTTGTGGAGTGAAGCGGCTTGGTGTGGCGGCTGGTGGTGAGAAAAGAACTGCTTGATTTAAAACACCCGGACTTCAAGAAGCCATCAGAGAGAAGAAGAGAGCCTTTAAGTTGTGGATTCACTTGGGGAACTCCGATTCTCGAAATCGGTACAATGAGGCGCGAAGAACTTGCAAATTAGCTGTGAAAACAGCGAAAGAACAGTCTTGGAAGGAGTTTGGCGAGAAATTGGAATGTGACCACAGATCTGCAAATAAGATGTTCTGGCAGACCGTCCGCCGACTCAGAGGAAAAAAGTTGAATATCGTTGAAGGAGTCAAATCCAAAGACGGTAGACTTCTTTCCAATGAGGAGGACATCTTACGCAGATGGAGCGAGCACTTTTCAGAATTGCTCAATCCCGAACAGGGCACCAAAGATGACAGACCTATGGTCGAGAGTTGGGCGGGAAATAGTCCTACGGTAGAGGAAGTAACTTTGGCGATCAAAGCGCTAAAAGTTGGCAAATCTGCTGGTGTGGATGAAATTCGGCCAGAAATGCTCAAGGCTTTAGGTAAAGAGGGAGTGCAATGGCTCTCACGTGTCATTAAAGTGGCCTGGGAATGCGGTGAAACACCTGGTGATTGGCAAATGGGGGTGATAGTTCCTCTTTTTAAAAAAGGGGACAAAAGAGATTGCGCCTACTATAGGGGTATATCTCTTTTAAGTCTCCCTGGAAAAGTCTTCGCTAAGGTGCTAGAAACGCGTTCCAGAGCTGTGGTTGAGGACGGTTTGGGGGATGAGCAGTGCGGTTTTTGTCCCGGTAGAAGCACAACCGACCAGATGTTCACTCTCAGAATGGTCCTTGAGAAGGCCTGGGAATATGCCAAACCTGTCTACACTTGTTTTGTGGATTTGGAAAAAGCATATGATAGGGTTCCTCGCGGCAAACTCTGGAGTGTTCTGCAGGAGTATGGGATTGCTGGTTCCCTGTTAAGGGCGATTCAGTCTTTATATACAAACTGTAGAAGCTGTGTTCGGATAAACGGTGTTAAATCAATTCCTTTTACTGTGGGCGTTGGACTCCGCCAGGGGTGCGTTTTGTCACCTCTCCTCTTCATTGTATATATGGATTGGATGTTGCAGCGCAGCCGTGGCGGAGAATGTTTCGAAGTGGGAGACCTAAGGATTAGTCATCTGCTCTTTGCGGATGATATGGTCATCCTTGGGTCCTCTCAAACCGAACTTCAGCGCGCACTCGAAAGGTTTGTAGCCGTTTGTGATGATGCTGGAATGAAGATCAACGTGAACAAATCGGAAGTAATGGTCGTTTCCAAAAAAACCCATTCAGTGCACTCTGCATGTTAATGGAGTCCCACTGAAGCAGGTGGAGAAGTTTAAGTACCTCGGGGTTCTATTCACGAGTGATGGGAGGAGCAATGCCGAGTTATCCTGTAGAATTGGTCAGAAATAAATAAATATATGGTATAAATATATATGTTATGACATGGGGGAGTGTGATTGGGAGGAACGGTGATCCTGATCAAAACGCGAACGGAGAGAGGTTGTTGGATTTTTGTTGTGAAAATGGCTTATCCATCATGAACACTATCTTTCCGCACAAAGACATTCACAAATACACGTGGTACCGTCAGAGTCTACAGCAGAAGTCGCTGATCGATTTCTTTGTGGTACCATCGTGTCTGAAGAGAATGGTTTGTGATGTTCGCGTATTGAGAGGGGCCGAACTGTCAACTGATCAAAATTGTATCTTAGCGAGAGAGTGCCTCCCCTACCAAAGCGTAAACCAAGGATGGTTACACGCATACGATGGGAGAGGTTACAGGACTATGAGGTACGGGAGACATTTGCGCGGCAAATATATGAGAGGTTTGAACGAATTCCAACTGTTCCATCAAATGTAGAGGAAGAATGGCAACTGTTTTCAACAGCGGTTATTGCCTCTGCGGGAGATGTTTGTGGAGTGAAGCGGCTTGGTGTGGCGGCTGGTGGTGAGAAAAGAACTGCTTGATTTAAAACACCCGGACTTCAAGAAGCCATCAGAGAGAAGAAGAGAGCCTTTAAGTTGTGGATTCACTTGGGGAACTCCGATTCTCGAAATCGGTACAATGAGGCGCGAAGAACTTGCAAATTAGCTGTGAAAACAGCGAAAGAACAGTCTTGGAAGGAGTTTGGCGAGAAATTGGAATGTGACCACAGATCTGCAAATAAGATGTTCTGGCAGACCGTCCGCCGACTCAGAGGAAAAAAGTTGAATATCGTTGAAGGAGTCAAATCCAAAGACGGTAGACTTCTTTCTAATGAGGAGGACATCTTACGCAGATGGAGCGAGCACTTTTCAGAATTGCTCAATCCCGAACAGGGCACCAAAGATGACAGACCTATGGTCGAGAGTTGGGCGGAAAATAGTCCTACGGTAGAGGAAGTAACTTTGGCGATCAAAGCGCTAAAAGTTGGCAAATCTGCTGGTGTGGATGAAATTCGGCCAGAAATGCTCAAGGCTTTAGGTAAAGAGGGAGTGCAATGGCTCTCACGTGTCATTAAAGTCGCCTGGGAATGCGGTGAAACACCTGGTGATTGGCAAATGGGGGTGATAGTTCCTCTTTTTAAAAAAGGGGACAAAAGAGATTGCGCCTACTATAGGGGTATATCTCTTTTAAGTCTCCCTGGAAAAGTCTTCGCTAAGGTGCTAGAAACGCGTTCCAGAGCTGTGGTTGAGGACGGTTTGGGGGATGAGCAGTGCGGTTTTTGTCCCGGTAGAAGCACAACCGACCAGATGTTCACTCTCAGAATGGTCCTTGAGAAGGCCTGGGAATATGCCAAACCTGTCTACACTTGTTTTGTGGATTTGGAAAAAGCATATGATAGGGTTCCTCGCGGCAAACTCTGGAGTGTTCTGCAGGAGTATGGGATTGCTGGTTCCCTGTTAAGGGCGATTCAGTCTTTATATACAAACTGTAAAAGCTGTGTTCGGATAAACGGTGTTAAATCAATTCCTTTTACTGTGGGCGTTGGACTCCGCCAGGGGTGCGTTTTGTCACCTCTCCTCTTCATTGTATATATGGATTGGATGTTGCAGCGCAGCCGTGGCGGAGAATGTTTCGAAGTGGGAGACCTAAGGATTAGTCATCTGCTCTTTGCGGATGATATGGTCATCCTTGGGTCCTCTCAAACCGAACTTCAGCGCGCACTCGAAAGGTTTGTAGCCGTTTGTGATGATGCTGGAATGAAGATCAACGTGAACAAATCGGAAGTAATGGTCGTTTCCAAAAAACCCCATTCAGTGCACTCTGCATGTTAATGGAGTCCCACTGAAGCAGGTGGAGAAGTTTAAGTACCTCGGGGTTCTATTCACGAGTGATGGGAGGAGCAATGCCGAGTTATCCTGTAGAATTGGTCAGGCTGGATCAATTTTGAGAGAGCTTGGCCAATCTGTTATAAGGAAGGCCGAACTTAGTGTTCAAGCTAAGCTATCGGTTTTTAACTCTGTGTATGTTCCAACTCTCACCTATGGTCATGAAATTTGGGTAGTGACCGGAAGAATAAGATCGCGGATACAAGCTGCCGAAATGAGGTTCCTTCGCGGTGTTGTTGGAATAACTCGTAGGGATCGAGTGCACAACACCAGAGTACGCGAGGCGCTCAGCGTTGAGCAGCTACTTCTCCGAACGGAACGATCTATGCTTCGATGGTTTGGTCACGTAGTGCGTATGCCCCCAGATCGGCTTCCAAGACGCGCCATGGTTGCCGTGCCATCAGGTAGGCGACTTCGCGGAAGGCCTAGAAATAGATGGTTGGATCAAGTCCGACATCTCTCCTGGAGCCGCTTAGGGATTCCCCCTGATGAATTGGAGTCAATGGCGGAGGATCGAGAAGGATGGAGAGTCCACCTGAGCATCCTACCCCCGCGACCCTCATGAAGGATTAGCGGGCCATTGAAAATTAATGAATGAATGAATGAACAGAATGTTTTTAAAGCGATCTCTAGAATAATGAAAATCTCTCTACTGACTTCATTAAAAGACATAAGAGCTCTAGAAATAGGCTCATTACGACCGTAGTTTGTTCTATGTGATGGTTGAAAAAGAACGTTTCGAAATCTTAGGCGCCTTTCGGGAGCATAAATGGGTACCTGAGATGAAAGGGCGGGGCTATTTATGCGGTAACACAAAACATCTCTGATAAATAATACATCGTGGGCATATCTTCTTACATTAAGGGTAAGTATACCCAGTAATTGGCAACGTGCCCTGTAAGAGGGCTCAAAGTCCCAGCGCATTTTTTTGAAAATATATTTTGTGAACCGTCTCTGCACTCTTTCTATACGATCCGAGTGGGTCTGATAAATGGGGTTCCAGATGACACTGGCGTATTCTAAAACCGATCTAAGCAATGAGATGAATAGACATACTAATGTGTGTGATTAGGAAAACTCTTTTGAATTTCTTTTGATAAACCCAACAAGTGAGTTAGCTTTGGCAACTATACATACTCAACGTGAGGAGCAAAAGTCAGCTTGTTGTCTATAATAATACCAAGGTCTTTCATTTGATTTACCCTTTTTAAAGGAGTTAAATCAATGAAATGATCATACGTGTGTTGCGTTTGCGATCTTAACCCTTAAAAGCCTGTTGGTTCCACAAGAACCCAACCACTTCTTTTCTCTTTTATTCGTATATAACCATATATTTCAAATATTGTACTGAATGCCAGTTCGTGCAGATCGAAGCCCATTCTTCGTTCAGTAGCGGTAATTCGTTAACCTTATTGATCTTATTTTCTAAGAGTTTTGCGAAAGCACTTTCAAAAAAAGCAACTCTAGAAAATTACGCGTGTTCAAGTGAATGGTTTGGGAAAAATGTTAGTGTAGTGGAGCTGAAAAAATGCATTTCTTAGTCGTTGGTGTTAAAATATTTGATGTGTGTACTGAAAAAGCTGTAAATAACTGTATTTTATGATTTTTTGCACAAATTTCAAATGGTCCCCTACGGAACCAGCAGGCTTTTAAGTGTGTTTATATGGTGTAGAGATTTTCCATATGTATGCATACGTTATTTTGATTTTTTGGTTTTATTATTGCAGAATGCCTAAGAAATATGGGGAATCTGACACTACTATGAGCACACGCTTGCTGTTCTCATAGTGACTATGGAAGATTTTCACCACCGAAAAAAAAAAATAAATAAAAATCTCTCCAGTTATCTGCACGCAACCCCCGGAGCTTCTGTGAAGCACAGACAGTTAAGCTTCAAATCACTACGTCAAATCTTTCTCTCTCTCTATCTATCCTTTCCAATGCACCGTGTAAAAACATGTTAAGAGTATTCATAACCCCTTGAGTGCGCGCAAATTATAAAAAAAAATCGAGCATGCACCAGATTACCTGTGAAATTTAGTCAGACGAAAGTAATTCCGATGGGGACCTGCATTGCGATTGATCGGGAAACTACTGACTGCCCAAAACTTGGCTTGGGCCAGTAGCGCAACAATCAAGTTCGTGATGAAGTGCTTACTTTACCTCCTAGTGGTGGTCCCCGGGCAACTATACGTATAAACCCTTATACGTATAGGCCAAAATTGTAAGTGCGGGTTGTCTAGGGCCTTGATTCTAGGCTAGGTAACGTGGGCCAGCAACCTGCGTTACTGAAACCAGCTCGCTACTGAAACCGACACTATGCCTCGGATAAGGACTGATCACATGTTGACGACTTTTGGCTATTGTACCCGGACAAAGATAGGTTTCTGGAATGTAAAGACGAGAGAGAAGGTCCTTACAATGCCAGATTCCTCCAACTGGAAAAGGAATTCATGCGATATAAACTGGACATTTTGGGGGTAAGTGAAGTAAGATGGTTAGAAGCGGGCGAGTACCAGTCTCCAACGCGTAACACTGTACTACTCTATTCTGGAAGACCATCCGGAAGTCCGCGAGAATATGGAGTCGGATTACTGCTAACAACAACAGCACGCAAGGGCCTGATTTCCTGGCAGCCTCATGGTGATAGGATTTTGACGGCCAGATTCCGGACTAGAGTACGACGCGTCACCATCATACAGTGTTACGCCCCAACGAATAGTTCATCTGAGCACGAAAAGGAGAGCTTCTACAATCTCTTAAGCGCCGTCTTCAACACAACAGCAAATGGAGACATTGTCATAGTGATGGGGGATTTGAATGCCAAGGTAGGCAGCGACAACGAAGGGCTCAAGCATGTAATCGGGAAGCATGGACTAGGCAACCGCAATGACAACGGCGAAAGGTTTGTGGATTCCTGCAATGCCAACCGCCTTGTTATAGGTGGCACCATGTTTGAGCACAAGACCTGCCACAAAGTCAGCTGGGTTTCCAATGACAAGCAAGCAACCTCCAACCAAATTGACCATTTTGCTATCAGCCGCGGCTTTAGAAGCAGTCTCCTGGACGTCCGAAACAGACGAGGGGCAGATGTGGGGATAGTACGTGATCACCATCTTATGATAGCTACTCTCCAACTACCCACTGCTGCAGTTCGAAGATCCCAGGGCAACACAAGAATGCCCAGGTTCAACATCGATAGACTTAGTGATCCCTCAGTGCGCCAACAATTAAGGGAGCACTTTTCGCAAGGTGTGGAAGCAATTTTTTCTTTTTTTTTGTGGAAGCAATCAGCAGCTCAATGCCCGCCAAGACCATTGGTGTGCTGTGAAAAATGTTTTTACATCTGGTGCTGAAAGAATTGTCGGTCGATCGCAGGGAAGACATAGGGCGTGGCTTTCCGAGGATACCTGGAGACGGATTGACGAACGAAAACAGCTAAAAGCTCGCGTTGCAGCTACCCCAGCAGCAGGGAGAAGCGAGCTAGAGTCCCTATATCGCATGAAGATGAGAGAAGTTCAGCGTAGCGTACGACGTGACAAGCGCAACTACATCAACGCGCTGGCTACAGAAGCAGAAGAAGCTGCACGGAGGTGCGACAGCAGGACCGTCTACAGAATCACGAAAGAGCTGACAGGTGGTCGCAGCTCCAGCCAATACCCAGTGAAAAGCCTAGACGGCTCCTTGCTCATTTCGGATGAGGACCAGCTCAAGAGATGGAAAGAGCATTTTGCTATGGTTTTGAACCGTGTATTCGCTAGCGATATGCTCCCAAATCAGACTGAGATGCCCGAGGTGAGAAGTTCCCGAATATGCACCACGACTCCTAGTAAAGATGAGATCATTACCGCGATCAAGGCACTCAAAACCAACAAGGCGGTAGGACTTGACGGTATTCCAGCAGAGCTCTTACGAGCAGCGCCAACAACATCGGCTGAGCTTCTGCTTCCACTTATAGATAGAGCTTGGGAAGCTGAGAGCTTTCCTAACGAGTGGAAAAAGGGAATGATCGTCAAGCTTCCTAAGAAAGGAAATTTAATGGAGTGCGGACCCTGGAGGGGTATCTGCGTGCTGCCTGCTGTAGCTAAGATAATAGCTAAAATCATCCTTGAGCGAATCAAACAACATCTCGAAGACACACTCGATGCCGAACAAGCAGGTTTCCGCTCTGGATCCTCCTGTGCCGACCACATCAACACCCTGCGGATTATCATCGAACAGTGTGTTGAATATCGATCGCCACTGCACCTGCTGTTCATCGATTTTGAGAAGGCGTTCGATAGTGTCAACAGGGAGTTTATTTGGCGTGCCTTACGCAGGAGAGGCATTCCTGATAAACTAATTGCTATTATCAAAGCTACATATGAAGTCTCCAAATGTCACGTTCTGCACAGGGGAAGGTTGTCTGAGGAATTTGAGATCCAAAGCGGGGTAAGACAAGGCTGTATCCTTTCACCAATATTATTCCTAATGGGGATTAGCGATGTGCTTCATGCAGCTTTGGCGACGGGAAACGGAGGAATTCGATGGACTCTTACATCTCAACTGAAACATCTTGACTACGCAGACGATGTATGCTTACTCTCCCACAGAATTATGGACCTCCACCAAATGACAGCAGATGTGGAGAGGGAGGCAGGTGTCGTCGGGCTGAATATTAATACGACAAAAACTAAAATCATCAGCCTTGGAACTAACTCATCGGCTCAAATATGCATTGCTGGACAACCGGTAGAGAGAGTAGAGGATTTCCAGTATCTTGGGAGTATTGTCTCGACCGATGGTGGAACCAAACTGGATATACCGAACAGGATCGCCAAAGCAAAGTCCGCGTTCGGGATGTTGTGCAAAATATGGCGAAGCAATGCAATCAGTTTGAGCACCAAAATAAGACTGTTCCGCTCCAACGTTGAATCCGTGCTGCTATATGGTTGCAGCACGTGGAGAGTGACCACTACTATCACCAGAAAGCTGCAAACGTTCGTTAATAGGTGTCTGCGCAATATCTTAAGGATTTTCTGGCCCAATCGTATCTCTAACGAACACCTTTACGAGAGAACGGGTCAGGAACCAATAGGCACAACTATTCAACGGCGGAAGTGGCAGTGGAAAGGGGTGAAAGGGTGACAGCTCCATAGCGAACCATGCTATGCAATGGAACCCTCTAACTCAGGATGGCAGAAGACCTGGCGGTCCGCGGAAAACATGGCGCAGAACAGTCGAGATGGAGGCACGGCAGTTAGGGAAAAGTTGGGGAGAACTCGGACACATTGCCAGAAACCGTACACGATGGCGCGTAGGCGTAGTAGAGGCCCTAGGACCCACAAGGGGATAGGGGACATAAGTAAAGTAAAGTAAGTAAGTCCGATGAAGTATGCCCGATTCTTTAGAAAGGAGACCCTCTGAACTACACCTCCTACAGAGGTGCAAGAACTTTCAATATCGCATGTAAGATCCTGTCTTCCGTATTATGTGAGTGCGTAAAACCGTTTATCAACAACCTGATCAGTATGGTTTGAGGCCGGAAAAAAACACCATTGATCAAATATTACAGTATCGCAGATCTTGGAAAAAACCGCGAATATAAAATCGATACATACCACCTCTTCATAAATTTCAAAGTTGCCTCTGTAAGCTTGTATAGAGACGAGTTGTACTGAGCCATATTTAGTCTCGGCGTCCCTGCCAAGCTCGTCCGTCCGTGCGTTTGGTCAGAATACCACCGAACCGCCCAAATGTCAGGAAAGATCTTAGACAAGGTGACCCACTATTGTGCGATCTCTTTAACATAACATTGACATTGGCGTAATCGAAAGAACTCAGGTGGTCGTCAGTGGGGTATTTCTGTCTCAATATTCAATCGAATATTGAGACAGAAGCACCAAAGATAGACTTAGGGGTTTTTGTATTTTGTTGACCTCTACGTCAGAAAATTGTTTGGGCATCAGAATGTAACGACTTAGATAAATAGGTACTTTGATAAATTTGGCTAAAGAATCTTTAGAGAATTCATCTGTGCCCCTATCGGTGCATAGTGCGCTCACCACTTGACCTCCGTAATGGTTCAAGAGACCATTGATACGAAGCTCGTGTCCATTTTGGATAATACCAGGCCGACTGCTGAGTAGAACAGGCCGACCACTAGACGTTTGCATACCAATACCCTTCAAGTCTGGCTTCAGAGGATGCCCTGGTTTACCAAGTTAGGCAATATCCGAGGTACGTTTATGTCTTCTTGTCATCTTGGGATGTGCGCTTTGTTAGCCGTGATTGGATTGTATGGATGGGAACAACTATATAAGATACCCGATCTGCACAACCCAGTCATGTTGCCCACCACTCACCACGAGGAGATCAGCTGCCAGAGAGGTATAGTGAGCGTTCTACAGGAGTATGAGATTGATGGTTCCTTGTTAAGAGCGATTCAGTCTTTATATACAAACTGTAGAAGCTGTGTTCGGGTAAACAGCGTTAAACCAATACCTTTCA
Source organism: Brachypalpus laphriformis (assembly GCA_945910035.1). Lineage (NCBI taxonomy): Eukaryota > Metazoa > Arthropoda > Insecta > Diptera > Syrphidae > Brachypalpus > Brachypalpus laphriformis. The sequence continues at coordinate 146,870,855 of OX246755.1, forward strand.
CTGTGGGCGTTGGACTTCGCTAACGGTGCGTTTCGTCACCTCCCCCCTTTATTGTATATATGGGTTCGATGTTACAGTGCTGCCGTGACGGAGAATTTTTCAAAGTGGGAGACTTAAGGATTAGTCATCTGCTCTTTGCGGATGATTTGGTCATACTTGGGTCCTTTCAAACCAAATTTCAGTGCGCACTCGAAAGGATTATAGCCATTTGCGATGATGATGACATGAAGATAAACGCGAACAAATCGGAGGTAATGGTCGTTTCCAGAATGTCCATTCAGTGCACTCTGCATGTTAGTGGAGTCTTACTGAAACAGGTGGATAAGTTTAGGTACAGCAGTGTCTTATTCTCGAGAGGTGGAAAGAGGAATGCCGAGTTATCCTATAGAATTGGTCGACTGGATCAATTTTGAGGGAGCTTGGTCAATCTGTTATAAGGAGGGCCGAACTAAGTATTCAAGCTAAATTATCGGTTTTTAACTCTGTGTATGTTCCAACTCTCAAAATTTGGGTAGTGACCGAAAGAATAAGATCGCGGATACAAGCTGTCGAAATGAGGTTCCTTCGCGGTGTTGCTGGAATAACTCGTAGGGATCGAGTGCGCAACACCAGAGTACGCGAGGCGCTCAACGTTGAGGAGCTACTTCTCCGAACGGAACGATCTATGCTTCGATGGTTTGGTGACGTAGTGCGTATGCCCCCCGACCGGCTTTCAAGAAGTGCCATGGTGGCCATGCCATCAGGTAGGCGACTTCGCGGAAGGCCTAGAAATGGATGTTTTGATCAAGTCCGACATCTCTCCTGGAGCCGTCTGGGGATTCCTTCCCGCGACCTTCATGAAGGATTAGCGAACCATTGAAAATGTATCTATATGTATGTGCCGATTAAGCTCCAGTTTAATATCCAAGCGAAGAGGCCAGAAAGAAATCTTTTGAGTATCTGCGTCTAACCAGAAACACAAATTCAAATGCCGCAAAAACACTATATCAAGAGGCCAACAAAGCTTCCAAATCCATATGTAGAGAAAAACAGAAAGCATACTCGGAGGTTCTAATTCGGAAACTAGCAGAAATAAGAGACAGTCGGTCCTTCTGGAAGTTAATAAGAACACTCAACGGCTCAAAATTCGCAAGAGGAATTCAAATTGAAGCAAATACACTAGCTGTCCACTGCGAGAAACTGTTAAACCCGAGCATCAGTTCTAACCAAATACAATATGCCATGCCATTTGTTGAAAATTCAGATTCGGACCATTTGATCACATTTCAAGAAGTCATTAAAGTTGTTCAACGCTGCAATCTTAAAAAAGCACCTGGGGAGGATCGCATACCATATGAATTCTGTAAGTACGCGACGGAACAGTTCATGGAGCAGCTTACAGAAGTATACAACTTCATTTTTAACAGGGGTCAAGTACCAATAAGTTTAAAAAAAAGCGTAATATTTCCCCTGTTCAAGAAAGGAAACGCAAGCGATCCTAATAACTATAGGGGAGTATTGTTTCTAAACTCCGTGATGAAGATTTTCGCAGGCGTAATCTTAGAACGCTTAACAGAATGGATACGACGAAATAGTTTACTTAGCGAATATCAAGCAGGTTTCAGGAAAGGTTAGTCGACATTGGACAATATATTCACACTAACAGGCATTGCCCAGACTTACCTTGACAATGGAAAAGAATGTGTTCTTTGTTGACTTCAAGGCGGCATTTGACTCTATTGACCGGAACGCTTTATTCTACAAGCTGAGCAAGTTAGGTGTTTTAACTAAAATGCTGAAGGTTATCCAAAGTTAGTACAACGAGACCATGACCGCAGTTTAGGATGGGGAAGAATTGTCCAGCTGGTTCCAGTCAAAGATGGGAGTAAAACAGGGCTGCCTTTTAAGCCCACTCCTGTTCTGGATCTTCCTGGATGACCGCGTGGAATTTCTGCCGGGAGGGATTCTGTTCAACGGAATCACCATCAAACTTGTCCTGTATGCCGATGACATAGTCATATTAGCGGAAACTGCAAACATGTTTCAAATGATAATAGTCCGGCTACAACAGTACCGTCGATTGTGGAATCTCAAGGTGAACACAAACAAATCGAAAATAATGGTATTTCGCAATGGCACTGGAAGGTACGCAAATGAAGAAAGATGGACCTGGGAGAATGTAGAATTTGAAAGGGTGAAAGAGTACAAATATCTCGGGCTGGTTATTACTCCGCAACTGTCATTCAGGAAACATCTTCAAGAGAAACTCAAGGATGCAAAGATAGCAATCAATTGTAATTGGAGGGGTACGTGTTATGTCCTTTAACCCCTCGGGGGGCATAGGGCGTCAACCACGCCTGCGCGCCATCGTGTTCGGAGTTCTGCAACGCGTTTGAGCTGCCTCCAACTCATTCCTAAAGAGCTCGATTCCTCCTCAACTGTTCTGCGCCACGTTTGCCTAGGGCGTCCCGCTATTCTGCCTGCCTGGGTGAGCGGATTCCACTGCATAGCGTATTTCGCAATGGAGTTGTCTTCGCGCCGTAGGGTGTGTCCAATCCATTGCCACTTTCTTCTTCGTATAGTAATGCTTATAGGTTCTTGGCCCGTTCTCAGATAAAGTTGTTCGTTGGAGATGCGGTTCGGCCAAAAAATCCTCAAGATGATTCTTAAGCATTTGTTTACGAAGACTTGCAGCTTGCGTGTGTTAATGGTGTCCACCTTCCAGGTACTGCACCCATAAAGCAGCACTGATTCTACGTTGGAGCGAAACAGTCGTAGCTTGGTTCTTAAGCTAATAACATTGCTCCTCCAGATTTTGGACAGCATTCCGAACGCAGCTTTAGCCTTCCCGATTCTGCTGCACACATCCAGTTCGGTGCCACCGCGATTAGCCGAGACGACACTTCCTAAATATAGAAAGTTATCAACTTTCTCGACTTGCTTTCCGGCAATGTTAAGTTGAGCGCGGGTATTGGAAGTACTCAGGGCTTTTGTTTTGGCTGTGTTTATTTTTAGCCCCACTTTGTTTGCCTCAGCTTCTAGATTTTGGGCCATCAAATGAAGATCCATTATCCGATGTAAAAGTAGACAAACATCGTCAGCGTAATCTAGGTGTTTAAGGTAAGATGTCATAGTCCAACGAATTCCAGAATTAGCTTCCGTCCATGCTGCACGGAGTACATCGCTGATAACCACCAAGAACAATAGTGGGGACAGTATGCACCCTTGACGTACTCCACTTTGGACTTCAAAGTCCTCCGACACCTTACCATTGTGCACGACGTGACACTTGCCGCCCTCATATGTAGCCTTGATAATAGCTATAAGCTTTTCTGGAATGCCTCTCCTGCGCAAGGCCAGCCAGATAGCATCTCGATTCAAGCTGTCGAAAGCCTTCTCGAAGTCGATAAACAGTAAATGTAGCGGAGACCTATACTCAACGCATTGTTCGATTATGATCCGTAAGGTGTTTATGTGGTCGATGCAGGAGGATCCAGCGCGAAAGCCTGCCTGTTCGACATCGAGAGTTGAATCTAAATGATCTTTAATTCGTTCTAGAATTATTCTAGCTATTATTTTGGCTACAGCTGGAAGAACACATATACCTCTCCAGTTACCGCACTCCATCCAATTGGAGGGGTATACTGAGTAAAAGGAATATTACTACAAGTGCAAAATATAAACTCTTTGAAGCTGTTATGAGGTCCATCTTGTGTTATGCGGCGCAAGTTTGGGGACTTGCGGTACGAAGAAGTAGAGAAGCTACTGCGATACTTCATCAAGAAAATTTTCAGATTACCTGAAAATACGCCAAACTACACAGTTCATCTGGAAACGGGCCTACCTGCATTATATGTGTTTACCCTGAAAATGCACTTTGCCTACATAAGGTACATTGCAGCCCTGCCAAATCATCGACTTCCGAATGTTGTGGTTTCACACTTGCAACACCGGAAACTACAATTTTTTAAGGAATGTTCCAGGCTGGGAAGCCAGCACAATGTTCTAGTAATGGAGGAAGACACTTCGAGCTGGGAGAGCACTCATCAAGCATTATTCAGTAAGATTCAAGGAGCCATCTTCTCGAAATATACAGAGAAGGCTCAGGAAAGTATTACAAGGCATTCGTATCGAGTATTGCAACATAACCTTGGCGAAAAGAACTACTTCCATGACCGGTATAGCCTAGAAGCCATTTTTGCTATTTTCAAGACGAGAGGAGAACTTCTGCATCTAGGATATATGCCCTACAGGGATGCTCTTGATGAGCAGTGCACTCTATGCAGCTTACGGGCGAGGGAAGATGTCTCCCACTTCTTACGAATTTGTCCAATTTTAAAAGAATTTCGTCGAAGTCACTTTGGGAAAAATTATCCAACTGCGAGTGAAATGCAAGCCATATTAAACGGGCAGGATTGGGACGTTCTATACAGCTACAAAGAATGTGCATGGAATTACCGCCGAAAAGTTATAAATGGAGACTTTCAACCAAAAGTACATGCCAAACAAGAAGAAACATTAAGTCCTTTATAACCGTAGAAGTTTATTTTAATAATTTTAAGTAATATTGTAATCAATCTGTTTTATCTGGCTGACGGCTTACGCCAATGCTAAATTTTGTGAATTGTAAACTTAAAGATTTTGATGAACATAATAAAATCACTTACTTACTTAATTTTTATTTTTTTTTTTTTTTTTTTGCCGAGAGTAGGTGAAAAATCTTCTAAAGACACCATAAGGCCCGACCGAGCGTGCTTATGGTAGTGTGAGATTTTTACTCACTAAAAAAACACCTCTGCTCAAAAGTAATACTACAACTGAGCCGACGCTTATCCAGCAGTTTTATTTTCGCTTACGATACACGTGATTTTTGGAAAAAAAATAAAAAATGTTCGTACGAAGTAAAAAGAAATGTATAACTTTAGGCAGGTTAAATTCCAATGAAAGTTCCTGCCTTTTTCGCGGCCGGCATATGCTATGACGCGAGGTCAAAAGGTTTTATCCTTTGCAGACGATGTATTGAGTTATTCGCATTCGCGTCAAGTAGTTGAATGACGGTACGGTTACAATGGCCGTGAACACGATCTTTGTGTTTACGCGCAAATTTTGTTATCTCTTCGACGACGCTGGGAATTCCCAGATCTCGATGAATATCTTCGTTACGTACATACCACGGTGCGTTAGCGATCGTTCTAAGAACTTTATTTTCAAAAGTCTGTATGATGTTTCTATTGCTTTTCTTGGTACAACCCCATAGTTGTATACCATACGTCCACACAGGCTTTAGCACTTGCTTATATATAAGCAGTTTGTTATGTACACGTCGCGTTTCTTTTTTACGTGTGATTTCCATTTGAGCTTAACATCTAGAGTCATTCCTAGATATTTTGCTTCGTTTGCGTATGGTATTTGAGCCGAGTTAAGATATAGAGGTAATCTATCCACTTTTTTATAGGTAAAGTTAACGTGAGTAGATTTGCTTTTGTTCAGCACAATACGCCAAGAATTCGTCCAAGCATGGACCTTATTAATAGCATGTTGCAGCTTTCCAGTTGCTGCTTCAATGGTATCTCCCGTTGTCAATATCGCCGTATCGTCCGCAAACGTGGCGACGACACAGTTTCTTTCCTGCAGGGTATCACGCGTATAGAGTACATATAGAAGCGGGCCAAGGACACTTCCTTGTGGAACTCCGGCCGCAATCTCCTTGAAGTCAGAGTCATCGTTTCCGTGCTTAACACGAAAGAGTCTCTCGGTGAGATACGATAGTAAGATTAAAAAAGTTGCCGTGGCAGTAGTCGTTGCAATTTATACTCCAAGCCTTCGTGCCAAACCTTATCGAAAGCTTGTGAGACGTCAAGAAATACACCACAACAAATCTTTTTTTCTTCCAGAGCTTTCTCAATCACGTCAGTTATTTTATGGACTTGGTCAATTGTAGAATGTTTAATTCTAAATCCAAACTGATGGTCAGGAATGAGACGTCTTTCGTCGATTACGGGCTGTAGACGTTTGGAAAGAAGTTTTTCAAATATTTTTGAGATAACCGGCAATAGGGAAATAGGCCGATATGATTTCTTCTCATTTAGCGGTTTGCCTGGTTTCGGGACCATTATAATCTCGGCGACTTTCCATTGCCTCGGAACATAAAGCAATCTGAACGAAGCGTTGATCAAATAGAGCAGTTTGATAATAGCTTTATTCGGCAATTCCTTGACTACCTGCGCCGTTATCAAGTCGTAACCCGGAGCTTTTTTTGTCTTTAAATTTTTACTCACTTCCCTCAGTTCAATCAATGCAACTTTTTTTACTTTAAAGTTGTCAGATGTTGTGACTGGGGAGTCGGGCGTTAACGAAGGACCGTCGAACGGCTTAAACGTTTCTTCTAAGTGCAAGGCAAAAATTTCTGCCTTTTCTTTGTCGCTCTTGGCCCAGTTTCCATCGATTTTCCAAATTGGTGGTGCTTGCATTTGAGGTTTCCGGATACCTTTTAGCGCTCTCCAAAACGAATAATTTGATTCTCTTTCACCGGAAAGATTTTCAAGATGGGTCGCTATCTTTTTGCTTTTAAATTCGCGAATACTATCTCTAAGCCGATTGCATAGTCGGTTAAGGACCGTTTTATGCTGCGGTGCACGCGTGCTTTGCCATTTCTTCCGTGCTTTTCGTTTCTCTCTCACCAGTTCAATGATTCCTCTGGGATAATTTTCGTTGCGGTTGATCTTATAGCTTCTAGAAGGAGTGTTTCTCCATGCCGCAATTGCTTCCACGAAACGATCAATTTCGTCCTCTAGTTCACAAGGTGTTCTAAGTGATACATTTAAGGCGATATTTGTTTCGCAATCATTTCTAAAGCCCTCCCAATTTGTTCTATTGCTAGTGAGTCTTGGAGGTCCTTTTTTCTTGATCAGCGCTTCTCCAAGTAATAAAATTACCGGCGAGTGGTCAGAAGAGAGATCAAAACATTCTTTGACTGCAATAAACTTCTCGTAAATGCCTTTTGTAACAAAAAAATCGATAAGATCTGGCATTTTTTGTGAGTCAGTTGGCCAATAGGTCGGTTTTCCTGTCGAATAAAAACAACAACCGAATTCATATGCCACTTCGTAGAGAATTTTTCCTTTAGAAGATGTACATCTTGAACCCCAGAAGGTGTGCTTCGCGTTGAAATCTCCACCAATAAGGAAATTTGAACCAAGGTCATTGAAGACACGAAAGAAGTCATCTTTTTCTAGTAAGCATCGCGGCGGACAGTAAACAGATGCTATATTGTAGCTCAGGTGTTTATTTTTAACCCGAACCGCGCACAACTGCAGTTTTTCCAGCTCTATGCTTATATCGGCCGAATGTTCGATGTTAGTTTTAATGAATAAGGACGAACCGCCCCGCGCTCTATCAGAAGGATGGTAGGCGTGATAACCAGCGTAGCCTCTTATCTTTATTTGCGACTACCTTGTTAGATGGGTTTTGGAGATCAAACATATGTCGATATTTTCTCTTATTAGAAACATTTCTAATTCGTTAGATTTTTGTAAGAGTCCATTTGCATTCCATGTTACTATTTTAAGCAAAGCGTCCATATTTACTTAGATTTAGATATAAGGTTAGCCATACAAAAGCTTTCGACGTTACTAAGACGTTCGAGAATCCGTTTGTTAACTTCACATTGTTCCTCGAACTTAGCGTAGATGCAGTTCAGAATTTCATTCAACGGATCAGAAGGTGGGCCGTCGTTTCGTTTGGTTGCTTTTACTGCAGCCTCAGACGTACGGGGTTCGCTGGCTTATCCGAGGTTATTTTTCGTTCAGCCTTTTTAGTGGACGACTTTGACGTACGTTTAATCGGCTCAGAAGGCTGGTTGACTGTTGTAAGAGTCTGCCCTGCTGGTTCAAGCGTCCTTTCAGTCGGCGTAGTAGTTTGAACAATTGGTTTACGAGCCCGCTCAGTCTGCTTAGCAATACGTTCTATCGACTTAGGAGCCCGATCGACTGATTTTGTTCCCCATACGATCGGCGTTGTAGATTTTTTCCGTCGCATAATGTCCAAGTGTGCAGAAAACTTCGGTTCCCTCCGACTCTGATTGATTCCAGTCCAACTAAAATATATTTTGATTTTATTTTTAAATTAAAACTTGCTTTAAAATCGAAATTATAAACCCATACATCTTCTATAGAAGCTATACTAATTGCGTTTTCGAAACAACGCATATATTTCTGATCTTTTTATTCCCCATGAACAATTAAGCGTCAAACAACTCAATTTAATGAGAAGTCGCTATTTACTTTTATTGTTAACACGATTATAACACCATTCTTCTTAAAAAAAAAACCTGGTTATCCTGGATCGATTTTTGTACGAATCACGAACATTTTTCAGTGCACATTCTGGCTAAGGCAATTGATTACATCACAGTATACTACACACATATATAATTATATTTTTAATCAGTAATTATATTTGTGCGACACCAACAAAAAATTCGATTAAAAAACGCTCATACAAATAAATAACGTGAATTGGTAATTAATTTCAACTGATTAAGTTACCTGCGGACAGATACATCGTAGATCATATAACATAGTTTCAGCACAATTTTGTTTTAAAAATCCTTAAAGGGTGCTTATGCAGGTGATAGTATTTTAAATAAGCTTTTAGACTTATTTACTTAAAGGGCTCCCAACCGGCGCTGTCACTTTTACTACAAAGCTAGCAGATCCACTAGGCTTTCAGTCTTGCTACTACCTACTAGCTTTGTCCAAAAATCTACTAGCTTTTTACCTCATCTTCAAACTTCAATTTCGTTAAATATTGAATTCAGAATTCAATTCCTAGTTCATATATGGAGGTTTCTTTCAAACATTTTGAGTTATTTGGCACTGCTTATATCGGTTTATTATTGGTCGGGTCGCTCCATTTTCCATATGTTTCGCTACTCTCAAATGCTGAAAAATCTTAAGTTTTGCCTTTTTGCACTGCGTAGTTATTAGTTCTTTGATTTGCATCAGGAAAATTGCTTTAAAGAAAATTAAGAATGAGGTCGAGGATTTTGTATTTTTTTTAACTAGAATCGCTTATGTTTAACCTTTATTGCATTCCGCATAGTAGCTCTTCAGCTGAGCGAAAATTTTCAAATTTGAACATATGTTACATACAATACATATATACATATGTTACATATACATATGTTACATTACATGTTGAAAATATTTTCCGCTGTAAAGAACTTTTAAAAGGCAATCCAATTTTTGAACCATCGGATAAATTTGTTAATTTTGCTAGAAGATTTAAGCTTATTAATGGAAAACTCCACAAAGCATAATTTATTTATTTTTGTTCATTGTCTATTTAGTGCCGTCACAAAGCCTTCTTCATCTTTCTATTTCGACGAGGTTATGATCCGAAAACAAGAAATCATCACCCTCCCACTTCACTGCATTTCCTGTGGGGTTCGCCTATTTGACATCAAAAAATATCGGCAGCACCCCCGAATTCGGATCACGTGGTTACTGAGGCCAATCAAATGCTGGTGCCGTTGCATTTGTGCGATCCAGGAGTTTATAGGCCTGGCTCTCCTGCCTCGCGATTTCTTTGGAACGTTTATTGATATTGCCTTTTTAACAGGGTTCAAATGATCTCTTCTTTGAACGTGGCAATACCAACTGAGCCGGTTACGGTCTATTTTTCGTAAGATGGTCCTTTGTTTGGAACTCTTCGGTTACTCCAGCGGAGCATCTTACTCTTGTCTTTGCTCCTTCGTACATATCCATGATCATCTGTACATAGTGTCGGCGCAAAGCTTAATTAATTATTTTTTTTCATTGTTTATTTTTATTAATGCAGAGTTTAAAAGTCTAATTTATTTAATTTTGATTGTTATTCATTACTTCCATTTTATTATTTATTTTTGCTAATGTCACTTTAAGTGCAAATGGTTCATCGTTCAAATCCTGGTGTCGGCAAGCATTTATTTATTTCTTAAGATATATATAAAAAGTCAATCCGATCAATTGCGAAAGCTTGTGTGAACACTACTGCGAAGGCATAACACTGGCAGTAGCTTGGTCTTACTTACTTACTTAGGTGGCGCTACAGTTCGGGGTGAACCTGGGCCTCAACCAACAAGCCTCTCCATTTAGCTCGGTCTTTAGCTAATTGCCTCCAGTTGCGCACTCCAAGTTGGTCGAGGTCCCCTTGAACTTGTGCGCGCCACCTACGGCGATGATTCCCTCTACTGCGTCGTCCCTCAGGGTTAGATTCGAAGACTCTGCGGGCCGGAGCGTTGGTTTCCATTCGCTCTACATGTCCTAGCCATCTCAGACGTCCAATACGCAGTTTTTTGACTAAGTCGATGTCGCTGTACAGCTCGTATAGTTCGTGATTGAATCTTCTCCTCCAAAACCCGTCAACGCAAACGGGACCGAAAATCTTACGAAGATTTTTTCTCTCGAAGCGACCAAGGATATCTTCATCCTCTTTTAATAAAGTCCATGTTTCAACGCCGTAAAGCAGGACTGGGATGATCAAGGTCTTATATAGAGTCTCCTTAGTTGTTCGAGATAGGGCTTTACTGTTGAATTGCCTTATAAGCCCAAAAAAACTGCGATTGGCAAACTTCGATTGATTTCTGCACTGATCTTGTTTTTAGAGTTTATAGCAGAGCCAAGGTAGACAAAGTCCCTTACTACCTCGAAGTTATAGCTGCCCTTTGTGACGTTTTGTCCAATTCGTCGGTGTTGGTTTTCCCTTCTAGTTGACAGCATATACTTGGTTTTGCCCTCGTTTATCGCCAAACCCATTTTAGCCGCTTCCGCCTCAATGCTTGCAAAAGCACCGGTGACAGCCCGCTGAAATCTTCCGATAATGTCTATATCGTTGGCGTATGCAAGCAGTTGTACAGACTTGTAATAGATTGTGCCTCCGGTGTTGGCTTGTGAGTTCCGCACAATCCATTCCAGTATAATATTGAAGAAGTCACATGACAGCGCGTCACCTTGTCTAAAGCCTTTTTTGACATCAAAGGTCTCGGTGAGGTCATTACCGACCTTGATGGAGCAGCGAGCGTTCTCCATCGTCAGCCTGCACAGACGGACAAGTTTGGCAGGGATGTCAAAACTAGACATGGCTCTATAAAGCTCTTCTCTATAGATGCTGTCATAGGCGGCCTTGAAATCGATAAAGAGGTGGTGAGTATCGATTTGGAATTCTTGGGTTTTCTCCAGGATCTGCCGAAGTGTGAAGATTTGATCGATGGTGGACTTTCCTGGCCTGAAACCGCACTGATAGGGTCCAATCAGGCTGTTGATAAAAGGTTTCAGGCGTTCACACAATATCGCAGAAAAGATCTTGTATGCGATGTTGAGGAGACTGATGCCTCTATAGTTGGCGCAATTGAGGGGGCCTCCTTTCTTGTGGATCGGGCAAACGATGCTGAGATTCCATTCATCAGGCATACACTCGTCTAACCAAATATTAGAAATGAGTTGGTGTATGCACTCTACCAATTCATCCCCTGCTGCCTTGGAGAGTTCGGCCGGTAAGCCGTCAGGTCCAGCAGCCTTGTTGGATTTCAACTTGGATATTGCTATCCTCACTTCGTTTTGGTCAGGTGGACAGGAATATTGACTATCATCGTCTATGTTGAATGGTTCATTCTGCCTGACAGTGGAATGTTGGTCTTCGTCGCCGTTATACAGTCTGCAGAAGTAGTTTTTCCATATTCTCAGCACCGACTGTGATTCTACTACGAGGTTTCCACTTTCATCTCTACAGGTTTCTGTACGGGTATTGCTTCTCTGGCATGTTCTTTTTATCTTTTGGTAAAACTTCCGTTCATTGTTCCTGGAGTATAAACTCTCGATATTCTCGAACGCGCGCTTCTCATGCTCGTTCTTCTTCTTTTGGAGAAGCCGATGTTCTTCTCATCTCTTTTGCTCGTAGAACTCACGAGCAGCTCTCGTCTTCCTTTGCAGCGTCGCTTTGTATACCTCTTGTTTTACTGCATGCACTCGGCGGCATTCTTCGTCAAACCAGGGATTTCGCTGTGGTGGGCGAGCGAGACCCAGCACATCAGTCGCGGCGTTTCTGATGGCATGTTGGCAGCGTTGCCACTGGTCTTCGGTACTTGATGCTGGTGGCAAAGGGGTGATTGAGAGATTTCGGGATACGCGTTCAGCGAAGAGTCTGGCGGTCTCTTGCGATTGTAGCTTTTCGACGTTAAATTTTCTCACAGTAATTCTTCTTTGTTGCTCAGATTGGGATATCCGCATTCGTACCTTGGCTACAACAAGGTAATGATCCGAGTCTATGTTGGCCGCTCCGAAGGTCCGGACATCCAGAATACTGGAAGCATGCCTTGCGTCGATCGCAATATGATCAATTTGGTTGATCGTTACATGATCATTAGACCGCCATGTCTGCTTATGAATATCGAGATGAGGAAACCATGTGCTTGCTATGGTGACATTTCGCTCCACAGCGAAATCAATTAGCCTTAGTCCGTTATCAGACGTGGTGTCGTGTAGGCTATGCTTACCAACTGCCCTACCAAAGACGTCCTCCTTTCTTATTTTGGCGTTAAAATCGCCCAATACGATTTTAACGTCGTATTTAGGACATTGCTCGTATGTTTTGTCGAGGAGCTCGTAGAAACACTCTTTGGTGGCAGGCTCCTTTTCTTCCGTGGGAGCATGAACACATATTAGGCTTATGTTAGCGAATTTAGCCTTGATCCGGATAGTCATAATACGCTCGCTAACGTGTCGGAAGCTTAAGACTTCTTGCCTAAGTCTGCCGCGTATGACAATTCCGCATCCGAATAAGCGTTGTCTGTTGCCTCTGTAGCAATCACCGTAGTAGATGTCACAGTTTTTCATCCTCTTTTTGCCCGGCCCATCCCATCGCACTTCCTGGATGGCGGTAATATCTGCTTTATAGCAGTCTAGGGCCTCTGCTAGTTGTTCGGCTGCACGTGGTCTGTAAAGGGGGCAAGCATGTCGGCAAGGATTTATTTATTTCTTAAGATATATATAAAAAGTCAATCCCATCAATTGCGAAAGCTTGTGTGAACACAACTGCGAAGGCATAACACTGGCAGTAGCTTGGTTATATGGCTGAAAAAATTGTTCACTCTGTTGATGATGATTGGCTATGACATCGGTTATCGGGGAAAAAATACTGTGAATCAGAGGCAAAAGACAAAAAATAACAAAAATCCCCTCAGTTATCTGGACACCGCTCCCGGAGTTCCTCTGAAGCATAAACAACTGAGCTTCAAAAACCAACACACCAAAATCTTTCTCTCTCTCTCTATCTATTCTTTCCAATGCCCGCACGTGTGTAAACATGTCAAGGGTATTCATAACCCCTTGAGTGCTCGCAAATTATAAAAAAAAGTGCAAATTTTAATAAATAAATGAATGAAACTGTTGTGCTACCTTTCGGTTGAATCTACTAGCTTTTTCTTAGGGATCTGCTACAATACGCTATGTGTCTAGTGGCAGCACTGCGTCCCAACTCTTGGAGAGTCTGTGCCTTAGACACAGCTGCCTCTACGGTCTCGGATATGCTGCTTCCAATTGTGAAAACCACATTTTCCGGCAACCACGACAGATTGGTCTTTATACCGGAGGTTCAGTTTTTGCCGCTGCCTCGAACCTGTGGACTGAGATTACAAGATTCTCTCGCCTGGAGCGTTGTTGTCCATTCACTCCATGTGGCCGTGCCAATGTAGTCGACGTGTCTTGGCTTTTTGGACTGCTACTACATCCAACTCATACAGTTCCCGGTTGTATCTTCTCCTCCATTTGCCCTCCTCGCATATGGGACCTTATATCCAACGAAGTATTTTTCGATCAAAGGTACCCAATTTTTGTTTTGCTTTCTTACTTATCGTCCAGCACTCGGCGCCATAAAGCAAGACCGGTAATCACTCACTTTTATGTGCGAAAATAATCAATCACTTCAGTTTCTCAAGCCAATCTGCCAAATTAATTCACTCCTACCTTGTTTGTAGGCAACAGTCCGTTGTTGTGAATGATCTCATATCAAATTTTCTACCAATGGCACATGGCGTTCCGTAAGGGTCAATAATTAGGCCAGTTTTCTTCTCCCTCTACGTGAATAAGCTTCCAAATGTAGTAAAATATTTTTCGAGTCATATGTATGCTGACGATGTGTAATTATTTATAAAAAGTCCTCTTGATTCAATAGAGTTAACAACAATAAAAATGAACGACAATCTCCAAAATATTTTAACCTGGGAACAGGCTAATAACCTCCGCCTTAACCCAAGTGAATCGAAGAGTCTTGTCATTTATCGTTACCTTATGGACCTGACCGCTTTCCCTTAGATAGCACTAGGGCAATCTAATATAGAGAAAGTGGACACTGCGAGGAATTTGGGACTTACTTTCAACAGCACTTTGACATGGGATGACCACATCAACTTAGCAACCGGCAAGATCTACGGTGTGCTCCGTCTTCTTTGGGCCTCGCAATCTTATACGCCGCTTAAAACTAAGCTATTTCTAGCAAAAACACTACTACTACCTATTCTGCTATATGGTTGCGAAGTCTTTTGCAACGTCGACTACAATAGCAGCGGAAAGCTCAATGTTGTTTACAAAACTTCAATATATTTACAACTTCGGAAGGTTCGATCATTTACTTACTTCCATAGGTGGCGCTACAGTTCGGGGGGAACCTGGGCCTCAACCAACAAGTATCTCCATTTAGCTCGGTCTTTAGCTAATTGCCTCCAGTTGCGCACTCAAAGTTGGTCGATGCCCCCTTGAACTTGTGCGCGCCACCTACGGCGAGGAGGTCCTCGACTGCGTCGTCCCTCAGGGTTAGATTCGAAGACTCTGCGGGCCGGAGCGTTAATGTCCATTCGCTCTACATGTCCCAGCCATCTCAGACGTCCAATACGCAGGTTTTTGACAAAGTTTTTGTCGCTGTACAGCTCATATAGTTCGTGATTGAATCTTCTCCTTCAAAACGCGACAACGCAAACGGGACCGAATATCTTACGAAAAATTTTTCTCTCGAAGCGACCAAGGATATCTTCATCCATGTTTCAGCGCCGTAAAGCAGGACTGGGATGATCAAAGTCTTATATAGAGTCTCCTTAGTTGTTCGAGATAGGGCTTTACTGTTGAACTGCCTTATAAACCAAAAAAAAACAGAGATTGGCAAGAGTTATTTTTCGATTGATTTCTGCGCTGATCTTGTTTGTAGAATTTACAGCAGAGCCAAGGTAGACATAGTCTCTTACTACCTCGAAGTTAAAGCTGCCCTTTGTGACGTTTTGTCCAATTCGTCGGTGTTGGCTCTCCCTTCTTGTTGACAGCATATACTTAGTTTTGCCCTCGTTTATCGCCAAACCCATTTTGGCCGCTTCCGCCTCAATGCTTGCAAACGCACTGGTGACAGCCCGCTGAGTTCTTCCAATAATGTCTATATCGTCGGCGTATGCAAGCAGTTGTACAGACTTGTAATAGATTGTGCCTCCGGTGTTGGCTTGTGAGTTCCGCACAATCCGTTCAAGTACAATATTAAAAAAGTCACATGACAGCGCGTCACCTTGTCGAAAACCTTTTTTGACATCAACCGGCTGGGTGAGGTCATTACCGATCTTGATGAAGCAGCGAGCGTTCTCCATCGTCATCCTGCACAGACGGACAAGTTTGGCAGGGATGTCAAAACTAGACATGGCTCTATAAAGCTTTTCTCTATAGATGCTGTCATAGGCGGCCTTGAAATCGATAAAGAGGTGGTGAGTATCGATTTGGAATTCTTGGGTTTTCTCCAGAATCTGCCGAAATGTGCGGATTTGATCGATGGTGGACTTTTCTGACATGAAACCGCACTGATAGGGTCCAATCAGGCTGTTGATAAAAGGTTTCAGGCGTTCACACAATATCGCAGAAAAGATCTTGTATGCGATGTTGAGGAGACTGATGCCTCTATAGTTGGCGCAGTTGAGGGGGTCTCCTTTCTTGTGGATCGGGCGAACGATGCTGAGATTTCATTCATCAGGCATACACTCGTATGACCAAATCTTAGAGATGAGTTGGTGTATGCACTCTACCAATTCATCACCAGCTGCCTTTAGAAGTTCGGCTGGTGTTCCATGTCTATCTTTCTGCTTCTTTTGACTTCCCCAGACTTCTAGTTGAATGAATATCGAACAGATATGTAACTTTGGACTACTCTGTCCGATCAAAATCTTTTCCTTTTGCTCTCAAATTATCCTTAAGTAAAGTGCTGTCAATTTGGAGTACCAGCTCACAGACCTTGGGTATGAAGTTTGAAGTAAATTCATTTAAATCATTAGTCTACAGTTCGAGAAGCAGACCGGTATACGAGCATGAATTGCGTAACCCACTTTAAGGGAATCCGCACAAACATATGTCTACTACAGAAATCCTATTGCTCTCGCTCTCGTACATATTTACTAAAGCGGTGCTACAGTTCAGGGTGAACCTACTTACTTACTTATGCCCTGTATCTACTTGTGGGTCATAGGGCCTCTACTATGCCTTCGACACGATTGGACCAGAAAATCCTTAATATATTGCGCAGGCACCTATTAACGAACGTTTGCAGCTTTCTGGTGGTAGTAGTGGTCACTCTCCACGTGCTGCATCCATGTAACAGCACATTGGAGCGGAACAGTCTTAGATTGGTGTTCAAACTGATTGCATTCTTTCGCCATATTTTAGACAACATCCCGAACGCGAACTTTGCTTTGGCAAACCTGTTGGCTATATCCAGTTCGGTTTCACCATCGGTCGAAACAATACTCCCAAGATATTGGAAATCCTCTACTCTATCTACCGGTTGTCCAGCAATGTCTTGTTCCAAGGCTGATAATTTAATTTTTGCCGTATTCATTTTTAGCCCAACGACGCCTGCCTCCCTCTCCACATCTGCTGTCATTTGGTGGAGGTCCATAATTCTGTGAGAGAGTAAGCACAAATTGTCAGCATAGTCAGGAAATTTCAGTTGGGACAGTTTCGACAAAGCTGCACGAAGCAAATCGCTAATCACCAATAGGAATAATACTGGTGAAACGATACAGCATTGTCTTACCCCACTTTAGATCTCAAATTCCTCAAACAACTCCCACTATGCAGAACGTGACATTTGGAGCCTTCACATGTAGCTCTGATAATAGGAATTAGTTTATCGGGGATACCTCTCCTGTGTAAGTCACGCCAAATAAACTCCCTATTGACACTATCGAACGCCTTCTCAAAATCGATGAATAGCAGGTGGAGTGGCGGTCGATATTCAACGTACTGTTCGATGATTACCCGCAAGGTGTTGTTGTGGTCGAAACAGGAGGATCCACAGCCGAAACCTGCTTGGTCGGCATCGAATGTGTCTTCGAGATGTTGTTTGTTTCGGTCTAGGATGATTATAGCTATTATCTTAGCTAGCAGTTTCCGCACTCCATTAAATTTTCTTTCTTAGCAAGCTTGACGATCGTTCCTTTTTTCCACTCGTCAGGAAAGTTCCTACCTTTCCAAGCTTTCTCTATTAGTAGAAGCAGAAGCTCAACTGATGTTATTGGCGCTGTTCGTAAGAGCTCTGCGGGAATACCGTCAACTCCTACCGCCTTGTTGGCTTTGATCACAATAGTGACTTTATCGTTACTGGAAGTCGTGGTGCGTACTCGGACATTTCTCACCTCGGGCATCTCAGTCTGATTTGGGAGCATATAGCTAGCGAATACACGGTTCAAAACCATAGCAAAACCCTCCTTCCATCTCTTGAGCTGGACCTCATCCGAAATTAGTAAGGAACCGCCCAGGCTTTTCACTGGGTGTTGGGTGGAGCTGCGACCACCTGTCACCTTTTTGGTGATTCTGTAAACGGCCCTACTGTCGCACCTCCGTGCAGCTTCTATAGCCATCGCGTTGATGTAGTTGCGCCTGTCACGTCACATGCTATTCTGAACTTCCCTCATCTTCATGCGATATAGGGTTTCTAGCTCGTTTCTACCTGCTGCTGGAGTAGCTTTCAGTTGTTTTCGTTCGGCAATCCATCTTCAGGTATCCTCGGAAAACCACGCCCTATGTCTTCCCTGCAATCGACCGACAATTCTTTCAGCACCAGATGTAAAAGCATTTTTCACAGCACACTCATGGTCTGGATGGTTGCGTGCAGTGAGCAGGTGATTGCTTCCACACCTGGCGAAA
The DNA here is from genome assembly GCA_945910035.1 of Brachypalpus laphriformis. NCBI lineage: Eukaryota > Metazoa > Arthropoda > Insecta > Diptera > Syrphidae > Brachypalpus > Brachypalpus laphriformis. Next base: position 146,889,037 of record OX246755.1, read on the forward strand.
AGTGCTCCTTTAATTGTTGGCGCACTAAGGGATCACTTAGTCTATCGATGTTGAACCTGGGCATTCTTGTGTTGTCGAGGGATCTTCGAACTGCAGATGTGCGAAGTTGGAGAGTAACTATCATAAGATGGTGATCTCCTACTATCCCCACATCTGCCCCTCGCCTGTTTCGGACATCCAGGCGGCTGAAGGCATAATGGCCAATTTGGTTGGAGATTGCTTTCCTTTCGTTGGTAACCCAACTGGCAGGTCACTTTTCACAAGGTGGTTGGCATTGCAGAAATCCACAAACCTTTCGCCGTTATCATTGCGCTTGCCTAGTCTATGCTTCCCAATTACATGTTTGAGCCCTTCGTTGTCGTTGCCTACCTTGGCCCTCAAATCCCCCTTCACTATGACAATGTCTTCATTTGGCGTTGTGTTCAGGATGGGACTTAAGAGATTGTAGAAGCTCTCCTTCAAGCCTTAGACTAGCCCTCCGTTAGAGCCTAACACTGTATGATGGTGGCACGTCATACTCTAGTCCGGAATCTGGCCATCATAATCCTATCACCATGAGGCTACCAAGAAATTAGGCCCATTCGTGCTGTTGTAGTAAGCAGCATTCCGACTCCGGATTTCCGGATGGTCTTCCGAAATAGAGTAGTAAAGTGTTACGCGTTGGGGACTGGTACTCGCCCACTTCTAATTATTTCATTTCACTTACCCCCAAAATGTCCATGTTTCCTGAGTCAAGGAGCGAAACCTATCTTTGTCCGGGTACAATAGCCAAAAGTCGTCAACATGTGATCATTTCTTATCGGTTTCTGTAGCGAGCTGGTTTCGGTATCGCAGGTTACTGCCCAACGTTACCTAGTCAAGAATTAACACTCTAGACTACCCGCACTTTCCATTTTAGCCTATACGTATAGTGGTTTATATGTGTAGTTTCCCGGGGACCACGACTAAGAGGTAAGGCAAGCATTTCATTACGAACTTGACTGTTTGCTACTGGCCCAATAAAAATTTTGAGCAGTCAGTAGATTCCCGATCAATCGTAATGCAAATTGGGATGAACCTGGGCCTCGGTCTTTAGTTAATTGCCTCCAGTTGTGCACTCTAAGTTGGATGAGGTACACTTGAACTTGTGCGCGCTACCTACAGTACCTCCGGGTTAGATTCGAAGACACTGCGGGCCGGAGCGTTGGTATCCATTCGCTCTACATGTCCTACTCATCTCAAATGCCCAATACGCAGGTTTTTGACAAGGTTTTTGTCGCTCTACAGCTCCTATAGTTCGTTATTGATTCTTCTCCTCCAAAACCCGTCAACGCAAACGGGACCGAATATCTTACGAAGAATTATTCTCTCAAAGCGACCAAGGATATCTTCATCCGCTTTCAATAAAGTCCATATTTCAGCACCGTAAAGCAGGAGTGGGGTGATCAAGGTCTTATACAGAATCTCCCTAGTGGTTCGAGATAGGGCATCCATTTTCGTCTGTGGTCATTCAGAGATGTTAGCAACCTATCGGCAATATTTTTATCACCAGACTCTTTGAAATCCTTTTGTAATAGCTCACTTTCTTCAACCCATTCAGGGATGTACTCTTTCCATTACCCATGTGGGATGTATTTTTTGGCAGTAGCTATGACAATTCCGACGAACCTCTTGTAGTTTTGCGTGTGCGGTGGTACAAATCGGAAGCAAGCATCAACTTCATTTGAGAAAGACTCCTAGCCAGCTTTGAAAACTACAAAGTTTTGCTGTGTAGTTTACTATGGAGATTCGGATTCCTATTTCGATGATTATGGGTCGGTGTTGACTGTGCGGGAAATTCGAAAGCACTGGGAGTGGGAGTGGACAGTTTCTTTATCACTAGCGACGAAGCAAAGATCGGGATTGTAGTCGCTCCTCCATCTCCGAGAGTTAGATGTGGCTCTGTCTACTGCAGTCATCGCTGGCATATTTCCATAGGCTGCGGGGCTGTTGAAGTTGCCTACATAAACTGTTGGGTAGCCATATGTGTGGAAGACGTCCATGGCCATGCTATTTCTGTAGGTAGAGAGATGTACTAATTTGGCTTCCGAGTTGATAGATCTTAAACGTTATCCAAGATGCACCACGAGAAATCGGACTATCATTGCATCCCGCTTTTTATTTTTTATTTTTTGTGTAAACATTCTGTAAGTCGTTTTAAAACATATTCGTCATATACACAAATTTCCCTATAATTCAGTTGTCATTCAGCTTTTGATACGGTAACATCGTAATCGCTCGTGAATTAACTAATTTATTTTGTTTCTAACGTTAATTTAATTTAATTAATCATGATAGAATATTGTGGCGCTTGCAATTCTGGCATTCTGTCTGGCGATTTTGTTAGCTGCGGAGGGTTGTGCTGCAGAAAATTTCACATAAATTGTGTGAATCTGTCCGAAGCAGCCCTCCAGCTGATAAAGTCATCTGAGGGCATATGCTTCAAGTGCAAAGTTTGAAATGGCATACCATTTTTGGGTCTTTTAACCAAACTCAGTTCGTTAACGAATGAACTAAGCTTGGTTAGATCAGAAATTCGGGAGTTAAAGTCTCATTGTAATTTAAATTATAGCCCTGTATATGGCCGCAAAAAAATTAAGAGCTGAAAACAACTTTAAGTATTTATGGTTTAAAAATTCTCAATTGCTTCTTAGAAAGGTTGAAAATGGTAAGGTTATTGTAATTAGATCTTTTGATGATTTAGCTAAAATTTCAAATACCTAACTGAATTTTTATTTTTTGATTATGATATTTAATAATATTAATTTTGATCTTATTAACAACAACCTCACCATACCTATTATAAGAAACATTCGTGATAGCATATTTAGTTCTAGCTCAAATGATCTCAAAACTTTCTATGTAGTTCATCAAAACATTCGTAGTCTGCGGCGTAATTTTGATTTATTGATTTCCAATCTTGATGCCTTCATAAATTTACCTGATATAATCTTTTTGTCTGAGATTTGGATTTATTCTTGCGAAATCGATGATTATAATTTACCAAATTATAATTTTTATGCGTGTCCTAATGATTCGTATTCTGCGGGGGGAGTAGGAGTTTTTGTACGCGATTTGTTTCAGTGTGATGTAAATTGTTATAGTCTGAAAAGTGCTGACATTTTAAAAATTTCTTGCTGTATATGTAATGAATTGATCACCTTTATTGGTGTTTATAGATTTCACTCTGAGTCAATTCAGTTCTTTATTGATGAATTTTCTTCCTTTTTACATATTGAGCGGGCGGCAAATCTTATAATTTTAGGCGACTTCAACTTAGACTTGCTGAGTTCTAGCTCCGTTTCTGATTTGTACGGTGCTCTTATGTCTGAATATGGTTTAGCATCTTATATCATCGAACCAACAAGATCAGAATCTGGAACCTGTCTTGATCATGTTTTTGGACGTTTTTCTAAAACAGCCTTAAATCCTTGTGCTACAATTGTTTTTGATCTGCAAATCACAGACCACTGCATGACGGGTATTATATTTAACAGCCTTAAAAGTAAAATAAAAGACAAGTTTATCCCAGCTCGAAGAATTAGCAAAATTGATTTCAACAAACTAAACTCTGTACTACTTCGTGCTGTTTGGGAGGATGTTTATTCTGAAGTAAACCCTTCAAAGGCATACGATCTATTCATTAAACGGGTTTAGGGCAGGTTTTTCTACTGAAGATGCGCTTTTGGACTTCACCTCCTTCATTCAAAAGGGTTTGGATGACAAAAAAACTTGTGCTGCACTTTTCGTAGATATAACGAAAGCTTTTGATATGGTTGACCACAATATTTTTTTAAACAAGCTGTATAATATTGGTTTTCGTGGTTTTGCTTTCAAGTAGTTTTCATCTTATTTAAAAAATAGGACTCAAAAAGTCAAAGTCGGAGACATTTTTAGTGATATCAAAACAATTAATCTGGGTGTTCCACAAGGTTCTGTTCTCGGCCCGATTCTTTTCCTCATGTATATAAATTCAATTTTTGAGCTTCCATTTGTAGGAAAAGTAAAAGCATTTGCAGATGATCTCGCTATAGCTTATGACTCATCTAATCCGTTGAATGCAGTTGCTGACATTAACCATGATGTTCACTTGCTGAGAACTTGGTTTGCTGAACATAAGCTTATGGTCAGTGAAAAAACTAAATTAATGCTGTTTAGCCTTGCTTTTAAAGAACTCTCAGATATAAGTGTTATATTTCATACTTCGGACTGTACTAAACACTTATTATTTAATGCCAGCTGTACAAGACTTAGCTCTACATCTCTGTATAGGGAAAAAAGTGTTTGTAATGCCAAATGCTTTAAAATTGAAATAGTTCAGCAATTCAAGTATTTGGGGTTAACGATAGATAACAAATTAAACTGGACTGAACACATCTTTAATTTGAAGCAGTATCTTCTATCAACTATTCGATGTTTTTATCGTCTGCGCAGGTTTGTCTCCAATTCTACCCTTAAAACCGTTTATTTTGGAATTTTTCATTCCAAGTTAGAATATGGAATTTGCTGCTGGGGAGGAGCCTACCTTAGTAAATTGCAACCGCTAACTCTATTGCAAAAGTGCGCCTTAAGGAAAGTCTGTAATGCAACTCGGTTAGCCCACTCTATAGATCTCTTTCGTCAGATAAACATTCTTCCAGTAAGGCACTTGTTTTATTTTAAGGTCCTGAAAATATTTTTTATTAGAGGTGGTTATATGCAAAGTCCCATCTTTGACTCATACAGCTTACGCAGCAATACTTCCGCTGCTGTTGGTTTGCCTGCTTTTCGGACTACATTTTTTAGAAACACTTACACTATCGTATCTCGTAAATTATTTAACAAGCTCCCAGTTGATATACGAAATATTAGAACATTGTTGGCATTCTTAAAACGTGTAAAGTTATGGCTTCTAGGTTTTAATATATATGAAATAGAATTATTGCTGCGCTACATTGTTTGATGATTGTTTTATGTATAGTCTAATTTTTGTAAGATTCATATCACTTTTCATTTACTTGCTCATTTCTATTGAATTACTTTTTTTATTAATATTTCTTAATGTACATATATGTTTTTTTTTTTTATTGATCACCCCACACTGAAATACAAAGTTTAAAATGTGGCATTGTCTCTATTTGCTTAATATAAAATGTCACAAACTATTCTCTAACCAATGTTAATAAATAGTTGTAGTTTTTAAAAAATATTGTGCTAAGGAGAATAAGAATAAATTGAATTGAATTGAATTGAATTGAAAATAAGAACAGTGATGTGCAAAATTTTTGGTGGGCAAAATCGCATCATCACCTCCACGCGGTGCCCGCTGGATAGCTATCTGATAGTGAACTAACGATGAGCGTATGCTGAGTCTGACGATATATGTGCAGCTGAACACTCAGACCTGCATAAGCACATCTGGGTGAACTTCAGCGCGCATATGTCTAACCGGACGAGGCATCTCTTGTTGATCTGATCGGCTGAAATATGCGTCTCAGAAGTCTAGCAAGAGGTCCTCAGAAGGAGGACGTGCGGCGGATGAATTCTCTCGATGGAATCAACGGTGACGTCTACAGACCAGCGGATACCTTACTGGAGCTACTTCAACATATTTGGAGCTGAGGTCTGTAAGGATTTTCAATACTACGTCAGGGTATTGAAAAATAGATGGTGGCGGATGAACCCTTAATGGGCCAACGGCAGCGCTCATATCCCCGAAGTGGGTTACTGACATCGGTGTATCCGGCCTCTTGTCCTAGGGGTACAAAAAAAAAGGATCTGGCCCTCCAGGTTGGGGGTTGTGCCGTATGGTTAACTTCCCTACCACGTAAAAAACCTTTGGTTACGAAGCAACCAACAGCCTCGGATACGGATGATCTTACTGTTGACGACCCATGCAAACGTAACGACGTAACGACAACGATCTTCGTGTCTGCACATGGAATGTTAGGTCCCTCTACAAACCACGTGCAGCCGAACAACTTGCGGAGGCCCTAGAGTGTCTCAAAGCAGACATTACCGCCATCCAAGAAGTGCGATGGGATGGGCCGGGCAAAAGGAGTATGAAAAACTGCGACATCTACTACGGCGATTGCTACAGACAAAAAGGACAGCGTCTATTCGGGTGCGGATTTGTCATTGGAGACAGACTTAGGCAAGAAGTCTTGAGTTTCCGGCATGTGAACGAGCGCCTCATGACTATCCGTATCAAGGCTAAATTTGCCAACATTAGCCTAATATGCGTTCACGCCCCTCACGAGGAGAAGGACGACGCGACAAAGGATGACTTCTACCAGCTCTTGGACAAGACGTATGAGCAATGCCCTAGCCACGACGTTAAAATTATCCTAGGCGACTTTAACGCAAAGCTAGGAAGAGAGGAAGTCTTTAGTAGCGTGGTCGGAAAGCACAGCCTGCACGACAACACTTCCGGCAACGGACTCAGGCTAATCGACTTTGCGGCGGGGCGAAACTTTGTTGTAGCTAGTACGCGGTTCCCACGTCTCGATATTCACAAAGGAACATGGCTCTCCTTTGATCGAAAAATCGTCAACCAAATCGATCACATTGCGATCGATGCAAGGCACTCTTCCAGTATTCTGGGTGTCCGGACTTTCCGAGCAGCCAACGTGGACTCGGATCACTACCTAGTTGTAGCCAATGTACGGATGCGGATATCCACAACGGAGCGAAATCAACGAAATGCTGTGAGGAAATTTGACGTCGAAAAGCTACAATCGCAAGAGACCGCCAGAACCTTTGCCGATAGTGTTTCTTCTAATCTCAATCTTAGTCCTATGCCGCCAGCAGCAAATGCGGAAGACCAGTGGCAGCGCTGCCAAAAAGCCATCAGAGATGCCGCCTCTGATGTACTGGGTTTCTCTCGCCCACCACAACGAAACCCCTGGTTTGATGAGGAATGCCGGCAAGCACATGCAGCAAAACAAGAGGCGTACAAAGCGGCGCTGCATAGAAGGACTAGAGCTGCTTACGAGCTCTACGTGCGCAGGAGAAAAGAGGAACATCGACTTCTCAGAAAGAAGAAAAAAGAGCATGAGAAGCGCTCGATCGAGGAGATTGAGAGAATTTATTGCAGGAATAATGTTCGAAAATTTAACCAAAATGTAAAAAGAACATGACAGGGTTTCAAAGCCAAAGCAGGAGCCTGCAGGGACGAGAATGGTAATATAGTAGTAGAATCGCATTTGGTGCTGAGGATGTGGAAGGAACACTTCTGCAGACTGTTAAACGGCGATGATGACCAATATTCCGCTGTCAGGCAGAATGAGCCATTCAACAGTGACGATGGCAGTCAAAATTCCCGTCAACCCGATCATAATGAAGTGAGGATAGCGATATCTAAACTCAAATCCAACAAAGCTGCTGGAGCCGACGGCCTTGCCGCTGAACTCTTCAAGGCAGGAGGAGATGAGTTGGCAAGGAGCATGCACCAGCTCATCTGTAAAATCTGGTCGGACGAAAGTATGCCCGATGAATGGAACCTCAGCATCGTTTGCCCGATCCTGAAGAAAGGAGACCCTCTGAACTGCGCCAACTACAGAGGTATAAGTCTCCTAAATATCGCATATAAGATCCTGTCTGCCGTACTATGTGAACGCCTAAAACCGATCGTCAACAACCTGATAGGTCCTTATCAGTGCGGTTTCAGGCCTGGAAAGTCCACCATTGACCAAATATTCACACTACGGCAGATCTTGGAAAAAACCCATGAATACAAAATCGATACGCACCACCTTTTCATCGATTTCAAAGTTGCATATGATAGCGTGTATAGAGACGAGTTATACAGAGCCATGTCTAGTCTTGGCATCCCTGCCAAGCTCGTCCGTTTGTGCAGAATGACGATGGAGAACTCTCGCTGCTCCATCAAAGTCGGTAAGAACATCACCGAACCGTTCGATGTCAGGAAAGGTCTTAGACAAGGCGACGCGCTATCATGCGATCTCTTTAACATAATACTTGAGAAAATTGTACGAAACTCACAAGCCAACCCCGGAGGTACAATCTTCTTCAAGTCTGTACAACTACTCGCTTATGCCGATGACATTGACATAATCGGAAGAACTCAGCGGGCCGTCAATGGGGCATTTACGAGTATTGAGATCGAGGCAGCAAAGATGGGTCTAGCGGTCAATGAAAGCAAAACAAAATATATGCTGTCTACAAAAAAGGACACCCAACATCGGCGTCTTGGGCAGAACGCCACAATAGACAGATACAATTTTGAGGTAGTAAAGGATTTTGTCTACCTAGGCTCTATGGTCAGCTCCGCAAATGACATGAGTGGAGAGATCACACGGAGAATTACTCTTGCCAATCGTTGTTTCTATGGGCTAAAACGGCAATAGAGTAGCAAAGCCCTATCTCGAACTACTAAGGTAACTCTCTATAAGACATTAATCATCCCAGTCCTGCTGTATGGCGCAGAGGCATGGGCTTTGACAAAACCGGATGAGGATGCCCTTGGTTATTTCGAGAGAAAAATTCTTCGAGCGATCTTTGGTCCCGTCTGCATAGACGGTGAGTGGAGGAGAAGGTACAATGCCGAACTATACGGCCTGTACAAGGACATCGACTTAGCCAGAAGAGTTCACATACAGCGACTAAGATGGCTGGGTCATTTAGAGCGGATGGAGCCCAACCTTCCCGCTAAGAAAGTCTTCGAATCCAACCCGGACGGACGGCGCAGTAGAGGACGACCTCGCGGTAGGTGGCGCAAACAAGTGGAGAGGGACCTCAACCAACTTGGCGTGCGCAACTGGAGGCAGCTGGCTCGTAATCGTGCTGGCTGGAGAGGTTTGTTGGTTGAGGCCCAGGTCCACCCCGGACTGTAGCGCCATCTAAAGGAAAGGAAAGGATGTGCAAATTGATAGTCCGAATCCCGCGCCGGTTGAAACCGTTGAAGAATCAACTGCTACACCCTTACCCGTAGAGTGTATAGACGCGTCGGGTAATTCAAATATCGCCAACGGTGGAACCGAAAGTTGGAGTGAGGTTTCGCGCAAAAGCCCAAAAAAAAAACAAAAAAACGCGCTAAAAAAATAAGCCTATAATCGGAAATGATAAATCTGTTCCTAATTTCGTTGCTTCCCCCATGAAAGATTTGCATGTTGTGGGTTTTCGTGTGGACACTACCGAGGACGCGATTAGTAATTACATCTCATCGAAATTGAGTATACCGGTTGAGAAAATTAAAAGCTTTAAATTGGTTAAGTCAGCCGCTGACTTAACCAAATTAAACTACATAAATTTTAAAATTAGTCTGCCAGAAGATGTTTACGTGCGCGCCTTAGAACCATCCAATTGGCCGTCGGGTATTCGCGTAAAATTTTTTTTTGACAAAAAACGGAGTTGCTTTACCCGCAGCAGTGATCAAAACATAAACATTGATCAGCTGCGACAACCAAGCACCTCTGTTAAATATTCGGTTTACTATCAGAATATTGGTGGTATGAGAAGTAAGTTAAAAGAGATTTTCGTTGCACTCTCCAGCCACCACTATGATGTTTTTGTTTTAACCGAAACATGGTTACACCCACACATCTTCTCGACTGAAATCTTTGACCAGTCATATGTGGTTTACCGGAATGATCGATGTAGATCTATTGAGGAGCGTGGTGGGGGAGTTTTAATAGCTGTCTCATCTCACTTTCTCAGCCGGGAAATTATATTAGAGCATCGAACGGTTGAAGTTGAACACTTGTGTGTGTGTATTGATTTTGCTGATGACGTTCGTTATCAATTGTTTATTTTTGTCTCCTACGTTCCGCCGAATAGTGTGACCAGTGTGTATCAAAAGCACATTGATAACATTAGTAGTGTCGTTACTCGTCTTGGTGCCTCTCAATTACCTTGTGTATTGGGAGATTTCAATATTGGTGATGTTACTTGGAAGAATGTGGACGGTGATGAAAATTGAATCCCCTTCAATGTTAATCATGAATGGGAGCAATTGGTTATCGATGCTCTTCTATCTCTAAACTTATTTCAAATAAACAATATTCGGAATAGTTTAAATAGAATTTTAGATTTAATATTTTTGAATAACGAAATTAATTTTAATATTTCGGAAGCTTTGGATCTTATTGATTCCAATAAAATCCATCATAAAGCCTTATTTTTAGAAATAACATTTTTAAGCTACTCTAATCAAAGTATAAATAATGATTCCGCGTTAGCTTACAAATTTGCTAAGACCAATTTTATTGCACTTTCGGATTATATAAACAGTTTTGATTGGGGTGCACTGCTATAAACTATTACAAAACTACAAAAGCTTGGGATGCAAAATGTCCTTAAAGATTCATTTCCTTGATTCCCATTTGGAGTTTTTCCCTGAAAATCTAGGTGCCGTAAGCGACGAGCATGGGGAGAGATTTCACCAAGACATAATGGCGATGGAAAAGCGATCTCAAGGAAAATGGTCGTCGAGAATGCTCGCAGACTTTTGTCACCTCGAAACGAGATCATCCATCATACTTGTATAAAAATCAAGCAAAACGCATCAAAAAGTCTTAAAACAAAAATGAATATCTACAAATTTCCATGTATTTTCACTTTTTTAAATAAACAGATTTTTCTAAAAATGTGGATGTTTCCCAAATATTTTACAGACGTATTTTAAACAATTTCATGCCAAGATATAAAAAAAACATTTTGGAAGAACGGCAAAAAAAAAAAATATTTTATTTGTCCAGTGTAATTTAAAGAAGATCCCCGTGCAGGGACGGGTTAAGAATATCACTGCAGCGCCCCCCCAACAACTAGCGCTTGTCGTAAAAGGCGACTAAGGGGACAAATCAGATCTAGGCAATACAACACCCAAGTGAGCCTAGCGACACATATACTACCATAAAAACCCTCCCACAAGTGTGCATGCGAGTCCGTGGGTTGACACGACTGGAGATCACCGGTGTCATAAAAGAAAGATCAAACAATACTAAAACAGGAGCATGCACGTGTCAAACAACAAACACCATCGCAATATGGTGCAAAAATTGTATTGCAAAACTGTATCATTATGATAATACTTGCAAAAAGGAAAGGCACTACCCCGCCAGGCACTACCACTGCTGTGCATGGTACTGATCCTGGACCGAGCAGAAATGTTCGGGTCAGAGCTATACGGATTCCGGGGGCTAGCAACACAATGAAACAGTTTGGACGCAATTTAAGGGTCGCGAGTTGGAACGTTGGAAGCATGACCGGTCGAAGTTACGAGCTGGAAGAGATGATGAATAGAAGGCGGATGGACATCTTGTGTGTCCAAGAGACGAAATGGAAAAACACCGGGAATCGGGCGGGTTTCTTGGACGTTAGGACAAAAGATTACAAGATGTTCTACTACGGAACGGAAAAGGCTAGGAACGGAATCGGTATCATCCTTGCGGCAGAGCTACTTGGAAACGTCTTGAGCATTTCGAAGTCCAGCGACCGTTTGATGTCTCTCAAACTAGTAATACAAGGAGAGGTGTGGAATATTGTCAGTGCATATGCTCCCCACAATGGGTGCAATCAGATAGATAAAGATGCATTTTGGCTAGATTTCCACAATCTCCTTAAGAACATCCCAAAGGAAGAATTTCTGTTTGTTGGAGGAGATTTGAATGGACATGTCGGGAAATCAAACGAAGACTATTAAGACTGCCATGGAGGACTAGGATATGGCACCAGGAACCTTCCTGGTGAAGACATCCTAAGCATGTGCAAATCACACGGTCTTATCGTGTTAAATACCATGTTCATCAAACAAAGCCGACACCTGATCACTTACAGCAGTGGTGGAGATGAAACTCAGATTGACTACCATTTGGTAGGCAGTTTCATGAAGCCTCGGGTAAAAGATTGCAAAGTGATCCTGGGAGAGGCAATCGCTCGTCAACACCGTCTCCTGCTAACAGAAATTTTTATGAAAACACCAAAGAAAAGCAAACAAACAGGGGTCTCTGAGAAAATCAAGTGGTACAATCTGGACAAAGAAAAAGGCGATGCTTTTGTTTTCGTAATGAAAAATTACCTCTCTCACACCATCAACGGAGCTGAGGATGAAGAGTGCAGAGCACAAAATATGTGGGATTCCCTACAGCGAACTTGCTTAAAGAAGGCCAAATCACTGCTAGGAGCTTCAAAAGGCCACCATCAACACGCCAAAGAAACATGGTGGTGGAGTGATGAAGCTAAGAAAGTGATAAATGAGAAGAAAGCGGCTTTCAAAGCTTGGTCAATGTGCCCCCCTAATAATAGTGACGAAAAAGCTCGCCTCGAAATGGAATACAGGTGCTGCAAGAAAAAAGCGAAGAAGAAGTGCGCTCAGCTTCAAGCAGAGAGTACGGAGGGCCTGTATCGGGAGCTGGATAAAATATTTTCCCCGGTTGCTGATGCAAACCAGGCTATCCAGGAGCTGCGAAGACACAATATGAACAAGAGTGCCACTATCTTCAAAATAGCCGCCCAAAGAAGGAAGAATGCTCAGGAGATTCGTTCGCCAAAGTTCATTAGCAATGCTCATGGCCAGCTTCTTGTGGATGACGACAAAATTCTGCAGAGGTGGCGGCAGTATTGTGAAGAGCTTTTGAATGAACAGTTTCCCCGGCTATACTTTCCAAGAGCCACCCCTAACTGTGAAGAAATACCCGACATTACAGTCGAAGAAGTTAGTGAGGCGGTCAAATACTCCAAAAAACGAAAAGCGGTTGGGCCAGACGAGATACCCTCTGAGTTCTGGAAAAAGATGGGAGACATCGGGTTCAGATGGCTCAGAATTCTCATCTCCAAATTCGTGAGAGGTGATCCAATGCCGAATGAATGGAGGGAAAGTTACCTTCTCCCTGTATACAAAGGGAAGGGTGATACGCGAAACTGTGATCACTACCGTTCGATCAAGCTGATGTCACACACCATGAAGATCGTTGAGCGGGTATTAGGTGGCCGACTGCGAAAAATAATACGGCTGTCTGATGATCAGTGCGGGTTTGTCTCGGGTAAATCAACCACAGATGCAATCCAAAGTATAAGGATCATAATGGAAAAACATCGTGATTCCTTAAGGGATTTGCATATTGTATTGGTTGACTTTGAAAAGGCATTCGACAGACAACCACGAGATCTGATATGGGTGGCGCTAAGACATCGAGGGGTTCCAGAAACCTATGTGCAGATGATTATGGACATGTACGAAGGAGCAAAGACAAGAGCAAAATGCCCCGCTGGAGTAACCGAAGAGTTCCCAATCAAAGTCGGGGTGCACCAGGGAAGCGTTTTAAGTCCTTTGCTCTTTATTACAGTCCTTGATTATCTGCTTGAAGGTAAAGTGATGGACACCAAGGTACATCAGTTATTCTTTGCTGACGATGGAGCCATCATAAGTGAGGATCCTACATCCCTGCAACGAGCACTTGATGTTTGGGTGGACGTTTTGGAGGGAAATGGGTATCGCATTAGTTCAAAAAAGACAGAGTACTTGTGCTGCCCGTTCTCTGATCCACTCAGGTCCATTCCAGACATTTATTTGAATGGAACAGTGCTTCCCAAGTGCGAAAAGTTCAAATATCTGGGATCTATGATCAATAGCAAAGCAACTTGTGATGACGACATCAATCATCGTGTAAGCGTAGGGTGGATGAAGTGGCGAGAAAATTCCGCTATCTTCTGTGACAGAAAAATGCCCCCTAAGTTGAAAGGAAGGCTCTACACCGCAGTTGTGCGTCCAGCGCTCACATACGGTTCACAATGTTGGACGATATACAAAAAGTATGAGAGTAAATTAACGGCAGCTGAGATGAAGATGCTTCGCATGACAGCAGGAGTGACAAAGCTTGATCGAATAAGAAGTTCGAAGATCCGTGGAAGCTTTCACATCAAGGAAACCATCGTACAAAAAATAGAGCGTGACCGGCTCAGTTGGTATTGCCACGTTCAAAGAAGAGATCATTTGAACCCTGTTAAAAAGGCAATATCAATGCACGTTCCAAAGACATCGCGATGTAGGAAAGGCAGGCCTATAAACGCCTGGATCAGACAAATGCGACGACATCGGCATTTCATTGGCCTCAGTAACCGAGTGATCCAAAATCGGCAGGCCTGCCGATATTTTCTGAGGTCAAATAGGCGAACCCCACAGGCCGATCAGTAGAAATGCGGTGAAGTGGGAGGGTTGTGATCCCTTGTTTTCGGATCATAGCCTCGCTGATAAAAAGGAAGAAGAAGATTGGGATGCACTGCTGAACACCCCCAATATAAAAGGTAATTACGATGTATTTATGGGAAAAATCAATTCTGGTTTTGAGTTATTTGTACCTAAAACGCGTCATAATAATCGGTTTAGAATTCCTTTGTCAAATAAAAGATTGGTTAATTTGCGAAATGTAAAAAGAAAAGCTTATTCAGCTTATATTTTGAATAAAACGAACTCTAATCGTGAACTTTTTTTGAGATTCCGAAAAGAATATGAGTTCTTTAATAGATTTTTATATAGACAATACGTCTTGTCTGTCGAGTCTTCGGTAAAGAGTAATGGTAAATCATTTTGGAATTACATTAACTTAAAAAGAAATACCTCAGGCTTGCCGAAGGTTATGGAATTTGAAAATGTAAATTCAACAGATTTGAAAGGAACTTGTGACTTATTTGTCAACTTTTTTGAGTCGGTTTATAATGAGTCTCGAGTCCAGTCAACGATGAGCCATTACTCCAATATTAACGAATTATTGGATATTGGTGTGTTGCAATTCTCGGATGAAGACGTAATAAACGCGCTGCAGAAACTGGAACTAAACAGCAGCCCTGGCCCTGATGGCGTCCCTGCAGTAATATTGAAAAAGTGTATATCCTCCTTCTTTCATCCACTTAAAATTATTTTTAACCAGTCGCTCATGACTGGAGATTTTCTTAGCGAATGGAAATACTCCTTTATTACCCCAATTTTTAAAAGCGGTTTGAGACATAAAGTTGAAAACTATCGACCTATATCAAAGCTTTCTGCAATACCTAAATTGTTTGAAAGTATTGTTAAAGATAAGCTTTTTTTCGCGGTTAAAGAAGTTATTTCCAATAATCAGCATGGCTTTGTCCGTGGTAGGTCATGTACTACGAACTTAACTTTATTAACTAATTATATATTTAACAGTTTTGAAAATCGCTTACAAGTTGATGTACTCTACACTGATTTCACTAAAGCTTTTGATAGAGTACATCACACTTTACTTTTGGCTAAACTTAAATCGTTGGGTTTCCACTCTTCAATGCTGATGTGGTTTTCCAATTATTTAAGTAAGAGAAGGCAATTGGTAAAGGTCGATAGTTTTACATCTCGCGTAATAGAAGTAACATCTGGCGTTCCACAAGGTAGTCATCTGGGCCCGCTGCTGTTTATTTTGTTTTTAAATGATGTTCACGGTATATTTAATTTTTGTGAGATTTTAACATTCGCGGACGATTTAAAATTATTTGCACGCATAAAAAATACATCTGACTGCATTCGTTTTCAGTCAGATATATACAGGTTGTCTGAATGGTGTAAACATAATGCTTTAGAGCTTAATATTTCCAAATGTAAGATCTTTACAGCGTACCGCATTACAGCACCGCTTTTTTATGATTATTTTATTAACGATATTAAACTTCTTCGTCTTTATGAAGTTAAGGATCTCGGGGTCATATTTGACACTAAATTGAATTTCTCATTTCATTATGATTACGCCATAGCTAAGTCTAACTCTTTGTTAGGCTTTCTTAAACGAAATAGTAAAGACTTTAGAGATGTTTATTGTCTTAAAACTATTTACTGTTCGTTGGTCAGGCCTTATTTAGAATACTCTTCCATCATTTGGGATTCACCTTATGTTGTTCAAGAGCTTAGATTCGAAAGAGTTCAAAAGAATTTCACGAGATATGCTGTCCGTAAATTGAACGTGTTTGACGAACTTCCTAATTATGATGAAAGATGCAAATTAATTGGCTTGCAAACCTTAAGTTTCAGGCGTAAGGCATCTTCCGTCATATTTATCCGCGACATAATTAATTATCACATAAATTCACCAGATTTGATTTTTCTTATAAATATATATGCTCCCCAGAGATCTCTCCGGGTGAGAAATTTACTTTTCGACAAAAGGCATAGAACCAATTATGGTAGGAATGAGCCTATTACCAGGTGTATATGCACTTTTAATGAGCTATGCAATGAAATTGATTTTAGCTTACCACGATTACAATTTAAAAATTGCGTTTATTCATTGATTTTTGATCAATAATAATATTTATTTTGTTTATTTGAAGTAGTCTATGAGATGCAAAATCGGTAGATGATCTCCTTAGTCGCGCAACAAACATCTGTTGTGTAAAGCGATACTGAGAGTATACACTCAGAGAACGTAGTGTTCTGTGTGCTCTGTGATGGATATAAAAAAAAAAAAAAAAAATTCTCTACATTTTTTCAATGTGTGAGGTTTTATTTTTAAGCCCTCTTTAAAAGGTTTTCTATTTTTGCTTCAAAAATACGAATGAAAACGATACCATGTGCCTTTATCCTTTCAGCGATGCATGCTCAAAGTGTACACTTAGTCTTCAGCTTAACTTCCAACCCACCGGGCGTACATGTCTACTTCTTTGGAGAGAGTATAATAAGCTGCTTACAATCCTTCTCCAAGCAAACTGCTTTTGATTTTTTTACTGAAGTTACTGAGTAGCGTAATTGGAGCAAAATCCTTCATCTTACTACCTTTTACGATTTCTTTGGAAAGATGGCTAGAGTAGGTGGGTGCAGACATTCCTTGCTTCGATGAAGCACTCTGGATATCGATTTATATTTTTCCTTGAATATGTTTGAAGGAATGTGTAAGAAATGTAATGCTGAAGCTGTTTTGATGAATGTATCTCAAGGCCACCAATAAGGTATGCCTGAAGGACATGAATTGAATCGAAATCAGAACACCTCCGCAGACTATTTGATTGCGACTGCAGGTATAATTAACCAGATCTGCATGTTATTTAAGGACACGGTAGGACATAAGCCTAGTCCAATTCATCAAAACCACTTCAAATGACCCGTAAATTAATAACCGAAGCCCAACATCTAATGTCCACACCGCAATCATTCCGACATGAATTGTTATTGAATCAATTTCTGATTGCCCGGGAGATTATTTTCAGCCCGAGGAGACACATCAGCACAAGGGATTGGATTTGTAGTGATCTCTGAAGTTGTCTCCTGCTTGTTGCTCACCGGCCTAACTAGGTCCTTGTCTGTAATGCTGCATCATGTTGGAATGGAAATTTAAATTTATTACATCTTACGGATTATGACTTGAGTTTTGATAGGTTGGAGCATCTCTTGTGTACGGTCCCTTGGAGCAATCATTATCGTCAATTGAAATCCCCATCAGTACCGAATTTCTGTTTTGGTGTCCTAGGGTACGTGGCAAATTGTAAATATGTGCAAATGTGCTGGTGTTGATTGTTCGGTGCAAAACCCCAGGTCGATAAAAGGTGAGCAGAGACAGAGTACTGCAGATGACAGGGATGATATTGATTTTACCCAACGTTACTGTGTTTATGGGGATAGAAGTCATCCATTTGGGGTGGCAGAGGGTATGAGTTCAATGCCCTGGCATTGGATGCGTACTTATCAGTGGGTTGGGAATTATTTGCATTCGATTCGTTGATATCAGCTTGGGGAATTCGCCTCAATGCGGTGGGATGATGATGATTAAGGTTTAACAGATAAGAAGTTAATTTAATTGGATTTGCATATATGAAGGCAATTGTTTACTTTTTACAGGACCTATGCAGAGGGGGTGGCTTCTGCCAAAAGGGTAGAGTTCAATTCCCTAGATCCTTTATTTCATTGTGTTTCGATATTTATGAGATGACCATTTGTGATCTGGGTCCCTTTTGTGTCCTTTTGTCTACTTTAACCCGAAAGGGTGGGTACTGGGAACACCCATGACAAGGCTTTAAAAAGGATGATGGAACATTTTTTTAAGGATTGGGTTATGGCGGACGTGCTCTTTGATTTGGGTACTTTTGACAGATTTTAACCACTTGGAGTTTATGTCTTACCAGGGGACAGCACCGCAGGATAACAATTTAATATATTAACACACATTTGTCTAAAATGCTGAGATGACAATTAAAGCTTATTTTTGAAACGCAAAAAGGATAATTCTGGAATTTGTTTAAAGTATAAATTATGCTTAGTTCGTTCATTTAGCGGAAACGTATAGTTATTCGTGGATAAAAAGAGCTTACAGGTGTAAATTATTAGAAAAGTCGTAACAAGTTGTAAGACATTGTGGCAGATACTTCGTGTTTGCCTAATCTGGAGAGAGGTCGCATGGAACTGCTCATATGAGAGCTAAAGTCGTATAAATGGGATTCACTATGTGCAATCGGACTCCCACCAATGAGGACAGTTGCCTATATCAATCCAATGAAATGCCCTCACTTACAGATAATTACCATTGCAAAGTGGGGTGCGAACAATAGACATATGGTACTTCTCGCGGTGCACCCTGGGTAAGTCAAAAAATCTATTCATGATGATATCCACCTTCAGATAGGGGTTAGAATTTATCCGAGGTAGGCATGCCTGTCGTAAGAGGCGACTAAAATCCACAAAGCGGAGACGAAAACTTCGCAAAACTTGGAAATAAAAAACAAATGACCCGGTCCTCCTGGCAGGGGGTTTGTGTGTAGAAATGACTGTACTACCCAATAAAATTAATACGGTTACAACAAATATGGCAATGAACAAAACAAATGATATAAATACCCCAGGTGGCAGACCAGGTAAAGTGGAAAATCCACCCTCCCTGGAGGTCGGTCCCATGGATTCTGGGGGGACCATTTATTGCTACATAAACAAAACTCAAGAAGGAGTTCACTCACGCCGAGAACTTCACCAAAAATGATAGCGTCAAAAAGCCTTAGAGCCGAAGATAGCGCTATAATTGTAAGTATTCCGAAAATACAAAACCAGAAATCTGCAACTGAAACCAGTGTAATTGAAAGTGAACCTAAAACAGATTCACAAGCGAAAACAAAATCAAACAACTATTACAATGAATGGCAAGCTTAACTTGAAGCAAGGAAAAATCTTGAAATAATAGTTGCAAGTTTGCAAAACCAAATAAGAGAGCTGGAAAAAAGGGTCACCATTCTGGACTGCTCTAACAATTGTCCGGCCCAACCTGCCCAGCAAATTACAAAAAAGGAATACCTCACAGATGAAGAGGAGCTCGCACTGGAAACAGACAGCCATCTACGAAAAAGCGCAAGGCAGAAGACAGTCCTGAATTATCTGCAAGAAGACAGGATGCTAAATAAGCAAATTTACAAGGTAAGACAAGTGATAAAAGGCTTGGAAAGATAACCACTGGTTTGGAAAAACAGCCATTACCACCACCAATAATGATCTCGGGAGTAGACAGATTTGGTGAGTTAAAAAAAGTAATAGAACAAAAAACGAAAAAGACTTGTAAATTCACATCCTATAATAACAATAAATGGAAAATAAATGTCGATGACAGTAACACATATAGAGAAATCACTGAAGAATTGACAAAACAAAGTTCCAGTGGCACTCATATGAAAATAAAGCTACTAGACCAGTTAGAGTAATAGCCAGAGGTCTTCACTTCTCGTGTGATGAACACGATATCGTCGAAGACTTGAGTAACAAAAAATTTAGGATTTTGGAAGCCTAAAACCTAATTAAAAAAGAAACCACACAAGGTAGCGATGGGCAACCAATGACAAGAAACAGAAAATTACCTCTTTTTATGCTCTCTTTTCATAATCAAGAAGAAGTCGAAAAGATATATAACATGTTGTTAAGATCGAGCCAGTTCGAAAGAATTCAAACCCAATACCCCAATGCAAACGATGCCAAGCTTTCAGGCATACGCAAAGTTATTGTAAAAGAGATTTTGCTTGCGTTAAATGCGAAGGAAAACATCCCACAAATAATTGTCCCCTAAAGAAGGACGAGAAAGCAAAATGCATCAACTGTCATGGTGATCACCCAGCAAGTTACAGATGGCAAGTTGTCCGATGGCAAAAGAATATCAAGAAAGGAAAAGTAAAGCTACTAAAATCAACAAACGAAATGCATCCAATAATAAAAGCAAGCAACAAGTAAACGCTGAAAACAAGAAACTAGACAAATTGCCAATTGCTGCTGAGTGACGAATATACCAACTGTAGGAAGTAAATCATATTCCCAAATTGTGAAAAATACACGAAAGGAAGAGGAAATGTTGGTAAACGAAATGCTTATTACTATTATCCAAAGATTGGATAGTCAGGATAAAATTATTAAACTGCTGAGCAAAGAAGCAGGAAAAAAAACAACAAAATATTATTGATTAAAAATAATCTAAATGTCGCAACGTGGAATGCAAATGGTTTACTCCAACATATCCCTGAATTTCAGGTTTTTCTATGTAATGGAGATATTGATGTTTGCCTGATTTCTGAAACTCATTTCAAACAGGGAACTAAGATTAGAATTCTTGGGTATCTTTGTTTTCACTCTCCTCATCCAGCTGACAGTGCCAGGGGAGGGAGTGCTGTGATTGTGAAAAGTACCTTGGATCACTACGAATTGCCAAAAATAGCAAAACAAACAATGCAAGTAGCGACAACAAACATAGAAACTAAAGGCAAGGAGTTTAAAATAGCTGCGATATACTGCCCACCCAAGCACTCGCCTACAGAGGAAGACCTAATTGATCTCTTCCAAATGTTAGGTAACAACTTCATCATCGGTGGTGATTTTAATGCAAAACATACATATTGGGGCTAAAGACTAATAACAACAAAAGGCAGGAAGCTGTACAAATAAGGGCGAAATTTTAACTGTGAATTTATTTCGACTGGATCACCAACTTATTGGCCATCTGACCCAACGAAAATACCTGACGTTATCGACTTCTTCATAACGAAAGATATTAATAGAAAAGAAGTTAAAGTTAAAAGCAGTGATGATCTGTCATCGGATCATACACTTGTAATTCTAACAGTCAATTGTTTATCGATAGAACAGATAAAAATCCCAATCCTAACAACTTCTTCTCGAATGTTTCATTAACCTTAGGTCCCCACTAGCCACAACAAAAAAAAATTGACATTGAAACAGAATAATTCATTGCCGATGTGCAACAGGCAGCAGAAGATAGTACACCAACTTATCAACAAAAAAAAAAAGGCTTCGGTGAAATACGCCACAAAAATCAAGCAACTTATACTTGAAAAGAGAAGAGCTCGTAGAAAATGGCAAGCGACAAGATATCCTGGCGATAAAACCATTTTTAATAGACTCAATAATAGGCCTAAAAAACTATTACTGAATCCAAAAATGATTCTCTAGCTAAATACCTTTGTAATCTCACGGCTGATAAAGTCACAGACTACTCCCTTTGGAAGGCTGCTAAACGTTTAAAGAGACCTCAAGCGCAAGATCCCCCGTTGAAAACATCTGATGGGAAATGGATCGGCTATCCAAAGGAAAAGGTTAAACTCTTTTGTCAGCACCTTTCAAATGTTTTCAAACCGTTTCCACCTAGGGTAGCAAATAAAGATGTTGATTTCTATAACAGAGTAGACGAAAAGGAAATTCCTTATGTTTCGTTAAGAGAGATCGAGACATGCATTCATAAAATAAATAATAGAAAATCACCAGGTTATGATCTTATAACTGCTCAAATCTTGAAGTAACTCCTCCAACTGCATTGTTGAAACTCAAGCTTATAATTAATGCTTGCTTTAAACAAAGGTATGACCCACATCACTGGAAGATAGCAGAAACTATTGTTATTCCTAAACAAGGTTAGCCTTTATCAGAGGTTACCTCATATAGGCCAATCTCACTTTTACCGTTATTTTCAAAAGTTATTTTCGGGAAACTCCTTCTTAAAAGGTTAGACCCAATTATAGAGCAGAGAAAGCTTATCCCTACCCATCAATTCGCGTTAGGTATAAACACTCGACTATAGACCAGGTGCATCGTATAACTAATGTTATAGAAACGGCACTGGAAGAAAAACAAATTTGTTCTGCAATATTCTTAGACGTTGCACAGGCTTTTGATAAAGTTTGGTATAAGGGTTTAGAGTATAAACTTCATAGGGATCTACCTAAACAGTACTATGAGATCCTTAAATCTTATATAAGTAATAGATTCTTTAGAGTTCGTTATGGCTCAGCGTATTCTCAACTTAAAGAAATACAAGCAGGTGTTCCACAGAGAAGTGTTCTAGGACCCACCCTGTATTTATTATATACGAGTGATATACCGCATGCGAGTGATACCATGATAACCACATTTGCAGACGACGCTGCTCTTCTATCAACAGATGGATGTGTGGCTAAAGCTACAGAAACGTTACAAAATTCAATTAACGAGATATGTGATTGGACGCAGCGATGGCGAATTAAACTTAATTAGTCAAAGTCCATCCATACCAATTTTACAAATAAAAAAATAACGAATCTTCCCGTGGTTATCAATAATCAAGTAGTTCCTTACTCTAACACAGCTAAGTATCTCGGTATGAATCTGGATGCTAAACTGAAAAAGAAGGAACATGTGAAAAAGAAAGTAGAAGATCTAAATATTAGATATAGAAAACTTTATTGGTTGTTAGGATATAACTCAGAACTGTCCATTGAGAATAAAAACCTATTATACAATCAGCGGTCGAATCGCGTCCTCCTTCAACGGATGACTAGTGACGTAATTTGTATTATGTTGTTGGTAGATCTAGCAACAACATACATACAAATTACGGGACGTGTTATCCGTTCATGGAGGACGCGATTCGACCCCAAATATTAAAACCCGTTTGGACACATGGTATCCAATTATGGGGTTGCACAAAGAAAACAAATGTTCAAATGTTGCAAACATTTCAAAATAAGGTCCTTCGGGGAATAGTGAATGCTCCATGGTACATTAGAAATAGTGACTTGTATCGAGATTTGCAGATCGACCTCGTAGCAGATACAATTAAGAAGTACGCAATGCGTCACAACGAGCGTTTGCAGATGCATATCAATCCTGAGATAGACGATGTCTTAAATGTACGAAATAATATTCGTAGGTTAAGAAGAACCAAGCCCCATGAACTTTTTTGACAATTACGAGAGCCTGTATTTAAATTATAATACCTTCTCAAACCCGACTTAACGTTGAAAATAAAATCTTTGTCGATCACTAGTTGATTGGTCATGATCAAGGAGGTGTTTTTAGTGCGGTTAGAGTCCCACACTACTTTGGGTTTCTAACCCCACTGTGTCTTTCGAGATTTTAACCTTCATAAAAAAAAAAATTTTCGGATATCGAATATCTTTCATATTTAGAACCTTTGCAATGTAGTCAAAATGTATCTTAAGCGTTGTTAGATACAACGGTGAGAGCTCCGTCTCAATGTGCAGCATGTTGTTTGGCGGGGTCATCGGCAGGCGCAGCATTCGTTTGAGAAAGAAGCTCATTTAGTTCGTTTCGCGTGTATTCCCTTACTTTTAATACATACAACATAACCGATCAAAAGCTTCGAAGATGCGATATTTTGCAGCAAGCCTGATGTTTTTATTTAGCATGCATTCTTTCCATGTTAAGCTAATGTCTTATTTTGCTTCTTAAAATGTTTCCTTTAGATGCAAGCTGATGCGCCACCATCGTACAGTGTTATGCCCCAACGAATGGCTCGTCTACTACTACGGAACGGAAAAGGCTAGGAACGGAACCGGTATCATCCTTGCGGCAGAGCTACTTGGAAACGTCTTGAGCATTTCGAAGTCCAGCGACCGTTTGATGTCTCTCAAACTAGTAATACAAGGAGAGGTGTGGAATATTGTCAGTGCATATGCTCCCCACGATGGGTACAATCAGAGAGATAAAGATGCATTTTGGCTAGATTTCCACAATCTCCTTAAGGACATCCCAAAGGAAGAATTTCTGTTTGTTGGAGGAGATTTGAATGGACATGTCGGGAAATCAAACGAAGACTATGAAGACTGCCATGGAGGACTAGGATATGGCACCAGGAACCTTCCTGGTGAAGACATCCTAAGCATGTGCAAATCACACGGTCTTATCGTGTTAAATACCATGTTCATCAAACAAAGCCGACACCTGATCACTTACAGCAGTGGTGGAGATGAAACTCAGATTGACTACCATTTGGTAGGCAGTTTCATGAAGCCTCGGGTAAAAGATTGCAAAGTGATCCTGGGAGAGGCAATCGCTCGACAACACCGTCTCCTGCTAACAGAAATTTTTTATGAAAACACCAAAGAAAAGCAAACAAACAAGGGTCTCTGAGAAAATCAAGTGGTACAATCTGGACAAAGAAAAAGGCGAGGCTTTTGTTTTCGTAATGAAAAATTACCTCTCTCACACCATCAACGGAGCTGAGGATGAAGAGTGCAGAGCACAAAATATGTGGGATTCCCTACAGCGAACTTGCTTAAAGAAGGCCAAATCACTGCTAGGAGCTTCAAAAGGCCATCATCAACACGCCAAAGAAACATGGTGGTGGAGTGATGAAGCTGAGAAAGTGATAAATGAGAAGAAAGCGGCTTTCAAAGCTTGGTCAAAGTGCCCCTCTAATAATAGTGACGAAAAAGCTCGCCTCGAAATGGAATACAGATGCTGCAAGAAAAAAGCGAAGAAGAAGTGCGCTCAGCTTCAAGCAGAGAGTACGGAGGGCCTGTATCGGGAGCTGGAGAAAATATTTTCCCCGGTTGCTGATGCAAACCAGGCTATCCAGGAGCTGCAAAGACACAATATGAACAAGAGTGCCACTATCTTCAAAATAGCCGCCCAAAGAAGGAGGAATGCTCAGGAGATTCGTTCGCCAAAGTTCATTAGCAATGCTCATGGCCAGCTTCTTGTGGATGACGACAAAATTCTGCAGAGGTGGCGGCAGTATTGTGAAGAGCTTTTGAATGAACAGTTTCCCCGGCTATACTTTCCAAGAGCCACCCCTAACTGTGAAGAAATACCCGACATTACAGTCGAAGAAGTTAGTGAGGCGGTCAAATACTCCAAAAAACGAAAAGCTATTGGGCCAGACGAAATACCCTCTGAGTTCTGGAAAAAGATGGGAGATATCGGGTTCAGATGGCTCAGAATTCTCATCTCCAAATTCGTGAGAGGTGATCCAATGCCGAATGAATGGAGGGAAAGTTACCTTCCCCCTGTATACAAAGGGAAGGGTGATACGCGAAACTGTGATAACTACCGTTCGATCAAGCTGATGTCACACACCATGAAGATCGTTGAGCGGGTATTAGGTGGCCGACTGCGAAAAATAATACGGCTATCTGATGATCAGTGCGGGTTTGTATCAGGTAAATCAACCACAGATGCAATCCAAAGTATAAGGATCATAATGGAAAAACATCGTGATTCCTTAAGGGATTTGCATATTGTATTGGTTGACTTTGAAAAGGCATTCGACAGACAACCACGAGATCTGATATGGGTGGCGCTAAGACATCGAGGGGTTCCAGAAACCTATGTACAGATGATCATGGACATGTACGAAAGAGCAAAGACAAGAGTAAGATGTCCCGCTGGAGTAACTGAAGAGTTCCCAATCAAAGTCGCGGTGCACCAGGGAAGCGTTTTAAGTCCTTTGCTCTTTATTACAGTCCTTGATTATCTGCTTGAAGGTAAAGTGATGGACCCCAAGGTACATCAGTTATTCTTTGCTGACGATGGAGCCATCATAAGTGAGGATCCTACATCCCTGCAACGAGCACTTGATGTGTGGGTGGACGTTTTGGAGGGAAATGGGTATCGCATTAGTTCAAAAAAGACAGAGTACTTGTGCTGCCCGTTCTCTGATCCACTCAGGCCTATTCCAGACATTTATTTGAATGGAACAGTGCGAAAAGTTCAAATATCTGGGATCTATGATCAATAGCAAAGCAACTTGTGATGACGACATCAATCATCGCGTAAGCGTAGGGTGGATGAAGTGGCGAGAAAATTCCGCTATCTTCTGTGACAGAAAAATGCCCCCTAAGTTGAAAGGAAGGCTCTACACCGCAGTTGTACGTCCAGCGCTCACATACGGTTCACAATGTTGGACGATGTACAAAAAGTATGAGAGTAAATTAAGGGCAGCTGAGATGAAGATGCTTCGCATGACAGCAGGAGTGACAAAGCTTGATCGAATAAGAAGTTCGAAGATCCGTGGAAGCTTTCACATCAAGGAAACCATCGTACAAAAAATAGAGCGTGACCGGCTCAGTTGGTATTGCCACGTTCAAAGAAGAGATCATTTGAACCCTGTTAAAAAGGCAATATCAATGCACGTTCCAAAGACATCGCGATGTAGGAAAGGCAGGCCTATAAACGCCTGGATCAGACAAATGCGACGACATCGGCATTTCATTGGCCTCAGTAACCGAGTGATCCAAAATCGGCAGGCCTGCCGATATTTTCTGAGGTCAAATAGGCGAACCCCACATGCGGATCAGTAGAAATGCGGTGAAGTGGGAGGGTTGTGATCCCTTGTTTTCGGATCATGGCCTCGCTGATAAAAGGAAGAAGAAGAAGAAGAATGGCTCGTCTAAGCACGAAAAGGAGAACTTCTACAATCTCTTAAGTGCCGCCTTTAACTTCTTCTTCCTCTTCTTCCTTTTATCAGCGAGGTTATGATCTGAAAATAAGGGATCATAACCCTCCCACTTCACCGCATTTCTACTGATCCGCCTGTGGGGTTCGCCTTTAACACAACGCCAAATGGAGACATTATCATAGTGAAGGGGGATTTGACGGCCAAGGTAGGCAACGACAACAAAGGGCTCAAACATGTAATTGGGAATCATAGACTCGGCAAGCGCAATGATAACGGCGAAAGGTTTGTGGATTTCTGCAATGCCAACCACCTTGTGAAAAGTGACCTGCCAGTTGGGTTACCAACGAAAGGAAAGTAATCTCCAACTAAATTGGCCATTATGCCTTCAGCCGCCTGGATGTCCGAAACAGGCGAGGGGCAGATGTGGGGATAGTACGAGATCACCATATTATGATAGCTTCTCTCCAACTTCGCAATACTGCAGTTCGAAGATCCCTCGACAACACAACATCGATAGACTAAGTGATCCCTTAGTGGCCAACAATTAAAGGAGCACTTTTCGCCAGGTGTGGAAGCAATCACCTACTCACTGCACGCAACCATCCAGACCATGGGTGTGCTGTGAAAAATGCTTTTACATCTGGTGCTGAAAGAATTGTCGGTCGATCGCAGGGAAGACGTAGGGCGTGGTTTTCCGAGGATACCTGAAGATGGATTGACGAACGAAAACAATTGAAAGCTACTCCAGCAGCAGGTAGAAGAGAGCTAAAGTCCCTATATCGCATGAAGATGAGAGAAGTTCGGAATAGCATGTGACATGACAGGCGCAACTACATCAACGCGATGGCTACAGAACCTGCACGGAGTTGCGACAGTAGGACCGTTTACAGAATCACCAAAAAGCTGGCAGATGGTCGCAGCTCCAACCAACACCCAGTGAAAAGCCTAGGCCGTTCCTTACTAATTTCGGATGAGGTCCAGCTCAAGAGATGGAAGGAGGGTTTTGCTATGGTTTCGAACCGCGTATTCGCTAGCTATATGCTCCCAAAACAGACTGAGATGACCGAGGTGAGAAATGTCTGAATGCGCACCACGACTTCCAGTAATGATAAAGTCGCTATTGTGATCAAAACCAACAAGGCGGTAGGAGTTGACGGTATTCCCGCAGAGCTCTTATGACCAGCGCCAATAACATCGGCTGAGCTTCTGCTTCTATTAATAGAGAAAGCTTGGAAAGGTAGGAACTTTCCTGACGAGTGGAAAAAAGGAACGATCGTCAAGCTTCCTAAGAAAGAAAATTTAATGGAGTGCGGAAACTGCTAGCTAAGATAACAGCTATGATCATCCTGCAACGAACCAAACAATATCTCGAAGACACACTTGATGCCGAAGAAGCAGGTTTCCGCTCTGGATCCTCCTGTGTCGACCACAACAACACCCTGCGGATTATCATCGAACAGTATGTTGAATATCGATCGTCACTCCACCTGCTGTTCATCGATTTTGAGAAGGTGTTCGATAGTCTCAACAGGGAGTTTATTTGGCGTGCCTTACCCAGGAGAGGTATCCCCGATAAACTAATTCCTATTATCAGAGCTACATATGAAGGCTCCAAATGTCACGTTCTGGACAGGGGGAGGTTGTCTGAGGAATTTGAGATCCAAAGTGGGGTAAGACAAGGCTGTATTCTTTCACTAATACTATTCCTATTGGCGATTAGCGATGTATTTCGTGCAGCTTTGTCGACGGGAAGCGAAGGAATTCGATAGACTCCTACATCCCAACTGAAATATCTTCACTATGCTGACAATGTGTGCTTACTCTCTCACAGAATTATGGACCTCCACCAAATGACAGCAGAGGTGGAGAGGGAGGTAGACGTCGTCGGGCTGAAAATAAATAAGGCAAAAACTAAAATTATCAGCCTTGGAACAAGGCATTGCTGGACAACCGGTAGAGAGAGTAGAGGATTTCCAGTATCTTGGGAGTATTGTCTCGACCGATGGTGGAACCGAACTGGGTATAGCCAACAGGATCGCCAAACCAAAGTCCGCATTCGGAATGTTGTCCAAAATATGGCGAAGCGATGCAATCAGTTTGAGCACCAAAATAAGACTGTTCCGCTCCAACGTTGAATCCGTGCTGTTATATGGTTGCAGCACGTGGAAAGTGACCACTACTATCACCAGAAAGCTGCAAACATTTGTTAATAGGTGCCTGCGCAATATCTTACGAACACCTGTACGAGAGAACGGGTCAGAAACCAATAGGCACAACAATCCAACGACGGAAGTGGCAGTGGATACGTCACACGTTCCGTAAGGGTGACAGTTTCATAGCGAACCGTGCTATGCAATGGAACTCTTTAACTCAGGATGGCAGAAGACCTGCCGGTCCGAGGAGGACATGGCGCAAAACAGTCAAGAAGGAGGCACGGCAGTTGGGGAAAAGTTGGGGAGAACTCAGGCACATTGCCAGAAACCGTATACGATGGCGCATAGGCGTAGTAGAGGCCCTAGGACCCACAAGGAGATGCAGGAGATAAGTAAAGTAAGTAGTTTTCCCGCTACCGGCATGGCTTTTTTTAAAAGGATATTCGAATATCCTAACCGAAAGTAATAAAAAGCGGAATAATTTTATTTAAAGTCCTTTATTGGAAACAAGGATTCGCCAAAATAAACGAGAAAGTGTTCAGAAAAACACCTGGGGTTGGAGCTCATTGCAATGCGTTAATCGACAGGACGGGGTTGCTTTGCACATATCCCCTTACCATGAATAATACTGCGACACAAGCCTCAGATGTTGTCTAAACACATAATGCTTATGTAAATTTTTCTAATCTCAAAGCCTAACCCTTTGAAATGTTTTTATTTTATTTCCTGAAGGACATACCGCCTCACATATCCAATTTCACAATAACCACTGAGGCAATCGCATTCACCTGTCTTCACCCTTTTTTTCCGTTCGGTCTATTGGTTTATATTTTCAATTTCTTATAATTGGATTGTCATTGCGATGAGATTGCCTATCTAGGTGTGGGGCGTGGGAAAATTGAATGCAATTGTGTCCCAACCTGCATCGTTAAGGCTGAGAAAAACAAGACGGCACGACGGCAGCTCCTTTGTCACGTCCACTATTACCCGAATGTCAATCGATTACATTTAAGGCTGTCAATTGCCAAAGTGGAGAGATGTCTTCCTCATTTGAACGATGTGGCGGCGGCCGGCGTTGGCAATGAAAAGGGTGGCGTGCCTACACCTCACAATGGCCACGACAACGACGACGACGACGACGCTGACAAGGAACATTCATAGGCTCCCATAATGATGATGCTGATGGTAATGATGACGATGAAAAGGACGTCATTTCCTCGACCAACGATGTGTTAAGTGTTTCATGCTTTTTCGTATTTTTTCTTCTTCCTGTCGTCCTTTCCCAATAGCTTGGACGTGTTCAATAAGTTTCATGTCATCCTTTGTCTCGCATGTATTTGTAGGAAAGGACGAACACACCAGATCAATAAAATGTTCGTGTCCTTGATTCTCTAATCGAAGCCAATCCTATGCGGACTAGTACATTTGGGTGGAGTAGGCCACGGAAATCAGAAACCGGGACGAATCTAAATGTGCCCGGCGATGTCGATGGTCGTAAATAATGCGGCGATCGTTAGATTTATTTTTATTCATGAAAATTGCGGTAAATAAATCACTATTTATTGATTTGGGATGGGGCTATTTATTTTCTCTTGTCTTCCGCTTGCCTGTTTTTGTGTTGTCTTTGCTTCCTGCAGGATTTCATGGTCACGCATGAAAATTTCCTGCTGGATGTTATGTATATATTTTTTTGTGGAAGGAAGATAACATGAATTTATGTCAGGCTATGCCTTTTTTTTCAAGAGTAGTGTACATTTTAATTAAAAGCATGAACTGTATACAAAAACATGTGCCTACCTAGTAGAATGGTCAAGGGGCTGCTTAGATGTTTATATTGAGGATTTATGGTTTTATTTCGATGAACTCTGAACTTTGAAATGGTATACGTAAACCCTTCCAAGGGAATATTCAAATTTCAAAGAAAATTCGTCAGAATTAAGGCAAAGCGAGAGATTGACATGGTACTAAGCAGAGTTCTGAAGTTTAAATCTCAGACAGTTATTCCGAGAAACTTAAGATTCGGATGGGTGCTCATGTTACAAGCAGATGTTTCTCGGAGTGATTTCTTGAATAACTGAAGGAGACTAAACATTTTAAGGGATTTTCAAGGTATTTTTATTGACAGTTTCTAAGTAATTGGCCCTTTTTCTGAAGACCAGTTTATTGCATTGATTCGTCTAAAGGCGTATATTGGACCTCGGACTTAATCCCAAATAACTTAAAGTTACAGTCGGGGTACGGATTTCGAATGCTATGAAATCATAACAATCGATACCCCAAACGGCTGTCACTCTTTAAGGTACATAAATTGTTTTTCCAGGACCTACAAAGCGATCTACAATACCTGACTTGGCAACACAGTTGTCCTTGGCCAATGCAATTGCAAATTCACCTTTCTATTCTAGGTTAGGTTAGGTAGATGGGTGGGTTGTGACAAAGGAGTCACTGCTCACTTAGACCAACAGTTCGGGTCCATTGTGCCCAATCATTTAGCTCTGGAAACGCTGTGAAGATAGTCCGCTGTTAGAACCACGCAGATGGTGATCTGAATCTCAGGATTCAGCTCTACATTGCATAACTCCTCCAGCTCCGAGAAGAAATAACTACGAAGAGTTCTCATTCTTCTGACTGATAGGGCAGGACAATCACACAGCAGGGGATGAACAGATTCAATTTCTTCTTCGTCGTCATTGTCGTTCCGCGTGAATGCCAATGGCACAATGACCACTAATAATGCCAGAATCGACCCGTGCGTTATAACGACTAAGTTTCACCACAGAAGTTTGTCTCTTCTTCTGTTTGTCTCTTCTTCTTGCCCTGGCGGTTGCACATGTTTCCAGATGAACGTAGCATCTGTTTGCTCGACCAATGACTTCATCTTCTATCTTCCTCCAGAAGGAGCTGATTGGGGTCACTACAAAGAGAGGGGTCGCCATACATGCAGCGCCCACTCTTTTCTAGCAAGTTCGTCAGCCCTGTCGTTTCCTTCGATATCCATATGCCCTGGTACCCAGCAGAGGGTCACCGCATTGGGTCTAGATATTTCGTTTAAGAGTGATTTTCAGGTTCTCACAAGCCTCGATCTAATTAGTCCATAGCCTTAACAACTTACTACTTATTTAGGTGGCGCTACAATTCGGGGTGAACCTGGGCTTCAATCAACAAGCCTCTTCATTTAACTCGGTCTTTAGCTAATTGCCTCCAGTTGCGCACTCCAAGTTGGTCAAGATCCCCTTGAATTTGTGCGCGACACCTACGGCGAGGAGTTCCTCTACTGCGTCGTCAATCGGGGTTAGATTCGAAGATTCTACGGGCCGGAGCGTTGGTGTCCATTCGCTCTACATATTCTAGCCATCTCAGACGTCCAATACGCAGTTTTCTGACTAGGTCAATGTCGCTGTACAGCTCGTATAGTTCGCGATTGAATCTTTTCCTCCAAAACCCGTCAACGCAAACGGGACCGAAAACCTTACGAAGAATTTTCTCTCGAAGTGACCAAGGATATCTTCATCCTCTTTTTACAAAGTCCATGTTTCAGCGCCATAAAGCAGGGCTAGGATGATCAGGGTCTTATACAGAGTCTCCTTACTTCTTCAAAATAGGGCTTTACTGTTAAATTGCCTTATAAGCCCAAAAAGAAACAGCGATTGGCAACAGTTATTCTTCGCTTGATTTCCGCGCTGATCTAGTTTTTAGAGTTTATAGCAGAGCCAAGGTAGACAAAGTCCCTTACTACCTCGAAGTTATAGCTGCCCACTGTGACGTTTTGTCCAATTCATCGGTGTTGGCTTTCCCTTCTTCTTGACAGCA
This sequence comes from Brachypalpus laphriformis, assembly GCA_945910035.1. NCBI lineage: Eukaryota > Metazoa > Arthropoda > Insecta > Diptera > Syrphidae > Brachypalpus > Brachypalpus laphriformis. Next base: position 146,921,609 of record OX246755.1, read on the forward strand.
TATACTTGGTTTTGCCCTCGTTTATCGCTAAACCCGTTTTGGCCGCTTCCGCCTCAATGCTTGCAAATGCACTGGTTACAGCCCGTTGAGTTCTTCCGATAATGTCTATATCGTCGGCGTATGCAAGCAGACTTGTAATAGATTGTGCCTCCGGTGTTGACTTGTGAGTTCCGCACAATCCGTTCAAGTACAATGTTAAAGGAGTCACATGACAGCGCGTCACCTTGTCCAAAACCTTTTTTGACATCGAAGGTCTCGGTGAGGTCATTACCAACCTTGATGGAGCAGTGAGCGTTCTCCATCGTCATCTTGCACAGACAGACAAGTTTGGCAGGGATGTCAAAACTAGACATGGCTCTATATAGCTCTTCTCTATAGATGCTGTCATAGGCGGCTTTGAAATCGATAGGGAGGTGGTGAGTATCGATTTGGACTCCTTGGGTTTTCTCCAGGATCTGCCGAAGTGTGAAGATTTGATCGATGGTGGACTTTCCTGGCCTGAAACCGTACTGATATGGTCCAATCAGGCTGTTCATAAAAGGTTTCAGGCGTTCACACAATATCGCAGAAAAAATTATGTATGCGATGCTGAGGAGACTGATGCCTCTATAATTGGCGCAGTTGAAGGGGTCTCCTTTCTTGTGGATCTGGCAAACGATGCTGAGATTCCATTCATCAGGCATACACTCGTCTGACCAAATCTTAGAGATGAGTTGGTGTATGCACTCTTCTTCCGACTTCGTGAGCGAGCGTATTATGACTATCCGGATCAAGGCTAAATTCGCTAACCATGCCTCCAGTATTCTGGATGTCCGGACCTTCCGAGCGGCCAACATAGACTCGGACCATTACCTTGTTGTAGCCAAGGTACGAATGCGGATATCCCAATCTGAGCAACAAAGAAGAATTACTGTGAGAAAATTTAACGTCGAAAAGCTACAATCGCAAGAGACCGCCAGACTCTTCGCTGAACGCGTATCCCGAAATCTCCCAATCACCCCTATACCGCCAGCATCAAGTGCCGAAGACCAGTGGCAACGCTGCCAACATGCCATCAGAAACGCCGCGACTGATGTGCTGGGTCTCGCTCGCCCACCACCGCGAAACCCCTGGTTTGACGAAGAATGCCGGCGAGTGCATGCAGCAAAACAAGAGGCATACAAAGCGGCGCTGCAAAGGAAGACGAGAGCTGCTCGTGAACTCTACGAGCAAAAGAGACGGGAAGAACATCGGCTTCTCCAAAAGAAGAAGAAAGAGCATGAGAAGCGCGCGTTTGAGAATATCGAGAGTCTATACTCCAGGAACAATGTACGGAAGTTTTACCAAAAGGTAAAAAGAACGTGTCAGAGAAGTAATACCCGTACAGAAACCTGTAGAGATGAGAATGGAAACCTCGTAGTAGAATCACAGTCGGTGCTGAGAATATGGAAAAACTACTTCTGCAGACTGTATAACGGCGACGAAGACCAACATCCCGCTGTCAGGCAGAATGAACCATTCAACATGGACGATGATAGTCAAAATTTCCGTCCACCTGACCAAAACGAAGTGAGGATAGCAATATCCAAGCTAAAATCGAACAAGGCTGCTGGACCTGACGGCTTACCGGCCGAACTCTCCAAGGCAGCAGGGGATGAATTGGTAGAGTGCATACACCAACTCATCTCTAAGATTTGGTCAGACGAGTGTATACCTGATGAATGGAATCTCAGCATCGTTTGCCAGATCCACAAGAAAGGAGACCCCTTCAACTGCGCCAATTATAGAGGCATCAGTCTCCTCAGCATCGCATACATAATTTTTTCTGCGATATTGTGTGAACGCCTGAAACCTTTTATGAACAGCCTGATTGGACCATATCAGTACGGTTTCAGGCCAGGAAAGTCCACCATCGATCAAATCTTCACACTTCGGCAGATCCTGGAGAAAACCCAAGGAGTCCAAATCGATACTCACCACCTCCCTATCGATTTCAAAGCCGCCTATGACAGCATCTATAGAGAAGAGCTATATAGAGCCATGTCTAGTTTTGACATCCCTGCCAAACTTGTCTGTCTGTGCAAGATGACGATGGAGAACGCTCACTGCTCCATCAAGGTTGGTAATGACCTCACCGAGACCTTCGATGTCAAAAAAGGTTTTGGACAAGGTGACGCGCTGTCATGTGACTCCTTTAACATTGTACTTGAACGGATTGTGCGGAACTCACAAGTCAACACCGGAGGCACAATCTATTACAAGTCTGCTTGCATACGCCGACGATATAGACATTATCGGAAGAACTCAACGGGCTGTAACCAGTGCATTTGCAAGCATTGAGGCGGAAGCGGCCAAAACGGGTTTAGCGATAAACGAGGGCAAAACCAAGTATATGCTGTCAAGAAGAAGGGAAAGCCAACACCGATGAATTGGACAAAACGTCACAGTGGGCAGCTATAACTTCGAGGTAGTAAGGGACTTTGTCTACCTTGGCTCTGCTATAAATTCAGCAAACAAAATCAGCGCAGAAATCAATCGAAGAATAACTCTTGCCAATCGCTGTTTTTTTGGGCTTATAAGGCAATTCAACAGTAAAGCCCTCTCTCGAACAACTAAGGAGACTCTATATAAGACCTTGATCATCCCAGTCCTGATTTACGGCGCTGAAACATGGACTTTATTAAAAGAGGATGAAGATATCCTTGGTCGCTTCGAGAGAAAAATTCTTCGTAAGATTTTCGGTCCCGTTTGCGTTGACGGGTTTTGGAGGAGAAGATCCAATCACGAACTATACGAGCTGTACAGCGACATCGACCTAGTCAAAAAACTGCGTATTGGACGTCTGAGATGGCTAGGACATGTAGAGCGAAAGGACACCAACGCTCCGGCCTGCAGAGTCTTCGAATCTAACCCCGAGGGACGACGCAGTAGAGGGAATCATCGCCGTAGGTGGCGCGCACAAATTCAAGGGGACCTCGACCAACTTGGAGTGCGCAACTGGAGGCAATTAGCTAAAGACCGAGCTAAATGGAGAGGCTTGTTGGTTGAGGCCCAGGTTCACCCCGAATTGTAGCGCCACCTAAGTAAGTAAGTAAGTATGCACTCTACCAATTCATCACCAGCTGCGTTGAAAAGTTCGGCCGGTAAGCCGTCAGGTCCAGCAGCCTTGTTGGATTTTAGCTTGGATATTGCTATCCTCACTTCGTTTTGGTCAGGTGGACGGAAATTTTGACTATCATCGTCTATGTTGATTGGTTCATTCTGCCTGACAGTGGGATGTTGGTCTTCGTCGCCGTTATACAGTCTGCAGAGGTTTTTCCATATTCTCAGCACCGACTGTGATTCTACTACAAGGTTTTCATTTTCATCTTTACAGGTTTCTGTGAGGCGAAACCCACAGGCGGATCAGTAGAAATGCGGTGAAGTGGGAGGGTTGTAATCCCTTGTTTTCGGATCATAACCTCGCTGATAAAAAGAAGAAGAAGAACAAGAAGAAGGTTTCTGTACGGGTATTGCTTCTCTGACACGTTCTTTTTACCTTTTGGTAAAACTTCCGTACATTGTTCCTGGAGTATAAACTCTCGATATTCTCGAACGCGCGCTTCTCATGCTATTTCTTCTTTTTTTTGAAGAAGCCGATGTTCTTCCCATCTCTTTTGCTCGTAGAGCTCACGAGCAGCTCTCGTCTTCGTTTGCAGCGCCGCTTTGTATGCCTCTTCTTTTGCTGCATGCACTCGCCGGCATTTTGTCAAACCAGGGTTTCGCGGTGGTGGGCGAGCGAAACCCAGCACATCAGTCGCGGCGTTTCTGACGACATGTTGGCAGCGTTGCCACTAATCTTCGGCACTTGATGCTGGCGGCATAGGAGTGATTGAGAGATTTCGGGATACGCGTTCAGCGAAGAGTCTGGCAGTCTCTTGCGATTGTAGCTTTTCGACGTTAAATTTTCTCACAGTAATTCTTCTTTGTTGCTCAGATTGGGATATCCGCATTCGTACCTTGGCTACAACAAGGTAATGATCCGGGTCTATATTGGCGGCTCGGAAGGTTCGGACATCCAGAATAGTGGAGGCATGCCTTGCGTCGATCGCAATATGATCAACTTGGTTGATCGTTACATGATCATTGCACCGCCATGTCTGCTTATAAATATCGAGATGAGGAAACCATGTGCTTGCTATGGTGACATTTAACGGCTGCCCGACTGTATATAGGCGGTGATCGTTTTACCAACGTGACTTCGGTCTTAAAGACGCTGCAGTCGTCGTTCATTGTTTATTCTTAGGGCTTCGCAATAAACTCCGGCTCTCGTGCCAACGTCCATCTAAGAACTCTCGGTATAAAACATCAGCTCCTTTTTCTTTATAGTTCTTAGGTTCTTCTAGTCAGGAATTCTTGTAGTGAATCTCCTTTCAAATGCTAGCATCGGGTTTATATGATCAGTTTCCGTCAATCCACTAGTAGTTCCTCATCCAGACAAAATGGAGTCATAGTCGTAAAGGCTCGATGACTGCAAGCGGCATTTTCTCAGTCTTACAGCGGTTTTGGCCGCCAGACTGCTACAGTGTATAGTAAGCCGAATGAAACTTAGTGTGGTTTCCATTGCCGCTGTTGGTGTTGTTCTCATTGATCCCATGACTCCGATGCACGCTGCCCTCTGGATTTTGGTAAGGTTTGAAAGCTGGTATTGCTTCTCAAGTACCGTCCACCATACTAGGGAATCATATGCAAGAATGGGTCTGACAACCGCCGTGTATATCCAGTACACCACAGGTGGTTTGAAGCTCAACGCATTACTGAATGCCTTTTTGCAATAATAGAAAGCTACGCTTGCTTTTCTAATGCGTTCGACAATGTTATCCTTCCAGTTTAGTTTTTAATCTATAATTACGCCAAGGTGCCGAGCTGAACTTGAGATACTAAGTTCAATACCACCGACATTTGTGGGTCTGAAGGTAGGGATTGATCTCTTCTCAGTGAAAAGGACTACCTCTGTCTTTGAGGTGTTCACTCCCAGCCCCTTACTGCTGACCCAGTTATCCACTGGTTGTAGTGCGAGATTAAGTTTTTCACTTAGGACTGGAGAACATTTTCCTGAAATCAGGATAACCACATCGTTGGCATAGGCCGTTGAAGTCGTTTTCCTTCAGTACATATTACCAAGATCTCATCCACTATAAGGAGCCATATTAGAGGAGACAGAGCTCCGCCTGCGGGGGTTCCTCTGCAGGCCCTTCTCCGGATGGTTATATCCCCTTGCGTTGAGTATATAATTCTTGATTGAAGCATCTGTGCAATCCATTTGCAGAGGCCGGTGTTAAGATGAGCTCTGTGTAGGTTTCTTAAGATCGCGGTCAGCCTTTACGTTGTTTAACGCCCCTTCAATGAACGCCCAAGAGTGAACTCTTTGAGGTGGAGGGATCTTTCTATGCTTGATACGACCCTGTGGAGGGCTGTATCTACCGATCTGCCGCAGATGTATGAATGTTGTGATTTATATAGATAAACATCGCCGATCACGTTTCTTATGTAAACATCTATTAACCGTTCCAATGCTTTCAGCATAAAAGACGACAGACTAATAGGTCTTAGGTCTTTTGCGTTTGTGTGGCTCGCTTTCCATGTTTTGCGAATAATAACAACGTGCACCTCCCGCGATGCTTTAGGTACATATCGCAGCTTAAGGTATTCCGTGAAAACACGCTTAAGCAATGGAATAGCAATATCCACTGACTCTTGCAACATCACAGTTCAAATTTAATCCATTCCTGGTGCTGTGTACGGAGAAAATGATTTAACTGTCCAAGCTATCTTATCATCACACCTTTCTATTTTAGTCATTTGTCGACGATCTCTTTACTGAAAACAATCTATTTAATTGAAAATATGAGTATATTTAAACTATGGGCAGTTAACCCTAACTCTCCAACCCACTTTTCTGACGGTCTTCCTACACTTTTAGATGTTTTTTGGGGTAAGTGATAAGAGGAAAGTAGCCCTTTATGATCAACTTTCAGCCCCAGCGTTTTCAAAGCATGATCTGATAAGCTTTTACTTTTAATGCTACAACTTATGTAAAATCCTATCAAAACAATGATTTACGAGTATTAACTATCCTTTACTGGAGGAGCATGCAATGCATGTTGGGGACCTGCACTACTGAAACCGATACTACTCGTATGCCTCGGATAATGACTGATCACATGTTGACGACTTTCGGCTATTGTATACAGACATAGAGAGGTTTCTGGAATGCAAAGACGCTCCTCGACTCGAGTAGTGAAGGTCCTTACAATGCCAGATTTCTTCAATTGGAAATAGAATTCATGCGATATCAACTGGAGATTTTAGGGGTAAGTGAAATAAGACGGTTAGAAGCGGGCGAGTACCAGTCCCCAACGCATAACACTGCACTACTCTATTCTGGAAGACCATCCGGAAGTCCGCGCGAATATGGAGTCGGACTTCTGTTAACAACAACAGCACGTAATGGCCTAATTTCCTGGCAGCCTCATGGTGATAGGATTTTGATGGCCAGGTTCCGGACTAGAGTACGATGCGTCACCATCATAAAGTGCTACGCCCCAACGACGAAAAAGAGAGCTTCTACAATCTTTTAAGTGCCGCCTTCAACACAACAGCAAATGGAGACATTGTCATAGTGATTGGGGGATTTGAATGCCAAGGTAGGCAACGGCGCCGAAGGCCTCAAACATGTAATCGGGAAGCATGGACTAGGCAACCGCAATGACAACGGCGAAAGGTTTGTGGATTTCTGCAATGCCAACCGCCTTGTGATAGGTGGCACCATGTTTGAGCACAAGACCTGCCACAAAGTCAGCTGGGTTTCCAATGACCGGCAAGCAACCTCCAACCAAATTGACAATTTTGCTATCAGCCGCAGCCTTAGAAGTAGTCTCCTGGACGTCCGAAACAGGCGAGGGGCAGATGTGGGGATAGTACGTGATCACCATCTTATGATAGCTACTCTCCAACTACCCACTGCTGCAGTTCGAAGATCCCACGACAACACAAGAATGCCCAGGTTCAACATCGATAGATTTAGCGATCCCTCGGTGCGCCAATAATTAAGGGAGCACCTTTCGCAAGGTGTGGAAGCAAGCAGCAGCTCAATGTCCGCAACCATTCAAGACCATTGGTGTGCTGTGAAAAATGTTTTTACATCTGGTGCTGAAAGAATTGTCAGTAGATCGCAGGGAAGACATAGGGCGTGGTTTTCCGAGGATACCTGAAGATGGATTGACGAACGAAAACAACTGAAAGCTACTCCAGCAGCAGGTAGAAGAGAGCTAAAGTCCCTATATCGCATGAAGATGAGTGAAGTTCAGAATAGCATGTGACGTGACAGGCGCAACTACACCAACGCGATGGCTATAGAAGCTGCACAGAGGTGCGACAGTAGGACCGTTTACAGAATCACCAAAAAGCAGACAGGTGGTCGCAGCTCCACCCAACACCCAGTGAAAAGCCTAGACGGCTCCTTGCTCATTTCGGATGAGGTCCAGCTCAAGAGATAGAAAGAGCATTTTGCTATGGTTTTGAACCGCGTATTGGCTAGCGATATGCTCCCAAATCAGACTTTAATACCCGAGGTGAGAAGTTCCCGAATACGCATCACGACTCCCAGTAAAGATGAGATCATTACCGCGATCAAGGCACTCAAAACCAACAAGGCGGTAGGACTTGACGGTATTCCGGCAGAGCTCTTACGAACAGCGCCAACAACATTAGCTGAGCTTCTGCTTCCACTTGTAGAGAGAGCTTGAGGAGCTGAGAGCTTTCCTAACGAGTGGAAAAAGGGAATGATCGTCAAGCTTCCTAAGAAAGGAAATTTAATGGAGTGCGGACCCTGGAGGGGTATCTGCGTGCTGCCTGCTGTAGCTAAGATAATAGCTAAAATCATCCTGGAGCGAATCAAACAACAAGACACACTCGATGCCGAACAAGCAGGTTTCCACTCTGGATACTCCTGTGCCGACCACATCAACACCCTGCGGATTTTCATCGAACAGTGTGTTGAATATCGATCGCCACTGCACCTGTTGTTCATCGATTTTGAGAAGGCGTTCGATAGTGCCAACATCGAGTTTATTTGGCATGCCTTACACGGGAGGGGTATTCCCGATAAACTAATTGCTATTATCAAAGCTACATATGAAGGCTCCAAATGTCACGTTCTGTACAGGGGGAGGTTGTCTGAGGAATTTGGGATCCAAAGTGGGGTAACACAAGACTGTATCCTTTCACCAATACTATTCCTATTGGTGGTTAGCGATGTGCCTCGTGCAGCTTTGTCGACGGGAAACGGGGGAATTCGACGGACTCTCACATCTCAACTGAAACATCTTGACTACGCTGCCGATGTATGCTTACATTCTCACAGAATTATGAACATCCACCAAATGACAGCAGATGTGGAGAGGGAGGCAGGCGTCGTCGGGGTGAAAATTAATACGGCAAAAACTACAATTATCAGCCTTGGAACTAACTCATCAGCTCAAATATGCATTGCTGGACAACCGGTAGAGATAGTAGAGGATTTCCAGTATCTTGAGAGTATTGTCTCGACCGATGGTGGAACCAAACTGGATATAGCCAACAGGATCGCCAAAGCAAAGTCCGCGTTCGGGACGTTGTCCAAAATATGGCGAAGCAATGAAATCAGTTTGAACACCAAGATAAGACTGTTCCGCTCCAAAGTTGAATCCGAACTGTTATATGGTTGCAGCACGTGGAGAGTAACCACTACTATCAGCAGAAAGCTGCAAACGTTCATTAATAGGTGCCTGCGCAATATCTTAAGGATTTTCTGGCCCAATCGTATCTCTAATGAACACCTGTACGACAGAACGGGTCAGGTACCAATAGGCACAACCATCCAACGGCAGAAGTGGCAGTGGATAAGTCACACGTTCCGTAAGGTGACAGTTCCATAGCGAGCCATGCTATGCAATGGAACCCTTTAACTCAGGATGGCAGAAGACCTGGCGGTCCGAGGAAAACATGGCGCAGAACAGTAGAGAAATAGGCACGGCAGTTAGGGAAAAGTTGGGGAGAACACAGACACATTGCCAGAAACCGTACACGATGGCGCGTAGGCGTAGTAGAGGCCCTAGGACCCACAAGGTGATACATAAGTAAGTGTAACCGCTTAATATCCTCGAGCGCGCTTCTCATGCTCATTTTTCTTCTTTTGGAGAAGCCGATGTTCTTCCTGTTCCTTTTCGCTCTTGACTTCCTTTGCAGAACCGTTTCATATGCCTCTTGTTTTGCTGCATGTACTTTACAGGTGTGTTCACATATGTATATGTATAGAGAAAACAAGAAAAGTCAGCGAAAATAAATTTCACATTATAATCCTGGATACTCTCCTTTATTTTAATTGGGTTGAATCACTAAGGAGATTGCGATATACAATACAATCTCCCTGCTGCAACTCCAATCGGACTCGCAGCGACCGTATACATCACCAAAGATCTCACGGATTCTTCTTCAAAAATAAACCATTCATTTCAACAGCCCTGATCCTTTATACGTACGTATGCCTCTCACATCCATTACACAGATGTGCTCAGTTTAAATCCGTCTACTGCCTCTCAGACAGACATTTTAATACCCCGGTCTTAGCGAAAAGGTTCGGTCACATCTGCCGGTATGTCGTTGGCTACGTACGGTGCTTTCCCCAAACAGCCTTGCCACCATTAATAATACCTTCCAGCTTTTTCCCAGAAAATTTACACACACATATGTCAGACGAAAATAAACCCATCTCGGAAATTTTTTGCCACCTACAGGACACTTTTCTCCGTTTGCAAAAATAAAAATAAAATAAAAATCACCCCGAATACAAGGATAATAAATCTTTCCTGCAGCAGTTCTATGCATTTTAATAATGGAAACAAACTTAAACAATATCCTGTGCTACCCCCGCGAAATGAGTCCTTTTTCTCTCCTTTCATCCTAATTGTGCCTGCCCGCTACTGCTACCATCGCGTCATCATCGCCACCGATGCTGTACTCCTTCGGTATGTCGGCGTCAGCTTTTGATACGATTTGGAATCATGCCCAAAGCTTGGCAGGAGCTCGTAAATTATACCACAAAAATTTAGGTTACACCCAGTACCCTACCCGTTTGTTACACATTTTTGGTTGGTTTTCTGGGAGAGGATTTTGCACCCGCAAAAAAAATTCCCTTCCCGGCTAAATTATTTGTTTTTATCCCATCTAATTTGCGGGGATCCTTTTTTTTTTTTCGTGTGAGTTACTCGTAGATGGTTTTCACGTGCGTTCCCACTATGTCAATTACAGAACTTCACGTTCGACTTGGATGCCATTAGTATTCCATAGAGGCATTGGCTTATGAAATTTATTTCATTAAAAACTTTGCAAACTACTTACACATGCATGTATTCCCCGGGCAGGATTTAGAATCCTGTGCAATGCTTTACTTTTTTTTTTCTTCTCTCGAAGTCTCTTTCGACATGTGATGGGTTAAGAGGGCGTAAAAAATAGGCAACAAAGGGGAATTTATTACCATTTATACGGCGCGCGTTTTGTTGAAAAGGATCCTCCCTCCCCTCTCACTCTCTGTTGGATTCAGGACAAACAAGGCAAATAGCGTTTCACACAAAAGCGATCCACTGGAAGAATACAAACTTCTTTTTTTTTCCCTCCTTGTTCTAAAGTCCTTTTTTGGGGCTAAGCTGGCAATTAGGTCGATTAACCCAGAAGAACTCGGAGAATCGCACGAGTAGACCCCGAAAGCGATATTATTATTATTCCTGGCTGTTGGAGGCTCCACTGGCTAACCACCTCCTCCACGTAACCATTTTACAAATGCATATTTATTCGTCCTTTTGCCTCAAGTTGTATCCGCTTTGCAATGTGTATCCCATTTGAGATGGAAACGAGTTGATTTCTTTTTGAGGGAACATATCCTAACCACAGCCTGTTGCTGGGTGGGGGGATCTATGGATGTGAGCGGATGTGTTTCGTTATGTGATCCAGTTTTTTTTTTTCCTTGGTTTTTGGGAGCCTAGGCTAAAACGTTGATTACTTTGACTGAAAAGGAGCTTTGTGTTTAACGGGGAACATTTTGAAAATGTTTAAAAGGGAACGGATGTGTGCGTGTGTTTGAACCAGTTTCTGGAGTATGTTACCAGGCGATGTGGTTATGACCACAAAAACGAGGTCATCTCGAATATTTAATTATTTCGTTGAGCAGAATGCTGTACAAACGATTTGCCTAATGTAGCAGAGATGAAAAGGATTTTACGGTGCTTAACGTTGTACGAGTGAGGTTTCTATTAGGCGAATGTGGTTTTGGAAGAATATAATCATCGTTTCGGGGTTTATTGCGTAGTTTTTCGGGTTATAAATGGTGGTGATAGTTTTTTATTCCAAAGGATGAGTGTTGGACACGAAGGCCTGAATATTATTACGGGTACATATAAATGGAGCGAAAGCTTAGTTCTGTACATGTCCACGCGGCAGGAGTCATTATGTTTATCCAAGTTCACTATCTTCGAAGGTAAATTAGGACAAGATCCCTGTAGCTAACTAGATTTATATCAAATGACTTCATAAAGTCTATTTATCTTTGCATTTCTTCGTAATGATAATAAAAACTCAACGAACTCAAAGACATTCCACCATTAAATGCACAGATACGAAAATCCTCTTCCCTAGTCCTCCCCGTGGGCCAGCTGGAAATGACTGATCATAGTTCGCTAGATTAGTTTCAGCTTAGACTGACACGCATGCACTCAATCGTGTGCAGTGATCAACGAGCAACAGGTAATAACAGATACCCAACTCCCTGGTCGTGTGGGCTTTAGAACCGTGCCGAGGGATGGAAGACTGGGGGTTAAGCCCGTTTTAACGAGCTCCTGTGGGTGCCTTGGCAGGTTCAGGAAGTGCCTTATCGTAGCAAGCCGGTAACCTAAGAATGACAGTTGTACCGTGCATACTCGTGCAAAAAAAAAAACAAATTTAAGAAATACAAAAAAAAAAAAGGAAAAAACTAACGTAGATGGATTTCTCTCTATCCAGTGGGCAATAACCCTGGTTACGATTTTGTAATTTTGTCTTCCACCTCTGGTTTAAAGAAGGAGTTGGAGCAGGTTTTACTGGCTTGTGATACGGACAGGACACTTACTGACACTAGCGTAGTGCGAAGTAAGCAGACGAGTACTCTCACTTCAGGTGATACTGCCAATTGTGATTTGGCTGGTACTCTCACTATAGTTGAGAAGGGTGGCAGTGAGTTAGCTGGTACTCTGACTAATACCATTAAAGGCAAGATTACGCCTAAGGAGACTGGTAGCCAAGCTAACAAGATGCTCTAGCTTCTCTGAAGTCGTGCGGACAGGAAGTAGAAAGAACGCACACGAACTGTAGAAGACGTAAGATCGATAGTGCAAAGCACAAATTCAAACAGTGCGGGGAGTGTGACGTTAACTTACTCAGTGCTTGGGACAGGGCGCAGCTTGATCGGGCAACGAAGGTCTTGGTCTCAAAAAGGCGAAACCAATAACGAAACAGGAATGGGTATCTACGAGTGGGGTAGGGTCTCCTAACAAACCAGAGGTAACAGTACCTAGGGGGTGACTTCAGCTGTGGTCAGGAGCAGATCAAATGACATCGTCTAACCAAGCGCAGCGAAAAAGATGAAGGCTGGTACGTCATTACCGGCGTGACCAATCTACGTCCCAGAGGACGAGCTGCCATCTTCAACCAGCAGGAGCCCTGCAGCCGCCTGACCATAGAGGAGAAATTCCCGGATTGTCTGTGGAAAAAGATGACAGTGCTGGTTGGGAAGGAAGCTGGAAGGTTGTTGCCAGTGAGAACAAAGCCTCAGCCGTCTTCCTCAGTTTATTTCAGAGGTTGGTGAGGTATGGAGCGGGTCTCAACCTAAATTTGTGACTGTGGTGGAGTTGGCTAAGTACTTTCTGCCCAAAGCGTGAGTGTGGATCCCGCTACCATACACATACCCTGGAAAACTGCTCAGTTTTCTTCATATACAAAATAGGGAGCCGAAGGCTTATACCTGGAGAGTGTACAATAAGATCGAACGTCTCCGGAAAAAAAGTCCACCGGAAGCGCAAGCGTGTGAAAAACGGGACGCCAGCGAAATCAAAAAGCATTCAGGAGGAAAACGACGTATTCCATACCAAGCTTACCGAAACGGAGCTACTCTATCGTGAGCTTAAGAAAGAGGTAGATCTACTCAGGCAAGAAAATAATGCCCTTAAAAACACGTGTCTATAAAAAGAAAACACAGTTAGCCCTCATCGCTCACCTAGTCGCGAATACCAGACGGATGAAGAAGAGCTAACACGCGAAACGAATTGGATCGAAAAGAAACGATCCAGCAAAAAACGCAAAGCTGGTTCCTCACCGGAAGTCGAGCCACAAAGAGATGAAAAGCGCAAGGAGTTACAAGAAAAGCAACAACAACCGAAATTACGTCCTCCGCCACCGATAAACGTCGTTGGAATTACGGACTATAATAAGTTGCATTGCCTCATTAAAGGAACCCTGCCATCGAAGTTTAAGGTGACATCTCTGCGAAACAATACGTGGAAAATCAATGTCGATGATGCCGACGGTTACCGATCAGTATCTAAAAAATTAAATGCCGAAAAGATTCAGTGGTATACTTATGTAGCAAGGGGACTCCACTAAAGAAGATGTAATGCACGACCTTCAAGAGAAAGGCTTTAAAATTCTTGATGCCGTCAATATTATCAAGAAGGAGAAGCAACAGTCGGAGGGAGATCAGGAAAATTAGGTAAAGCGCGGACTTCCACTATTCATGCTTAGTTTTGATAAAGACGAAAATAAAGATATTATGTATAGTATCAAGACTATTCTAAATATCGTGGTTAAAACCGAACCTATGCGTAAGACCTCCAGATCGATCCCGCAGTGTAAGCGCTGTCAAGGTTTCAATCACACGCAGACTTACTGCCAGAAAGACCCGCGATGCGTTAAATGCGCAGATAAACATCTCTCGGAAGAGTGTCACCTAAATAAGCAAACACCAGCCACTTATACAAACTGCAAAGGAAAACATCCTGCGAACTATCGAGGTTGCGAAGTGGCGAAAGAGGTCCAAAAACAGTGCGATACGCTAAAAAATTCCATGCGCCCGAATATGAAACCAATCAAGAACAGACCCAAAATAGCTACGAAAAAAGCAGCGAAAGATAGAAAATCCGTCAATATTGACTTAAGATCGGATAATGAAAAAAAATCCAAAAGTAGTAGAGATAAGGTGACAAAGCAAAATCTTCGAATATTGGCGTGCAGTCTTATGCTCAACCGGCGAAGATAGTTAAGGGTACGTACACGACGGACAACTCACGAGAGATCAAAGCAAGAAACCATCTAAACTTTAATGTAAAGACCCCTCCTCAACTTGCGACATTGAAAAACGGTGATAGAGGTAGTTCAGAAGATCATGTATCCAATGTTTTTTCCCTAATTCTTGCGAAACTTGAAGAGCAATGTAAAACATTCATTCATTCATTCATTTTCAATGGCCCGCTAATCCTTGATGAGAGTCGCGGGGGTAGGATGCTCAGGTGGACTCTCCATCCTTCTCGATCATCCGCCATTGACTCCAATTCATCAGGAGGAATCCCTAAGCGGCTCCAAGAGAGATGTCGGACTTGATCCAACCATCTGTTTCTGGGCCTTCCGCGAAGTCGTCTACCTGATGGCACGGCAACCATGGCGCGTCTTGGAAGCCGGGCTGGAGGCATACGCACTACGTGACCAAACCATCGAAGCATAGATCGTTCCGTTCGGAGAAGTAGCTGCTCAACGTTGAGCGCCTCGCGTACTCTGTTGTTGCGCACTCGATCCCTACGAGTTATTCCAACAACACCGCGAAGGAACCTCATTTCAGCAACTTGTATTCGCGATCTTATTCTTTCGGTCACTACCCAAATTTCATGACCATAGGTGAGAGTTGGAACATACACAGAGCTAAAAACCGATAGCTTAGCTTGAACACTAAGTTCGGCCTTCCTTATAACAGATTGGCCAAGCTCTCTCAAAATTGATCCAGCCTGCCCAATTCTACAGGATAACTCGGCATTGCTCCTCCCATCACTGGTGAATAAAACCCCGAGGTACTTAAACTTCTCCACCTGCTTCAGTGGGACTCCACTAACATGCAGAGTGCACTGAATGGGTTTTTTGAAAACGACCATTAATTCCGATTTGTTCACGTTGATCTTCATCCCAGCATCATCACAAACGGCTACAAACCTTTCGAGTGCGCGCTGAAGTTCGGTTTGAGAGGACCCAAGGATGACCATATCATCCGCAAAGAGCAGATGACTAATCCTTAGGTCTCCCACTTTGAAACATTCTCCGCCACGGCTGCGCTGTAACATCCAATACATATATACAATGAAGAGGAGAGGTGACAAAACGCACCCCTGGCGGAGTCCAACGCCCACAGTGAAAGGTATTGATTTAACACCGTTTATCCGAACACAGCTTCTACAGTTGTATATAAAGACTGAATCGCCCTTAACAGGGAACCAGCAATCCCATACTCCTGCAGAACACTCCAAAGTTTGCCTCGAGGAACCCTGTCATATGCTTTTTCCAAATCCACAAAACAAGTGTAGACAGGTTTGGCATATTTCCAGACCTTCTCAGGAACCATTCTGAGAGTGAACAACTGATCGGTTGTACTTCTACCGGGACGAAAACCGCACTACTCATCCCCCAAACTGTCCTCAACCACAGCTCTGGAACGCTTTTCTATCACTAGAAAAAGCAATGTAAAAAAAATAAACTAATTTTCGAGAGACTAGTTGCACTAGAAAACAACATTCATAACACGCGCACTTCAACCAGAATATGAAAGAAATGCTTAAAATTCTTACTTGGAACGCCAGCGGGCTCATACAAAGACTCGACGAGTTAGAAATATTTATACGAGAAAAAGATATTGATATATGGTATGCTTAATCTGTGAAACCCATCTGACAAAGCAATCGAATATTAAGATAAGGGGATATAGCGTGTATCACGCCTTTCACCCATCGTAAAGAGCCCGACCCGGATCATCTTTGTTTATGAAAGAATCTATCGAACACTCAGCAGAAACAAAGATTGAATTAGAAGCAATGCAAGTAAGCACGGTACGCGTTAGAACTAGACATTTTGCTTTCAACATTCCGTCTATATATTGTCCACTGCGATGTAAACTTGAAGAAAGTGATTTCACAAACATCTTCAACTTCCTTAAACCAAATTTTATTATTGGTGGTGACTTCAATACGAAACACCCCTTCTGGGGCTCAAGGTGCGCCTTTCGGGAAGGTAGAAAGCTTTATAATGCGGGTATGCAAATCAGTTGTGATTTTTACTCGACGGGTAAATGAACATATTGGCCGACTGATAGAAATAAGATACCAGATCTGATTGATTTCTTTGTTGTTAAAGGTATATCTGGCAACTGTATAAAAGTTGAAGAAAGCTTTGATCTCTCGTCTGATTATTCTCCAATCATTATGACGATAAGCGAAGCTCTGATTAAAAAAGTAGGACCGGTCAGATTAGTCACGGGAGAGGTTCTTAAAGCGCTTCCGAGAAAAGGTCTAATGAAGCTTCTGTTCATTATAAACGCCGCGCTTAGACTAGAATATGTTCCCAGTCAATGGAAAGTGGCCGAAGTCATAATGGTCCTTAAGCCTGGAAAACCGCCAAATGAAAAAACGTCTTATAGACCGATTACGCTTCTTTCAATCATATCCAAGGTGTTCGAGAGAATTTTGATTAGGCGAATACAGCCGGTTATAGAAGAGAGGCATCTCATTCCGGATCATCAATTCGGATTCAGAAGTAAGCATTCTACAGTTGAACAAGTGCATAGAATAACTCATGTAATCGAAAAATCTCTTGAAGAAAAAAGGATTTGTTCAATCCTATTCCTTGACGTCTCTCAACCCTTTGACAAGGTCTGGCACGAAGGCTTAAAGTTTAAATTACGACAAGTTCTGCCAGAGCACCTATATAATATTTTAAAGAACTACCTTACGAATAGACTATTCCGCGTCAAATGTGGAAATTAATATTCGGATTTCAGAGAGATAATGGCTGGGGTGCCGCAAGGAAGCGTTCTTGGTCCAGTCTTGTATCTATTATACACCCGTGATATACCGCAAGTAGAAGGCACTGAGCTAGCTACATTTGCCGACGACACTGCCATCTTGGCAGTAGGTAAAACGGTCGAAGATAGTACAGAAAAACTGCAAGAAGCTTTGGATGGAATGAATGGACAAAGGTTTGGCGAATCGCACTCAATGAGACGAAATCTGTTCATGTAGATTTTACTTATAAGAAAGTAAATAATTTGCCGATCTTTTCAAACTCGGTTCAAATCCCGTTTGCAAACGAGGCTAAGTATCTTGGAATGACACTTGATACAAAGCTGAAATGAAAAACGCACGTAAAGAAAAAACGCAAAGAACTAGATAATAAATATAGAGAAATGTATTGGTTACTTGGAAAATATTCCAAGCTTAATATATATAACAAACTGCTTTTATATAAGCAAGTGCTAAAGCCTGTATGGATATATGGTATACAACTTTGGGGTTGTACCAAAATAAGTAACATTAAAATTTTACAAACTTTTGAGAACAAAGTGCTAAGAGGTATTATTAATGCGCCATGGTATATACGAAATAGCGATATCCACAGAGATCTTGGCATTAAAAAATTCGAAGACGAAATCAAAAACTACGCGAGAAAGCATAAAAGTCGACTAGAAAGTCGCGCTAATATAACAGTCCTCCAAGTTTTGGATGGAAGAAATTTACTACGCCGTCTAAAAAGAACCAAACCTTTAGACCTAGCGCGTTAAGTAACCGCGTCTAAACTGCGGAGCTAGCAGGAACTTCTAATGGGAAGGTACCTGCAAAACGTCATTATTTCATGAAACGAAAACTACTTGATAAGTCGAATACTTAGTTGTAGTAAAAATGAAAACAAGTCTGTTTTGAAGGGAGGTTTTTTAGTGGGTAAGAATCCCACACTACTATGAGCACGCGCTGTCGATCCTCATAGTGTCTTGTTGAAGATTTTCAGCTACCCTCGACAAAAAAAAAAAAAAAAAACTTGGAGAGTTTTGAAGACAGGGCTTAGAAAGCAGTTGGTCAACACTTCTTCTTGACATTAAATAGGGAATCGCTACCATTTCTTGAAAAGACCAACAGAGTGGTGCGGCATAGTATGCGGAAGGTGGACTGAAGCGGACGTACGCAAGAGTGTAGAGGAGGGGGAGGAACCCAAGAATAATGGATGGATGACAGATAAGGTTACGATGGTGTGCTTGATTAACTATATAATCAAGGATGACATTACATCCACACTGATACATGAAGGCCAAAATAATGACGATAACCGTATCCAGAGCCTCAAAACCAGGAATTACACGTTGGTCTATAAAACCGACGAAGGTAAAATAAGTGCATGTACAGGGTGGGCCAACTACAAGTTACTTTTTAAAAATGCAATAAAATGAACAAAATGAAATTTTTCCATTTATTATGGCTTTATTGGTAAGAGCAAAGATTCCCATTAGTTATGGAACACAACGTCGTTCAAGTGGCTGCCTCGGCTGGCCTCGCAGTAGAGCATTGGCCGAGGCGGCCAATTGACATCGCCAAGACGGCTGATAACACGATTTGGGAATTTGGTGCGCATTGTTCCATTGGTGGGAATTGTTGTTCCAGTGCCTAAAAATACTTCAAAAAGCAAACTTGAAGACTTTAGGCCTATTAGTATATTACCCTGTCTCTCCAAAGTATTGGAAATATTAATTAAGAACCAAATTGATGATCACCTAATTTCAAACAAAATGTTATCTCCTCATCAGTCAGGCTTTAGAGCAAAACATAGTTGCACTACCGCAATTGTTAAGATTTTAGACGATTTGAGAGAAGAATTCGATAAGAATAATGTGTCCATTCTGTGTTTGTTGGATTTTTCAAAAGCTTTTGATTGTGTCAATCATAATCGTTTAATAGTAAAATTAAAGCAACAATACAATTTCAATGAAAAATCTGCTCTGCTCATTTTAAATAATTTGAGGGGAAGGTATCAGCAAGTCACCACCAACTGTGGAAACTCCCAATTTCTGGCTGTTCATTCAGGAGTACCTCAAGGATCTATTTTAGGTCCACTTTTGTTCTCTCTTTTCATCAACGACATGCCTGATGTGTGCCTTGATGCGTCCGTTCACCTGTACGCAGATGA
Organism: Brachypalpus laphriformis; assembly: GCA_945910035.1. NCBI lineage: Eukaryota > Metazoa > Arthropoda > Insecta > Diptera > Syrphidae > Brachypalpus > Brachypalpus laphriformis. The sequence goes on from OX246755.1 coordinate 146,940,896, forward strand.
TGCCCAGGTGTATTTATCCAGACCAATTGGTTTAATAGAAGACTGCGTTACAAGGCTAAATGAAGACTTAGATCGAATCCATAAATGGTCCATCCTAAATAAATTGTCCTTAAATCCAACTAAATCAAAAGCAATTGTTATTTCAAAAAGTATAATCGATAGTCGTTCTTTACCACCACTAAATCTAATGGGGCAGTTGGTTCCTTTTGAGGACGAGGTCAAAAACTTAGGTATTTATATTAACCGTACGCTATCCTGCGAAACTCATATTAATTATGTAGTAAAAACAATTTATTGTGGTCTACGTCAACTCTACATCTCGTCTGCTTTTGTACCAATAACTACTAAGCTTAAACTCGTAAGAGCTCTCTTTATTCCTATTATTAACTTCAGCTCTATAGTATTTAGTAATCCTGACGCATTATCTTTTAGAAAACTCGAGTTAGCATTTAATTCTGCAATACGGTATGTATATGGGCTCCGTAAATATGACCACATTTCGAGATTTTCCCTTAAACTCACCGGTTGTACCCTCAGGCAACATATTAATATAACCAACTGCACTTTCCTATATAACATACTCAAAACTCAGCAACCAAATTATCTCTATGAAAAACTTAGCATATCTCATTCACAATGTACTAGAAATATAAATGTTCCTTATTGCAACTATTTAAACAGTCAACGCTTATTTTTTGTTCACGCCATTAGACTGTGGAATTCTTTACCGCTAAATATACGCCAATCTAATTCGCTCTTTAACTTTAAAAATTCAGTTCTTGATTTTGTAAATAATAATAATCAAAACAACAATATTTTCAATTAATTATTTACCTTATGTTTTCCAATGTCAATTAACTTCTTTCGTCGACTCAATGTAAAATGTTTCTTAACTAGATACCTTCTTTTTATTTTATGTTTATTTAAGTACAATTAATGAGAATTTAATTTCTTAATGTACAATCCAAAATGTTCAATAAATGAAAATGAAATGAAAAAGACAGATTGTGGCATAGGCTGTGTGGCATGGCGCGCCATCCTGCATGAACCAGAGGTCGTCCAAATCCATGTCTTCAATTTGAGTAAAAAAAAAGTCGTTAACATGACTCTGTAACGCCCACCGTTGACCGAAACGTTGTTCCCAGCCTCATTTTCGGATAAAAATGCTCCAATGATGCCACCACTCCACAATCCGCACCAAACTGTCACTCTCTGTGGATGCATTGGCTTCTCGACAATAACGTGTGGGTTTTCCGAGCCCCAGATGCGGCAATTTTGTTTGTTCACGTAGCCGCCGAGATGAAAATGTTCCTCGTCAGAAAAGATCGCCCAAAATCGTTGTCCAATTCAAGCTGCTCTAAGGCCCAAACTGCGAAGCGATAACGAAGCGGATGGTCGTGCGCTTTCAATTGCTGAATCAATTGGACCTTGTAAGCGAACAATCCCAGATCTTTGTGCAGAATTCTCCTCAGGCTAGTGCGTGAAATGTTGAGCTGTTGAGATCGATGACGAGTTGATGTTCGTGAATTAAGTCTCTCACACTCTCGGCTACAGCAGCCACATTCTCGTCTGTGTGCACCGTACGACGACGGAGACCATGAGTGTTGTCCACTAGCATACCAGTCTCATGAACTTTTTGCACAAACTTGCGTACAGCAGGCGCGGTGGGTGCTTCATTTCGGCCAAAACGTATTTTCAAAAAACGTACTGTTTGGGCTACACAGCACTCACTTTGGAAATAAGTTTTCAATATTTCCCAATGTTGTTCAAGCGTAAAGCGACTCATTTCGTTCCGCGGAGGTATGATACTGACTTTCTGTCAAGATTTCGAGCGGGAAACAGCTATCAGTGTCAAAATAACCTAAGATTTAAAAGTTATATGTATTACTGAAAAAAAAACAGCATAAGGGCATTTATTTTGAATAATTTTAATAACGGAACTTTGGTAGCAGTATCCTGTGAAACGAAGGGGAAGAAACCACTGTGCACTGCGCCAGAAATTGTAAAGAAGTATCTCAAAGATAGGCCAATTCGCATCGGTGTTCCCCAAGATATAGACAAGGCTGTAGAAAAATTTGGTAAAATGATGTATATGGCATACGAAAAAGATGTTGCAGTCAGGATGGATTCTAAGAAATCCCAGCATCCATGATGGAAGAAAGACCTGTAAGCAAATAATGGCAACACTTATCACACGCATACAAGTGGTTACTTTATATACTCGTATAAATTTATGCTTTAACCTTCATATCAATGCGAGGGTACGCGGGTATCCATTTGATTGTTAAACCAATAAAAAAATTAATTTCGCCCATAGGACCCCGTAATGATATTTCCAGTACCTTCCTTACATTTAATTCTGCTTCGAATGGTGTTACGTGCAAATTTCGCACGAGATCCTTTGTCCCCTCCATCCTACCAATTCTCACCCGTCCACCATTTTTGGCCTTCCAATTTTATTCCGTTGTCTTCTTGGAGCAGTGGTCTCGTTAAGCGTTCCTGGATGGTTCCACCATTCAGTGCTTATACCTCTCCACACGCTTCAAGGGGGCAACAAAAGCAGGTACTCCGGGAAACAGAGCCCAACGGTCGGTTGGCAACCCTCTGATGCGGATGGACCGTCCGCCAACGATGCGAATTAAGTGAGCGACGAGTGAGACGAGCGGCGATGAAGAAGAGGGTGGACTGCCCTAATATCTTGCCCACACCACCAGGGCGAGCCCACACATAAAGGACGAGTACACAACAAGATACATCACACATTTACCCAAACATCGCAAACATTCAACACAACTTGTACGAGCATGAGCGGCGGTCAACGGACTGAAGGAGGTTCAGTCCAAATCATAAACTCATCAATGGCCGAGAGCCCGACGTTTATATTTTATCATTTGTACGGGGTGGCACGTCATCGGCTAGTCCCTTTTCCCCAAATCTGCGTGAGATTCCACCGGGATAGCTAGCTTTCGCGGACTGAATAAAATAATAGGAATACGAGTGGGTACTCAGGCTTCTTCCTCCTCAGGAGTGTCCAACGCAAGGCGTTGTTTGACACATTTACATTTTCAATAACCTCTTTTCTTCTTGCTAGGTCCAACGCCAAGCGTTGTTTGACAAATTTCCTCCTTCGTCTCATATTTCTTCGCTTTTGTATTTTTCGCGATAATTTTTTTGAACCTTTAATTTTGCGTTCACTAGCCCCTCAGTTACTAGCGCTTGCTGTGAACGTGGCACCAAGGTAAAGAGCGAACCTTGGGAATGCGTAACCCGACCCTCTGAACTGCCAGTTGGAGGCGATTTCAGAGAGAGAGCCATTGGAAAAATGGAAAGAGCTGCTAGATAGCGGCGTTCAAGGAACGGTTGCATGCTTCAGCAAAAGAGCGGAGTACTGCACATAAAGCCGTCCTTGAACTGGTAATGGCTGAATAAGCGGTAGGCCAATTTTCAGAGAGAGGCTCTCGGTCGGTTAGGCAAAGTGCTGAGGCGAGTTCAGCACTTCTTGGTTGACCACGAGAGTGTGCACTAAAGCGCTAAGGTGATTTGAGGAGTTTTATTACTAGCAGTTAGCGAGTTGGCTTATCTTTTTGAACAAGCGGAAAAGTCCAGAAGGGGACTGAAGGAAAAATACAGAGGCGAAGGAGACTCGAGGAGAAGGAGCATTTGAGGAAGATCTGAGGAGAAACAGCCTGGAAGCGAGGAGTAGGAAGCAGATTACCACTCCAAAAGGAAAACAGATAAGTTGTGTTATTTTTTTTTATTCTTTTGGTTCGATTAGTGTAGGATCTTGTCTTGTTCAATCCCGGTAGGGTCTCATAACGTATATTTCCCGGTGAAAGCGGGACACGCGACCTAATTCCGTTTTAACGTTAGAAGCTTCGGGACCGGTGATAGCGGGCCATCCCAACGGCTTCATTTATGTGAATACGTTGTATACGACCGTTGTTCCTTTTTCTAAATACGGTTAAATACAACCCTTGTTTTTTTTTACCTTTCACCATTTCCTACTTGTGGAAAAACTTTTCTTAAATAAATTGGCCGTACTCATAAAGAGTGTTATAACGCACGTTCGTTGTTCTTTTATTTTCTTCTTGACATAATTTCAGGATTCCCACCCGATTCACTTTCCCAAAAAGGTTTCCCGATCCCTTTCAAAGATCTGGTGGCGCCCATTCCTCGAGTAAACAGCCAGAGGTCCGTGTAAACGGAATTCCAGTGAACTCACGCCAACTGAGTAACCGGGAGAGCAGCATCCCACAGGCTGCTGTTGTTGCAATTTCCCGATCTTCTTTATATCATCTGTGGCTAGCTGTCACTTTCGCTTTATTCCCTCGCGTGCGCGGCCGGCTTAGTTTTTTTCTGTCTGTTTTTTTTTAATAACATTTTTCGGGAATAATTCGATTTGAAGAATTTTATTGCGACAATGGTGTACTTCATTTGAAATAAATCCGATCTGTTAATTTTATAAAATTTATTTTTCAAATCTATTACGGAGTTATATGCGAAGTACACCCAGGTACCCCTATTTATAATGTACTGATTCGTAAAATGCTGCAGCTTTTGTGAAAAGCCAATTTGCGACCAGCATAGTACAACTATCAATAAATGTCATTCTTGCCCCAAAATTGCACACAAAATTCATACATACCATACAGTGTATATATTAAAGTTTTTATTTTTTATTTTTATAATTTGCGCGTGCCAAAGGGATTATTAATACTCTTATACTGGTTCTCAGGACACGGGCGGATAGGAAGAGGGGGGAAGAAGACAGAGGAGATGCCGGTTTGTGTTGGCTTTAAATGTTTGAAGGTTGTAATGATTAGGAAATACAGAGGCTGGTAATTCGTTCCATAAACGTGTTGTTCGGCTTATAAACGAATCCCTATATTTGACAGTACGTCCGAAGATGGGCTTGAGGGTGAATTGATGTGCATTCGAAGCGTGACGCGTATTGCGGGTGAAGTTTTGAAGGGGAGGAATGCAGCTGGCTATTTCGCTGGAGCATTTTTTATAAAAAAAGCGATAAAAAAGAGAAAGACACGATACATTTCTACGACGTCAAGTGAGACTATGGAGCTCACGATGCCTCTATCACCTATCAGTTTTAACGCGCGATTCTGTACCCTATCTAGAATGTGCAGAACGGTCTTGGGTGCACTAGACGAGATGTGGGCGTTATATTCAAGCTTTGGGCGGATGAATGCCTTATAGATGGAGGCCAGATCAGACGGGGTAAAATATTTCTTGCACCACTTAAGGAATCCTAGACATTTTGCAGCATTTTTGGCGACTTCGAATATGTGATCGTTCCATCGAAGGCGATTATTGATGCACATACCGAGAATGGCAAGTCTTTCGGATTCAGCGATGCAAGTACCATTCATGGATAATGGTTGAGGGTCTTGGTTTCGCTTGAGAGACAGAAGACAGCATTGAGTTTTGGGGCCATTAAATTCTACTCTATTGATTGAACCCCATTTGGTTATGCTGTCCAGGTTGGAATTTAGTGTTTTAACATACGTTGTCGTTCCTCTTCTACGGCCGAAGAGCAGGGACGTGAGTTAGGGAACGAATATGAAAAACTGAGGGTACTGTCATCAGCGAAGGAATGGATTGGATTAGAAGTAGCAGACAAGAGGTCATTTATAAAAATGAGGAAGAGAGTCGGAGACAAAACGGAGCCCTGGGGAACACCAGCATTTATATGGTGAATTGCAGACTTGAAGCCGTCCAAGACAACTTATATTAAATGGCCCGAAATGTAATTTCTAATCCATTGAAGAAGAGACTCATCGGTGCCATATGCACGCATTTTCGACAAAAGAGCCTGATGCCAAACTCTGTCAAATGCCTTAGAAATATCGAGCGCAACCATCTTTGTTTCGCCGAAGTGATGGAGAGATTGGTTCCACTTCTCGGTGAGATATGCCATCAAATCACCAGTGGACCTGCTGCTACGAAAACCATACTGCCGGTCATTGAGGAGTTTTCGTGAATCAAGATATTTCATAAGCTGGCGATTTAACAGCGTTTCCATGACCTTGGAAAGAAGGGACGTAAGTGCAATGGGTCGGTAATTGGACGGGGAGGAAGATTCGCCTTTTTTAGGGACGGGCTGGACAAATGCTGTTTTCCATCTTCTCGGAAAGAGCCCAGAAGAGTAGGACAGATAGAAAAGCTTACGCAGAGGTTTTGCCAGCGTGGAAGAACACCTCTTCAGAAATATGGGGGAGATACCATCTGGACCAGCGGATTTGTGTATGTTAAGACCTTTGAGTACTCCTGCAACTGTACGAGTGCGAAAGTGGACTTGTGCCATGGAAAATTCGACGCTCTCAAGTACAGGTGGAGACAAAGGTGGAGTTCGCTGCAAAGTAAGCAGCAAGCAAATTAGCTTTGTCCAAGGAGCTGACAGCTGGAGTGTCATTGTAAATGAGCGTTGGGATGGAAGACGAGACAGAATTTTTAATATTTTTGACGAATGACCAAAAATGTTTACTACCTTTGGGACATTGTTGAATTTGTTGTCTCAGTTTCTGGTCATGTAAGAATTTTACACTTCGCATTGCAGTCATTTCTTACTTACTTACTTAGATCCTTTAACCCCTCGGGGGGCATAGGGCGTCAACCACGCCTGCGCGCCATCGTGTTCGAAGTTCTGCAACGCGTTTGAGCTGCCTCCAACTCATTCCTAAAGAGCTCGATTCCTCCTCAATTGTTCTGCGCCACGTTTGCCTAGGGCGTCCCGCTATTCTGCCTGCCTGGGTGAGCGGATTCCACTGCATGGCGTATTTCGCAATGGAGTTGTCTTCGCGCCGTAGGGTGTGTCCAATCCATTGCCACTTTCTTCTTCGTATAGTAATGCTTATAGGTTCTTGGCCCGTTCTCAGATAAAGCTGTTCGTTAGAGATGCGGTTCGGCCAAAAAATCCTCAAGATGATTCTTAAGCATTTGTTTACAAAGACTTGCAGCTTCCGTGTGTTAATGGTGTCCACCTTCCAAGTACTGCACCCATAAAGCAGCACTGATTCTACGTTGGAGCGGAACAGTCGCAGCTTGGTTCTTAAGCTGATAACATTGCTTCTCCAGATTTTAGATAGCATTCCGAACGCAGCTTTAGCCTTCCCGATTCTGCTGCACACATCCAGTTCGGTGCCACCGCGATTAGCCGAGACCACACTTCCTAAATAAACAAAGTTATCAACTTTCTCGACTTCCTGTCCGGCAATGTTAAGTTGAGCGCGGTTGTTAGAAGAAGTGCTCAGGGCTTTTGTTTTGGCTGTGTTTACTTTTAGCCCCACTTTGTTTGCCTCAGCTTCTAGATTTTGGGCCATCAGATGAAGATCCATTATCCGATGTGAAAGTAGACAAACATCGTCAGCGTAATCTAGGTATTTAAGGTAAGATGTCATAGTCCAACGAATTCCATAGTTCTTTGGAAGTTTAATGATCATCCCCCTTTTCCACTCCTGTGGAAATTGTTCACTATCCCAAGCTCTCCGTATTAGGGGATGCAGCAAATCTGCCGATGTATTTGGCGCCACTTGAAATAGCTCGACAGGGATGCCATCAATACCCACCGCCTTGTTCTTCTTGAGGGACTTGATTGCTGTTATTATCTCGATTTTACTGAGAGGTGCGGTGCGAATTCGGGAATTTGTTGCTTCGAACTGCTCATTCGAATTCGAGATCATACCGCCATCGTCTATGTGATTTAGCACTGTAGCAAAATGTTCTCTCCATCTAGTGAGCTGATCCTCATCCGAAATCAGAATGTTACCGTCTAGACTCTTCACTGGATGTTGTTTGGAGTTTCGACCACCAATGAGCTCCTTAGTGATGCTATACACAGTCCTACTGTCGCACCTACTCGCTGCTTCTTCAGCCCTTGAGGCCAGTGAGTTGATATATTGACGTTTGTCACGTCTCACACTACGCTGCATTTCTTTCTTCTTCGCACGGTATTGGGCTTCAAGCTCGGTTCTCTCTACTGCTGAGGCCGCTGCAATCCGAGCCTTGATTGCTGTACGCTCATCGATCCGTCTCCAGGTGTCTGTAGAAAGCCATGTGCGGTGGTGTTTCTGCTTTTTACCGACATACGTGCGTGCCCCAGTCGCAAAAGCATTTTTCACAGCACTCCAGTGGTCATCCATGTTCTCTATGCTGCTGATTGCTTCTGCTTCTAAGGCAAGATGGTCCCTGAACTGTTGGCGCACTTGGGGAACCTTGAGCCTGTCGATATTAAACCTGGTGATGTTAAGTAGGTTTGAGCGGTTGCTGTTGACGGATGCAGTACGAAGGCGTAAATGAGCTACCATAAGATGGTGATCTCGTTCTAGTCCGACGTCAGCTCCACGTCTGTTTCGGACGTCCAGGAAACAATTTTTAAAGCGGCGACTGATCGCAATGTGGTCGATCTGGTTGGATGTTCGTTGCCTATCAGTAGAGACCCAACTGATTTTGTGGCAGGTGTTATGCTTAAACAGCGTACCTCCGATGACTAGGCGGTTGGTATTGCAGAAGTCCACAAACCGCTCACCGTTATCATTACGGTCTCCCACGCCGTGAACTCCCATCACGTGCTTAAGCATGGTGTTGTCGCTACCCACCTTGGCATTGAAATCTCCCATCACCATTACGATGTCCCCATTAGGCGTTTGGTTGTAGGCGGCGCCTAAGTGGCTATAAAAATCATCCTTTTCGTCCTCAGTCGCGTCTAGAGTCGGAGCATAACACTGTATGATGGTAATTTTTCTAACTCTACTCTGGAACCTAGCCGTCAATATCCGGTCATTATCGGGTTTCCAGGATATGAGGCTACTACGTGGAGCTAGCATGAGTCCTACTCCGGAACTCCGTGCACTTCCAGCTGGTTTCCCAGAGTAGAGCATGACAGTGTTTTTGGTTGGGGAGATGAATTCCCCAGCATCGAACCATCTTATCTCGCTCAGCCCTAAGATGTCTATTTTATACCTTGCGAATTCGCGTTCTAATTGGAGGAATCTGGCGTTATAAGGCCATTCCTTGAGTGAGTCCAGGAGGGTCTTAACGTTCCAGAATCCGATCGTTGTCCGTGTCCGATAGCCAAAGGTCGTCATCAAATTATCCGTCCGTATCCGAGGCGTTGGTTTTCGTTTCGGAGCAGTAAAAGTTTTTACGGTTGCGGCTCGCTGGGCCACAGACCAACCGACACTTATCCTGTTTTTTGGCGCAGGAAGCTCGCCATTCATCCTCTCCCGTTAGCAATTTCCGAAGAAATCCCCAGATGGCACCACGAGGAGGTGGGAGTAGGGCTTACTAACAGAGCTGCTAGGTTTTCGGCTGCAGTGGCTCTTTCTCGTTACTTAGCGGACCAACACCTATCGGGAGATGCTGCCCCTACGAGGCCTTTGTTAGTCGTTTGCCATCCCAAACTTAAACTTCTTGCGGTTTTCCTCAGATTTGTTGGCTTTATAAGACCGAAAACTTACCTCTTTCAACCTGATAGCCTCTTTACAACTCTGGTCAAACCACGAGTTTGCCTTAGGTTTGATGCTTTTTATTCTGTTAGGAATAAACGTATCCATACCTAAGCGAATGGTGTCAGTAATCATATCGGCGGCGGCATCCACGTCGCTATCGAGGAAGCATAGCGATCAGTTAAAACTCCTAAAGAAACTATTAAGGCTGTCCCAATTGGGTTTCTCGTAACGCCATACTTTTCTTTTGGGAGTTTTTTCTTATTATTCTCTTATTATATTATTCTCATTAAAATAAAGCTTCTGAACTGAGTTGAATTTACTATTGACTATGTTTCCATTACTTTATCTTCATAATTCTTACTCTGTTTGTCGCAGCTCATACAAAATGTAGCGGGGTACCCGGGTGCCCGTTGCGCTGATCAACCGTGTATTAAATTCGTACTGACACGAGGGTTAACTGCTATGCTATGTACGTTCTTGATACGAGTATTAGATGTTCGATTGCATATCATATTACAAAAAGAGTCAGTTCAATGTTAGCAATTTGTGCGGAACTCACAAGCCAACACCGGAGGCACAATCTATTACAAGTCTGTACAACTGCTTGCATACGCCGACGATATAGACATTATCGGAAGATCTCAGCGGGCTGTCACCGGTGCTTTTGCAAGCATTGAGGCGGAAGCGGCCAAAATGGGTTTGGCGATAAACGAGGGCAAAACCAAGTATATGCTGTCAACTAGAAGGGAAAACCAACATCGACGAATTGGACAAAACGTCACCGTGGGCAGCTATAACTTCGAGGTAGTAAGGGACTTTGTCTACCTTGGCTCTGCTATAAATTCAGCAAACAAAATCAGTGCAGAAATCAATCGAAGAATAACTCTTGCCAATCGCTGTTTTTTTTTTGGCTTATAAGGCAATTCAACAGTAAAGCCCTTTCTCGAACAACTAAGAAGACTCTATATAAGACCTTGATCATCCCAGTCCTGCTTTACGGCGCTGAAACATGGACTTTATTAAAAGAGGATGAAGATATCCTTGGTCGCTTCGAGAGAAAAATTCTTCGTAAGATTTTCGGTCCCGTTTGCGTTGACGGGTTTTGTAGGAGAAGATTCAATCACGAACTAAACGAGCTGTACAGCGACATCGACCTAGTCAAAAAACTGCGTATTGGACGCTGAGATGGCTAGGACATGTAGAGCGAATGGACACCAACGCTCCGGCCCGCAGAGTCTTCGAATCTAACCCCGAGGGACGACGCAGTAGAGGGAATCATCGCCGTAGGTGGCGCGCACAAGTTCAAGGGGACCTCGACCATCTTGGAGTGCGCAACTGGAGGCAATTAGCTTAAGACCGAGCTAAATGGAGAGGCTTGTTGGTTGAGGCCCAGGTTCACCCCGAACTGTAGCGCCACCTAAGTAAGTAAGTAATGTTAGCAAGTTGCAAGAGATGTCGTTTCTTTAATAAAGTGTTAAAAAGGTTAACATTGTGTTTTGTTCCTTTTTTTTTGGGTTTTATTGCGGCTGTCCTACAGAGCTTAACTCTAAAAGAAATTTTACAATAGGAATAGTCAGACAATCTAAGAAAAAATTGTGAAAGCAATTCTGTGGGTCTATCGCGGATACTAGCGAAGCTGACAGACTCCGCAATGTGCTGCCTAAAATCACGGCTGTTCCCAGCTTTATTATGAAAGCTGGCGACTTGTGGGCAGAGAGTAGTGAGGAAGTATTAGATACACAAGTTGAAGCTCATTCTTCAAGAAGCAGAATACCAGTGGTTTCCATAACTTATGGGCACTGGGATAATAGATTAAGATTAGATTTAAGACACTCGGATAAAATTGTCTTTCTTTCTTTCTTTCTTTCTTTATTTCATCTAACAGAGTATAATAATCTCTTACAGACTAAATAACAAAATTAAGAAGTATTTTGGATACAAAACAAACATTCATAAAATAAACTAATACAATTATTTTATTTTAAATAAATAAGAAAGGAAACTTAACAATCAAACATTATCAGATAAGATTAATAGTAGATTATTTTTAAATTTAAGTCTGGAACAATTAAGAAAGATATCTATTGATGCTAATATAGAGTTAACTTCAGTGATGCAACGAGCAATTGGCTCATTTTGACCGTAATTAGTCCGGTGTATACTTTCACGGAAGTGGAACTGAGCGCGTAGCATTCGAGAAGGAGAATAAAAATCAAACATAGATAGCAAGGTTGGACACTAAATTTGATAATGAATTAAGTCTCTGACCAACATAACGCAAAAATATTTACGACGACATTCTAAAGTATTTAAGTTAAATAACAATAATCTGGTTTTATAGGAAGGCGTTTCGATTCGCCAATTTAGTTTGAAAAATAAAAATCTAGTAAAACTTCTCTGTACTCTTTCAATTCGATAGGAGTGCAAATTGTAAGAAGGATTCCAAATAACACTGCAATACTCCAAGTGGGGTCTAACTAAAGAAATGAAAAGAGTTTTCAGTGTGTAGGGATCAGTAAAATCTCTTGAGTTACGTTTAAGGAAACCTAGCAGAGAATTAGCCTTGCAGACAATATAGTCAATGTGTTCATTGAAAGTTAGGCGAGGATCAAGCAAAATACCCAGGACCTTTTTTGAGGTCACTCTATCAAGTGGACTGTTTTTAATGTAATAACAATGCAAAATGGAAGTAAAAGACCTAGAAAGTGTGAAGCATTGACACTTCGAAGTATTCAGGGGCAAATTGTTAACAACACACCATTTGTCCACTGCATTAATGTCTTCCTGCAAAAGATTTTTTTAGTTTTAATTGCACAAAATTGTCTTGTCATTAGAGAAGGAAGTGGAGGATCTCATTATATGAAAGAATCTGTGTTGGGCTATTATGTCATTCGCACCTCGGACAACTATGCTGCAAAAAGCTCCAGCCAAGGTTAGAAATAGGCTTACTTACTTGCTTATGTCCTGTATCCCCTTGTGGGTCCTAGGGCCTCTACTACGCCTACGCGCCATCGTGTACGGTTTCTGGCAATGTGTCTGAGTTCTCCCCAACTTTTCCCTAACTGCCGTGCCTCCTTCTCGACTGTTCTGCGCCATGTTTTCCGCGGACCGTCAGGTCTTCTGCCATCTTGAGTTAGAGGGTTCCATTGCATAGCATGGTTCGCTATGGAGCTGTCACCCTTTCGGAACGTGTGACCAATCCACTGCCACTTCCGCCGTTGGATAGTTGTGCCTATTGGTTCCTGGCCCGTTCTCTCGTAAAGGTGTTCGTTAGAGATACGATTGGGCCAGAAAATCCTTAAGATATTGCGCAGACACCTATTAACGAACCTTTGCAGGTTTCTGGTGATAGTAGTATTCACTCTCCACGTGCTGCAACCATATAGCAGCACGGATTCAACGTTGGAGCGGAACAGTCTTATTTTGGTGCTCAAACTGATTGCATTGCTTCGCCATATTTTGGACAACATCCCGAACGCGGACTTTGCTTTGGCGATCCTGTTGGTTATATCCAGTTCGCTTCCACCATCGGTCGAGACAATACTCCCAAGATACTGGAAATCCTCTACTCTCTCTACCGGTTGTCCAGCAATGCATATTTGAGCCGATGAGTTAGTTCCAAGGCTGATGATTTTAGTTTTTGTCGTATTGATTTTCAGCCCGACGACACCTGCCTCCCTCTCCACATCTGCTGTCATTTGGTGGAGGTCCATAAGTCTGTGGGAGAGTAAGCATACATCGTCTGCGTAGTCAAGATGTTTCAGTTGAGATGTAAGAGTCCATCGAATTCCTCCGTTTCCCGTCGACAAAGCTGCATGAAGCACATCGCTAATCACCAATAGGAATAATATTGGTGAAAGGATACAGCCTTGTCTTACCCCACTTTGGATCTCAAATTCCTCAGACAACCTCCCCCTGTGCAGAACGTGACATTTGGAGCCTTCATATGTAGCTTTGATAATAGCAATTAGTTTATCGGGAATGCCTCTCCTGCGTAAAGCACGCCAAATAAACTCCCTGTTGACACTATCGAACGCCTTCTCAAAATCGATGAACAGCAGGTGCAGTGGCGATCGATATTCAACACACTGTTCGATGATAATCCGCAGGGTGTTGATGTGGTCGGCACAGGAGGATCCAGAGCGGAAACCTGCTTGTTTGGCATCGAGTGTGTCTTCGAGATGTTGTTTGATTCGCTCAAGGATGATTTTAGCTATTATCTTAGCTACAGCAGGCAGCACGCAGATACCCCTCCAGTTTCCGCACTCCAATAAATTTCCTTTCTTAGGAAGCTTGACGATAATTCCCTTTTTCCACTCGTTAGGAAAGCTCTCAGCTTCCCAAGCTCTATCTATAAGTGGAAGCAGAAGCTCAGCCGATGTTGTTGGCGCTGCTCGTAAGAGCTCTGCTGGAATACCGTCAAGTCCTACCGCTTTGTTGGTTTTGAGTGCCTTGATCGCGGTAATGATCTCATCTTTACTGGGAGTCGTGGTGCGTATTCGGGAACTTCTCACCTCGGGCATCTCAGTCTGATTTGGGAGCATATCGCTAGCGAATACACGGTTCAAAACCGTAGCAAAATGCTCTTTCCATCTCTTGAGCTGGTCCTCATCGGAAATGAGCAGTCTAGGCTTTTCACTGGGTATTGGCTGGAGCTGCGACCACCTGTCAGCTCTTTCGTGATTCTGTAGACAGTCCTGCTGTCGCACCTCCGTGCAGCTTCTTCTGCTTCTGTAGCCATCGCGTTGATGTAGTTGCGCTTGTCACGTCGTACGCTACGCTGAACTTCTCTCATCTTCATGCGATATAGGGACTCTAGCTCGCTTCTCCCTGCTGCTGGGGTAGCTGCAACGCGAGCTTTTAGCTGTTTTCGTTCGTCAATCCTTCTCCAGGTATCCTCGGAAAGCCACGCCCTATATCTTCCCTGCGATCGACCGACAATTCTTTCAGCACCAGATGTAAAAACATTTTTCACAGCACACCAATGGTCTTGGATGGTTGCGGGCATTGAGCTGCTGCTTGCTTCCACACCTTGCGAAAAGTGCTCCCTTAATTGTTGGCGCACTGAGGGATCACTAAGTCTATCGATGTCGAACCTGGGCATTCTTGTGTTGCCCTGGGATCTTCGAACTGCAGCAGTGGGTAGTTGGAGAGTAGCTATCATAAGATGGTGATCACGTACTATCCCCACATCTGCCCCTCGTCTGTTTCGGACGTCCAGGAGACTGCTTCTAAAGCGGCGGCTGATAGCAAAATGGTCAATTTGGTTGGAGGTTGCTTGCCTGTCGTTAGAAACCCAGTTGACTTTGTGGCAGGTCTTGTGCTCAAACATGGTGCCACCTATCACAAGGCGGTTGGCATTGCAGAAATCCACAAACCTTTCGCCGTTGTCATTGCGGTTGCCTAGACCATGTTTCCCGATTACATGCTTGAGCCCTTCGTTGTCGCTGCCTACCTTGGCATTCAAATCCCCCATCACTATGACAATGTCTCCATTTGGTGTTGTGTTGAAGACGGCGCTTAAGAGATTGTAGAAGCTCTCCTTTTCGTCCTCAGACGAACTATTCGTTGGGGCGTAACACTGTATGATGGTGACGCGTCGTACTCTAGTCCGGAATCTGGCCGTCAAAATCCTATCACCATGAGGCTGCCAGGAAATCAGGCCCTTGCGTGCTGTTGTTGTTAGCAGTAGTCCGACTCCATATTCTCGCGGACTTCCGCATGGTCTTCCTGAATAGAGTAGTACAGTGTTACGCGTTGGAGACTGGTACTCGCCCGCTTCTAACCATCTTACTTCACTTACCCCCAAAATGTCCAGATTATATCGCATGAATTCCTTTTCCAGTTGGAGGAATCTGGCATTGTAAGGACCTTCGCTCTCGTCTTTACATTCCAGAAACCTATCTTTGTCCGGGTACAATAGCCAAAAGTCGTCAACATGTGATCAGTCCTTATCCGAGGCATAGTGTCGGTTTCAGTAGCGAGTTGGTTTCAGTAACGCAGGTTGCTGGCCCACGTTACCTAGCCTAGAATCAAGGCCCTAGACAACCCGCACTTACAATTTTGGCCTATACGTATAAGGGTTTATACGTATAGTTGCCCGGGGACCACCACTAGGAGGTAAAGTAAGCACTTCATCACGAACTTGATTGTTGCGCTACTGGCCCAAGCCAGGTTAGGTATATCTGAAAACATTACCTAACGTACATATATGTCTAAGTTATATATGTCTAGAAATCTTTCGAGTATTTCCACAACGATGCAGGTAAAACTTATTGGTCTAAGGTCTTTTGTGGTGTTAAACCAAGTGATGTTCAGTGCGGTTGCTATCGACGGATGCAGTACGAAGGCGTAAATGAGCTACCATAAGATTGTGATCTCGTTCTTGTCCGACGTCAGCTCCACGTCTGTTTCGGACGTCCAGGAGACAATTTCTAAAGCGGCGACTGATCGCAATGTGGTCGATCTGGTTGGATGTTCGTTGCCTATCAGTAGAGACCCAACTGATCCTGTGGCAGGTGTTATGATGAAACAGTGTACCTCCGATGACTAGGCGGTTGGTATTATAGAAACCACAAACCACTCACCGTTGTCATTACGGTCTCCCATACCGTGAACTCCCATCACGTGCTTAAGCATGGTGTTGTCACTACCCACTTTGGCATTGAGATCTCCCATCATCATTACGATGTCCCCATTAGGCGTTTGGTTGTGGGCGGCGCCTAAGTGGCTATAAAATCACCCTTTTCATCCTCAGTCGCGTCTAGAGTCGGAGCATAACACTGTATAATGGTCATTTTTCTAACCCTACTCTGGAACCTAGCTGTCAATATCCGTTCACTATGGGGTTTCCAGGATATGAGGCTACTACGTGCTGCTGGAGTTAGCATGAGTCCTACTCCTTAGCTTCGTGCACTTCCAGCTGGTTTACCAGAGTAGAGCATGACAGTGCTTTTTGTTGGGGAGATGTATTACCCAGCATCGAAACATCTTATCTCGCTCAGCCCTAAGATGTCGATTTTATACCGTGCGAATTCGCGCTGCAATTGGAGGAATCTGGCGTTATAAGGCCCTTCCTTGAGTGAGTTCAGGATGGTCTTAACGTTCCAGAATCCGATCGTTGTCCGTGTATGATAGCCAAAGGTCGTCATCAAATTATCCGTCCGTATTCGAGGCGTTGATTTCCGTTTCGGAGGAATGATTTTTTTTACGGTTGCTGCTCGCTGGTCCACAGACCAACCGACACGTATCCTGTTTTTTGGCACAGGAAGCTCGCCATTCGTCCTCTTCCGTTAGCAATTTCTTAAGAAATTCCCAGATGGCACCACGAGGAGGTGGGAGTAGGGCTTACTAACAGAGCTGCTAGGTAAGGTTCGTAAAGCTAAGTTCCTTGTTTCAAAGCTTCGGTGGGGCTATGAATGGGATTTTGTATATCCTAGTCAATAGTACTAGTTCAGTTTTGGAGGGATTTGCGATAAGTCCAACACCGTCCATCTATTTTACTATTATATTTAGCGCTGACCTCATTAAATCTCTTAGGGTTCGGCGGAATTTACCTGGAATGGCTATGACGATGTCGTCAGCATATGCTACGACCTTGTAGCCTTTATTTTCTAATAAAGTGAGTACTTCATTCGCTACTAATATCCAAAGTAGCGGAGGGAGAAAACCCCCTGATATAATTCCTCAATATCCTTAGCTTGAGCCCCAGAACAAAGTCAAAATCTATGCGTACAACAGTTCCCGTAGAATAGTGAATCTGATTATGACGAACAGTTCAAGGTCATCAACTACCCTCAATAAACGAATGAATGCAATCGAAAGAATAAGATACTTTCCCTTTGCGTTATTTACTTTCAAACAGCATTACACATGGAGAGTAACACAAAGTACTAAAGTGGAAAAGTTCCTCGAAAGTCAACTTCTAAATACTGAATGAGAATGAGAAAACTTTAAATCGTATTCATGGAGCAAGAAGAAATCAATTTGCACTTTCAAAACTTTCCAGGAATTGAGATTGCAAATTACACAATCGTCTCGTTGTCATCGTGTTGATGCAGGTCTCTGCGGCTCTAGAGAATATTCTCCTCAATCACTAGCTACACTAGCAGTACCTACTATTTTGTAATTTTCCGCTTCACTAAGCATAAATGGCAATCCTTGAGAGGAATTTCTTTCTATCATCGGCGTCCTTGGCCAATTCGTTATTTCATTGAAAATCAAATCACGAAAATCTCATTTCACTAGGAACGAAATAATCCCCAAGACTTGTCAATACCAAAAATTGGTTCCACTTAGCCCTCATGCATGGAGCATTTCTCAGAAAAACGAAAAAAAAAAAAACAAAACAACTCACAATTTAGATAGAACAAAAAAAAAAGTAGAAAAACCTCCCTCAGACATCAATCACGGTACCTGTCGCCTGGACCAGTTTTCGCCTCCCAGAGTGCCATCATTTGAGTTTGCACTTTTTTTTATGATTCTCTCTTATCCACGTTTTCTGGAGTTTTTTTTTTCTCTTCTTCTCCTGTTTGTTGGCCAACATACGACGAACAAAAAAAAGCAAAAATCCAGGAAGATTGATTAGGTTTTAACCATTTAACAAATTTTCCTAGTCCCCTAGACACAAAAGGACATTTCTCAGTAAGAAAGGTATACCAACGGTTGCCGATTGCCTTCGCACATGTGGGCATCAATGAATATGTATGGGCGTGTGTATGTATCTAGGACAGCAATTGTCCAAAAAGGTAAATCTGTTCGTTGGTAGATAGAGGGAAAGGCATCCATTTCTCAGAGTCTAATGTTTCCAATGACAAAGTTTCGATGGCGAAGCTCCATCGTACGACGGATAGTGAAATGACGAAGTTGGACTGCAATAAAAAACATAGAGGAGAGCTAACATTGGTTTTATGACACCTTATTGCGATTTATCCTCTAAAAATGTTTCATTTGCATATCTTCACGCTCCAACGGCACCTAGCCATTCCTGGCAGCATAGTTTCTTGGTCACGATTTGAAAAGTTTTTAGCTTATAGCTTATAAGAGCATAAATTCGTGTGTAAGTTATGAAGCACGAATAAATTTAGAAAATTGGTTTTCTCTGGTCCACAAATCACGAAGGGGTTGGGGTGTGTATAATAAAACAGTTTTCAGAATTTAAGTGCCGTGTTGCCGCTCAACGCTCGTATGAGTCTTATTTTAGTGCAACTTGTGGATATTTATGGTCGTTTCAGGGATCTTAACCTGGCCAATGCAAGACATTAAGAGAGACAAGACAGTGGGACGAGATAGTGGGTATAATTGATCAAACTATTTCCCACAAAGAATACACTCTTGCTACCTTCATAGACATAGAAGAAGTTTTTAATAAGCAATGATGGATGCCATACATGCCTACTCAGGTAAAATTAGCCGCTGGACAGCCTTGTAGCCGAGGTCAGAGGAAAAACACCAACCATTATAGCCGGAGACTTTAATGCATGGGCAGTCGAGTGGAATAGCACCATGACAAATAGAAGAGGCGAAGCACTGCTAGAAGCATTTGCCAGCCTCGATCTAGTGCTATTAAACAGAGGCAACAAGCACACATTCGACAATGGCAGAGCGCGCTCCTTCATCGACCTGACGTTCGCCAGCAGAGCCATAGCAAGGGGGATGAAATGGCAGGTCTCAGACGTGTACACAAACAGCGACCACCAGGCCATCATATTCGAAACGGAAGAGCAACACCGATCACAACACCGCGAACCCCCTCCAAGAGCACAAAAGCTGGGCTGGAAAACAAAAGACGTAGATACTGAAATGCTGGATTACATGATAAACGATATGGACATAGCAAGAGGCACAGCAGAAGAACAGACTAAAGAAGTCACAAGATCCTTATCCCGAGGATGCGACGCAGCCATGCCACGGAAGGGAAATGGAAATTGAAGAACACCTGTGTACTGGTGAAATGACGACATCGCCAACATGCAAGCAGAATGTCACAGAATGCGGAGGTCCCAGCAGAGAGCCCGAGGTAGAGGCACATAGGACTATGAGGTATTGAGAGAACAGTTTCAGAGGAAGACATCACAGCTCCTCAAGCTGATAAAAAAGAGCAAAGCCGAATGCTTCCAGGCACTCAGAGGAGCTACAAGACAATCCATGAGGAGGAGCGTACCAAATAGTCATGAACAAATTAAAGAATGGCACGGCAGCTGCACCGACTTGCCCGAATATCATGCACTCAATTGTCTGTGCTCTTTTCCCGAGACAAGATGGATTCACACTACCACAAGGAGCAGCGGAAGAAACAGAGACAATACCAGCAGTCACCACAGAGGAAGTTTTAAAAGTCGCGGCAGCAATAAAGAGCAACAAGATGCCGAGAATGGATGGAATCCCGAACCTCGTGCTAAAAGGAGTCATTAAACCAAAGCCAGAGATCTTCACGCGCCTTTATACGACGTGCCTAATGGAAGGCAATTTTCCACTACAGTGGAAAAGGCAACGGTTAGTTCTTATCCCAAACGGAAATAAAGCACCCGAGCAACCGTCGTCGTACAGGCCGTTGTGCATGCTTGATACACTGGGGAAAGTGTTAGAAAAAATAATACGTACAAGGCTAGAGCCATACACGGAAGGAGACTCAGGGCTCTCTACTGGGCAGTACGACTTTTGAAAGAAATGAAGCACCATAGGAGTGATAAGGGCAGTGTGCGACATTGCACGCGAAGCTATCGCGGGGCAAAGATGGCTAGGAGGGAGCAAGCAGTATTGCACCGTTGTAACACTCGACGTCAAAAACGCATTCAACTCAGCCAGCTGGAGGTGTATAGTTAGAGCGCTAAGCAACCTGCGTATACCTAACTACCTGCTGAGAATAATAGTGAGAGATCTCTTCATTATGACACGGAAGAGGGGCCTAAGAAGTACACAATTACGGCAGGAGTCCCCCAAGGGTCAGTACTAGGCCGGGCGGAGTAGAAATTATCGGCTACGCTGATGATATTGCAGTAATCGTGGTAGCAAAAACACTGGAACAAGTGTCCGAAAACTGCAACCAAACAATAAGGAACATGATGGCATGGCTACAGGCATCAGGTCTGGAACTGGCAGATCACAAGACAGAAGCAGTGCTAATAAGTAGCAGAACAAAGGTGGAACACCTTACCATACAGGTCGGTGAGCAAACCATTGAGTCACGTCCACACACCAAATACCTGGGAGTGCTGCTGGACCACAGGCTCAACTTCAAAGAGCACCTAATGTACGCAGGCGACAGAGCCTCCAGGGCAGTAGCGGCATTGTCCGGATTAATGACAAACGTTGGAGGACCCAGGCAGCCAACTAGAAACCTGCTAGTAGCGGTAAGCAAGTCGATCCTTATGTACGCGTCTCCCAAATTGGCACAAGCGACGTACCGGATAACGTACATTTTTTTTTTTTTTTTTTTTTTTTTCGTGGGTAGGTGAAAATCTTCATGAGACACTATGAGACCGTGTACTCATAGTAGTGTCAGATTTCTACTGACTAAAAACCCCCCTCCCTTCGTTTTATTTACTACGACTAAGTTAGACCTTATCAAGTAGTTTAAGCTTCAGATTTATATTCGCGTGAGGCAGGTAGATTTTCAATAAAAGCACCTGCTGAAACCGCCATGATATGCGGCTTTTTGTCTTATTGCGATAATTCGAACGGTTTCGTTCTTTGAAGTCGGCGCGTAAGATTTGTCACATCCAAAGTTTGGAGTATGGCACTGTTGCAATGGCCATGAAGACGAATACGAAGCTTGCGAGCGAAGTTTTTTATTTCGTCCTCCACGGTAGCTATCCCTAAGTCTCTGTGGATATCATTGTTTCTGATATACCAGGGAGCGTTCACGATTTTTCTTATAATTTTATTTTGGAGTGATTGTATGAGATTCCTATTGCTTGGTTTGGTACAACCCCAGAGTTGTATACCGTACGTCCACACGGGTTTAAGCACTTGCTTATACAGAAGCAGTTTGTTATATACGCTTAGTTTGGAATATCTTCCAATTAGCCAATACATTTCTCTAAGTCGATTTTCGACTTCGTCACGTTTCTTTTTAACGTGAGGTTTCCATTTAAGTTTCGCGTCTAGTGTCATTCCCAGATATTTAGCTTCGTTTGCATGCGGTATTTGTACCGAGTTAATGAAAACGGGAAGGTTGATTATTTTCTTGTAGGTGAAGTTAACATGCGTCGATTTGGTCTCGTTAAGAACAATGCGCCAAGTTTTTGTCCACTCACAGATTTTATCCAAGGCTCGTTGGAGTTTTATGGTTGCTGACTCGATTGAACTTTCCGTTGCCAGAATAGCCGTATCGTCCGCGAACGTAGCTACAATAGTGCCTTCAGTTTGTAGTATGTCCCGAGTGTACAGCAAGAATAAGATAGGCCCAAGGACACTTCCTTGCGGAACTCCGGCGGCGATTTCTTTAAAATCAGAATATTCAGTTCCGTGCTTGACACGAAAAAGTCTGTTTTTAAGGTATGATTCTAAGATCTTATGAAGTTGCTCCGGAAGGATTCGTCTTAGCTTATAATTCAATCCATCGTGCCAAACCCTGTCGAAGGCTTGAGATACGTCAAGAAAAGCCCTAGAACAAATCTTTTTCTCCTCAAGGGCTTTTTCAATTTCGTCGGTTATTCTATAAACCTGGTCAATTGTGGAATGCTTGATTCTGAACCCGAATTGGTGGTCTGGTATTAGGCGTCTCTCTTCAATGACCGGAAGAATCCGTTTCAGAAGGAGTTTTTCAAATACCTTCGATATTATTGGTAGTAGCGATATCGGTCTGTACGATTTTTTGTCATCTGGAGATTTCCCCGGTTTCGGAACCATTATGACTTCTGCGACTTTCCATTGATTTGGAACGTATAATAATCTAATAGATGCATTTATTAAATAAAGCAATTTTAATTGTGCCTTTTTTGGTAATTCCTTGAGGATTTGTCCGGTTATTAAATCATAGCCAGGAGCTTTATTATTTTTCAGGTTTTTAATTGCCTGACAAAGTTCTATAAGTGACACACTTTTTATTCTAAGGTTGTCAGATGTCGTAGTCGTACCGGTAAAATCGTCTACCAATGTTTCTCCATCAAATGGCTTAAGAGTCTCTTCTAAGTGCTCGGCAAATAGATCCGCTTTTTCTTTGTCACCTTTTACCCATTCGTCGTTGTTTTTTCTTATCGGTGGCGAATGTATTTGGGTTTTTTTAATTCTTTTGACAGCTTTCCAGAGCGAGTAATTAGTGGTTTTTTCGGCGGTTAAACCTTCAAGATAAGCTGAAGTCTATCGGTTTTTTAGGTCTTGGATCGCTTTTTTAAGCTTATTGCATAGGAAATTCGAGTGGGTTTTATGCTGGGGAGCGCGAGTTTGTTGCCATATTTTGCGTGCTCTCCTCTTTTCTCGAATAAGTTCTTTTATTTCCGGCGGATAATAAGCTTCATTGCATGGGACTTTTTTCCTCCTTAAAGGTGTATTTTTCCACGCGGCATTCTGTATTGTTTCAATAAATTTGCCGAGTTCATCTTCTATTTCGAAGGGTGTTTTGAGCGATACATTTAAGACAATATTTTTTTCGCAATCAGTTCTAAAGTCGCGCCAGTTAGTTTTTTTGTTAGTTAATCTAGGCACACCTTCTACTGTCAGTAGTCGGTCACTTATTGTCAAGATTACCGGCGAGTGATCTGAGGAGAGATCAAAGCTTTCCTCTACTTTCGCAAAATTTGAAGATACTCCTTTTGCTACAAAGAAGTCTATTAGGTCCGGTGTTTTTGCTGTATCAGAGGGCCAATACGTCGGTTTCCCCGTCGAAAAGAAATCAACCCCGAATTGCATACCGGCTTCGTACAGAAGTCTGCCTTTCCGTGAATTGGATCTGGAACCCCAAAAGGTGTGTTTTGCGTTGAAATCGCCATCTATAATGAAATTCGGTCCAAGTGAGTCAAGGAGACGTACAAAGTCGTTACTTCTAAACGTGCATCACGGAGGACAATAAATGGACGTGATGTTGAAATACGAGTGCCTATTCTTAACTCAAACTGAACTTGTTTGCATTGTATCGATTTCAATCGTCGTATTTATGGAGTGCTCAATGCAGTCTTTAATGAATAAGGAGGATCCGCCTCTAGCTCTTCCGGAAGGGTGGTATGCGTAATAAGCACGATACCCTCTTATTTTTACTCCGGATTCCTTTGTCAAATGAGTTTCAGAGATCAAGCAAATGTCAATGTTGTCATTCGGTAAGAATACTTCTAATTCGGCGTTTTTTTTGTAGAAGGCCGTTTGCGTTCCATGTTAAAATTTTTAGTAACTGATTCATATTCATATGGGAGTTCTTTTTTGGCGAGGTTTTAACTCGAGCTTGCTCAATTTATCAAATATGACTTTGTTGACCTTCGTTTGCTCCTCAAGTTTCGCAAGAATTATAGAGAAGACTTAGTCTCCCCAGGTCTACCCTAACACCGCTTTGCTTGTTTTCTAGCGACGCAGCTTGAGCATATGTTAGCGTCTCTGGAGATTGTGGCTTTTCCTTTGATTTTGCCGAAGGAACTTTACTCTGCTCGACTCTCGTCTTAACTTTGACGTGTTTATTGACGGTCGTTACCCTTGGCTTAGCAATTTCACGACTATTTTTAACCGGTTCTGCGTTCTGGCGTTGAATATTTTTAAATGTGTCTCGCCTTTTTTGAAGCTCTTTTGCCACTTCGCAACCTCGATAGTTCGCTGGGTGCTTTCTTTTGCAGTTAATGCAAGTAGCCGGGGCTTGCTTATTTAGGTCACACTTTTCCGAGAGATGGTTACCATCACATTTTACGCATCTCGGCTCTTTTTGACAATACGACTGTGTGTGATTAAAGCCTTGACAGCGTTTACACTGAGGTATCGATCTCGTACTCGTACGCATAGGCTCAATCTTGACTACGATATTCAGAATAGTTTTAACGTTATAAATATCGTCTACATTTTTGCTCCTGTCAAAGGTAAGCATAAAGAGCGGAAGTCCATGCTTGACCATGATTTCCTGGCCTTGTTCCGTTTGTTGCTTCACCTTTTTGAGAATATTGACGGCACTAAGAATTTTTAAACCTTTAGCTTTGAGGTCGTTCATTACGTCGTCTTTTGTGCACGAGGGGTGGAGCCCCCTTGCTATAACACGCAGTGGTCTTTCTGACTTATTTTCATAAGTATACCACTGGATTTTTTCCGTGTTTAATTTTTGTGATATTGCTCGGTAGCCATCGGAGTCATCAACGTTGATTTTCCACGCATTGTTCCTGAGTGACGTTACCTAGAATTTCGATGTCGTCGTACCTTTAATAAGGCAATGTAGCTTACTGTAGTCCGTTAGGCCAACGACGTTTATTGCAGGCGGAGGACGTGCTTTAGCTTGAGTTTGTTTTGGCTTCGACTCATTTTGCTTGTCTTCTTTTCGCGGCTCGATTTCGGGCGAAGAGCCGGCTCTGCGTTTTTTGCTAGGTCTTTTCTTTAAGACGCAATTCGTTTCGCGTGCAAGCTCTTCTTCGTCCGTGTGATATTGTGGATTAGCTGCGCGGGGAGGGGAATCTTCGCGTTCTTTTTGTAAAAGCGAGTTCTTTAGAAGCTTGTTTTCCTCTCTCAGCATGTCTACCTCTTTTTTGAGCTCTTGGTAGAGTCGATCCATTTCATTAAGCTTATTGCGAAGTTCGTTATTTTCCTTCTCAAAGCTTTTACATTTCTCTAAGTTCTGTTTCTTGTGCGCTTGCACTTCCGGCGGACTTTTTTTCCCGGAGACATTCGGTCTTGATGGTGGAGACCGAGGTACCCTTGAACTTTTTATTAAGGGATTTATCAATTGCAATAATTGGCTCTCCCCAGACTCCGTAGAGCCTACCTCCGAAGAGGGTGGATTTTCCAGTGAACCTGAACTGCCACCTGGGGTATTAAATCTTTTCGTTTTACTCATTGCATTTTTTGTATACACTTTAAGCCCGGTATACGAAGGGTGGATTTTAGTCGCCTCTTACGACAGGCATGCCTACCTCGGGTATATTCTAACCCCTACCCGAAGGGGGGACGTACATGAGAAGGATGAACTCGGCACATAGAATCGCATCGTTAAGAGTGTGTTGTGCCTTTCGGACGGAGAAGTCCCTTACTACATCGAAGCTGTAGCTGTCTACTATGTATTAATCCAATTCTGCGGTGTTGATTGTCACTTCTTGTTGACAGCATATACTTAATTTGGCCCTTCTGCTTCAATGATTGCAAACGCACCGGTGACAGCCCGCTGAATTCTTCCAATAATGTCAATTTCGTCGGCGTATGCAAGCAGTTGTATCGACTTTTTATAGATTGTGCTTCTGCTATTGGTTAGTGACTTCCGCACAATCCATTCAAGTGCAATATTAAAGAAGTCACACCACCCCTCACCTTGTCTAAAATCTTTTTTGAAATCAAAGGTCTCGGTGAGGTTATTACCGAGCTTGATGAAGCAGCGAGCGTTTTTTATCATCATCCTGCACAGACGGACAAGTTTGGTAGAGATGGCAAAACTAGACATGTCTCTATAAAGCTCCTCTCTATAGATGCTGTCATAGGCGGAGTCTCGATGGGCCCAGCGGATACCTGGAACATGGAACCCAAGACAATATTGAGGTTTATCAAGAGCCCCAATTTTATATTCTGGTTAACCATTGGGACAGCACAATAGATCCTATAGATCGCAATGCACTTCGGCCCCAGTCATCGTACCGTATCGTAAGGCAATGGGAGCGTTTTTCATCCAGCGTAGGCCAGATCTGTCCAGTAATAAGGTACATAGTGCCGTCTGCCCATCTGAGGTTGTTAACGCTTAAAGTATTCAGTTTTGAGCAGGTTACCAAATTTGTGTTGCATCGCTTATACACTTT
The DNA here is from genome assembly GCA_945910035.1 of Brachypalpus laphriformis. Taxonomy (NCBI): domain Eukaryota; kingdom Metazoa; phylum Arthropoda; class Insecta; order Diptera; family Syrphidae; genus Brachypalpus; species Brachypalpus laphriformis. The sequence continues at coordinate 146,967,261 of OX246755.1, forward strand.
TTTTTTTATTTTTTTTTATTTTTATTTATTTTTTTTTGATGCGCAGGTAGGAGTAATCCTTTATGGATACTTGTAGCCCGTGCTACGAGTCATGTTCGACTCCATGCTCCTGCATGGATATGTGCTAAAACAACCCCTCCTTCATTAATTTCGTTTCTCCTTGCTCGTTCTTCTATACGCAATTGCTGCATGAAATTCGTGATTACTTCGTTTGCCGACTCCCAGGCTTTGATCCACGCCAGCATAAATGAGATCAGGCTGCTTGGGGTCACTTGGCCGCCAATTGCTCTAGGATGTTCCTAGCCCTTGTGTAATGTTGGCATTCCATCAGCACATGCTCTGCGTTTTGCACTTTTCCTTCACAGTGCTAGCGGAATGGGTCATCTGCGTGCTTGTATTATACTTGTAGAGTATAATATTATACTTCGGGTATAAATTTGTATGTCAATCGCGCTTCGCTTGTGATGTTCTACCTATATTGCCATTCTGCCTTTACAGCTTCTATAGTTATTGTTCTGTCATCGCACTCATTTTCACGTAGTGCGGCGGTCTTCTGTGCTTCTAAATGGATAGATATTCGGCCTGATATTACATTTATCGCATCCGCTAAAACAGTTCTTAAGAGCAGCATACTCTTAAAGATGTGATTCTATGTTCTAACGATTTACGGTGCGTCGCTGATGCCCATATTGGGATCGCACATAGGAGTATTGACTTACTCACAGTCGCTAGAAGAATCTCGATATACTGTCTTAGTCCCCACAATATTTGTGCATTAGTCTGCATAGTGCTACTTCTCCCCGAGAGGCCACCACGCCCGCGTACGTTAAATGATCCCTGAAGCTGAGTCTATGGTCCAGCTAGGTACTTGATGTACAGTTTCGATTCGCTGATTTGCTCACTGACCTGTATAGTAAGGTCTTTTTTATGGCTGCTAATAAGAACGGCTTCAGTTTTGTGATCCGCTAATTCTAAACCTGACGTATGTAGCCATACCTTCACGTTTGTGATTGTTTGATTGCAGTTTTGCATAACTTCCTCTAATGTTTTGGCCACTACTACAACTGCAATATCATCGCCATAAGCGATGATGTCTACTCCATTCGGCCTTTGTGTTCTTAGAGTGCCATCGTAAATTATGTTTCATAGAATTAGTCCTAGGACCGACCCTTGTGGAGCTCCTCCCGTGATCTTGTACCTCTTTGTTCCCTGTTTCGTGTTATGACGATAATGATTGCTCACGTGGTATGTCGCTCTTTGGTACGAGGACTAGTCCATTTCCATTGAGATGGGAATTTTCCTTCTGTTAGGCATGCTGTGTAGAGGTGTGCGAAGACATCTGATCTGATTTTAATCGTCCCTTTAAGAACGAGTTTCGGGATCCCGTCCATCAATGGCCTATTTTGCTTTTGATAACTGCAGCGCCTTCTACGACTTCCTTAGTTGTAACTGGTGGTCGGTATCGTCTCAGTTTCATCTGCTGTGTCTCGTGGCAGTGTGAATCCATCTTTCCTTGGGAATACTTACTTAGGTGGCGCAGTCCGGTTAGTAGCCAGCTGCTCTAGTTGTGTACGTCAAGTCGGTTGAGGTCCCCTCCACTTGTTTGCGCCACCTACCGCGAGGTCGTTCTTTACTGCGCCGTCCATCCGGGGTGGATTTGAAAACTTTCTTGGCGGGAACGTTGGGCTCTAAATGACCCAGCCATCTTAGTCGCTGTATGTGAACTTTCTGCTAAGTCGATGTCCTTATATAGGCCGTATAGTTCGGCATTGTACCTTCTTCCCCATTCAATGTCTAAGCAAACTGGACCAAAGATCGTTCGAAGAACTTTTCTCCTAAAATAACGAAGGGCATCCTCGTCCGGTTTTGCTAAAGCCCATGCCTCTGCGCCCTACGGACTGCGATGATTAGTGTCTTATAAAGAGTTACCTTAGTAGTTCGATATATGGCTTTGTTACGCAATTGTCTTCTTAGCAAGAGTAATTCTTCGTTTGATCTCCAGACTGACGTCGTTTGTGGAGCTCACCATAGAGCCTAGGTAGACAAAGTCCCTTACTACCTAAAAATGATATCTGTCTATTGTGGCGTTCTGTCCAAGACGCCGATGTGGGGTGTCCTGTTTTGTTGACAGCATATATTTTGCTTTTTGCCTCGATCTTAATACTCGCAAACGCCTCACCCGCTGAGGTCTTTCGACTATGTCAATGTTATCAGCAGAAGTGAGAATTTACAGACTTGCAAAAGGTTTTACCTCCATTGTGAGCTTGGTGCGTATCGTTTTGTTATTGATGGGCTTTTTCCAAGATCTGCCGTAATGTGAATATTTGGTCTATGGTGGACTTTCCCGGCCTGAAACCGCACTGATAAGGGCCTATCGGGTTGTTGACGATCGGTTTTAGGCGTTCACATCATACGGCAGACAGGATCTTATATGCGATGTTCAGGAGACTTATACCTCTATAGTTGGCACAGTTCAAAGGGTTTCCTTTCTTAAGGATTGGACAAACGATGCTGATGTTCCATTCATCGGGCATACTTTCGTCCAACCAGATTTTACAGATGAGCTGGTAAGGGGCATACACCAGCTGCTCGGAAAAGTTCGGCGACAAGATCACCGGCTCCAGCAGCTTTTTTGGATTTAAGATTAAAGCTATCCTCACTTCATTCTGATCGTGTTGACGGGAATCTTGACTGTCATCGTCACTGTTGAATGGCTCATTCTGCCTGGCAGCGGAATATTAGTCATCGTCGACGTCAGTCTGCAGAAGTGTTCCTTCCATATCCTCAGCACCGACTGCGATTCTACTATTATATTGCCATTTTCGCCCCTGCAGGCTTCTGTTCTGGCTTTGAAACCCTGGCATGTTTTTTTACCTTTTGGCGAAATTTTCGAACATCATTCCTGCAATAAAGTCTCTCAATCTCCTCGATCGAGCGCTTCTCCTGCTCCTTTATCTTCTTCCTGAGAAGTCGATGTTCCTCTTTTCTCCTCCGCTCGTAGAGTTCGCGAGCAGCTCTAGTTCTTCTATGGAACGCCGTTTTGTACGTCTCTTGTTTTGCTGCATGTGCTTGCCGGCATTCCTCATCGAACCAGTGGTTTCGTTGTGGTGGCCGAGAAAAACCAAGTACATCACAGGCGGCATCTGTGATGGCTTGTTGGCAACGCTGCCACTGGTCTTCCGCATTTGCTCCTGGCGGCATAGGGCTTAGATTATGATTAAAAGAAACTCGATCGGCAAAGACTCTGGCGGTCTCTTGCAATTGTAGCCGCCCAAGGTGAAATTTCCTCACAATATTTCGGTGATTTCGCTCCGTGCTGGATATCCGCATCCGTATCTTGGCTACAAATAGGTAATGGTTCGAGTCCACGTTGGTTCCTCAGAAAGTCCAGACACCCAGAATACTGGAAGAGTGCCCCGTGCGTTGATCGCAATGTGGTTGATTTGGTTGACGATTTTTCGATCAAAGGAGAGCCATGTTCCTTTGTGAATATCGAGACGTGGGAACCGCGTACTAGCTACGACAAAGTTTCGTCCCGCCGCAAAGTCGACTAGTCTGAGTTCGTTGTCGGATGTGATGTCGTGCAGCCTACGTTTCCCTACCACGCTACTAAAGACGTGCCCTCTTCCTAGCTTTGCGTTAAAATCACCTAGGGCAATTTTAACGTCGTGACTAGGGTTGCGCTCTTACCCAAGAGCTGGTAGAAGTCATCCTTATCATCATTAGTCACGTCGTCCATCTTCTCGTGAGGGGCGTGAGCACATATTAGGCTAATGTTGGCAAGTTTTTCCTTGATATGGTTAGTCATGAGGCGCTCGTTCACATGCCGGAAACTCAAGACTTCTTGCCTAAGTCTGCCGAATAGACGCTGTCCTTGTTGTCTGTAGCAATCGCCGTAGTAGATGTCACAGCTTTTCATCCACCTTTGGCCGCGCTCATTCCATCGCACTTCTTGGATGGAGGCAATGTCTGCTTTGAAACATTCTAGAGCCTCCGCAAGTTGTTCGGCTGCACGTGGTTTGTAGAGGGACCTTACATTCCACGTGCAGACACGAAGATCGTTGTCCTTTTTACGTTTGCTTGGGTCGTCAACAGTAAATTCATCCGTATTCGAGGCTGTTGATTGGTTTAGAACCGAATAATTTTTACCTGGAGAACCAGATCCTTTTTTGCAACCACTAGGACGAGGGGCGCGATAACCGATGCCAGTACCCTTTTCCGGGGATATTAGCGTGGCAGTTGGCCCATTAAGGGTTCATCTGCCACCATCTCTTTTTCAGTACCCTGACGTAGTATTGAAAATCTATACAGACCTCAGCTCCAAAGATGTCGAAGTAGCTCAAGTAAGGTATCCGCTGGCCTGTAGTCGTCATCATTGGTTCTGTCGAGAGAATTCATCCGCCACACGTCCTCCTTCTGAGGAGCTCTTGCCGGACTTCTGAGACGCATATTTCAGCTAATCAGGACAACAAGGGATGCCTCGTCTGGTTAAACATATGTGTGCTGAAGGTTACCCAGATGTGCTTCCACAGGTCAGAGTGTTTAGCTACACATATATCGTCAGACTCAGCATACGCTCATCGTTAGTTCACTATCAGATAGCTATCCAGCGGGCACAACGAGGAGGTGATGATGCGATTTTGCCACGTCCTTGGGAATAGGCTCCAGATAATAGAGTTCATGTTGTGTGAGTATACCGGTGCAGCTGCCGTGACACTTTTCAGTTTATTCATGACTGTTTTGTATTCGCTCCCGATGGGTTTTATTATAGTTCCTCCTTGAGTACCTGGAATGATTCACTTTTGCTCCTTGTAGTCATCTTACGAAGTTTTATTCGCTTTCTCTGGAATTCTGCTCGAAGTTCTTCATAAGTCTCCGAGTTCGTGCCTCTTGCCCTTTGCTGGCGCCCGCGCATTCTATAGCAATCGGCTCGGAGCTTGGCGCCACATCGCCAAGAGACATGAGACAATACAAATGTCTCACACAGGAGGCAATACTGTCAAATTGTCACCTCAAAAAAAAAAAAATTAAAATACCAATTCCCATAAAAGCACCCAAAACTGCATTTTTATATTTCTCCAAAATTTTTATAGCATAAGTTGGCATTAGAGTACAACTTCTTTCTGTGTCCTTATTCCCTATAGAAATGTTCCACTACAATGGTTGTACGATAATTGTGTCATGTATTCCTTGCTCTACGTCGGTGATCTGCAGTGCAACTGCAACTCATACCATATTTGAGGATAGTAGGAATCAGCAGGGTGTGTAGTACATACAATGCTTTTGAGACGCAGAGTATCATCTCATTTGAAAGCAACAGAAAAGAACATCTTATTTAAGGCGGGACATCGTAGCGCTTCAAAACTGAGAGGATTACATCACACAAATATAGGCGCCCCACCAGCACTGTACCATATAGATCTGTTAAGTCTCCATCTGAATAACTACGATTGACTTCCAAAATGAACTTCAAGTAAGAACGCTGAGCAATTAGCAACCCGTGAGGCAGGAAAGCAACGCCACTATGACTGTTTATATTGTACAAATACAATGGAACCAACATGAACTTGCCTTCAACTCCAGCCCTACCATGATCCGCCAAGGTACTACCAGTAGAGGTACCAACACCATCGCAAGACGCTTTAAATCCATCCACTTATGCATCATCACCATCAGATGGTACTCAAACTACATCAAGAGATATACAATTTCTCAACTCGCCAACTCCATCAACTAATGCATCAGTACTATCTACCGAGGTACTAACACCAGGAGTGGTAAGTCCATCAACTTACGTAGAGATAATTGTGCGAACTGTTATGAGAATCCCTCAGCAGTACCAGAAGCTACCTTAAAAGTTGCTGAAACTCCCACAATAGTTGCCGTAACTCACGGAATTATTGTGGGAGCCATACAAAGGATCTTATAACACTGGTGCTGAGCACTGGGTACATTCTTTGAGCACTTCGGTGACACACGAATTTAGCCACGCTGTGTACAGGTTTTAATGCTTTGGCCCTGTTTAGTACTGAAGCAAGATCAGACTTACCACCCTAGCTAATGGGAATTGTGTACCCACTCGGGAAGCTTTATCTCATAAGTACCTTGGTGGTATCAAGATTCCAAAAAGCAGCCATCTTAAGCACTTTCTAGGCATTCAGGACGGAACCCACATCCCCAGGGTCTTTTTTTTGTGGGGATTCAATTTAAAGCCCTGCAACTTGCACCACTCATATAACACTAATGATTGTACCATGAACGGTTCGATTGGGAATGCCATCTAGATCAGGAAGCTTATTGCCTTGAAATCTATATTGGTGGCCTTCCATCAAGTTTCATGCGATAACCGCCGGTATAATATGTGTGCTTCGTATTGGCTCCCTACTCGTGTGGAACTAATTCCGTGAAGAACCTTCTGGAAATTTACTCATCAAATAAACTTCAAAACACAACGGCCACCGTGTCGCATCACATTGCATCATGGTTTCCAAACGGTTGTATGTTCTCATTACACCTCACGGATCTATCTATGTAATGTCTACTACGGCGCTCATAAATCAACCGCCAACAAGCTGACCCCAACCAAACACAATGCAGCCCCAGTGCCTTTTCAGGACACGGAGCAGATGAAAGAGAATCACAGTAACAGAAGCTTCCCGGATGTACCTAACTTTCATCGACTTACATTCTAACGAGCAATTACAGCGGCTAACATGCGTTTCTCCCATCTAATTGAACTGGGGGCTCCGTGCGATTCCACTCCTGGTCTGCCTGGTCTGCAGTGCTAAAGCCAATTTACGCCGATAATAATGCCAGGCGACCCATTCTCTATCGGAAAACCGCTTGGCAAATGCTAATGGTTACTTTAATTCGCACTACACGGCATAGCCATTGACGAAATACACGACAGGACAACCGGAACAGGACGTTGGGGCGACGACGACGTTTGCCCATTAAATCGACGAATAAATATTTGTCTCTCGTTCCCATAGAACACCCTATCCACCATGCAACGAGATTTGGACAGTCAGGGATTCACCTTCTACCTCATGGCCATTGCACGATTTGTATGGGTTTTACACGCGAATCCGTTCGTTATTTTATAGCCTCTGGTGGGTCACTTGCAACAGCAACAAATTGTGTCCATGCACTGGCTCTCATTCTCTCTCTTTCGTTCTCATTGTATCCATTCTGTGCGGACGTGAAGATTTGGCTTGTTTGGCGTCCACAGCTTTCCGAATTTAGGTGCAAAACCTGCAATGAAACATAGGGGAGGTGAAAGAGAGTGCCAGTCGGTGACAGTGCTCCCACTTGATTGCGCAGTTAAAGAGGTTTCGTAAATCAAAATAAAGGTTTATCAAGTCGCAATAGATCGGAAATTTGGAACGAGATGAGCAAATGGTATTTCCATCTACATAAGAGGAATCACTAAAAGGAGGGCGGAGGAGCCACATTTAACCCTTAACTGATGTCGTGGGTCCAGTGGACCCATGTTCAAACTTTAAGCAGCTTAAATGCGCTGAAATTATACCACTTTTCAAAAAAGGTAACAGGAAAAATATATCCAATTATAGACCCATTTCCTTGTTACCAACCTTCTCTAAGATTTTTGAAAAACTCCTTAAGTCACGGATTATATCATTTTTAAATAAAAACAACTTTTTTAGTAGTAACCAGTTCGGATTTAGAAAGGGAATGTCAACTGAGGATGCTATTCTTAGGGTTTGTAGTCAGCTGTACGAGAGCGTTAATCACAGCAAATCTACAATGGCTCTCTTTGTGGATATGACAAAAGCTTTTGACATGGTTAATCATGATTTGCTACTAAAAAAACTATATAATGCTGGTTTCAGAGGAGTAATGCATAAATGGTTCACATCTTACTTAAGGTGCAGAGAACATAAAGTTAAAATAAAAGATATTTTCAGTAACTCCTTATTCTTAAAAAACGGCGTACCCCAGGGTTCGGTTCTCGGTCCTCTGTTGTTTTTAATATACATAAACTCTATTTTTGAACTTAATCTAAATGGAACGTCCACTGCTTTTGCAGATGACATAGCTTTTTGTTATCAATCTCATACAGGACATGAGTGTATTGCAAAGATTTCGGAAGACCTAGAAACATTGAGGTGCTGGTTTACTGCGCACAAGTTAATCATTAGCGAAAAAACTAAACTTATGTCTTTCCAATTATCTAGGAACATCTTACATGATTTTAATCTTTGTTTTCACGCACATGATTGTACAAAATTTTGCTTACCTGTGCATTTTTGCGGTAAAAGTAACTTTATACCAAGTTTTAATTGTTCCACTAAGTGTTTTAAAATTGAATCAGTGCTTCATTACAAATATCTAGGAGTATTAATAGATAGCAACTTAAATTGGAAAGATCATATCCAATCCATTAAAACTCATATGTTATTGGTGATGCGAAAAATTAAACAATATTGCTCGAAAAAAGTCTTAAAAACAATTTATTACGGTCTTGCTCATTCCAAACTGCAATATGGAATTACTAGTTAGGGTGGTTCGTATGCTAACTCTTTTGAACCTTTGCGAATAGGACAAAAACATTTAATTCGGATAATTAGTAATAAAAATCGCTTTAGTCAGAGTCTGCCTCTATTTAGAGACCTGCATATCTTACCATTAAGACACCTTTATGTTTTTAAAGTTCTAAGAGAGTTTTTTAAGCAAAGCGGTAATATTCCTAGCAGAAACTCACAACTTCACAATCTACGTATAAATAATATGCATCTTGCCAACGTACCAGTCGCTTACAAAACCCATTTTTCGCATTTCTACACCGTTACAGCCCCTACAATTTTCAATAAGCTACCACCCTCTGTCCGAACTACTTTTAATTTTCATTCTTTTACAAATAAAGTTAAAAAATTGCTATTTAATATTAATTATGCGAGTATTGAATCCTTTTTGAGAAGTATGTCTCAATCGTCAGCACAAATTATTATCTCAAGCTCTAATTATCTTGTATTTTGATTGTATTTATATCTTTGAATTTGCTTTTCCATTAATTCTATTTCCTTTAATTCTATTTTTGTATACTATTTCTATTTTTTTTATACTAATTCTCTTTTTTTTATATAATATTCTATCTGAAGTTTAATTTTAATATTGTAAAACTGATTAATTACCCCACATCAGATTTTAATTTACTTGTAAATTTATTACCAGGTGCCATTCCACACTAAACAATCAAGTTTACTGAATGTACACTATTATTTTATTCCGCTTTTATGAAGTATATTGTGAATTATGTAGTTGAATTATTGAAATTGAATTAAACGTGCGTAAAAAGCGCAACGGTCGCCGCAGCTGTTTCTGCTTTACAGTACCTTGCTACAGTAAGTGGAAGTGTGCACAGTGCGAAGGACGCACTTCACTCGTTTCTTTAAAGGTTAGTTTCAATATCAATATGGGTCCCCTGGATCCACGACTATAGATACGTGATTTATTTGTTCATGTAGTTAATAAAGTTTTTTGTTTTATTTCAAGTATTTATAATGGCAAGTATCAGTGGCAATTAAGAGTATATAATTGAGCAATGGTTAAATGAATTGTCCAGCGATGAAGACGAAATTGGATCAAATTTAAGACCTTTGCGTGTTAATACTCATTCTGATAATGATTTTTCAGACAGTGATGGAGAATTTATCATAACGAGTGACCATGAATCCAACTCCGAATTGTCTGATTCTGATGGCGAAGATACTCATCAAGATGAAGCTGATGTGGTTGAAGAGGTTTCTAGCCGTGGGTACCTTAATGGAAAAAACAGGTTCAAATGGGCTAAAGTACCAGCTGCAAGAGGCGCTCGTGTCAGGAACCATAACATTATTAGATTGCCTTACACTACATCTCGATCAAGACCTGTTGACCCGTTTGATCCAAAAGAAGCGTTTGACAAAATACTTGAGGCGGATATAAAGAACAAAATATTAACTTGGATAAACGTGAAACTAGCAGCGTTTAAGTTGAAATACAAGTCCCCGAACCATGCAGAACTAAAAGAATGTACTCCACAAGAGCTAGACGCATTTTTGGACCTATTGCTTTACTCTGCTGTATTCAAGTCGAATCATGAAGCCGTTATATCGCAATTTGCTACAGATGGAACAGGTCGAGAAATTTTCCGACTACGCATGTCCTCATTGCGATTCTATACACTCCTATTATGTCTTCGTTTTGATAATCCAGATGATAGAAATGAACGAAAAAAACAGATCCAGGTTGCATTGCGCATGTTTTTTCTCGGTCCCACCTCTCGCGAGCGTCTGACAAACATCCGAGAGTATTGTTGTCATGAAAAAGCCTCTCAAATCGCCGTTCGGCGAAGTAAAATCGCCGAGTAAACCGAACAAATACGGGCTAAAAATGCAAAGCCTTGCGGATTCAAAAACGCACTACGCATATAATACGTATCTTTACTGCGGCAAAAATACAGAGGGCCTTACATTGACAGGGTAAGAGAAAAAGTACTCAATACCAGCGCAAGCGTGCCTGCGATTATGCAAGCCAATGTTGAACTCCAATCGCAACATCACGACAGACAACTGGTACACTTGGATTTAACTTATCAATGTGATGAAATCAATAGGTCTAAGTGTCGTTGGTACCTTGAAGAAAAATAAGAAGGAAATTCCAAAGGCGTTTTTGCCTCACAAAGATAGACAAGTCGCTCATCGCTTTTCGGATTTACAAAGGATACAACAATTGTGAGTTATATCCCCAAAAAAAAAAAAAAAATCTGTCATCCTCATGTCATCCATGCACCATGATAACTTTGTACCAATAAACCTGAAATTATCCTTCATTATCATAGCACAAAAGGTGGTGTTGATTCTGTAGACCAAATGTGTTCAGTGTATTCAAGCAGTCGCAGAACTCGTCGTTGGCCGATGGCTGTTTTATATAGGCTACTGGACATGAGTGCACGAAATGCTTATATCATCCAGCAGAGCCATAATTCAGCATCGAAAATGACAAGATTGATATTTATGAAAGGGCTTGCAAAGATTTTAGATGGATGCATCTCCCGATAGGTGCTGGTCCGCTAAGTAACGAGGAGGAGTCACTGCAGCCGAAAACCTAGCAGCTCTGTTAGTAAGCCCTACTCCCACCTTCTCGTGGTGCCATCTGGGAATTTCTTCAGAAGTTGCGAACGGGAGAAGACGAATGGCGAGCTTCCTGCGCCAAAAAAACAGGATAAGTGTCAGTTGGTATGCGGCCCAGCGAGCCGCAACCGTAAAAAAACGAATTGCTCCGAAACGCAAACTAACGCCTCGGATACGGACTGATAATTTGTTGACGACCTTTGACTATAGAACACGGACAACGATCGGATTCTGGAACGTTAAGACCCTCCTGGACTCACTCAAGGTAGGGCCTTATAACGCCAGATTCCTCCAATTGGAGGGCGAGTTCGCACGGTATAAAGTCGACATCTTAGAGCTGAGCGAGATAAGATGGTACGATGCTGGGGACTACATCTGCCCAACAAAAAGCACTGTCATGCTCTACTCTGGGAAACCAGCTGGAAGTGCACGGAGTTCCGGAGTAGGACTCATGCTAACTCCAGCAGCACGTAGTAGCCTCATATCCTGGCAACCCCATTGTGACCGGATATTGACAGCTAGGATCCGGAGTAGGGTTAGAAAAATGACCGTCAAACAGTGTTATGTTGCGACTCTAGACTCAACTGAGGATGAAAAGGATCATTTTTATAGCCACTTAGGCACCGCCTACAACCAAACACCTAATGGGGACATCGTAATGGTGATGCGAGATCTCAATGCCAAGGTGGGTAGCCACAACACCATGCTTAAGCACGTGATGGAAGTTCACGGCGTGGGAGACCGTAATGACAATGGTGAGCGGTTTGTGGACTTCTGCAATACCAACCGCCTAGTCATCGGAGGTACGCTGTTTAAGCATAACACCTGCCATAAGATCAGTTGGATCTCTACTGATAGGCAACGAATATCCAAGCAGATCGACCACATTGCGATCAGTCGCCGCTTTAGAAATTGTCTCCTGAACGTCCGAAACAAACGTGGAGCTGACGTCTGACAAGAACGAGGTCACCATTTTATGGCAGCTCATTTATGCCTTCGAACTGCATCCGTCAACAGCAACCGCTCAAACCTACTTAACATCACCAGGTTTAATATCGACAGGCTCAAGGTTCCCCAAGTGCGCCAATAGTTCAGGGACCATCTTGCCTTAGAAGCAGAAGCAATCAGCAGCATATTGCAAGAAAACATGGATGACCACTGGAGTGCTGTGAAAAATGCTTTTGCGACTGGGGCACGCACGTATGTCGGTAAAAAGCAGAAACACCACCGCACAAGGCTTTCTACAGACGCCTGGAGACGGATTGATGAGCGCACAGCAATCAAGGCTCGGATTGCAGCGGCCTCAGCAGTAGAGAAAACCGAGCTTGAAGCCCAATACCGTGCGAATAAGAAAGAAGTGCAGCGTAGTGTGAGACGTGACAAACGTCAATATGTCAACTCACTGGCCTCAAGGGCTGAAGAAGCAGCGAGTAGGTGCGACAGTAGAACTGTTTAGAGCATCACTAAGGAGCTCATTGGTGGTCGAAACTCCAAACAACATCCAGTGAAGAGTCTAGACGGCAACCTTCTGATTTCGGATGAGGATCAGCTCACTAGATGGAGAGAACACTCTGCTACAGTGCTAAAACACTTAGACGATGGTGGTATGATCTTGAATTCGAATGAGCAGTTCGAAGCAACAAATTCCCGAATTCGCACCGTACCTCCCAGTAAAACTGAAATAATAATAGCAATGAAGTTCATCAAGAGGAACAAGGCGGTGGGTATTGATGACATCCCTTTCGAGCTATTTCAAGCGGCGCCAAATACATCGGCAGTTTTACAAATACAAATATTTGGCGCAACAGCTCTTTAAAGTGCCAGGGCCTAGCTTCTCGCAACCCCTCATGTTGTGCGCGTTATATTTTTCACACGAATGGAAGGGACCTACAGTTTAATGCCGGATCCGACCGGCGATTTGAGAAGCTTTTTCGTGACAACATTACTCTCGGATGTTTGTCAGACGCTCGCGGGAGGTGGGACCGTGAAAAAACTTTTTGGTATTTTCTGGGATTCGAACTTGGAACCTCATGCGTAGTGATCCGACACACTAACCACTTGCGCCACGGCGCCATCGGCAGTTTTGCTGCATCCGCTAATAGTGAACAATTTCCACAGGAGTGGAAAAGGGGGATGATCATTAAGCTTCCAAAGAAGGGTAACTTGATGGAGTGCGGTAACTGGATAGGTATATGTGTTCTTCCAGCTGTAGACAAAATAATAGCTAGAATAATTCTGGAACGAATTAAAGAACATTTAGATTCAGCTCTCGATGTCGAACAGGCAGGCTTTCGCGCTGGATCCTCCTGCATCGACCACATAAATACCTTACGGATCATAATCGAACAATGCGTTGAGTATAGGTCTCCGCTACATTTACTGTTTATCGACTTCGAGAATGCTTTCGACAGATTGAATCGAGATGCTGTCTGGTTGGCCTTGCGCAGGAGAGGCATTCCAGAAAAACTTATAGCTATTATCAAGGCTACATACGAGGGCGGCAAGTGTCACGTCGTGCACAATGGTAAGGTGTCGGAAGATTTTGAAGTCCAAAGTGGAGTACGTCAAGGGTGCATACTGTCCCCACTATTGTTCTTGGTGGTTATCAGCGATGTACTCCGTGCAGCATTGAGGGAAGCTAATTATGGAATTCGTTGGACTATGACATCTTACCTTAAACACCTAGATTACCCTGACGATGTTAGTCTACTTTCATATCGGATAATGCATCTTCATTTGATGGCCCAAAATCTAGAAGCTGATTCAAACAAAGTGGGGCTACATAAAAATAAACACAGCTAAAACAAAAGCCCTGGACACTTCTAATGCCCGCGCTCAACTTAGCATTGCCGGACAGGAAGTCGAGAAAGTTGATAACTTTCTATATTTAGGAAGTGTCGTCTCGGCTAATCGTGGTGGCACCGAACTGGATGTATGCAGCAGAATCGGGAAGGCTAAAGCTGCGTTCGGAATGCTGTCCAAAATCTGGAAAAGCAATGTTATCAGCTTAAGAACCAAGCTACGACTGTTCCGCTCTAACGTAGAATCAGTGCTGCTTTATGGGTGCAGTAACTGGAAGGTGGACACCATTAACACACGAAAGTTGCAAGTCTTCGTAAACTAATGCTTAAGAATCTTCTTGAGGATTTTTTGGCCGAACCGCATCTCCAACGAACAGCTTTATCTGAGAACGGAGCAGGAACCTATAAGCATTACTATACGTAGAAGAAAGTGGCAATGGATTGGACACATCCTACGGCGCGAAGACAACTCCATTGCGAAATAGGCCATGCAGTGGAATCCGCTCACCCAGGCAGGCAGAATAGCGGGGCGCCTTAGGCAGACGTGGCGCAGAACAGTTGAGGAGGAATCGAGCTCTTTAGGAATGAGTTGGAGGCAGCTCAAACGCGTTGAAGAACTTTGAGCACGATGGCGCGCAGGCGTGGTGGTTGCCCTATGCCCCCGAGGGTCTAAAGGATCTAAGCTAAGTTAAAGTTAAGTTATTGAGTTTACTAATTCTTGAGTAAAGAAGATCGATGTTATCCTTATCGTGCAGCTCGAGGGTCGAGAAGTGCCAGGGAAGCTCAAGTAAAAGTTTTAGCAGTTTATTTTCCGCTATTTGTAGCTAATTGATGTGTGTTTTTGCACATTTACCCTACACTGGACTGCCATACAACATGAAGGACTAAAAGACTACCTTAAATATAATTTAGCTTATTTTCTTCACTCAATAGAGATTTTCGGTTGATAACCGGATACATTATTTTAATTCTTTTGTTAACTTTATCCAGCGTATTTGTAATTTGTTTGTTGAATGCAAGTCTTTTATCTAAAGATATACCCAAGTATTTCACAGTATCACTCTAATTGATTTCAGTATTATTTATGCATAAATGACTGCGAGGTAAAAGACAAGTTTTCCTTTTTCTTGTGAAAAAGATGGGTTGCGTCTTCGAAGCATTTATTTTTATTTTTCACCTATCAAAGTAAGTCGTAATAGTGTTGATAGCCGATTGAAGATTGCGTTCAATTACGAACCCAGTCTCATCGGATGAATATACTCCTGTGTCATCTGCATACATTGCAAACTCACAGTTCGGTAGTTTCGGAAAATCGAAAGTATAGATGTTATACAACACTGATCCTAATACTGAGCCTTGGGGGACATCTCACAAGCTTTCGATAAGGTTTAGCACGAAGACTTGGAGTTTAAATTGCAACGACTACTGCCACTGTAACTTTTTCTAATATTATGATCGTACCTCACTGACAGACTCCTTCGTGTTAAGCACGAAAATGATTACTCTGACTTCAAGGAGATTGCGGCCGGAGTTCCACAAGGAAGTGTCCTTTGGCAACCAATCTAGTGGCCGCCTCTATTGACCAAAGCAAAATGTGTCCTTTTTGCTGCGTGTTCCATTACTTTATCGAGCATCTCGGGTGGTATACGATGATTTCGGTACGAATTTTTGCCTTGAGCTCGTCAATGGTCTAAGGCTTGCTGGCGTACATTTCGTTTTTCAAATAACCCCACAAAAACAAATCCGTTGGGGTCAAATCTGGATATCTGGGTGGCCAGTCAATGTGGCCATATTTTGACAGCACACGTCCAGGGAATTTTCGTGGCAGAAACTGCATTGTTTGATTTGTAGTGTGGCATGGCGTACCGTCTTGTTCAAACCAGTAACCGTCAAAACTTTTTCCACACATTTGTGGACAGACATAATGAGCCAACATCCGCCGATATCGACTCCCATTGAATCCTTCGCCTTCTCTGAAGAAAATTGACCCAATGATGGTTTTGGCACAAACACCGGCCCAAACAGTCACTGTCACAATGGTGCTTCGTGGATTTCGTGTGGATTCTCCGTTCCCCAAATGCCGCAATTTTGCTTGTTAACGGCGCCGGAGAGTGTGAAATGGGCCTCGTCGGTCAGTGTCAACCATTCGAGCGACTGTTTGGCCGTATTCCAAGCGCCGTGGACGGTCTGTCGGTAATATTCTTTAAGTCAATTGCACTTTATACTACACCGCGTCCAGCGCTCACATAGGGTTGGACGTTGGACGATGTACAAAACCTATGAGAGTAAATTAACGGCAGCTGAGATGAAGATGCTTCGCATGACAAAGCTTGATCGAATAAGAAGAAAACCATCGTACAAAAAAATAGAGCGCGACCGGCTCAGCTGGTTTTGCCACGTTCAAAGAAGAGATCATTTGAACCCCGTTAAAAATGCAATATCAAAGCACGTTCCAAAGACATCGCGATGTAGGAAAGGCAGGCCTATAAACGCCTGGATCAGACAAATGCGACGACATCGGCATTTCACTGGCCTCAGAAACCGAGTGATCCAAAATCGGCAGGACTGCCGATATTTTCTGAAGTCAAATAGGCGAACCCCACAGGCGGATCAGTAGAAAAGCGGTGAAGTGGGAGGGTTATGATCCCTTATTTTCGGATCATAACCTCGCTGATAAAAGGAAGCAGACGAAGAATTGCACTTTATACGGAAACAAATGCAAATCATCCTTCAAAATGGGTCGCAAGGTGGTTCCACTGGCGCCAAAATGCTGAGCGCGTTGACGATACGACACATTTGGGTTCTCGGCAACACTCTCTCTTACCGCTTCAACCAGTTTATTGGAACGTCTTGGGTGTTGATGAACGGCATGTCGATGATCTCCCACTGTCCCGTGCTCAACAAAACTCGACACCAAACGACGAATAGTGTTGTCAGACGGTGATTTTTGGCCTCGATATTTTCGACGATATGCACGTTGAGTGAACACAACTGAACGACTATTTTCAATGTACAGCGTCACTTTTTCAACGCATTGTTTCGATGTAAAGTGATTAAAATTATATTGAATTGGCGTTTCAAAAACATGTCTAATCAAGTCAATCGGATGATAAATGTCAAAGCTATTCAACGTTTACATAGCGACATAAAAGATGGCGCACCCGTTATTTATCTATCTGACTGGAACGCTAGAATATCTACGTCAACGTTAGCCTTGAGCTCGGATATTGCGTCGAGCTTACGTACGCCCTATTTCAGACAACCCCATAGAAAAATTTGGAAATTACTTGCTTTCCAAAAATTTGCTTTATTCCGGCTCTTTGTTCAGCTATCAATCTCTTCATTATTTTTTCTCGAGATACGCATGCTGGTCAGGGCCTTTTTCAAAATCTATTTCAAGCAAGGTTACCGCCATACTGCATTTGTGGAAGATTTTTTGTTTAAGCGCTTAAAGCGTACTGGTCGGTTCTTGGCCAGTAGTCTTCTAGACCATAATGCCAGATTTTGGAGCAATGAGAAAGTACCAGAAAATGATACATATATAGACCCAAAATAGCATACTATGGTTGTATCAGTTTCTACTACACAAAAGTGACATTTTGCCACAGATTCTAGATTCTGTAATAGATAACACTGGCTTTAAGTAATATCCGACAATTCTGGAGCTAAAATTGTAGGACCAACATTTTGAGTTAATAATGCCAGGATTGATAGCAATGCTTACCTCGTGTTACTGTACTGGTTAAGTTGATTATACCTCAAAACCAACAGAACATCTTGTGATTGTGCCAATTTTATGCTTTATATGAAAATATAAAGATGCGACATAATTGTGTCAAAGTGGGAACACTAGACAGTGCATGCAACTAATTTGTTGCTGTTGCAAGTGGGCCACCAGAGGCTATAAAATAACGAACGGATTCGCGTGTAAAACCCGTACAATTTTTACAATGAGCCCGAGTGGTGCCACGAGGTGGGTCACTCCGAAACTCGAGCATATTACACTGCAATGGATTACCTGATTAAGTGTGTGTGTTGTGCAAAGTCACCATCCCTCCGCCATTCAACACATGCACGTGACTAACGCAGGTCCTCGCGCACAGAGTTTATCACAGGCATGGGTCATGTAATGTTGCCGCAAAGGATCTTTCCCTACAATATAATTAATGACGAGTGTAGGGAGGGAAGGGATTATTTTAAGCCAGGATAAGTCTAGCTCTCACTTAGATTTTAGTTGCACCATCCGGTTCTGATGCTGGTGGTATTTCAATTTAAACAACAAGTGGGCTCATACCGCAGAGGGCGAGACACGACACTATGCTTTTGGTTTTTACATGAGTTCCGCCGCTGCCATTGTCCTGAATCTCATCCATCATGGTATTCCTTGGCGGGCAATAGAGAAACTTGGAGAGTGCTTAGGGAAATAAAATATAACTATGATTTATAGAGATGCTTAGCTGTGTGAAAGCACTGGTGTGCTTGCAACGAAATTTAAGGACACCACCGAGAGGAATAGTTTCTTGTGGTGGCCGGCGCGGCGTAATAGTGTTGGCAATAAACGGATAAGGCGCGTGCATTAAATTCAGAATGTGTTGATTTATTCGAGAATATGGAACAAAAGTTATTGTTCTTAGAGGTCCCATCAGGGTAAAGGCTAAAGTTAAACAGATATGAAAGACGGTAATTATTGCTATACTTGAAGAAATGTCGTTAAGGTTATACGATGCGAATTAAATGCAAAGCTGTTAATTGACTTAAGTGGCCATAAGTATTTTTATGGATCGTACAATTTTTATGTACTCGCAGAGGTGAACCATGATGCACTGGTGTGCACACTTGTACTCATTAAAAAGTTTTGAACTAAAATTCAAGGCGGATCAATGAAATAAAAGTCGTTCGCAACAGGACCGTAAATGATTTGGAATTGAGGAAGAGCATGGGAACAAATGTAGGGAAATGTCCAGCCGACTTTCCTTAGGGGATGAAATTCCAGTTCGTCAAAGGGCTAGAAGGTTAGCCCCATTAGAGGGTGGTACAGATCCGAAGGTGGTACAGATTCAAAGTGGGTAGACGAGAGAATCATTAGGGATGGCTTATCCTCGGGGTTTTATTCACGAGTGATGGGAGGAGCAATGCCGAGTTATCCTGTAGAATTAGTCAGGCTGGATCAATTTTGAGAGAGCTTGGCCAATCTGTTATAAGGAAGGCCGAACTTAGTATTCAAGCTAAGCTATCGGTTTTTAACTTGGTGTATGTTCCAACTCTCACCTATGGTCATGAAATTTGGGTAGTGACCGAAAGAATAAGATCGCGGATGCAAGCTGCCGAAATGAGGTTCCTTCGCGGTGTTGTTGGAATAACTCGTAGGGATCGAGTGCGCAACACCAGAGTACGCGAGGCGCTCAACGTTGAGCAGCTACTTCTCCGAACGGAACGATCTATGCTTCGATGGTTTGGTCACGTAGTGCGTATGCCCCCAGCCCGGCTTCCAAGACGCGCCATGGTTGCCGTGCCATCAGGTAGACGACTTCGCGGAAGGCCCAGAAACAGATGGTTGGATCAAGTCCGACATCTCTCTTGGAGCCGCTTAGGGATTCTCCCTGATGAATTGGAATCAATGGCGGAGGATCGAGAAGGATGGAGAGTCCACCTGAGCATCCTACCCCCGCGACTCTCATGAAGGATTAGCGGGCCATTGAAAATGAATGAATGAATGAACGTTGGCTTATGCTAGCCTTATAATTTTAGCTAAAAAGAAGGGTAGAAGTCGTAGACTTGTATAGACTACAGAAAGTTGAACTCCAAAATAATTAAGGACAGGTTCCCTTTACCTAATATTGATGAAGTTCCACAAAATCTGCGTAAAGCTAAGGTGTTTTCGACAATTGACCTAGAAAATTTATTTTTTCATGTCGTAATAGAGGTGTCGAGTACAAAGTATACTGATTTTGTCATACCAGATGGAAAATATGAATTTAATAGAGTTCCAATTGGATTATGCAATTCGCCGTCCTTAAAAATAAGTTATGCGAAGAACCGGTCTTGAGACTTTTTGATCCCCCTCGCCCTACGATATTACAACCGGATGCCAGCAAGGAAGGATATGGAGATTGTTTCAGACAAAAAGGCGGCGATGATTGTTTTCATCCCGTCTTGTTTCTTGCTTCAAGTCTTTGCCCACAGAAAAAAAATTACTCGAGTTACGAACTGGAGGTTTCCGCTGTCGTGCAAGCTCTTAAGAAGCTGCGCGTTTGTCTGCTGGAGTTAAAGTTCGACATGCTTACAGACGACAAGGCTTCCAGGTAAAATGTACAACGATCTTCGTGTCTGCACGTGGACTGTTAGGTTCCTCTACAAACCACGTGCAGCCGAACAACTTGCGGAGGCCCTAGAGTGTCTCAAAGCAGATATTACCGCCATCCAAGAAGTACGATGGGATGGGCCGGGTAAAAGGAGGATGAAAAACTGCGACATCTACTACGGCGATTGCTACAGACAACAAGGACAGCGTCTATTTGGGTGCGGATTTGCCATTGGACGAAGACTTAGGCAAGAAGTCTTGAGTTTCCGGCATGTGAACGAGCGTCTCATGACTATCCGTATCAAGGCTGAATTTGCCAACATAAGCCTAATGTGCGCTCAAGCCCCTCACGAGAAGATGGACGATGCGACCACGGATGACTTCTATCAGCTCTTGGTCAAGACGTATGAGCAATGCCCTAGCCACGACGTTAAAATTATCCTAGGTGATTTTAACGCAAAACTAGGAAGAGAGGACGTCTTTAGTAGCGTCATCGGAAAGCACAGCCTGCACGACATCACATCCGACAACGAACTCATGCTAGTCGACTTTGCGGCGGGACGAAGATTTGTCGTAGCTAGTACGCGGTTCCCACGTCTCGATATTCACAAGGGAACATGGCTTTCCTTTGATCGAAAAACTGAAACAAATCATTCACATTGCGATCGACGCAAGGCACTCTTCCAGTATTCTGGGTGTCCGGACTTTCCGAGAAGCCAACTTGGGGTTTGGATCACTACCTAGTTGTAGCCAAGGTACGGATGCGGATATCCAAAACGAAGGGAAATCTACGAAATACTGTGAGGAAATTTGACGTCGCGTGGCTACAATCGCAAGACACCACCAGAGCCTTTGCCGATCGAGTTTCTTTTAATCTTTATCTATGTCCTATGCCGCCAGCAGCAAATGTAGAAGACCAGTGGCAGCGTTGCCAACAAGCCATCAGAGATGCCACCTCTGATGTACTGGGTTTCTCTCGGCCACCACAACGAAACCCCTGGTTTGATGAGTAATGCCGGCAAGCACATGCAGCAAAACAAGAGGTTCACCAAGCGGCGCTGCATAGAAGGACTAGAGCTGCTTACGAGCTTTACGTGCGCAGAAGAAAAGAGGAACATCGTCTTCTCAGAAAGAAGAAAAAGAAGCATGAGAAGCCCTCGATCGGGGAGATTGAGAGACTTTATTGCAGGAATAATGTTCGAAAATTTTACCAAAATGTAAAAAGAATATGACAGGGTTTCAAAGCCAAAGCAGGAGCCTGCAGGGACGAGAATGGTAATATAGTAGTAGAATCGCATTTGGTGCTGAGGATGTGGAAGGAACACTTCTGCAGACTGTTAAACGGCGATGATGACCAATATTCCGCTGTCAGGCAGAATGAGCCATTCAACAGTGATGATGTCAGTCAAGATTCCCGTCAACCCGATCAGAATGAAGTGAGGATAGCGATATCTAAACTCAAATCCAACAAAGCTGGTGGAGCCGACGGCCTTGCCGCTGAACTTTTCAAGGCAGGAGGAGTTGAGTTGGTAAGGAGCATGCACCAGCTCATCTGTAAAATCTGGTCGGACGAAAGTATGCCCGATGAATGGAACCTCAGCATCGTTTGCCCGATCCTGAAGAAAGGAGACCCTCTAAACCGCGCCAATTACAGAGGTATAAGTCTCCTCAAAATAGCATATAAGATCCTGTCTACCTTAGTATGTGTACGCCTAAAACCGATCGTCAACAACCTGATAGGTCCTTACCAGTGCGGTTTCAAGCCGGAAGGTCCACCATTGACCGAATATTCACACTACGGCAGATCTTGGAAAAAACCCATAAATACAAAATCGATACGCACCACCTCTTCATCGATTTCGAAGTTGTCTATGATAGCGTGTATAGAGACCAGTTATACAGAGTCATGCCTAGTCTTGGCATCCCTGCCAAGCTCGTCCGTTTGTGAAAATGACGATGGAGAACTCTCGCTGCTCCATCAAAGTCGGTAGAACATCACCGAACCGTTCGATGTCAGGAAAGGTCTTAGACAAGGCGACGCGCTATCATGCGATCTTTTTAACATAGTACTTGAGAGAATTGTACGAAACTCACAAGCCAACCCCGAAGGTACAATCTTCTTCAAGTCTGTACAACTACTCGCTTATGCCGATGACATTGACATAATCGGAAGAACTCAGCGGGCCGTCAATGGGGCATTTACAAGTATTGAGATCGAGGCGCCAAAAATGGGTCCAGCGGTCAATGAAAGCAAAACAAAATAAATATATGCTGTCTATAAGAAAGGACACCCAACATCGGCGTCTTGGACAGAACGCCACAATAGATAGATATAACTTTGAGGTAGTAAATGATTTTGTCTACCTAGACTCTATGGTGAACTCCGCAAATGACATCAGTAGGGAGATCACACGAAGAATTACTCTTGCCAATCGTTGTTTCTATGGGCTAAGACGGCAATTGAGTAGCAATGCCCTATCTCGAGCTACTAAGGTAACTCTTTATAAGACACTAATCATCCCAGTCCTGCTGTATGGCGCAGAGGCATGGGCTATGACAAAACCGGATGAGGATGCCCTTGGTAATTTTGAGAGAAAAGTTCTTCGAGCGATCTTTGGTCCCATCTGCATAGACGGCGAGTGGAGGAGAAGATACAATGCCCGACAATACGGCCTGTACAAGGACATCGACTTAGCCAGAAGAGTTCACATACAGCGACTAAGATGGCTGGGTCATTTAGAGCGGATGAAGCCCAGCGTTCCAGCCAAGAAAGTCTTCGAATCCAGCTCGGATGGACGGCGCGCGGTAGAGGACGACCTCGCGGTAGGTGGCGCAAACAAGTGGAGGGGACCACAACCAACTTGGCGTGCGCAACTGGAGGCAGCTGGCTCGTAACCGTGCTGGCTGGATAGATTTGTTGGTTGAGATCCAGGTCCACCCCGGACTGTAACGCCATCTAAGTAAGTAAATAGGCTTTCCAGGTAAACATGGCAAAAAAAGAGTTAAACAGCAGAGTGGCGAATCGGGATCTTCAGTTACAAGAATACGATTGTTCGGTATACCATTGATCGGGGCGGTCTATACAGCATGCCGATGCCCTTAGTCGTTACGCGTATGTTATGGTTATTGAAGATGGGGTTATTATTATTATAATAATAAGATGGGGCTACTGAGTCAATAAGGAGAGCACAGGTGAAAAACGATTCTTATAAAGTCCTTCTCCAAATCCTAAAAACTTCGGAGTTTGAAGACTATGTTTTGCGAAGTGGAACTATCTATAAATATTCAGATGGGGACTATCTTATAGTAGTACCAAAAGCAATGCAACGACAAGTTGTTCAGAGAGTGCATGAAAAGGGTCATTCTAATAATCGCAAAGTTGATGCACTACTTCGACGCGATTATTACATACCTAAGCTATCAAAGGTTGTGGGCACAATAGACCATTAGGTCGCAGTGCAAGATAGCCCTACACAAATAATAATATCAAAGGTTGTGGAGACCATTTTTAGTAGCTGTTTAAAATGTATTCTGGTTTCAAAGAAGACTGGAAGGACATTCCCCTCCATACCTTTCATCAGGATCATATAGCACCATTGCTTTCTACGGTCAAGAGTTACAAGTTTTTATTAACAGAAGTCGACCCTTTTACATAATTTACGTGCATATATCCCGTGAAGAGTACTGGAACAGAAGAAGTTTTGAAGAAGATGGAATCTCAAGCGGACGTCTTTGGAAATCCGCATCGGATAATCACTGATAGAGGAGCAGCGCTTACCTCAAACCAATTCAAAGAATACTGCGATGCACGTAACATCTATCATCATTTGGTGACGACAGGGGTCCCTAGAGCAAAATGGGCAAGTAGAGCACTTGAACAAAGTCATAATTGAGGTTCTATCTAAGCTTTCCATAGAAGAACCTCTTAAATGGTACCAACATGTAAGTCGCACGCAACGAATCATAAGTTCTATGTCCGCTAGATCTACTCTTGTCTCCGATCACTTATATAACTTAGTTAGGGACTAGAAAGTCTTTTAAGAGCACTCTTTTTCAGACCATCGTTACCTCTAATTCAATCTTGACGAATATCTGCCTGATCAAAAGGTTTTTAGAAACTATAGAAAATTGTCTCTTTATAGGAAACGTTTATTAACGCTGATTCCCTCTCACCTGCCTACCTCACCAGTCTGGTTAACACCCTAACATCGGCACTCAATGGTGCCATGTCTGCGGGCTGCCCTCTCCGAAAATCTCGAGGTAAAAAGAAAATACCTTGGTGGAATGCAAATCTCAGTAGTCTTACAAAAGACAGTAGGCTCCTTTTTAATATTTCTGAAAGCTCCAGCGTGACGGCCGATTGGGACTCCTCTAAACCATCTCCCAGGAATTACAAAATCTCACTGAGGAAAGAGCAAGGACGATCCTGGAGACTCTTCTGCGACAGCATTGAAGAGTCCTCGAAAGCTTCCAGGTTGCGGAAATTCCTCTCTAAAAACCCTTCTATACCCAACTACCTTTTGCATCCGGATGGTCACTGGACCTCCTCTGCTGACAAATCCATTGACATCTTACTGGAAACTCACTTCCCTGGTAGCTCCCCTATTGCTGTCTCGCAATAGATAAATACCCCCCTTCAACCTTGCAGCAACTCCTTAGTTTTTGTAACTACAGAAAAAAACCGATGGGCCATGCGCAGTTTCAAACCCTTAAAGTCCCCAGGACCTGACGGTATTATTTCAGCAGAAATTCAGCAATGCAAGGATATTACGCTTCCATGGCTCAAAGTCATCTTGTCGGGCTGTCAAAATTTGGTCTATATTCCCAAATTTTGGACCGAGATTGAAGTCATCTTCATACCTAAGGCAGGAAAGAGCTCGCACGTGGAACCAAAGGATATCCGACCTAACCTTTAGAAAGGTTAATTGATATTCGTCTTCGGCAAAGTATTAGCCCAGCTTTGCTCTCGCCGTCCCAACATGCTTACTGCAAACGCAAATCGGTTGAGACAGCCTTACATTCGCTTGTGGGCATCATTGAAAAATCCTTGAACATTAAAGAATACACCATGGTGGCTTTCCTTGACATTGAGGGAGCATTTACCAATGTCAAATCAAGGCGATTACGTATGCACTTGCAAATTTGAAGATACCACGCTCGGAGTGTTGATCAATCAATTGCTTACATGCAGGATTATTAGCACACAGCTGGGCGGAGCATCGGTCAGAAGAATTGCTCGCTGCGGTACACCTCAAGGTGGAGTCTTGTCACCTCTTCTGAGGAACCTGGTAGTAAATGAGAGTGGTGGAAGGGGGACCGTCCGGCTGCAGAGTGATCGCCTATGTTGATGACATTGCTATTGCTGCCTCCAAAATATCTGAAACTTATTTTGGATAGGAAATTGAACTGGAAAACCAATCTACTAACGCGTCAGGAAAGCAAATGTAGCTCTCCATTCCTGTAAAAAGGCTATAGGTAGGAGCTGGGGTATGAAACCTCAATTCACTCATTGGCTGCACGTGTCCGTTGTCAGGCCTAACTGTCCCTTATCTCTTATGAAGGTGGCAGAGGAGTTCAACATTCATCTATGCTGGGTGCCGGGCCACAGGGACATTCCAGGAAACTGCAGGACTGACGAGCTCCCCAAACAGGGTACCACTCTAAGGATTCTGCCTGACAGGCAAGCTATAGGTATGTCCCTCGCTACATGTAAGTATCTACTAGAGCTGAGCGCTATTAGCACGACCAGCCTCAGATGGGAAAACGGCTCAACGTGTCACATTTCGAGACAGATTTGGCCTAAGCTGGATCAAGAACGTAGTGCCGAGCTGGTCAAGCTAAAACGAACACAGATCAGCTGCGTTGTCGGTGTTCTCACTGGACACTGTCTTATAGGACAATACGCCAAACGACTTGGCCTCTTCTCCAACGACTTCTGCAGAAACTGTAGGGACGAGGAGGAGGAGGAAACCATCCTTCACCTCCTATGCACTTGTCCAGCCATGTCGCATGAAAGATGATTGACGACCTCGGCAATCTGGGGTCCTTAGACGTCATGAGCATCCATCAAAGCTCCGGTTGGTTTTGTTAGTCGCTGAGTGGCCTAATGGTTTGATCCATGGTATTACAAAGGACCTTCACTGGTCTAAGTGTGTCTGCACTCTTGTGTGGACACTGGACAACCGACCTAACCTTACCTACCTAACCATACTAAGCAGAAAATCGAACGCCAATGTACATGGTTCAGTTCTAGCTCGCTTGTGAAAACTACATGGCGAGTCATGCTAGTCCTTCATGCCGTTTTAGCTTGGTCACGGTGTTTTTTTGTTTTTTCTTTATTTTGTAAGCAATGCCAAGATTGTGTATGCTGAGATCCTTTATACTTTTTCGGACAGATCTCAGGTATTGCTTTTACGAGTAATGTCATGACATGCCCTGATATCGCCTCAACGACTTTGTTCTCCTTGATGCACCAGTTTCCAGATATTGGATATCATTACAAAGCCATCTTCCGATATGAGAGCATCTAATATGAGAAAACATACAGCAAGTTATTACTCACAACTATATGAAACGTATTCCTGTTTAAATAGATCCTTCACAACCCAAGCCAAGTCCAGATTGCAATCAAATCAAATCCTACCTCCAATAACACTATACGAGTTTTAAACATACATTTCCAGCAAATTAAAATTGAAAACCAAAAAGGATGCAATCAAACCAGTACTTGCTGGTTTGATTGAATCCAGAGAAATTTCCTCAACTGCAATCGGGTGAGAGGCTTCCTTCGAGAAACGAATTCGAAAGGCACTCATAGTCCCACTCATGCCCAATTATTACTACGACACAGTCCTTAGCATAGTATGTAAATTATGAATTGCCTATGCATGTGTGTGTACATGCCTGGATGAGAGCAGATCCCTTGTTCCATATTCACCATTTGTTATCTTTTGTATACGCTATATTCCCAAGTACTTGTTAGAATCCTTTCTTGTCGAGAATCCCCAGTGCGTGGTAAATTCAAAACAAAGTATTCCCTCTCCTTCATCCTCATCCTGTCTGTTCGTCTTGCAGGGTTTTCTGTTCCCTGTAGATAGCAATATTACAAGAATCCCCCTCCCTTTTCTTAGCAAGCATTGTTTTAATAACATTTTCCACGTTTAAACAATGGGGGTTTGTTTAAACTTGGAAAATCCGTGTATCCCCTTGTCTTAAACCATATCATACTAATGTTACTTCTCTCTCTCTCTCTCTCTCAGACGAAGGACCAACTGACTAAAGCGATGGACAATATTTTTTGTATTTCATACAGAAAACCTCCTGCCTCCATTCGACTGTTGAGCTGTTGCAAGGAACTCTTTATGCACATCAAACGCTCTAAGGACTTATGCACCTTTACATCGGGTGAAATTTTTAATATACAGAACGGCGAAACAAAAGAATGAAAAATGAGCGAAAATAAATAAAAATGGAAAAGAAAATTGAAAGAAATATCACATTTTCTCCTAACCTCCTCCCAGACAGCTAGGAAGCGATAGAGCAGGATATGACGATAATAACTATGCTAAGGATGATGAGGAGGACGATGATGATGGTAGTAGTGATGGTAGGAATAATAAATTTGCCAACATTCCGCTGTAATTGAAAATGTCGGCCATTCTTTTAGTTCGCGTTTAAGGATAAAGAATTATGTAGGTACTAAGTAAATACTTGTAAATACATATATAAGTAGCGCACGTCGTTATGACTGGGAATGTTAAATGTCTGTGGATGCAAGTAATGAGTTTGAAGTTTTCCCGGGTAAGTACTCCTTCCCATTGTTACTCCTTTCAATGAGCTAGTATGTGTGGCTTCCAAAAAGTTGTTCTCATTTTCCACATCGGTTTGCTAAATTGAAATGAAAAAGGAAATAGAAAAAAAAAAACAAAAAGAACATGAAACGAAATCAGGACTTGTGTGGATGAAGTTGAAATCAATCTTTCGGAGGAGATTACTGCATCCAACCCGCGTCGACACTCGGCACCCGATAAGTAAAAACGCTCGGAAGTAGGAGTGCAAGAGAAAAATGGATTTTTTTTTTTTGCATTCTACAGTTGTATTTCGGTTACCAATTCAATGGAGTAAGGAGCACACTAGTGTAAGTACGAGAAGCCCCTTCCGAGTCCTGATGTTGTTTATGGAATTTAAACGTGCAACTTGCGAATGCAAAATGTTGGCAAACTCCAAAGAGGTTTGAACTCATTAAGGATTTTCTTTTTGTAGTCGCTTAGCATTTAGCCTAGTTTTTGTTCATTTATTTAGTACACCGCGTTGCAGCAGACGTACAAGATTTAATTCATCGCCGTATTTAATAAGAGAATTTGGTCTGCAGTTTAAAGGGGAGGGGATCGACTCCTTGCCTTGATAAGGCGGCTCCTGCATTGCCATTAAAGAGGTTTGAATTAATTTACCAAATGTTATTATTATAATTTGTATAGCGTTATTTACTTTGTGAAGTTTACAAATGAATGACATCATAGAAGAACTCAAACTAGTGTCGAGTAAACTCAACTTTGTGTCAATTGGCATGTGTCAAACGAACCCTCACTATTTGACATCAACATATCAGATTTAACATCTCGGGTGGGGTTAAACATAATAATCAAACGCATTACGTACCGAAACGAACTAATTGGGCACTTTTTCGCGAAAATCTCGCCGTCAAGGATGACATGCTGCGCACATCTTTAAGATCTAAATGTGATGTTGATGTGACATTATTCAGGAGTAGCTGTGTCCCGAAAAATGACAATACAGGTAAACGGACCGTACCGTGGTGGAATGACCAGCTAGAGATACTCCGCAAAAGGGTGAGAAAACTTTTCAACACCGCAAACGCAATGAAAATTTGGGCGAATATAGGTCCGCTTTGACTAAATTCAACATAGAGTTGAGGAAATCCAAGAGAACAGCATGGAGAAAGAACTGCGAAAATATTGAGTCTCTTCCAGTAGCAGCCCGTCTCCAAAATGCTCTCTCAAAGGATCATTCCAATGGGGTGGGATTGCTCGTCAAACCTGATGGCTCCTACACCGCCAGTCGAAGGGGAACTCTGGAAACTCTGCTCGAGGTTCACTTCCGTGGCTCAACAATTCTAAGCGATGACGTACTTGTTGCTCCTAAAGGCTCCACATGTGGCACCTCCAGAAGAGTCAACAGCTTGTCTGGAAATCTGTTCAGTCAAGAAAAAATTAAATGGGTAATCGGTTCATTTAAACCCTTTAAAGCACCGGGCAGTGATGGTATTTTTCCAGCTCTCATACAGAAAGGTCTGGATTACATCTTGCCTGCCTTGGTAGCTCTATTTAGAGCAAGATTCAACCTGGGATACATTCCACTAACTTGGCGGGAGGTAAATGTGGTGTTTATTCCTAAGCTAGGTAACAAACCCAGCGAGCTACTCAAATCCTACCGTCCAATCACCTTGACATCGTTTTTCTTGAAAACCATGGAAAGACTGCTAGACTTACATATTAGAGGCATTCTTGAAAAAACTATACGACTGCACTCTAGTCAATTTGCATACAGGAAAGGTCGATCTACGGAAGCCGCCCTTCAGTATCTCGTCACAGAGATCAAAGCTGCCTATCGCTCCAAAGAAATTGCCCTTTGTGCATTCCGTGACATAGAAGGTGCTTTTGATAACACTGGTTATGAATCCATAACTAGTGCTATGAGACGCAGGGGAATAGACGAACCTACTACCAGATGGGTTAGAAACATGCTCGATAGCCGCATAATAACATCTTCGTCTCGAGAGGTCTCTGTGACGGTCTCCGCGGCCAAAGGCTGCCCCCAAGGTGGCGTCCTCTCGCCTTTCTTATGGTCACTCGTGGTGGATGACTTATTGAACACACTTTATAGTTCAGGTTTCACAACCATAGGCTATGCAGATGATCTAGTGATCATCATTAAAGGCAAACATGAAGACAACATGTGTCAACTCATGCAAAATGCACTCCTTGTAGGCTCGGACTGGTGTGCTGGGGAGGACCTATCGATTAACCCCAGCAAGGCAGAAGAACGCTGAATATTGGCTCAGTGACTCTAAACGGCACAACCATCAATTTTTCCGATGAGGTCAAATATCTAGGAATTGTCCTGGATAAGAAGCTTAACTGGAACTCCCATATTAAGCATAAAATTGCCAAGGCGACTACGGCAAGACCTGGGGTCTGTCTCCAAAGGTCATTTTCTGGTTAAACACCAGGGTTGTAAGACCCATTCTGACATACGCGTCCGTAGTCTGGTGGACGAAAACCAAAGAGGTCACAACCATTAATAAACTCACAAAACTTCAAAGACTAGCTTGCCTCGGCATTACAGGTACTATGCACACTTGTCTAACAACAGCCATTGAAGCCATAATCGGACTTACTCCGTTACATATATTTATAAAAAAAAGTGGCAATCCGCAGTGCAGTTAGTCTTCGAAAATCAGGTGCTAATAGTACACGGGATCACGTGGATCTCATGGAGCTATTGTCCGTCTTCCCCGAGCTAGACATGCTCAGCACGGTCTCCGACTTTACGCCTAAATCACTCTACTTTGGTAGAAGGTTTGAGATTGTGATCCCAAGCCGTGATATATGGAATAATGGCGGACCGTCGCTTGATCCAAAAGGTATAGTGTGGTACACCGATGGATCAAAATGGATTCAGGAGTTGGCGCCGGTGTGTATGGATCCAACCATAAAATTTCGAAATCACTCGGAAAGAGTTCTAGTGTTTTCCAGGCCGAGCTTTACGCCATTGAAACTTGTGCTAACATTAACCTGCACTCAGGCATCAAAGGTGCCTCTATCCATATACTCACCGATAGCCAAGCGGCGCTCAAAGCACTGATCTCCCATTTGATCAGTTCAAAATCAGTTCTAAGCTGCTTCGACAGTTTACAAAATCTGGCCCGACACAATAAAGTAAAATTGTGGTGGGTACCGGGTCATGTAGACGTTGACGGCAACGAAACTGCAGACCTGCTAGCTAGGAAATGCTCGTCTGAGTTGTTTACTGAACCTGAACCCTTCTGCGGGATATCCGATTCCGCCTTTAAACTTACCCTAACCATTTGGGAACGCAACATGTGCATCTCCCACTAGAATAACTCCCAAGGTCTCAGGCAGGCTAAAAGAGCTGTCCATCCCTTCCAAAGACAGGTAGTCGATATCCTAAAATACAGCAGAAATGACATAAGAAGGCTTGTGAGCTTCCTTACCGGTCACTGTCAACTTCCACTGTCAACTTCTTTACCACCTTAACAAAATGAGAATTTCGAAGGATATCACATGCCGCCTCTGCCTAGAAGAGGACGAAACCGCAAAGCACATACTATGTGAGTATGTAGCTCTGTGTAGTACTAGGAGAAGCTTTTTCCTTAAAGAGATCATATCTCCAATAGATATAAGGAACTCCTCCGCATCCGTAATTATAGCTTTCATAAGGAGAGTAGAAGTACTGCTGTCCTAAAAGTAGCCTATGGCACAATAGACCTCCTTGGCCGCAGTGCCTACACGCCTTTTGGGCGTGGCCACACACCCGTATAAAAACAAAAAACTCATCTTCATCCAGTCTATCAAACACTCTTCCCACAATAAATCATTGCATGAAAAGTTTCTTAACGCTAATTCCGCTGCACACATCGGCCTTAACGATACAGTATCATCCTCAACTCCTACGTCTTCGGCTGCCCTCCTAACCCGCGCAAGTGAAGATCAACCCCTAACCGCCAGTCCAGCTCCAGATAAGACTGCTAAACCTATCAACACCATATCGAAATTCGGGACCACGTGGACACGATCTGAATGGGACAATAGGCTCAAAAAACTTACAATTTCTAATGAAATTAGCCGCCCATCCGTTTCTTACTTCCTGACTGGTGTTCCGGAAACTGCCGATGAGTCCAGGGTGCGAATAATGTTCCAACGTCAGTATC
Source organism: Brachypalpus laphriformis (assembly GCA_945910035.1). Lineage (NCBI taxonomy): Eukaryota > Metazoa > Arthropoda > Insecta > Diptera > Syrphidae > Brachypalpus > Brachypalpus laphriformis. The sequence goes on from OX246755.1 coordinate 146,999,469, forward strand.
ACATCACCGATATCAAATGCAAGAGGATCTTATCCAAATCATCTGGACGCTTCAAAATCGACATTCCTGCGAAATATGGCTGGCTTTTCCCAAAGTCCCCTAAAGATGTTCTTGCTCTTGGTAAGATGAGGTTGACCCGATGGACCGAGAAGTTAAGTTCTAACTCTAAGCCTAATATTAAGCCTAATAATATAAATATAATTTCTAAGCCCATTGTTAAACAGACTAACAATAAACTTCAGTCTTAGCCTAACTCAATATTTACCCCCTCCTTAAAGCCTTCCTCCCTCCTCCTCTCTCTTCCCAATTGCAATAATCCACCCGAGCCTCATCCAAATTGGCAAATAAAATTCGGCTTATACCCGTACTTCAACACAGCCACTAAATGCCCCAAATTCAAGCAGTCGCCTACTCCTAACCCTTCATCGTCATCCGTCTCCCGCTTCCAAAATAACCCTAATCTCAATCGCGTGTCATTTGATCTTTCTCCTGTAACGTCTTCTCAACCTATAAAACCGACCTGCATGAATCCCCCGAATTTCATTCACTCCCACACTCTTAATCCTGCACCCTCTCAATCGTCTTCTTCCTCTACTTCTCAACTGCCCACTTTCCCGCCTACTAATTCGTCAAACTTAGTTGCAGCACCTCCTTCCTTCTTAGACCCTATGCTTCCGCCTACTGCTAGACTTACGAAGCAGCTTACTGTTTCTGGCGATGATGGACGATATGTTCGTGCACGCTTGCGAGATCGCAAGATCTATGATAATGTGCGTCTTTATTTAGCCTACTTACATAATAAAGACGATACCATCTGTATCGACTGGATCACCAAAACCAACTTGATGGTCTCGCTTCATCAAGAAGGCCTCCCAACTGATCCTGCCGAACTCGTTCGCTATCATGCAAGTTTCGATATTCTTCCCCGTAATGTTGCAAATGATCTGTTCATTTTTGCCTTCCATGTCGAATCGAAACACATCTCCAATCTACAACGAACTCGTGCAAGCTTTAAAAATTATTATCGTGCCTAACATTCCTACTAGCATGACGCCATGCCTTACCAACCCAGATAAGAACACTGTTAAACACCTATCAATTTACTACCAGAACGTACGCGGTTTGCGCACCAAAACCTCCACTGTGTTCCTTAACTCTCGAAAGATGCCCTACGATATTTTCACCTTCACTGAAACAAATCTTTCTCCTGCCTACAATAGTAATGAGTTATTTAATATTTTCCGCGATGACGGCCTTGAGAAAGATAATGATTCTTCTGGCCGCGGCGCCGGCGTTCTCTTGGCTATACATAACCGCTACGACTCAATACTTTAAAAATCGTCGCGTACCGCTAATTTTGAGTTTATTTGCGCTAAAATTACCATCCTTAAACATAATCTGTACCTACTTTGCTGCTACATTCGCCCCTCCCAACCAATCCAAGGCTACCAACTTGCTATAGATGCTATTGACCTCTTTTTGATGCTACTGACCCCAGCGATGATGTCATTGTCCTAGGGGATTTCAATCTTCCATATCTTCAATGGGTTCAGTCTGAGGATGAGTCTCATATTGTCACCTTAAATGCAACCTTTGACAAAGAAGTTCTTTTCATAGACTGTCTCTCCAACTCTGGCCTCCATCAACTAATAGCCTTGGCAGACAACTTGACCTTATCTTCTCATCTGATGCTGATAATTGCATTGTAGCAGCAAGCAACCACCTTCTCTCTACTTTAGACCGCTTCCATCCACCTCTCTTTATATGGTATTCCTACGGTGATTCAGTCTCTGGTATTCATTCTCAAAACTCATGTAGCTTCAACTTTCGGAGAGCATATTTGGCGCAACAGCTCTTTAAGTGCCAGGGCCTAGCTTCTCGCAACCACTCGTGTTGTGTGTGTTATATTTTTCACACGAATGGAAGCGACCTAACCGTTTAGTGCTGAATCCGAACGGCGATTTGAGAAGCTTTTCCGTGGTATTTTCTGTGATGTTCGATTGTCTTCTGCAAGCTGTTCCTTAATCGCTCCAAAAAAAAACCGTTCTTCATCCCCACCCTGGTATAAAAGACAATTGCGCTCACTGCGTAATAAGAGGAACAAACTTTGGAGAGCATACCTGAAATCCCGTTCTGGCTATGACTACTCCATCTATCAGCGCACACATACACACTTTGCCGAACTCTGCGAAGCACTCTACTAGGATTATCTTGACCGAATGCAATCCAGCCTCATTACGAATCTTTAAGCACTTTTATGATTTCATAAACGCCAAACGTAAATCTGATAGTTATCCATCTACTCTTAAACTCGCCAACACCTCTTCGTTAGATCCTAATATTGTTGCAAACTTATTCGCTCACTTTTTTGGCCAGTCGTTTACCGAGCGCATCCTTGTACCCGACCACGATTATTTCTCTTATATGGACAATTGCGCCAAAACTTCATTAGTATCGGTGGCCCAACCATTGGCCCTACCATTAAGCTTAGTTGTAGTATTAATTTTGAAGAGAGGTGTTTTTTGAGTGAGTAAAAATCTTACACTACCATTAGCACACGCGATCGGGCCTTGTGGTGTCTTTAGAAGATTTTTCACCTGCTCTCGGCAAAAAAAAAAAGTCATCCGTACAAAACTGCTGCGCTAAGGTCTCGACTAATGATGAACGGTCTTGCGTTGAGTTTCTTAATAGCCTTCCAAAAATCTGCCGAATTCATAGAACTTGACAACCCTACCGCCTTCAATTTATAAAAGGTACTCCTTTATCTTCTACACAGCTCTTTGTACTCCTTGTTTGCCTGCAGATACTGCTTTTTGGAGTGTTCTTGACTGGAATAGCAAAACAAGTTCAGCCACGCAAAGGAAACTCGCCTCATACGTCTACATTCATTGTCGAACCATGGTTGACACTTCTGTTCCTTTTTGCTCGTGTTGCGCTCCGTCCCAGGATAAGCAGTTTTGATGCTATTCACAATTTCGTCAATATTGATTCCTTGGAGGGATGTTCTATATACGGGACCATAAGCCTCATTCCAAGACAATTTAGGAAGCAGCCCCATATTCGTAGTTCTTTCGCTTTTTTTGCCCGATAGCTCAAACGTCACTATATTTGGAAAATGTTCAGAATAAGGTACACGTGCAATCTCGAGATCAGTAACATAACATCTGCTCTTAAAAGAAACGGTACTGAAAAGCTAAGATTAGAAAAGCCACCGGGTAATGACCCTCGGACAGCAGCAATGCAGTCTTATGCTCTGGCCGTGGCTTCCGAAAAACCAAAAAACCTTGAAATTTCGACTGACCCCTTTTCTCATGTTTTCTCAGTTATTCTCGCGAAACTTGAAGAACAAGGCAAAATAAATAAAATTATTCTCGATAGGCTGGTTAAGCTTGAAAATAATTCACAGAAAACGCGCACTTCAAGTAGAACAGGAATGACAAACGAATGTTGAAAATATGTACTTGGAATGCAAACGGACTTTTGCAAAAACTTGGCGAATTAGAAATATTTATGCGCCAAAAAGATATTGATATTTGCTTGATTTCTGAAACCCACATTAAAAAGGAATCGCATCTAAAAATAAAAGGCTATAATGATTACCACGCTTGTCACCCTTCGGGAAAAGCGAGAGGCGGATCTTCCTTGCTTATTAAAGACTGTATCGAGCAATCGGAAGACCTAAAGATAGAGCTTGAAACTTTGCAACTGTGCACGATTCGAGTTAAAAATAGTCAGCGTACTCTTAAAATTTCGTCTATCTACTGTCCACCGCGTTCCGCGCTTGAAAAAAGTGATTTTACTAACATGTTTGAATCGCTTAAACCTAATTTCTGGGGCTCAAGATACAGTTCGAAAAAAGGTAGAATGCTCTATGGGGCAGGTATGGAGTACAATTGCGATTTCCATTCGACGGGTAAACCGACTTACTGGCCAACTGATACTTCAAAAATACCTGATCTGATAGATTTTTTCGTTGTGAAAGGAATATCTACCAACCACATAAAAGCCAAAGAGAGTTTTGATCTGTCGTCTGATCATTCCCCAATTATTTTGACATTGAGCGAAAAACTAGTCTATAACCTCGAGCCAGCGAGATTAACTGATAGAACAACTAACTGGGAAGGTTTTAGGAAAGAAATTGAAGACAATGTTGAACTGAGCGTTCCACTTACGACACCCTATGAACTTGAGGTTGAAGTTGATCGCTTCGTCGAGATCGTACAGCTCGCCTCTTGGAATAATACTCCCATTCCAAGGAAAACGCCGAACAAATGCGGCTTACGATATCCTCCGGAAATAAAGGAATTGGTCAAGGAAAAACGAAAAGCGCATAAAAAATGGCAACAGAGTCGTGCTCCGCAGCATAAAGCACACTTGAATCGTCTGTGCAATTCGTTGAAGAAAACTATTAAGGATTTTAAGAATCGTGCAATAGGCTCTTACCTTGAAAGCTTAACAGCGAAAAAAGATTCCAATTATTCACTTTGGAAAGCCATAAAAGGCACCAAAAGGCCCAAAGTCCACGCGCCGCCAATTAAATTGAATCAAAATGAATGGGCAAGGGAAGATAAAGAAAAAGCGGATGTCTTTGCGGCCCACCTGGAAGAAACTTTTAAACCGTACGATAGTCAAGTGGTTTACGATAACGTCAATAGGCCGGATTTACCATCTGGCAATTTAACACTCACAAGTGCAACGCTTAGGGAACTCAAAAATGAGATCGAGATTTTAAAACCTAAGAAAGCTCCTGGTTATGATTTAATCACCGGAGAAATTCTCAAAGTTTTACCTAGAAAAGCTTTGATTAAACTTCTCTATATTGTAAATGCTGCGCTCAGATTAAAACACGTTCCGAGCCAATGGAAAGTTGCGGAAGTAATAATGGTCTTAAAACCAGGAAAACCGCCAAATGAGGTAAAATCGTATAGACCAATTTCGCTTCTTCCAGTCATATCCAAAATTTTCGAGAGGATATTACTAAGGCGTCTCCAACCGGTTATAGACGAAAATAATCTTATCCCTGACCACCAGTTTGGGTTCAGAAGTAAGCATTCGACGATTGACCAGGTGCATAGAATTACTGACGTAATCGAGAAAGCATTTGAAGAAAAAAAGATTTGCTCAAGCGTATTTCTTAACGTCTCGCAAGCCTTTGATAAGGTGTGGCATGATGGCTTGAAATTCAAACTACGACAAGTTCTCCCCGTATGCTTATTCGATATTCTAGAATCATATCTCGGGAATAGAATCTTTCGTGTTAGACATGGAGTCGAATACTCCGAGCTCAAAGAAATTTCGGCCGGCGTACCGCAAGGAAGCGTTCTTGGGCCGCTTCTCTATTTGCTATATACTCGTGATATACCGAACGAAGATGGCACTATCCTTGCTACGTTTGCCGATGACACCGCTATCTTAGCAGTAGGTAAAACAATCGAAGAAACTACTGCAAAACTGCAAAACGCATTAAATAATGTAAATGAATGGACGAGGGACTGGCGGATCGCCCTCAACGAATCTAAATCTGTTCGCGTGAATTTCACTTACAAGAAAACTAATAACTTACCAATTTTCCTAAACTCGGCCCGAATACCTTTTGTAAACGAGGCCAAATACCTGGGAATGACACTCGACGCAAGACTGAAATGGAATTCGCACGTGAAAATGAAACGTAAAGAACTCGAAATCAAATATAGCGAAATGTACTGGTTACTCGGAAAACATTCCCAGCTCAGTACTGAGAACAAACTGCTTTTATACAAGCAAGTGCTAAGGCCGGTGTGGACCTACGGTATACAACTTTGGGGTTGAACGAAGAAAACAAATGCCAATATTTTGCAAACTTTTCAAAATAAAGTGCTAAGAGAGATTGTCCAAGCACCGTGGTATATAAGAAACGACGATATCCACAGGGATCTCGGAATTCCGACAATCGAAGCTGAAACTAGAAGCTTCGCGAGAAAGCATAGAAACCTTCTAATCGGACATGTCAACAATACAGTCCTACAAATATTGGATGAGAGCAATTTATTGCGCCGACTACAAAGGACGAAACCCTTCGACTTGGCGAGATAATGATAAACCGCGTTTAGATTGCGGAACATGCAGGATCTTTCAGTGGAAAGTAACCTGCCAAACGTTTTTATTTCGTGAAAGAAAAATTGCTTGATAAGTTAATACTTAGTTGCAATATCTAACAAATTTATATCGAAGGGTGGTGTTTTTTTAGTCAGTAAGAATCTGACACTACTATGAGCACGCGCTTGCTATTCTCATAGTGTCTATGGAAGATTTTTCACCAACCCTCGGAAAAAAAAAAAAAAAGTTACATAAAGGTTCCAATTTCCACCCGCTAGATTTAAGAAATTTAAATTTAAAAATTTGTAATTTAAATTTTTTTCTTTAAAATTTTTAATATTTCCGAACACATTGTTTGTGAATGCCCGGCACTATACTGGTTAAGAAAACGTATTATCCACAAGCAGATACTTACTTTAGTGGAACTGAAATGCTCCACTATTAAAGACATGTTCAGATTAACTCCAACCCTCCGATATAATCGATCTTTCAGGTCGCAGGGTCGTTGCCACGCTGGCATGGGTTGGACAAGAGGGGAAAAAAAAAAAAAAACAAAAGCCCCTTACTTTTTTTTTCTAATATTGAGATTGATTTTTTTGTACAGAAATTTAGGCAATTAACCATCGGCTATTGAATGAGATGAGGATTTCTTATTCATTTGGAGAATCAATTTAATTTCACCCCTTCAAACTGTATTCAACTAATTCCAAATGTAAAACCTTTCTAAGTCACTTTGGTACTAAATATCATTAATCTCAATTGAATCGCTTCCGTCCAATGTCGGCAACAAAATATACGCAGCTCTAACTAATGGTAATGATTATAGTCGAATCATCTTAATAATTAATGTACATCGCATTCGCCAAAAATACTCGTGGATTAATTGGACCTCCACTCACAAGGACGAAATCGAAATTAGAAATGTTTGGTGGGGCAGTGGCAGGCAGTGTAAATATATGTAAATTACATGCGGATTAATTTGAACAATGTCAGCCTCAGCTGGTATGATGTCGTGATGATGCGTTGGGCCGGTGCGCGGCACGGGGCCATTCAAATCCTGTTGCTGCGGCTGTAGCTTTAGCCCACAAGCATCGAAATTAATTCCATAATTATAGAAAAATTCGAAAATAATGTTAATTATCTGGCAAACATCGAAATGGGTGGTAATTGATTTCCATTGATAGAATGTGTTCAATCGGCTATCGAGATTAACTTGTATCTGTTTGTAGTTTTAGTAATTAGGACCGCACCAATCGGTAGTGCAGTCAATTTAGGGCTTAATTGAGCATTACAAGCTTTCTCCTTTTTTGAATAGCTGTTGGCTTAATGGGATAAACTTTGGTGAAATTTCAAAATTGTTTGATTAGATTGGAATTGCTAATTTATGTTAAAAACTTGAGCGGAATTTATTTTGGTAATTTCGAGATATGCCTCAAAACACTGGAATAACATAAACAACGGGCTGCCAACTTCCGCGTATGGATTTTAATTTTGATATTAAAGCTATTGCATATATGGTATGGATAGGATAGGATTTTGATGGCCAGATTCCGGACTAGAGTACGACGCGTCACCATCATACAGTGTTACGCCCCAACGAATAGTTCGTCTGAGGATGAAAAGGAGAGCTTCTACAATCTCTTAAGCGCCGTCTTCAACACTACACTAAATGGAGACATTGTCATAGTGATGGGGGATTTGTAGGCAGCGACAACGAAGGGCTCAAGCATGTAATCGGGAAGCATGGACTAGGCAACCGCAATGACAACGGCGAAAGGTTTGTGGATTTCTGCAATGCCAACCGCCTTGTGATAGGTGGCACTATGTTTGAGCACAAGACCTGCCACAAAGTCAGCTGGGTTTCCAATGACAGGCAAGCAACCTCCAACCAAATTGACCATTTTGCTATCAGCCGCCGCTTTAGAAGTAGTCTCCTGGACGTCCGAAACAGGCGAGGGGCAGATGTGGGGATAGTACGTGATCACCATCTTATGATAGCTACTCTCCAACTACGCACTGCTGCAGTTCGAAGATCCCACGACAACACAAGAATGCCCAGGTTCAACATCGATAGACTTAGTGATCCCGCAGTGCGCCAACAATTAAGGGAGCACTTTTCGCAAGGTGTGGAAGCAATCAGCAGCTCAATGCCCGCAACCATCCAAGACCATTGGTGTGCTGTGAAAAATGTTTTTACATCTGGTGCTGAAAGAATTGTCGGTCGATCGCAGGGAAGACATAGGGCGTGGCTTTCCGAGTATACCTGGAGACGGATTGACGAACGAAAACAGCTGTAAGCTCGCGTTACAGCTACCCCAGCAGCAGAGAGAAGCGAGCTAGAGTCCCTATATCGCATGAAGATAAGAGAAGTTCAGCGTAGCGCGCGACGTGACAAGCGCAACTACATCAACGTGCCACCGAAGCAGAAGAAGCTGCATGGAGGTGCGACAGCAGGACTGTTTACAGAATCACGAAAGAGCTGATAGGTGGTCGCAGTTTCAGATAACAAACATTGAAAAGCCTAGACGGCTCCTTGCTCATTTCGGATAAAGAAGAGCTCAAGAGATGGAAAGAGAATTTTGCTATGGTTTTGAACCGTGCATTCGCTTGCGATATGCTCTCAAATCAGACTGAGATGCCCGAGATGAGAAGTTCCCGAATACGCACCACGACTCCCAGTAAAGATGAGATCATTACCGCGATCAAGGCACTCAAAACCAACAAAGCGGTAGGACTTGACGGTATTCCAGCAGAGCTCTTACGAGCAACGCCAACAACATCGGCTGAGCTTCTGCTTCCACTTATAGATAGAGCTTGGGAAGCTGAGAGCTTTCCTAACGAGTGGAAAAAGGGAATTATCGTCAAGCTTCCTAAGAAAGGAAATTTAATGGAGTGCGGAAACTGGAGGGGTATCTGCGTGCTGCCTGCTGTAGCTAAAATCATCGTGGATCGAATCAAACAACATCTCGAAGACACACTCGATGCCGAACAAGCAGGTTTCCGCTCTGGATCCTCCTGGGTCGACCACATCAACACCCTGCGGATTATCATCGAACAGTGTGTTGAATATCGATCGCCACTGCACCTGCTGTTCATCGATTTTGAGAAGTCATTCGATAGTGTCAACAGGGAGTTTATTTGGCGTGCCTTACGCAGGAGAGGCATTCCTGATAAACTAATTGCTATTATCAAAGCTACATATGAAGGCTCCAAATGTCACGTTCTGCACAGGGGAAGGTTGTCTGAGGAATTTGAGATCCAAAGTGGGGTAAGACAAGGCTGTATCCTTTCACCAATATTATTCCTAATGGGGATTAGCGATGTGCTTCATGCAGCTTTGTCGACGGGAAACGGAGGAATTCGATGGACCCTTACATCTCAACTGAAACATCTTGACTACGCAGACGATGTATGCTTACTCTCCCACAGAATTATTGACCTCCACCAAATGACAGCAGATGTGGAGAGGGAGGCAGGTGTCGTCGGGCTGAAAATTAATACGACAAAAACTAAAATCATCAGCCTTGGAACTAACTCATCGGCTCAAATATGCATTGCTGCACAACCGGTAGAGAGAGTAGAGGATTTCCAGTGTCTTGGGAGTATTGTCTCGACCGATGGTGGAACCGAACTGGATATAGCCAACAGGATCGCCAAAGCAAAGTCCGCGTTCGGGATGTTGTCCAAAATATGGCGAAGCAATGCAATCAGTTTGAGCACCAAAATAAGACTGTTCCGCTCCAACGTTGAATCCGTGCTGCTATATGGTTGCAGCACGTGGAGAGTGACCACTACTATCAGCTGCAAACGTTCGTTAATAGGTGTCTGCGCAATATCTTAAGGATTTTGTGGCCCAATCGTATCTCTAACGAACACCTTCACGAGAGAACGGGTCAGGAACCAATAGGCACAACTATCCAACGGCGGAAGTGGCAGTGGATTGGTCACACGTTCCGAAAGGGAGACAGCTCCATAGCGAGCCATGCTATGCAATGGAACCCTCTAACTCAGGATGGCAGAGGACCTGGCGGTCCGAGGAGAACATGGCGCAGAACAGTCGAGAAGGAGGCACGGCAGTTAGGGAAAAGTTGGGGAGAACTCAGACACATTGCCAGAAACCATACACGATGGCGCGTAGGCGTAGTAGAGGCCCTAGGACCCACAAGGGGATACAGGACATAAGTAAGTATATATGGTATGGTATGGTATGGTATGGTATGGTATGGTATGAGGGAAGTGCACCTTAGATGGTGCTCAACAGCTCTTCAAGTGCCAGTTAGAAAGCTTACGCGCTTCCTAATGCTTTCCCTATATACCATAAGTTAAGGATTTCCTTACTCATAAGGCTTGATTAATCGTTTGGATTGTCTTAGACACGGCTCATTGGTCCAGTTGACTTGACGAAGTTTGTCTTCCCATTCCTTAATCAGCGTTGTAGCTGTTGCCCAGTTGACGCCACCATAAGGTTCAGGACCTATGAACGCAGATTCTGGGCCAACCCTAGCAAGCTCATCTGCAGATTTGTTGCCCATAACCCCTTGGTGTCCAGGGACCCAACCGAGTTTTACCTTGTTGTATTTGGCAATGTCTTGCAATGCATCATAGCAGCATTTTACAGTTCTGGACTCCATTAGGTTGGACGATAGTGCCATAAGTGCTGCTTGGCTATCTGAAAAGATATGTATTCTAGCGCCCTTGATACCCTTGCGGAGATTGCGTCTCGCGCAGATCTCAATGGCATGGATTTTAGCCTGAAACTCAGTGGGAGTCGTACCCATAGGTACCGAAATCTGTGTCCTGGGTTAAAAGACCCCAGCTAAAAATTCAGAATCCATTTTCGAACCGTCGATCGAAAATGGATTCTAGGGTCAAGCGTTGGAGCACCATTGGACCAATTTCCGCGGTCCAATATTTCAACCTCGAATAACGTACCGAAGCAATATTGTCTGACCATAATATCTGGTATAGTGCATAACATGGCTCTTTTAGGGATTGAGTTGAGTATCTTTAAATTTCCCACTACGTCACCTGGTTTATGCTCATAATCTACGTGCAGCTTGATGGCATATCTAGCAGCCATCTCCCTAATGAAGATTGGTAGGGGTGTTAGCCTGACAATAGTTTCCAGAGGCGTCGTAGGGCAGGTGCGCATCGCACCTGTAATGTCAAGACAGGCAATTCTTTGCAACTTCTGCAACTTGTTTGCAGTTGTCTGCTGGAGAGCTTTTGGCCACCAGACGATGGCCGCGTATGTGATAATGGGTCTAATCATCATTATGTACAACCAATGTATCATCTTAGGACCCCAAGTTCTGCCGTATAGGCGTTTACTGGTCCGCAGTGCTCTAGTAGCACGCTCTGTGGCGGACTTAATATGTGAATTCCAGTTAAATCGTTTGTTAAGAATTACACCAAGATATTTGACCTCGCTGGAATAAACTTGTGTGGTGCTTCTGATTGTAATAGTTTCAAGGTTGACATATGTCTTCCTTGTAAACGGCACCAGAACGGTTTTACTAGGATTGATGGATAGTCCTTCTTTGTTACACTATTCTACAACTTGAGATATTACACTTTGCATGACGTCGGAAATTGTCGTGCCGTGTTTACCTCTAATAAAAATCGCCAAGTCATCAGCATAACCGACGTTGGTGGAGCCTGGTCTGTGAAAATCGATTATTAAGTTTTCGATGACTATTGACCATAGCAAGGGGGGAAAGAACTCCTCCGTGAGGACAGCCTTTGGCTGCAGTTATAGACACCGTTACTTCCCAGCAGGAGGAGGTAAGGAATCGACTTACCAGCATGGCCCTAATCCATTGATTGGTCGATTCTTCAGTACCTCTGCTACTAATCGCCTTGCGATCGGGTCGATGTCAAGAAATGCACACAAGGCTATTTCCTTTGAACTGAGTGTTCCCTCTATCTTTTTGACGAGATAATGAAGAGCACCTACTGTGGATTTGCTTCTCCTCTATGCGTACTGATTCGAGTGCAGAGGGTTAGACCGATCTAACCAGTCTCTAATATGAATATCTATGAGTCTCTCCATTGTCTTGAGGACAAATGATGTTAGACTTATAGGTCTACATGATTTAGGCAGCTCGGCAGGCCTATTGCCCGGTTTGGGAATGAATACCAACTTTACCTGTCTCCATGTGGGTGGTATGTATCCTCAATTGTAGCCGGCTCTAAATAAAACAATCCCGGCAGGATCAGGTCAATTGACTATTATAGATGTGCTGGAAACAGACCGTCACCGCCGGGAGCTTTAAAAGGCTTGAATATTTTTCCAGATAAACTATTAACTCTACTGTCCACATAAATCCTGTGGTTAACTCTGTTCGATTACACATGAGATATGTTAAGAGACGAGCATGGGATATGTACCTGAAGTAAGGTTCTAAGTATATCCACATGGTCCATCGTGTAGGTTCCGTTATTCTTCTTCAATAAGCCTGCACAATTGACATGATCGTTCACGAGTGATTTATGGATTTGTGCCGCTGTAAGCATATCAGCAATGGTTTCGCAGCATTTCTACAAGCAGCTCGTTTAGATCGTCTCAATTCTAGATTGTATTCTGTGAGAGCAAACCTGTATTCATCCCACCTCTTCGTTCGCTTTGCTGAGTTGAGTTTTCAGAAGTTTCGCCAGTTGGTCATTCCGCCAGGGCCATTTGCTTACATTGGTTTTGGGGAAGCAGCTGTCGTGGTAGGAATCAGGCAGTATACTGTTAAGCTGGTAGGCAGCTTCATCCAGGTCCTCTATGAACTCGATGGATGTACCTTTCGTACCTTTTCGTACATCACCTCGTATATATATTTTCAGAGTGCCTACATAAGAACCAAAAAGCGCGCAGTGGAGAAATCCCCAATATTGCTTAAAAAGCGGCAATTAATTGGCGCCCACACATCCTTGCAGACGTTTACAATACCTGCCTCAAGGAAGGAATATTCCTCGAAAAATGGAAGACACAAAGACTTGTCCTCCTATCAAAATGTAATAAAAAACCACCACAGGATCCCTCATCGTATAGACCTATATGCACGTTAGACACCGTGGTAAAAATACTTGAGAGCATCATAAGTGATAGATTGGAGAGTGCGATCGATAAGGCAAGTGGCTTCCCAGACTTCCTGTATGGGTTCTGTAAGGCACGTTGTATGGTCGACGCTATCAACGAACTCGTGAATACGGCGAGAAAAGCCATCAAAGGAAAACGATGGGAAGGCGGGTGTAAATAGTACTGTGCAATTTGGTACGTTGTACTTCTCTATTCCGAGTCCTTCCTTTGCTATCCTGGATATCGTTCTGCTTGCGAAAGTGAGTTCGTGTGAGTGAGTTACAATAGTAGCTCCATGGCTGCTGTAATGCAGAGGCATGCCAGTCGTTACAATTCAATGAGTGTCTCCCGCGTTGTGAATCAACTAGGTCTTATAACTCATGCTATAGCGCAATAGGTGATCATTTGCCTCACAATAGCTAGGTATATAAATTTTAGGTTACTTGGACCAAGACTTGCCCGCTGGGCTTCTGCATATCATAACAGTGTGTGTAGATTTCATAGATATCCCTTCTGTATGTTTTTCTAGATGAGTTTATTGTTTATTGTCTAGGTATAGTCCTAAATAACCTTACATGCCAAGATTCAGGAACAGTTGAATAAAACACATTGTCTAGCCTGTCTGAGTATCACAGGACCAATGAGAACGTGCCCCACGGCAGCAATGGGAGCAATGCTTAGCCTCACACCATTGCACCTTGCAGTACAAAAAGAAACTATGCTGAGTGCTCTTAGTCTGCCCAAGAGATCGGTAACTTTACAGGCTATTTGAAGATTCTATAGTGTATTCAAAATGACCCTATTCTCAAAATCCCAGATACCATGCTCAAGAAATACCGGCTCTCCAGGAAATTCAATGTGTTCAGAGGTGACCGCCACACATGGAGGAATGAAGGGCTTGTAGTCTTACCAAACTCTCAAACTTGGTACACAGATCATTAGGTTAGGTTAGGTTAGGATCGGCGCTCTATGAGGATGTACTTAGACCAGAAAGTAGGTCCATTGTACTGCCGATGTGTAAGGCGGGTGGGTCACCCTCTTACTCTTGGAACCATTTGCTTCGTTGAATGAAGTCTAGAATTTTAGCCGTGCAGGCGTTGCCGAGATCATTAAGATCATTGTAGAAGTATTCACCCAGAGTGGCCATCCTGATGTTGGCGAGCGCAGGACAGGCGCACAGGAGATGACTGATGGTCTCTTCTTCCTCTTCATCTCTGCAGCTTCTGCAGAAGTCATTATGAGGTATACCTAATCTCTGCGCATGTCTTCCTATGACGCAGTGTCCAGTGAGGATATTTGTTATTTTTGAGAGGGTTCCTCTCTTGTAAGCACAAGAGTCCGATGGACTTGGATTTATTGAATATCGGCCAGAGCTGTCTGGCGGTATGACATTGGTCTAGATGTTGCCATCGATGATTGGCTACTTTCTCGGCATCAATTTGAATGAGGTACTTAACATAAGACGCTGGCGATTCGATGTCGGTGATGCTTATGCTATCTGTACCAGAGGAGCCTTGTCGTGCTAGTTCGTCGGCTGCACAATTCCCCGGTATATCACAGTGACATGGTACCCAGCAAAGGGTGAGGTTGTACTGACCAGCTATCTCGTTAAGAGATATGCGACAGTCTTTCACTGCCTTAGATCTCGTAGTGCTGGATGCGAGGGATTTGATAGCTGCCTGACTGTCGACATAAATAACAATATCAGGTGTTGATTATGTGCTAGCCGCCAGCCAGTCAGCAGCTTTGCGAACCGCTGTGATTTCGGCTTGAAAAACGCTGCAGTAGTCTGAAAGGTTAAAGGAGAGGTGTATGTCCAGATCTTCGGAGAAAATTCCGGCACCGACTCCGTCCTTGGTTTTGGACCCATCCGTGAAGATTGACAGCGATTCGTTGTAAAGGACATTGCGTTGCGTCCACTCACTTCTGTCCGGTATCGAGTACGTGTAGCCCTTGCCAAAATCATATTCAGTGGGCAGATGGTCAGTGGAATTGGGAAGATGACGGTGCATCGAAAGTATATTGGCATGTCCCGTGTGTTGCTCCTTCCACTGCCTGGAGCCTCTCAGTCTTATTGCTGAGCTGACAGCCAATTGTTTACTGACGATGTCAATCGGAAGCAGGTGGAGCATGGTTTGGAGCGCCACTGTGGGAGAAGTTCTCAGTGCACCGGTAATACTGAGACATGCAACTGGCTGAGTTTTTTCCATTATGGATAGGTTGGATTTCTTCTCCAAGGCGATGACCGACGTATATAGCCAGTGCATGATGCTTGGTTTAAGGCCCCAGGTGGAGCCTACTGCTTTCTTGCAGATGTATAGAGCGGCCAGTGATTTCCTGGCCCGTTCGACGACATTCTCCTTCCAAATTAGCTTGCGGTCAAGCTTTAGGCCTAAATAGCTAGCACTATTTGAAAGCTTGAGGGTGGATCCCCTTATCTTGGGCGGAGTGAAGTCAGGTATCTTGTGTTTTCTTGTGAATAGAACTAGCTTGGTCTTCGTCGAGTTAACGGAGAGGCCGCATATATCGGTCCATCTGAGCAGTTCATTGAGAGCAGACTGCATGACATCGGCCAGCGTCTGCGGGTATTTGCCTGTTGTTAGAATGGCGACATCATCTGCATAGGCAATAACATTGCATCCAGTTTTTTCGATCTTTAGAAGAGCCTCGTTGAGCACCAAGTTCCACAATAGTGGAGACATTACACCCCCTTGAGGGGTGCCTCGATGTGCATGTCGCTTGACAGTACTTCTTCCGAAGGATGCTGTTATTACCCTGTTCTTTAAAATGTGTTTTATGAAACAACAGATGGGTTCGCAGATGTTGAGCCCACGTAAGGCACTGGTAATCGAATTTGTTTCAACGTTGTTGAAGGCTCCCTCTATGTCTAGAAATGACACTAGGGTGAACTCTTTGGTTGAGAGTGATTTTTCGATAGGGTGAATGATGGAGTGCAAAGCCGTTTCGACAAACTTAGCTTTTTGGTAATCGTGCTGTGACGTGGATAGCAGGGTGCTATCAATAGTGGCCTTGATGTGTAGATCCAGGATTCTTTCTAGAATCTTGAGAAGGAAGGATGTTAGACTAATAGGTCTAAGGTCCTTTGGGAGGGTGTGCGATGTCTTGCCTGCTTTGGGTATAAAGACCACTCTTACCTCGGTCCAGGCAATTGGTGTTGTTTCGAGCTCAAGACAAGCCTTCAGTATACAGGAGAGATACTGCCATACTATACTGAAGGCCGTCTGAATCTGGGCCGGAAAAATACCATCCGGTCCCGGGGATTTGAGTGGTTCGAAACTGTTTACTGCCCATTTCAGTTTATCTTCGCTGATAAGATGAGGAGGTGCCTGTGGGCGTGCAGCATTTACCAGGGCGCGATCATCGTTGGGGGTAGGCGTGCAGCCGGGGAAGTGAGTGTCCATGAGCAGGTTGAGCGATGCTTCGTCCGATTCCGCCCAGGATCCACAGATGGTTCCAAATTGGAAAATGGTAGCACTGGCGCAGGGTTTTATGGACTAAGGTTCCAGCGTGCAGCAGCGCTTGGGAAATCACCAACAATATTTCAGGCGGAAGTCCATGCAATCGAGCTCTGTGTACGAGAATGTCTACGAAGAAGGGTCGAGGGTACTCGTATCTATATCCTCTCGGATAGCCAGGCAGCACTTACGGCTCTGAAATCGTTCACGGTAGGATCAAAACTTGTATGGGACTGTCTAAACCTACTCGAAAATCTCGCATCGAAAAACACCGTCACTGTGGCCTGGATACCAGGACACGAAGGTTTCGAGGGCAACGAACGGGCGGACGGCTTAGCGAGAAGACGCGCTAGTCGCCCACTAGTCGGTCCTAAACCCTATTTTGGAGTCACACGGAGTAGCGCAAACATCAAATGATCAACTTGTAGAGTACTGGGCCAAACTCAAGGGACTAAGACAGGCAAAGAAGTTCATTAATCTCAACCGTTGTAAGGCTAAAAAGCTACTCGAGCTTAGGAAAGCAGACTTAAGAACCTTAACAGGCTACTTGAGGGGTCGTTGCCCACTCAGGTACCATCTGCACAAGATAGGAGTAGCAGATACAGACGAATGCCGGCTATGTGGAGAGCAAAAAGAGACGGCAGAACATATTCTTTGTAAAGGCCCTATGGCCTCAAGAAAAAGACTTCTCCATCTCGGGAGGGCTTTATTGAGTCCCTCTGACTTCTGGAACATTGAGCCTGGAGCTTTGTTGAGGCTGATCAAGAGCCGTAACCAAGTTCTCAGCTAAACACCGGGCTGGCACAATAGTTCTTATAGGTCGCAGTGCGTACAAGGCACTATTATAGTATAGTATAGGTATAGTCCTAGATACCTAAGTAACCTCTTTGACTGGTGTCAGGATTGTGCCCGACAATGTGATAGGTTTAAGTCGTTCGAATTTTCTTTTTCTCGTGAAGGGTTCTATTATTTTTGTAGCCGATTTTATATTTAGCCCACCCATGCGGCTGTGTGATATCACACAGGATTTCTTGAAACTTACCTCTGGCTATAAATACTGTGCCACAAGCATAAGCTTGGCATGGTTGGTTAACTTACCAAGCACTTTGTTAGGAGTGATAGTACCCAACTTTGCGGACATCCCCTTGTTATATCGACCTTGATTGTGCATTGTGAGGTATGAGTCTCTGCTAATCTTATACTCTTCAGCTCGCACAACCACCTGAATTCTGTTCTATTGACCACTTTCCTTTCCACGGCTCGTTTGATGATTCCATGTGATGTATTATCAAATGCCCCTTCTACGCATGTCTTGAAATACACAGAGTACTACTTCTTTCGTTTCAAGTTAGCTCCGAATAATCTCTGTTTGCTGATCTCCGTGGTTCTGCCACCTCTGTATGCATGTTGTCGATGAAGAAGAGGGGACGTATTTAATACTTCCTCTCTTAAGTAGTTGTCAATAGCCTTTTTGAGTAAATATTATGTTAAGCTGATTGGCCTACAGGACTTTGGTTGTATTGAGTCTATTTTACCCACTTTCGGGATGAAAACTTTCGCCCGTCTCCATTCATTTGGTATCTAATCCAAGGCGGCACTACTTATTACTATGGGGCTTAAAAACTTAATGTGTTTTCGCTTATATTTATATTGATTTTATTTTGTTTTACGAATGCACAGCCCCAATTGCGACTTCTCAATAACGGGCACGATTTAAGGCACTTTCCACAACATTTTTCAAAGTTTCTGACTGAAACGCTCAATCAATTTTTGCCTTGAGCTTGGAGTTGCATTTGATTTGCTCATATACAAGCGGTCTTTCAGCTGACATCAAATCTGGCAGGAGTGATATTGTCCAATTAACTTCCCATTTTTTGAAAATTATTCCCTTTCCAAAAATGTGGCTTAAAAGTGAAATTGTGGCTTGGGCAGTATGAGCAGTAGCTCCATTCTTTTGAAATCACATTTCAAAAACAGGATGCAACAAATTTTAAATCATGAACCAATACCACTCTTCAGTAACGGTGATTGTACTTTTACCTTCATTTTTGAACAGGAAACGCCCAATTGATCCTCTCAGATACCATGCCATACATGTAGTGGGGTGCAATTGATGCTGGTGAATGGATCTCGGATTTAAATGATCAACTAACCGAGTTATTATCCCCTCATAGGGCGAAATTCTTACGTTAAAATGGCTGCAATATGCTCTTGATATTATCAATCTGAATTTAAAGGCATGTTGCTTTGATGCCACCTAAATTTTCGTTGAAAAATGTTCCATCTTTGAATCACAGGAAACCAATTTTCAGACAGAATTGATGTATGCCAGTTACTTCGGATCCCAAATGTATACAACTGCTTTTCAATAAAATTCTTAAGCAAAAAGAGTGCATAGATACTACCTACTTACATAAGTTTCAAGAACCCTATCCGTCAAATAAATTGGTACACTTCAGTTGAATCAAAAATTTGGCCATAACTTTTGAAACACAATAAATTCAAAGCTACGTACCAACTAAAACAATTGCCGGTAAATGAGTTAGAAAGCGGTCCAAACACAAACATCCGTACCCGACGTGACCTCTGGACAACTTTCTCCTGGTAATTGGTGTAATTAAAATTTCAATCCTCTCGGTCTGCATTCCAAAAAAGGCTAACCACACCACAAACAACTAGACCGGCAGAAAAATTCCCCTCTCTCTAACTTTATTAAGCTTAGTTCAGCTATTTTGCTGAGAGTTTCAGCTCGGAGATCCTTTAACCTGACCACAAAACACATCGGAGTTGTGTGGAACACAACACAATCAAATCTGAAAATGAGAGGAAAAAAAAAACTCCGACCGGAAGTACCGATGCAACAAACTTTTGTTGCAGAAATTTTGAATAAAATTTTAGACCAGTCATGCGGGGAGGGGAGCCTTTTTCCCAGATCCGGCCGAGACCTGTGGAAAGGTTCAAAGTTTGCCGCTTCATATAAAGTAATTACTTAGGATTTGTGAAAATTTTAACATCGTTGTTGGGTGCTGGGGAAATTTCGTTAGTTGGCGGGAGAGCATTGAAGAAATCTTGTTTCAATTAGGGATTCGGTTGACCACTGAATGCTTTAAGCAGCTTGAGTTATAATAATCATTGCAGGATTGAAGACATGTGCCATGGGACTTGATGGTTAGCTTAATCGAATTGATATCTTAATTGGATAGGGATTTGCAAATAAGCACTTCGTATGCATGGCCTCAGGGTGATTGGACATGTGTGATCTGAATTAATTATGAACAATTTAAAATGAATAGCAGCCCATCTGTCATACAATGTAGTTGGTGTTCTATCAAGTAAGAATCCTGAAATTGAATTGGCAAATGATGAGCTTAATTTAAGAATATTTGCAAATATGGTATATCTATCTATTCGGGTAATAAGAGTAGATGGGGTTGGATCTTGTAAAAATGCTCAAACGGATACTTTTATTAACCAACACCGTTTGGCGGATTTTTGGCGGCAGCAGATGAGAGAGGGGGAGAAAAGTGCCTTCTCACTAGAGCACTTCTTCGTGTTCCAAGCGGCAGCGGATGAATTCCCTAGACGGAGTCAACGGTGGCGTTTATAGTTCCAGTTAGGTTGAACTTAGTGAATACCGTGCGCGAGCTGCTACGACGTATTCGGATCACAGGTCGGTAAGGAATTTCCAATGTTGGTCAGGACCTTGGAATAGAGATGATGGCGGAGGAGCATTTAATGGGCCAACGGCAGTGCTCATACTCCCGTAGTGGACTACTGGCCCCTCGTAATAGGGGAATAATAAATACATAAATATCGATATTCTCAACCTTCCAAGAGCCAGTGATGAATATATGTTTTTGCTTTCGTCAATGGGTTTTCAGTCGTGTGTTAATATATTTTATTTATTTATTTATTTATTTATATATTATATAATCGCTCTACATGTAAGAGTACACTTAAAATGAGTACAGGTAGGAAAAGGCAAACTTTTATGTATACAAGATGAAATAGTGTGTTAAGGATACAATATGAAAATGATACATTAAAAAAAAGAACGAAATACAATAATAAAATAAAACATTAAAAACAGAAAAAAAAAAATTAAATTAAACAGTAAATAGTTGCAACCATGTAAACTAAGAAGATTAATATAACAAATGCGAGTAATTTCAGTTTAAATTGGAGAAATATGAAAAACATGCCGATTGAAACTGTCTGTATTCGACTTTAGACTTCACCTGGTATGGCAGGTGATTCCAAAGATTTACAGCATGAACGAAGAACTGTCTACGTGATGTCAAGCATGTATATGTAGACGGCCTTAATGTTATATAGCGACTAGACCGGGATAGGACAAGCTTATTGTACAGATATGCAGGTTGCTTCTTGTGAATAACTTTGAAGAGTAGAACGCAGTATCGATATTTTAAAAAAATTCCCAAATCGCAACCAATAAGTTTGCGGCGTTCCGTTGAAACATGGTCGTACCTACGAAGATTAAGCACATACCTAGCAGCCGAATTTAGCGCTCTTATTAGTTTTCGAAAAGAAGTGCTGTCACAGTCAGCGAAAAGCTCACACCCGTAAGTAATAATTGGCATGATAAGTGCCTTTACAAGTTTTAACTTAATGTCAATAGGTAATATGGATCTACTAATTGAAAGACCTCTGAGGGATGCATATACTTTAGATACTATACTGTTTATGTGGTCGTTCCAAGTAAGCTCACTATCAAAAATAATCCGAAGGTTCTTTACATGCGTAACATATTCAATACACGTAGAGAGAAGTTCTACTTTGGGAAAATCAAGAAGGTTGGGTTTGTGTTTTGAGAGAGGGATAACTTTGGTTTTGTCTGGATTAATCATGAGGTCATTCTGAGTGGACCACCTAATCACAGAACGGAGATCCTCATTCAATCTTGCTACTGAGTCTTCCATCATTCCAATTGGGAAGCTTAAATAGAGCTGAACATCGTCCGCGTATATATGGAAATTACAATGGCACAACACAGTTGGAAGGTCGTTGATGAACATAGAAAACAGTAATGGACCAAGTATGGAGCCTTGCGGGACACCACTATTAACAGGACGAAAACTACTTACTTACTTACTTAGATCCTTTAACCCCTCGGGGGGCATAGGGCGTCAACCACGCCTGCGCGCCATCGTGTTCGAAGTTCTGCAACGCGTTTGAGCTGCCTCCAACTCATTCCTAAAGAGCTCGATTCCTCCTCAACTGTTCTGCGCCACGTTTGCCTAGGGCGTCCTGCTATTCTGCCTGCCTGGGTGAGCGGATTCCACTGCATGGCGTATTTCGCAATGGAGTTGTCTTCGCGCCGTAGGGTGTGTCCAATCCATTGCCACTTTCTTCTTCGTATAGTAATGTTTATAGGTTCTTGGCCCGTTCTCAGATAAAGCTGTTCATTAGAGATGCGGTTCGGCCAAAAAATCCTCAAGATGATTCTGAAGCATTTGCTTACAAAGACTTGCAGCTTCCGTGTGTTAATGGTGTCCACCTTCCAAGTACTGCATCCATAAAGCAGCACTGATTCTACGTTGGAGCGGAACAGTCGCCGCTTGGTTCTTAAGCTGATAACATTGCTTCTCCAGATTTTAGATAGCATTCCGAACGCAGCTTTAGCCTTCCCGATTCTGCTGCACACATCCCGTTCGGTGCCACCGCGATTAGCCGAGACCACACTTCCTAAATAAAGAAAGTTATCAACTTTCTCGACTTCCTGTCCGGCAATGTTAAGTTGAGCGCGGTTGTTAGAAGAAGTGCTCAGGGCTTTTGTTTTGGCTGTGTTTACTTTTAGCCCCACTTTGTTTACCTCAGCTTCTAGATTTTGGGCCATCAGATGAAGATCCATTATCCGATGTGAAAGTAGACAAACATCGTCGGCGTAATCTAGGTGTTTAAGGTAAGATGTCACCGTCCAACGAATTCCATAATTAGCTTCCGTCAATGCTGCACGGAGTACATCGCTGATAACCACCAAAAACAATAGTGGTGACAGTATGCACCCTTGACGTACTCCACTTTGGACTTCAAAATCGTCCGACACCTTACCATTGTGCACGACGTGACACTTACCGCCCTCGTATGTAGCCTTGATAATAGCTATAAGTTTTTCTGGGATGTCTCTCCTGCGCAAGGCCAACCAGATAGCATCTCGATTCAATCTGTCGAAAGCTTTCTCGAAGTCGATAAACATTAAATGTAGCGGAGACCTATACTCAACGCATTGCTCGATAATGATCCGTAAGGTGTTTACGTGGTCAATGCAGGAGGATCCAGCGCGAAAGCCTGCCTGTTCGACATCGAGAGTTGAATCTAAATGTTCTTTAATTCGTTCTAGAATTATTTTAGCTATTATTTTAGCCACGGCTGGAAGAACGCATATACCTCTCCAGTTACCGCAATCCATCAAGTTTCCCTTCTTTGGAAGTTTAATGATCATCCCCCTTTTCCACTCCTGTGGAAATTGTTCACTATCCCAAGCTCTCCGTATTAGGGGATGCAGCATATCTGCCGATGTATTTGGCGCCGCTTGAAATAGCTCGGCAGGGATGCCATCAATACCCACCGCCTTGTTCTTCTTGAGGGACTTGATTGCTGTTATTATCTCGGTTTTGCTGGGAGGTGCGGTGCGAATTCGGGAATTTGTTGCTTCGAACTGCTCATTCGAATTCGAGATCATACCGCCATCGTCTATGTGATTTAGCACTGTAGCAAAATGTTCTCTCCATCTAGTGAGCTGATCCTCATCCGAAATCAGAAGGTTACCGTCTAGACTCTTCACTGGATGTTGTTTGGAGTTTCGACCACCGATGAGCTCCTTAGTGATGCTATACACAGTCCTACTGTCGCACCTACTCGCTGCTTCTTCAGCTCTTGAGGCCAGTGAGTTGATATATTGACGTTTGTCACGTCTCACACTACGCTGCATTTCTTTCTTCTTCGCACGGTATTGGGCTTCAAGCTCGGTTCTCTCTACTGCTGAGGCCGCTGCAATCCGAGCCTTGATTGCTGTACGCTCATCGATCCGTCTCCAGGTGTCTGTAGAAAGCCATGTGCGGTGGTGTTTCTGCTTTTTACCGACATACGTGCGTGCCCCAGTCGCAAAAGCATTTTTCACAGCACTCCAGTGGTCATCCATGTTCTCTATGCTGCTGATTGCTTCTGCTTCTAAGGCAAGATGGTCCCTGAACTGTTGGCGCACTTAGGGAACCTTGAGCCTGTCGATATTAAACCTGGTGATGTTAAGTAGGTTTGAGCGGTTGCTGTTGACGGATGCAGTACGAAGGCGTAAAAAAGCTACCATAAGATGGTGATCTCGTTCTAGTCCGACGTCAGCTTCACGTCTGTTTCGGACGTCCAGGAAACAATTTCTAAAGCGGCGACTGATCGCAATGTGGTCGATCTGGTTGGATGTTCGTTGCCTATCAGTAGAGACCCAACTGATTTTGTGGCAGGTGTTATGCATAAACAGCGTTCCTCCGATGACTAGGCGGTTGGTATTGCAGAAGTCCACAAACCGCTCACCGTTATCATTACGGTCTCCCACGCCGTGAACTCCCATCACGTGCTTAAGCATGGTGTTGTCGCTACCCACCTTGGCATTGAAATCTCCCATCACCATTACTATGTCCCCATTAGGCGTTTGGTTGTAGGCGGTGCCTAAGTGGCTATAAAAATCATCCTTTTCGTCCTCAGTCGCGTCTAGAGTCGGAGCATAACACTGTATGATGGTAATTTTTCTAACTCTACTCTGGAACCTAGCCGTCAATATCCGGTCACTATGGGGTTTCCAGGATATGAGGCTACTACGTGCTGCTGGAGTTAGCATGAGTCCTACTCCGGAACTCCGTGCACTTCCAGCTGGTTTCCCAGAGTAGAGCATGACAGTGTTTTTGGTTGGGGAGATGAATTCCCCAGCATCGAACCATCTTATCTCGCTCAGCCCTAAGATGTCTATTTTATACCTTGCGAATTCGCGTTCCAATTGGAGGAATCTGGCGTTATAAGGCCCTTCCTTGAGTGAGTCCAGGAGGGTCTTAACGTTCCAGAATCCGATCGTTGTCCGTGTCCGATAGCCAAAGGTCGTCATCAAAATATCCGTCCGTATCCGAGGCGTTGGTTTTCGTTTCGGAGCAGTAAAAGTTTTTACGGTTGCGGCTCGCTGGGCCACAGACCAACCGACACTTATCCTGTTTTTTGGCGCAGGAAGCTCGCCATTCGTCCTCTCCCGTTAGCAATTTCCGAAGAAATCCCCAGATGGCACCACGAGGAGGTGGGAGTAGGGCTTACTAACAGAGCTGCTAGGTTTTCGGCTGCAGTGGCTCTTTCTCGTTACTTAGCGGACCAACACCTATCGGAAGATGCTGCCCCTACGAGGCCTTTGTTAGTCGTTTGCCATCGAAAACTAGACAGTTGGGAATTATGCGAAACAGCTTGGACACGATTAGTGAGATACGAGAATATTAGCTTGTTAGTGGGACTAGAGAAATTAAATTGTGTTAACAGTTTATTACAAAGAATTGATGGATTTACACAGTCGAATGCCTTTGAGAAGTGAAGTAATGCCAACAGCGTCGTTTTATTTTCATCAAAAGCTTGGCGAATGTCATCAGATACTTTTAATACTGCTATTATACAGCTATGTCCTGATCGGAAACCCGATTGCATGGGGGTTAGTAGCTTTTTATATTCGACATATTCCTTTATTTCACGACTTACTAATAATTCGAAGACGTTAGACAAAAATGGAAGAATAGCGATGGGTCTGTATTCCGGAGTATTAGCTTTTTTAGGAATAGGAATAATTTTTGCTTTTTTTCCAGATATTTGGATAGGCGGTTGTCATAAGGATGGTATTGAAAATGTGGGTAATATGAGGCAATATTATTGGAAGTAAAATTTTTATAAAATCTGGGTGGATATTATCAAGGCCGACAGATTTTCGTTTGATAGCAAGTATCGCCATTCCGACCGAGTAAACATCAAATCTATTGACTGCAAAAGCTTTTTCACTATCATTTTGTGTCAATGACAAAGGAGAGCCAATGGCTACTGGAGGAAAAGTACTGATAAATTTGTTGTTTAATTCATCTACGTTGATGTCTTCATCATTAGCCTTACGACTTTTTTTGCACAGTCCAATTTCTCGTACTTGGTTCCACAGAAATTTAGACTATCCATCGGAATTAAATTTAGCATTATAATAATTAAATTTCGCAGTTCTTATCATACATACAACAAGGTTTCGACAAACTTTGTATTCCATATGCATTTCTGTGCAGCGAAATCGTTTCCACCGTCGGTATAATGGCGTCTAATATTTCATCGCTTAATGGCGTATAATATTTCATCGGACAACCAAGGACAAGCTTTGCTTTTCAGCACACGTGTTTTACATGGAACATGTCTGTTAAAAAGATACTCAAGACTAACATTTAGGAACTCTACTTGTTTATTAACGTCAGACGACATATATATATTACTCCATTCAATGTTGCTACAATCACAAAACAGATTTTGAACATTAATACTACGGAAATCACGATATTGAACGGGTTGTGAATAACTTCTACTTACATTTACACTGAAGTTGGCGAATACAAAATCATGATATAGGAAGACTGGCACAGATAGTTGACTGTAACATTTCACAATACTTTTATCACTTGTAAAGATAACATCTAACAATGTTGTGCACCATCTAGGTTTAAAGTGAGTTGGGTCTGTTGTATTTAGAAAAAATAGACTCAGAGATCTTATGGTACTTTTAATGAGGAGCTAGATGGCATGCCAAGGAGATTCATGTTGAAATCCCCACAAAGAATAAGTTATGGTGTCATGCAAGAAATTCCTTCAATAATATCGCACACAATACTGGGATGCGTTACATCCGGTGCCATGTAAATCGTACCAATAGCACATTTGTCCTCACCATTCAGAATTTCAACAAAATAAAATTGGCTTGAATGTTTATCATTAGAGCAACAAAGATGTTTTGACTTAATGATATTTTTTACGTATATAGCAGCACATCCACCTATTCTACCATAACGATCAGTACGGTAAAGTTTAAATCCCTTAAGCGAGAAAACGTCGATATTTACGTTAGGGTCAAACCATGTTTCGGAAACGCATATGATATCGATTTGACTGTTCTCAAAAATCAACCTGAACTCATCTATTTTATTCACAAGACTCTATGGATTTATATGGCAAACATGCAGGCCATCGTAGCTCTTGCACATGGTATTTAATAAAAAAATAATCTTTTCATTCATGCTGTTAAAACTACCATCATTGATGTTTGGCATGTTATACAAAAAAAAATACAAATATTTGGCGCAACAGCTCTTTAAAGCGCCAGGGCCTAGCTTCTCGCAACCACTCATGTTGTGTGCGTTATATTTTTTTCACACGAATGGAAGGGACCTGCAGTTTAGTGCCGAATCCGAACGGCGATTTGAGAAGCTTTTTCGTGACAACAATACTCTCGGATGTTTGTCAGACGCTCGCGAGAGGTGGGACCGTGAAAAAACTTTTTGGTATTTTCTGGGATTCGAACTTGGAACCTCATGCGTAGTGATCCGACACACTAACCATGTTAAGGGATGGTAAAAAAGAGGAGAGTCGAACACAGAAAATATATCATCGACATTAAGGCTAAAATTATAAAACTGAAAACTGAAATAACTCTTACAATATAAAACAAAACAAAAAAAAATGATGAAAAACAAAGAGACATGGTGCAAAAAGAAATAAAAAAATAAGAAATGTAGCAGAAAAAATACAAAGAGAAAAAGAGTAAACAAAAAATTATCTTATGTGTTGCTTGCATTGTGATCATCTATGTTCGGTCCGATGGCATTCCTAAGATCTTCCATATGGTTTAGTAAGATGGGTGGTTGACTCGAAGAGAGGCGTATGTAAATTTGCCCATCAATTGTATACACCGAGTTTTTGAGTTTTTAAGCTTCTCGCTGCAGCTGGTAGTTTCTCTTAGTCAAGCTGTCGTTGATAAAGAAGGCATTTGAAGAGTTGAAACCAACGTCGCTCAGCTTAAGAGAGGCTTTTTGACTTTTGCGATAACGGGTGATCGCTCTCATCAAACTTTGCTTCTCTCGCTTATCAGACAGTTTGAGTATGATGCTGGCATCAGTGACGTGCGCTTGATTAGAAGAGCGCCGCTTCGCACGGAAGATTTTATTTAAACGGGGAGGCTGAATATTTACGGTAGAGCAGATTTTATGAAAGATGCTCTCCAGATTTTCATCAGCAGATTCCGGTATACCAAAAATTACAGCATCTGAGTTAAGTCTTTCTCGTTGACTTTCGTCTACCATGAGCTCTAACCGCCAACAAGGACTACTGAAAATACCTCATTCTGCATTGACCATATCTTTATTAGGTCCAGAAAAACGCTGAATGCTCATCCATTTATTTTAAAGCTTAACATTACTGATCATTCGGCCACTGGCATTGCTGTTAAAGACTTTCTAAATAAAAGTGAATCAACTGTCGCATCGGAAATTGTTGATAGCAAATATATTAAAAAAATTAATTATGCAAAGCTTAATCAGCTCCTGAACCGAGAAATGTGGATTTCGGTATACAATTGCGTCTGCCCCTTAGAGGCATTTTCGGTATTTTTAGAAAGTATAAACAGCTACATTGAAACTTGTTCCAGTACACACCAACAAAATATTAGAAACAAAAAATTAAAGCCTTGGATTACGGATGCAATATGTCTCAAAATTAAGGAGAAAAACCATTTTTGCTCGATGAATAAAATTAGGTTAGACCAGCCTTTAATAAAACAAAAGTACAAAGAATTACAAATGAATGTACGTAGTCTTATAGCTGGACAGAAAATTAATTACTATAGGTGTAAATTTTTAGAAAACAGATCCAACCCTAGACAGCAATGGCGCTTAGTCAATAATATCTTAGGAAACGATCAGAAAGAACATAACCCCAAACTCCTTAAATTTAACAATAGGGCTATTAATACTAATAGGGAATTATGCAACGAATTCAATACATTCCTTAAAAATATTGCTGAAAACGTTACACCGAAAATCACAGTTAAGCTCAATCAAACAAATAAGCTTTCAGTCGAGAAACCGAATTCATCTTCTTTTTTTCTCAGTCCGGTGACTAATGCTGAGCTTATTTCCGTCATTAACGTTCTTAAGCCAAAAAAATCATGTGGAACAGATGGTATAAGTAGCATAGTTATCAAAAAGATAGGAAAATCAATTCTTAGTCCTCTGGTCTTTATTATAAGTAAAAGTTTTGAATGTGGGATATTTCCAGATGCTCTCAAAACATCTATTGTGATTGCAGTTTTTAAGAAGGGAGACCCTAGTGAACCAGATAACTATAGGCCTATATCACTGCTATCTGTTTTCTCAAAAATATTTCAAAAATTAATAGTTAATAGAATGATCGCCTTCTTAACAAAAACAAAATTCTTTAATAAATCTCAATTCGGCTTTGTGAAAGGCAAATGTACTGAGGATGCAATTATCACTTTTTTGAGCAGAGTATATGGTGCACTGGGGGCAAAATCGCATCATCACCTTCTCGCGGTGCCCGCTGTATAGCTATCTGATAGTGAACTAACGATAAGCGTATGCTGAGTCTGACGATATATGTGCAGCTGAACACTCAGACCTGCGTAAGCACATCTGGGTGAACTTCAGCGCGCATATGTCTAAGCGGACAAGGCATCTCTTGGTGACCTGATTGGCTGAAATATGCGTCTCAGAAGTCTAGCAAGAGCTCCTCAGAAGGAGGACATACGGCGGATGAATTCTCTCGATGGAATCAACGGTGACGTCTACAGACCAGCGGATACCTTACTGGAGCTACTTCACCATATTTGGAGCTGAGGTCTGTAAGGATTTTCAATACTACTTCAGGGTATTGAAAAAGAGATGGTGGCGGATGAACCCTTAATGGGCCAACGGCAGCGCTCATATCCCCGAAGTGGGTTACTGACATCGGTGTATCCGGCCTCTTGTCTTAGGGGTACAAAAAAAAGGATCTGGCCCTCCAGGTTGGGGGTTGTGCCGTCGGGTTAACTTCCCCACCACGTAAAAAACCTTTGGTTACGAAGCAACCAACAGCCTGGGATACGGATGATCTTACTGTTGACGGCCCATGCAAACGTAAAAAGGACAACGATCTTCGTGTCTGCACATGGAATGTTAGGTCCCTCTACAAACCAGGTTTTTTTTTTTTTTTTTTTTTTTTTTTCGTGGGTAGGTGAAAATCTTCATGAGACACTATGAGACCGTGTACTCATAGTAGTGTCAGATTTCTACTGACTAAAAACACCCTTCCCTTCGTTTTGTTTACTACGACTAAGTTTGACCTTATCAAGTAGTTTAAGCTTCAGATTTATATTCGCGTGAGGCAGGTAGATTTTCAATAAAAGCACCTGCTGAAACCGTCATGACATGCGGCTTTTTGTCTTATAGCGCTAATTCGAACGGTTTCGTTCTTTGAAGTCGGCGCGTAAGATTTGTCACATCCAAAGTTTGGAGTATGGGACAGTTGCAATGGCCATGAAGACGAATACGAAGCTTGCGAGCGAAGTTTTTTATTTCGTCCTCCACGGTAGCTATCCCTAAGTCTCTGTGGATATCATTGTTTCTGATATACCAGGGAGCGTTCACGATTATTCTTATAATTTTATTTTGCAATGATTGTATGAGATTCCTATTGCTTGGTTTGGTACAACCCCAGAGTTGTATACCGTACGTCCACACGGGTTTAAGCACTTGCTTATACAGAAGCAGTTTGTTATATACGCTTAGTTTGGAATATCTTCCAATTAGCCAATACATTTCTCTAAGTCGATTTTCGACTTCGTCACGTTTCTTTTTAACGTGAGGTTTCCATTTAAGTTTCGCGTCTAGTGTCATTCCCAGATATTTAGCTTCGTTTGCATGCGGTATTTGTACCGAGTTAATGAAAACGGGAAGGTTGATTATTTTCTTGTAAGTGAAGTTAACATGCGTCGATTTGGTCTCGTTAAGAACAATGCGCCAAGTTTTTGTCCACTCACAGATTTTATCCAAGGCTCGTTGGAGTTTTATGGTTGCTGACTCGATTGAACTTTCCGTTGCCAAAATAGCCGTATCGTCCGCGAACGTAGCTACAATAGTGCCTTCAGTTTGAGGTGTGTCCCGAGTGTACAGCAAGAATAAGATAGGCCCAAGGACACTTCCTTGCGGAACTCCGGCGGCGATTTCTTTAAAATCAGAATATTCAGTTCCGTGCTTAACACGAAAAAGTCTGTTTTTAAGGTACGATTCTAAGATCTTATGAAGTTGCTCCGGAAGGATTCGTCTTAGCTTATAATTCAATCCATCGTGCCAAACCCTGTCGAAGGCTTGAGATACGTCAAGAAAAGCGCTAGAACAAATCTTTTTCTCCTCAAGGGCTTTTTCAATTTCGTCGGTTATTCTATAAACCTGGTCAATTGTGGAATGCTTGATTCTGAACCCGAATTGGTGGTCAGGTATTAGGCGTCTCTCTTCAATGACCGGAAGAATCCGTTTCAGAAGGAGTTTTTCAAATACCTTCGATATTACTGGTAGTAGCGATATCGGTCTGTACGATTTTTTGTCATTTGGAGATTTCCCCGGTTTCGGAACCATTATGACTTCTGCGACTTTCCATTGATTTGGAACGTATAATAATCTAATGGAAGCATTTATTAAATAAAGCAATTTTAATAGTGCCTTTTTTGGTAATTCCTTGAGGATTTGTCCGGTTATTAAATCATAGCCAGGAGCTTTATTGTTCTTCAGGTTTTTTATTGCCTGGCAAAGTTCTATAAGTGACACACATTTTATTCTAGGGTTGTCAGATGTCGTAGTCGTACCGGTAAAATCGTCTACCAATGTTTCTCCATCAAATGGCTTAAAAGTTTCTTCTAAGTGCTCGGCAAATAGATCCGCTTTTTCTTTGTCACCTTTTGCCCATTCGTCGTTGTTTTTTCTTATCGGTGGCGAATGTATTTGCGGTTTTTTAATTCTTTTGACAGCTTTCCAGAGCGAGTAATTAGTAGTTTTTTCGGCGGTTAAACCTTCAAGATAAGCTGAAGTCTCTCGGTTTTTTAGGTCTTGGATCGCTTTTTTAAGCTTATTGCATAAGAAATTCGAGTGGGTTTTATGCTGGGGAGCGCGAGTTTGTTGCCATATTTTGCGTGCTCTCCTCTTTTCTCGAATAAGTTCTTTTATTTCCGGCGGATAATAAGCTTCATTGCATGGGACTTCTTTCCTCCTTAAAGGTGTATTTTTCCACGCGGCATTTTGTATTGATTCAATAAATTTGCCGAGCTCATCTTCTATTTCGAAGGGTGTTTTGAGCGATACATTTAAGACAATATTTTCTTCGCAATCAGTTCTAAAGTCGCGCCAGTTAGTTTTTTTGTTAGTTAATCTAGGCACAGCTTCTACTGTCATTAGTCGGTCACTTATTGTCAAGATTACCGGCGAGTGATCTGAGGAGAGATCAAAGCTTTCCTCTACTTTCGCAAAATTTGAAGATACTCCTTTCGCTACGAAGAAGTCTATTAGGTCCGGTGTTTTTGCTGTATCAGAGGGCCAATACGTCGGTTTCCCCGTCGAAAAGAAATCAACCCCGAATTGCATACCGGCTTCGTACAGAAGTCTGC
The DNA here is from genome assembly GCA_945910035.1 of Brachypalpus laphriformis. Classification (NCBI taxonomy): domain Eukaryota; kingdom Metazoa; phylum Arthropoda; class Insecta; order Diptera; family Syrphidae; genus Brachypalpus; species Brachypalpus laphriformis. Next base: position 147,031,798 of record OX246755.1, read on the forward strand.
CTTTCCGTGAATTGGATCTGGAACCCCAAAAGGTGTGTTTTGCGTTGAAATCGCCACCTATAATGAAATTCGGTCCAAGTGAGTCAAGGAGACGTACAAAGTCGTTACTTCGAAACGTGCATCGCGGAGGACAATAAATGGACGCGATGTTGAAATATGAGTGCCTATTCTTAACTCGAACTGAGCTTGTTTGCATTGTATCGATTTCAATCGTCGTATTTATGGAGTGCTCAATGCAGTCTTTAATGAATAAGGAGGATCCGCCTCTAGCTCTTCCGGAAGGGTGGTATGCGTGATAAGCACGATACCCTCTTATTTTTACTCCGGATTCCTTTGTCAAATGAGTTTCAGAGATCAAGCAAATGTCAATGTTGTCATTCCGTAAGAATACTTCTAATTCGGCGTTTTTTTGTAGAAGGCCGTTTGCGTTCCATGTTAAAATTTTTAGTAACTGATTCATATTCATATGGGAGTTCTTTTCTGGCGAGGTTTTAACTCGAGCTTGCTCAATTTATCAAATATGACTTTGTTTACCTTCGTTTGCTCCTCAAGTTTCGCAAGAATTATAGAGAAGACTTGGGAGACTGGGTCTACCGTAACACCGCTTTGCTTGGTTTCTAGCGACGCAGCTTGAGCATATGTTAGCGTCTCTGGAGATTGTGGCTTTTCCTTTGATTTTGCCGAAGGAACTTTACTTTGCTCGACTCTCGTCTTAAGTTTGACGTGTTTATTGACGGTCGTTACCCTTGGCTTAGCGATTTCACGACTATTTTTAACCGGTTCTGCGTTCTGGCGTTGAATATTTTTAAATGTGTCTCGCCTTTTTTGAAGCTCTTTTGCCACTTCGCAACCTCGATAGTTCGCTGGGTGCTTTCCTTTGCAGTTAATGCAGGTAGCCGGGGCCTGCTTATTTAGGTCACACTTTTCTGAGAGATGGTTACCAGCACATTTTACGCATCTCGGCTCTTTTTGACAATACGACTGTGTGTGATTAAAGCCTTGACAGCGTTTACACTGAGGTATCGATCTCGTACTCGTACGCATAGGCTCAATCTTGACTACGATATTCAGAATAGTTTTAACGTTATAAATATCGTCTACATTTTCGCTCCTGTCAAAGGTAAGCATAAAGAGCGGAAGTCCATGCTTGACCATGATTTCCTGGCCTTGTTCCGTTTGTTGCTTCACCTTTTTGAGAATATTGACGGCATTAAGAATTTTAAAACCTTTAGCTTTGAGGTCGTTCATTACGTCGTCTTTTGTGCACGAGGGGTGGAGACCCCTTGCTATAACACGCAGTGGTCTTTCTGACTTATTTTCATAAGTATACCACTGGATTTTTTCCGTGTTTAATTTTTGTGATATTGCTCGGTAGCCATCGGAGTCATCAACGTTAATTTTCCACGCATTGTTCCTGAGTGACGTTACCTTGAATTTCGATGTCGTCGTACCTTTAAGAAGGCAATGTAGCTTACTGTAGTCCGTTATGCCAACGACGTTTATTGCAGGCGGAGGACGTGCTTTAGCTTGAGTTTGTTTTGGCTTCGGCTCATTTTGCTTGTCTTCTTTTCGCGGCTCGATTTCGGGCGAAGAGCCGGCTCTGCGTTTTTTGCTAGGTCTTTTCTTTAAGACGCAATTCGTTTCGCGTGCAAGCTCTTCTTCGTCCGTGTGATATTGTGGATTAGCTGCGCGGGGAGGGGAATCTTCGCGTTCTTTTTGTAAAAGCGAGTTCTTTAGAAGCTTGTTTTCCTCTCTCAGCATGTCTACCTCTTTTTTGAGCTCTTGGTAGAGCCGATCCATTTCATCAAGCCTATTGCGAAGTTCGTTATTTTCCTTCTCAAAGCTTTTACATTTCTCTAAGTCCTGTTTCTTGTGCGCTTGCACTTCCGGCGGACTTTTTTTCCCGGAGACATTCGGTCTTGATGGTGGAGACCGAGGTACCCTTGAACTTTTTATAAAGGGATTTATCAATTGCAATAATTGGCTCTCCCCAGAATCCGTAGAGCCTACCTCCGAAGAGGGTGGATTTTCCAGTGAACCTGGACTGCCACCTGGGGTATTAAATCTTTTCGTTTTACTCATTGCATTTTTTTGTATACACTTTAAGCCCGGTATACGAAGGGTGGATTTTAGTCGCCTCTTACGACAGGCATGCCTACCTCGGGTATATTCTAACCCCTACCCGAAGGGGTAGGTACAAACCACGTGCAGCCGAACAACTTGCGGAGGCCCTAGAGTGTCTCAAAGCAGACATTACCGCCATCCAAGAAGTGCGATGGGATGGGCCAGGCAAAAGGAGTACGAAAAACTCCGACATCTACTACGGCGATTGCTACAGACAAAAAGGACAGCGTCTATTCGGGTTCGGATTTGTCATTGGAGGCAGACTTAGGTAAGAAGTCTTAAGTTTCCGGCATGTGAACGAGCGCCTTATGACTATCCTTATCAAGGCTAAATTTGCCAACATTAGCCTAATATGCGTTCACGGCCCTCATGAGGAGAAGGACGACGCGACAAAGGACGACTTCTATCAGCTCTTGGACAGCTCTGAGACATCGACTTACCCAGGAGAGTTCACATACAGCGACTAAGATGGCTGGGTCATTTAGAGCGGATGGAGCTCAACATTCCCGCTAAGAAAGTCTTCGAATCCACCCCGGACGGACGGCGCAGTAGAGGACGACCTCGCGGTAGGTGGCGGCTCGTAACCGTGCTGGCTGGAGAGGTTTGTTGGTTGAGGTCCAGGTCCACCTCGGACTGTAGCGCCATCTAAGTAAGTAAGTATATGGTGCACTAGATAACAACATGAAGTCAGTTGGTATTTTCCTTGACTTAACAAAGGCTTTCGATTTGGTGAACCATGAAATTCTGCTGCAAAAACTGTTTCATGTCGGCTTTGGAGGAAACATTATTGATTGGTTCAAATCATTCCTAACGAATAGAAAACAAAAGGTAAAGTGAAATGAAGTATTAAGTGAGGAAGAAAAGAGTCTGAATACTGGTGTTCCGCAAAGATCGGTCCTTGGACCAATACTCTTTCTCATCTACATCAATTCCATTTTTAACTTACTCCTTAAAGGTCATTTAATTGGCTATGTGGACGATCTTGCTCTCTCGTATGCAGGCAATGATATAATAGGCACAAAAGATGAATTAACGTCTGATCTGCATCTGCTTGGAATTTGGCTCAATTACCACCAAATGGTACTAAGTACAAAGTCTAAGGCTATGTGTTTTTCCTTGTCAAACTCTAACTTGGTGATTGAGGACATCCGTTTTCACCACCCAAGATGTAATAATGTATGCTGTTCAGATAAATGTTTTGTGCTAGAATGTGTTAAAGAGTTTAGGTACCTTGGGGTTTTAATAGACAATAAATTGTGCTGGAGGTCTCATATTATGTCAGTAAAGAAGTTGCTCTACATCGCCATGAACAAATTGTTTTATCTACGTAAGCTCGTTCCACAAAGTCTGCTATTAACAATTTATTATGCACTGGTTCATTCACGTCTAGAATATGGTCTTGCATGTTGGGGTAGTGCGTACATAACGAACCTGATGCCCATTGTCACAGCACAAAAGAAAATCATCAGATTAATATTCCATAAGAAAATAATCGAATACTCCCAGCCCTTATTTCAATCAGCAAAAGTACTTCCTCTTCGATATCCTTATGTATACAAAGCACTTAAAGTCTTTTTCGTCAGAAGTGGTAATATTAATTACAGAAGAAATGAGGTATACTTGCTGAGAAATAGGCAAACTGTGGTCGTTCCAACAGTCAACAAAGAGCACAGTAGGCGTTTTCTCAGTTCCATTGCACCTTATATTTTCAACAAACTGCCGTCGGAAATAACTAGTCAAATTGCACGGTTTCTTAAGCTCCTCAAAAATTGGCTACTCTGTAGATCTGAGGTAGAGACTCTTATACAAGTTACGATTTAATAAACAAAATGTATCCATTGCAGGTTTTTCCTCATGTTTCATATCTCGTTTAATTAATTCTACTACTTCGTCACCCACCACAAATCTTTTTGTCACCTTCGTACTGTGAACTACATACACTGCGTTCTTTTCTTTTCCTTTCCTTTAGGCTTTTACCCTTAAAATATTTTAATAATAATGAATGAATTCACACTTGTCACTGTTTTTTTTTTTTACGACCACAAAGTGTGTTATCATATTATACCATATGCTTTAAATACCCAAAATATGTTTTATATTTTCATATAAGTATCTATGTACATATGTTAGTTTTACAGAAATCTTTTTGTAAAAATTTAAATTATAAACTATAACTGTATTTGGAAAGTTGAAAATTCTAAATTGAAATAACTGAAATAAACTATGAAACTAAAATAAACTAAACTAATAATTAATAAACTGGCCCTCCAGGTTGGGGGTTGTGCCGTCGGGGTAACTATCCTACCACGTAAAAAAACTCATGCTTCCGGAACAACCAAAATCCTCAGATAAGGATGACTCAACTGAATGACCCAGATGCTTACTGCCCGCGGCTGCTTCAGAGCCTACCACCACAGGTTTGGACTCGATGACAAGCCATAGTGCCCAACGTGCACGGAAGCAGTCGAGGATGCGTAACACATCATGTTCTGTGGCCCACGATATCATTAAGAACGACGCCTGCTGGCGAACAAACTGGGTAAGGACTTAACCCCAGACAACATCACCAGACAAATGATGAGCATGAAGGATGCCTGGGAAGTAGTTAGCGACACTGTGGCAACCAGTATGAAGGAAAATGGAAGACAGGATCGAAAGCGAAACTCAGAGCAGGAGGCTGACAATACGAATGAGCCGAGTGCCTAAGGCTAAAGTCCCCCGTCGCTATATAATGCTTGGCGGCAATGCATAAGAGGTGATCGTAGGGCTCCCCTATACACACAATACTAGAAAGGATTTTTAAGGAGACCATACTAAGAACAGGTATCTTTGCAAACAAAGAGCGAGAGTCCCTATTTAAATTAAACCTTTGGACTGTCCCAGAGAAATACTGATTTGAAAGCAAATTTCACATAAAGCTGAGCAACGAAAGAGATTGGTGGTAATCAATCCCATAAGTATCTGTGCTAACATCGTACAATAAAATGGTACACGGATGGATCCAAAACATCCATATAAACTTAAGAAGGCATATGTGGGCCTAGAACTAGATACTTCGAATCTCTGTGAATTTTTCCGAGTATATTCCAAGCAGCCCCCCCCTGGCAGCTGACCTCCTCGTGGTGGGGGGCGGGCAACGTGACTGGGATGTGCAGATGGGGTAACTTAAATAGTTATTCCCATCCATACAATCCAGTTACGACTAACAAAGCGCAAACCCTATGACGACAAGAAGGAAACGACCGGCCTCGGATATTGCCAAGCCTGGTAAGCCAGGGCATCCTTTGGAGCCAGGCCTGAAGGGTGTCAGTATGCGAGCGTCTGGTGGTCGACTTGTCCCGCTCGGCAGCCGGCCGGGTCAAACCCGAAATGGCTACGAGCTTCCTGTCAATGGTCTCGCGAACCATTACGGGGGTCAAGGAGTGAACGCGCTGTGCACCGATAGGGGCACAGATGGACTCTCTGAGATTCGACAACGGCATCGACTTAGGATAGGCACATGGAACGTCTCATCGCTCACAGGGAAGGATCTTGAGCTTGTTGGGGAGGCTGTTAAAAGTCGACTAGATATAGTTGGCGTCTCTTCAACAAAGCAGAGAGGTTCTAAAACTGTGGACCTTTCGGGTGGGTGGAAGCTCTTCCTGTCAGGAGTTGCACCCTCAATGTCTGCTCGGGCGACAGTGGGGATACTCACAAGTCCCAGGTTGACAGACAGAGTATTGGAGTGGATACCATTAGGAGGGAGAGTTGCGATCTTAAAGCTCAAGCTTGAAAGATCAACTCTGGCATTGGTGCAGGTGTATGCACCGAACCTTCTGTCAGAGTACGCAGCTTTCTTAGATGAAGTTGATGTTGCCCTTGAAAAGGTTGCAGATATGGATTCTTTTGTCCTGATGGGTGACTTCAATGCTCATGTGGGTGTAGATGTTATGACATGGGGGAGTGTGATTGGGAGGAACGGTGATCCTGATCAAAAAGCAAACGGAGAGAGGTTGTTGGATTTCTGTTGTGAAAATGGCTTATCCATCATGAACACCATCTTTCCACACAAAGATATTCACAAATACACGTACCGTACCGTCAGAGTCTTCAGCAGAAGTCGCTGATCGATTTCTTTGTGGTACCATCGTGTCTGAAGAGAATGGTTTGTGATGTTCGCGTATTGAGAGGGGCCGAACTGTCAACTGATCATCACTTAGTGCTGTGCAAATTGTATCTTAGCGAGAGAGTGCCTCCCCTACCAAAGCGTAAACCAAGGATGGTTACACGCATACGATGGGAGAGGTTACAGGACGATGAGATACGAGAGACATTTGCGCAGCAAATATCTGAGAGATTTGAACGAATTCCAACTGTTCCATCAAATGTAGAGGAAGAATGGCAACTGTTTTCAATAGCGGTTATTGCCTCTGCGGGAGATGTTTGTGGAGTGAAGCGGCTTGGTGTGGCGGCTGGTGGTGAGAAAAGAACTGCTTGGTTTAAAACGCCCGGAGTTCAAGAAGCCATCAGAAAGAAGAAGAGAGCCTTTAAGGTGTGGATTCACTTGGGGAACTCCGATTCTCGAAATCGGTACACTGAGGCGCGAAGCTGTGAGGCAAATTAGCTGTGAAAACACCGAAAGAACAATCTTGGAAGGAGTTTGGCGAAAAATTGGAACGTGACCACAGATCTGCAAATAAGATGTTCTGGCAGACCGTCAGCCGACTCAGAGGAAAAAAGTTGAATATCGTTGAAAGAGTCAAATCCAAAGACGGTAGACTTCTTTCCAATGAGGAGGACATCTTACGCAGATGGAGCGAGCACTTTTCAGAATTGCTCAATCCCGAACAGGGCACCGAAGATGACAGACCTATGGTCGAGAGTTGGGCGGAAAGTAGTCCTACGGTAGAGGAAGTAACTTTGGCGATCAAAGCGCTAAAAGTTGGCAAATCTGCTGGTGTGGATGAAATTCGGCCAGAAATGCTCAAGGCTTTAGATAAAGAGGGAGTGCAATGGCTCTCACGTGTCATTAAAGTGGCCTGGGAATGCGGTGAAACACCTGATGATTGGCAAATGGGGGTGATAGTTCCTCTTTTTAAAAAAGGGGACAAAAGAGATTGCACCTACTATAGGGGTATATCTCTTTTAAGTCTCCCTGGAAAAGTCTTCGCTAAGGTGCTAGAAACGCGTTCCAGAGCTGTGGTTGAAGACAGTTTGGGGGATGAGCAGTGCGGTTTTCGTCCCGGTAGAAGCACAACCGACCAGTTGTTCACTCTCAGAATGGTTCTTGAGAAAGCCTGGGAATATGCCAAACCTGTCTACACTTGTTTTGTGGATTTGGAAAAGGCATATGATAGGATTCCTCGAGGCAAACTCTGGAGTGTTCTGCAGGAGTATGGGATTGCTGGTTCCCTGTTAAGGGCGATTCAGTCTTTATATACAAACTGTAAAAGCTGTGTTCGGATAAACGGTGTTAAATCAATACCCTTCACTGTGGGCGTTGGACTCCGCCAGGGGTGCGTTTTGTCACCTCTCCTCTTCATTGTATATATGGATTGGATGTTGCAGCGCAGCCGTGGCGGGGAATGTTTCAAAGTGGGAGACCTAAGGATTAGTCATCTGCTCTTTGCGGATGATTTGGTCATCCTTAGCTCTCTCAAACCGAAATTCAGCGCGCACTCGAAAGGTTTGTAGCCGTTTGTGATGATGCTGGAATGAAGATCAACGTGAACAAATCGGAAGTAATGGTCGTTTCCAAAAAACCCATTCAGTGCACTCCGCATGTTAGTGGAGTCCCACTGAAGCAGGTGGAGAAGTTTAAGTACCTCGGGGTTCTATTCACGAGTGATGGGAGGAGCAATGCCGAGTTATCCTGTAGAATTGGTCAGGCTGGATCAATTTTGAGAGAGCTTGGCCAATCTGTTATAAGGAAGGCCGAACTTAGTGTTCAAGCTAAGCTATCGGTTTTTAACTCTGTGTATGTTCCAACTCTCACCTATGGTCATGAAATTTGGGTAGTGACCGGAAGAATAAGATCGCGGATACAAGCTGCCGAAATGAGGTTCCTCCGCGGTGTTGTTGGAATAACTCGTAGGGATCGAGTGCGCAACACCAGAGTACGTGAGGCGCTCAACGTTGAGCAGCTACTTCTCCGAACGGAACGATCTATGCTTCGATGGTTTGGTCACGTAGTGCGTATGCCCCCAGACCGGCTTCCAAGACGCGCTATGGTTGCCGTGCCATCAGGTAGGCGACTTCGCGGAAGGCTGGATCAAGTCCGACATCTCTCCTGGAGCCGCTTAGGGACTGCCCCTGATGAATTGGAGTCAATGGCGGATGATCGAGAAGGATGGAGAGTCCACCTGAGCATCCTACCCCCGCGACCCTCATGAAGGATTAGCGGGCCATTGAAAATGAATGAATGAATGAATATTCCAAGCAGAGGTTCGCATGTACCTTATTACCCTGGAACTTCGGTTTCTTCGCATTGTTGCATGATATTTCAAAAGGAATTTGTGGCCGTTGAGGAAGATCCCCAGCTGAAAATATCTTCGTAAGTATCTCATACGAACTCGTTTGATTGCATACGGGAGGTATGCCCATACATTCAGCTACATTTGAAACACACTTATCTGTATTACTGCTAGGTCTAGTTGCTCAGCTCATTTACTCGTATTTTGAAAGTTGTGGCAATGTCATCTAAGTACTCCAAAGCTATATCGAAATACCAGTGCGAACTTCTGAGCTAATCTTTACCCGATATTATCAAGGGACCCCCGAAATTTTCTACGGTATGCAACTCCCACCACTTACCAAGAGGTTGGTTCTATAGAAGGTCCTGAGCTTGCAAAGCAAAGATGTAGATGCAGCTGTATTTGCCACTTTTTCTGTTCTCATGTGGTACTGGGATTCCAGCTGTATTTTCTCTACTGCTGAGCGGCTGTAGTTTGAGCTTTGGATGAACTATTCTCTTCTATTGAATTTAGGTCTTTGCCGGTCTTTGATTTTTCTGCCTTATGCTGCAGGTAGTTGCAGTTGCCTCCACTTGGCGAACTGGAAAATGGTACCACAATTGATGATATGCGGAGGGATCCCAAGGCTTGTCGGTATAACAATATAACTGGGAATGCGACACAAGTTAGTCTGATACAAGAAGACGAATGTGAGCTACCATGGGTTGGTCATCAGTGCCATTCCGATGCCTTTCGCACTTATTCGGACGTCCGAAAAGCAAACCCTTAACCCGAAACTTTGTTCATCTCAATTGCGTCCTTGTCCTTGCTGATTCACTTGCTTATGACTTAAGACCCGAGTCTGTCAAATCAAAAAAAAAAAAAAAAAAACAGAATTACTCTGTTCCAAGGAATATATGCCTTCCTACCAACCTACTCGTACTGTTGCCTTCTGCAGAAAAGGCAGCCCACAAGTGCTGGAGTTCGTCTGCCACAGTGCCACTCCCAACAAATTTGATTTAAAAGTTTTTATAAAAATATGAAAATATACTTTTTCTTCATTTCAGATACTTTCATTCGGAAGGTGCGCCACAGGAATAAACCAAAAAAATGTTTTTTGTAGTTATCAGGCTTCGAGCATCCCCATCATCTAGTTGTCTCAGACATAGTCTGTACTTTCCGGTCTCATTTCTCACCTGTCATCCACTGCAGTTTTTTTTCGGCATTATTACATACCGCTAGCCAAATGCTTCCATCCTACCAGCGACGCGATGTCAACTCGTTGACTTCGACATCAACTCTGCGAATGTAACTTAGACCGCCAACTTCTGCTGTGAGCCGGTGTACTTGCTTGGTGCTCTTAAGATTACATTCTTGTCGGAAAGGACGAAATAACTCCAACGTCGTATGATTATGTTTCATCTGCTGTTTTTGAAAATTCAATTTCTAAGTTTCGTAAACTTTTTCTTTTTGTGGAAGGGAGGTTTCGGGTTTATTCGGTGTTTCGATTGTATGTGGTGGTGTCTTTCATTTCATGTCCTACTAAGGATGCTACTTTTCCATATTCTGCTGCTGATGTTATTTCTTGTTTTCAGAATTTGTATATTTCAGAGATTTTTCATTGTTTTACTATTCGTTTTGGTTGTACTTCTACTGGTGGATATCATGTTTTTGAAGAATGTTATTATCCTCTTTGGTTTGGGGAATGTTTCCTATGAAGAACGGCAGGAGCTGGCAGATGTACTCTCCTTTAGATGGGTGGTGAGGGCGATAACACCACCAACATACAAGACAGTGAAATTGAATTTTCTTCACATTTCGAGGATATTTCGGGAATATGCTATCCTGATTGTAGTAGGTGACTGGTAGGTAGCCCTGAACTGGGTCCAATTGGATTGTGGGAATTTATTTGAATGTTGTTTTCTGCAGAAAATATTGGGGAATGATTCTGATGTTACCAGTAAAATTTCATTGTATCCACACCTGGCTCGGTGGATATGGTGGAAATGGAAGGAATGAATCTAATTTATTTTAATTGAATTGGTGCCAATTTTTGGACAAAATCTGTTGTTTACCTAACGACGGAAATCGTGGGATTTAGGTGGAAAATATATTTTTTTTCCTTGAGCAACAGGAAATTGAATGACAACAAATTATTCTCATGTAACAAACAATCAATCAATAACAAGTCCGAGTTGTCAATCCTCATACAATACAACCACTTTCAGAGTAATTTGCACTCATGCAGTGGCTAAAAGTTCAAAGGTTGAATAGCATTTCAATCTAAGTTAACACTCACACGAAAAATAGGACAAAATGTCAAGCTCGAAGGACCATAACGTTTCCTCACATACTAAATACAATTATCCGTAAAACAGCGTGCACGACTGTATCACATTTATTTGCGCCTTTATTTTATGTGATGCACGGCTACAATTTAAAAAATTAAAATTCAAAATGATTGCGCTATGCTCACGCGTATGTGATATTTAGGTTACAGATTCATTTTGAACAAATTCGGCTCAGAAAAAGCTTTGTAGCCGGCTGCCTTCATTTGCGCACGCCAAGTTGACTGAAGTCTCCCTTAACTACTGGGCAGTCAATCTACTTATATCCTGTATCCCCTTGTGGGTCCTAGGGCCTCCACTACGCCTACGCGTTACGTTTCTGGCAATGTGTCTCAGCTCTCCCCAACTACTGTGCCTCCTTCTCGACCGTTCTGCGCCATATTCTCCTCGACAGGTATTCTACCATCCTGAGTTAAAAGGCTCCATTGCATAGCATGGTTCGCTTTGGAACTGTCACCCTTTCGGAACGTGCGACCAATTCACTGCCACTTCCATCGTTGGATGGTTGTGCGTATTAGTTCTTGACCCGTTCTCTCGTAAAGCTGTTCGTTAGAGATAGGATTGGGCCAGAAAACCTTTACGATTTTGCGCAGGCACCTATTAACGAACGTTTGCAGCTTTCTGGGGATAGTAATGATCACCATCAACTTGCTGCATCCATACAATAGCACGGATTCTACATTGGAGCAGAACAGTCTTACCTTGGTGTTCAATCTAATTGCATTGCTTCGCCAAATTTTTGACGAAATTCCAAACGCAGACTTTGCTTTGGCGATCCTGGTAGCTATATCCAGTTCGGTTTCACCATGGGTCGAGACAACACTACCAAAATATCTGCTGTCATTTAGTGGTGGTCCATAATTCTGTGAGAGAGTAAGCATAGCATCGTCAGCGTAGTCAATATTTTTCAGCTGGGATGTATCCGTAAGAGTCCATCGAATTCCTTCGTTTTCCATCGATCCATGAAAGAAGCATATCGCTAATCACCAATAGGAATAGTATTGGTGAAAGAATACAGCCTTGTCTTACCCCACTTTGTAGCTCAAATTCCTCAGACTTGCACTCTTCATATGTAGCTTTGATGATAGAAATTGATTTTTTGGAAATACCTCCCCTGCATAAGACACGCCAAATAAATTCCCTGTTGGCACTATCGAATGCCTTCTCAAAGTCGATGAACAGCAGGTGGAGTGGCTATCGATATTGAATGTACTGTTCGGTGATAATCCGCAAAGTGTTTATGTGGTCGACACAAGAGGATCCAGGGCGGAAACCTGCTTTTTCGACATCTTCCAGATGTTGTTTAATTTGTAAATAATAGCCAAAGCTTTACACTATTTCAGATAATTTTAATGTTCACGTATAAAAGTATGGGTAGGGAAGAGGTACAACGATTGGGATGAGAGGTTAAAGAATGATCTTGTGCGTAGATGTAATACTCATGCTGAGGATGTAATTTCTGTACGGCAGGGTGTTGCATGGTTTGGCGTTTAGGTGTTGTCGCGGCCTGAGGGCAGGGCTACATTGCATGATTCGCTCCAGGATGATCTTAGCTATTATCTTAGCTACAACAGGCTGCACGCAGATACCCCTCCCGTTTCCGCACTCCATTAAATTTCCGCTCTTAGGAAGTTTGACGATCATTCCCTTTTTCACTCGTCAGGAAAGCTCTCAGCTTCGCAAGCTCTCTCTATAAGTGGAAGCAAAAGCTCACCCGATGTTGTTAGCCCTGCTTGTAATAGATCTACGGGAATACCGCTTTGTTGGTTTTAAGTGCTTTGATCGCTGTAGTGATCTTATCATTACTGGAGGTCGTGGTACGTATTCGGCACTTCAATCTGATTTAGCAAATTTGATTTAGTAAAATCCCTGCATCTCTTGAGCTGGTCCTCATCCAAAATGAGCAAGAAACCGCCTGGGCTTTTAACTGGGTGTAGATTGAAGCTGCGCCCACCTTTCAGCTCTTTGCTGATTCTGTAAACGGTATTGTCGTCACATATTCGTCTAGCTTCTTCTGCTTCTGTAGCCCTGTAGCCAGCGCGTTGATGTAGTGCAGTCCGTCTGGGGTGGATTCGAAGGTCGTTGGGCTCCATCTGCTCTACATAGCTCAGTCATTTGAGTCGCTGTAAACTCTTCTGGCTAAGTCAATGTCATTATATAGACTCGCCCTCTATGCAGATAGTACCAAAGATAACTCGAACCTTTTTTTTCTCTCAAAGTAAGAGCATCCTCATCTGATTTCAACAAAGTCCATGCCACTGTGTCAAACAACAGGACTGGGATTATAAGCGTCTTATACAGAGTTGCCTCAGTAGTTCGAGACGCGAAACTGTGATAACTACCGTTCGATCAAGCTGATGTCACATACCATGAAGATCGTTGAGCGGGTATTAGGTGGCCGACTGCGAAAAATAATACGGCTATCTGATGATCGGTGCGGGTCTGTTGCAGGTACATCAACCACAGATGCAATCCAAAGTATAAGGATCATAATGGAAAAACATCGTGATTCCTTAAAGGATTAGCATATTCTATTGGTTGACTTTGAAAAGCCATTCGACAGACAAACACGAGATCTGATACGGGTGGCGCTAAGACATCGAGGGGTTCCAGAAACCTATATACAGATGATCATGGACATGTACGAAGGAGCAAAGACAAGAGTAAGATGCACCGCTGGAGTAACCGAAGAGTTTCCAATCAAAGTCGGGGTGCACCAGGGAAGCGTTTTAAGTCATTTGCTCTTTATTGCAGGAAATGGGTATCGCATTAGTTCAAAATAGACAGAGTACTTGTGCTGCCCGTTCTCTGATCCACTCAGGCCTATTCTAGACATTTATTTGAATGGAACAGTGCTTCCCAAGTGCGAAATGTTCAAATATCTGGAATCTATAATCAACAGCAAAGCAACCTGTGATGACGACATCAATCATCGCGTAAGCGTAGGATGGATGAAATGGCGAGAAAATTCTGCCGTCTTCTGTGACAGAAAAGTTGAACGGAAGGCTCTACATCGCAGTTGTGCGTCCAGCGCTCACATACGGTTAACAATATTGGACGATGTACGAAAAGTAAGAGATAAAGATGCTTCGCATGACAGCTGGAGTGACAAAGCTTGATCGAGTAAGAAGCCTTCACGTCAAGGAAAAGATAGAGCGCCACCAGCTCAGCTGGTATTGCCACGTTCAAAGAAGAGATTATTTGAACCATGTTAAAAAAGTATTATCAATGCACGTTCCAAAGACATCGCGATGTAGGAAAGGCAGGCCTATAAACGCCTGGATCAGACAAATACGGCGACATCGGCATTTCATTTCCCTCAGTATCCGAGTGATCCAAAATCGGGAGGCATGCCGATATTTTCTGTGGTCAAATAGGCGAGCCCCACAGGCGGGTCAGTAGATATGCGGTGAAGTGTGAGGGTTGTGATCCCTTATTTTCGGATCATAACCTCGCTGAAAAAAAAGGAAGAAGAAGAAGAAGAAGAAGAAGAAGAAGAAGAAGAAGAAGAAGAAGAAGAAGAAGAAGAAGAAGAAGAAGAAAAAGAAGAAGAAGAAGCCTCAGTATTTCGAGATAGGGCTTTGTTACTCAGTAGTCTTCTTACCCCATAAAAACAGCGATTGGCAAGAGTAATTCTTCGTTTGATCTCCCCTTGTATGCCATTATTCATGTTTTTTAATATTCCTTTAATATGAGCACATATTTCAAACCACAAATTTAGGAAAATATTTTTGAATTTTACTAAGATCTAAGATCTACTAAGATCTCTTCAACGATCTATCACATGCAAGTATTAGAATGTGATTACAGACAAGTAGACAGACTTATAGGTGTAGTGATAATGTGTAATATCCATTCGAGTCTTCTAGTAAAAAAACTGATACGATCATACATCTTTTAGAGTAATGCAACACATACACGAAGCAAATACTGGAAATCAGAACCGAATGCAAAATGAAAGCAAATTCTCCCCTACTATTTCGGACAGCACCCACGGAGTGAGCATGGACAGACACTAAGGTTAGGTTAGGTGTATTGGTGCCATGTGTATCACTGCTTACTTAGACTAACAGTTTGGATCCATTGTGGTCATTTATTGAACCCCTGAGCACTTTAAAACACGCATATGTATGTCCGCTGTGTTATAACCACCCAGATAATGATATGAATATCAGGAGTTCCGTCGCGTCGGCTCAACACTACAATTTCGAGAACTGCCAAGAGTCCTCATTCTTCTGGCGGATAAAGAAGGACAATCACAGAACAGGCGGCAAACAGATTCAATTTCATCTTCGTCCCTGTAGCTTCTCCAATAGTCGCTGTGCTGGCGAGGCGTTCCGTATGAATAAAAATAGCACTATCCCCAGTAATTATTTCAGAGATGAGCCGTGTTATCCAACGACTAAGCTTCACCAGAGAAGTAAATCTTTTCTTGCCAAGGGCCAGTCATAGCGTACTGGCCATTGCACATGTGTCCAGATGAACCCAGCGTCGGTTAGCTTCACTATTAACTGGGATCGCTACAAAAGGGAGAGTATGCGATGCATGCAGCGCTGACCTCTTTCATGCATTTTCACCAATCCTTCCGTTTCCTTCGATGTCCATATGCCCCAGTACATATCAGAGGGTCATGGCGTTGGCTCTTGATATCTCATTTAAAACCGATGTGCAGATCCTCACAATTACATCAGAGTCCAGAGCCTAGACCGCTACCTAGCTTTCTATATAGACAGCAGTTATCGTTTTACCAACGATCTTACTCTTGTGTATAATTCCAGCAGCCTGTGTAATAACTGTCACTTCGGCTTGAAAGACACTACAGTCGTCATTTATTCTAAAGGAATCGTTTATTTTTATGACTTCACAATGAACTACAGCTCCCTTGCCTATGTCCATTTTAGAACCGTTGATATAGAAGACTCGATCTTTTTGGTGATGGTTCTTCAGTCTTTCCTGTGCATTCTGTCAGGTATTCTTATAGCGAATCGCTTTTCAAATGCTAGCATCGGATTCATGTGATCCGTTTCCGTCGATTCCTTGGCCGCCGCCCATCGGGATAGTATGGAGGCACGACCGATGATTTCAAACTCTATTTTAAGAGCGCTTGGACCTCGACGTATATGTTAGTCAAAACCCTACTAAAGCCATCACTGCGCTATCCAAGACTTATTTTATTTAATACAGCAAGCCAGAAGTATAGCCGAAATCAGAGCACCTGGGGATGTCGATCATATTTTCTTCAAATGATCACGATTCTGTGCTAAAAAGAATATACTCTTGGGTTAACTTAATAAGCACCCATCTCCAATCACGATGCCATACAGGGATTTAGAATAGTCGTAGATTTGTCTAGTCACTTTGAAGAAAAAGGGAGCGTTACGAAGTGTAACATAGGCAGGGGGTGTATTTTGCACTTGCATAATTATCGAACCAAAGAGCATAGGTAACAGTTTAGCAGCATCTACTTCTACGAAATCAGTAAGCAAAGTGCTCCTAATTGCACTTCCCGTCGGCAAAAAAGAGATCAAGATAGTATGGTGTAGTTTAAGAACCTACCCGAGCACATAGCATATCTAAAGTACTGCCATCCGACAAAGAAAAAGTAAACAAGCACCTCTAGCTATTGTGCGCACATTTTTGCAAAGTTTAACCAAAATATAGCATTATAGCAGCAAGTGAAGATTTTCAAGAAATTTCTCCTAGTGACACAAATTACAACATTGTGACATCTGCACGTTTCCTGAGACGCGATACGCTAGCACCATTTGGTGCAGTATCCGTCAAATGATACCCCCAAAGGAACGGATGGACGTCGCAAAAAGAAGCACACAGCGAATTTTTATCATTCCCATCATAAATTTTCTCCTTCACAGCATGACAGGATACAGGGTATAGTAGCTGTTAGCGACCGACAACAGCAGAAGCAACATTATAGCACGCGTCCTAGCTCGTTCTAGTTCTGGTTGCGCACTGTCACTCATTCAATTTTTGAATGCAATTAAAACGAAAGTGCAATGCACGCTATCAACCCTTTTGTGAAGCGATGATGATGACGCTCTGAAGCTTTCGTGGAGAAAAATCCTACCCTATGGGTCGTAAAAGGACATGCGAACAAAATAAAACTCTCACTATACGTTTTAATTAAACTCTAATTTTTGTTTTTTACTCTTTTACGTTTAACAGTGAAAGGGAAGCCCAGCACGTTAGCTGTCATATCAAATCTGACCGGGAGACAAAAACGCCAGTTAGGTGCGAACCGGGATGCAAAAAAGGCTACATAATAGCAATGGCACAAAAAGTGGGTTGCGCCAAAGGACCCCTCGGCACAAAGAGAAGAGGGATTATAAAATCTGTGCAATGGCTAAAAATGACATTTTCATAACTCAATTTTATTACTTTCAGTTGAAGCGTTAATTGGATATCTTTTCTTTTATTTTTTTTATCCAACACCATGAAGCTAATATAAACGTCACTCGAGTGCAAGGGATTATGGAAGCTTTCATTGACTCAAAAACCGTGTGAAGCGCGCTTTAGCTAGGTGGTTGCGGTTAATGTGTATTTAATTAAAAATACGCATAAAGAACATGAAAGGAGTGGGCAAATTTAAATTCATGAACTGTATGATAGAAATGGGTGTTCTTTGAAGTTCTGAAGTGGTTTTCATGCACAAAGGCTATTGGTGTATCTTGCAGCAGTCAATTTAGAATATGAAAGGCAAAGTCGGCAAAGACGACTCACAATCAAATTTGAAGAGGACAGTCATTCTTTTAGGAAATGTATTTTTTTTTTCATTCTTTCTCCGATACAACTTCCACAATTTCAATTGCTCTTAGCTTTCAGTATCCGATACCTGACCCCGAAAATGATAGAGGTTAGAGAGACACTATGTGGTCTAAGGAAAGGCAAAAGCAGCTGGGCCAGATGGAACACCCTTGGAGTTTTACAAGAACGGAACTAATTTGATTCACTGCAAACTGACCTGCTTGTTTAACGCTCTTATGGAGTGCGGTTATGTCTCACAGCGGTCTCTAATCTTTCCCATTTAAAAAAAAAGTTGTATTTATTGAAAAGAATCGCTGCCAAATGTGATATTGAACTTAGCGAAGATGACCTTGGAAACAAAAGGCATAAATTGCACGGCTCTCGACATATAGTCGAGATTATAATTATAATTCTGAACAGAAAAATTACTTTTGCGTAAACTTTAGGGTCGAAGAAATAGCGATGCTACCAAGGCTGCAAGGAGAACTCTTGAGGCTGAACTAGCATGTATCCCATAGAGAACACTGGGGGAGAGGTAAAATATTGTTGGGTAAATGCAATAATCTTCAATAAGTGCACTGAATGTGGCTGATAAACTGTCAACTGTCATTTTGACTTAGGAGAAAAATGTGATTTAGGTTAGCCTGAATTTAAGGTGGATGCCAAGCGACTATCAAAGGCCTCGTAGAGGCAGCATCTCCCGATAGGTGCTGGTCCGCTAAGAAACGAGAAGGAGCCGAAAACCTTGCAGCTCTGTTGTAAGCCCTACTCCCACCTCCTCGTCATGCCATCTGGGAATTTCTTCGGAAATTGCGAACGGAAGAGGACGAATGGTGAGCTTCCTGTGCCAAAAAACAGGATAAGTGTTGGTTGGTCTGTGGCCCAGCGAGCTGCAACCATAAAAAGACGAATTGCTCCGAAACGAAAACTAACACCTCGGATACGGACTGATAATTTGTTGACGACCTTTGGCTATCGAACACGGACAACAATCGGATTCTGGAACGTTAAGACCATCCTGGACTCACTCAAGGAACGGCCTTATAACGCCAGATTCCTCCAATTGGAGCGCGAATTCGCACGGTATAAAATCGACATCTTAGGGCTGAGCGAGATAAGATGGTTCGATGCTGAGGAATACATCTCCCCAACAAAAAGCACTGTCATGCTCTACTCTGGTAAACCAGCTAGAAGTGCACGGAGTTCCGGAGTAGGACTCATGCTAACTCCAGCAGCACGTAGTAGCCTCATATCCTGGAAACCCCATAGTGACCGGATATTGACAGCTAGGTTCCAGAGTAGAGTTAGAAGAATTACCATCATACAGTATTATGCTCCGACTCTAGACGTGACTGAGGATGAAAATGATGATTTTTATAGCCACTTAGGCGCCGCCTACAACCAAACGCCTAATGGGGACATCCTAATGCTGATGGGA
The DNA here is from genome assembly GCA_945910035.1 of Brachypalpus laphriformis. NCBI lineage: Eukaryota > Metazoa > Arthropoda > Insecta > Diptera > Syrphidae > Brachypalpus > Brachypalpus laphriformis. Next base: position 147,050,901 of record OX246755.1, read on the forward strand.
GATTTCAATGCCAAGGTGTGCAGCGACAACACCATGCTTAACCACGTGATGGGAGTTCACGGCGTGGGATACCGTAATGACAACGGTGAACGGTTTGCGAACTCCTGCAATACCAACCACCTAGTCATCGGAGGTACGCTGTTTAACCATAACACCTGCCATAAAACCAGTTAGGTCTCTATTGATAGGCAACGAACATCCAACCAGATCTACCACATTGCGATCAGTCGTCGCTTTAGAAATTGTCTCCTGTACGTCCGAAACGTACGTGGATCTGACGTCGGACAAGAACGTGATCACCATCTTATGGTAGCTCATTTACGCCTTCGTACTTCATCCGTCAAAAGCAACCGCTTAAATCTACTTAACATCACCAGGTTTAATATCGACAGGCTCAAGGTTCCCCAAGTGCGCCAACAGTTCAGGGACCATCTTGCCTTAGAAGCAGAAGCCTTAGACAGTAGAACTGTTTACAGCATCACTAAGGAGCTCATTGGTGGTCGGCACTCCAAACAACATCCAATGAAGAGTCTAGACGGTAACCTTCTGATTTCGGATGAGGATCAGCTCACTAGATAGACAGAACATTTTGCTACAGTGCTAAATCACTTAGACGATGGCGGTATGACCTTGAATTCGAATGAGCAGTGCGGAGCAACATATTCCCGAATTCGTACCGTACCTCCCAGTAAAACCGAAGTAAACCCTCAAGATGAACAAAGCTGTGGGTATTGATGGCGTCCCTGCTGAGCTATTTCTAGCGCCGCCAAATACATCGGCAGATTTGCTGCATCCGCTAATACGGAGAGCTTGGGATAGTGAAAAATGCTCACAGAAGTGGAAAAAGGGGGATGATCATTAAGCTTCCAAAGAAGGGAAGCTTGATTGAGTGCGGTAACTGGAGAGGCGTATGCGTTCTTCCAGCTGTAGCCAAAATAATAGCTAGAATAATTCTAGAATGAATTAAAGAACATTTAGATTCAACTCTCGATGTCGAACAGGCAAGCTTCCGCGCTGGATCCTCGTGAATCGACCACATAAATACCTTACGGATCATAATCGAGCAACGCGTTGAGTATAGGTCTGCGCTACATTTACTGTTTACCGACTTCAAAAAGGCTTTCGACAGCTTGAATCGAGATGCTATCTGGTTGGTCTTGCGCACGGGAGGCATTCCAGAAAAACTTATAGCTATTATCAAAGCTATATACGAGGGCGGTGTCACGTCCTGCACAATGGTAAGTTATCGGAGGATTTTGAAGTCCAAAGTGGAGTACGTCAAGGGTGCATACTGTCCCCACTATTGTTCTTGGTGGTTATCAGCGATGTACTCCGTGCAGCATTGAGGGAAGCTAATTATGGAATTCGTTGGACTATGACATCTTACCTTAAACACCTAGATTACCCTGACGATGTTAGTCTACTTTCATATCGGATAATGCATCTTCATTTGATGGCCCAAAATCTAGAAGCTGAGGCAAACAAAGTGGGGCTACATAAAAATAAACACAGCTAAAACAAAAGCCCTGGACACTTCTAATGCCCGCGCTCAACTTAGCATTGCCGGACGGGAAGTCGAGAAAGTTGATAACTTTCTATATTTAGGAAGTGTCGTCTCGGCTAATCGCGGTGGCATCGAACTGGATGTATGCAGCAGAATCGGGAAGGCTAAAGCTGCGTTCGGAATGCTGTCCAAAATCTGGAGAAGCAATGTTATCAGCTTAAGAACCAAGCTACGACTGTTCCGCGAAATAGGCCATGCAGTGGAATCCGCTCACCCAGGCAGACAGAATAGCGGGGCGTCCTAGGCAAATGTGACGCAGAACAGTTGAGGAGGAATCGAGCTCTTTAGGAATGAGTTGGAGGCAGCTCAAATGCGTTGCAGAACTTCGAACACGATGGCGCACAGGCGTGGTTGACGCCCTATGCCCCCCGAGGCGTTAAAGGATCTAAGTAAGTAAGTAAGTGAATTCAAGGTTAGAATAAAATGGAATTACTGAAACCTAGGAATCTCTTTTAATTTCTTTAGAAATTCAACATTTGTGTCACATGTAAAAGCAAAAGTAAATAATAATAAAGAACAAAATAAATAAATATACTTTTAGAATTGATGCCGAACGTCTATGTAACTTAGAATTGATGGTGGAAAATCTGACGAATGGATTAAACAGCCTTAGAATGTCGTTTCTGGCGAATTGCACAACACCAGAGCATCAAACAGTTCGAGGGAGGAGAATAGCAGATCAGCAGATGCCAAATACTACCACCACACTTAGCAATCTCCGAACGACCAACTTCTCGATCTCGAAGATGGGGAGACGGTTAATTCATTTCAGCAAACTACACCACCGCCGCCGCTCCGAGTAAGTTAGCCTTCTCTTATATCTAGCGTATGTTAGCTCCATTTACTAGCACAATTGCTCAATGGAACCCCTGCTCAACAATAGTGCCTTCACCGGTCCTACCAGCTTTGACTCCAAGAGATTTTGACGGCCACACTTCTTGGATTCAATATTTGTCGATGCGGTCGTCGTTACGCATAAAGGAAGGGATTCTGATTCGAGAATTTGAAGACAAGTTTGAAACACGTTTACAAACTCTGGTTCCTGCTTTTTTAAAGGAATATGTGTTAAGCGAAATGCATGATAGCCCCAGTTATGGACATTTTTCAGCGGAAAAGACTATTAAGAAACTGAAAACTAAGTAAGTGCTATTGGGTGGATTGTTAGGCAGATGTTCGGCAATGGCGTTGTAGCTGTTTAGTTTGTCAGTCCAGAAAAAATCCCCTTCCTAAAACAGGAGCGAAGTTACAGACCTTCAACGTTGGTGCGCCATTTGAAAGGGTGACAATAGTCATCTTGGGTCCGCTCCGGATGACAACTAGGGGTAACAAGTATATTTTAGTACTGGCAGACTACTTCACCAATTATCTTCAATAAGTGCACTGAATGTAGGTAATGAACTGTCAGCTGTTATTTTGACTTAGTAGAAAAATGTGCTTTAGGTTAGTCTGAATTAAAGGTTAGAATAAAATGCAATTACTGAAACCTAGGACTCTCTTTTAATTTCTTTAGTAATTCTAAGTGAGGCGTACAATTGTTCAAATGGTTTGATTAAACTGAAAGATTTGTGTGGGTGTGCATATCTTGTGTTAAGGTTTAAGGGGTTAGCTGCACCGAATGGTTACAGCTAGCCCTCGGATAACAAAAGGATCCATTGTGCTTCCCTGACGTGGACTTTCCTGGCCTGTAAAGACAGAAAAAGAAGCAGTGATTGAAGATTTGTGGTGTTGGGGCTGCCTCCTCGAAACCACCCTGAAGAAGACATGCATTTCAGAATGGCGGTTGTTGGCTTTTGAGACAGGTCGCCCAAATTATTGAATAGGGCCGTCTTTCTGCAGAGACTAGGGCATTTACATATGAAGTGGTGTGTATCCTCTTTTGTGTCTATATTGCCGGAGCATCTGCAAAGTGCATTTGTACTTAGCCGCATTCTTTTTCTGTAGGCCGCCAATAGGTTGTAGCCGGTAATGATACCTATGAGAAGCGCCAAGCTTTGTTTTACTTTGAGTGAGGATGAGTTTGGTTTTCACCTTGTCGTGTTTTGTCCAGATATTTCTGGAGACGCGGCACGATGAAAGCGCTCTCCATCTTTCATCTACTTGTCGCTTGAAGTCAAGTGCTATGATTGTTTTAGCAAATTCTAGATGAAGGAGAACTGAGTTTTTGGCCATTGACAGTTCTTATTCTGATCCCTTTCTTGCCAGTTCGTCTAGAATTTGTGTTCTAGGACCCACCAGAGTGTAACACGGTGACTATCCGTGAGCGTTTTAAACTCCTCGCGGCAGCATTATATTGGCCTTGACTTTACCACTGCGGTGGAGGCTTTCATAGCAACTTGACTATATATCTAAATGTCAATCTTTTCCTGGTTACAAGTTTCATGGATAGTTCTGTTCTGTTCTATCCATAGCACTATCCGCTTGGAACACACTGCCGTGATTCGGGATTCTTAGTGATATAGCAATATCGGGTTCCGCTGCGTAGATACCCGAATCCACTCCTTCGTTTGTTTTCGACCCATCAGTGAAGAATGAAATACTATGCGAGTTGATGGCCCCACCGTCTGCCCAGTTTTCCCTTGAAGGGATGACCGTTCTGATGTTCAGGCTAAAATCGGAGGATGGTGGGAGGTAGTCTGTGGTGGCGTATAGGTGAGCCCACCTTGCAATAGTGCGGTGGCCCATGTGGCCCTTTTTCCATAAGTTGGATTCTTTTAGACGCAGGGTACACATCGCGGCTGATTTCTTAACGAATAGGTCTAGTGGGATCAATGCGAGAATTGTTTCAAGGGCTGCGGTCGGGGTGGTTCTGATGGAGCCAGTGGATGCTATGCAAGCGAGTCTGTGGATTTTAGTCAGTTCCTGGAGACATGTGACTTTTTCTGCTATTGGCCACCAGAAAAGACCAGCACCCATATGTTATAATGGGTCTGTGGTTGTGTACATCCAGTGGATGATGGCAAGTTTGGGTCCCTATTTTTTTCCAAAATTTCTACTGCAAGCATAGAAACAATGCAACTACGCAATGTATGCTTTCTTAGTTCTTTCAGTTGCATTGTTTCTACAGCTCAGCTTACGGTCAAGTATGTACCCTAAGTACCGTGCTTTGTCCAAGACTTGGATTGGAATGCCATCGAGTCGAAGGGGTCAGAATATCCTTTTGTTGGTAAAGAGGACCATCTCTGTATTCGTTGGGTTAACGTTCAGTCCACATCTTTTCGTCCAGTTATGGAAAGAATTTAGGGGCGATTGTAGAAGTTCGATGGACTCTTACATCCCAACTGAAACATCTTCACTACGCTGACGGTGTCGACAATCGAGAAGTAGGCACGGCAGTTGGGGAAAAGTTGGGGAAAGCTCAGACACGTTGCCAGAAACCGTACATGATGGCGTGTAGACGTAGTAGAGGCCCTAGGATCCACAAGGGGATACAGGATATAAGTAGAAGTTCGGTGATTGTATCGAGGAATTTACCGGACGTAGAACTATCCAGAAAAACTTATAGCTATTGGGATTTTGAAATCCAAAGTGGAGTACGTCAAAGGTGCATACTGTCCCCACTATTGCTCTTGGTGGTTATCAGCGATGTACTCTATGCAGCATTGACGGAAGCTAATTATGGAATTCGTTGGACGATGACATCTTACCTTAAACACCTAGATTACTTCGACGATGTTTGTCTACTTTCACATCGGATAATGGATCTTTATTTGATGGCCCAAAATCTAGAAGTTGAGGCAAACAAAGTTGCGCTAAAAATAGACACAGTCAAAACAAAAGTCCTGAGCACTTCTAATACCCGCGCTCAACTTAACACTGCCGGACAGGAAGTCGAGAAAGTTGATAACTTTCTACAATATATTTAGGAAGTGTGGTCTCGGTTAATCGCGGTGGCACCGAACTGGATGTATGCAGCAGAATCGGGAAGGCTAAAGTTGCGTTCGGAATGCTATCCAAAATCTGGAGAAGCAATGTATATAAATGTAAATGCACGTCAAATGAATGGCAAATGAATTTTAATCAAACCTCACCTAAGGTAATTAATTTTATATATTATGTATTTGATTAGCTTATTATGCATTTTGTAAATGTTTATCCAAAGTTAGCTTAAAATGAATTTATAAATGAAGCTTGTATTAGTCTATAAGATATTGTATCTTAAAATGCAAGCATACAAATAAAATAAAAATAAATAAATAATAAATGTTATCAGCTTAAAGACCAAGCTACGGCTGTTCCGCTCCAACGTGGAATCAGTGCTGCCCTATGGGTGCAGTACCTGGAAGGTGGACACCATTAACACAGGCAAGCTGTAAGTCTTCGTAAATAAATGCATAAGAATCATGTTGAGGATTTTTTGCCCGAACCACATCTCCAACAAACAACTTTATCTGAGAACGGGACAAGAACCTATGAGCATTACTATACGTAGAAGAAAAGGGCAATGGATTGGACACACCCTACGCGCGAAGACAACTCCATTGCGAAATACGCCATGCAGTGGAATCCGCTCACCCAGGCAGGCAGAATAGCAGGACGCCCTAGGCAAACGTGGCGCAGAACAGTTGAGGAGGAATCGAGCTGTTTAGGAATGAGTTGGAGGCAGCTCAAACGCGCTGCAGAACTCCGAACACGATGGCGTGCAGGTGTGGTTGACGCCCTATGACCTCCGAGGGGTTAAAGGATATAAGTAAAGTAAGTAATAGAACTATGTCATCTGCAAATGTAACAATCTTAACTTCGCTGTGTCCTCATTTCAAAAGGATCTCGTTTGCGACTAAAGTCCATAGCAGAGGAGATAAGACCCCACCTTGCGTTATTCCTCTAGAGGCCAGTGTATTTACTTCGCTACCACCCAACTCTGAATTGATGTGCCTCGACTTGAGCATGCATTCTATCCAGTCTGAGAGTATGAAATCTACGCTTGGTCGGTCTAGTGATAGTCTTATCAATTCGGTTTTTACATTTTTAAAGGCTCCTTCCACGTCTAAGAAGCCCGCTAGCGTGAATTTTTATGGTAGAGTGATTGCTCAATCATTGTTACCACTTCGTGCAGGGCTGATTCGATTGAATTGTATGCTCATGTTGTGCAGATCTATTGGTCTCTCGAAAGTCTTCAACACGAATGAAGACAGGGCGATCGGCCTGAAGTCTTTTCGGTTAGTGTGGGTTGGTTTTCCAGCTTTGAGTATGAAGATGACAAATATAAATACGAGTTTTTTTCTCCTTCCTATTTTGGTGGAGTTATGATCCGAAATCAAGGGATCATAACCTTTCCAATTCATACTAGAAGCTTTTCTAATCCTTGCGATTCCTTGAACAACTCTTCAAAAATGCCTAGGAGTCCCACAATTTTCAAGCCGTGTAGGTAAGTTGTCATAGTATCCTGCTTTCTTAACCCAACATATTGCTTTATATTCCCTGCGTCGTCGTAAATACAGAGTCTTAAAAAACACTGAACTTGTCTATCAAAAGTATCTTATTTACGCGAAGGGAGCTTTAAATTCATTATTATTTCCACTTCATATACACTGAGCTTATCGCCATTACACAATCATCCTGCAAAGTGCTATAAATCCTTAATAACCCATAAAACACGACCAACTAAACTAGTGAACCATTTTTTATGGTATTGAGTGTAGTTACCAATTTCACAATAACCTAATATTTTCGCCAGCATCTGTCGTGCAATACCCCATCCGAAACATATGATGACAAAAGCCTTACAAGTCAATAAAATTGTGTTCCGTAAAAATAGAAAAAAAAAAAAAAATAAACTTCCAATGAACAAGGGACAACGAAGTATCTCATATCTTTTCTATTCGCACAGCAAACGAATTTGAATGTGGGTGCCATTCAAAACAGTCAATATGGTAGTAGAAGCATTCCCCCCGCCACCCCGGTTACTATTAACATCGCACAGACCTCACATCTCGCCAACTTTTCCGAATTTTATGGATTCTAAAAGATGATGTATAGTATCTATTGTTCCCAATCTCGATGTCTTCTTATTGTTGCTGGTGATGCTGCTGAATCCTTCCGTTCGGTTGATATCTCAATAGACTGTATGTGTGTGTTGTATTTCATTTGGTTGCTACCACAATTCGGTTAGTTGCTATCCACCCCCTCGCCACCCCCCCATATAGTCTCCATTACCCGTTCGTCCTTGTTGATCATTGAATTTGCTACTGAATTTCGGCACAGGGCCTGGCTGCTGCTGCCTGGTGGGTCACAGGAGGCAGCCTGGAATAAGAGATATTAAAATTGCGCACTAGGCACGTAATTCAATAAAACGGTTCTTGAATTTCAATTTCAATTTCAATTTTATTATAGGTTCTCGCAAAACTTTTCGATTCACGCAGATACAGAGCAGAGAATGAAAACAGATTTTTTTTTTTCCTCCTTTCTCACAACGACGACAAGGACGACGACGGCACAGGGAAACCAACAACAAAAAGGAATGAAATCGCACTTGGCATGCCCAAAATAGCAAAGGATGAATGCACATACGAGTCATAATTTTTTTTTCTTTTATTGGGGCCACATACACATTAAAATTTCATCAGAAAAAGTAATCTGCACTAATTTTCGTTGAAAAGATTTTTCATTCGCAAATTGAATGAGTGTGAAACTGAATACCAGCATCAGGACGAATTCATGGAATTCGCTATTAATGGGTCGGATTTTAAGGACACGCTTAATTAATGGCCGACAGAAGATTTTATGCATACCATTCGGTCAGCGTCATACGTCGCCGAGCCTGGGAGACGTCGTTTTTCATTTCCGCATCGCAATAGGGTACGATAATTGAAATCTGCTGAACAATGATGGACGGTCATAATACTCAGCATAAAGAACGAAACGAGGTCACACTGGGCACTACCGATGAAGGCCGGGAAGGAACAAAGAGTTAATGGTGCAGAAGGGCGTAGAGGTCTGACCTCCAACACTGCCGCAATTTAAAGCGCTCAAGGACTTGATGTCAAATTTTAACTTTTGTAAGACTAGAGAGCAAATGGCAGCGAAAGAAGCTGTTCGCCTTGGAGCTACCCAGCGGTCAAGAAAAGAATTTGGTCACGCTTCCATTCCGAACAAATTCAAAATCTCCCCCGAAAACATGGACTACACCACACCACGTCTAAATTGACAAAAACTTCCTCGTCACCATCGCCTCCAGATCACTTTGGAATGATGATACATTTTTAGAAGATGGGTCAATCCACTTCTGCACTGACGGTTCGAAAACCAAGAACAGAGTTGGTGAAGGTGTTTTCTCTGACAGGCTTAATCTTAAGGCCTTCTCCTTCAGTCTACCAAATCATTGTAGCGTGTTCCAGGGGGAAATAATGGCGATAAAAGAAGTCTTAGGTAGATAGATAGATAGATATATGCTAGTTGTTGTGAGGTGCAAGTGCGCTGCGACCTCTAGCAGGTCTATTTTGCCCTTCAAATTAAGGCTCTAGTCGAAGATATGCTTGCTCTAGAGCACTTCCTCCAGTCCAGCTGCTACTATTAACCGAAGTATCCTGAGTGAATCCAGCGAAGGTATATCCAATTCTGATAGGCGATATGCACATAAGCGGTTTCTTCTTTTGTGGATCAGTGTTTTGCATTCCATAAGAAGGTGCGCTGATGTTTCTGCAATATCCCTGCAGAACCTGCAGTGTCCGCCTCTTTCTATTCCCAGTTTCCTAAGGTGCTCCTTGAGTCTGCAGTGACCCATTAACATGCCTGTCAATATGCAAAGTCGATTCTTGCTTACTCTGAGGCAGGTTCTACTTCTTCTCTGATTGTATTACCACAGATCTTCTTTCGCCTGTATTTGTTAGGGTATACCATTCGAATGCTTGGCCCATTTGTTCCCTTCCTCTTTCCTTAAGTCTTCTCTTATTTTGTGCGGTAGGTAGGTAGGTAGAAGAGGTTGTAACAGCAAACCATGCTGATACATAATTAGCACAAAAGTGCCGTTTTAATACCACAGCTCAAGTGACCTAAACGGATGTGAAACGAGGATGAGAAAGAGTAAAGGTTATTCAAATCCACCCCGTTGCATTGAGGAAACTGATAATGTCCCCGACGCTTATCTCCGCTAATTCTATCAGGTTGTCAAAAACGGGTTTACCCAGTGTGAGCTGTCTGGCCTTGCCTAGAGCCGGACACTTACAAAGGAAGTGTAAGATAGTTTCTTTCTCGTTAGCAGTATTGCAGCTGCGACAGTGAACATCATGAGGAATGCCTATTCTGGCCGCATGAACCCCGATGGGCCAATGGCCAGTACTATTTACCAGAACTCTTGCGATATCTGCACGGTTCCTGTTTAGTAGATCTTGCGTTCTTTTCTGGAAGTATTTGAGCCACATCTGCCTGGAGATGACACAGTTCCGCACCCCCTGCTATTTGCTATCAGCCTTAAGTAGATAACGCGCGAAGATGCCTCCCTGGGGAGTCTTATCCCACAAAATGGTTCTGGTCCAAGGAACGGCGTGTCTGATCCGTTTCTTGCAAGTTCATCAGCTGCTTTGTTCCCCTCCACTCCTACATGTCCTGGTACCCAGTAGAGAGTTACTTTATCTGCCTCTCCCGGTTCTTTTTATCCTGGTGAGGCATTCCCATGGTTTGGTTTAGGATCGGGCCTTTATGAGGATGTACATACACCAGAGAGTAGGTCCATTGTACTACCGATGTGTAAGGCGAGTGGGTCACCCTCTTACTCTTGGAACCATTTGCTTCGTTGAATGAAGGCGTGAATTTTAGCCGTGCAGGCGTTGCCGAGATCATTAAGATCATTGTAGAAGTATTCACCCAGATTGGCCTTCCTGATGTTGGCGAGCGCAGGACAGGCGCACAGGAGATGACTGATGGTCTCTTCTTCCTCTTCATCTCTGCAGCTTCTGCAGAAGTCATTATGAGGGATACCTAATCTTTGGGCATGTCTTCCTATGACGCAGTGTCCAGTGAGGACATTTGTTTTTTTTTTTAGAGTGTTCCTCTCTTGTACTTCAAGAGTCCGATGGACCTGAATTTATTGAGTGTCGGCCAGAGCTGTCTGGCGGTATAACATTGGTCTAGATGTTGCCATCGGTGATTGGCTGCTTTCTCGGCGTTAATTTGAATAAGGTACTTAACATGAGACGCTGGCGCTTCGACGTCTGTAATGCTTATGCTATCTGTACCAGAGGAGCCTTGTCGTGCTAGTTCGTCAGCTGCACAATTCCCCGGTATGTCACAGGAATTCCCATACTATGTTACTTTGGATATGATCTCGTGTGAGGTCAGTGCTTTGATAAGAGCTTGGCTGTTTGACAGTATTGCAATGTCCTGCCCGCGATAATTCCTGTCTAGGTTGAATTGCGCACATCTTTTGATCATGTGAACTTCTGCTTAAAATATACTCGGGAATATTCCCAGTGATTTTGAGTATCTGGTCCTGGGTCCGTACACTCCTGCCCCAATGCCGGTAGATGTTTTCTATCCGTCTGTGTACCATTTAATTGTGTGTTGTTTGAATTGGTACTTATCGGACTCACTGCTCCAATCTCTTTTGCTGCTTAGCTTTGAGTCAAATTTCCTTTTAAAGCAGTATTTCGTGATCATATCATCTCTGGACCAGTCCAAAAGCGGCACTGAATTGGATAAGGTTACTCGCTCTTTGTTTGTGATGCACGTTCCTTTCCCCATGCCCTCTTTGTTTATTCTCAATATGGTCTCCTTGGTGATTCGCTCTAGCACTATGTGCAGTGGAGGTATACCTACGATCACTTTTAGTGCTACTGTGGGACAGGTTAGCAAGGCTCCTGTTATACATATGCCGGCTAATCTTTGCACTTTGTTGAGAGATGTCCTCGTCGTGGTTAGCCTAGTTCTGTTAAGCCATTCCACTGCTCCGTAAGTAATGGTGGGTCTTACTATTATCAGGTACATCCATCTCAGTGCGGCTGGGCTGCAACCCTAGGTTTTTCCTGAAATGTTCCTATACACCATAAGTGCTCTGGTGGCTTTGGTTACCACAGTTTCTACATATTCTCTCCAGAGGAGTTTGCTGTCCAGTATTAGTCCTAGATAATTGACCTGTTTATGTGGGTCGATCCTGATACCTTCCAATAGGATAGGTTGCATACGCTTTCGCATAGCGTTCTTCAAAATTTCCTCTTGCAACAACCATTATATCGTCGGCGTACCCTTGACACTTAATGCCGGCGTCTGTCAATTTGTGCAGTAGTTCATCTACTACTAGGCTCCATATCAATGGTGATAATACCCCTCCTTGTGGGCAGCCTCTAGTGGTGCTTAATGTGATTGTTTTTTGACCCACCTCTGTCTCAGCCGTCCTAGTTCTGAATATCTCACAAAGAAGAAGTCTATTTTGGCTTAATAAAAACGTGATATCTGCAAGAGATATCCGCATCATTTTAGACAGCCAAGCAGCAATCAAATCCCTGGAATCGACCTCTATAAATTCCTTAGTAGCTCCAGACTGCCGATCGTCTCTCGTAGAGATGGTTGAGGAGTTCAATATTCACCTGTGTTGGGTGCCGGGGCATAGGGACATTCCAGGGAATTGTAAGGCCGGTGAACTCGCCAGAACAGGAACAGCTATACCCATCCTGCCGAACAAAGGCTCCTTAGGTATACCAATCGCTACTTGCAAACTCAAATTTAGCTGGATGCTATCGAGAGTACAAGTCTTAGGTGGACAAGTGGACCCACATGTCTAAAGACAAAACAGTTTTGGCCAAACCTGGATCTAAAACGTTCTAGGGATTTGATTTCTTTCAACAGATTGCATACCGGTGCTATAATAGGTGTCATCACTGGGCATTGTCTAATAGGCAAGCATGCTACAAGACTTTGCCTTTTTGCGAACGACTTTTGTAGAAGCTGCATGGATGAAGAAGAGAAAGAAATCCTCACATTTTTTGTTTCTGCCCAGCTCTCTCCCGTAGAAGGAAGCTTCATCTAGGAGCCCCCTACTACAACGACGCAGGCGAACTGAAAAACATCGAAATTAAGAGCCTGCTACGCTTCATAAGAAGCTCAAAATGGTTTAACGAGTAGGTAGGGGAAACTTTTTGCCATGATCCACGTGGTATCACAATGGATCTATTATTGGTCTAAGAATGTTGGCGATTCTCAGCTGGCAGCCACTTCAACCTAACCTAACCTAAGACTGGTTGATTTCAAGTGGAGAAATGAGACATCTAGGATCAGTTGGAGAATTTAGATATTCTCTTACTTACTTACTTAGATGTTGCTACAGTCTGGGGTGGACCTGTGACTGAATCAACAAATCTCTCCAGCCACCGTGGTTAGGAGCTAGCTGCCCCCAGTTGCGCAGACGAAGCTGGTTGACATCTCCCTTGTTTGTGCCACCTACCGTGAAGTCGTCCTCTACTGCGTCATTCATACGAGGTGAGTTCGAATATTTTTCGGGTTGGGACGTTGAGTTTCATCCGCGCTACATGACCCAGCCATCTTAGTCATTGTATGAGAACTCTTCCGGCTAGGTCGATGTCATTGTATATGCCTTCTCCTCCAGTCGAAAGAAGGTAAGATATTACCTTCCGTATAAAAGCTGCGCTTTGTTTTTATGCATTTTTCATGTTTAGGCAATTAGATACAAAATGAATGACAGCTGAAATTCGCGGATTGCCGCGACTAGATAAGAAAGCAGCTGTGAATGAACTGTCAAAATTGGCGAATATTCGCTCGTTCGCATTCGCAGGTCGCTGAGCTGTGAATGGACATTTACCCACCAAGAACAAAACAAAAGAATTGTGAGGTCAAACTTTGGCGAATATTTTGGTCGCGGGAATGTGGATTGCGTCATACATGTGTGGAATACGAATACAATTTGACAGTTTGCAAAAAATCGGCGAATTGTTAATTTCTTCCCACAAACTAATTGCAATTCCACTTTTTTTTATATTAAAAAAAAAAAATTGGCGCAACAGCTGTTTAAGTGCCAGGGCCTAGCTTCTCGCAACCACTCATGTTGTGTGCATTATATTTTTCACACGAATGGAAGAGACTTATAGTTTAGTGCCGAATCCGATGTTTGTCAGACGCTCGCGAGAGGTAGGACCGTGAAAAAACTTGTTGGTGTTTTCTGCGATTCGAACTTGGGACCTCATGCGTAGTATTTCATTTTCATTTGATTTTATTTGTATGAGAGTAGATTTACCGGATACTACAAGATTTTTATCTCTTAATTAAGTATCTAAATTCAACATAAAATTACGGTGTTAACAATACAATTTGTGTAAATTAGTAAATTTATTATTATGTTAAAAAGAAGCAAGAAAAGAAGATAAATAACAATTTTGTATGAATGCAATTATGTAAATTTAAAATACTGATAAAGTTTTCAAAAATTTCAAAAAAAGAAAAGAATGTTTTTTTTATTCCGTGAAATTTAATTCTGATTCGACATAAGTGAAAATAATTTCCTCCCAAATACAGCTGATGAGCTTATTCCTTGCAATACGTATGGAAGACCATTCCATAAGCGAATTGCATTTACAAAGTAAGATCGTTCCGCAATAGTGAGCGAAAAGCGCGGCACAATTAGTTTTAAACCTCTTGGCGACTGGGCAAACTGAAGCTGTTTATTTAAGTATTCAGGACATTTGTTGTGGATTATACTATGGAGTTTCAGAATATTTCTAAAGTCGTAGTAAAGGTTCAAATCCATTCCGAAAAGGTATGCTTTAAGATAAGAGACACTATTATGACGCGAAATATTGTGTATAAATCGTATGCAGTCGTTGAAAGCAACATTTATTCTACGGGTGCACTCATAATCCAAGCAAGGATAGGCTAAACAATTGAACGTAAAATATGGTAAAATCAAACTTTTAACTAAGTGACTCTTCATAGTAGGTAGAAGCAAATGTGATAAAGACCTCAAACTACGCAAACCCGAATATATTTTCCTAAGAGACAGCATCGCAACAATTTATGGAACTACTAATGGTATAACACAGATACTTCACTTTTTCAACGTAAGCAATAATATCACCATTTATAACAAGAGGCGGGTAATCATGCGGGGAAGCTTCATTTCTGGAGCATATCATTCCAACAGATTTTCGAGGATTAAGTTTCAGTTTATTTGAGTTGGACCATTGATGTACATTAAATAGATCTTATAACAACCTATCATTTTCTTTAATATATATAACAACATATGAATTCCATAATTACTTTGAATTATATAACTTTAATAACATTATTTTCATTTTTCCTTCACTTTTTATTTTAACATTTTTATATTGTATTATATGATTTTATTTTTACAAAACTCGAAAAGTCTATTAGTACTGTACCAAAAAGCTCTCCTAGCTTATTTTTAATATTATAAAGCTCTATCATGTAAAAGCTCTTCCAACGGATCTTAATGCCGAAAGTTCTTTAATAAGCTCCGCCGAATGGGTATAAATAGCCGACACCGATCGCATATTTTTCACTCTTGTTCAATCAGGAGTTTGGAATGGTAATTGATTCGACGGTATACTACTGTCTTTCGAAAAGCATTCCACACTTCTTTCGCGATAACCGAGTTTGAGGCGACTGCCATTTCGACGGTATACTACTGTCTTCTGGAAATCGCTTCACACCGGCCTTCCTTTGCTCTGCGGTTTTCCCTACATTTTGCCCCTTGGCTGACATTACAGGAGTTTGAGGTGGCAATCAATTCGACGGTACACTACTGTCTTTTGAGAAGCACCCCACACTTTTGCGCGCCATAATCGTGTTTGATGTGAGTACCATTTCGACGGTATACTACTGTCTTCTGCGAATCACACCACACCGGCTATCCTTACGCTCCGAGTTTTGTTTTATTTTGCCCCTTGGCTGACTTTTGCGCCTTGGTTGACTTTGCCCCTTGGCTGATTATTTATTTGTACAGTTCACTCGCTAAAGAGTCTAAATTGGTGAACAAAATAAAGTCCCAATAGTATTAAAATAAAGCAAGGTCTTTTATTGCACCAAAAGAGGTGTATTTGGAATCGAACGTCCCCTCGCTCTACTGCTCTACCGACCCATCTACAGCCCGACGAGAAGTCTTTGCTCGCTACATTGGGGCATTGACAATTCCATCGCTATAATCTCCATTTTATCTGGCTACACAATCTTCCAACAAGCCGATTGGACGAGAAAGATAAACTAAAACATCATCCGCGTACATATGCGTTTGGCTATTGACAATTTTTGCATGTAGACCATTGATAAATAAAGAATTCAAAAGTGGCCCTACGAAAGATTCCTGAGGCACACCGGAATTGACAATAAGTGGATTCGAGTTTCCTTGCTCTGTTTCTACAATCTGTACGCGGTTCTTCAAATAATTTAAAATTAGTTTTGGCGCTGTATTTGAAAAATAAAAATTGTGACGTAGTTTTTCGAGAAGGATTGTGTGGTCTATGGAATCGAAAGCTTTAGAAATCTAATAGAACCATAATACAAATTTTATCACAATCCAAAGCCGTGCGCATATCAGAAGTTACTTTAATAACTGCAGATTCACAGCTATGTTTGTGGCGAAACCCGGACTGCCATTTAGAAAACATTTTCCCTGCCTCTAACTAATTAAGAATTTGATTGCAGATTATTTTTTCACAAACTTTTGCTAGGAAAGGCAATAAACTAATTGGTCTAAACTCCGACGGGCTTGAGGGATTGAATTTCTTCGGGATCGGAATAATTTTCGCGGCTTTCCAACACTCAGGGAACTGAGTACTGAGGATACATGTATTTACTATGTGTGTTATATATGGAAGCAATATGGACAAAATCAATTTAACAAACTTCGGTGAAATGCCGTCAGGACCAATTGCATTTGATGTAATAGACCAAATTGCATTTTGAAATTCAACCGCACCAATACATTCGAAGAAAAAGCTTTCGTGAGCATAAGCATCAGCTGAAGAAGTTTGGAAATTGGTTGGACTTGACAAAGGTGGAGCTAAAATTGAAGTCATTTCCCACATTTTTGTCACCAGCCACACCTACTTCTTTTAGATTCTTCCACAACTCCTTAGAGCTAGGCCTAGGATCAAGGTTTTTAAGTAAATACGACCTCTTAGAAGACCGTATTAGCAGTGTAACCTTATTTCGAGCGAAAATATATTGCCTTCTGTTATACTCCGATGGATTTCTTTTATATCTTCTATAGAACCTTTCTCTCTTAAGTATTTGCAACTTTAATCCATTGTTGTACCAAGAACAGCATCTCGGTTTTACTAGTTTTGGAACTAGTGGTACATAACGATAATACAATTCATTAATCGAGTTATTAAATAGTAAGACCTTAGTATTAACATCTGGGGTAAAATACATTTGATTCCAATTAGAGTCACCGCCAATCAGTTCAAGATCTGTCAGGTCAATGTTACTAATGATCTATTCTTCTTCTTCCTTTTATCAGCGCGAGGCTATGATCCGAAAACAAGGGATCACAGCCCTCCGACTTCACCGCATTTCTACTGATCCGCCTGTGGGGTTCGCCTATTTGACCTCAGAAAATATCGGCAGGCCTGCCGATTTTGGATCACTCGGTTACTGAGGCCAATGAAATGCCGATGTCGTCGCATTTGTCTGATCCAGGCGTTTATAGACCTGCCTTTTCTACATCGCGATGTCTTTGGAACGTGCATAGATATTGCCTTTTTAACAGGGTTCAAATGATCTCTTCTTTGAACGTGGCAATACCAGCTGAGCCGGTCGCGCTCTATTTTTGTAGGATGGTTTCCTTGATGTGAAAGCTTCCACGGATCTTCGAACTTCTTATTCGATCAAGCTTTGTCACTCCTGCTGTCATGCGAAGCATCTTCATCTCAGCTGCCGTTAATTTACTCTCATACTTTTTGTACATCGTCCAACATTGTGAACCGTATGTGAGCGCTGGACGTACAACTGCGGAGTACAGCCTTCCTTTCAACTTAGGGCGCATTTTTCTGTCACAGAAGATAGCGGAATTTTCTCGCCACTTCATCCACCCTACGCTTACACGATGATTGATGTCGTCATCACAAGTTGCTTTGCTATTGATCATAGATCCCAGATATTTGAACTTTTCGCACTTGGGAAGCACTGTTCCATTCAAATAAATGTCTGGAATAGGCCTGAGTGGATCAGAGAACGGGCAGCACATAAACTCTGTCTTTTTTGAACTAATGCGATACCCATTTCCCTCCAAAACGTCCACCCACACATCAAGTGCTCGTTGCAGGGATGTAGGATCCTCACATATGATGGCTCCATCGTCAGCAAAGAATAACTGATGTACCTTGGGGTCCATCACTTTACCTTAAAGCAGATAATCAAGGACTGTAATAAAGAGCAAAGGACTTAAAACGCTTCCCTGGTGCACCCCGACTTTGATTGGGAACTCTTCGGTTACTCCAGCGGGGCATCTTACTCTTGTCTTTGCTCCTTCGTACATGTCCATGATCATCTGTACATAGGTTTCTGGAACCCCTCAATGTCTTACCGCCACCCATATCAGATCTCGTGGTTGTCTGTCGAATGCCTTTTCAAAGTCAACCAATACAATATGCAAATCCCTTAAGGAATCACGATGTTTTTCCATTATGATCCTTATACTTTGGATTGCATCTGTGGTTGATTTACCCGAGACAAACCCGCACTGATCATCAGATAGCCGTATTATTTTTCGCAGTCGGCCACCTAATACCCGCTCAACGATCTTCATGGTGTGTGACATCAGCTTGATCGAACGGTAGTTATCACAGTTTCGCGTATCACCCTTCCCTTTGTATACAGGGAGGAGGTAACTTTCCCTCCATTGATTCGGCATTGGATCACCTCTCACGAATTTGGAGATGAGAATTCTGAGCCATCTGAACCCGATGTCTCCCATCTTTTTCCAGAACTCATAGGGTATCTCGTCTGCCCCAACCGCTTTTCGTTTTTTGGAGTATTTGACCGCCTCACTAACTTCTTCGACTGTAATGTCGGCTATTTCTTCACAGTTAGGGGTGGCTCTTGGAAAGTATAGCCGGGGAAACTGTTCATTTAAAAGCTCTTCACAATACTGCCGCCACCTCTGCAGAATTTTGTCGTCATCCACAAGAAGCTGGCCATGAGCATTGCCAATGAACTTTGGCGAACGAATCTCCTGAGCATTCTTCCTTCTTTGGGCGGCTATTTTGAAGATAGTGGCACTCTTGTTCATATTGTGTCTTCGCAGCTCCTGGATAGCTTGGTTTGCATCAGCAACCGGGAAAAATATTTTCTCCAGCTCCCGATACAGGCCCTCCGTACTCTCTGCTTAAAGCTGAGCGCACTTCTTCTTCGCTTTTTTCTTGCAGCATCTGTATTCCATTTCGAGGCGAGCTTTTTCGTCACTATTATTAGAGGGGCACTTTGACCAAGCTTTGAAAGTCGCTTTCCACCACCATGTTTCTTTGGCGTGTTGATGGTGGCATTTTGAAGCTCCTAGCAGTGATTTGGCCTTCTTTAGGCAAGTTCGCTGTAGGGAATCCCACATATTTTGTGCTCTGCACTCTTCATCCTCAGCTCCGTTGATGGTGTGAGAGAGGTAATTTTTGATTACGAAAACAAAAGCTTCGCCTTTTTCTTTGTCCAGATTGTACCACTTGATTTTTTCAGAGACCCTTTTTTGTTTGCTTTTCTTCGGTGTTTTCATAAAAATTTCTGTTAGCAGGAGACGGTGTTGCCGAGCGATTGCCTCTCCCAGGATCACTTTGCAATCTTTTACCCGGGGCTTCATGAAACTGCCTACCAAATGGTAGTCAATCTGAGTTTCATCTCCACCACTGCTGTAAGTGATCAGGTGTCGGCTTTGTTTGATGAACATGGTATTTAACACGATAAGACCGTGTGATTTGCACATGCTTAGGATGTCTTCACCAGGAAGGTTCCTGGTGCCATATCCTAGTCCTCCATGGCAGTCTTCATAGTCTTCATTTGATTTCCCGACATGTCCATTCAAATCTCCTCCAACAAACAGAAATTCTTCCTTTGGGATGTTCTTAAGGAGATTGTGAAAATCTAGCCAAAATGCATCTTTATCTCTCTGATTGCACCCATCGTGGGAAGCATATGCACTGACAATATTTCACACCTCTCCTTGTATTACTAGTTTGAGAGACATCAAACGGTCGCTGGACTTCGAAATGCTCAAGACGTTTTCAAGTAGCTCTGCCGCAAGGATGATACCGATTCCGTTCTTAGACTTTTCCGTTCCGTAGTAAATCATCTTGTAATCTTTTGTCCTAACGTCCAAGAAACGCGCCCGATTTCCGGTGTTTTTCCATTTCGTCTCTTGGACACACAAGATGTCTACGCGCCTTCTATTCATCATCTCTTCCAGCTCGTAACTTCGACCGGTCATGCTTCCAACGTTCCAAGTCGCGACCCTCAAATTGCGTCCAAACTGTTTCATTATTTTGCTAGCCCCCGGAATCCGTATAGCTCTGACCCGAACATTTCTGCTCGGTCCAGGATCAGTACCATGCACAGCAGTGGTAGTGCCTGGCGGGGTAGTGCCTTTCCTTTTTGCAAGTATTATCATAATGATACAGTTTTGCAATACAATTTTTGCACCATATTGCGATGGTGTTTGTTGTTTGACACGTGCATGCTCCTGTTTTAGTATTGTTTGATCTTTCTTTTATGACACCGGTGATCTCCAGTCGTGTCAACCCACGGACTCGCATGCACACTTGTGGGAGGGTTTTTAAGGTAGTATATGTGTCGCTAGGCTCACTTGGGTGTTATATTGGCTAGATCTGATTTGTCCCCCCTTAGTCGCCTTTTACGACAAGCGCTGGTTGTTGGGGGGGGGGGGGGGGGGGGCTGCAGTGATATTCTTAACCCGTCCCTGCACGGAGAGTTACGAAATGATCTATATCTTATTATTTTCTCATTATTCGACACATTACTATTGAAACGAAATGAACAAAAAAAAAAACGTGAATAAACTCAGAAGTACGTATGATTTGATCATATCCAAGTAAATCAAGCCCTGAACTTCTCAAAAATACATCTATGAGTGACGGATTACTAACAGATTGAAAACAAGTAGGCCAACGTGTCATTAGAATAAATAATAAAAGGCTGCTGGACCTGACGGCTTACCGGCCGAACTTTTCAAGGCAGCTGGGGATGAATTGGTAGAGTGCATACACCAACTCATTTCTAATATTTGGTCAGAGGAGTGTATGCCTGATGAATGGAATCTCAGCATCGTTTGCCCGATCCACAAGAAAGGAGACCCCCTCAACTGCGCCAATTATAGAGGCATCAGTCTCCTCAACATCGCGTACAAGATCTTTTCTGCGATATTGTGTGAACGCCTGAAACCTTTTATCAACAGCCTGATTGGACCCTATCAGTGCGGTTTCAGGCCAGGAAAGTCCACCATCGATCAAATCTTCACACTTCGGCAGATCCTGGAGAAAACCCAAGAATTCCAAATCGATACTCACCACCTCTTTATCGATTTCAAGGCCGCCTATGACAGCATCTACAGAGAAGAGCTTTATAGAGCCATGTCTAGTTTTGACATCCCTGCCAAACTTGTCCGTCTGTGCAGGCTGACGATGGAGAACGCTCGCTGCTCCATCAAGGTCGGTAATGACCTCACCGAAACCTTTGATGTCAAAAAAGGCTTTAGACAAGGTGACGCGCTGTCATGTGACTTCTTCAATTGTACTTGAACGGATTGTGCGGAACTCACAAGCCAACACCGGAGGCACAATCTATTACAAGTCTGTACAACTGCTTGCATACGCCGACGATATAGACATTATCGGAAGATCTCAGCGGGCTGTCACCGGTGCTTTTGCAAGCATTGAGGCGGAAGCGGCCAAAATGGGTTTGGCGATAAACGAGGGCAAAACCAAGTATATGCTGTCAACTAGAAGGGAAAACCAACATCGACGAAGTGGACAAAACGTCACCGTGGGCAGCTATAACTTCGAGGTAGTAAGGGACTTTGTCTACCTTGGCTCTGCTATAAATTCAGCAAACAAAATCAGTGCAGAAATCAATCGAAGAATAACTCTTGCCAATCGCTTATAACGCAATTCAACAGTAAAGCCCTATCTCGAACAACTAAGGAGACTCTATATAAGACCTTGATCATCCCAGTCCTGCTTTACGGCGCTGAAACATGGACTTTATTAAAAGAGGATGAAGATATCCTTGGTCGCTTCGAGAGAAAAATTCTTCGTAAGATTTTCGGTCCCGTTTGCGTTGACGGGTTTTGGAGGAGAAGATTCAATCACGAACTATACGAGCTGTACAGCGACATCGACCTAGTCAAAAAACTGCGTATTGGACGTCTGAGATGGCTAGGACATGTAGAGCGAATGGACACAAACGCTCCGGCCCGCAGAGTCTTCGAATCTAACCCCGAGGGACGACGCAGTAGAGGGAATTATCGCCGTAGGTGGCGCGCACAAGTTCAAGGGGACCTCGACCAACTTGGAGTGCGCAACTGGAGGCAATTAGCTAAAGACCGAGCTAAATGGAGAGGCTTGTTGGTTGAGGCCCAGGTTCACCCCGAACTGTAGCGCCACCTAAGTAAGTAAGTAAGTAACGTGTAATTATAACTGACAAATTAGTTTTATCGCAAAAGTAATGAAAAAGCCTATTCACGCTATTGTTCTTCAAATAATTCACATTCAAGTCACCACCGACCAGAATCTTGTCATATCTTGGATTAAGTCTCATCAGAGTATCTTCTAGCTCTCCCAAATTGTCCTCTCTAAATTTATAAGGGGGTGAATAAACGACGATTAGAAGACACTTTTCAACACCACTATTGACTTCAACACAAATAAACTGAATGATAGATATAGTAGAAATATATAGGCGAACCCCACAGGCGGATCAGTAGAAATGCGGTGAAGTGGGAGAGTTATTATCCCTTGTTTTCGGATCATTACCTCGCTGATAAAAGGAAGAAGAAGAAGAAGATCAAGTATAAGTATATATACACTTTGCGGCAATATGCTCTCGGACATACATACACATACCTCCTCCAATTCTGCCATCACGATCATTTCTAAATAACCTGAATCCTGGTAAGTGTACAAGATTTGATATTATATTGCAATTTAATCATGTTTCAGTAGTGATCGTGTAGCGTAGTTTTTTTTATATTAATCGAAAGGAAGGGACCTCCTTTTGGAGTAGTACAATTGTTAATGGCATGCTTATAAATGTGCTAAAAATGGTTTGTTCCCAGCTCGGGCATTCGTAAGTCGCTGAGCTGTGAATGGACCTTTAGGGTTTGCGAATTTTGGCGCTCATTGATAGACATGTAAAGGAATTTGCCGGAGCTCTGGCAGGATCTTCCAGATCTGAAATAATTATTATTGATGCACATAGCGCAGTATCACTATCATTCTCAATGCTCATAGCACTGTTCCTTCTTCGTCGAAGTCTGATGAAGAACTGATGTGTACGAATATTGTGTGATGTGTATGGCGGAAAGCGACACTGATGCTCACACGGAAGTGCGCGCACAAGTGTTCTGTGTATGGGCCACTTTAAAAGTGTTAAGTTAAGAGTCCGGTAGAATTCAAAAGCTATGCGGTCCTGGTTTGCTCGTGCCTTGTTCTTCTTGGTTTTTAGGTGACTACTTGTACTTCCTTTAAACTAAATGCTGTATCTAGGAATTTGTCAAAATGGAAAGGGGCTGCATATTGAAATGAAAGTGGTCTAATATGACGTTGTTAAATCATAAGCAATGTTGTATCATACCATCCGCTTCGGACTAATTGTAACCAAGGAAGCTGCATACACCTCATACAGTTTTTCATAGATTTTCAGCATCATAAATGGATTAATATACCTGCAGATTTCCGAGTATTTCCATGCAGCTTACTGCGTCATACTTCCAACGGATTTTCGAGTTGAAAAATGCTTATCAGTGTAACACGATTATGCAAAGCTATAGTAGAAATAAGGTCTTCTTTCAGCAGTTCTTTTTTTTTATGTGAATCATTCGCTCCAAATGTAGGTAACTGATTAATTTTTAATCCAATAAATTAAAAAAAACTCATAAATCATTCCACTATTTAAATAAGTTTAATTGGCGAAAAAATACTTCGGAGAAAACGCTTTCCTGTGCGTGGAAAATTGATAATTAATCGACAATGTTTGTCAATGATGGGGAAACAGATGGTCGGTGAATCAAATGAGAGTCAATGAGCAGAGTTACTGCCGGACGTTGCGCGGTTTTCTTTTTACTGTAGTTTCAATTAGCGTCATAATTAAATGAAATACATGTTTTATTGATCATTGGAGTTTGGTTGATTTTATTGCTTTGAAATATTGATATCACCTAGTAGGAAAGTAGCACAGGGTGTCCGGTGGCCGATTTATGATTTAAATGTGAATAAAACTATGAGTCATATTGTTTTATTGCTTAAGTAGTTAAACATGTCTACATAATTTTGAGATATTCAAGGACTAAGAAAATACACATGCACCCACCTCGCTGTCCACCTTTGAATCGTCTATGTATACCTACGTAAATTATTAGATCGAAATCATGATAATAGTATCACCATGCCATCCGCATACCTGACTATCTTCTATTGTCGCTATCTAATGTGTAGAGTGTTTTATTCATGACTATGAGCTGTAGTAGACATAAAATATCACTGCCCTGAGGTATTCCTCTACTGGCAAGATATATGTACATGCTGAGATTTGGAGAGGGATATTTCTTCTATTGTACCTAGCAGATGATTATCTAGCACGCCTCGAAGGCCTGAAATCTTTCGCATTTTCATGACCGCACCTTCCCACCTTTGGAATGAAGATCACTTTCATCTACCTCCATGAGTGGGGAACGTGATAATATAATATGCAGGTCCTACAAATCTATGTGAATTATGGAATTGCCCGGCCTGACGGTTTATAAGGAACGAAACTGTTTGTGGTCCAGGTAATTGTTTCTTCGGTAGTAATGCATGTTATGTTTCCCCAGGCGCCATCTTGCAGACTTTGGCAGCCGGTAAGCTCTGATCTGCTACACGGGTCGGGTGGTCTGAAAAGTTTCCGATCTAACAGAGATACAGGACAGTTCAAATTTATTTTATTTTTATTTTTCTACACATTCTCCTTGTAAGTCTACGGAGGGACTAACAAAAGTTCGCTTAGTTGGTGTCAAATTAGTAGTTTTTGAAAAAAAAAAACATGCATTTCTATAGCCTATGATCTAACAATATTTATTTCCAAATTTCAATACAATATATAAAAATGGAGACGAGAAAGAGAAAAATTAGTGACGTAAGCTCGGTTGAAGTTCTACCGCCAACACAGGAAGAAATTTGTTTTCACATTTTCTTCGGATTTCGACGTCAACTCACGCCAGTCAAAATTCTGCATGAATGCCAAAATGCATACGTAATAAATGCACCATCTCGTGTTACTATTTCAAAGTTGTTTCGAAGATTCCAGACTGGCCATTTTTGTGTGGAGGACGAATCTCATGAAGGTCGGCCGAAATCCTCGACCGACGATACAAATGTGGCCCTGATGAAGATAAAATTGACGAAGATGCCAGGATGACACAGGAGATGATAGCGGATGAACTGGGCTTGAATGCCACGGCTGTGTCACGAATTTTAAACTATCACCTGAAATATTCGAAGAAGTCAGCTCGATGGGTTCCAAAAGTTTTGAATGGAGAGCAAAAATAGGCTCGTGTTCGTTTTGCTCAATATTTCCTGGATAAGTTTGAAAATGGAGAGTCAAGCTGCTTCAAAAATATCGTTACAGGTGATGAATCTTGGTTTTACAAGTACGACCCGGGAACCAAACAGCAATCCATGGTATGGAGCCCAGAAGGTGCAAATCCTCGAGTAAAGGCCAAACAACAAAAGTTATGATGTCGATGTACTTCACCAGGGCGAAAATGGTCGCCGTCATCCCGCTTAAAACTGGTCAGACAGTCACTGCTAACTGGTATACTGAAACTTGCTTACCACAAGTTCTCCAAAATTTGCTAGGACACCGATAAAAAGAGGAGCTGCGCTGCTACTTTTTGCACCACGACAATGCGCCTGCGCACACTGCTGAAAAAATCAACAACTTTCTTGCGCTCTCGGGCATCAATGAAATTCGCCCAGCACCTTATTCTATACAGCGGAAACGTTTCGAAAGGCAGGCGGAGGGTCAATCATTGACATCACATTCATGAGCAACTCACTCCTGCGGAAAACCAAATGGCGGGTCAGCGAAGGCTATACCCACAGTGACAACCAGGCAATTCTATTTAATGTCGGCGAGGAGAAACGTAGACTGCGTCCCACCCTAACAGGACCAAAGTGGAAGGACACACTCTTCGATAAAGACATGTTCGAAGAAATGTTAAACACCAGCGCCATAACGAATAATGGATCGGCTGAGGCTCTTTCGCATCAACTGATCCAGGTCATAATCACAGCGTGCGACACAGCAATGCCCAGAAGGTCTGTCAGTAAAAGAGGCGAGCTCTACTACTGGTGGACCGACGAGATTAAATGGCTCAGAGCGAAGTACCTACAAGCACGACGCAGATCTCAGAGATCCAGAGGCAGACAAGATTTCCAAGAGCGGTTAACCATCTTTAAATTGGCGAGGCGAGAACTGGAAAGGGCCATTAAAGAGAGTAGGTCAAGGAGCTTTAGGCGTCTCTGTGACGAGGCCGAATTAGACCCCTGGGGCATAGCGTATATTGGCTAGTCAAACGGTAGTGCATGCGATCATATGAAAACACAAGCGTTTTCACTCAGCTGAGGCCTACCAACTCCTACTCTCAACCTCCACGCGGTGACAGCCGGGTGCCTAGTACCTTAATCCAAGAAATGGGTAACCAACCCCGTTTGGCGGATTCTTGGTGACAGCAGATGAGAGAGGGGGGGAAGAGTGCTTTTCTCACTAGAGCACTTCTTCCTGTTCCAGGCGGCAGCGGACGAATTCCCTAGACGGAGTCAACGGTGGCGTCTATAGTTCCAGTTAGGTTGAACTTAGTGAATACCTTGCGCGAGCTGCTTCGACGTATTCGGATCACAGGTCGGTAAGGAATTTCCAATGTTGGTCAGGACATTGGAATAGAGATGGTGGCGGAGGAGCCCTTAATGGGCCAACGGCAGCGCTCATACTCCCGTAGTGGACTACTGGCACCGGTGTACCCGGCCCCTCGTCCTAGGGGAATAATTAAGGAACTGGCCCTCCAGGTTGGGGGTTGTGCCGTCGGGGTAACTTCCCTACCACGTAAAAAACGCATGGTTCCGAAACAACCAAAAGCCTCGGATAAGGATGACCCAACTAATGACGACCCCAGCAAACGAAATAAGGACAACGACCTTCGGATCTGTACGTGGAATGTTCTGTCCATTTACAGACCACGTGCAGCCGAACAACTAGCAGAGGCCCTAGACTGCTATAAAGCAGATATTACCGCCATCCAGGAAGTGCGATGGAATGGGCCAGGCAAAAAGAGGATGAAAAACTGTGACATCTACTACGGTGATTGCTACAGAGGCAACAGGCAACGCTTATTCGGATGCGGATTTGTCATACGCGGCAGACTTAGGCAAGAAGTCTTAAGCTTCCGACACGTGAGCGAGCGTATTATGACTATCCGGATCAAGGCTAAATTCGCTAACATAAGCCTAATATGTGTTCATGCCCCCACAGAAGAAAAGGACCCTGCCTCCAAAGAGTGTTTCTACGAGCTCCTCGACAAAACATACGAGCAATGTCCTAAATACGACGTTAAGATCGTATTGGGCGATTTTAACGCCAAAATAGGAAAGGAGGACGTCTTCGGTAGAGCAGTCGGTAAGCATAGCCTACACGACACCACGTCTGATAACGGACTAAGGCTAATTGATTTCGCTGTGGAGCGAAATATCACCATAGCAAGCACATGGTTTCCTCATCTCGATATTCATAAGCAGACATGGCGGTCCAATGATCATGTCACGATCAACCAAATTGATCATATTGCGATCGACGCAAGGCATGCCTCCAGTATTCTGGATGTCCGGACCTTCCGAGCGGCCAACATAGACTCGGATCATTACCTTGTTGTAGCCAAGGTACGAATGCGGATATCCCAATCTGAGCAACAAAGAAGAATTACTGTGAGAAAATTTAACGTCGAAAAGCTACAATCGCAAGAGACCGCCAGACTCTTCGCTGAACGCGTATCCCAAAATCTCTCAATCACCCCTATACCGCCAGCATCAAGTGCCGAAGACCAGTGGCAACGCTGCCAACATGCCATCAGAAACGCCGCGACTGATGTGCTGGGTCTCGCTCGCCCACCACCGCGAAACCCCTGGTTTGACGAAGAATGCCGGCGAGTGCATGCAGCAAAACAAGAGGCATACAAAGCGGCGCTGCAAAGGAAGACGAGAGCTGCTCGTGAGCTCTACGAGCAAAAGAGACGGGAAGAACATCGGCTTCTCCAAAAGAAGAAGAAAGAGCATGAGAAGCGCGCGTTTGAGAATATCGAGAGTCTATACTCCAGGAACAATGTACGGAAGTTTTACCAAAAGGTAAAAAGAACGTGTCAGAGAAGTAATACCCGTACAGAAACCTGTAGAGATGAGAATGGAAACCTCGTAGTAGAATCACAGTCGGTGCTGAGAATATGGAAAAACTACTTCTGCAGACCGTATAACGGCGACGAAGACCAACATCCCGCTGTCAGGCAGAATGAACCATTCAACATGGACGATGATAGTCAAAATTTCCGTCCACCTGACCAAAACGAAGTGAGGATAGCAATATCCAAGCTAAAATCGAACAAGGCTGCTGGACCTGACGGTTTACCGGCCGAACTTTTCAAGGCAGGTGGGGATGAATTGGTAGAGTGCATACACCAACTCATTTCTAATATTTGGTCAGAGGAGTGTATGCCTGATGAATGGAATCTCAGCATCGTTTGCCCGATCCACAAGAAAGGAGACCCCCTCAACTGCGACAATTATAGAGGCATCAGTCTCCTCAACATCGCGTACAAGATCTTTTCTGCGATATTGTGTGAACGCCTGAAACCTTTTATCAACAGCCTGATTGGACCCTATCAGTGCGGTTTCAGGCCAGGAAAGTCCACCATCGATCAAATCTTCACACTTCGGCAGATCCTGGAGAAAACCCAAGAATTCCAAATCGATACTCACCACCTCTTTATCGATTTCAAGGCCGCCTATGACAGCATCTATAGAGAAGAGCTTTATAGAGCCATGTCTAGTTTTGACATCCCTGCCAAACTTGTCTGCCTGTGCAGGCTGACGATGGAGAACGCTCGCTGCTCCATCAAGGTCGGTAATGACCTCACCGAGACCTTTGATGTCAAAAAAGGCTTTAGACAAGGTGACGCGCTGTCATGTGACTTCTTCAATATTGTACTTGAACTTGAACACCGGAGGCACAATCTATTACAAGTTTGTACAACTGCTTGCATACGCCGACGATATAGACATTATCGGAAGATCTCAGCGGGCTGTCACCGGTGCTTTTGCAAGCATTGAGGCGGAAGCGGCCAAAATGGGTTTGGCGATAAACGAGGGCAAAACCAAGTACATGCTGTCAACTAGAAGGGAAAACCAACATCGACGAATTGGACAAAACGTCACCGTGGGCAGCTATAACTTCGAGGTAGTAAGGGACTTTGTCTACCTTGGCTCTGCTATAAATTCAGCAAACAAAATCAGCGCAGAAATCAATCGAAGAATAACTCTTGCCGATCGCTGTTTTTTTGGGCTTATAAGGCAATTCAACAGTAAAGCCCTATCTCGAACAACTAAGGAGACTCTATATAAGACCTTGATCATCCCAGTCCTGCTTTACGGCGCTGAAACATGGACTTTATTAAAAGAGGATGAAGATATCCTTGGTCGCTTCGAGAGAAAAATTCTTCGTAAGATTTTCGGTCCCGTTTGCGTTGACGGGTTTTGGAGGAGAAGATTCAATCACGAACTATACGAGCTGTACAGCGACATCGACCTAGTCAAAAAACTGCGTATTGGACGTCTGAGATGGCTAGGACATGTAGAGCGAATGGACACCAACGCTCCGGCCCGCAGAGTCTTCGAATCTAACCCCGAGGGACGACGCAGTAGAGGGAATTATCGCCGTAGGTGGTGCGCACAAGTTCAAGGGGACCTCGACCAACTTGGAGTGCGCAACTGGAGGCAATTAGCTAAAGATCGAGCTAAATGGAGAGGCTTGTTGGTTGAGGCCCAGGTTCACCCCGAACTGTAGCGCCACCTAAGTAAGTAAGTAAGCATAGCGTATAGAGTGGTGATGAAGAAGCTTAAAAGCAGCAGGTCTCCACAAATAACATGCCCGGCTATGCTAAGGACTATAGTAGAGCACCTATTCCCCCATAGATCAATTACTATGAACTCCATCACGAGGGAGATCAGCATGGAGCATATCCCGGCAATCACGTCGGAAGAACTCTTTGGGCCATGCAGAAGAATCGGAGACAGCAAAGCACCTGGACCGGAGGACATCCCGAATAGGGCAATCAAGGCGGCTGTTAAGACGAGACCGGACATCTTTCTAACAACGGTGCAAAGGTGCATAGAGGAGGGGGTATTCCCTACACCATGGAAATTGCAACATTTAGTGCTGCTTCCAAAGGGCAATAAGCCGCCCGGACAACCATCATCGTATCGCCCAATATGCCTGTTCGATACGCTGGGAAAGATTGCTTACGGTGGCGGAGGAAAACGGAGCCCTGTCAGACTGTTAGTACGGCTTCAGAAAATCATGCTCTACCGTCGATGCTATAAAAGCGATAGTAGATATAGCAACTGAAGCAAAACAAGGGAAAAGGTGGAGATGGGGGACGAAGAAATATTGCGCAGTAGTAACGCTCGACGTCAAAAATGCGTTCAACTCGGCAAGCTGGTCATTCATTAGGAGAACCCGGGCCAAGATGGATACACCATACTACCTGTTGAGGGTAGTCACAGACTACTTCAGCAATAGGAAGCTAAGATACCATACTGACGATGGCGGTAAGCACTACAGTGTTTCCGCGGGAGTCCCGCAAGGGTCGGTTCTGGGACCCCTCCTATGGAACATTATGTACGACGGAGTTCTGCGACTAACACTGCCCGAAGGAGTCAAAGTAATTGGCTTCGCTGACGATATCGCAGTGGTTACAGTAGCCAAGCACGTACACGGATGAGGCAATTATAAGAATAAAGGAGTGGTTGGAGTCTACCGGTCTGGAACTAGCTGCCCGCAAGACCGAAGCTGTCCTAATAACCAGCCGCAAAAAGGTGGAATATGCCAGCTTCCGGGTCGAAAACCAGACAATCAGGTCGAAAGAATCCTTGAAGTACCTTGGAGTCATGCTCGACAACAGGCTGCGCTTCAAAGCCCACGTCGAGTATTCTAGTAAGAAAGCATCGCTGATGCAGGCAGCACTCTCCCGAATGCTCCAGAACATCGGCGGGCTTGGATACGCCCGCAGGATCCTGCTGTCCAGAGTGGTCAGCTCGGTACTTCTATACGCTGCCCCGATATGGGCAGGTGCACTGGCGACAAATGAGTGCAGGAAGAAGCTATCATCAGCTCACAGGCTCTGCGCAATCAGAGTGATCAGCGGCTTCCGAACTATCTCCGACGATGCAGCCTGTGTTTTAGCTGGGATGGTCCCAATCGACATCCTCGCGGATGAGATGCAGAGGGTATACCTTAGACGTCCCTCAAACTGGCAGGAGGCAAAAAGGATTAAGGAGGAGGAAAGGGCAGCATCAGTAACGCTGTGGTAAACCAGGTGGGACAGCTCTACAAAGGCAGGTGGACCCACAAGCCCATTCCCACTATAAAATCATGGATAGATAGAGCGAGGGGGAACTGTAACTACCACCTCACACAGTTCCTGTCCGGACACGGCGGCTACCGGAAATACCTCCATAGATTTGGACACGATAGTGCGCCCATTTGTCCAGAATGTCCAAATGAAGAGGAGGACGCGGAGCATGCAGTGTTCTACTGCAGACGCTTTGCAGAAGATAGAGCAAACCTGCCAAGTCCAGAAAATCTTGTAAGTCAGATGCTCGCGAGAGGCAAGACCGTGAAAAACCTTTTTGGTGTTTTCTGCGATTCGAACTTGGAACCTTACGCGCAGTGATCCGACACACTAACCACTTACGCCACGGCGCCTACCCATCTTTATGTTGAGGTCAGAAACTTTTCAAACCACCCTCGTATCTTGGCATCCGGGAAAGTGAGTGTTTATTAAGAGCTCTAAGGAATCTCTAGTTGACTCCTTGCATTTTCCATCAAAATTTCTTAGAAGAGATGGGTCGGAGTGTTCTTTGGATAGTACTTTACAGAGTTGTGCAGTCTTTGAGAGTCTCAACTCATTGGTAATGTTCTATCCAGCACTGTTTCCTAGCCGTGCTGATAAATTGTTTGTATATTTTAAGGCAGTATCTGTAGGGCTGCCAGTATTTACACCTATGGCAAGTATTGAAGGCCCCTCTGGTTAGCTTTTTGAGGTTAGAAAGTTCTTCGTCCCACCAATGAGGGAAGGTTTTTTGCTATATTTGACTGGACACGAGACTTACGCTGCATTAAAAACTTTTTCGAAAGTCTTAACCTTTGTGCCGACTTCTATAGTTGAAATGATTTTCGAGTTGGGGGTTCTATGGAGTGTCGATTTAAATGACTTGACTAAACTTTACTCAGTCAAGTGGTGGGATATCACAAACAAATTGTGGAAAAAGTTTTATCAGAAACGGTAGGTAGCTTACTGAATAAAAGTTAAGCATGTTCTGGGTTTCGGCACCACTTTTTTTTTAAGTCGCTTAGTTCAATCAAATTGTGGCACATAGCTCTTAAAAAATCAAAATCGGGCTTAAACTTGTTAATTTTAATTAAAAGTTGCAGTAATTTATCTGGATAATACACACACGACCCATAGACCCACTCATGTGGGACTCAAAGTATGCTGTATAGGGCAGATTTAAACTTCACCCATAACTCATTGCGAATATGTATCTATACACTGCACACCATGCAATGCCAATAAAATCAACCACAGGACTTCTTGATACTTACTCGTAATCCATTTTGCGTGCTCCATTCCCACGTTCTCGCCTAAGAACCACCACCACCCACTAGACATCCAATATTATGATAACATCAAGACGTGAAATGCGCCGAAGATGGAACTTATTGAAAGATTTTACGTGGTGATTGAACAATAAACATCATGTACAATTCCTCGTAACCTATTTGGCACAGGGATCTGCTGTTGGTGCTTTACTATCGTGAAATTGGCTATGGTTCGGTGCTTGAGTCCTGTATACATTTTCCCTGTGTGAGTGTGTGAGGAGTATGGAACTTTTCTTTTTTTTGTTTCGTGTACTTGGCGTCCGTAATGTAGACATCGGCGACGATGTCGTCGTCGTGGTCGTCATCATAGTCACTCTCTGAGCCCGTTCCTAGCAAATTGTTCGGTATCCGTTCAAACCGGGCGTATCCATAAAAATCTTGGAAATATTTTTGATGTCGTCCGTTAACCTCCTGCGCTCTGGCAGATATGGCGGGGGTGTATTCTGGGAAAGCACAAAATAAGGACATCTGATATCTTTTGCTGTGGACGAAAAGTATCTCGGCGGAAAACATTGCATCGCAATGCCTTTGAGATAGTGTGGGATGTATTCAACTTCCGTGTTGTGTTTCGTGCTTTTATCCTTCGTGCTATTATCAATTTTTTTTTTTCGATTTATTTTTTATTACAGACATATAGTAAAATCCTTCTCGAAGCATAACCTACAACTTAGTGTAGAACTGCGCGATGCTGGGTGCTGCAGCACACAGGATGTCGTTGCATGGACGACAGAGTTTTAACTTTTGTTATGTGGATAAGAAGATATTGAATTTGGCAGCCATGTCACATGAATTAAATTTATCTACGAGGTAAGCATTCGATTTGGATTCTCTGAGGTTTGTTGTTATTTTATTTATTTTTAGTTTTAGTTTATCTGGGGCTTTTCTCGAAGGAAGATCATTATTTTATTTTGTTGGGCGATTAAATGGTATTTTGTTGTGACAACAATTTTATATATGAATCTAATCCGATATCTGATGGCATATATCTGTATCTAAATATCCCAGTTAGCCTCACCTGCACGAAAGATCAAACATAGTTCAGTCGCCTTCCAAAGATTCTACATTTTCTTAAATTTACTATAAAGTCTCGAGCATCAGTTTGTTTCATGATATGGTGTACTCATTTCTTACTTAAATCCTTTAAAGGGCATTGCCTGCGCGCCATTCTCCTTTACCTCATCTTCAACATTATCAGCGTAGTCCAAATGTTTTATATAAGATGTCATAGTCCCTTTAATTCCGTGGTTTTCTTTAGTCAGTTTTGCCCGAAATGCGTTGCTGATGACCACTTAAAACAGCAGCGATAAACGCAAGTACCCCTGTGGCACTCCGCTTTGAACTTCGCACCTTTCCACTGTGCAAAACATGACACTTACCCACCTCATACATATGTAGCCTGTGTAATCGCTATGAGTCTTCGTAAGATGCCACTTCTGCGGAAGGTTAACCACATAGCATCTCGATTCAAGCCTTCTCAGTGTCGTTGAAGTGGTGACCTATACTTGATGCATTGTCTATGATGATCCGTAAAGTACTTATGTGGTCTATGCAGGATGATGCAGCATCAAAATTGCTCCTTTATTCTGTCTTAAATTAGTCTAGGCATTATCTTGGCTACGGCCAGCAGAACACATACACCCTTCCAGTTTCCAGAGCTGAAGTACCTTGGCGTTACTGAAGATGCAAGGTTAAGTTTGTTAAGTTTTCAGCAACATCTGCAACACGCAGTTGAGAAAGCAGCAATGACAACGGCTACCCTGGCAAGGATCATGCCAAATATTGGAGAACCTAAACAGTAGAAGAGACTGCTCTTAGCAAGAGTTGCGACGTTAATGATGCTTTACGGCTCCCAAATACTGGCAGGTGCCATGAAGACGAAATCGTACAGGAGGAAGACGGAGGCGGTCTACAGAACCAATGCCTTGAGAGTATGCAGCGCCTGTCGAACAACATTCTACGATGCGGCATGCTTACTACAATAGATTGCCTTGTAAAAAAGACGAATGGAAAAATAGTTCCAGCAGGACAATGGTATCAACAGCGACGAGCTTAAGTCACACTGAAGTACCAGTAAGAACAAGCCTCGAAGAATGGCAAGAGAGATGGAACTTTTCTGGCAAAGTCAGATGGGCGCAGAGATTGATCTCCAATGTAGACCCTTGGATCAATAGGAAGCATGGAGAGCTGAACTTCTACCCGACGCAAATGCTCACTGGTTTGGACATGAAGATAACACTTATTAGCCACCGTGCACGGAAGCAGTCGAGGATGTGGAACTCATCATGTTCCTCTGTGTACGATATCACGAAGAACGTAACTTGCTGGCAATCAGACTTGGGGTGGACTTAACACCAGAGAAGATCACTAGACAGATGCTGAGCACGCAAGAAGTTTGGGAAGTAGTAAGCGAAACTGTGGCTACCATCATAAAAGAACAACGAAGACAGGAGCGACAGCAAAACGTGGCGCAGACGGTTGCCAACACGAACGAGTCGAGTATGTAAGGCTGGAGTCCCTCCTCCGGATGAAATGCTTGACGGCAGTGCCGCCAGAACCAGGGGTAGGAGGGGAGGTGGGTTTAGTGGGTGGAAATATAACACTTTTACTGAGTACGGGCTCAGTTTCGCCTTTGGACGATTCCCACCCCTCAACGCAAAAAAAAAAACCTTCAGTTCCTACACTCCTTAGAGTTACCCATTCTTAGAAGCTCTCCGTGATGCTGAGAGGTATGGTTCGTATTCGGGAATTTGTTACTTCGAAAGTCTCATTTGAACAAAAGATCATAACGCTTTCGTCTAAGTGGTTTAGCGCTAATGCTATCTCTTGAGCTGATCCTCATCCGGAATCAGTAAGTTACCATCGAAACTCTTCACTAAGTATTGTTCAGAGCTCTGACCACCTACAAGCTCACTACTAATGATATAGACGGCCCTGCAGTCGCATCTATTTTCTCTTTCTTCAGCCTTTGAGGTTAGTATGTCTGGTACTACGCTGCACTTCCTACTTCTGCACGATTCTGGGCTTCAAGTTCCGGCCTCTCAACAGCTCCACACTTATCGATCCATCTCCAACAATATAACGTACTATAATAGATAGCCCGCGACTTTTCTATTTTTTAGTGATGCACGTTCGTGTTCCATATACAAACATATTTTCACAGCTATCCATTGACCATCCAAGTTCTTCTGTGTTGTGCTGCTGATTGCTTCTGATTCTAAGGCAAGATAGTCCCTGTATTCTTAACGCACTTGGGGATCCCGAAGCAGTGTTATATCTGGTTATTCTCAGCAGATTGGAGCATCTGTTAACAGATGCAGTACACTTACTTACTTACTTAGATGGCGCTACAGTCCGGGGTGGACCTGGGCCTCAACCAACAAACCTCTGCAGCCAGCACGGTTACGAGCCAGCTGCTTCCAGTTGCGCACGCCAAGTTGGCTGAGGTCCCCCTCCACTTGTTTGCGCCACCTACCGCGAGGTCGTCCTCTACTGCGCCGTCCGTCCGGGGTGGATTCGAAGACTTTCTTAGCGGGAACGTTGGGCTCCATCCGCTCTAAATGACCCAGCCATCTTAGTCGCTGTATGTGAACTCTTCTGGCTAAGTCGATATCCTTGTACAGGCCGTATTGTTCGGCATTGTACCTTCTCCTCCACTCGCGGTCTATGCAGACAGGACCAAAGATCGCTCAAAGAACTTTTCTCTCGAAATAACCAAGGGCATCCTCATCCGGTTTTTCAAAGCCCATGCCTCTGCGCCATACAGCAGGACTGGGATGATTAATGTCTTATAAAGAGTTACCTTAGTAGTTCGAGATAGGGCTTTGCTACTCAATTGCCGTTTTAGTCCATAGAAACAACGATTGGCAAGAGTAATTCTCCGTGTGATCTCTCCACTCATGTCATTTGCGGAGTTGACCATAGAGCCTAGGTAGACAAAATCCTTTACTACCTCAAAATTGCATCTATCTATTGTGGCGTTCTGCCCAAGACGCCGATGTTGGGTGTCCTTTTTTGTAGACAGCATACATTTTGTTTTGCTTTCATTGACCGCTAGACCCATCTTTGCTGCCTCGATCTCAATACTCGTAAATGCCCCATTGACGGCCCGCTGAGTTCTTCCGATTATGTCAATGTCATCGGCATAAGCGAGTAGTTGTACAGACTTGAAGAAGATTGTACCTCCGGGGTTGGCTTGTGAGTTTCGTACAATTCTCTCAAGTACTATGTTAAAGAGATCGCATAATAGCGCGTCGCCTTGTCTAAGACCTTTCCTGACATCGAACGGTTCGGTGATGTTCTTACCGACTTTGATGGAGCAGCGAGTTTTCTCCATCGTCATTCTGCACAAACGGACGAGCTTGGCAGGGATGCCAAGCCTAGACATGGCTCTGTATAACTCGTCTCTATACACGCTATCATAGGCAACTTTGAAATCGATGAAAAGGTGGTGCGTATCGATTTTATATTCATGGGTTTTTTCCAAGATCTGCCGTAGTGTGAATATTTGGTCAATGGTGGACTTTCCAGGCCTGAAACCGCACTGATAAGGACCTATCAGGTTGTTGACGATCGGTTTTAGGCGTTCACATAATACGGCAGACAGGATCTTATATGCGATATTTAGGAGACTTATACCTCTGTAGTTGGCGCAGTTCAGAGGGTCTCCTTTCTTCAGAATCGGGCAAACGATGCTGAGGTTCCATTCATCGGGCATACTTTCGTCCGACCAGATTTTACAGATGAGCTGGTGCATGCTCCTTACCAACTCATCTCCTCCTGCCTTGAAAAGTTCAGCGGCAAGGCCGTCGGCTCCAGCAGCTTTGTTGGATTTGAGTTTAGATATCGCTATCCCCACTTCATTATGATCGGGTTGACGGGAATTTTGACTGCCATAGTCACTGTTGAATGGCTCATTCTGCCTGACAGCGGAATATTGATCATCATCGACGTTTAACAGTCTGCAGAAGTGTTCCTTCCATATCCTCAGCACCGACTGCGATTCTACTACTATGTTACCATTTTCGTCCCTGCAGGCTTCTGTTCTGGCTTTGAAACCCTGGTATGTTCTTTTTACCCTTTGGTAAAATTTTCGAACATTATTCCTGCAATAAAGTCTCTCAATCTCCTCGCTTCTCATGCTCTTTTTTCTTCTTTCTGAGAAGTCGATGTTCCTCTTTTCTCCTGCGCACGTAGAGCTCGTAAGCAGCTCTAGTCCTTCTATGCAGCGCCGCTTTGTACGCCTTTTGTTTCGCTGCATGTGCTTCCCGGCATTCCTCATCAAACCAGGGGTTTCGTTGTGGTGGGTGAGAGAAACCCAGTACATCAGAGGCGGCATCTCTGACGGCTTTTTGGCAACGCTGCCACTGGTCTTCCGCATTTGCTGCTGGCGGCATAGGACTAAGATTGAGATTCGAAGAAACACGATCGGCAAAGGTTCTGACGGTCTCTTGCGATTGTAGCTTTTCGACGTCAAATTTCCTCACAGCATTTCGTTGATTTCGCTCCGTTGTGGATATCCGCATCCGTACCTTGGCTACAACTAGGTAGTGATCCGAGTCCACGTTGGCTCCTCGGAAAGTCCGGACACCCAGAATACTGGAAGAGTGCCTTGCGTCGATCGCAATGTGATCGATTCGGTTGACGATTTTTCGATCAAAGGAGAGCCATGTTCCTTTGTGGATATCGAGACGTGGAAACCGCGTACTAGCTACAACAAAGTTTCGCCCCGCCGCAAAGTCGATTAGCCTGAGTCCGTTGCCATAAGTACAATGACGCATAAAAGCTAGCACAAGGTAGTAGTCGCGTTTCAACCCGACATTAGCTTCTCCCTTGTTTCGGACGTCTAGGATACAATTTATGAAGAGTCCGCTAATCGCAATATGGTCAGTGTGGTAGAGTGTTCAATCCCTGTCAGCTGAGACCCAACTGATCTTGTGGCAGGCGTTGTGTTTAATCAACATACCTCCTATTCCATAAGTCCACATACCGTTTGTCATTGTCCTTCCAGTCTCTGAAGCCGTGAACTCCCATCATGTGTTTAAGCGTAGTGTTATTGCTTCCTACCAAGGTAGGTTGAAGTCCTGCAACACTTGGGTTGTTGACGGCACCTAATTGGCTGTCTTTCGTGTCACAACATTTGGAGCAGAACATTGTATGATTGTTTTTTTTTTCTGTCTGCCCATCAGTATCCGTTCAATATGAGGTTATCAAAATATGGGGCTGCTCCGTTCTCCTAGGATCAGCATCAGTCATATGCGGAAACGCTGAGAACGTCCAGCAATATGAATAGAGCAATATGTTCTTACATTACTCAGCCGCGTGAAGTCACATTCGAGTTGGAGGAATCGATTGTTTTGAGAGTTTTGTTTCAATAAGTCAAGGAGTATCTTAATATTCCAGAACCAAAATCATTGGCCGTTGTCGGTAGCCGAAGGTCGTCAACTAAATTTCAGTCCGTATCCGGACATATCAGATTACAAATACAAATATTTGGCGCAACAGCTCTTTAAAGTGCCAGGGCCTAGCTTCTCGCAACCACTCATGTTGTGTGCGTTATATTTTTCACATGAATAGAAGGGACCTACAGTTTAATGCCGAATCCGAACGGCGATTTAAGAAGCTTTTTCGTGACAACAATGCTCTCGGATGTTTGTCAGACGCTCGCGAGAGGTGGGACTGTGAAGAAACTTTTTGATATTTTCTAGGATTCGAACTTGGAACCTCATGCGTAGTGATCCGACATACTAACTACTTTCGCCACGGTGCCCACACGACATATCAGATTCATCTAGCAATTTAGACTCCGCAACAAGCACGGGCATTACTAGACACTGCTCCTTATTCTATCCCCATCACATTTTCTATGAAATGCGACGCTATAAAACAATATTCCACCGTTTCCGCGAGAGAGTTTACCGGCGCAAATTTTTAGCAATTTCTGTTTTTGTTGCTAAGTTTGACGCGAATTGACAATGTGGTCAGTGACGCTGGTAATACTTCTCGCTAGGAACACCCGTATCTGTGTGATGGGCCCTTAAGGTCACCCAATTATAGGTTTAATCAAAGAAATTCTAAAGGCAACCAATCCTCCCTTCATTTTATGATACGTACCATCATTGCAATTTCGCAGCTACTCGCAGATAGGACCTAGTTCCATGTACTTATGATTTTTATTATGTTCTCTGGATCGCTACGTGTGAGCATAGATCAGGGTTAGGGTAGGTATGTGGGTTCGCGTAGGGAGTACAAATCCTCCACACCACACTCAGGTCAGTACAGACCTGTACCCATAGGGGAAAGTAAGATGGATTCTCCTCGTTGTAAAATATATGAGGCGGTTAAAGTAATAGAGGTCTAAGTCATATTTATTCAGACCCATAAGTTTGACCTCTTTCTTACTAAAAAGTACGGAGGAACTGGTAAAATTTGACGTGCGCAAAGTTGCTTTCAAGCTGCAGGAAATCCTGCGAGACCGCACTTCAAAATTTAGTGGCCAGAATTGAATGAGCGCTTGAAGGAAAGAATACTCGATAGGTATATTCATCGATATTGAGGGTGCTTTTGACAATACCACTTTCGACTACATGTGCGACTCGGCCAGAATAGAACTTTGGTAGTGCATGCGGATTTTGGCCGATATGTTATGACAGTGGAAAAACAGGGGTTGTCCGCAAGGTGGCGTTCTGTCTCCATTGCTATGGTACATGGTGGTCGACTCTTTGTTAAACATTGCAAATCGTTTTAATGTCTACGCTCAGGCATATGCGGATGATCTCGCTGTACTTTCTGTCGGGCCGCACGCGACGGCCTGTGCTAACGCCCAGGCGGCTCTAGACATGATCGATGAATGGTGCACTAGGAGTGGGCTTTCGGTGAATCCTCTTAAAACTGAGGCTGTTCTCTTTACGAGAAGGAGGATTTTGACCGGTCTGACTCAGCCAGTGCTAAAAGGCGTCAAGCCAAATATCTGGGAGTGATTTAAGAATCATTCATTTAAGAAACTTCATTGGTCTAAACACGTGGAATCGAAAACATCCAAGGCGCTCTCAGTCTTCTGGTAATGTAAGGATCTACACGGCTATGATGCGACCATTCCTCGCATATGCGTCGGTTGTTTGGTGAAAGGGGCTCACGCGTGAACATAGGGTTGCCAATTGCGGCGAACTACAAAGAACCGCTTTTCTCGACTGCACGGGAGCTTCTCCAAGTACGCCTGGCTAACTTACCTTCCCTCGATACTTACCATATATCAAAGCTATCCATCGTCTTAGGCGGGGTGGTTTTTGGTATACTCCACACTGGAATTTTGATGAACTTGCGCGACACTTATCTAACGACTCCTGTCTTATGGATATGCCGTCTGATGCAATGACACCAGAACTTCAGCAGATGCGCAGAGCAGAGCAGAGCTGAGCAGAGTCGACTTTCCTCGTGCTCAGGACTGGCTTCGGCTAGAGCAGTCGTATTTTCACGGACGGTTCCAAAACCAGTCAAGGGTCTGATGCTGGTGTCTTCGTGGAAGTTGACAACATTATACTCCTTTTCTCGTTAGACAAATATGCGTCTGTTTTTCAAGCGGAAACTTATGCAATTTTAATGGCCATGAACTATGTTGTGGAGAACAGATGTAAGAGTCGTAGGCTTAAGGCCTTGCTTAACCCTTTAAAAATTTCCCTAATAGTTCGTGAAACTAAAAATTCTTTAAACTCGATCGCAAGGCTGAATTCTCTGTCTCTTATCTGGGTCCAAGGTCACACTGGGATCTTGGGGAACGAGATGAGATTGCTAGACAAGGCTCAGAGGAGGTTTTCTCAGGCCCCGAACCCGCGTTGGGTCTCCCTGCGGCCTCGTCGGTTAGGGCTTCCATTGACGATTGGGTCTCTCACGAGCACAATAGTGTGTGGCATAACTCTTCCTTTGGATAGCAAACTACTAACAAAGGCCTCGTAGGGGCAGCATCTCCAGATAGGTGCTGGTCCGCTAAGTAACGAGAAGGAGCCACTGCAGCCGAAAACCTAGCAGCTGTTAGTAAGCCCTACTCCCACCTCCTCATGGTGCCATCTGGGAA
This sequence comes from Brachypalpus laphriformis, assembly GCA_945910035.1. Classification (NCBI taxonomy): domain Eukaryota; kingdom Metazoa; phylum Arthropoda; class Insecta; order Diptera; family Syrphidae; genus Brachypalpus; species Brachypalpus laphriformis. The sequence continues at coordinate 147,092,672 of OX246755.1, forward strand.
TTTCTTCGGAAACTGCTAACGGGAGAGGACGAATGGCGAGCTTTCTGCGCCGAAAAAACAGGATAAGTGTCGGTTGGTCTGTGGTCCAGCGAGCCGCAACCGTAAAACAAATTATTGCTCCGAAACGGAAACTATCGCCTCGGATATGGACTGATAATTTGTTGACGATCTTTGGCTATCGAACACGGACAACGATCGGATTCTGGAACGTTAAGACCCTCCTGAATTCACTCAAGGAAGGGCTTTATAACGCCAGATTCCTCCAATTGGAGCGCGAATACGCACGGTATAAAATCGACATCTTAGGGCTGAGCGAGATAAGATGGTACGATGCTGGGGAATACATCTCACCAACAAAAAGCACTGTCATGCTCTCTACTCCGGTAAACCAGCTGGAAGTGCACGGAGTTCCAGAGTAGGACTCATGGTAACTCCAGCAGCAGGTAGTAGCCTCATATCCTGGAAACCCCATAGTGACCGGATATTAACAGCTATGTTCCAGAGTAGAGTTAGAAAAATGACCATCATAGGATGACCAAAAGGATGACTTTTATAGCCACTTAAGAGTAGCCTACAACCAAACACCTAATGGGGACATCGTAATGGTGATGGTAGATCTCAATGCCAAGGTGGGGAGCTACAACACCATGCTTAAGCAGGTGATGGGGCGTCACGGCATGGCAGACCGTAATGACAATGGTGAGCGGTTTGTGGACTTCTGCAATACCAACCGCGTAGTCATCGGAGGTACGCTGTTTAAGCATAATACCTGCCATAAGATCAGTTGGGTGTCTACTGATAGGCAACGAACATCCAACCAGACCGAACACGTTGCGATCAGTCGCCACTTTAGAAATTGTCTCCTGGACGTCGGATAAGAACGAGATCACCATCTTATGGTAGCTCATTTACGCCTTCGTACTGCATCCGTCAACAGATACCGCTCAAACCTACTTAACATCACCAGGTTTAATATCGACAGGCACTTGGGGAACAGTGCGCCAACAGTTCAGGGACCATCTTGCCTTAGAAGCAAAAGCAATCAGCAGCATATTGCAAGAGAACATGGATGATCACTGGAGTGCTGTGAAAAATGCTTTAGCGACTGGGGCACGTATGTCGGTAAAAAGCAGAAATACCACCGCACATGGCTTTCTACAGACATCTGGGGACGGATCGATGAGCGTACAGCAATCAAGGCTCGAATTGCAATGGCCTCAGCAGTAGAGAGAGCCGAGCTTAAAGCCCAATACCATGCGAAGAAGAAAGAAGTGCAGCGTAGTGTGAGACGTGACAAACGTCAATATGTCAACTCACTGGCCTCAAGGGCTGAAGAAGCAGCGAGTAGGTGCGACAGTAGGACTGTTTAGAGCATCACTTACGAGCTCATTGGTGGTCGAAACTCCAAACAACATCCAGTGAAGAGTCTAGACGGTAAACTTCTGATTTCGGATGAGGATCAGCTCACTAGATGGAGAGAACATTCTGCTACAGTGCTGAATCCTTTAGACGATGGCGGTATGATCTTGAATTCGAATGAGCAGTTCGAAGCAACAAATTCCCGAATTCGCACCGTACCTCCCAGTAAAACTGAAATAATAACAGCAATCAAGTCCCTCAAGAAGAACAAAGCGGTGGGTATTGATGGCATCCCTGCCGAGCTATTTCAAGTGGCGCCAAATACATCAGCAGTTTTGCTGCATCTGCTAATACGGAGAGCTTGGGATAGTGAACAATTTCCACAGGAGTGGAAAGCTTCCAAAGAAGGGAAACTTGATGGAGTGCTGTAGCTGGAGAGGTATATGTGTTCTTCCAGCCATAGCCAAAATAATAGCTAGAATAATTCTGGAACGGATTAAAGAACATTTAGATTCAACTCTCGACGTTGATCAGGCAGGCTTTCGCGCTGGATCCTCCTGCATCGACCACATAAACCTTTACGGATCATAATCGAACAATGCGTTGAGTCCAGGTCTCCGCTACATTTACTGTTTATCGACTTCGAGAAGGCTTTCGACAGCTTGAATCGAGATGCTATCTGGTTGGCCTTGCGCAGGAAAGGCATTCCAGAAAAACTTATAGGCTACTTACGAGGGTGGCAAGTGTCACGTCCTGCACAATGGTAAGGTGTCGGACGATTTTGAAGTTCAAAGTGGAGTACGTCAAGAGTGCATACTGTCCCTACTATTGTTCTTGGTGGTTATCAGCGATGTACTCCGTGCAACATTAACGGAAGCTAATTATGGAATTCGTTGGACGGTGACATCTTACCTTAAACACCTAGATTACTTCGACGATGTTTGTCTACTTTCACATCGGATAATGGATCTTCATTTGATGGCCCAAAATCTAGAAGCTGAGGCAAACAAAGTGGGGCTAAAAATAAACACAAAAGCCCTGACCACTTCTAAGACCCGCGCTCAACTTAACATTGTTTCCGGCAAGTCGAGAAAGTCGATAACTTTCTATATTTAGGATGTGTCGTCTTGGCTAATCGCGGTGGCACCGAACGGGATGTGCGCAGCAGAATCGGGAAGGCTAAAGCTGCGTTCGGAATGCTGTCCAAAATCTGGAGAAGCAATGTTATTAGCTTAAGAACCAAGCTACGACTGTTCCGCTCCAACGTAGAATCAGTGCTGCTTTATGGGTGCAGTACCTGGAAGGTGGACATCATTACCATACGCAAGCTGCAAGTCTTCGTAAATATATGCTTAAGAATCATCTTGAGGATTTTTTGGCCGAACCACATCTTCAACGAACAACTTTATCTGAGAACGGGCCAAGAACCTATAAGCATTAATATACGAAGAAGAAAGTGGCAATGGATTGGAAACATCCTACGGCGCGAAGACAACTCCATTGCGAAATACGCCATGCAGTGGTATCCGCTCACCCAGGCAGGCAGAATAGCAGGACGCCCTAGGCAAACGTGGCGCAGAACAGTTGAGGAGGAATCGAGCTCTTTAGGAATGAGTTGAAGGCAGCTCAAACGCGTTGCAGAACTCCGAACACGATGGCGCGCAGGCGTGGTTGACGCCCTATGCCCCCCGAGGGGTTAAACGATATAAGTAAAGTAAGTAAGTATGACTCTTCCGGATGCAGGTTAACTAAACGTATGCTCCCGGACGTCTGTAAGAAATCAGCGCCATTCTTGTTGTGTTTCAGCAGAAAAGACTGTAGATAACTTATTGGCGTCTTGACAGGCCACTTTGCTTTCGCCAAGCATCTTAACGTGCTGGCCTTGAGTGACACTACAATCTGAGATGCTTGTGGAGAGAGCGACGACACCGCGGAACATTATGTCTGTGAGTGCCCGGCCTTTGCTCGTACTCGTATCAGGTGGCAGATCCTCGGTGCTGGTGTGGCTTTCTTAGAAAGACAAGGAAATTCCGATATAATGGACCAGTTGCATGTGAGTGCTCCAGTTGAGCGTTTCCTATCACAAAAAAAAGTCATACTTAGCTCATGTTGAGAACTTGAGACTTTCACCGCTGTAACTTACAACATAATCCCCGTTTTCTATATTTATCAAACTTGTACTGCCATCTGTCGACGGAGTAGTGAAATTATAACTTACTTCACATTTTCATGCAACAGTTCGGCATGTGCAGCATCATGTCTGGACTTACACCAACATTTTTGAGAAGTGACTTACGCCACTATGACCTTACCCGCCTCATGTATGTACATATATGTACTTGTACAAATCTTAATAGAAAGCATTTATTACTTACTATGCCCGATATACAAATCATTCGGAGAATGAAATAAAGTATAGTAAGTAAAGTGAGGGGCTTAGCGACAAACGAGGGCAAAACCAAATATATGCTGTCAACAAGAAGGGAAAGCCAACAGCGACGAATTGGGAAAAACGTCACCGTGGGCAGCTATAACTTCGAGGTAGTAAGGGACTTTGTCTACCTTGGCTCTGCTATAAATTCTACAAACAAGATCAGCGCAGAAATCAATCGAAGAATAACTCTTGCCAATCGCTGTTTTTTTTGGGCTTATAAGGCAATTCAACAGTAAAGCCTTATCTCGAACAACTAAGGAGACTCTATATAAGACCTTGATCATCCCAGTCCTGCTTTACGGCGCTGAAACATGGACTTTATTAAAAGAGGATGAAGATATCCTTGGTCGCTTCGAGAGAAAAATTCTTCGTAAGATTTTCGGTCCCGTTTGCGTTGACGGGTTTTGGAGGAGAAGATCCAATCACGAACTATACGAGCTGTACAGCGACATCGACCTAGTCAAAAAACTGCGTATTGGATGTCTGAGATGGCTAGGACATGTAGAGCGAATGGACACCAACGCTCCAGCCCACAAAGTCTTCGAATCTAACCCCGAGGGACGACGCAGTAGAGGGAATCATCGCCGTAGGTGGCGCGCACAAGTTCGAGGGGACCTCGACCAACTTGGAGTGCGCAATTGGAGGCAATTAGCTAAAGACCGAGTTAAATGGAGAGGCTTGTTGGTTGAGTCCCAGGTTCACCCCGAACTGTAGCGCCACCTAAGTAAGTAAGTAAGTAAAGTCAGTGGACGGATGGATTCAGTCTTAGTGCCGAAACTCTTCTTGCCAGTTCGTCGGATTTCTCTTTGCCTGGTATACCCTCATGTCTTGGGACTCAGCATAGTTTTACCTTGTGCTGTATTCCAAGAACCTTGAGCTCTTCTCGACAGCACTTCACAAGCTTCGGTTTTATTTCCGTAGGAGATATTGCTTTCATTGCTATCATTTCATAGCACCGATTTCAGCTTAGCTTATCACCAGTCTCTTACCAAACTCATATGTACATTTTGACCAAAAATAAACAAGAAAACCATTCAAAACATAAGTTGAATACTTAAAACCCATTTTATTGAATTCTTATTGATTCCTTATACAACATATAAATATATAAAAAGATGCCTTTAAAAGTAAGTTACAATTATCCTTAAAACTAATTATTATTAAGTATTAAATTTTCAATTACAAAAGAAATTATTCAATTTTGTGATGGATTACGCTTGTGCGGTTACATTTCATTTTTTTATTTTTAAAAGAATTTTATTTTTTAATGAATGTGCGTTCTCTTATAAGTGCGTGTATATACCGTTCTTTCTTTTATTTATATGAATTCATAAGTGGTACACATAATTACAAAACTGGATACAATACTCTTTCCTTATATGAAGTTGAAATGAAAAAAGAAAAAAATACATACAATTATAAAAATTAATTACAATCGACAAAAGACACGTCCAACGAAATAAAAGGACACTTGTTGGAGGAGATATGAAATTTATATCTTCCCTTTCGAGTCGGTACCCTCTGTTGTGGTCGCTCCACTAGGTGTTGGCTTTTGCACGTAAACAATTTCAGCATATTCTGTTGAATTCTTTGATGGAATCGGTTGGTTATCTGATGGCTTCAAAACTAGTTCAGCATAGACGAGTTGTTTCTCTTCCTGGAAATAGAAAGTCATAAAATTAAAAAAACGTGCACTTTGCTTGTGGAATATGAAATAGTTTTGGAGGATTTTGCATTAGTTTTGGGGAAATTTTAGAAAGAATATTTGAGAAAGTACTTTTATAAAATGCAAGGTTCAGCTTAAATCGAAATAATACTAAGGAACCATTTGGAAACGGTTTGGGATCTGTCGCAGATGAGATGGCTGAGAAAACTATAAAAAATGCAGAAAGCTTCCCCTATATTGAATATATTACACTTATACGAGAACATGTACAACATACGTATATTTAAGAGAATAAGGCAAATTCTAACATAATTTGAATAATTAGGTGTCATTAGAAAGGTTCCCACCTCAATATATGTTTTGAACATGGGAAAACATGCCCCTTTTCATATTCCATCGCACATCGTTTGAAAGAGCTTTCCACGCTGACTACGGGTGGTTTAGACCTGAGATGTATCACACAATTTATTTGACATTTACTGCTGTTTATATACATGTTCTACATACAACTAACACCAGATTTAGCGCATTGAAAAAGTCGGTGGGATCGGCTAGTATCTTTTAAATGCTTACAAGAGATACAGTTGCTTACTTAGACAACTAGCTACTTGCTTACTTACGAAGGTGACGCTGCACTCCGGTTTGGATCAAGGCAAACAAACCTCTCCAGACCAGGTTACGAGCCAGCTGTCTCCAGTTACGTACGCCAAGTTGGCTGAGGTCCCTCTACACTTCTTTGCGACACCTGCTGCAAGGTCGTCCTCTACTGCGCCGTCCATCCGTCGTGGATCAGAAGACTTTGCAGGGTATACTTTCGTCCGACCAGATTTTACAGATGAGCTGGTACATGCTCCTTAGTACCAACTCATCTCCTCCTGTCCTAAGAAAGGCTACCTATATTACCATTTTCGTCCCTGCAAGCATCTGTTTTGGCTTTGAAACCCTGGTATGTTCTTTTTACATTCTTCTTCTTCTTCTTCTTCTTCCTTTTATCAGCGAGGTTAAGATCCGAAAACATGGGATCATAACCCTCCCACTTCACCGCATTTCTACTGATCCGCCTGTGGGGTTCGCTTATTTGACCTCAGAAAATATCGGCAGGCCTGCCGATTTTGGATCACTCCGTTACTGAGGCCAATGAAATTTCGATGTCGTCGCATTTGTCTGATCCAGGCGTTTATAGACCTGCCTTTCCTACATCGCGATGTCTTTGGAACGTGCATTGATATTGCCTTTTTAACAGGGTTCAAATGATCTCTTCTTTGAACGTGGCAAAACCAGCTGAGCCGGTCGCGCGAAACGAAACGAAACGATGGTTTCCTTGATGTGAAAGCTTCCACGGATCTTCGAATTTCTCATTCGATCAAGCTTTGTCACTCCTGCTGTCATGCGAATCATCTTCATCTCAGCTGCCGTTAATTTACTCTCATACGTTTTGTACATCGTCCAACATTGTGAACCGTATGTGAGCGCTGGACGCACAACTGCGGTGTAGAGTCTTCCTTCAACTTAGGTGGCATTTTTCTGTCACAGAAGACATGGGAATTTTCTCGCCACTTCATCCACGATACGCTTACGCGATGATTGATGTCGTCCTCACAGGTCGCTTTGCTATTGATCATAGATCCCAAACATTTAAACTTTTCGCACTTGGGAAGCACTGTTCCATTTAAATAAATGTCTGGAATAGGCCTGAGTGGATCAGAGGATCCGATATGTTCTTTTTACCTTTTGGTAAAATTTCGAAACATAATTGGTATAAAAAAGTCTTTCAATCTCCTCGATCGAACGCTTCTTATGCTTCGTTTTCTTCTTTCTGAGATGTTTTCCTTTCCTCCCTTATTTATAGAGCTCGCGAGCAGCTCTAGTCCTTTTATGTAGCGCCACATGTGCTTTCCGGCATTGTACTCTTATATCAAACTAGAGTTTCGTTATGGTGGCCGAGAGAAACCAAATATATGGAGGCGGCATCTTTGACGGCTGATTGCCAACGTTTTCACAGGTCTTTCTCCTTTGCTACTAGCAGTATAGTACTAAGAATAAAATTAAGAGAGACTCGATCGGCAAAGGCTCTAGTGTTTTCGTTGATTTCGCCCCATTCTAGATATCCGCATCCGTAGCTCGGCTACAACTAGGTAGTGATCCGAGTTCACGTTGACTCCTCGGAAAGGCCGGACACCCAGAATACTGGAAGAGTGCCTTGCGGCGATCGCAATGTCATCGATTAGGTTGAGAGTTTTTCGATCAAATGAGAGCCATGTTCCCTTGTGAATATCGAGACATAGGAACCGCTTACTAGCTACGATAACGTTTCGTCCCGCCGCAAAGTCAACTACCCCGAATCCGCTATCGGATGTAGTGTCGTCCAGGCTGTGCTTTTCGACCATGCTACTTAAGACGTCCTCCTTTCCTAGCTTTGCGCTAAAATCACGAAGAACAATTTTAACGTCGTGGCTAGGGCATTGCTCATTCGTCTTGTCAAAGAGCTGGTAGAAGTCATCCTTTGTGGCGTCGTCCATCTTCTCATGAGGGGCGTGAGCCCATATTAGGCTAATGTGGCCGAATTTGGCCTTGATACGGATAATCAAGAGGCGCTCGTTCACATGCCGGAAACTCAAGACTTCTTCCCTAAGTCTGCCTCAAATAACAAACCCGCACCCGAATAAACTCTGTCCTTGCTGTCTGTAGCAATCGCCGTAGTAAATGTCGGAGATTTTCATCCTCATTTTTCCCTTTAAATCCCTAACGTCAAGGTGAATAAAACATACAGAATTGAATAGGAGTGTCATATCGCTTATAAGGCTTTTCCATAATATTTTTCTTCCTTAATGAATTTGAAAAAGAAACAAGTGAAATTTTTCAAAGGATTCATCCCGCTGTCTGTAGTAGTCTACCTGTCAGAAAGAATACCAAATGGCATTCCGTTTGTTTTTTTTTGTTGTTTTGTCTCATACGCATCCACGAATATGTACGTATGAACATTCATATCGTTCAGCATTGTAAACAGAGTTTATTGTCCTGGCTTTTGCGCAAATTGAATTACAAGAAGCTGCGGGAATCCTTTGTGTGAATTTGTTTTTACTTGATTTTGTAATCTTCTTCGCAGTAGTTGGTACAAAGGTAAGGTTTATTTACCTCTAGAGAAGCCATGAGAACTGGTAGTGTGCGCTGTGAGGATTATTGGAAATGTAGACATAAACAGTTTTCTTACGAATTGCTTTACTTAGGTGGCGCTACAGTTCGGGGTGAACCTAGGCCTCAACAAAATTGTATTGCTTTGCAATACAAAATTTAATAAGATACATTCAATGAACCCTAAATTGGTAAAAGTACATGGAAGCAGCGGCAAGGTTATCTGCTTTGCAGAATTTGGGAGATTTTTAAGAAAAATAGCAAATATTATCCTACGTAGATTATAGGTTCGAAGAAAATGTCCTGTAGTGAATCAATTTATGCGAATGAAGAATTAAGTGTAAAGTCCTGATTACCTTGGTCAGTTAAAATACAGGCACTGGTTCCTGCAAACGATTAATGGGTAGGTCCGAGGTTTATACGCTTTCCAAAAAAAATGACTTCGACGAGGGTGTTGCTGCAGCTTAAATGAAAAATTTACTGAGCATTTCAGAAGAACTGATCACACCTAAGAATACATTTTTAAATCCAATCCAATTGCAAAGAATATTCGAATTCATAGACTTTCGCGAAAGTAGTGATGGCATACATTTCCAAAGGTATATGTATTCTTCGATCATATACACCGTGTACACGTAGGATTAAATTTGAATTGACCTGCATGTAAACGCGAATAGAATCTAAAAACTCTTAACTCGATCTAAGTATAAGAATTCATGGTATTAGATTGAAATATGCTCAAACGGAAGTGCATGCGATTATATGAAAACACAGGCGTTTGCACTTAGCTGAGGCTTACCAACTGCTACTCTGAGCCTCCAACCGCTGGGTGCATAGTACCTTGATCCAAGGAATGGTAACCAACCCCGTTTGGAAGATCTTTGGCGGCAGCAGATGAGAGAGGGAAAAAAGCTCTCTTACTAGAGCACTTCTTCTTGCTCCAGGCGGAAGCCGACGAATTCCCTTGATGGAGTCAACGGTGGCGTCTACAGTTCCAGTTAGACTGAACTTAGTGAATACTTTGCGCGAGCTCCTTCGACATATTCGGATCACAGATCGGTAAGGGATTTGCAAGGTTAGTCAGGACCTTAGAATAGAGATGGCAGCGGAGGAACTCTTAGTTAGCCAACGGCGGCGCTCGTAACCCTGTGGTGGACCACTGGCACCGGTATTCCCGTTCCCAGATCCTAGGGGTATAAGGAACTGGCTCTCTAAGTTCGGGGTTGTGCCGTCGGATTAACTTTTCTACCACTTAAGAAACTTATGGTTATGAAGCAACCAACAACTTCGGATACGGATAATTTAACTGTTGACGACCCGAGCAAACGTAAAAAGGGGCAACGATCTTCATGTCTGCACGTGGAATGTTAGGTCCCTCTACAAACCACGCGCAGCCGAACAACTTGCGGATGCCCTAGACTGCTGCAAAGCAGACATTACCGCCATCCAAGAAGTGCGATGGGATGAGCACTGCAAAAGGAGGATGAAAAAATGACACATCTACTACGGCGATTGCTACAGACAACAAAGACAGTGTCTATTCGGGTGCGGATTTTTCATTGGAGGCAGACTTAGGCAAGAAGTCTTGAGTTTCCGGCATGTGAACGAGCGCCTCTTGACTATCCGTATTAAGGCTAAATTCGCCAGCATTAGCCGAGAAGGTGGACAATGCGACAAAGGATGACTTCAACCAGCTCTTGGACAAGACGTATGAGCAATGCTCAAGCTACGACGGTAAAATTGTCCTAGGTGATTTTAACGCCGTGGTGTAAGTGGTTAGTGTGTCGGATCACTACGCATGAGGTTCCAAGTTCGAATCCCAGAAAACACCAAAAAGTTTTTTCACGGTCCCACCTCTCGCGAGCGTCTGACAAACATCCGAGAGTATTGTTGTCATGAAAAAGCTTCTCAAATCGCCGTTCGGATTCGGCATTAAACTGTAGGTGCCTTCCATTCGTGTGAAAAATATAACGCACACAACATGAGTGGTTGCGAGAAGCTAGGCCCTGGCACTTTTAAAGAGCTGTTGCGCCAAATATTTGTTATTTTTTATTTTTTTTTGATTTTAACGCAGAGCTAGGAAAGGAGAAACATCAACTCCACTATCGGAAATAGTTTAATTAGAAAATCAGTTACCAGGGGGACTCCTCAGGGAGGCGTTATCTCAGCCCTCCTCTAGGTTCTAGTCATCGATGGGATACTTAAAGATCTAAGCAATACAGGCATAAGTGTCACTGCTTACGCGGACGACACGTGGCGATTTTAGTCCAGGGCAAATTCCTTGACACATTAAGTGAAATTATGAAATCAGCTCTTAATAGTCTCGAAAAATGGGCTAGAGGGTGTGGACTGCACGTCAACCGATAAAACAGAATTAGTACTCTTCAGCAAAAAATACTTCAGAAAATAATTCAGGGGTGGAGCTTTCCCTTTCGGAACGTGTAAGATATCTTGATATCATGCTAGATAGTAAACTATATTGGAAAGAGTCCGCAAGGCTCCGCAGGGAAAAAATGGGACCTAAAGCCAGCAATGATGCACTTTCTATACATTATGATAGTCAGACCCATCCCAACGTATGGGGCTTTTGGGTGGTGGAGGGCAACGAATATGAAAAACACACGGGATATATTGGCCATGGTACACAGAACAACTTGCATTGCCATCACAGGTGCTCTACGCACAACACCTACGGCTGCACTCAATGTATTTCTGTATCTTTTACAACTAGACGTACGATTCAAAGTACAAGCGGGCAACAGTGCGCTTCGGCTCACTAACGTAGGTCTCTTCATGACTTATAACGTAGGACATAGCTCCATTCTCAAGGAATCATTCTCCGAAATCCCTGACGAATCGGACGATATCCTTGGCACACTAGACTTCGAAACACCATACGAAGTAATGTATCCTATTATAGAGTACTGGCGAAGGAAAACAGTCTCTGTCCATAACGAGATTGCAATATACACAGATGATTCTAAGACCAGAGAGGGCATGGGGTCAGGTATTTACTTGAGAGATACGAACCTACAGGTGGCCCTGAGACTTCCGGACACACGTGTGTTCCAAACAGAGGTTCCAGCTGTACTTAAAGCTGCGGAATTACTTGAGATGATATCAATATCTAACAAGAATATCGCAATCTATGTTACATTGACAGTCAGCCTGCGCTAAAGGCGCTAGAGTCTTACGTCGCCAAATCTGAGATAGTCAGGAACTGCCGCACATATCTTAGGGCATTAAGCTATTACGAATGTTGCACGTCGTATTGAAGCAGGTGAAAAGATTTTTTTAATTTGTTCAGCAATAGGTCTTGCAAAATCCACTAATAAAACAATACGAAATAATAAAGACAAAATCGAGGCATTTGTACAAAATCGAAAAAGAAGTGATATTATGGAGAAAATGAAAAAATTGCTCATCCTATAGATGGAAGACAACAACAAAAGAAAGATGCCAATGAATCAAATGATTATTCAAGAAAAGGCTTTGTCTAAGAAGCCGACAGCTGGAATGTCATTGTAAATGAGCGTTGGGATGGCAGGCGAGGTGGAATTTTTAATATTTTTGACGTGTGTCCAATCCACTGCCAATTTCGTCGTTGGATGGTTGTGCATATTGGTTTCTGACCCGTTCTCTCGTGTTTGCTAGAGATACGACTTGTCCAGAAAATCCTTAAGATATTGCGCAGGCACCCCTTAACGAAGGGAGACTCTATATAAAACTCTGATCATCCCAGTCCTGCTTCACGGCGTTGAAACATGGACTTTATTAAAAGAGGATGAAGAAAGAGAGAAAAAATCTTCGTAAGATATTCCGTCCCGTTTGCGTAGACGGGTTTTGGAGGAGAAGATTCAATAACGAACTATACGAGCTGTATAGCGACATCGGCCTAGTCAAAATAAAACTGCGTATTGGACGTCTGATCCGGCGATCGGACCTGCAGATTCTTCAAATCTAACCCGGAGGGACGACGCCAAATACACCTCGACCAACTTAGAGTGCACAACTGCAGGCAACTAGATAAAGACCGAGCTAAATGGAGAGGCTTATTGGTTGAGGCCCAGATTCATTCGGAACTGTAGCACCACCTAAGTAAGTAAGTACCCATTAACGAACGTTTGCAGCTTTCTGGTGATAATAGTGGTCACTGTTCCTCAGTGGAGGAATGCTCAGGAGATTCGTTCGCCAAAGTTCATTAGCAATGCTCATGGCCAGCTTCTTGTGGATGACGACAAAATTCTGCAGAGGTGGCGGCAGTATTGTGAAGAACTTTTAAATGAAGAGTTTCTCCGGCTATACTTTTCAAGAGCCACCCCTAACTGTGAAGAAATACCCGACATTACAGTCAAAGAAGTTAGTGAGGCGGTCAAATACTCCAAAAAACGAAAAGCGGTTGGGCCAGACGAGATACCCTCTGAGTTCTGGAAAAAGATGGGAGACATCGGGTTCAGATGGCTCAGAATTCTCCTCTCCAAATTCGTGAGAGGTGATCCAATGCCGAATCAATGGAGGGAAAGTTACCTCCTCCCTGTATACAAAGGGAAGGGTGATACACGAAACTGCGATAACTACCGTTCGATCAAGCTGATGTCACACACCATGAAGATCGTTGAGCGGGTGGCCGACTGCGAAAAATAATACGGCTATCTGATGATCAGTGCGGGTTTGTCGCGGATAAATCAACCACAAATGCAATCCAAAGTATAAGGATCATAATGGAAAAACATCGTGATTCCTTAAGGGATTTGCATATTGTATTGGTTGACTTTGAAAAGGCATTCAACAGACGACCACGAGATCTGATATGGCTGGCGCTAAAACATCGAGGGGTTCCTATGTACAGATGATCATGGACATGTACGAAGGAGCAAAGACAAGAGTAAGATGCCCCGCTGGAGTAACCGAAGAGTTCCCAATCAAAGTCAGGGTGCTCTTTATTACAGTCCTTGATTATCTGCTTGAAGGTAAAGTGATGGACCCCAAGGTACATCAGTTATTCTTTGCTGACGATGTAGCCATCATAAGTGAGGATCCTACATCCCTGCGACGAGCACTTGATGTGTGGGTGGACGTTCTGGAGGGAAATGGGTATCGCATTAGTTCAAAAAAGACAGAGTACTTGTGCTGCCTGTTCTCTGATCCACTCAGGCCTATTCCAGACATTTATTTGAATGGAACAGTGCTTCCCAAGTGCGAAAAGTTTAAATATCTGGGATATATGATCAATAGCAAAGCGACCTGTGATGACGACATCAATCATCGCGTAAGCGTGGGTTGGATGAAGTGGCGAGAAAACTCCGCTATCTTCTGTGACAGAAAAATGTCACCTAAGTTGGAAGGAAGGCTCTACACCGCAGTTGTGCGTCCAGCGCTCACATATGGTTCACAATGATGGACGATGTACAAAACGTATGAGAGTAAATTAACGGCAGCTGAGATGAAGATGATTCGCATGACAGCAGGAGTGACAAAGCTTGATCGAATAAGAAGTTCGAAGATCCGTGGAAGCTTTTACATCAAGGAAACCATCCTACAAAAATAGAGCGCGACCGGCTCAGCTGGTTTTGCCACGTTCAAAGAAGAGATCATGCACGTTCCAAAGACATCGCGATGTAGGAAAGGCAGGGCTATAAACGCCTGGATCACACAAATGCGACGACATCGGCATTTCATTGGCCTCAGTAACCGTGTGATCCAAAATCGGTCAAATAGGCGAACCCCACAGACAGATCAGTAGAAATGCGGTGAAGTGGGAGGGTTGTGATCCCTTATTTTCGGATCGTAACCTCGCTGATAAAAAGGAAGAAGAAGAAGTACTGGTCACTCTCCAGATACTGCCTCCATATAAGAGCACGGATTCAACGTTGGAACGGAACAGACTTAGCTTGGTGTTCGAACTGATTACATTGCTTCGCCATATTTTGGACAAACATCACGAACGCGGACTTTGCTTTAGTTATCCTGTTGGTTATATCCAGTTCGGTTCCACCATTGGTCGAGACAATACTTCCAAGGTACTGGAAATCCGCTACTTTCTCTACTGGTTGTCCAGCAATGCATATTTGAGCCAAAATGAGCCCATCTGTCGGAACTTAATGCCTACGCAGAACATCCGAACACCTATTCTCACGTCTACACAATTTCTGCTTGTATGATAATAAAATTAAAAATGGCAAATATTGATTTAAGATTTCCCCAAAAGCACTTACCTTGCTATTCGTAAAAGTAAAATATTCTACGAAAAAGAAAACATTTAATCCTTACCTTTGGTTCATTGTCGTTTCCAGGTTTTGAACCCTCAGGTGCTCTTACACCATCCTCTCCAGTTGACGCTGTCATCGCCCTATTCGATTCGCCCAGGTTCTGTTCATCCTCTGTGGTAGTGGTGGCGGCCTGGTCTGTTGCCAAAGTAGAATCCTTTTTGGATTTTTCATTCCTTCTCATGAATAACGATGTGAACGATGGTAATCTCTGCGACTTGGCAGCATGCGACTTTGTCTCAGTCTTAATGTCGGCACTCTCTGTGTCGCTACTAGATTCAAAATATTTGTTTTGTTTACCTGTTCTTTTTTCTTTCACTGTTTGCTTAGTTCTACAGTACAGTAAACAAAAAAAAAAGTACACCCAGCAACAAAAAAAAAAACAACAATTTTTTTTCAAGCTAAAAACAACATTTGAACGCACACACATAGATACCCCACAAAAGATGCAGATACAGATTTTCAAAGAGAACCATTTAAATTAATTAACAAAATACGAGTACTATCCAACACCAATTTATTTTACATAAAACAAAAAAATATAAAAAAAAACTGTACAAAGCAAAGGATCATCATCCGACCGTCAGGACTACATGCTGACGACGTCGAAACTTACGAGCATTCATCTCAGTAAAGTATAAAATATTTTACTCCTGCTTACAAAAAAAAAAAAAAAAAATAGGATAATGTAATATTATAAAAGACGACTGGGAAAAAAAAACGGGATATGCGGAGGAGGTTCGCGCGGCAATTTAATTAATTTTTCTTTCCCCGTCCGCCAGTATGTCTGCGCTGTGTTGCCTGTTGTTTGTCCATTCCCTTTCCTTTGGCAGTACATATATTATCCTTACTACTACTTTGCCTTGCGGTTCCGAGCACTAAAGATACATTTATTCGGATATTGTAATATTGTGTTATTTACAATCTCCGGTTGTATTCTCCTTCTCCATCGTTGCTGTTATTGTATGAGGAATTGGGATACAAAAAAAGGTAATTAAGATGAGACTATAATAATGAGAAGTGGTGGACTGAATACGGTCTGGATAGTCTGGAACAACGGCGATTATATTTGTAGATTTGTTCGTGTGTTAGGATGTAGGATATGAGCAGCAGTGCTTGAGAGAGAGAATAGACAATTAGGCAATGAAGTGCTTCTAAGTGTTAAGCTGAAGAAGCGGAAGATAGTGTGTGTTCGTGCTGTTAGGAGAAATCAAAAGGATATCCTGGTATTGTTCTAAAGCATTTGCCACTTAGGGGCGAGAGTTCATTCTTTAAGAAAATAGAAACGCGTTCAATAAAATCATAAACAGAAGTCGTCTGGAATTTGATGTGGGGTTTTGTTATAACTGATAGATCTTCCAATAGGGATAACTTTGCAACCGTAATGTCATTTCTAACAATTCTTTCACATTTATATTCAGTATCAAAGCTGTTGCTTTTCAATTTTAAAGGGGGACCCATTTAGAGATTTTGGGGAACCATTTCTGTGAAAAAGGAACCACCGGAAAAGTATCAAAAAGGTATGCAAATTATGTATGCAACATTTGCTATGAAGTTGTAATAGAATGCACATATTGTTTAGCATAGGTATTAAAATGTACCTTATTATATTTGTGCCTTGCAAATTTAGCTTTAAAATCTGGGGAGCCATTTTGAGATATGGGGAGCCCAGTGCTCAGCAGAGCAGCCAAAAGCTCCTAAAGTAGCGCTTCCAACAGCGCTGTTCAGTATTGTTTGACAAATCATCGTGAATAGACAAACATCAGAAGATCGCTTCCGTATCATTCAAAACAATTTGGAAGTCGGTCTGCGATTGGCGAAAGGTATAGAAGATTAAGTGGTTTTTTTTTTGTTTTCATAATCAACCAACTGAGTTCGCTATTTGTCGTATTGTGGATGAATTTCATATCGCATACACTCTACGGGGACGCAAAGCCAACAACGTGTCAACATAATGTGCACCCAGAAGAAAATGTAGCCACTGTAAGTGTCAGTGTCAATTTCGAGACAGATATGGCATAAGCTGAATCAAAAATGTAGTGCCGATCTGGTCAAGTTAAAGCGTACACAAATCAGCTGCGTTGTCGGTGTTCTCACTGGACACTATCTTATAGGCCAACACGCCAAAAGACTTGGTCTCTTCTTAAATGACTTCTGCAGAAGCTGTAGGGACGAGGAGGAGACCGATATAGTGGAGCAGACCCAGGAGAAAAGGCAGTTTCAGTAGACTGGCGCTATAGCATACACAACCTATGAAATAATCGATTCATTTATCATTAAATACCAAATAAGGGACTTTATTTAATCCCACACTGCAGTTCTCTCCACACAGCAGCAGCACCGCAAGCGCACTGTGCGACTGCGGTGCCTTTGCGGTGCGGGTGTGGTAATACCTTTGTACAAATATATCCGGTTTGCACGGCAATCTTTTGAGCTCGATTGGGCCGTTTGCTCATCTGCGGTTAGTTATGTTGATAGCACTGAGCTTAAGCAGCAATTTCACTGTGGCGAGAGGCATGCCGATATTCACCTACGTCGGTGAAACGGAAACTGTCAATGTTCGTAAAAATAACAGACCAAACCAAAGTGCGAAGCCCCACAGTCCAGTTAAAATTTTTGGTACTGATGATTCTTCTACTCTCAACGTGTTTCCCAATCAGAAATGGTTTCACGTTTCTAAATTTCGGGTTGATACTAATCCTGAGGACATTATTAACCATATTGTACTAAGGACTGGAATTCCTTTAAATCAAATTCAGTGCTTCAAATTAATAAAAAAAGATGCAGTTCTATCCGATTTGAAATACATTAATTTTAAAATCAGTGTACCGGCCAATAAAGTAAACAGTGCTATCAATCCAGCAGTGTGGCCTCTCTCTGTTCAAATAAAGAAATTCGTCTCTCAGAGAAAAAACCAAGTTGCTGCACTCCTAACAGCGACAACTTAAAACCGGTTTCTACATCTCACGCGAATGATTTTTTGTTGTATTATCAAAACACAGGTGGAATACGTACAAAAATTAATCAATTGCTTCTCCAGTCATCTTCTTCGCAATTCGATATTATCGCTCTTACTGAAACATGGCTTACAGATGAACACCATAATTCTGAACTATTGGATAGCAATGATTATATGATTTTTCGCAAAGATAGATGTCTGCAGAAAACTAATTGCACCAAAGGCGGGGGCGTGCTGATTGCCGCTCGCTCTTCGTTTTCCTGTGTGCAACTTGAACTGCCTTCCTCTTTATCATCTAGTTCTTCAGTTTATGACGTTGATCAGCTTGCTGTACGCGTTTCTTTTAATGATGTATATCATTTTCTTTTTATTTTAAATTATTTACCACCAGGTAGTCCAATTAATTTATATAAGATTCATGTTGATAATTGCCGTACGTTCATTAATAATTTAAAACCTTTTGAGCATGTTTTTATTTTAGGAGATTTTAATTTAAGTAATATTAACTGGCACTAGATCCAGATGATGAATATTTGATTCCGTTTAATATAATCAATGATTGTGATAGTGAAATAGCCGATTCTTTTGCTGAATTTGATCTCATTCAAATTAATAGTTACAGAAATAGTTTTAACAATGTACTCGATCTTGTGTTCGTAGATAAGGAATTATATACCGACATTATTGAATGTATTTGCCCAACATTTCGTAACTCTGTATTTCACTCAGCTTTAAGTATTCAATTTAAATTTTATGGCTTCTTTAAACCTTCTACTGTTAATACGTACAAATATGATTACAGTAAAGGTAATTTTGATGGAATTATTAATAGTATAGACGCGGTCTCTTGGACTTATGTTTTTAGCGATGATGAATTAAATGTATCGTATTACCTGTTTCTTGAGACTTTAAAAGAGGCAATTAAATCGTTTGTACCTAGGGTTGCTATTAAAAAAAAATACTAAGCCACCTTGGTACAATAGGCGGCTTTGTAATATATGTAACAAAAAAAAATAAAGCATATAAAATATATCGCGATTTGACGGATAATGAAGCCCTGTTAACTAATTATCTTCGTCTTCAAAAGCAGTTCGATACTTTTAATAAATTTTTATATAAAAATTATTTAATCCGTTCAGAATCTAATTTGAAATATAATAGTAAACGTTTTTGGAACTTTATCAATGATAGGAAGAAATCGAACGGAATTCCAAATTGCATGCATTTTTCGCAGGTTTTGTCTTCTGATCTTCCCACCATTTGCAACCTTTTCGCCGATTTCTTCCAATCAGTCTATACTTCTAATTCCTTTCTGCGAAATGATGCTACGGCATTCTCAAACAATTCTGTAAATATCGGAGGCTTTCACATAAGTCTCTCTGATGTTGAAGAAGCATTACATAGTTTGAAATTAGATTGTCAATCCGGTCCGGACGGCATTTCACCAATTGTCTTGAAAACTTGTGCCACAGCTCTTTCGAAGCCTTTACAATTATTATTTAATGCTTCTATTGAAAAGGGCTTATTTCTCAGCGAGTGGAAAATCTCATTTATTTCTCCGATTCATAAATCGGGACCTAAACAGGAAGTAACGAACTATCGTCCTATTTGCAAAATCTCAGCTATTCCTAAACTTTTTGAAAAAATAATTTATAAAAAATTGACGTTTCTTCTTAAGGAAATAATTTCACCTAGTCAACATGGTTTTGTTTCCGGTAAATCGACCACATCCAATCTTACGATTTTTTGCAACCGGGTGATCAACTTTCTTGAAAATGCGTATCAGTGTGATGTCATATATACTGACTTTTCCAAAGCCTTCGATAGGGTTGATCACCATATCTTAATCAAAAAATTAGAAGTTTTGGGTTTTCATTCTAATTTATTAAGGTGGTGCGAATCCTACTTAACGGAGCGAAAACAGTTAGTACGCATCAACAACATACTACCTAAGCCTATATATGTTACATCGGGAGTCCCACAGGGAAGTCATATAGGGCCTCTTTTCTTTCTGTTGTTTATTAATGATATCCCTGATTTTATTTTGAACTCAGACTGTCTTGTGTATGCAGATGACGTAAAAATCTTCCGATGCATAACGTCCCAATCAGATTGCGAGCTTTTGCAAAATGACCTTGACAAATTATCAGAATGGTGCGATACGAATCAGCTTTTCCTTAATGTTTCCAAATGTCAGTTCTTGTCTTTCTTCCGTAACCGCTCACCAATTCTCTTCCCTTATAAAATAGGGAACGTCCCTCTTTCAAGGATAGGTGAAAAGAAAGACCTTGGAGTTATATTTGACTCTAAGTTGTGCTTTACTTCCCACATTGACTATATTGTGGCCAAAGCCAACTTTATGTTGGGTTTTGTTATGAGGAACTCAAAGGAGTTCACGGATCCATACACTTTAAAATCATTGTATTCTGGATTTGTAAGATCAGTCCTTGAATACTGCTGTGTGATTTGGAACCCGTTCTACGATAATAGTTCTATGCGAATTGAAAAGATTCAAAAAAGTTTTACGAGAGTTGTAATTTATCGACTTCACTGGAATATTCGCATGCCCCCGTACACTACCAGATGCCAGTTAATAGGCTTACAATCACTAGAAATGCGACGCAGATATTTTGCCATTATTTTCATACGTGACATTTTAAATTCACACATCAATTGAGAGACCTGCGAGTTCGTAATTTTTTCTATGATACATTTCATAGGGTAAATTATGGACTCAATGAGCCATTAACACGGTGTATTAAAGAAGCCAATGCAATTTGTAATTCTATCGAGTTTAATAGCAATAGAGTTTCGTTTAAGAGAAATTTATTAAATATATTAGTTTACCCTGGTGGATGAACTTGCATAAGCTTTACTTAGCATATTTTCTTTATATTTGTAACGTTATAATTCGTAGTCTGTAAGAATATATATATTCTATGTATACTCTGATTGATGAAATAAATTGAATTGAATTGAATTGAAATCGGTAGGTTGTACCCTGCCGGTTGAGTTTCTCGTCCACGTAGTTCACTGGAATGTCTCTGTGTCCCAGCACCCTCATGGGATGAATAGTGAATCGCTTAGCTATCTCGTTAAGAGATAGGTGACAATTTAGGGCAACTTTTGAGTTGAAGGTGACAGATTCCAGGGATTTGGTCGCGGTTTGTCTGGCAGTAAAATAGCTATATTCCGATTAGATATCACATTGTACTTTAACCGCGACAAGGTTTCCCTGGGAAACGCTACGGTGAGTGGGGAGGCGGAAAGAGATTCTCGTATTTACATCATTGAAGGAGACACCCACTCTCTCCTACTCCCGATTCTATTTTAGGTCCATCTGTGTAGAGGGATGTGTACCCTTTCGTTACCCCAGATCAGATCTCTCTATCATTTTTCGCTCTCTTTGCGCTTGGTTTAGAGTCTTCAGTCGTTTGCAGTCACTCCTGGAATGTTGTTCGTCATGTCTGCTTGATAATCTCTCTTTTCGCTTATTCACTCGTTCCGAGGTAGTACTCTGGCATGTCTGGTTGATTGCTCTATGTGGTCAATACTTCGAAATTTCTAGCTTTCCCGTAGTCACTCCTTTTCTTAATTCAATGGAGGACGATCCCTTCGGGATGTTACCTGTTTTTTACTCATCGTTTGCACAATATTTTTCGTTATTGACCTGGTAATCATTTTATTTTTTTTCCTAGTATACATAAACAACTGTGTAACCATATTGTCATGCGGATATGCGTTCTTTGTATACCTTCGTGATAAGCTGTGGAAGAAGTTCTGAGTTTAAGAACTTGTTATTATTAATAATTATTATTAATAATAATTTAAGGCTGTAAGACTGATAGCAGGTGAACAAACGGTTCATATTTAAGATTCCATGGAGATGGCAGAGCAGTTAAACATTCACCTATGCTGCGTGGAGACATTCCATGACGGACGAACTCGCCAGACTTGGCATTGCGTTCAACATCCTACCAAATAGGCACGTTGTAGGTATGCCTCTCACTATGTACAAACTTATATTGAACCTGGACAAATCGTAGATGCGAGGATGGCGCGACATGCCAAATATTCAGACAGATCTAGCAGATCTGATTGAACCAGAAGTTCTGAAATGATTTGATATTGCTGAAGCGATCAGATATAAGCTCCACTATCAATGTCGTCACTAGACAATGTCCAATAGGATGCCAAACGACAATTTTCCTAGGAGCAGCAGGGGCCATCTGCATCTATGCAGCCCTATTCATAGGAAGATTACTCCATCTAGAAACCCTTCTCTATGATAATCTTGGCGATCTGATGAATACATCAGAAGCATTCTTCACTTTACAAAAAGTTCAGGTTGGATCGCCCAGGTAGCCCTTGTGTAGTTTGATTTGATCCTGTGCTATCATAATGGACGCCGTGGCGTTAGTGGTTAGTGTGTCGGATCACTACGCATGAGGTTCCAAGTTCGAATCCCAGAAAACACCAAAAAGTTTTTTCACGGTCCCACCTCTCGCGAGCGTCTGACAAACATCCGAGAGTATTGTTGTCACGAAAAAGCTTCTCAAATCGCCGTTCGGATCCGGCACTAAACTGTAGGTCCCTTCCATTCATATGAAAAATATAACGCACACAATATGAGTGGTTGTGAGAAGCTAGGCCCTGGCACTTTAAAGAGCTGTTGCGCCAAATATTTGTATTTGTATTTTGTATCATAATGGACCTCTTCTGGTCTAAGCATGTCCGTATCTCAGTACAGAGAGCCACTATAGCATACGACTTACTTACGTAATGGGCTCCCGACCCATGTAGAGTCTCTACCTGAGACACAGCGTCCTTTCATCCTCATTGACCTCGGGTACGCTGCTTCCGGTGACGAGGAGCAGGTTGTCTGATATTCGTGAATACTTGGTCTTTATGCCAGCTGTGGGCTGTGTTCGAAGATTCTCCTGTTTAAAGCATTGCTGTCCAGTCAATCTATGTGGCCGAGCCATTGGAGTCGATGTATGTTATCTTAGCTTATTTGACTACATCCACATCTTCGCACAGCTCATACAGTTCGCTGTTAAATCTCTTTCGCCATTTGCCTTTCTCGTACACGGGACCTAGTGTCCGACGAAGTATTTTTTTTTTTCCCTAAAGGGTAGGATATAAATGCAGCTTTCCAGCACTCGGCACCATACAACAGGACTGGTAGGACTAGCGTCCTGTAGAGCATTAATTTCGTCCGTCGAGTTAGTAGTTTTGAGCCTAGTTGCCTTGCAGCGGTCCTCTAAGGCTATTTTTCGTTGAATCGTTTGTTAGATTAATATTTACTCCAAGGTAGGTAAACTCTTTGACCACATCGAAGTTAAGGTCATCAATAGTGATATTCTGTTACTCCAACGACAACAGTGACGTTGATGCTCAGGATTCCCGTCAACCCGATCAGAATTGAGTGAGGATAGCGATATCTGAACTTAAATCTAACAAAGCCGCTGGAGCCGACGGGCTTGTCGCCCAACTTTTCAACGCAGAATGAGAAGAGTTGGTATGGAGCATGCATCAGCTCATCTGTGAAATATAGTCGGACGAAAGTACGGCCGATCCTGATGAAAGAAGGTCCTCTGAACTGCTCCAACTAAGATCCTGCCTGTCGTCCTAAGTGAACGCCTAAAGCCGATCGTCAACAAACTGATAGGTCCTTATTAGTGCGGTTTCAACCAAGTGGAGGAGAGGATAAAATGCCGAACTATACGGCCTTTACAATGAAATCGACTTACACAGAAGAGTTTACATACAGCGACTAAGATGGTTGGATCAAGTAGAGCGGATGGAGCTCAGTTTTCCGTGGCCATTCCCATCTTAAACGCTTTTCCGTCAACTTTTCAGGAATTGGTGTTAAGTGAACCCCGCACGTATTCGTTACGTATTGTATCCTTTTTCGAAACACTCACTAACCTGTGTAGTGTTCAAAGAACACCATCCCATTCATAGAATGTCAATTAACAAAATATTACTCATACGCCACAGTAACCCAACTCCAAGTGAAGTAAATTTCCTTTTAAACGATTCTAATCACTTCTCGTGAGCCTGCAGTTTTTTTTGTTTTTTCTATGACAAATGACCGAGAACGCGCTCAAAATGTGAAAATATTTGAAATAATTGAAATTTAATTTTCGCTTATTCCCCCGTTTTGAACATCAACAAAGCTGATTTTCCACTCGCTGAGTTCTGCTGTACACAAGAGTTCCTTGCACGGGAATGTTCATTTGCTTTGTTTTCTTAGAATGTTCGCCATTCTTTCTGCTCGAAGAAGAGAAGAATAATTAAATTTATTCTGATTTTGACATTCAATTCGTATTCGCACAGTAATCGCTCAAAAGGATTCTCTTCACTCTCAGACAGACAAACCGGCAGAGACACAGATATAAAGTGCGCACAGAGGACCATTCGCCCGTGGAGAAGTTTTCATCTCGGGACTTAATTTCAACTCAACCATTCATCACGCTTGTAGCTGGTGGTGGTGGTCCTTCGCCTTCTCCACATGCTGCTGTTGAGAAACTTTTCCTAATTATTAATATTTAAATAATGTTTTCAATATTTCTGTTGAAAGTTGTTTCAATTTTTTTTTCCTTTTTTTTTAAGTTTTTCTATGAAAGTACTCAAGAGGATGTGTAGTCCTTTAAGGAGGACACATATCGATTTAAAGGAAACTTTAAACTTTAGCCACAAATTACATGTTGCACACTGAATTGGTTTACAGGACCTGAGGGTGCGAGAACACTCTGTCAGTATCGCCGCAAGTAGGAGTAATGCTCATTCAGGGCAATCGATTGACTTGTGGTTGGTGCGGCCGAGCAAATGATTAAATTCAGCTCATTGGGGTATGTGCTTGCGGTTGGTGTAATTCATGTCTTCTCTACAAGTTGAAGTAAACCGAGCAGCCAGTTGACGACCGATTAGGTTAATGGTGTCCCTGACAATAGGATTAATTAATATGCTTTGGAGGGAATATAAATGGTATTCCAATCGACTGGGGCGAAGCGATAGAAGACTGACAGAACTTGTTGGAACATACGAGTAAAACCCTTAAGGTACCACAAATCAAAACTTTAAATATGTGGCGATTTGATTACGTATCTTATTATATATCGTAGATGTAAATTTTGTACGGAAATGCCAATACTAAGTGATGTTATAAACCTGAATAAGCTTTGAGGGAACAGTTTGAACGGCAGATAAGCGTGGACCCCATTGGGCCCATAAGCACAAACAAATCTTGTTTTGACAAAAAAAAAAATGTTTTCTTATAATTTGCACGCACTAAAGGTGTTTCATTTATTAAGCGTATGGATCTCTTATTACAATATTACGTTATAGTCCTCAATAATTACTACAATTAACATAACTTAATACACATAATATTGGTTGTTCAAAAAATAATGTCCGTTCTTATGATACTCATTTATTTGTGGTTGTTTTGAAATAAAGATTTTATTATTTACATATGTACATATTATATATCATTTTAAAGTACATTATTCCTATGACTATACTTTATTATTTAAGTTCACATAACGTTGTTAATGTTCACAGGTATTAATATGGTTCAAACTGGGCCACAAAGCAGCGGAGGCCAGCCGTAACTTTAATAGCGCCTTCGGCGATGGAACAACTAATGAACGTATGCTGCAACGCTGGTTCCGAAAATTTCGAAATGGAGATGAGTCGCTCGAAGATGAGGAAGGGCGAGGGCGTAAGACACTCATCGACAATGATCAATTAAAGGTTCTGGTGGAGGCAAATCCAGGTACAACAGTAAGAGAACTTGCAGGAGAACTAGAAAACTCCACCTGCGAAAAATTGGGAAATCATAGAAGCTCGACAAGTGGGTTCCGCACGAATTGAACGAAACCCAAAAAAATTCTCGTTTTGAAGTTGCGGATTGTGATGGGCGATGAAAAATGGATCCTGTACGACAACCGGCGTCGCTCAGCTCAATGGTTGGATCAAGATGAAGCACCACGACACTTCCCAAAACCGGCATTGCACCAAAAGAAAACAATGGTGACTGTTTGGTGGTCTGGAGCTGGTTTGATCCATCACAGCTTTCTGAATCCTGGCGAAACCATCACGGCTGAGAAATATTGTCAGCAAATCGATGAAATACATCAAAAACTTGAACGCATGCGCCCGGCTTTGTTCAACAGAAGAGGACCGATCCTTCTCCATGACAACGCCCGACCACACGTCGCACAGCCGACCTTACAGAAATTCAACGGCGGGGCTACGAAACCTTGTCCCATCCGCCATACTCGCCGGACATTTCTCCAACCGACTACCACTTGTTCAAGCATCTCGACATCTTCTTGCGTGAGAAATGCTTCAAGAGCTTAGACGACGCCAAAACTGCCTTTTTTTTTATAATTTGCGCGCACTCAAAGGGTTATGAATACCTTTAACTTGTTTACACACAGTGCGGCCGTTGGAAAGGATGGATAGACAGAGAGAGAGAGAGAGAGAGAGAGAGAGAGAGAGAGAGAGAGAGAGAGAGAGAGAGAGAGAGAGGGAGAGAGAGAGAGAGAGAGAGAGAGAGAAAGATTTTGGTGTAGTGGTTCTTGAAGCTCAGTTGATTATGCTTCAGCTATTCTCCGGGGGTGGCGTCCAGATAACTGGGGAGATTTTTGTTATTATTGTCTTTGCTCCAGAGTTTTATGCTGAAGAAATAAATAAACTTCCTTCCCGTTGGCAAAAGTTTGTTGATCACAACGGTTGCTATTTTGATTAATAAAGTTTTTTTTTTTACTTAAGATCTATGCTTTTAAAGTTAAAGGTTAAAAACCGACATTGTTTTTTGAACAACCAATAATATATTACATAAGAAGGTGAGCTATAGCACAACATCTAGATTTTTAAGCCAGTCAATCACAGTTAGGTTCATATTCGTGTCGGCGGAATCTTGGATATCTCTAGCTTAGGACAGGTTGGTACACTCCGCGACAATATGGTGAATAGTTTGCCGTTGGGCCCTGCAGTCGTAAACGGGGGAGTCATTGATTCTCCAGCGGAACAGAGTCTGCGCACCTTTCATGGTTTGTTTGAATCCTATTTAGAGTAGTCCAAAAATTTCGTGGAAGGCTAGAGCCAAAGGGCCCGGATGACGGATTTGTGACTATTACTTTGTCATTTTCGATCCATTGAGTTAATTCTGCTGTCCAGGTTAGGGTAGGTAAGGTGGCTATCCTGACAGGGTCAAGACACACCTAGACCGCTTGGGTCCATTGTGATACCACATGAAGTAGGGACCGGAGGGATCACCGGTTACCGGGGGAACCTTAACCCTTAGTCGGGGGGGGTGTTGGCTGAGAATAGCTATGCCTGAAATGGCTAGAGAGGGTGACTGACGCAATCAACCCTAAACTCAAAGTGTACCGAGAAGGTGTAGTGTACAACCAAGTATTGGTGGCTGATTCAATTGAATCCCCTGTACTGTTGAGTAAGTTATATTGGCAGGTCAAAGTTAACCGTGTAGGTGTAGAGATGCATAAGCGTAGTAGAGTGACTGATCCAATCTAACTCTAAGTACTGATATGCATGGTGCTGACACTTCGCAGTTCAACTAAACCAGTTGGATTTCCCTATGAATCTATGTAAGTTTATAATGTCTATGTTGGACAGGTCACTTAGGTCTGCAAAGAAGTATTCACCTAATAGTTTCTTTCTCAGCGTGGCTAGCGCTGGGCATGTGCCGAGGAGGTGGCGACTGTTCTCCTCCTCCTCTTCATCTCTGCAGCTTCTACAGAAATTGTTTGCTGGGGCACTCATTCTAGTGGCGTGTCTAACTAACAAACAGTGTCCTGTGAATAATCACTACTACTGTGAGGCTTATGTTCCTTCTATTTAATGAGAGGAGTTTTTTTGGTTTTCTTTGCGTCTAGTAATGGCCAGATCTTTCTGGTCGATACGCATGTAGCTAGATTAATCCATTTGTTGTTTACAGTGGTCTGCGCTTCGTTAAACATATGAAGTTTGATCAATTGTATTTGGGGGTGCTGGTACCTCTCTATTGACAGCTAGAGGTAATACGGTGCCTTGTTTAGCTAGTTCATCTGCTTTGCAATTGCCTGGAATATCTCTGTGTCTCGGGACCCAGCACAGAGTAATATTGCATCTGTCCGCAATCTCGTTAAGAGATTCGCGGCAATGTTTGACCAACGTAGATCTTATTGTTGGCGTTTCCAGAGCTTTAATCGCTGACTGACTGTCTATGTAAAGGACGATAGGCTTACCATCTATCGGCTGCGTAGAGAGTCTGCGCGCTGCTTTATGAACAGCCGATATTTCCGCTTGAAAAATACTGCAGTGGTCCGGAAGTCGGAGAGCTACGTTTATCAAAGGTACTTTCAAAAATATGCCCAAGCCTGTGCCCTCCGATGTTTTGGGATCATCTGTATAGATTTCGATTGCGGCGTCATTTAGAATGATACCGTCATCCCATGCAGATCTAGGTCTCTTTTCAAACCTGGAAGTTTTTGAAGGCTTAACTGCCCTCGATTCAAACAAAAAAGCTGGTGTGGATTCCATTCCTCCAATTCTATTGTCCAAATGTGCCGCTTCGCTCTGCAGCGCATTAAAGATTATTTTAAATGAGTCTTTATCGACTGGAAACTTCCTTGACGTTTGGAAAATATCCTACGTAAATCCAATTTACAAAAGTGGCCTTAAACACTAGATTAAAAATTATAGGCTTATCTCAAAACTTTCTGCAGTACCAAAGCTATTCGAAAAATTAATGACTCAAAGGCTCTATTTCTCGGTCAAAGAATCGATTACGCCTAAGCAACATGGGTTTGTGAGTGGTCGTTCAACTGCAACAAACTTATGAATTTTTTCCCATTTTTGTTTAAAAGCCATGGAAAATCACAAACAGGTCGACGTTCTCTATACAGATTTTGTTAAGGCGTTTGACAGGATTCACCATGGCCTATTATTACAAAAACTTGAAAAGCTTGGATTCAATTCAAAGCTCTTGAATTGGTTGTGGTCGTATTTATCGAATCGAAAACAAGTTGTTCAAATTGATGGTTCCAAATCTAAGTTCATTAATGTGGAGTCAGGTCTTCCACAGGGTAGTCATTTGGGACCACTTTTGTTCAACTTAATCGTGAATGATATTCCGGCTGTTCTAAAATTTTCGGACTGTCTGATGTTTGCGGATGATGTGAAATTATATACCATACATCCATACCTTCAATCCACGACTGTATCAGTTTCCAAAAGGATATTGAACTTGTTCTAAAGTGGTGGAAACTCAACCATCTAGAGCTCAATATTTTAAAGTGTAAAATCTTTAGTGCTCACCGAAAATTGGTGCCTGTGACTTTCACCAATAAGTTTGGCAATGAAACCCTCTCAAAAGTCAGTGAGGTAAAAGATCTTGGTGTTATTTTTGACTCCAAACTAACTTTCTCAGCTTATATTGATTTTGTTGTATCCAAAGCGAGTTCTATGTTAGGCTTTCTAAAAAGAACTTCAGCAGTTTTCAAAGACGTGTATACTCTAAAAACGATTTTTATGTCATTAGTGTTGCCAATCTTAGAATACTGTTGCGTCATTTGGTTTCCATTTTATAAGAATTCTGTCATAAGGATAGAGAAAATTCAGAGAAGATTTCACGCGTTTTGCTTTGCGAATTCTAAGATGGCCCGACGGAATGCCTGACTATTTTTCAAGATGTGCGCTAATAGACTTAAAAACCCTAGAAAGCCACAGACAAACTCAATGCGTTATTTTTATAAAAGATATCTTAAGTGGTAATGTTAAATCAGCCGAGTTACTTGCGCTAGTTTCCTTGTATATTCCAGAAAGGAACATAAAAAACAGGTATCAATTATTTCATGTTCACAATCATCGGACAAATTATGGTCTAAACGAACCAATAACTCGTTCAGCAATACTCTATAATTCTGTTTGCAATGAGGTCGATCTAGCAATGAGAAGAGATAGTTTTTAAAAAATTGTCCAAAATTTATTTAATTTTTAAGTTGAGCGGATTATGTAATGTAAATTTCGTCGAACTTAATTAATGTTTATAATCAACAGATTGCTCAATCCATTGATGAATAAATGAAATAAATAAATAAATAAATAAATCTGTCAGGGATGGTGGTGTTATATTTGATGTTGAAATCGATAAATGGGGATGAGTAATCTGTTTCTTTGGGATTAGAGTTTTGTAGAATCTTCATGTGGCCGATTTGTAAGCTTGACCACGGGAGAGATTCTCTAAGTCTTAGGGCTGCTTTATATGCTACCATTTTCCCATAGATATCAATGGCATAAATGTTAAGTAGGGTTTCTAAGGCGGCTGTGGGAGCCCCTGTGATGCATCTGCAAGCTAATCGTTGCACGTCTGTTTCCACCAGACAAGAACGGCATAAAGCAGGATTGGTCTGACCACCGCCAGGTACAACCAGTGGACTATATTTGGTTGAAGACACCATTTAGGACCTATTGCCTTTCAACATGTGTAGATGGCGATTTTCACTTTTCTGGTTCGGTCTAGAATGTTCTGTTTCCAATTAAGTTTACTATCAAGGGTTAACCCTAACTATTTTGCTTTGTTTGTAAAGCTGAGTTCCGTGTTTTTAAGCTTAGATGGAGCTAAGAACGGGATTTTGTATTTCCTAGTAAAATGTACTAGTTCAATTTCGCTATTAAATTTAGCGCCGAATTCATTAGATCTTTTAGGGTTTGGGGGAATTTACCTGAAATGGCTATGGGGATGTCATCAGCATATGATACGACCTTGTAGCCTTTATTTTCCAGTCAAGTGAGTAGCTTATTTACTACTAATATCAAAAGTAGCGGAGAGAGAACACCCCCCTGGGGCGTGCTTCTGTGCGCTAACCTTTTGGTTGAGCAGTTTCCGAGCTCGGACAAAATTTGTCTGCTGTCCAAGTAGAGCTCAAATTAAACGCATCATGAGCAGGGACAGAATCCTGCGGTAGGCCGTTATTTCGTTTTTTTTTACATAGCTTCTTTTTTTTTAAATTTGCGCTCGCCGAAAGGATTATTAACACCCTTATACTGATGCTCAGGGCACGAGCGGTTTGCGTTGGCTTTAAATGTTTGAAGGTTGTAATGATTAGGAAATACAGAGACTGGTAGTTCGTTCCACAAACGTGTTGTTCGTCTTATAAATGAATCCCAATATTTGATAGTACGTGATGTGCATTCGAAGCATGACGCGTATTGCGGGTGAAGTTTTGAAGGGGAGGAATGCAACTGGCTATTTTGCTGGAGCATTTAAAAAAAAAAAAAAAAAGCGATAAAATAGGGAAAGGCATGAAACATTTCTACGATGTCCAAGTGAGACTATGGAGTTCACAATGTCTCTATCACCTATAAGTTTTAAAGCGCGATTCTGTAACCTACATATCTAGAATGTGCAGTATGGTCTATAGTACCCTAGACCGGATGTGGGCGTTATACTCCAGCTTTGGGCGGATGAATGCCTTATAGATGGAAGCCAGATCAGATGGGGTAAAATATGTTTTGCAACGCTTAAGGAATCCTAGACATTTTGCAGGATTTTTGGCGACCTCGAATATGTGGTCGTCCATCGAAGACGGTTATTGATGCACATTTCGAGAATGGGAAGTCTTTCGGATTCAATGATACAAGTAACATTTATGGATATTGGTAGAGGGACTTGGTTTCGCTTGAGAGACAGAATACAGCATTATGTTTCGGATGCATTAAATTCCACTTTATTGGCTGAACTTTATTTGTTTATGCTGTCCAGGTCGGAATTTAATGCGTTTGACATACTCGTACGTTGTCGTTCCTCTTCTACGGCCAAAGAACGAGGACGTGAGTTAGGGAACGAAGACGAAAAACTGAGAGTACTGTCATCAGGGAAGGAATGGATTGAGAAAGAAATTCGGAGATAAAACGGAGCTCTGGTGAACACTAGCATTTATATGGTGAATTGCAGACTTCAAACTTGAACTTGCTGGCGAAGACCAGCATTTATATGGTGAATTGCAGACTTGAAACCGCCCAAGACGAGTTGTATTGAACGGTTCAAAAGGTAATTTCTAATGCATTAAAGAGGAGACTCATCGATGCCATATGCATGCATTTTCGACAAAAGAGCATGATGTTAAACTCTGTCAAATGCCTTAGAAATATCGGGTGCAACCATCTTTGTTTCACCGAAGTGATGGAGAGATTAATTCCACATCTCGGTGAGATATGCCATCAAATCACCAGTGGACCTGTTGCTATGAAAATCATATTGCCGGTCATCGAGGAGTTTCCGTGCAACCAGATATTGGACAAATGCTGTTTTCCATCTTCTCGGAAAGAGGCCAGAATAGTAGGATAGACAGAAAAGCTTACGCAGAGGTTTTGCCAGCGTAGAAGAATACCTCTTCAGAACTATTGGAGAGATACCATCTGGATCAGCGGATTTGTATATTTTGAGACCTTTGAGTAGTCCTGCAGCGGTAAGAATGCGAAAGTGTACTCGTCCCATGGAAAATTGTATTCTCTCAAGTACGGGCGGAGACAAAGCACTATCTGGCAGGGTGGTGTTCGCTGCAAGGGGAGCAACAAGCAGATCGGCCTTGTCTAAGGAGCTGACAGATGCAATATCATTATAAATAAGTGTCGGGATGGCATGCGAGGCTTAATTTTTAATATTTTTGACGAATGACCAAAAAATGTTTACTACCTTTGGGACATTGCATTTTCAGTTTGTATATATTGATCGTTCAATAACTACCCCCACGATAAGCGACTTTTCGCAAAATTCTATTAACATCTTACTTACTTACTTACTTAGGCGGCGCTACAGTTCGGGGTGAACCTGGACCTAAACCAACAAGCCTCTCTATTTAGCTCGGTCTTTAGCTAATTGCCTCCAGTTGCGCATTCCAAGTTGGCCGATGTTCCTTTGAACTTGTGGGCACCACCTACGGCGAGTAGGTCCTCTACTGCTTCGACCCTCCGCGTTAGATTCAAAGACTCTGCGGGCCGGAGCGTTGGTGTCCATTCGCTCTACATGTCCTAGCCATCTCAGACGTCCAATACGCAGTTTTTTGATTAGGTCGATGTCGTTGTACAGCTCGCATAGTTCGTGATTGAATCTTCTCCTCCAAAACCCGTCAACGCAAACGGGACCGAAAATCTTACGAAGAATTTTTCTCTCGAAGCGACCAAGGATATCTTCATCCTCTTTTAATAAAGTCTATGTATCAGCGCCATAAAGCAGGACTGGGATGATCAGGGTCTTATACAGAGTCTCCTTAGTTGTCCGAGATAGGGCTTTACTGTTGAATTGCCTTATAAGGCCGAAAACCAGCGATTGGCAAGAGTTATTCTTCGAATGATTTCTGCGCTGATGTTGTTTTTCGAGTTTATAGCAGAACCAAGATAGACAAAGTCCCTTACTACCTCGAAGTTATAGCTGCCCACTGTGATGTTTGTTCAATTCGTCGGTGTTGGTTGTCCCTTTTTGTTGACAGCATATACTCGTACTTAGTTTTGCCCTCGTTTATCGCTGAACCCATTTTGGCCGCTTCCGCCTCAATGCTTGCAGCGCACCGGTGACAGCCCACTGAATTCTTCCAGTAATGTCTATATCATCGGCGTATGCAACTAGTTGTACGGACTTGCCTTGAGAGTTCCGCACAATCCGTTCAAGTACAGTATTAAGGAAGTCACATAACAGCGCGTCAAAGGTCTCGGTGAGGTCATTACCGACCTTGATGGAGCTGCGAGCGTTCTCCATCGTCATCCTGCACAGATCAACAAGTTTGGCAGGGATGTCAAAACTAGACATGGGTTTATAAAGCTCTTCTCTATAGATGTTGTCATAGGCGGCCTTGAAATCGATAAAGAAATTATGGGTATCGATTGAGACCTCTTGGGTTTTCTCCAGGATCTGCCGAAGTGTGAATATTTGATCGATGGTGAACTTTCCTGTCCTGAAACCGCACTAATATGGTCCAATCAGGCTGTTGATAAAAGGTTTCAGGCGTTCACACAATATCGCAGAAAAGATCTTATATGCGATGTTGAGGAGACTGATGCCTTTATAATTGGCGCAGTTGAGGGGGGCTCCTTTCTTGTGGATCGGGCAAACGATGCTGAGGTTCCATTCATCAGGCACACACTCGTCTGACCAAATCTTAGATATGAGTTGGTGTATGCACTCTACCAATTCATCTCCAGCTGCCTTGAAAAGTTCGACCGGTAAGCCGTCAGGTCCATCAGCCTTGTTGGATTTCAGCTTGGATATTGCTATCCTCACTTCGTTTTGGTCAGGTGGACGGAAATTTCGACTATCACCGTCTATTTTGAATGGTTCATTCTGCTTGAGAGACGAATGTTGGTCTCGTTGCCGGCATACAGTCTGCAGCAGTATTGTATTTTTTCCATATTCTCAGCACCGGCTTTGATTCTACTTCGAGGTTTCCATTTTCATCTCTGCAAGCTTCTGTACGGGTATTGCTTCTCTAACACGTTCTTTTTACCTTTTGGTAAAACTTCCGTACATTGTTCGTAGAGTGTAAGCTCTCAGTATTCTCGATCGCGTGCTTCTCATGCTCATCCTTCTCAGCTGCTGCCGTTGGCCTAATAGAAATACATTTCGTTGACCACTGACTGAAGCTCGTCCGCCTTTAACGTTGATTCAAATATTCAAATACACAGCTATAAAAATCGTTTCTATTGCCTGATGCAATAGCAGCAATAAGGATATTCTAAAATTGATTTTGGACGTACCAGGATTGCCGTGCCATCAGGTAGGTGACTCCCTGGTAGGCCTAGAAATAGATGGTTGAACCAAGTCCGACATCTCTCCTGGAGCCTTCTAGGGATTCTTCCTGATGAGTTGGAGTCAATGGCGGAGGATCGAGAAGGATGGAGGGTCCACCTGAGCACCCTACCCCCGCGACCGTCATGAAGCATTAGCGGGCCATTAAAAATGTATGTATCTACGCAAACTTTAAAAAAGAAATTCATAACTAGGTAAATAAAAAATATAAAAAGAAACTCGATAAGTTTTGAAAATAACTTATCATCCTTTTAACCAATAATTTACCCGATCCGTATTCCTTCCTGGTCCTAAGGTTATGTTAGTTAAAAATTGGCGCAGGATAAAAAAAAAAGGAAATGAAAGCTAATGAAACTCTGTGAAAATTCTTCATGAATACATGATTGTTTAACCCTTCACCTCAAAGCGAAACAAAATGTACAATTAAATCTGAAAGACAAGGTGCAGCAGACAGCCTCAAAGGACGCATTACAATTCAAGAGGTCACTGTACACGTCAGTGTATAAATTATTCTCAGATTACATCCAATTAACATGAAACAAGTAAAAGCAGACAAAGAAGGATAGTTGAAACTGAAATCGAAAAAGGAAAACTCTGAAGTACACATTTCATCATACCGCGCTACGAAAAAGAAAAAAGTTCAAAACTCCTTCCGAGCCTTTTTCTTTCTAACTACACATTTAAAACACTCCTCCCCCTATCCATATTTCGACAGCACAAGGACACTTTCACAAAAGAAAAGAAATGCTCAACACAACTTTTGATTTTTGTTCATCTTCTTTCGCTTTAATTCATTCTTCTCTTGTCAAATTCGCTTAATTTGTTTCGTTGGTCTTAATTTTAAATATAATACATTACAAAAAAAAAATTCTCGTTAAATACACATAAAAAAAAAATAGAGAGTGTGTGATCATATGTGTGTATGTGATGTGTACGTGTAAGCGTGGGGTTAGAATTCAGTTTCAACTGGCTTCTGTATACGATTCGCTAACAATTTCGCTTGCCTCTCCAGAAGCTCCCTTTGATCCTTTGGTATCCAACGCGAACATCTTGACTCGGGAATACCCAATTGATTGCCCCGAACTAATAGGTCACCACCAGTTGGCTGCTGCTGTTGTTGGTCTAAGTCATCTGATGCTGTCGTCCTGGTCGATTGACGTGATGTTGCGCTATTGCGAGCACCCTTGAGGGGCACTGTCGTCGGATTATAAACGCCGCTTTCCCGATCTGTGGCATATTCAAAGGAATCATCATCGTTACCACTACCCGCCCCCGTTGAAGCCATTAAGGAGCTGTTCCTTTGACGGCCGTTCATGTTGTTTTGATTACCATTGGTGTTGCTGTTGTTGTTGTTATTACTGACGATAGTTACACCATTTGGGGTGCTCGAGTTGATGTTGGATTCTAGGAGGGCAACATTTGGTCCTGGCTGTTGGGTCTCATCGCGTCTAAACGATTTATTATTTGCAAGAATGAGTATATAAAAGGAAAATGTTGCAAGGATAGTGAAGTTTGATAGAAAGAGAAAGAGAGAGAGCAACAGTGTAAGTCGATTTAATTTTGGTTTGGTGGGGTGTGGCTGATGCTTGAGAATTTACATTTTAATGCCTTTTTTTTTTTTTAAGATAGAAGTGAACTTTAACGATAATGATAATTCATTCTTCGGATGTGAGTGTGTATGAGTGGCTTTTTTTTAATATTTGATGTCCTCTGGCATAGCGTAATGAGGAGTCTTCATCTTTTTTTTCTTTGTGCAAAGAGATGCGATTTATTTTTATGACATAATTTTCCTCAACTTCAACGAACTTCCGATTTTGTTTCTTCTTTTTTTTTTCGAAAACCAAAAATATAAGTGGAGATAAAGATATAATGAAATCTACATATTTATAAAATTTACAAAATGAGGTAGGTATGTTACATGCGTTTAGTTATGTACGGTATTTACAAAGAAAATTCAATGTTAGTCTTAATGTGAACTAGAAAATAAGTTTAAACAAAAAGCGGTTGCTGTGCTCGCTATACTTACGTTTCACTGGTTGGAGACTTTGATGATTTTCCTGAAAATAAAATAAAATAGATATAAGTAACGTGACATTGAAAATAGAATTTGAAGCTGTGGGTTAGGGGTCAGAATATACCCACGGTAGGCATGCCTGTCGTAAAAGGCGACTAAAATGCCAACCCGCCGTCTTTCTTTAGATTACGGTACTAAAATTTTATGCAATGAACACAACAAACGGTATTAATACCCCAGGTGGCAGCCCAGTTCAACTGGAAAATCCACCCTCGCAAGAGGCATGCTCTACAGATTCTGGGGAGAGCTATTTATTGCACCAAAATTTAATAAACCCATTAAGGAAAAGCTCAAGGCTACAAAGATCTCCGCCTCAAAAGACTTCTCCTAAAGCGCAAAATGAAAGTCTCGCAAACCCGGATGTGTTAATTCGGGAAACGCAAACCTTGGAAGAGAGTACTCTGAAAAAGGAAAACGCCGTGCTCCGTAAGAGGCTCGACGAAATGGAGCTGTTGTGTCGGGAGCTCAAAAGCAAAGTTGAGAAACTTGAATCAGAGAATAAAGTTTCTTTGCTTCAAAATGAGTCTTCAAAAACTCATACGCTTACTCACAGTGAGCCTTCTCCGGGTAGCCATCACTGCAGTACGGACGAAGAAGAACTCGCTCGCAAAACGGATTGGCTACTTAAACGAAGACCATCTAAAAAACGCAAGGCCGGCTCATCGCCCGAGATTGTTCTACAACACGAACCTAATCGGAAAGCGCAGTCAAAATCTGATCAGAAAATTGAAAGCAAACGCGCACCTCCACCAATAAATACTACAAGCGTTGCGGACTACAATTCTTTGAGGAAAATTTTAAAAACAACGATCGCTACTGAATTTAAAATAACTTCCTTGCGAAACGATGCATGGAAAATCAAGGTTAATGACGCTGAGAGCTATCGGGCTGTATCTCAAAAGCTTAACAACGAAAAAATTCAATGGCATACTTACGAATACAAGTCTGAGAGACCCTTGAGGGTCATAGCTAGAGGACTTCATCCATCATGCGCTAAAGAAGACGTTATAGGTGATTTACGCGATAGAGGTTATAACATTCTCGACGCCGTGAACCTTTTAAAAAAGGAGAGAAAACGACCCGAGCGTGGAGAAGAACCTATAGTGAAACGTAAACTTCCGCTTTTTGTGCTGTCATTCGATAAAACGGAAAGCCAGGAAAATATATATAACATTCGCACAATCAAGAGTATGGTCGTTAAATTCGAGCCGCTACGTGTCAACACGAAGACCATCCCTCAATGTAAGCGTTGCCAAGAGTTAAACCATACACAGGCGTACTGTCGGAAAGAGCCGCGCTGCGTTAAGTGCGCTGGAAAACACTCTTCGGAAAATTGCAATTTGAGCAAAAATGAAAAAGCAACTTGCGTTAACTGCAAAGGAATGCACCCAGCAAATTATCGCGGTTGCGAAGTCGCTAAGGAACTACAGATGCGACGGAACAAATCTACAACGCCGATCGTACGGGGAACAAAATCAATCGATCGGGCTCCTAAGTCGATAGAACGTATTGCTAAGCAGACTGAGCGGGCTCGTAAACCAATTGTTCAAACTACTAAGCCGACTGAAAGGACGCTTGAATCAGCAGGGCAGACTCTTACAACAGTCAACCAGCCTTCTGAGCCGATTAAACGTACGTCAAAGTCGTCTACTAAAAAGGCTGAACGAAAAATAACCTCGGATAAGCCAGCGAACCGCGTACGTCTGACGTATTCTCAGGCTGCAGTCAAAGCAACCAAACGAATCGACGGCCCACCCTCTGATCCGTTGAATGAAATTCTGAACTGCATCTACGCTAAGTTCGAGGAACAATGTGAAGTTAACAAACGGATTCTCGAACGTCGTAGTAACGTCGAAAGCTTTTGTATGGCTAACCTTATATCTAAATCTAAGTAAATATGGACGCTTTGCTTAAAATAGTAACATGGAATGCAAATGGACTCTTACAAAAATCTAACGAATTAGAAATGTTTCTAATAAGAGAAAATATCGACATATGTTTGATCTCCGAAACCCATCTAACAAGGGAGTCGCAAAAAAAGATAAGAGGCTACGCTGGTTATCACGCCTACCATCCTTCTGATAGAGCGCGGGGCGGTTCGTCCTTATTCATTAAAACTAACATCGAACATTCGGCCGATATAAGCAAAGAGCTGGAAAAACTGCAGTTGTGCGCGGTAAGGGTTAAAAATAAACACCTGAGCTACAATATAGCATCTGTTTACTGTCCGCCACGATGCTTACTAGAAAAAGATGACTACTTTCGGGTCTTCAATGACCTTGGTTCAAATTTCCTTATTGGTGGAGATTTCAACGCGAAGCACACCTTCTGGGGTTCAAGATGTACATCTTCTAAAGGAAAAATTCTCTACGAAGTGGCATATGAATTCGGTTGTTGTTTTTATTCGACAGGAAAACCGACCTATTGGCCAACTGACTCACAAAAAATGCCCGATCTTATCGATTTTTTTGTTACAAAAGGCATTTACGAGAAGTTTATTACAGTCAAAGAATGTTTTGATCTCTCTTCTGATCACTCGCCGGTAATTTTATTACTTGGAGAAGCGCTGATCAAGAAAAAAGGACCTCCAAGACTCATTAGCAATAGAACAAACTGGGAGGGCTTTAGAAATGATTGCGAAACAAATATCGCCTTAAATGTATCACTTAGAACACCTTGTGAACTAAAGGACGAAATTGATCGTTTCGTGGAAGCAATTCAAAGAGCGGCATGGAGAAACACTACTTCTAGAAGCTATAAGATCATTCGCAACGAAGAGTATCCCAGAGAAATCGTTGAACTGGTGAGAGAGAAACGAAAAGCACGAAAGAAATGGCAAAGCACTC
Organism: Brachypalpus laphriformis; assembly: GCA_945910035.1. NCBI lineage: Eukaryota > Metazoa > Arthropoda > Insecta > Diptera > Syrphidae > Brachypalpus > Brachypalpus laphriformis. The sequence goes on from OX246755.1 coordinate 147,132,227, forward strand.
GTGCACCGCAGCATAAAACGGTCCTTAACCGACTATGCAATCGCCTTAAAGATAGTATTCGCGAATTTAAAAGCAAAAAGATAGCGACCTATCCTGAAAATCTTTCCGGTGAAAGAGAATCAAATTATTCGCTTTGGAAAGCGCTAAAAGGCATCCGGAAACCTCAAATGCAAGCACCACCAATTCGGGAAAACGATGGAAACTGGGCCAAGAGCGACAAAGAAAAGGCAGAACTTTTTGCCTTGCACTTAGAAGAAACGTTTAAGCCGCTCGACGGCCCTTCGTTAACGCCCGACTCCCTAGTCACGACATCTGACAACTTTAAAGTAAAAACAGTTGCATTGATTGAACTGAGGGAAGTGATTAAAAATTTAAAGACAAAAAAAGCTCCGGGTTACGACTTGATAACGGCGCAGGTAGTCAAGGAATTGCCGAATAAAGCTATTATCAAACCGCTCTATTTGATCAACGCTTCGTTCAGATTGCTTTATGTTCCGAGGCAATGGAAAGTCGCCGAGATCTACAGCCCGTAATCGACGAAAGACGTCTCATTCCTGACCATCAGTTTGGATTTAGAATTAAACATTCTACAATTGACCAAGTCCATAAAATAACTGACGTAATTGAGAAAGCTCTGGAAGAAGAAAAGATTTGTTGTGGTGTATTTCTTGACGTCTCACAAGCTTTCGATAAGGTTTGGCACGAAGGCTTGGAGTATAAATTGCAACGACTACTGCCACGGCAACTTTTTCTAATCTTACTATCGTATCTCACCGAGAGACTCTTTCGTGTTAAGCACGGAAACGATTACTCTGACTTCAAGGAGATTGCGGCCGGAGTTCCACAAGGAAGTGTCCTTGGCCCGCTTCTATATGTACTCTATACGCGTGATATCCCGCAGGAAAGAAACTGTGTCGTCGCCACGTTTGCGGACGATACGGCGATATTGACCAGGGGCAAAACTATTGAAGCAGCAACTGGAAAGCTGCAACATGCTATTAATAAGGTTCATGCTTGGACGAATTCTTGGCGTATTGTGCTGAACAAAAGCAAATCTACTCACGTTAACTTTACCTATAAAAAAGTGGATAGATTACCTCTATATCTTAACTCGGCTCAAATACCGTACGCAAAAAAAGCAAAATATCTAGGAATGACTCTAGATGTTAAGCTCAAATGGAAATCACACGTAAAAAAGAAACGCGACGAGCTAGAAAACAAATACCGACAAATGTACTGGCTACTCGGAAAACATTCGAAGTTGAGCCTACATAACAAACTGCTTATCTATAAGCAAGTGCTAAAGCCAGTGTGGACGTATGGTATACAACTATGGGGTTGTACCAAGAAAAGCGATAGAAACATCATACAAACTTTTGAAAATAAAGTTCTTAGAACGATCGTTAACGCACCGTGGTATGTACGTAACGAAGATATTCATCGAGATCTGGGAATTCCCAGCGTCGTCGAAGAGATAACAAAATTTGCGCGTAAACACAAAGATCGTGTTCACGGCCATTGTAACCGTACCGTCATTCAACTACTTGACGCGAATGCGAATAACTCAATTCATCGTCTGCAAAGGATAAAACCTTTTGACCTCGCGTCATAGCATATGCCGGCCGCGAAAAAGGCAGGAACTTTCATTGGAATTTAACCTGCCTAAAGTTATACATTTCTTTTTACTTCGTACGAACATTTTTTATTTTTTTTCCAAAAATCACGTGTATCGTAAGCGAAAATAAAACTGCTGGATAAGCGTCGGCTCAGTTGTAGTATTACTTTTGAGGAGAGGTGTTTTTTTAGTGAGTAAAAATCTCACACTACCATAAGCACGCTCGGTCGGGCCTTATGGTGTCTTTAGAAGATTTTTCACCTACTCTCGGCAAAAAAAAAAATATATTCATATAACTTGTCTAGCTTGCGTTAGTTCAGCTTCAAGATACCAGATAAAATTTCCTACGCGCCAATAAAAAACATGTTTGGATGTAGTTAAAACATGTGCGCATAATATAAGCATATATTGCGTCCTTATGCAATGATATAAACAAGTTTGTTAATGAATGGCAGCAGGGATATACAGCAAAACAAGAGACACACAAAGCGATGCTGCATAGAGGGACTAGAGCCACTCTTCAGCTCAACGAGCGGGAAAGAAAAGAGGAATATCAACTTCTCAGAAAGAAAAAAAAAAGTATGAGAAGTGTTCGAACGAGGAGATGAAGAGACATTACTGCAGAAATAATTTTCGGAAATTTTACCAAAAGATAAAAAGAACACGCCAGGGCTTCAGAGCCAGAACAGAAGCCTGCAGGGACAAAAATGGTAATATACGAGTAGGAGCAGAATCGCAGTGCTGAGGATATGGAGAAAACACTTCTACATACTGTTTATCGGTGACGAGAGCCAATATTCCGTTTTCAGGCAGAACAACCCACTCAACAGTGCCGATGACAGTCAAGATTCCCATCAACCCGATCAGACATTATCCTTCTCAAATATACACATACATTGACTAAAATCACATAAATACTGATCTTCATGAGATGGATATCTTGAACATGGATATGGTGAACTGGCAACTAACTTATTTCTTGTCGTCCCCAGATTCACAAACCAAATACAAATACAAATATTTGGCGCAACAGCTCTTTAAAGTGCCAGGGCCTAGCTTTGCGCAACCACTCATGTTGTGTGCGTTATATTTTTTCACACAAATGGAAGGGACCTACAGTTTAATGCCGAATCCGAACGGCGATTTGAAAAGCTTTTTCGTAACAACAATACTCTCGGATGTTTGTCAGACGCTCGCGAGAGGTTGGACCGTGAAATAACTTTTTGGTATTTTCTGGGATTCGAACTTGGAACCTCATCTCCGACACACTAACCACTTACGCCACGGCGCCCACAGATTCACAAACCGATTTCCTACAAAATCGCGATGGTGAGTATAGGAGAGGGAAGCTGCTTAGGCTACCTGAAATCTATAACACCCTTCGACCAAGCCAATCCTTAAATAAGACAAGCTAAACGAACATATTTCTCTATCCGTCTCAGTAGTAGTCTAGACTCTTATAAACTTTGGACAAATATAAGGCTGACCATATAAGAAAGATAGGAAACAAAATTAAAATAAAAAAACAACGGTGTGATATATCAAATTGATTCTGGCTATATTTTGAAGCTACAGTCATGCTATTATATGTGGAATAGCACGTCATTTAAATGGCAGCATCAGCTTCGCTGGCAGTGCTTCAAGCGGTCGATTTAATTTTTGATGACTCGATCCAATACGTACGGCGTTATTCTGGCAATAGCGTCTCGAATGTTGGCCTCGAGCTCGTCCAAAGTGTGGTTGGCTTGTTAGCGTAGACTAAGGACTTGACGTAGCCCTAGAGAAAATAATCGAGTGGTGTCAAGTCGCATGTTCGTGGCAGTCAATTGATGAACGCTCGCTGTGAGATGACGCAGTCGCCAAATTTCTCTTTCACAACTTTGAGCGTTTTGGCGCTTATATGGCATGGAGCACTATCTTGTTGGATGTTCTCGAGCTCTGGCCACAGAAAGTCGGTTTACATCGCTCTACACCTGTGACCATTGACGGTAACGGTGTCACCTTCCTCATTTCGAAAGAAATAAGGCCCGATGATGCCGCCATGCCATAAACCGCACCAAACAGTCCATCTTTGTGGATCCACTGATGCTTGGTCGAACACTTGTGGATTGTGTACACTCCAATAACAGCAATTTTGCATGTTGACATAGCCGCTGAGCCAAAAATGGGGCTCGTCCGAGAAGATAATTTTTTGCCCAAAATCCGGACCAACATTTCCAGCACCCAATTAGCGAACTCACGGCGTTGTCTATGGTCGTTCGACTTCAATTCTTGCGTCAGCACAATCTTATATAGATGTAGGCTCAAATCCAACCGCAAAATAAGCCGACTCTCTGGCGATGCCCAATTCAGCTGATCGGCGTCGAATCGACATTTCTGAGTCTTCTTTGATACTGGCCGCTACGGCGCCTATGTTTTCTTCATTTCGCACCAATCTCTATCTGGTTGGTGGCTTAAGGTCCAAAAGAGTGTACTCACGCTCAAACTTTTCCACTGTGCGACGAATTGCCTGCACACTGAAGCCATGATGACGACCGACCTCAGGAATTTCCAATGTTGGTCAGGACATTGGAATAGAGATGGTGGCGGAGGAGCCCTTAATGGGCCAACGGCAGCGCTCATACTCCCGTAGTGGACTACTGGCACCGGTGTACCCGGCCCTCGTCCTAGGGGAATAATTAAGGAACTGACCCTCCAGGTTGGGGGTTGTGCCGTCGGGGTAACTTCCCTACCACGTAAAAAAACTCATGGATCCGAAACCGCCAAAAGCCTCGGATAAGGATGACTCAACTAATGACGACCCCAGCAAACGAAATAAGGACAACGACCTTCGGATCTGTACCACGTGCAGCCGAACAACTAGCAGAGGCCCTAGACTACTATAAAGCAGATATTACAGCCATCCAGGAAGTGCGATGGGATGGGCCGGGCAAAAAGAGGATGAAAAACTGTGACATCTACTACGGTGATTGCTACAGAGGCAACAGATAACGCTTATTCGGATACGACGTTAAAATCGTATTGGGCGATTTTAACGCCAAAATAGGAAAGGAGGACGTCTTTGGTAGGGCAGTTGGTAAGCATAGCCTACACGACACCACGTCTGATAACGGACTAAGGCTAATTGATTTCGCTGTGGAGCGAAATGTCACCATAGCAAGCATATGGTTTCCTCATCGCGATATTCATAAGCAGACATGGCGGTCTAATAATCATGCAACGATCAACCAAATTGATCATATTGCGATCGACGCAAGGCATGCCTCCAGTATTCTGGATGTCCGGACCTTCCGAGCGGCCAACATAGACTCGGATCATTACCTTGTTGTAGCCAAGGTACGAATGCGGATATCCCAATCTGAGCAACAAAGAAGAATTACTGTGAGAAAATTTAACGTCGAAAAGCTACAATCGCAAGAGACCGCCAGACTCTTCGCTGAACGCGTATCCCGAAATCTCTCAATCACCCCTTTGCCGCCAGCATCAAGTACCGAAGACCAGTGGCAACGCTACCAACATGCTATCAGAAACGCCGCGACTGATGTGCTGGGTCTCGCTCGCCCACCACCGCGAAACCCCTGGTTTGACGAAGAATGCCGGCGAGTGCATGCAGCAAAACAAGAGGCATACAAAGCGGCGCTGCAAAGGAAGACGAGAGCTGCTCGTGAGCTATACGAGCAAAAGAGACGGGAAGAACATCGGCTTCTCCAAAAGAAGAAGAAAGAGCATGAGAAGCGCGCGTTTGAGAATATCGAGAGTCTATACTCCAGGAACAATGTACGGAAATTTTACCAAAAGGTAAAAAGAACGTGTCAGAGAAGTAACTGAAGTAAAAGTAAACTGCCACGTGTCTAGCTTTGAAACTCAGTGTTCCAACAAGTTGATAAAGCAAAGAACTTGGAAATTTATTTCAACAGAACCTTGGAATGGAACGACCACATTCAATCTGAGATTGGAAAGGTGTACTCAGAAATCTCTTCATGACGAAACACTGCACTCCTTTGGTCACTAAAATACTGTTAGCTAAATCCCTTATTGTGCCCATAATAGCACATGGCTGTCAAATTTTCATTGGTTATAGTGCCCAGAGCAAAAGAAAATTACCAGTTATTTTCAATAATGTTGTCCATTGCGCTTTCAATCTATGGCGCTTCGATCACGTGTCTTCATATGTTAAAAACATACTCGGATGCTCGTTACATACGTATCTTCATTACTTAATTATAATGTTCTTGCATCAAACGATGATAATTAAACAGCCCATCTACTTATCCACTACTAGGCGCCGTAGCGTAAGTGGTTAGTGTACCGGACCACTGCACGTAAGGTTCCAAGTTGGAATCCCAGAAAGCAGCAAAAAGTTTTTTCACGGTCCCACCTCTCGCGAACGTCTGACAAACATCCGAGAGTATTGTTGTCTCGAGAAAGCTTCTCAAAACAAATTGCCCTTCGGATACAGCACTAAACTATAGGTCCCTTCCATTCGTGTGAAAAATATAACGCACGCAATATGAGTGGTTGGGAGAAGCTAGGCCTTGGCACTTAAAGAGCTATTGCGCCAAATATTTTTTTTTTTTTTTTTTTGAAGAATTTTAGTCTGCAACGCGTTCGAGCTGCCTCTAACAAATTCCTAAAGAGCTCGTTTTCTTCTCAAGAGTGAATGGATTCCACTGCGCGGCGTATTTCGCGATGCAGGTGTTTTCGCGCCGTAGGGTGTTGTCCAATCCGCTGCCAATTTCTCTTTCGCACAGTAAGGTTTATAGCTTCTTAGCCAGTTCTTATAAAAAGTTCATCGTTGGAGATAAGGTTGGGCAAAAGATCATCAAGATGATCCTTAAACATTTGTTTACAAAGACTTGCAGCTTGCATGTGTTAATGGTGTCCACCTTCCAAGTACCACATCACTAAAGCAGCACCGATTCTATGTTGAAGCGGAACAGTGGCAGCTTGGTTCTTAAGCTGAGAACATTGCTTTTCCACACATTCGATAGCATTTCAAATGCAGCTTTTGCCTTCCCGATTCTGCTGCACGCATCCAGTTAAGTGCCACCACGATAAGCCAAAACCATACTTCTTAGATGAAGAAAGTTATCAACTTTCTCGTCTTCCTGTCCGGCAACGTTAAGTTGAGCGCGGGTATGAGAAGTACTCAGGGCTTTTATTTTGGCTTTGTTTGCCTCAGCTTCTAGATTTTGGGCCATCAAATGAAGATGCATTATCCGATGTGCAAGTAGACAAACATCATCAGCGTAATCTAGGTATTTAAGGTAAGATGTCATAGTCCAACGAATTCCATAATTACCTTCCGTCAATGCTGCACGGAGTATATCGCTGATAACCACCAAGAACAATAGTGGTGACAGTATGCACCCTTGACGTACTCCACTTTGGACTTCAAAATCCTCCGACACCTTATCATTGTGTAAGACGTATAACTTACCGCCCTCGTATGTAGCCTTGATAATAGCTATAAGTTTTTCTGAGATGCCTCTCCTGCGTAAGGCCAACCACATAGCATCTCGATTCAAGCTGACGAAAGCCTTCTTGAAGTCGATAAACAGTAAATGTAGCGCAGACCTGTACTCAACGCATTGTTCGATTATGATCCGTAAGGTGTTTATGTGGTCGATGCAGGAAGATCCAGCACGAAAGCCTGCTTGTTCGACGTCGAGAGTTGAATCTAAATGGTCTTTGATCCATTCCACAATTATTCTAGCTGTTATTTTGGCCAAGGCTGGAAGAACGTATACATATATGTATGTACCTCTCCAGTTTCCACATTCATTTCATTTCATTTCATTTATTCATCAATCAGAGTACATATATCTCTTATAGGCATTCCATCAAGTTTCCCCTTTTCGGAAGCTTCCCGATCAACCCCCTTTTCCACTCCTGTAGAAATTGTTCACTATCCCAAGCTCTCCTTATTAGCGGATGCAGCAAATCTGCCAATGTATTGCATATTGCGCCGCTTGAAATAAGTAGTTCGGTAGGGATGCCATCAATACCCACCGCCTTGTTTTTCTTGAGGTACTTGATTGCTGTTATTATTTCGGTTTTACTGGGAGATGCGGCGCGAATTCGGGAATTTATTGCTTCAAAGTATCATTCGAATTCGAAATCATACCGTCATCGTCTAAGTGGCTTAGCACTACAGCAAAATCTTCTCTCCATCTAATTAGCTGATCCTCATCCGAATTTAGAAGGTTACCGTCTTGACTCATCAATGGGTGTTGTTTGGAGTTCCGACCACCAATGAGCTTCTTAGTTATGCTATTAACAGTCCTACTGTCGCACCTGCTCGCTGCTTCTTCAGCCCTTGAAGCCAGTGAGTTGATATGCTTACGTTTGTCATGCCTCACACGTCTTTTTCGCGCGGTATTGGGCTTCTAGCTCGGTTTTCTCCACTGCTGAGGCCGCTGTAATCCAAGTCTTGATTGCCGTACACTCATCGGTCCGTCTCCAGGTGTCTGCAGAAAGCCATGTGCGATAGTATTTCTGCCTTTTACCGACATATACGTAGGTGCGTGCCTCAATCACAAAAGCATTTTTCACAGCATTTCAGTGGTCATATATGTTCTCCTGCATTGTGTTGCGGATTGCTTCTGCTTCTAAGGCGAGGTGATCCCTGAACTATTGACGCACTTGAGGAACCTTAACCCTGTCAATATTAAACCTGCTGATGTTAAGTAATTGTCTTCATGAAAATATTTCTTACAATATATATAGATCCACTGAAAATGTTTGCTCTCTGGGTTAAGCAGTTCCGGAGATTCCGTTCTTATCTTTCAGTTCTGAACACTTAAAAGAGCCCATATACCATGTCAAATGTTTGAAGTGTTTCGTATTTTCGACCACTTTATGAAGGCGCTGTAGTAAATGGCTCGCATATTTCTAGCCGGTTTTAAACACGGTAGTTTTGAGATGGAATTTCTTTAACTTGTTCTCTCAGTAATAAAATATGATTACCTGAACATTAAGTTTTCTGAATAATTTAATTATCATAATGTTTTGTTCACGTTTTCTGTTATGAACTTTAATTGTTCCTTTGTTTCTTCATGTTCAGAACTTCTCATAACAATAAAATGTTAGTGTTGTGTTGTTGATAATGTGTTGGAAAGCGTGCCTTTAGACAAAAAGGTTAAATTGGTGCGTTGGAAAAATATATCCTTAAATGTACAATACTATGTACCTAGTCCTGCTCTAAGTTCTGTTACAATGTACAAAACGTTATAAAAATTAAGCAACAAAACGTGTTGGATTAGCATTTATAAACTTTATTTGGAGCATTTTAAAAAAGAGCGGTTTATTCAAAGTGGCCGCTTTTAGCTTAAACGGAGGCCTCAAGCGGTGTGACCACTGGGTTACAACGGCACGCACGGTTTTAAGCGGTATGGACACCGTTGCTGTAGTGAAAGCATTTTTGCGGCTCTCAAAATTTCGGTGGGGCCTCTTGCAGGCAATGCTATCCGATACTGATCACAAATAATAATTCAAAGGATGGATTCAAATCTAGGCTTCCTGAAGGCCAATCCTCGAATGCAATAAAAGCAAGAATTTTTCTGTTAGCCACTACTTTTGGTTTTATGTGCTGGATCAGAGTCTTATTGGAAATCCCACCTTGCTGCATTAAAAAGGCTATTGGTCTTGCCTTGCAGGATGATGGCCGTTTTGAAACATAGGAACTTATTTTAATGTTCTTGCACACATTTTATCGTTTTGCTCATTAAAAACTTCCTCAGCAGTAAAAATCGTTTTGTTCGTAAAAAAGACATTTTCGTAGCCGTTGTCCGTGTGCAACTGCAAGAATTGCTTGCATCTTCAAACTTAATTTGCCAGTTGACCGACAAAAGGTTTGCATGTTGTGATCATCCCGCATGAGCCTTCATATGGATCATCTGATGGATATACATATGTACGTTGTCGAAGGAGATTCCTTCGAATTCGCTCGCGTATAGACTTTACAACAGCGCTCATATGACCACTACTTCTTGGTTCGCCGTCTAATTGAGACGATTCAACAAATCGATGTGTAGTACGGTACACAAATATTTTTAACAAAACCGAACAGTTTTAGTTATTCAAAATTTGGTTAGTATTTTTTCCGCACTTATGCAACGCTATGTCAGCAATAATATATTCTTTTTTACTTCACTCCACGAAAACCAATCTGTAACCGAAAAACCTTTTTGAAAAACTGGAAATGTTGTTTGTACCTTTTGCCCTAATGCCTCGTTGTGCAAAGTAATATTGTCTTATGCATTTTCCCAACAGGCATATTCTTAAAAACTACGTAATCGATTTTTTTGAACGATTTTAAGATCTCATGAGATTCTGGTAGGATGCGACGGTTAGTAAGTACCCCATATTCTTGAATTTGTACAAAAGCGATGTGTGCTACAAAATTTCCTATCGTTTTCCTTGTTACCTAAGCTGCACGTACCCAATCTCTTCTTTTTTTCTCAGATTCGGAGATAGGCGACATCATTTTTGAAATATTAAAATCGGTCTAGTACTCTTCGCATGATGCGCGCCGGGTCATGCATAACCCTAGTTAGCACTTTATTATAAGTAGTATATAGATAGATAGTTAGAAGACAGGCCATGTCACTGAAAATGTCAGTACAAACAGTTATATATATGTTTGTACTAACATTTGCAGTGCTCTAAATCAAACGGTGGGGCGTGGCAAAAATGCATCATCATCTCCCCGTGGTGCCCGCTGGATAGCTATCTGATAGTGAACTAACGATGAGCGTATGCTGAGTCTGACGATATATGTGTAGCTGAACACTCAGACCTGAGTAAGCACATCTGGGTGAACTTCAGCACACATATGTTTAACAGGACGAGGCATCCCTCGTTGACCTGATTGGCAGAAATATGCGTCTCAGAAGTCTAGCAAGAGCTCCTTAGACGGAGGACGTGCGGCGGATCAATTCTACAGACCAGCGGATACCTTACCGGAGCTACTTCGACATATTTGGAGCTGAGGTCTGTAAGGATTTTCAATACAACGTTAGGGTATTGAAAAAGAGATGGTGGCGGATGAACCCTTAATGGGCCAATGGCAGCGCTCATATCCCCGAAGTGGGTTACTGACATCGGTGTATCCGGCCACTCATCCTAGGGGTTGCAAAAAAGGATCAGGTCCTCCAGGTTGGGGGTTGCGCCGTCGGGTTAACTTCCCCACCACGTAAAAAACTTTCGGTTACGAAGCAACGAACAGCCTCGGATACGGATGATTCTACTGTTGACGACCCAAGCAAACGTAAACAGAAAAATGATCTTCGTGTCTGCACATGGAATGTTAGGTCCCTCTACAAACCATGTGCAGCCGAACAACTTGCGGAGGCCCTAGAGTGTCTCAAAGCAGACATTACCGCCACCCAAGAAGTGCGATGGGATGGGCCGGGCAAAAGGAGTATGAAAAACTGCGACATCTACTATGGCGATTGCTACAGACAACAAGGACAGCGTCTATTCGGGTGCGGATTTGTCATTGGAGGCAGACGTAGGCAAGAAGTTTTGAGTTTCCGACATGTGAACGAGTGCCTCATGACTATCCGTATCAAGGCTAAATTTGCCAACATACGTCTTTAGTAGCGTGGTCGGAAAGCACAGCCTGCACGACATTACATCCGACAACGGACTCAGGCTAATCGACTTTGCTGCGGGGCGAAACTTTGTCGTAGCTAGTACGCGGTTTCCACGTCTCGACATTCACAAAAGAACATGGCTCTCCTTTGATCGAAAAACTGTCAACCAAATCGATCACATTGCGATCGACGCAAGGCACTCTTCCAGTATTCTGGGTGTCCGGACTTTCCGAGGAGCCAACGTGGACTCGGATCACTACCTAGTTGTAGCCAATGTACGGATGCGGATATTTACAATGAAGCTAAATCAACGAAATACTGTGAGGAAATTTGACGTCGAATAGCTGCAATCGCAAGAGACCGCCAGAACCTTTGCCGATCGAGTTTCTCTTAATCTTTATCTAAGTCCTACGCTGTAGCAGCAAATGCGGAAGACCAGTGGCAGCGTTGCCAACAAGCCATCAGAGATGCTGCCTCTGGTGTACTGGGTTTCTCTCGGCCACCACAACAAAATCCCTGGTTTGATGAGGAATGCCGGCAAGCACATGCAGCTAAGCAAGAGGCGTACAAAGCGGCGCTGCATAGAAGGACCAGAGCTGCTTACGAGCTCTATGTGCGCAGGAGAAAAGAGAAACATCGACTTCTCAGAAAGAAGAAAAAATACCATGAGAAGCGCTCGATCGAGGAGATTGAGAGACTTTATTGCAGGAATAATGCTCGAAAATTTTACCTAAAGGTAAAAATAACATGCCAGGATTTTAAAACCAGAACAGAAGCTTGCAGGACGAAAATGGCAGCATAGTAGTAGAATCGCAGTCGGTGCTGAGGATATGGAAGGAACACTTCTGTAGACTGTTAAACGGCGATGATGACCAATATTCCGCTGTCGGGCAGAATGAGCCTCAACAGTGACGATGGCAGTCAAGATTCCCGTCAACTCGATCAGAATGAAGTGAGGATAGCGATATTTAAACTCAAATCCAACAAAGCTGCTGGAGCCGACGGCCTTGCCGCTGAACTTTTCAAGGCAGGAGGAGATGAGCTGGTAAGGAGCATGCATCGGCTCATCTGTAAAATCTGGTCGGACGAAAGTATGCCCGATGAATGGAACCTCAGCATCGTTTGCCCGATCCTGAAGAAAGGAGACCCTCTAAACCGCGCCAATTACAGAGGTATAAGTCTCCTCAACATCGCGTATAAGATCCTGTCTGCCGTATTATGTGAACGCCTAATACCGATCGTCAACAACCTGATAGGCCCTTATCAGTGCGGTTTCAGGCCGGGAAAGTCCACCATTGACCAAATATTCACACTAAGGCAGATCTCGGAAAAAACCCATGAGTATAAAATCGATACGCACCACCTCTTCATCGATTTCAAAGTTGCCTATGATAGTGTGTAAAGAGGCGAGGTATACAGAGCCATGTCTAGTCTTGGAATCCTTGCCAAGCTCGTCCATTTGTGCAGAATGACGATGGAGAACTCTCGCTGCTCCATCAAAGTCGGTAAGAATATCACCGAACCGTTCGATGTCAGGAAAGGTCTCAGACAAAGTGACGCGCTATCATGCGATCTCTTTAACATAGTACTTGAGAGAATTGTACGAAACTCACAAGCCAACACCGGAGGTACAATCTTTTACAAGTCTGTATAACAACTCGCTTATGCCGATGACATTGACATAATCGGAAGAACTCAGCGGGCCGTCAATGGGGCATTTACGAGTATTGAGATCGAGGCAGCAAAGATATTCAGGGTTATCGTGAATAAATTTTTCCTCGGAATGTTTCCCCCGAACAAAAATTAGGTACTTTCAAAAACAGGGAAAAAATTAAATATCGCGATTGCGCTGAAAATTTTCTTGAATTGTCATTCATGATACCTATTTCCTTTCCGCGGAATTAATTCCTCTTTTTTTAAGATACTTAATTTTTGTTCGGGGGAAGAATTCCGAAGGAAAATTTATTCACGATAACCCTGAATGTCTACCTACGCTCTATGGTGAGCTCCGCAAATGACATCAGTAGGGAGATCACACGAAGAATTACTCTTGCCAATCGTTGTTTCTATTCGCTAAAACGGCAATTGAGTAGCAAAGCACTATCTCGAACTACTAAGGTAACTCTTTATAAAACACTAATCATCCCAGTCCTGCTGTATGGCACAGAGGCATGGGCTTTGACAAAACCGGATGAGGATGCCCTTGGTAATTTTGAGAGAAAAGTTCTTCGAGCGATCTTTGGTCCCATCTGCATAGACGGCGAGTGGAGGAGAAGGTACAATGCCGAACTGTAAGGCCTGCACAAGGACATCGACTTAGCCAGAAGAGTTCACATACAGCGACTAAGATGACTGGGTCACTTAGAGCGGATGGAGCCCAACGTTCCCGCTACGAAAGTTTTCGAATCCACCCCGGATGGACGACGCAGTAGAGGACGACCTCGCGGTAGGTGGCGCAAACAAGTGGAGGGGGACCTCAATCAACTTGGCGTGCGCAACTGGGGGCAGCTGGCTCGTAACCGCGCTGGCTGGAGAGGTTTGTTGGTTGAGGCCCAGGTCCACCCCGGACTGTAGCGCCATCTAAGTAAGTATGTAAGTGTATACATCTTATATATAAATCTAAGTGGTAAAATGCGTTTGTGTCCCTCTACCGCCCGCAATTTTCAACCAATTAACTTGGTTGTTTTTGAATGTAGATTGTTACAAGTACAAAGGTGATAGGCAAAAAAAAAAATACGGCGCCTGCTGACACTTGTATTTCTTTCTTTTGTTAGGCGCAGCAACGCACACCGGGTGGCGTATTGCCATACTGTATATCAGCGCAGACACCCATAGTCTGTGCCGAACAACTTATTGCTTCTCGAATTTCAAAAAAGCTAAAGAAAAACATATGCCACCACAGACTGCTCTGTGATCATATGCGGTTTGCCTGTTGAATAATGAAAAAGATAAAGCAAAATGTATGCTACTACAGATTGTTCCGTGATGATATGCGATTTGCTTGAGTAGGTAACTATGTGATTAACCAAGTTTCCAGAAAATTGATCCCAATGTATCTTTTGTTTTGTATTTCAACACTGAAAGTTGTAACTGGAATTAAAAATTTACTACAAAATAAAGACTGTATATATTTTTTTTTTTAATCGAGTACATGCTTTTTGATAATAACAGTATGAACAAATGTATATATATAAATGAAATAAAAAGAAAAAAAGTGCAATTCTGTTTTTGTTAAAAAATATGTATACATATGTTTATATGTATGTATATGAATCTGTATTATGATACCATTTAAAATTTAGTCCTTTTTGGCATTCGGCTTATTTGAGCTGATATTTTCGCTGAGCTTGTGATGTTTTTTTCTGGAACTGCTTGGCGGCTCCCTACTGCTTTGTATACGGCCTTTGCCTTTACTTATACCTCGGTCTTTCTTCCTCCTTGCTACTGACGTTAGTTGAACCCCAATTTTTTTCGATCTGCAAATCTTTACCTTATTCACAGCAAAACTTCTTGTTCTATGTTTTGTATATTGTAGTGGTTCATTCATAGATGGCACTTAGAAGTACTAAGATGAAATATAGAGGGCGCAGATAAACGAAAGAGAGATGCCGATAATAGGAGGATACAAAAGGGATTCTGAATAAGGTAGTCGAACGTGGCGGTGGTTTCTTTTCTCTTCAGCCGTATTTGATTTTATAAAACGTTGTAGTAGAGTTAATTCACATCAAGTTTTGAATTGAATAAAGTGGAGTAAATTATTAAGTAGTGTGTTTTCTTCCTACACCCACTACATTGGTGACCCCGACGCACCGCAAAATATAAAAACCACGAGCAAAGTCGTCGAGCGACGCAACCAAGAGCTCACACAATCCACGTGCCAACAATAAACAACCCAACAAAATCAGTGCCATCAATAGGCATTACAGCCTCTAACAACGCTCAACATCGTCAGAAGGCTTCCAGCGAAGAAAAAACGAAAACCATTTCGTCACAATTATTACCAGGCCACACCACACCAAGCTGTAACCTCAAAACACCACACGAGACGCAACCTTCAAACACCACCAAGTATAACTTCGGAATCACGGACTTCAACGGCATCACATCAACGGCAGCACATCACCGGCAGCACATCACAAGCCACAACGATTAAGAACCAGCATATCACCAGCGCAGCAGCCCACGTACCGCATCAGCTTCGCCAGCCACGGCAGACCACCAGCAAGTACAATTCTTATATATATATAAAATTCAAATACATCCATGTATCATCTAGATTACATAGTTAAGTTTAAACCATAAGCACCTAGTATATAAGTACAGGGTAAACCATTGAGCCACCGGCAGATTAGGTCCTTAGACACAATAAAACCTCGCCTCTTTTAACCAAATTGTAAATCGACGTCTCTCTTTCACGCCTCCAGCGCTAACCGGTATTCGTCGCGAATTCTTTGACCTCAAACATGACAGACGACGACATTACCACGCCGTCCACCAAATCGACAGCCACTACGTCATCCGGTACAACCACGCAACATTCCCCACTTGGCCAGTCCTCGACGACCGAACATAACCTCACTTCGAGTGGGATAGTACACGCGATCTCTGTAAAATTGCCAGAATTCTGGACCAAAATGCCGGCTATCTGGTTCATACAGATAGAATCCCAATTTTCAATCAGAAATATTACCTCCGAACAAACCAAATTCCATTACGTTGTCCAAGCGCTCCCGCAAGACGTGGCAGCAAGCGTTCATGACGTACTAATGCAAGAATCCAATGCGCCGTACTCTAGCTTAAAAAAGGCACTCATAGAAAGACACTCCATGAGTGAAAGTAAAAGAATCGAAGCGCTGCTGTCGGGGGAAGAAATGGGGGATCGCAAACCTTCAGAGTTCTTCCGCAGACTACAGACCTTGGCTGGACAATCGATGATGGTGACAGAAAGCCTAATTTTGGAATTGTGGAAGCGACGTCTTCCCACGCTAGTTCAGGTATCCATCAAGGCAAGCTCCAAGTCCAAAATAGAAGAGCTTCTTGAAGTAGCAGACGACATTTTTGAGGTCTATCAGCAGCAGAACCATTCCTTTTCCATTCTTCCTCACTCTGAAAAAACAATCAGTGAATTGACCTGCCCGAGTCACAGCTTACAATCAGAGATTCAGGAAATAAAATCCATGCTCTCCAACCTCCACGTTAACAACCAACGTCCCCCACGAAGCCAAAGCAGGCATAGAAACTTCACAAGACCTCCGCGCAACAGATCGGATTCTAGAAGCAACACAAAACTTTGCTGGTATCACGCGAAGTTTGGCAAAAGGGCACAGAAGTGCTCTAAACCATGTAGCTTCAAAAGTCAGAACCCAAACTAGAACCCACTGTCATTGAAGCGGCAAATGGCAGTACTCTTCACAATTCGCAAAGCCGCCTTTTTATTAAAGACCCCATCTCACAAATAACGTTTCTCATAGACTCCGGCTCAGACGTTTCAGCCATTCCTGCTTCCAAGTTCAAAACACCTCACAAACCCGACCAAGTCATATCCGCAGCAAATGGATCGGTAATCAACGTTTTTGGAACAAAGTTCCTACGAACAAGCCTAGGTTTCCGTAGAGTATTCGACCATACGTTTTTGATAGCAGCAGTCACTAAGCCAATAATTGGCGCGGACTTCTTGAGACAAACGGGCCTGGTTATCGACGTAAAAAATTCTAGACTTATCGATCCGCTCACCAACTCGAGAGTTAGCGGAACACGTTGTCACCAAAACGTCACAAGTCCACGGTTTTTTGCTGTCGAAGACAGGTACAACAAAATCTTAAAAGACTTTCCATCGCTCATGGAACCACCCAATTTCAATATTCCAGTCAAGCACAAAGTTGTGCACCACATCCTAACAAAGGGGCCTCTACCGAACTCTCGTCCTAGGCGCTTAAACAGCTCCAAGCTGAAGATCGCAAGGGAAGAGTTTGAGTACATGGTAAAAATTGGGATCTGCAGACCATCGTCTTCTCCATGCGCATCTCCTTTGCACATGGCTCCGAAACGCGATGCAAACGACTGGAGACCATGCGGTGACTTTAGGCTGCTTAACGCAATAACAATCCCGGACAGGTATCCATTGCCTCACACTCACGACTTCGTGAACGTCATGCAGGGTTGCACTGTTTTCTCAAAAATAGACCTCGTGCGCGCTTACCACCACATTCCAGTGGCAGAAGAGGACATACATAAAACCGCAGTGACAACCCCCTTCGGCCTTTTCGAATTCACCCACATGCCGTTTGGGCTCCGGAACGCGGCCCAAAGCTTTCAACGATTTGTACATGAAGTTACACGGGGATTGAGCTTTCTTTTTGTCTTTGTAGACGATTTTTTCATAGCCAGTACGTCACAGGCGGAACACGAACAACACTTACGAAGTTTGTTCCAACGATTATGTGAATACGGCCTGCGAATCAAAGCCTCAAAATGTGTCTTTGGCGTATCCAGGCTGCAGTTTCTGGGTTTTGAAGTCTCAAAAGACGGCATACAACCTTCACTGGAAAGGGTCAAGGTAATAGAGAGCTTCCCAGAACCAAAGTCGATCAAAAGTGTGCAGCGTTTTGTAGGTATGATGAACTATTACCACCGCTTCATCCCTCACCTTGCACGCACACTCGCTCCGATTTACGACCACCTCGCTAACGTTCAAAAGCATCAAACAAAAACGAAAGTCTTCACGTGGCCCTTCGAATGCCAAAGGGCCTTCAAAGAGGCCAAGCAAAAACTGGCAAAAGCCACGCTGCTAAACTGTCCACAGGAGAATACCACACTCAGCATCACAACAGATGCTTCAGATACAGATGTTGGGGCAGTCCTTCAGCAATTGATCGGCAAAGTTTGGGGCCCAATTGCATTCTTCAGTAAAAAACTTTCACCCACACAATCTCGGTATTCAACGTTCGACAGGGAGCTTTTAGCAATTTACTCGGCAATTCAACACTTCCAAAACTTTGTGGAAGGGCAGGAGTTTTGTGTCTACACAGACCACAAACCCCTCATTTATGCCCTCACAACAAAAGCGAAACGAAGTCCCAGACAAGAGCGTCAACTTGACTTCATCTCCCAGTTCACGAGTGACATAAGGTACGTCAAGGGATCCTTGAATATGGTCGCTGACACTCTATCACGGCCCAACACTGACGCGCTCGAATTGACTCAACCTGGATTGGAAGAACTAGCCGAAGCACAAGCCCAAGACGAGGAGTTTGAACATTTCAAAAACAACATACCTGACACGTCCAAAATTAAATTAGAGCCAATCAAAATACCAACCTATGACTTACCCTTGTGGTGCGAAACTTCCACCAAAAACAACCGGCCATACGTCCCAAAATCCAAACGGATCACTACCTTTCAAGCCATTCACGCACTTTCTCACCCAGGAATTCGCGCAACGCGAAAAAAGATTGGAAAAATATACTTTTGGCCCAGGATGAACCGAGATATAAACTCCTGGGCGAGAAGTTGTATGGCATGTCAGAAGGAAAAGGTACAAAGGCACACAAGAACACCGGTAGACCAAATTAAAGTTCCACCAGGGCGGTTTCAACATATCCACATGGATATAGTTGGCCCACTTCCACCGTCGAATGACCACAGATACATACTAACGATCGTGGACAGATTCTCGCGATGGCCTGAAGCCTATCCCATTCGGGACATCACAGCGGAAACCATCGCTAAGACTTACGTCCAGGAACACGTCTCTAGGTTTGGGGTACCGAACACCATCACCACCGACCAAGGCACTCAATTCGAGTCAAAACTTTTCCGAGAATTGACGAAGTGCCTTGGGACGAATCGAATTCGTACCTCCGCCTATCATCCACAAGCTAACGGCATGGTGGAAAGATTCCATCGCCAGCTTAAGACGGCAATCCGCACTTCGGGTAACAAAGCGAACTGGACACTAAAACTTCCATTAATCCTATTGGGTTTGCGCACATCAGTTAAGGAAGACATAAACCATACTCCTTCGGAGCTCTTGTATGGAGAAAACATAAGAGTACCCTTCGATTTCTCATCATCACAGATTGGATCAAGCGACTCAACCCTGATCGAAAACCTGAAGCAGTTCTTCGCAAACATCAAAAGCACCACACAAACAACGAGAAAGGCTAAAACAACCATCCATATTCCAAACCGTCTGAACACTTGCGACCACGTCTTGATAAGGAACATTAGAGTTAAAGGCAGTTTGGACTCTCCTTATGAGGGACCTTTCAGGGTCTTAAGGAAATTACGTAAGCAATTCATAATTAACAAATCGGGTAAACCTTTTTCCATCGCGATTGACAGATTAAAGCCAGTAAACATAAACGTCAACAACGAGACTCGAAAGGGATAAATTCGAAATCGATCGCTGCGCTTGGAGGGGGGTGATGTAGTGGTTCATTCATAGATGGCACTTAGAAGTACTAAGATGAAATATAGAGGGCGCAGATAAACGAAAGAGAGATGCCGATAATAGGAGGATACAAAAGGGATTCTGAATAAGGTAGTCGAACGTGGCGGTGGTTTCTTTTCTCTTCAGCCGTATTTGATTTTATAAAACGTTGTAGTAGAGTTAATTCACATCAAGTTTTGAATTGAATAAAGTGGAGTAAATTATTAAGTAGTGTGTTTTCTTCCTACACCCACTACATATATTATTAACAGTTTTGTTTAATCGTTTAACAAGCATAATATTGGAAACTGAGGAGTCTGTTTCTAAAATATTCGCTAAACAATGAAATTGTTCTCGTAATGTGTCAACCTCAAGCTTTATCTTCGCTTGATTTCCCAATGAATTAACAGACGAGATGATCTCAATATCAGATAGCAATATAGGTGACTTCGCTATTAAGATTGAGTCGTGGTTTTTGGTCTCATCTTCAATAATTATATTGTCAGCACTATTTTGTAGAATGTCTGAGTAGAAATCATTAGACGGTACATAACCTAATGCAAGTAGAGCAAATTCTAGTCTATTATTTGAGTCAATACGAGGCGAAGTTTTGAAAAGAATATTTAATTTACTTTCTAAAAAACACACATTTAATGTTTGCAATCTTTCCCACTTGTTCCCTGGGGACACTCACAGCATGCAATGTCTGTTAAAACAGTATACTCTATATTAGGGTTATTTTCTGAGAGGAATTTATATTCGTTGTTATTTACTTTCACCCCTATCGTGGAACCCATCGGGGGGAACGATCCACTAATAATAAAAATTGGCATCGTGCAATCCGCATACGTGAACCATTCACATGTCGGTATCGTGAATGAGATTCACTGTATCGTGGAAAACGAACGGATCGAATCTCCCCATACATTTCACATCCGCAGCTATTTCATTGCGGATTTGGTTGTTAGTGTATGAAATCTTACATTGCTTCTGGTAGTTCCATTATATTTTCCTTGTCTGCTCTTAATTGAGAGTGCCTCCTCCTGTGTGAAGATGATCTTTCATGAAAAACCAATGAAACGCTATCCATTTTCGTAAAAATGATTTTTTTGTTTCGCAATTGGATTTTCACAAAGCACACATGTGTTTCAAATGAGCTGTCACAACAGAACTTCCTAATCAACAACAGTGGTCGGTAAGGAAGATTATCCGACGGATTCCACGATAGTGTTTTTATGTTCACGTGAATCGAATAGGTGAAGTGAAACTCAGATCCGACGGATTCCACGATAGGGGTGTTTATAAAATTCCGTAATTTCTCCTGTTTTCTTCAAGTATTTCATATATATGGTGTCTTTGCTGCGTCTGGAATGGGCAAACTCTAGGAAACGAAGTTGATGGTATGTTTCAAAATTTTCTGTTATAAATTTAACTAGCGCGCAGCTGTTGAAAACTTTGGATCTTTGCCAAACAACGTCTATGAAAATACGAATTGAACTTTCAATGTAGTTATTTGTATTGTTACCCCTTGTCAACAAATTAGGTATTTCTGTAGCAAAGACACCATTCAGACTTTCTAGACCACAAGTAATTCATATATTTAGACAGGATTACGTTTCCTTTTACAGTACAAATCGAATTTAAGCCTGCATATTTTTTTATGGCTGTTTCTTCATCTTCTTAATAAAGAACGCCTTGAAAACCTTTCATGACTATTTTCCTGGATTCTTTTTCTACATTATGTTCAGACAGCCAGAGCCACCGCCACACTGCTTGACCAATGTGAAAGTGACAAAGTAATAAACATGATCTTGGAAAAACGCATTTCAGAGCATTTCGCTCTGTCTCACTATCGTCGGCCATAATAATAGATGGTTGAAATCGTTTCGGTGTGTCTTTTTCCATGGCGTCTTTTATCGCTGTAAAGGCAAGAGTGTAATAAGCCTCAGTCTCAGCTGTGCGCAAAACACAAGCCAAGGGAGAAGCCCCTATTTTCAATGAACAAAATATAAATGTTACACGTGTACAAGTCGGATCACAAGATCCACTGCAGTCAATGTAAACCATTTCATCAGCATAGCCGTTCTGAAATATTTCAATATCGACTCCTTTTTCAGACAATATAAGCTTTCGTTCTCTTAGTACACTTAAAACATCGCAATCTGATCGTCCTCCCAAATTAGTTTTACGCCATGTATCATAAAGATGTCTTACTGTCCGATAAGTGGGATTTTTTTGAGCGTTTGCAATATCTTGACAACCTTTTGCATCTAAATGTAACATATTAACCTCATGGTAGTTTTTGACTATGGTGGGTGTCATACCTTGCTCAAAATATTCATTATACATTTCTTTAACTGTATAATCACATCGTAAGAACTTGTATGCAGATGCCACGTCTATTCTGTGAGAGTGACAGAAATTAATTTCAATAATAACGTCCAAACTCTCCTTTAACAATATGTCATTCTTTATTGTATTCCTATTCATTTTTTTATACTTCAAATTAATAGTGGCATTACAGCCAACATTTCTTGATTCTTTTCTCACTTTTATGAACTCCTTTATCGAATGACGAATGTTGGCATCCATATTGCTTACGGAACTGTAAACGCTTAACTGTCTGACACTTTTTTACTATCCAGTTAGTATGCGAAAACGTCGAAAATTGTTGAACGAACCGTTTACATTGTTCTTGCGAAGAATCACTCGTTGGGAGTTTGTATTGAATTTTAGCAAATAAATTTTCACTTTCGACAATTTTATGCACTAATAGTCTATACTATCTGCATGCCTTCGTTAAAGAAGTTGTAAACTTCATCTCGTTACTCATTAGTTATAAGCTAGCTTGACAAAAAAAAATATTAAAATAAAATATCTTAATAACCGTGTTGTAAAACGCGTATGCTTCGTTAACGAGGTAAAAACAACTGTTTCAATTACAAACAGCAAAAGTAAAAAGCAAAATAGATAAAAAAACATATGGAAATGCTACAATCCGTCTGGAACGGACAGTGTGATACCATACCTCCTACCTATCAACCAATTCTCCCATCAATATATTTAAAGTTATTTTAAATTTCCTGAAAAATTACTCAAAAACGTGAATTTTTTTTTTAAAAGTGGGCTGATTTTGAAAATTTGTTAATATATACTGTATTTTGTTAGATATGAGATAAAAACGGGTGACATATGGACGGACGGACGGACAGACGAACGGACGGAACGTGGCTCAATCGACTCGGCTAATGGCTGATCATTTATCATTTATATATATGTATGTATACTTTATTGGGCCTATTTTCGATATGACTCTATGTTACAAACTATGTGCCAAACTTAATATACCCTTAGGGTAGGGTATAAACAGAGGAAATAAAAAATGATGATATAATAACTGAACTCACACGCAGTTTACTTTCGTAAGGACACGAAAAACTACATAGTACATGCGATCGCAGACACACGAGTCGCATTGAACTGTCTGTTACTGCAGGTACTTTGCCCCTAGCTTTCTGAGCAAAATGTATATCAATACAGATAAATAGCGTTTGCTCTGATACGGTACATAGTCTGCCCTGCATTTGTATGAGCACACTATAGTCCATTGCAGAGCGACCAATGTCTGTGCTGATATATAGTATGGCAATACGCCGCCGGGTGCCAGCTAGTACATATATAAAAATCAAGAAACATGCTAAAGTATTTATTTTTTTTATAAAACATATTTATTTCACATTATTACCTTAAATATCTTTACAGTAATATACCTAACTAATTAAAAAATAATATTTCTTAATTCTTTCTTTTTTTTTTGTAAAATTTAATTTTAATCTTTTTTTGTTACTTCATTTTCTTGTTGTAAATTTAAAAAGAAAGGCAGATTCTCTTTTGAAACATATAACTTAAAGCAATATCTTTACAAAATGCTCTCTAGTTTTAATTATTTTTTTTTTATACAAACTCTATATACTAAAGTTAATTTTCTTCTTCATACTTTGTTTTGTTTTTTAAGGTTTGGAAATATAGTAAATATTTATATACTTTTTATAAAGATTTACTTTGTTTTGTAATTTATTCGAGACATAGAAATATGTGCTTGTTTTTCAATAAATTTTATTTTAATAAAATTATTTAAATAAATTACTCACTATAAATATCTTCTATATTATATTCGATTCGTTTTATAATAATTGAGATTGGAATAGGTTTTATTTTTTATTCAAATTTGCAAATGCATTTTTGTAGTGTTTAAAAGTAATAATTAAAAAAAAAACTAAATGTTTATATAAAATAAAAGATTAATAAAAGAAATATTACAAAAGGACGGTAAAACTGTTGCAGGAATGGTGCCTCTTTATTCACTTTTTTTTTTTTTAAACTTAAACTAAATATTATTAGAGAAATCTTATTTGTTTTTTTTTTAGTTTTTTTGTTGGTAATGTTACGGAAAAGTATTGTATAAAACTGGTAAAAAAAAAAAGGAATATTACGTATGGGGTTAGAAGGGATAGTTGTGGGGTATACTAGCTTGAGGTTGTGTTTCTTATAGGGCATCGATATTTTGAAGGGTAGAATTCTAAAAATTCTAAAGTAGGTACTAAACGTTTCAAAGTGCAGTGTTGTTACAGTTCTCACTTTAGGCGACAAAATCTACGAAAATATCTGGCGGAACTTTGAGTGTCGCTTGTTCTGTCACCAGCAGGTGTATATGACTTTCAGTTTCCATTGAGCTGTAAGATTTTAGCAGTTGAGTGGGAATGAAGACTAACTTTAAGTTGGCGGCAACTGTTTTGCTATATGTTTGGTTAGTTAACCGATTGTACTTCAATTTCAGTCTATTTTGACGAATGTGTAACGCATGACAGTATATGGGATGTTAATGATCGTTTAGGCAGTTAATGTAGCAGTTGAATCGTCTGTGCAAATAGCAGTTGATATAATCGGTTCGGTAGGTAAGTATGCCCAAATAGAAGTTGTCACGACTATGGTTTGACTGCATGCTATCGACTTGATGCAGTTGACCTAGCTTGTTTGATCTCTCGGTTATCACTATCTAATAGCAATTTAGTTGAAATACAAACCAACTTTAAATTGGTGCAAACTGATTGTTATATTAGTTTGGCCGATTGCCCTGCCGAATTTATTCTGTTTTCACAGGTTTTCAGTTCTGTTTCCATTACATCGTATTCAATGTTGAAGATTCTTGCCACTATTAATGTGAAAGTTGGTCTAATTGATGGGTAAGTTGTCACAGCTACTATTATTCTATTTCGATGCATGGTTTGTACTTTTTTTTGGCGTCCTTAGTTCACTGGTATAAATCTACTGAGCAACTTAAATAAATGTTCAGCAAGCACGTGGTGTCGTTAATAATAAAATATTTCACATTCAACACCCCATAGGCCTTCATCAAGATTGAAGGATTCTTGCAAATTTTATACTCAAGTCTGACATTAAATTTTCTTTACAACAATCGTCTTATGGTGCTGATTATGACATCTGTTTCGGTCTCATCATTCTAAGCTTGCAGTGCACAGATGCTATCTATTCACTTGCATTCTGTTTATCATTGTCCCTTCTAGCCCCGGGATTTATAAGATACATAACAAAAGGAAAATTACTCGATATTTCATGAGATTCTTATTACAAAAATAAAAAAATATAAAAATTGTGACAGATTATAAAATATTAAAGTACAATTGTGCGTGTATCCTAGAAAGTACAGAAACAATAAACTTTACAGCATTCACAACACATGATCCGTTCGGAGAGATATTCGAATTCATTTTTTTGTAGATTACTTCCTTCTTATTCTTATGAAACATGAAACAGTGTAAAATGAGATTTCGTTTTGTTTTCAATCCTTAAGGATGCTTAACGGTAAATATTCTGAATAGAAGAACAATAAAAAATAAAAAAAAAAAAAAAATGGATTGAATGTCCTGCGGAATTGGCACAACGACACACAAGTTGTTTTGTCCCACACCCATCCCTTAGACGGGTGTATTCGATTTCAAATCGCTTCCACCATTATGATGGCCATTAATGTTCTTCGTATTTTTTAAATCGGCCTTCTTTTGTGCCTCCAGCTTATCGGTTACGGGTGGTGTAACTTCTTCTGATTGTGGTGTCGTATCGATGTGTTGTTCGCCTTCGAATTCTCTGCCATCGAAATCGTCATTGTGATGGGGGTTGATTTGAGCTTCAGAATCTGGTCCAATATCGGTGTTCAATGTTGCTCCTGTAACAACAACAACAAGAACTAACTTTAGCACCAATTTATCACAAGATGGGGGATGGATTTTTTTTTTTTTTTTTATGGGGATTTATTTTTTATATAAGAATATTTAGAAATTTGAGTCCTTAAGCTAGATTTGTCCTTGTTTTTGCTTTATTTTGCAACAATGCATATTAATTTTCGAACTGAATTTGTTAGCTCTTGTCGTTGTTGTTTGCTGGGAGATATACATTGAACAGACTTTACTTAAATAAAACTATCAAAACTACTACCTTCAAGTTTTTATATTTATTTTATGTGGCCGTGCTTTCTCTTCCTTTTTTTGATTTTGTGAAAGGAGTGTGTAAGTTAAATAGCTTGATGACATTTATAGTGTGTAATTTAATTTTGTATTGTGGCAACAAACACAAGAGGACAAACAGATAGAAAATAAAACATGCATTGTGATATTCAAAAGAAAAAATAAAGTTCTGAACATTTTTTTGAAGTGAACTAAAAATGTAGTGTGCAAGGATGTGTGCTTTAGAAAGTTTTAATATTGTACGAATATGCGTGTAAAAAATAAATTATATTTTTACATTATTTCTGGATCTAATATTGCTGTTATCCATTCGAAATCGAGTTGAGAATTATTAACAAATTTCTTCTATAAATTATAAAATTTTGTTTCTATAACAATTATTACATAATTCCGGAATACTACATTTTTATTATTTCCGAATAACAAACATTGGAGTTGTTGTGACCAGGACCATTTGTCACAAAAGCACAAGCATTGTCAACTCTTTCCCACGTGATTGAGCCCACCAAATTAACACTGGCTCTGGTAAATTTTACCGCACGTTCCAGCGAAAACTGTTAACTGTTGCACACTCCAGCACGTTCCAGTGTCTCAAGGTATTTCGCGCGCGATTGCCCATTAGACACAAACTCCTGGAGTGTACGCCCCAAGAACGCGTAATTTCGCGAGTGAAAGACTTTGTGACCAAATTTTGGTACCACGTTCCTGGCGCACGGTATTTCACTCGTTCATTACCAAACTCAGGTGCGTACACTCCAATCATATGGTAAAGTGCTTGTGTGTAAAGGACGCTAATAGTGATATAATCGGTAGTTCTTACTAATGCTAGCAAGAGCTCGGTCCTGCGACCAATGTTATGGAGCATCATGTACGATGGCGTTTTTCATCTTACCAGACAAGTCTAAAATCGTAGGATTTGTTGACGACATTGGCATAGTTGTCGAACCAGATGTGCAGGCCGTACATTTCCAAAACTTGCTGAGCCAGCCAACCACCTCAGGCCAACTATGTTATGCTTTGCCTGATATAAACAAAATGACTCCGAAACAACCAAAAGAATCGGGATAAGGACGACTCAACTGATGACGACCCCAGCAAACGAAATAAGGACAACGACCTTTGGATCTGTACGTGGAATGTTCTGTCCCCTTACAGACCACGCGCAGCCGAACAACTAGCAGAGGCCCTAGACTGCTATAAAGCAGATATAACCGCCATCCAGGAAGTGCGATGGGATGGGCAGGGCAAAAAGAGGATGAAAAACTGTGACATCTTCTACGGTGATTGCTACAGAGGCAACAAGCAACGCTTATTCGGGTGGGGATTTGTTATACGCGGCAGACTTAGGCAAGAAGTCTTAAGCTTCCGACACGTAAGCGAACGTATTGTGACTATCTGGATCAAGGCTAAATTCGCTAACATAAGCCTAATATGTGTTCATGCTCC
Organism: Brachypalpus laphriformis; assembly: GCA_945910035.1. Lineage (NCBI taxonomy): Eukaryota > Metazoa > Arthropoda > Insecta > Diptera > Syrphidae > Brachypalpus > Brachypalpus laphriformis. Next base: position 147,159,860 of record OX246755.1, read on the forward strand.
CACGGAAGAAAAGGACCTTGCCACCAAAGAGTGTTCCTACGAGCTACTCGACAAAACATACGAGCAATGTCCTAAATACGATGTTAAAATCGTATTGGGCGATTTTAACGCCAAAATAGGAAAGGAGGACGTCTTTGGTAGGGCAGTCGGTAAGCATAGCCTACACGACACCACGTCTGATAACGGACTAAGGCTAATTGATTTCGCTGTGGAGCGAAATGTCACCATAGCAAGCACATGGTTTCCTCATCTCGATATTCATAAGCAGACATGGCGGTCCAATGATCATGTAACGATCAACCAAGTTGATCATATTGCGATCGACCCAAGACATGCCTCCAGTATGTCCGGACCTTCCGAGCGACCAACATAGACCCGGATCATTACCTTGTTGTAGCCAAGGTACGAATGCGGATATCCCAATCTGAGCAACAAAGAAGAATCACTGTGAGAAAATTTAACGTCGAAAAGCTACAATTGCAAGAGACCGCCAGACTCTTCGCTGAACGCGTATCCCGAAATCTCTCAATCACCCCTATGCCACCAGCATCAATTGCCGAAGACTAGTGGCAACGCTGCCAACATACCATCAGAAACGTTGCAACTGATCTGCTGGGTCTTGCTCACCCACCACCCCGAAACACCTGGTTTGACAAAGAATGCCGGCGAGTGCAAGCAGCAAAACAAGAGACATACAAAGCGGCCCTCCTGGACGACGAGAGCTGCTCGTGAGCTCTACGAGCAATAGAGACGGAAAGAACATCGGCTTCTCCGAAAGAGAAAGAAATAGCATGAGAAGTGCGCGATCGAGAATATTGTGAGGTTATACTCCAGGAACAATACGAAAGTTTTACCAAAAGGTAAAAAGAACATTTCAGAGAAGCAATACCCGAACAGAAACCTATGGAGATGAAAATGGAAACCTCGTAGCAGAATCACAGTCGGTGCTGAGAATATGGAATCTCAGCATCGTTTGCCCGATCCACAAGAAAGGAGACCTTCTCAACTGCGCCAATTATAGAGGTATCAGTCTCCTCAACATAGCGTACAAGATCTTTTCTGCGATATTGTGTGAATGCCTGAAACCTTTTATGAACAGCCTGATTGGACCCTATCAGTGCGGTTTCAGGCCAGGAAAGTCCACCATCGATCAAGTCTTCACACTTCGGTAGATTCTGGAGAAAACCCAAGAAGTCCCATTCGATACTCACCATCTCTTTATCGATTTCAAGGCCGCCTATGACAGCATCTATAGAGAAGAGCTTTATAGAGCCATGTCTAGTTTTGACATCCCTGCCAAACTTGTCCGCCTGTGCAGGCTGACGATGGAGAACGCTCGCTGCTCCATCAAGGTCGGTAATGACCTCACCGAGACCTTTGATGTCAAAAAAGGCTTTAGACAAGGTGACGCGCTGTCATGTGACTTCTTTAATATTGTACTTGAACGGATTGTGCGGAACTCACAAACCAACACCGGAGACACATTCTATCACAAGTCTGTACAACTGCTTGCATACGTCGACGATATAGACATTATTGGAAGAACTCAGTGGGCTGTCATCGGTGCGTTTGCAAGCATTGAGGCGGAAGCGGCCAAAATGGGTTTAGCGATAAACGAGGGCAAAACCAAGTATATGCTGTCAACAAGAAGGGAGAACCAACACCGACGAATTGGACAGAACGACAGAGTCGGCAGCTACAACTTCGAGGTAGTCAGAGACTCTGTCTACCTTGGCTAACTCTTGCCAATCGCTGTTTTTTCGGGTTTATAAAGCAATGCAACAGTAAAGCCGAATCTCGAACAACTAAGGAGACTCTGTACAAGACTCTGATCATCCCAGTCCTGCTTTACGGCGCTGAAACATGGACTTTATTAAAAGTGGATGAAGATATCCTTGGTCGCTTTGAGAGAAAATTTCTTCGCAAAATTTTCGGTCCCGTTTGCGTTGACAGGTTTTGGAGGAGAAGATTCAATCACGAACTATACGAGCTGTACAGCGACATCGACCTAGTCAAAAAAAAACTGCGTATTGGACATGTGATGATGCCTAGGACATGTAGAGCGAATGGTCACCAAGGCTCCGGCCCGCAGAGTCTTCGAATCTAACCCGGAGGGACGACGCTGTAGAGTGCTTCCTCGCCACAGGGGAGCAACTGGAGGCAATTAGCTAATGACCGAGCTAAATGGAGAGGCTTGTTAGTTGAGGCCCAGGTTCACCCCGAACCGTAGCGCCACCTAAGTAAGTAAGTGGTTTTAGAACTATCTCCGACAAGGCAGACGGCAGACGTTGTTATAGCAGGAATGGTTCCGATTGACATCCTCGCGAACGAGATGCAGAGAATTTACAATAGAAGAGGCTCGATGCATCAGGAGGCGAAAGAAGAAGGGTTAAAGAAGAAGAAAAGGCAGCTTCAATAGCTGTGTGGCAAGGTCGGTGGGATAATATGGTTAATGCCAGGTGGACCTACAAATTAATCCCCACCTTCGACATTTGGATAAACCGAGCACATGGCAGTTGCTGTCTGCCCACGGAGTCGATCGCAAATATCTTCACCGGTTTGGACACGACAGCTCTCCTTTGTGTCCAGAATGTCCAGGCCAGGAGGAAGATACGGAGCATGAAGCCTTCTACTGTAGGTGATTTGAAAACTGGAGAAATGACCTTCCCAGTCCTGCATTCCTAATAGACCATATGGTACAATCTGAAGAAAAATGGATGGAAGTTTGCGCGTTTATTACGCACGTGCAAAAAGAGCTTCGACTTTAGGAAATAAAATGTCGAGAAACAGAAAGTACAGCATAAATTGCTAACCAGCCCCGCGAAGTAATACCTAACGACAGTCCCGCGGGAAGTGGTAGAAGTTTGCAGGGTGTGGATTAGTACGTAGGCGCAGTCCTGTCATCGATTTTTCGGGCTTGCGAATCGTGCATGTTAGTAGCCCGGGCTTCTAGTATCTTTCGAAGATTACCACATCCCTTGGCGCAACCCCAAAAAAAAAAAAGGGCAGGCGGACATACCGCACGCAAAAGTATGATGCAGGAACTGCGTATAGAGGAACGAGCAAGGAGAAACGAAAGGAAAAAAGATCCTGCCCAGTGACGAAATGTAAAACCTACCAATGCGAAGGAATGCCTTGACTTGGCGGTGCCGCAGGACCACAGATGTAATCCAAAGTATGATTGGTTGATTTTGAAAAGGCATTCGACAGACAACCACGAGATCTCACATACGGTTCACAATGTTGGACAATGTACAAAAAGTATGAGAGTAACGGCAGCTGAGATGAAGATGCTTCGCATGACAGCAGGAGTGACAAACCTTGATCGAAAAAGAAGTTTGAAGATCCATGGAAGCCTTCACGTCAAGGAAACCATCTTGCGAAAAAAAAAAAGCGCGACCGGCTCAGCTGGTTTTGCCACGTTCAAAGGAGAGATCATTTGAACCTTGTTACGGCAATATCAATAAACATTCCAAAGCCATCGCAAGAGGAGGGACAGGCCTATAAACGCCTGGATCACACAAATTCAACGACACCGGGCTTTGATTGGCCTAAGTAAGCAATCGATCCAAAATCGGGAGGCCTGCAGACATTTTCTGAGGTCAAACAGTCGAACCCCACAGGCCGATCAATAAAAATGCAGTGAAGTGCGAGGGTTATGATCGCTTGTTTTCAGATCGTAACCTCGCCGAAATAGGAAGAATAAGAAAAATAAATCAGGGACTGTAACTTTGATACAATACTTTTTGAAGGAATCCATAAGCAGCTCACGAAAGCGAAATTACAACTCCTGAAAGGATCCATCATGAAATTTCCGACAGGGCCCCAAATTCATAGGTATACTTCTGCTTGTTACATACATCCTGACGAGTTGCGAACGATTAAAGGAAAACGGTGGCCTCGTTCAGAAGAGAGTTCTTTCGGTACATCTGAAGGTGTGTACAGTGCCTGGTTCTATTCACTTTCAAACCTCCTTTGCCATTTTCACTCAAACTATGGAAAAATACATGTATACCACCACCCTCCACCTTTAATATTTTCGACAAGCACCCTTATTATTGCAAGGTTCCACCGCTGAACTCATGTAATTAATATTCTCATATAAATCTCAACGCATTCAGGATCAAGTTTGTTTTGACTAAAAGGCAAAAAGCTAAAATGTTATCCTAAGTTGCATCGCACAGTAATGAATTCACATGAGCCTTGCACTCATCATGGCAGTCGACGAACTGCTACTTTACCCATAATTCGGCAACGAAATGAAACCACTTCTGTAGTTGAAATATTAATTCCGACGGAATGAATGAATCCTTATTATGGCGAAAGTCCTCTCGTGGCGCGCAAAACGAAATGTATACCTCATCAAATGCATTTAGACAATATTTCACAGTTAGGAGCGTACGATATTACTAGTCCATATCCACGGTGAAACACAGAGCAGGCAAAAGCTGCCTTTGAAATCAGAAGGGTGCTGGATAGAGGGAATTTCAACACTTGTCCCACTGGAGCAAATCGACAGAACAAACTTTTCACGAAATTCTCCTTCAAGTTTAAATTACTTTTGTCGTATTCACACTCCTGCTCTGCAGCATGCTATAGGATAGTGCAGTTGAACTGCAAGAGTTGCTCCTGAGCCAGTGCCACCAGTGGCAAGTGGCAGTTGCGATATTACCAACTAACCACTTTACAAATGGCCTCTTCGTCGACATCCTTGCAAGGATGGTAATTTTCCGTTGAACGCGTTTACGGGTAAAAGGAGTTGATCCCTTTTTCTCCCGGATCTACATGGCTGTCGATAGACGGAGGTTTTTCTGTTAGAAAACTGTTCGATTCAGAGTATGCAAAAGTTTCCTCATAGATTAAGTATGTTTAATTAATTTATTATTAATGAGATCAGAGTTTCGTTCTAATGACTAGGTTTAGTACTCTTTGTGAAGAGCGACGGGACGCACCACCCCTCGATTACAACCCATCGTGTAATCCAATTAAAAATTATTTAGAGTGACTAAAGTGAAACTTTTCTTGATCGGCGCTTGGGAATGGGGGGCTTGTAATAAGGATGAATGTACTTTAAAGTGAATAACGTTTTAGTTTGGTCAAAGTAAGTGGCTGCAGAATGTTGAGATTGACGTAGAGTTGCCTTTTGCGGGATGGAAAACCGCTAAGTAAGTTGGTATTGCGGCGAAGTACATAATTTAATTTAAAACGGTTACAATTTAAACTGTCGAACGGTAGTAGTTAGAAATTAGTAAAGGACATTCGCTTGGAAAACTATTCCCTTGAGGTGGTTGGAAGTTTCAACCGTTAAATGGCAGACCGAATGCTTGCTTGATTATCTTGGGGGGTGACTATTAATCAGACAGGAATAGATCTTGTGCTCAAGGAAAATGCATTGACATCAACATCGTTTGTCGTAGTTTTGAACAGTCCTGGAACGGCGTTCGTGTACGAATAATATGATGACAACTAAGACCAATGTGAGGGCTCTATACTAAATAAGTAGTGAAGTTTATGTGATCCAGGTGGATCACATCTACAGGGCTCCATGTAGATGAAACATATCTTTGCCCAGGCTTCCTAAAGTTAATGTAGCTTAGACTAGGTAGACGGCTGTCCTGTGACTACAGTCACTCTTGACCTACGAAGAGTTTGTTGTTACCTTGCCAACTTAACAAGAGCTGTCGGGATTAGAACTACTCGGATAAGCGCAAATCCCAGGAGGTCCCCAGCATGACGTTATGTCAGGCTTGTCGCTTTTTAAAGAAGTGCCGGGAGTCTTCATTCTTCTACTAGCCACGGCAGGGCACTCACAAACCAAACAAATTCTATTTCCCCTTCGTCCATATTGATATTACAGAGGTCACCGTGAATGAGTGTGAGGTACCCCGAGACGCTCCGCGCAAATACCAATGGTATGTTGCTGGTATATCTAGAATGAAATGGTTGATCCAGCCTAAGTTAAGTTTGGTTAGGTTGGCTGTGCGCATGAGAGTGCAAACACCAGTGAGGGTCCTTTGTGATACCATGGTTCAACCATTAGGTCACTCAGGGACCGGAACTTTTGATAAAGCGATGCACATGACATTTAAGGACGCCAGATCTCTGAAGTCGTCAAGGAAGGGGGACCCTAGATGGAGCATTCTTTTATGCGATAGGCCTGGACAAGTGCATAGGAGGTGAAGGATGGTTTCCCTGTCTGGCGAGCTCGTCAGCCTTGCAGCTTCCTCGAATGTCCCTGTGGCCTGCCACCTAGCATAGGTGAATGTTGAACTGCTCTGTCATCTCCATAAGAGATAAACAACAGTTTAAGGCGGCCTTTTAAGTGAAGGAGCACGATTCCATGGACTTGATTGCCGCTTGACTGTCAGTGAAAATGCGAATCGCCATGATTTCCGCCTGGAAAACGCTACAATGATCAGGGAGGCGGAACAAGATGTTCAGATTGAGCTTTTTGGAGAAAACACCAAAGGCCACCCCGTCATTGATCTTAGCCATCTGTAAAGAAGTGAACCGAACTACCATCGGCTGGGGGGAGATGTCCCATTCATCCCGCTTAGGGATGCTCGTACGAAAGTTACGGTCAAATCTCAGTTTCAGCTGGGTGTAGGCCGTGTTTTTCAGCTTTCTATGGCCTATGTCTTTCCTGGAGACTTCTGGGGACTCTTCTTGATGAAGACAGTAGCGAGCGATCGAGAAGGATGGCGATTACACCTGGGGATAAGCGGGTCATCGAAAATGATGGCGATGATGACTCCAATTATTATTAAAGACGCCAGAGATGACTGGTGCATCTTTTGCCTTTGAGTTGAATCAAAGACTAAAGTGATAAAGTGTTCTCGCTATTAAGTATGTGTCTCGATTGTTTCAGCGTATATTAGCAAGTTTTACAGGTGGCCCAAAATGTATCACCCTATCGGAAGATGATATATCTTTTACAAATGGCGGCACTGTCAGTTTCCGTAAAAATAAACCACTTAGACTTCAACATCGGATCTAGTTACTTCCCTCCGGGATATAAACTAGTAGAAGACGACCTCGTTCGTCTCTTTGACTCACTCGGAACCAATTTTGTCTTAGGTGGTGACTTTAACGCGAAACACACTTTCTGGCAGATTATTGTACAAAGCTAGCATGAAACGTGAGGTGAACTTTTTTTCGACAGGAAAACCAATTTACTGGCCAACTGACAAAAATAAAATCCCCGACCTCGTCGACTTCTTTATCGCAAAAGGGTTAACTAAAAATTTGACGGAAGTCGAAGAATGCTATGATCTATGCTCAGATCACTCAGCAGTCACTCTGAAAATAGGTGGAAGTCTACTAAAAAAAGAAGGACCGCCTAGGTTAACTAGTAACAAAACTAACTGGGACGCTCTCAGAAGAGACTGCAAGGAAAATGTTGCTTTAAATGTACCGCTAAAGACACCGTTCGAAATAGAAGAAGAAATCGACAAACTCGTCGAAGCCATTCAGAGCTCAGCGTGAAAAAACACTCCTTTGCGGAAAACAGAAGCACGGAACAATAAAGTCAAATACCAACCTGAAATCGAAGACCTCATACGAGAAAAGAGGAGAGCGCGAAAGAGATGACAACAATCCCGCGGGGCCACCGGATAAAACTTATCTGAACCACCTTCGTAACAAGCTAAAAAATGTGCTGCAGGACCTAAAAAATCACGAGACTTCTACTTGACTCGAGGGTCTGACCGCTGATAAGTATTCAAACTACTCTCTATGGAAAGCCTTGAAGTCCATCAGAAAACCTGTAATGCACTCGCCGCCAATTAGGAAAGTTAACGGGGAATGGGCAAAAGAAGACAAAGAGAAAGCAGAATTATTTGCCGATCACTTAGAGGAAACGTTCAAACCGTTCGATGGACAACCGTTGAACGAACATCCGAATGATAATACGGCACCCGACAACTTTAAATTAAAAACCGTATCCTTGTCCGAACTTCGAATGACAATAAAAAAAAAATGAAAAATAACAAGGCTCCGGGATATGATTTAATCACTGGCGAAATTTTGAAAGAGCTACCGAAAAAAGTGCTGGTTAAGTTGCTCTACATTATAAATGCTTCCTTAAGACTATTATATGTTCCAAGGCAATGGAAAGTCGCCGAAGTTATTATGGTTCCGAAACCGGGGAAATGTGCAAATGACAAGAAATCATATAGACCCATTTCACTTCTGCCAATAATATCTTAGGTCTTCGAGAAACTTCTGCTGAAACGATTGCAACCAGTAATTGAAGAAAAACACTTGATCCCGGATCATCAATTCGGCTTTCGGGTCAAACATTCCACAATCGATCAGGTGTATCGAATAACGAGCGAAATTGAAAAAGATCTAGAAGGAAAACAAATATGCTCTAGTGCTTTTCTCGACGTATCGCAAGCCTTCGACAAGGTATGGCACGAAGGCCTAAGGTATAAGCTAAGGGTAATCTTACCGGAAAAGTTGTACAGAATATTGGAATCTTATCTTGAAAATAGACTTTTCCGTGTTAGACACGGGAGTGAATATTCGGATTTCAAAGAAATCTACGCCGGTGTTTCACAAGGAAGTGTTCTCGGTCCAATCCTGTTCCTGCTCTACACAAGAGTCCCACAAGATGAAGGGACCGTTGTAGCAACGTTCGCAGACGACACGGCTATCCTTGTAACGGATGAGTCAGTCGAATCATCAACGGGAAATCTCCAACGAGCTTTGAACAAAGTATGCGAATGGACAAAAACCTGGCGAATAGTCCTCAATGAGACAAAATCAACGTATGTCAATTTTACGTTAAGAAAGATAAACAACTTACCTATATCCATTAACTCGGTGCAAATACCGTACGCAAACGAGGCAAAATATCTAGAAATGACCCTAGACGCAAAACTTAAGTGGAAACCACACGTTAAAAAGAAGCGCGAAGAGCTCGAAATCAGATTTAGAGAAATGTATTGGCTACTCGGAAGATACTCGAAGTTAAGCGTATACAACAAACTGCTTATACAGAATAAGCAAGTGCTAAAACCGTCTTGGACATATAGTATACAACTTTGGGGTTGTACCAAACGAAGCAATATGGCTCTATTGCAAGCATTTAAAAAAAAAATACTAAGAGCAATCGTGAATGCTCCTTGGTATATAAGAAATAGTGATATTCACAGAGATCTAGGAATTGCTACCGTGATGGACGAAGTAACAAACTTTGCTCGCAAACTTCATACCCGTCTTCATGTTCACTGCAGTAATGAAATAATCCGTACTATGGACGTGACAAACCTTGAGCGCCGACTACAAAGAACAAGACCTTTCGACCTAGCGCCGTAAGGAAAAACCGCATGTAATGACGGTGTAAGTAGGTGCCTTCACTGGAAAGCTACCTACCTAACGTGATTACAACTACAGAAGCGTAGACTACTTGTTAAGGCAACTTAGTGGTAGTCATAACAAAAATGAAAAAATGAGGAGGACGAATTTCCTACTACTATGAGTACGCGCAGCCGGTTCTCATAGTGCCTCTCTGAGGGGTGAGGCTTAGCCCGTAGGCATATACTGACTAGCACTGGTGGCATTGTCAGATATATGAATCGGGCATAACCAATGGTACGGACCATTGGTATCTTTTGAAGATTCCTGCACCTCCAGGCGCAACCAAAAAAAAAAAAAAAACTGTCAGTTTTGTTTTTATATTTCGGAAGTAAACAGATTTAGAATACACCTCGTCAAGCCATGGAATGCTATCTCCTCAGAATACTCGTGACTATTTTTTTATGGAATAATTCATCAATGATTTTGAATCAACGTGAACTTCGGCGCAGATTTCCCGGTCGTCCTACACCAAATGGTCAAACACTAAGGCGTTTCGAAGAGACTGGAACAATACGTGCAGACAGTCCATCAGCAACTGCCAGCAGATCGCCAATCGCGTATAAACTACGTTCACGCTCTCCTGAACCTCGTCTGGCGATTTGTCTCGTTTTGGCGATTTGCACTGGCCGACAAGATCGCTCCAGACTTCTTTCTTTGGGGTTTTCTGAAGTCACAGATCTATGAGAACAAGCCACAGACTCTGAAAGCTCTAAAAGAGAATATCCGACTAGTGTACGAGAACTTCTCCCCCGAAGTTTCGCCAAAACGATTGACAATGTAGTAAAAAGAGCTCAAATGGTCATCAACAATGGCGGTGCCTACTTGACCGTTATCATCTTCAAAAAGTAATGGAAAAAAAACTTAAAGCTCCAAATAAATATTTAAAAAAAAAACGCTCGACGCTCGAAATTATATTTTGGAAGTAAACAGATGCAGAATACACCTCGACAAGCCATCGAACGCTATACTCTTCAAGATCGCGGAATAGTCGTGACTATTTTTCTACGGAATAATTCAACAATGAATTTGGCGCAACGTGAATTTCGGCACGGACATTTTTTCTTTATGAGAAGATGTAGGGGTAGCTTGCAATGCTGGCTTCTCGTCTTATTTTAATGACTGTGGTTATTTCGTTGATGTTTTGCGAACAGGTTATAGCAGCATACGGTCTTGGTAGCTTGGATTCCAGGGATTCCAAGACAAAAATCATGAAATTCGTTTGACGTAATTAATGGATGGCCCCTATCAGCAACTGTCTATTCCCTCGATCTGTCGATCGTTTCATGTGATCATTTTCATGTGAGTAGGCAGAGCAGGCAAAATTTAAATCTTACGAACGAAAAAGCCATGAAAGGATAATACGTACATATCTGAACAACTAAACTACTCCTGCTTGTCCTTGCTACGAATTTGATAATGAAAAGGAAACCTCACAGTGCCTTGGCAGGACCCACTCCCCTGAATGCCATAAATTCATTGAAAACTCCCCCTTAAATGCATGGCATAATGAAAATCCTCGTTGAAATTTAAAAGCATCACCTGTTAAATGGCCCGCCAAGAAATGTACTCCAATAATTTGTTTCACTTAAAAGACCGACCATTCCAACTTGTCGTTCCAATAATAACCAGGACAGCAATCATGTCGAGCATAATTTTATTAATTCCTTTCGTGTACTCAACGAATAAATTGCATGAATGCGCGTTCTAGATACTTCTCCCCATTATTCCCACACACAATGCCATTTGCAATTCATAAGGAACGAAGCACCGAGCAATGAATACAAACAGAAAAAAATAAAAATAAAAATTGATTCCACTCACCTCCGAAGCACCATCGTCCAGTAGCGCGAGCGAAAATAATCAATAGAACAGCAATCACCAGGATGGCTACAGCCACCGCAATGCCAACAATCGATCCAATATCGAGTCCTGAATTCGGTGGGGTACTCGATGAACTTATCCTCACGTTGTAGTCACGCACTCCCAGTCCATTGGATGCCTTCAGATAGTAGGTTTTCGTTGTGTCCTCAAGTGTCAGACCGGCAATGGCCAATGTCACATTGTAATAACCATTGCCCAAGTTAACTGGCTCATAGGCTGAGTAGCGTCCGTTTTGGGTGCCCTGTGGGATGGCAATACCTTCGACAGTCCATTCGGTGATAGGCGTCGGATTGGCTCGAATCATTACATTAACCATGGCGGTCTGTTCCAGGTAGAGGCCATAGACAGAGAAGTCTGGCTGTGGAACTGGGGCATCTGTAAAAAGCGGAGATAATACAATTTCCATTCTAATTGTGAGTGGTCATTGGTCCTTGGGATACTTACAGCGCACTTTGAGCAAGTACTTTCCCTCCTGTGGTTGATCTCGGTCGGTTACATGGTAGGAGCGACAAATGAGCATTTTGCCATCATCATCGGGTGTCAGATACTTTTGCATTTGTTGTACTGTTGTCGATAGGGTAACGTTTCTGTCGTTCTGAGATTCGATCACTTCGGGCGAACTGAGGCCTTGGACAACTGGTGTATCGTCAATGAACCAGGAAACGTTTGCTGCTGGCCTACCATCGCGCACAATGCAGCGGGCAGTGAAGAGGCTGTCGGCTTGGAAGGTATCGTCACGGTCCGGATTGGATAAAGCCTCAATGACGGGTTGTTGTGGTCGTACTATAAAGTGAAGAGAGGGCAATGTTTTATCTGTATTTAATATTTAAGATAGATCAGCTGCAACTATGGGCAGGAGTACTACTCTGACTATAATGTGTAGCTGAAACTCAGTTAAGCATCGGCACGCATTCCTCAAAATGAATGATGTACGACGGTTTGCCTAAGTCCGTCTCCCTCAACAATTAAAGGAAACGTATGAGTAATATATATCTTCCAGACCCGTAGACTTCAGAAACCTAACGAGAATCTGTGAAAAGCATGGTGTGCACATCCTTACTAAGGTCTCATGAGCATTTACGAAAGGGAAAATTTGTGATGACCCAGAGTTACGATTGGATATGCGACTGGAAAAGAAGGACAAGTCAAGCAAAACAGAGGCAATGAATTAGTCGACATAAGGACGTCAAATATGCGTGCATGCTTAATAAAGACGACATCATCAAATTATCCTTCTACTAGCTTATCAAAAAGATTTAGGAGTGTTTGGCAATTTTAGTGCCAAGGGAGGAAACAAGAACATCTTTGATTCTACAGATAGACACAGGTGCTCGATGAGCCCTTAATTCAATTTTGGACGGACAACGCGGTAAAGGAGCATTTTATGAAAACTGAAAATGAAGAGCAAGGAACTTGGTGTGCCAAGCTAGAGGCTTCTGGCTAAGAACAAACTTTCTGCAAAGGTTGGACTGTAACGCTTTCCAAAATAAACTAAGAGGAATAATAGGGGGCCATCGTTCTTCCTAACTCTTCCTTAATTCAAGTAATCCTGCTCAACAGTCTTTAAACTTCACAGCCACTTTTCGTAGATAAAGCCTAAAAAAGGTAGTAGCAGCTTACGCTGTGGTTCTACTTCATATCGGAACATGGAGATATCCCGGCCAATACAAGATATCACTCAACAAGAACTATCGGAAGCAAAACATCTAAGAAGGCATGGGAGTAATAGGGCAACAAGATTACTCTTTCACTGGGTGACAGACCATGTTGAAGTGGAGAATAAGAAGTAGGCCGACAGGTTGGCAAAAATGAGAGATTCACTCGGTTTATGGGGCCAGAACCCTTCTACGGGATGGGTGGACATATCATTTGAGAATTGCAAAAAGATAGAGCAACATTTGTTTTTTTGGGAACTACCAGAAGTAGAGCACTACCCATTTGCGTGAGCAGAAATAAACATCAAACTCTGGATGCAAGGTTATTCCTAGATGTTTGCACATAATGTTTCTATCCTAACAGGCAAATACCTAGAAACGCTGGCCGATATCATGCAGTGTACTCTTAACGAACTGCTCAAATGGACCGACAAATGTGGTTTCTCCCTTAACCCGACGAAGATCGAGCTAGTTCTATTTACAAGAAACCACAAACTCCCTGACTTCACTTTACCCAAAAGAAGAGCTATTTAGGCTTACAATTTTACCGCAAGCTAATTTGGAAAGAGAATGTCGTCGAACGTGGCAGGAAATCGCTGACTGCCCTGCACATCAACAAGAAGGCAGTAGGCTCCACTTTTGGCCTACAACCAAACATCATGCACTGGCTATAAACAGCGGTTATAAAATCGATTCTTATGTAATGGATACTGGTATGGTGGCCCGCCCTGGAGAAGAAGTCCAACCTACCCATAACGGAAAAAAAACTCAATAAGTTGCATGTCTCAGCATTACTGGTGCAGTGAGAACTTCCCCCACAGCGGCGCTCCAAACCATGCTCCACCTACTTCCAATCGACATCGTCAGTAAACAATTGGCTATCAGCTCGGCAATAAGACTGAGAGGCTCCAAGCAATGGAAGGAGCAACACACGGGGCACGCCAAAATACTTTCGATGCACAGTCATCTCCCCAATTTCACTGACCACTGAATATGAATTCAGCAGGGGCTACATGCACTCAATATCGGACAAACTTAATTGGACGCAACGCAATATCCTATACACCGAATCGCTGTCAATTTTCATGGACGGGTCCAAAACCAAGGACGGAGTCGGTGACGAAATTTTCTCAGAAGACCTGGATATACACCTCTCATTTAACTTTCTAAACCATTGCATCGCTTTTTAAGCCAAAGTTACTGCGGTTCACCAAGCCGCTGACTGGCTGGCGGCTATTACACTATCAACAAGTTATCAAATCCTTCGCATCCAGCAGTAGAAGATCTAAGGCAGTGAGATACTGCCGCGTATCTCTTAACGAGATAGCTGGTCAGTACTACCTCACTCTTTGCTAAGTCACTGTGACATACCGGAGAATTGTATAGCCTGCAAGCTGGCTCGACAAAGCACCTCTGGTACAAATACGAGTAGCATACGCATTACCGATATCGCAGCGCCAACATCTTATGTTAAGTACCTTATCCATACCGACGCGGAGAAGCTAGTCAATCAACGATGGCAACATCTAGGCCAATGCTACAACGCCAGACAACTTTGGCCAACACTTAACAAATCTAGGTCCAACCGAATCCATGACCTAGATTTGTTAAGAATCCATATGAAGACATGTCCAAAGACTAGGCACCACCTATAATGACTTCTGCAGAAGTTCTAGGGAGCTGTCCTGTGCTCGCCAACATTACGACAGTCACCCTAGGTGAATACTCTTTCAATGATCTAAATGATCTCGGCCACGCCTGCATGGCTAAAATCAACTCCTTCATACAACGAAGCAAATGGTTCGTAGAGTAAGAGGGTGGCCCACCTACCTTACACATCAGCAGTACAATGGACCTATTTCTGGTCTAAGTGCATCCTCATCGAGGGCCGATCTTAGCCAAACAACCAGCATCAAACAGCTACGGGCCTTTTAAACTCCATAAACAGACTCTGCAATGAAACAGAATAGACTCTAGACCACACTTTAATGGACTGTTGGGAGCTGTTGGGACTGTTTTTCATCACCTGTCACGATGCGATGAAGAAAACCATTCCTTTTCTTCGAATGAAAGAAGAAAATCAACACTACCCACAAATGACGAATATTTGGCACAAAATCAGACATTTTCACACAACCAAAAGTATATGACGCCAAAAGAAAATCACTAATGTGTCAAAACTGTTTGTTTACCATATGTCTAAGCTCGTTTCATGATGTTTTGGATATGTCAAAATCGACCACCACTTACTGCTGGAGCCATTTATGGACAAACAGGGAGCACTTAGTTGCGCACCTAATAGCCGTATTTTATTATCGCACATGATCCATATGGATCTTTGATTTCTATGCAATACAACAACAATACGAGATCTTGCTTTCTATCAGGATCAATTTCGTAATCCAGAAATTTTTTTTTTATTCCTTGGTAGGTTACACAACCACACTACAGGACACAAGGAAAATAATTTCGTTGATCCGGATCCGGATCGTTTTATTTTCGTCGTGTGATCTATATGGATCTTGGGTGATAATAAAATACGGCTAATATAACCGTTATATTGTATAAGAACCATAAGAATTTATTAGCCCCATGTTAAGTTGCGGCATGTGTTGCGAAGGAGTAGGCTATTGAAAGACTTTATGATTCAAAGTGGTATCCCACAAGGTTGTATACTATCACCACTACTCTTCCTGGTGGTGCGGTTCTATAGAGTACTTTGTCAACGCGAAGAGGTTAAATCCAAAATTTAGTCTTACAAATTGTCTTAAACAAATCGACTATATCAACGATGTTTGACTTGTACTATGTAGTTTGGTGAATGAGGCAAACCAGGTGGGTCTAATGGTAAGCTCCACTAAAAATCATCAGCATTTCTGACAGGTCGAGGTCCACAGTCGGTACTGAGAATATAGAAAAATCACTTCCGCGGACTGTATAACCGCGATGAAGACCAACATCCCGCTGTTAGACAGAATAAACCATTCTGCATAGATGATGATAGTCAACATTTCCGTCCATCTGACCAAAGCGAAGCGAGGATAGCAATATCCAAACTGAAGTTAACCAAAGATGCTGAACCTGACGGCTTTCCGATCGAACTTTTCAAGACAGCTGGTGATGAATTGGTAGAGATCATACACCTACTCATCTTTAAGATTTGGTCAGACGAGTGTATACCTGATGAATGGAATCTCAGCATCGTTTGCCCGATCCACAAGAAAGGAGGATCCCTCAACTGCACCAATTATAGAGGCATCAGTCTCCTCAGAATTGCCTATAAGATCTTTTCTGCGATATTGTCTGAACGCCAAATCGATACTCATTATCTCTTTAACGATATTAAGGCCGCATACGACACAATGTATAGAGAAGAGCTATATAGAGCCATTTCTAGTTTTGACATCACTGCCAAACTTGGCCGTCTGTGCAGGATAACGATGGAGAACGGGCGTTGCTCCATCAAGGTCGGCTATGACCTCAACGAGACCTTTGATGTCAAAAAGATTTTAGACAAGGTGATACGCTGTCATGTGACTTCTTTAATTCTGTACTTGAATGGATTGTGCGCTTACACCGGAGTCTGTACAACTGCTTACATATGGCGCCGACGATACTGACATTATTGGAACAATTCAGCGGCGCATTTGCAAGCATAAGAGCAGAAGTGGCCAAAATGCGTTTAGTGGTAAGCGAGAGCAAAATAAAGTACGGATATATGCTGTCAACAAGAAGGGACTATCAACACCGACGAATTGGACAGAACGTCACAGTGGGTAGCTATAACTTCGAGGTAGTAAGGGACTTTGTCTACCTTGGCTCTGCTATTAACTCTGACAATGATACCAGCGCAGCGCAGAAATCAAGCGAAGAATAACTCTCGCCAATAAGGCAACAAAGCAGTAAAGCCTTATCTCGAACAACTAAGGAGACTCTATATAAGACCCTGATCATCTCAGTCCTACTTTACGGCACTGAAACATGAACTGTATTGAAGTTTAATGAAGATATCCTTGGTCGCTTAGAGAGAAAAATTCTTCAGAAGATATTCGGTCCCGTTTGCGTTGACGGGTTTCGGAGGAAAAGATTCAATGATGAACTATACGAGATGTACAGCAACACGTTGACATCGTTTAAGCACCTGCGTATTGGACTTTTGAGATGGCTAGGACATGTAGAGCGAATGGACACCGGTCCGCAGGGTCTTCAAGTCCAACAAAGAGGGACAACACAGTAGAGGGCCTCCTCGCCACAGGTGGCGCGCACAAGTTCAATGGGACCTCGACCAACATGGAAAGGGCAACTGGAGGCAATTAGGTAAGGATCGAGCTAAATGAACAGGCCTGTTGGTTGCGGCCCACGTCCAGATTTGTAGCGTCTCTTCAGTAAGTAAGTAGTAGATCAAGGGAGTACACAATTTTCAGAAGCTTAGAAGTATTGTCTCGGTTGGTAGTGTACCGAATTGGAAATAAGCAGGCGAAAGCTGAAGTTGCATTCGGTTTTTTTTTTCTGAGCTTAAAAATACCAAGCTATGACTGGTCGGCTTGCCAAACCATGCAATGAAATCCACTTACTCAAACTTTCTAAAAAAGGACGACCCACGTAAAACTTGGCGCAGGACAGTCGAAGAGGAATCACGAAAATTAGAAAGATTTGGTTGGAGTTCAAGTACCTTACCAGGAATCGTACTCGATGCTACGTAGCCATTGGAGATGCCACGTGGGAACCTTATAATGAATACTCTTAATAATAGCTGAAAATACTTCGAAAGATGGTTCATCCCTCCGACCAATATCGTAGGAAAAGATTCAAGAAAAAAAAAAAATCTCCAAATATCACTGTGCTAGTCAGATTTTCCTCAATGTCTATAGCCCCTCTCACCAATAATAAAATAAATTAAAGGTAATACCAATTAAACTCAATTGCCCAGACGTGTCCTCAGCTACTGCTGAACATGTACAATAGCTGTTTCCAGAAAGGAGTTTTCCCTAGGAGCTGGAAGTTACAGCTCTTGGTACTAATCAGTAAAGGAAAAGGAGACCCGGATTCCCCATCAGCGTACAGGCCTCTGTGTATGCTGTACAACGCAGGGAAACTCCTGGAAAAGTTGTTAAAACCAAGGCTTACAGCAGCCGTGCAGAGAGCAGGAGATTTGTGCGAAAGACAGCACGGATTCTGAAAGGGCCACTCTACGATTGGAGCAATTGAAGAAGTGGTAAGAACCGTCCAATTGGCTCAACAAGGTGACCACAATTCAAGGAAAGTCGTATTGCAAGCAACTCTGGGCGTGCGAAATGCCTTCAATTCAGCCAGATGAAGGCAAATGCTGAACGCCCTCAAAAGCATTTTTGATATTCCCGAATATCTCTTGCGGATGGTGAAGACTATCTCACGGAGCGGAAGATGTTATACAATACCACAGAAGGACTTCGAATAAAAGAGATTACTGCTGGAGCATCGCAGGGCTCAATCCTGGGACCCGATCTCTGGAACATCTC
This sequence comes from Brachypalpus laphriformis, assembly GCA_945910035.1. Lineage (NCBI taxonomy): Eukaryota > Metazoa > Arthropoda > Insecta > Diptera > Syrphidae > Brachypalpus > Brachypalpus laphriformis. The sequence goes on from OX246755.1 coordinate 147,178,257, forward strand.
TTACGATGGCATCCTTCGTATGGAAATGCCCGAAAACACCTTTCTGGTAGGATATGCAGATGATATCGCCGCGGTAATTGCGGCAAGAGAGACCGATAGCGCACAAAGAAAACTCAACCAGGTGATGAGGCGGGTGCACCTCTGGATGAAAGAACATGGGTTAGGTTTGGCCATAGAAAAGATGGCGATAGTCCTTTTGACAAAGAAGAGTATTCCAACTTTCGTCGACTTTCAAAACGGGTCTGAGGTAATAACCAGCAAGGAAGCGGTGAAGTACCTACGGATGGCCCTAAATACGAAGCTCACTTTCTAGCATCAAATAAGATCTGCTTCGGAACGAGCTGTGAAGGTTACAATCTCACTGATTAATATGGCAAACGTTGGAGGCCCAACAGCTAGCAAGAGAAAACTCCTGATGACAGTCATCCACGCCATTCTCTTGTATGGGTGGGTGATATGGGCCGACGCACGACGACAAGACAAATACAGGAACCAAATGGCCGCAGTACAAAGGCGCGCGGCACTACGGATTGCAAGTTCGTACCGAACGGTGTCGGAACCAGCCGTCCTCATAGTCGCGGGAATGACCCCTATTGATCTCCTTGCGGCAGAGAGGACCTAATAATCACCCTCATGAGACTTATGTAAGCCTTACCGGCAAGAAAGAATTAAGACAAATATGAAAAAGCCGGCCCCGAAAGGGGAAATGAAATAACACCACTCTGAAGTAATGCAAAAGCGGTTCCGGTGTGGATGGTGTCAAGAAGAATAAAAGGGTTAAAGGCGGTAAATACCAATTAAACTCTTTATGTTAAAACCTACTTCCAGCATTTAAAAATAAAATCCCATACTTACAAGCAACAACTAGCTCAATAGTGCCTTCGTACTCTTCGCCTTCCACCCCCATACTGCATTTCACGTTGCCATTATACGATGCAATCGCCCTATCAATAGTAACACCACACTGGCCTGACTGCAGGCCAGTTCCATAATAAGTGAATCCTGGTGTTTTACTCCATGCTGGTGATAAATTTAGTACTTTCTCGCCGGGAATTATAATGCGGCAGTAATCGAATGGCTTCGAATATCGGCACAGAAGTTGAGCTTTTTGTCCCTCGATTAGGATTGCTCTGTCCGGTTCTACGGTCACTAAGCCTGCATGGATGTGATCTGCAAATAAAAAGAAAATAAGAAAAAAACTTCAATTAATACGAATTCACAAGCAAGAACAAATAAAAAATTAACACGGTAACCCCTTTCGGAATTTATTATTCAACATGAAGGACATGAATTGAAAATGTGTTCCATAAATAGGACAGATTTAAGCGCAGCTCTCGCAAGAGATCGTTAACATTATATCATTCAATCTTCCGGGCCATTAAGTGGTACTCCACAGATACTGTGGGGGGCTGCTATTCACGCATTCGTATAAAGTGGAATTGCATATCCCTGAGGAGGCCACCCTCCAACCCAACCCTCCTCGTCCTCATATTATCGGTAAGACACATATTTCTTAGAATCATAGGTCACTTCGTGCGAGTGTGACAATAAATAATTCACGGGACGTGCGATGAATTTGCATTATCTACCCCCAAACCAGCCGTCAGCATCTGCACCTGCTATTCTGCGGGGAAAATGCAGGAAAACCATTTTTCTTCGTGACGGATTCGAAGATAGAAAATATATCTGAGTGACACTTCAAAAAAATGATTGTGACATCCAAGACTTTAGGTGGGTGGATGTTGTGTGTTGTATGCGATATGATTTACCACTGACACTTTTGACAGATGCAGACATAGCGTGCGGGCGGCTCAAATTGCGCCAGGGATCGGGTACACTACACCAGCAGCTTCTCAACGACAGCATCGCGACACAAAATCAGATACAATTACTGAAGAGAAACAATGTTGTCATCATAGTGTCATACTCCGTGACTGACTTAAGAGTGAGAGCGCGCGGAATTGGGCAGGTGGATGATATGCTGATGATGAGGAATATCAGTTTCATTCACAGTCGCCTACTAGCGTACTCCATCAGATACTTCTGGAATTTCTCTCTGGATGAGTCTACTCGAGATGTGGAGGTGGATAAAAGGTATGCGCGAAGGCGTCTATTGCGCGGAGGTTTTTCGTGGTATTTATATTACATTCCTCGTATTTCCACTTAAACTGTTAAACAAAAATAACATTTTGCGATGCGAGATACAGTTTAGAGTTTTATAGTGATGTGGGGGTGTGGAGGGAATTTATTTTCAAATCCAAAGATGAAATCCAAGCGAAAGGAGTAAACACTTCGGTGGAAGTATCTGCAGGCGCAAATACTTGGCAAGAATCTAAATAAATACAAATGTCCTTGGAGAGGGAATAAAGCGATTAGTCCTTTGGGCTTTTGTGTCTAACTAATTTAGAATAACCAAAATAAAATAGTTCCTTGGGGCCGCCGATTGAAATAGAATCTAATTAGTACTTTCGCTGGAGTGGGCAGAAAAGAAATAGCGATGAGGCAGTCGACATATATGTATATTCCAAAAATGGAAAGCTATTAATAAAGGCCTTGTACAGATAAATTCTCCCAACAGAAATTAGTTCATAAAGTGACATTTAAAAGCCAATTGAATAGAACTCCTTTCAAATCAGTTAGAATGGCAAAGAAATGGCAGGGAAATGACAAGTTCGCTGCGTCAAAAGGCAATTTGGTTTAATTTTAAATGCAAAACTTTGATGGATCTTATAAGGATTGGCCACGAAATCCCGCTCAAAAAATCCAACCTACGGAACCGCGGCATCACAAAATCCTGCCGTACAAAATCTCGCCATACAGAATCTTGCCGCGCAGAATCCCGCATGCACAAAATCCCGTATAACATGATTATCTGCATGCATTAGAATCTGAAAGCATCAACTACCATATGTATGTTGTACACACAGAAGGGAATTTTATTCATATGCGTGCGTACGAGTAGAACGTATACCCACCCTTAACCATAAGTTGAGGATAACTATTGCCAAAACATCCACTAGATAGAGTCTGCCACGGATAAAGCGGTCACCAAGATCAAAAATTGGCCAGAGTCTGCCGACCCAGAGCCAGCTAACTACAAGATCAAAGCTGTCGTAATAACAAGCCAAAGGACTGTCGAATACGCAAATTTCCTGGTTGGGAACCAGACAATCAGGTCCAAAGAGGCATTGAAACACATAGGAGTAATGCTCAACGACAGGCTGAACTTCAAAGCGCACACGAGTATTCAAGCAAAAAAACATCACAGATGCAGGCAATGCTTCACCGTATGCTGCCAAACATCGGTGGACCTAGATACATAAGGAAAATCCTGCTATCCAGAGTGTTAACCTTAACCCTTCTATAGGCTGCTCCGTTCTGGGCAGGGGCACTTACAACGACGGAAAGAAGAAGGTGGCTCTTGTCCGCATACAGGCTTTGCGCAACAGAAATATAAACGGTTTTCAAACAATTTTAGAGGAAGCAGCCTGTGTTTTATCCCCATCGACATTCCCATCAACGAAATGCGAAGGGTTTACACTAAACGAACCGCAAACTGGCAAGAAGCCAGAGTTACCAGGAGAGTAAAACGAGAACAAAGGGCAACATCTGTAGTACTATGGCAAGCCAGGTGGGATAACACGGCAAAAGGCAGATAATTCCCACCATCGAGGTCCGGACGTAGACGCGTGGACTGCAATTACCACCTTACGCAGTTCCTGTCTGGATACGATGCGGCTATCGAAAATATCTCCACAGATTTGGATCCGATAGTTTGCTCTTCTGCCCAGAATGCCCAGATGAAGAGGAAGATGCACGCAGTGTTTCGCTGCAGGCGCTTTGCAGAGGGAGGAATGAACCTGCCAAGCCCACAGCTTCTTATAAGTCATACTACGGCGAAGTCAGGAAATGACTGGCTGGAGACCTGATCCTTCACAATGAGTGTATAGAACCGTAAACTAAGAAGAGCCGAAGTAATAGCTAGAGTGGTAGAAGTGTGCAGGGTGTTTTTTTTTTTTTTTTTGCGCCACGTATCTTCATAGATAATAGTAGCCCGAGTGCGAAGAGAGGCGAACCCCACAGGCGGATCAGTAGAAATGCAGTGAAGTGGGAGGGTTGTGATCCCTTGTTTTCGGATCATAGCCTCGCTGATAAAAGGAAGAAGAAGAAGAAGCCCGAGTGCTACTAGCATCCACGGTTTGCAAACCAGTAATACGCCTAAACACACACCCTAAACACTTCAACCACTCTCCCGCGGGACTGTCATTAGGTATTACTTCGCGGAGTTGGTTAGCAAATCAAGCTATTCGTGTTGTGTCACCTGCTTCTGAGGTTTCTGCAACTTCTAGAGATTTTCTTAGCCTTTCTATTCTCCGTAGCTCAATTCGTACAATTGTTATAAAAACACATATTTCCGTCCAATTCTCCTCCGACTGCAACATGTAACCGAGGATTAGCGTCGGACTGTGCAGAGCAGTTCTCTATGACATGAAACTTTTATATCTTTTTGCGCATCCAGGTCCACCAATGTTGGGCAGTATGCGCGGGAGATCTCCCTGCATTTGCAATGATTTCTTGGTTAAATAGTCCACGTGTGTTTTGAACTGCAGTTTGTTGTCCAGCATTACTCCAAAGTATTTAACAGCTTTTTTCGACTTGATTATCTGGTTACCAACCTGATTATCTGGTTACCAACATGATTATCTGGTTACCAGCATGATTATCTGGTTACCAACCTGAAAGTTGGCAAACTCTACAGTTTCCGACTGTTATGAGGACAGCTTCTGTTTTATGGTCGGCTAGTTCTAGTCCGGCCGCTACTAGTCAATCCTTTATCCGGACAATTGCGTCATTTGTAGCGGATTCAACTGCATGAACCTATTTAGCTACTGTCACCCGGCAATGTCATCGGCGAGTCCAATTACCGTCACCCCTCCGGTCAACGTTAATCGTAGGACTACATCGTACATGATGTTCCACAATAACGGCCCCAAGGGCTATCCCTGCGGAACTCCCGCAGCGACGTTGTAGTCTTTTACCCCTTCATCTGTATTGTATCTCAACTTCCTCTTCGTCACTATACGCAGCAAGTAATATGGTGTATCCATCCTGGCGAGTGATCTTCTAATGAACAGCCAGTTCGCCAAGTTAAAGGGGTTTTTAACGTCTCGCGTTACTACTGCACAATACTTCTTTGTGTCGTAGAGCCATCTTTCCCCTTCGATGGCACCTTTTGCGATATCAACTACTGTTCTTATGGCAAGTGTGTAGGGTGTAGACTAGTAAGTATGCGCACTCCTGGCATCGATAATCTGCGTTTTTAGAAGATTACCACATTCATCGGCAGATAGGGCTCTACTAAGCAAATTAGCTTCCTGCAGAGTACCACAACTCTCCGGATGGATGGAAAATTTTCTTCAGAATCGATCAATTGAGTTTGTTGTCGGCAGTATGTCTTCCGATACATTTGATATTATTGCTGGTGTACCTCAAGGATCCATTCTTTCCCCAACATTACTTTAACTTCATATTAATGATCTACTGGGATCACAAATAATAAGATTTTTTGTTTCGACGATGACAGCACTCAAACAGTATGCCCATGAGTGTCAATACTTCACATAGGCAGAGATGCGAACAAATTGTATATATGATCTGAATCAAAGAAATCATCCGTCAAACCATCGAACCTTTTAGACAAAAGGGAACATTTAAAAAATATGATCATCCATACGATCCTATGAAGGGAGAACCTAGGATTTGAACTTGCTCATTCATTGTTAAAAATATTTTCTAAAGTGTTCCAATGCGATCGAGAGTCCCAGCTAACTTTGTCTCGCCTACGTAGTATCACCAAACCTATAATGGCATTCCAATATGACCATTAACCATCTAAACAAAGCGCTTCACAGAAAACACACCCAAACTAATAAATATTACTAGCATCAACAACACGCTTAGGAAAGGGGAAACAACATAAACAACATTAAGGTTAAGGAATGCACTTAAGACTTTTAAGTGACAACAGAGCTAGTCCACAACACAGAACATGCCACGGTGTCCAATATCACACTCGATTCAATCAGACGGCCCTGCGGGACCAACTCCTTACTCAGCACTAGCTCCTTCACCGAGCCACAGCAAATCGGAGGACTGTCTCAAAACTTTAGCACAACATTAAACAGTTTTGATTGTTTGTTCAAGTTACAGTTTAATTAAATAAGTCACTTCTGCGCGTCCCCTGTTACACTTCGCTACAATTTAACAGTCTTCCCTTGACATTTGCTGAACGACACAAGGAAGTTTGTAGCCCTAGGAAAGAAATGCGAAGAGAAAACATACGCTGGACAGAATCGATCCGTTCCCAGCCTTCACACTATACAGTCCATGGACGGAGCGCAATACAATCGCAATGGAAGAAACTTCTCCAGAGTTCGGGGTCAATTCGCAGTTTAAACGGAAACTTTCAAATGTTTATTTGTTCTTCTTCGCTCCATCTCTTCTGTGTGTTCTTTGGAGTTCCACTATGCAAACGGTCCCAGGAGAAAAAAACCTTTACTCCAGAGGAAAACTACATTTCTACAGCAGGGACGCGGTTGTGTATTTGCCCACTCAGTTACTTATGTAATCCATTTCTCAAAACTGAGATGACGCCTTCACATTTTGAAACGTGATTTTCGCAGAGGATGGCTTTTTTTTTCACCCTTCATCTTCGTTTTAGATACTTTTTCTCATTCGTTTTGCTACTCTTTCGTTTGTGTTATCTTTTTGGTACTTGAAACTTGGTGTTGAGAGTGTTTTTGTAATCAATTTTCTGGTATTTACTTTTTAACCGTCACACTGTGGGGCCTCAGTACTTAACGTGAGGGTAAATTAAGAATAACTTCAAGCCTCAAATGTGACGTCGGAATTGTTGGAATTTACAAGACTAAATTGTTTAGGATGAACCTACAACGTATCCCATTCCTACTTGAAACATGAACTTTATTGAAGGCGGTATCCTTGGTCGCTTTGAGAGAAAAATTCGGATGTTGAGTCCCATTTGCGTCGACGGGTTTCGGAGGAGAAGATTCAAAGACGAACTATACGAGCTGTACATCGACCTAGTGAAAAAAAAAAAAACTGCATTTTGGACGTATGAGATGAGGCTAGGACATGTAGACCCCGCCGCCACACCAACGCCCCGGACCGTAGTCTTTGAATCTAACCCAGAGAGACGACATAGTAGCGGGGCTCCTCACAGTAGGTGGCGCGCACAAATCTATGGGACTTCAACCAACTTGGATTGCGCAACTGGAGGCAATTAGTTAAAGATCGAGCTAAATGGAGAGAAACGCTACGCGAAATATCCAAAGGGCTCTCAGAATCACACAGAAGTGGTGTAAAACGGGAGGACTTAGAGTGAACCCTACCAAAACTAATGTGATACCCTTCACTAAGAAAAGACAGCTAAAGCGTATGCAACTTATCCTGTTGGAAGGGATCAGGGTCGACCCACAGAAACAGGTCAAGTGACTAAGCCTAACACTAGACAGAAAACTCATCTGGAGAGAACATGTAGAAACTGTGGTAACCAAAGCCACCAGAGCACTTAAGGTGTGCAGGAACATTTCAGGAAAAACATGGGGTTGCAGCCCAGCCACACTGAGATTGATGTACCTCATGATACCATACTAGGGCCCTTGTACGCACTACGACCTATAAGATATATTGTGCCAAAATGTACCTGATGATACTAAGACCCATTATCACTTACGGGGCAGTGGCATGGGTTAACAGACCTAGGCTAACCACGACGAGGACATCACTCAACAAAGTACAAAAATTAGCCTGCATATGCATAACAGGACCCATGTGAACCTGTCCCACAGCAGCACTAGAAGTGGTCGTAAGTATACCTCCGCTTCACATAGTGCTAGAGCGAATCGCCAGGGAAACCATATTGAGAATCAGCAAAGAGGGCATCGGGAAAGGAACATGCATCGCAAACAAAGAGCGAGTAACCATATCCAAATCGGTGCCGCTTCTGGACTGGCCCATAGATGATATGGTCAAGAAATACTGCTTTGAAAGGAAACTTGACTCAAAGCTGAGCAGCAAAAGAGACTGGAGCAGCGAATCCGATAAATACCAACTCAAACAACACCCAATTAAATGGTACACAGACGGACCAAACACATCTACTGGCACTGCGGCAGTAGTGTACGGGCCCAGGACTATTTATTCAGAATCACTGGAAGCATTCCCCAGTATATTTCAAGCAAAAGTTCACGCGATCGAAAGATGTGTGCAATTCAACCTAGACAGGAAATATCGCGGGCAGGACATTGCAATACTATCAGACAGCCAAGCCGCTATTAAAGCATTTACCTCGCACGAGATCAGATCCAAACTGGTATGGGCGAATGCCTCACCAGGATCAACAAACTGGGAGAAATAAACAAAGTAACTCTCTACTGGGTACCAGGACATGTAGGAGTGGAGGGGAACGAAGCATCTGATGAACTAGCTAGGAACGGATCAGACACGCCGTTCCTTGGAACAGAACCCTTCTGTGGGATGGGACCCCACAAAATAAGGGCAGACTTAAGGAAAGAGGAAGAGAGCAAATGGGCCAAACATTGGGACGATTTCCCTCAAATAAGATAGGCAAAAGAACTTCTGGGGAAATACAACCAGAAAAGAAGCAGAGCCTGTCTAAGAGTTAGTAAGAATCGACTTCGCATCTAAGCGGGCATGTTAACGGGTCACTGCAGACTTAAGGAGCACCTTAGGAAACTGGGAATAGAGGGAGACGAACACTGCAGATTCTGCAGGGACTTCGCAGAAACACCAACGCACCTTCTTATGGAATGCGAAGCACTGATCCAGAAAAGAAGGAATCACCTAGGTGCCTACCTCCTATCAGAAACGGATTTACCTTCGCTGGATCCACTGAAGGTACTCCGGTTTCCTGTAGCAGTTGGACTGGAAGAAGTGCTTTAGACCGAGTATATCATCGGCTAGAGTCGTAGTATGGGGGCACAATAGATATTTTTAAAGGTCGCAGTGCGCTTGCACCTCACTATCATATAAATACATCTACATCTACAAATGGTGGACTGAGGCCCAGGTTCACCACGAACTGTAGCACCACTTAAGCAAGTCAGTATACGGTATCCCTGTCCTTTATATGCTTATTTAAACATTAACCAATTCCCAAGATTTAAACTCCTTTCAAGCAGTTGTACGACATAAGTTGGAAATGAAGACTGAGGCAGGAAAGAGGGTGGTGTCCGACCTAATCAGTGAGAAGTGGCTGTGATTTTTCCACTCGTTATTGATTCACAGTTTTTATTTATTTAATTGAACTACTTGACAAATTTAGTTATTATAGTTGGTATTTGAACCTACTGCCTGCTACTAAATAACTGAGCACATTATTACTTCACCATGTAGGAGGCATTCTTGTGCAGCGAGGCAGTGACCGATTTGATAAGTGTGGACTTGACGCTCTGGCTTTGATTAAAGGCCATTTAAGTCTAACTCCGTATAAGACCCTGATCATACCACTCCCACTCTATGACCGTGAACTGTGGAGTTTACCAAAAGTTGGTGGTTGATTATTACAAGTAAAAGATACTTCAAAGGATACTTAATCTCCACAGCATAGACGTTGAGTGGGGGAAAAGATACAATGACTAATTATGCAGGCATTATAACGACATCGACCTTATCAGAAGAGTAGAGCTTACTGACAAAGATTTCTGGACCTGAAGAGTTTCGAATGGACCCCGAAAGGACTGTGGAAGAGAATACATTAGGTTGCCCGCATAAGTGAAAAGGCATCTCAACCAACTCGGTCGCAGCTGGGGAATCAAGTTTGCTGAAGGAGCCTTTGCCAAGATCGGTCGAGGTCCCCTTGAACTTGTGCGCGCCACCTACGGCGAGGAGGTCCTTTACTGCGTCGTCAATCGGGGTTAAATTCGAAGACTCTGCGGGCCGGAGCTTTGGTGTCCATTCGCCCTACATGTCCTAGCTATCTCAGACGTCTAATACGCAGTTTTTTGACTAGGTCGATGTCGCTGTACAGCTCGTATTTTCGCTCGTAGTTCGTCATTGAATTTTCTCCTCAAAAAACCCGTCAACGCAAACGAGACCGAAAATCTTACGAAGAATTTTTCTCTCAAAGCGACCAAGGATATATTCATCCTCTTTTAATAAAGTCCATGTTCCAGCGCCGTAAAGCAGACTCTGTGATCATCAGGGTTTTATACAGAGTCTCCTTAGCTGTTCAAGATAGGGCTCTACTGTTGAATTGCCTTATAATACTAAAAAACAGCGATTGGCAAGAGTTATTATTCTTCGCTTGATTTCTGCGTTGATCCTGTTTTTCGAGTTTATAGCAGAGCCAAGGTAGACAAAGTCCCTTACTACCTCGAAGCTGCCCACTGTGACGTTCTGTCCAATTCGTCGGTGTTGGTTGTCCCTTCTTGTTGGCAGCATATACCTGGTTTCGCCCTCGTTTATCGCTAAACCCATTTTTGTCGCTTCCGCCTCAATGCTTGCAAGCGGACCGGTGACAGGCCGCTGAGATCTTTCGATAATGTCTATATCGTTGGCGTATGCAAGTTGTTGTACAGACTTGTAATAGATTGTGCCTCCGGTGTTAGCTTGTGAGTTCCGCACAATCCTTTCAAGTACAATATTAAAGAAGTCACATGACAGCGCGTCAACTTGTCTAAAACCTTTTTTGGCATCAAAGGTCTCGGTGAGGTTATTACCGACCTTGATGGAGCAGCGAGCGTTCTGCATCGCTATCATGCACAGACGAACAAGTTTGGCAAGGATGTCAAAACTAGACATGACTTTATAAAGCTCTTCTTTATAGATGCTCACTACGAGGACGAAATACACAAATTGAGGAAAAACTGAAAAAGGCCCTTATCACGGAAACTATAACGAAGGTCCGGTTGATAGAGAGAAAGTTAAGATGCGGCCAGGAACACTGTTTGGTATCGTAGTGAAGGAACAGCATGGACAAAAGGAATGCAAAGCAGCTTACTTAGTCAGTACGAAGGGCGTCACTATCCTCATCACCAATGATCCTTGATCTACACATGTCAAGTCGAAGACATCCAAGGCACTCTCAGTTTTCTGGCAGTGTAAGGGTGTCTTCGGGAAGGCATGTGGCAAATGACCAACAAATTTCCTTTGTGTTTGTTGTTTGGTGGAAGAAGGTGGAAGTAAATATGTGACCTTTTACGCTGAACTTCAAGCCTCATTCTGCTCTGGATGGACTGAAAACCTCCTCTAGGCACTTGTATTATGGACAACACTATCGAAGCGACCTACCGCCCACGGCGTAAGTTTTGATAACCGTGCCTCCGCCTGAAGGAATGGCACCAGAACATCTGCTTTGCAAATTTAAGGTCGACTTCACTAGCGGTATTAGCGATAACCAGGCTATGTTTAGCCCTTTAACTCACACTGGGATTATGTGGAATAAGATTAAGATTATATGTAAGATAAGATTAACGGACAATACGGTTTTCTCAGGATCTGAACCCGCGTTGGGTCTTCCTGCATCGTTGGTCAGGGAGTCTATTGCCGATTGGGTTTCTTACGAATTGGCTCTTTAGCATTGCGGGGAGACTAAGCTTATACTATCGGAGGTCTGCGACGGGCTTGTTATTTCTCAGCAAGATAAACTGACAACGTCCTGAAGAGCCACTATACATTTACTAAGCATCTCAATGCACTGGGCTTCAGAGCTCGTTCTCGCTTAAGGCAGTAGACCTTTGCTACTGAAATGGTGAATGCTGATATCGGCAAGCTTTCCTTCAGTGAAGCGTTTATTCTGATTTCTACGACAGATAAAGAAATTAAATTAAGTAAAGCAGGGTTTGTTTCCTGGTAGTACAATGGTCCAATTGCATCTACGATTAAGTGCTCCAGTAGAGCGTTTCTAAAAATTAAGTGTAGTTGTTAGCAAAGGCGTAGCTTGCTTCAACTGAACGGCTTTTAGTGTCACCTAGCTCCCCATAAAAAAAAAAAAAAAAAGGTATGCAATACGCTGCTAATTGTTCTTGGGAATCCAGTTGCAGTAACGCCCCTTTCAACTTTATCAGACTTCAAGAAGCTAGACTTTGAATTCAACATGAAAAATGAAATCGATTCCCCTCAAGGTTCACATAGTTTCAAGTGGATCTAGTCCCCATAGCATCAAGTATAGCCGTAAGTAGGTTAAGGTGTTCAGTTCTTTTGTCGATTTCTTTTGAATGTCTGACATCTCTTTCAAGGGGTTAACTTAACCTCCCTACCTTACCTAATACAATCGTCGCAGTCTTGGTAGTTTGAAGCTAGGAATCTTTTTGTTACTGCCCGTTGCCCGTGCAACTTATTCTATTTTGCAACTCTAGGTAGCTCTTATATAGCTGATCTCATGAGGGTTAAATTAAAAGCCTGCCCAAATCCTGCAGTTATAGAAATGTAAAGGGACTTCGACTAGACTAGACAATGCAATGCAATCCGTTAATCTCTCTTTGAAACCTCGGTAAACAAAGATATCACAGCAATTCATATCAGCCCCTCCTTGGCACCACTGTGCATAGTTTTTCCAAGAATCTACCCGCACATAGCAATAGTTAAATAGAAACGAGAATTAAAAACGAAAAAGTAATGCGATCCAGAGTTTGAAACGTTTGAAAAGTAATTTTCGTCGTCGTATTACTAAAACAACTTCGACGACGGACAGACGACATGACGGCAGTGATGATGATGAAAATGAGTATGACGATGGCCAACGCCAACAACAATGTCGACGAATACTATTTCGAACAACGAATGTTGAGATGGAAAAAAAGAGCCACTCCCAACCTGATGCTTAAAGTTATTTGCTTAGGAATACCTAACTTTAGATTGTTAGATACAAAGATACACACGTACATGAACTGGGAGTAATATGAGTATGGAACAAGTATAATTGCGACACACTTTAACGGTCCGTTTTTATTATTACTTTCTGTTACCCATTCCCTCATGATACCATGTAGATATACTTTAGCTTCAAATCGTGTCATTCTACTTCAACTCCGGGTCCAGTGTTGACCATCACCACTGTGAATGGGATAAGTCTACCTGTTTGTGGATATAGTGGCTCTTGGCAACAAGTACTGTACGTACTCACCTCGTTCATGTGGAGAATGTTTGTTCGCTTCTTTCATTCTGAAATTAGTTTTTGTTTACGTTGTCCATTCTGTATCTCTCTATTCTTCGACCACTGTCCATAGCTCATAGAGCTCCAAGAATGGAAAAGTATAACACGGGACAGCACCACCACTGTTTCGTTCGTCTCTATGGCCTGATTTAATTGATTGCGTTGCTTAATGCTGGCCGCAATTATGATCATCATCATGATCTCGGTCTCGGTGTTAGCCGCTGGCAACAGCATCATTCTGTAGATGCATCATAGAGGCTACCAAACAATGGGGTCTACTGTACACGGATATTAAAGTTGCCGGTACGGGTATATGCAACATCATCATAAGCACTAGCACTGGGTGCATGGAGAAGGAATAATCTGGTACTACATTATGGGTTATTGATGCCAGGAGCATAATTTTTGCTTTTTCTTCTTCTCTTAGTTTTTAATTGGGAACAGATTGAGGGGCCCGATTGAGTTGTGATCTAGATCGACTTGTAATAATGTGATGGAAGCGATATTGCCAGTATAGCTCCTTATCTCTCTATTAAGCACTCCAATGTAGAGCTTAAGGTTGAATGGAATTTCAATTAGCTTGTAAATGTGCTGCTCAATGAAATGTGACTTCCAGATGATTGGAGTGTGAGTACTTGGTAGATAGAGGGGATGGGATGCGGCGACATTGTTTGAACTTAATGTACAAGGACCAGTCAAGTAAAGGCATATAGTTCGTACATTTTTCTTGTGGAAAGGGAAGAGAAAGGTGAAGGAAAGAAAGATATTTTTGGTGCAGTGGTTTGAAACTCAGGTGGTATTAAGTTTTAGTGGATACTGACTCCAAGGGTGGTGTCTGAACTAGTCGGAGAGAATTGGTTGCGAATTTTTCATTCCATTTGATTTATAGTATCTGTTTCGAGTAAGTGCTAGATGGTGTATGACTGCACCATTTAAATTAATTACTAAACAGTTTTGATGAATCTTCTCTTCTTTATCGTAATCTTACAATTCCATTAACTTGGGGTTGACTCTTCTAGCTAAGCGTATCCAAGATGTTCTGCCCTGGTTCTCCTGGTAGGCGCCGTTGCGTAAGTGGTTAGGGTGTCGGATCACTACGCACGAAGTTCCAAGTTCGAATCGCAGAAAACACAAAAAAATGTTTTCACGGTCCCACCTCTCGCGAGCGTTTATTGCGAGTATTGCTTCACAAAAAAGGTTCTCAAATCGCCGTTTGGATACAGCACTAAACTGTAGGTCCCTTCCATTCGTGTGAAAAATATAACGCACACAACATGAGTGGTTGCGAGAAGCTAGGCCCTGGCACTTAAAGAGCTGTTGCGCCAAATATTTATTTATTTTTATAATTTCTCCTGAGGTGGTAACTGGATGTATTTCAGGTGTTTATTAGTAAATGCCGTCTACGTATACCTGGGACTATCGCCTCCTCTGTGGTCTGGTGGTCTCCTCATGACGTAACCATACTATCGTAGTTGCCTTTCTACTATCGTTGGAATCGGTTTCACTCTGAAACTGGCACGGCAGTAATTGTCTGTAATGTGGTCCAACAATGTCACGCCGCCAGCCCATCTCAACATTGTCATCTCGGTTATGTGTAGCATATTAACCTGTTGTTTTTTGAGTCGCCAATATTCGACGCCGTATGTCATATCTGGGTGCACTGCTGCATTATAGAATTTGCCTTTGATGTAAAGCGGCATTCTTCTAATAGAGCCAACGTAGTTACAATTTTGGACTTCTTTGGGCGAAACATCTTGCAAATAGATCGGCGACTATTGTTGCCACTGAAAGTACACGTCATACAGACTATTTTCTGTCTGCTAACACATAAACCGGCTTTTTCTAGTGCCGATCTCGACTCTTCCAAAATAAATTGTAGGTCGTATGGGCCCTCGCAAGCAAGGGTGCTGCAATTCAGCCGTAAGAAACCGTTTCTCGAAGTAGCTCAGTATTATTTTAATTAAGAACCATGGCACCATCATTGACCTAAGCGATTGCACTATGAGTGCCCAATTCGCAGAATTGAACGCGTTTTTGACGTCCAATGTTATTACGGCACCGTATTTCTTTGCACTGCCTCTCCATCTCCTGCCCTGAATAGCTTCTTCCAAGGTTGTAGTTACCCTTCTTATTGCGTCTACTGTAGATCGAGCTTTCCTAAAGCCGTACTGTTAGTTGGAGGGTCCCCCGGCTTCACCAGTTGCCACTTCTAATCGGTTGCATATGATTCACTCCAGTATTTTACCCATTGTGTCTAACAGGCATATGGGACGGTATGACGAGGGCTCGTCTGGTGGTTTTTTCCCTTTAGACAGCAGCACTAGACGTTGCTTTTTCCATTGGTCTGGAAAACCTCCTTCTGTTAGACACTTATTGTAGAGTTCCACAAATGGTTGCGTATTTGTTTTAATGGCTAATTTAAGGGCCTTGTTCGGTATGCCATCCAATCCAGGTGACTTGGTATCCTCGAATCGTCTGCATACATCCAGGAGTTCTCTTTGCGTGACAGTTGGGATGTCCTGTACTTCCGGAGGTGGCTCTATACGCTCTGCTGGTATTTGAGGTGGAAACAACCCCGATACAATTTTCTGCATAAGAAGAAGACATGAGGGGGAGGGTGCCCTAGTGCCTTTGAGTTTTGCCATTACTGTTCTATAGGCGGTGCCCCAAGGATTTACATCTGCTTGCTCGCAGAGTTCCTTAAAGCGACTGCTCTTACTTCTGCGGATGGCTAGTTTTAGCTCTCTTCGCCTATCTTTGAATTGCACCCGTAGGTCCTGATGTGTGGACAAACCTCTGGGTCGCTGGAATAGTCTTCTGGCTCTATGGCACTTGCTGCGTAGCTCTGCTATCTCTTGGTTCCACCAGTATACTGGTGGCCGGCGATTTGTTGACGTTTTCTGGGCCATGGATGCGTCGCAAGCCCTAGTTACTTGTTTGGTAACCTCAACGGCCATAGCGTTTGCTGTTCCTGGGCTTATTGTTGACTCTGCAAAAATCAGGGCAAAAGTGTCTTTGTCCATGGTGCTTATTTTCCACCCCATTCGTTGTGCCTTCTTTGGGCGTTCCTGGGTTGGTCTCCTAGGTTGTACTTCAAACAGGATGGCAAGGTGGTCGCTGTGAGTATATTGATTACTGACTCTCCAGCTGGCGCCTCTCGATAAGGAACTAGTTGCAAAGGTGATATCAACTATGGAGCCTACACCATTTCTACTAAAAGTGTGCTCACTTCCTGTATTTAGCAATATTAGGTCTAGTGACGATACGGCTTCTAGGAGAGCTTCTCCCCTTCTGTTGGTCCGTGCGCTGCCCCAATCAGTGTCCCATGCATTGAAGTCTTCAGCTATAATCGTTGGGCTACGACCTCTAGCATCATCCACGAGCCTATCAAGCATACTTTGGAACTCCTCAATGGTGTTGTTTGGAGATGCATAACAGCTATAGACATGCACTCCTTTGACCATTGCTCGCAGGAAGCCTGTTCCGGGTGTCATCATTTTTTCTTCAAAGGCGCAATTTCCACAGGCCCAAATAGCAGCTCTTTTTGAGTCATCCGCAGTCCAAACTGTATCATCGAGATTTTGTACTGCTCGCATAATACGGCAACATCTATCTTTAACTCGCGAACAGTTTGTGTCAAGATGTCCTGTGCCCCTTCGCAGTGGTTTAAGTTTAGTTGCAGCACTTTCATATTCTTCTTGCGACTTTTGCAGCTTCTTGGGCATACTATGCTTCCTGCCGCGTGTTTGATGTTGCTACTTCCCTTTTCTTCGCAAAGGACGCACCTTGCATCATTGCTGCAGTTCTTGGATACATGGCCTTTCTGTCCACACCGAACGCAATCCTCACTCCTATCCAACGTGTTTTTACACGCCTTTGCTAGGTGCCCGAAGTTAAGACACCTAAAACATCGCAGCGGTATTATTTTCTCCCGTATTCGGCATACCGTCCATCCGATTTTTATTTTTCCAACCTCCAGAACTTTTTTGGCAGTATTTATCGGGAGGCTAATGACGGCAGTTTGCGTTCCTGCATAGGCTGTCCTCATAGATTTGATGGATGAGGTCTCTATGCCTTGTGCTTCCTCGAACGGCTCGGACAGAGCTTGGCAGATCTCTTCCTTTGTGGTGACGACATCTAGGTCTTCGCACTCAATGAGCACCTCTTGCGTTAGGGATCTCACTTCCGCTATTTCACCGAGAACTTTTCCCACTTTACTTTGGTGTTCTGATGTTCTTCCATCAGCTGCTTTCTTGAGCTCAAGCAGTAGCTCTCCCTTGGCTGTCCTTCTTATGCGGGTTACATGGTTTTCAATAAGGGTTTATTTCATGGATCAAATGTTATTTGGAAAAACGCCAGTATAAAGTCATCTTCAGGCCTCCAATCTCTGATCCTTATAAAGCCACATCGGGAGTCCCTCAAGGCAGCCATTTTGGACCAATGATCTTCATTTTGACAATAAACCATGTCGACTGTATTATCAACTATTCCCACCTTTCTATATACGCTGATGATATGAAAATCTTTAGACCTATATCATCCCCTGCCGAATATCTCTCTCTACAAGATGATTTGAACCGATTTTCAGTCTGGTGCCGTAGTAATTTTTTAGAGCTCAACGTCAGCAAGTGTCAAGCTATTACATATTCCCGTAAGCACATCCGACCATCCGCTAGAGTCTACTCTATTTGCGGTGAGCCTATTCCCTCTGTCTCTTCACTGCGCGATTTAGGTGCTATCTATGATAGGGAACTCAACTTTTGTTCCCATATTGATAACATTATCAACAGAGCTCGGTTTCGTTAAACGATGGTCCAAGGAATTTTCAAACCCTTATGTTACAAAATCATTATACATCACATTCGTCAGACCCCTGCTTGCGTATGCTTGCCAGGTATGGTCACCTTACTATGAAATCCATATCTTGCGAATCGTCCAGCGACATTTTGTTTATTCATCGGTAACATTGATTCCCCCGCGCTGCTACATCTGATCTCTTTCAGCATCAACCCACCTTACCTCAGATCCTCACCTCTCTTTCGTCTTTCTCCTCACCGGACCAATTATGGATATCATGAACCAATGTCCAGAATGCTCCGTGGAGCTAATCGCATTCAAACTGCTTTTGACTTTCACACTAGCAGAGCCTCCACAAGAAACGCTGATAGTTTTTAAGCTTAGTTTAAGTCTAGCTAAGTTAAGTTTAAGTTAGGTTAAGTGCCCATTTTGTTAGTTCTAAGTTTAGCTTTAAGTTCGCTTGCATTAAGCTTGAATAAATAAATAAATTAAGACATCAGTCAAAAACTGCAGGTCCTATGATATGACGTCTTTTTGCATCCACCATTGCATCTAGATCCTGCTCCGTCGGACAATCATCTCTCTTCGAAGACATCTAGTCTGAAGTGGGGGGAGTATTTGATTCCACAACATAAGTCTTTTCTTTCAATTCGGAATTGATAACTTGGTGGAGCGATGAAGGATGCTGATATAGTGCGAATCCAATTTCGAACCTTTTCGTTTACCTCAGCATTCGGAGTATTTGCCAGCATTAACGGGTTAAGACTCCATCTTCAATTGAAGAGGATGTCTTAACCGAATGGATTAAAGAAATTCGCAGAGAAACAAATTTTTAAACTCTTTTCTCTAATCCCTAGAAACATTAGGATAAGCAGCCTGCTTTATGGTTTACCTTGCCTCTAATCCATCTATAGAGTAGCCTAGCATACTTCGGAATGAACCACATTTTGCGGTGCAGTAAGTTATAGTCTCTTACAACTAGCTTATGTGCAAGTCCCCAGTTATCAAAGATATAATATTACCCGATAGTTACGAAAGGCCTCAGGTGGTAGAAGACGGCTGTAAGAGTTATTGAATTCCCTCTCAGTATTCACGTATCATTGAATTTGAAAATTCCCGACAGTACCAATGTAAATTCAGAGCAATTTCGCAAATCCTTACAAATTACTTAAACCCAAGAATAATGGAACACCTCCCCGAGGGCGATTCACCTGATCCGCACTTAAATAAGACATAAATCAGAAGGGAACTCTCCTAATTCGTTAGCTGATTGGTGTGGAATTGCACTCGGCACATTCCAAGCTGTCAGCAATTTTAAGGCTTTCAATTAGCCCAACATCGCTCAAAGAATCCTCGCGAGACCAACTGCGGCAGCCACCCTCATCGTAGTCGTTCTTCTGCCTAAAGTGTGTAAATTGAGTAGGATAACACTTGGAAAGTATGTAGACCAAATTATATTCGGAACACCAATCGCTGGGAATTCGTTTTTCTTTTTTTTTGTTAACTTTTAATCAATAACCACCCCCTAACACCCCCACTTTACAAGGCAAATACACCTGGCTCAGCCAGTCATTCAACCGTCCAACAAGAACAGCAATATAACCTCCTTCGTAATGGGCAAACTTTATAAATTGCCAATTGGATACCCAACGGTGCTAGCACAGATAATGATGGTGGCAGCCACAGCTACACCATCGAACATCAAACTGAAAACCGAATCGTCCAAGCCCTCCGCGCGCCGCCGTTGAAAACCAAAAACAGATAAAGGTAATAAATTTTGAACAAAAGAAAATTTTTGAAAGTTTTCGCTTAGTAATTGGAGACTGGTTGCGGTTCCTGCATTAATGGGTCCCCTGCGGATGGACCGCGCCGATAGATTTCGGTTGGTCTGTCATGGTTGAATGGACACAGATGTAGATACTATTCGCGCTGATTCGCCGGTGAGCGATGTAAGGAGGTGAGGGATGCAGGGTTAGTTTTCCATTTCCCCGAAAATCAGTGAATCGATTTGTTTGGCAATATTTTTCCTGGCCTCGGAGAGGTGAACCACGATTGAAATCAATCATTACGTTGTTTTCCATTTCGGCATCATTGAAGCTCTGTTGTCTTTAGATACTTTTTTTGGGATTATTATTACCATCAGGGTCACAGCTGTTAATAAACTTCTCCATCGTCATCGTCGCCGCACAGAGAATGGATAGGAAAAGATGTAAGCAGATAATTAAAGTGGGCCGCTAATAACTTTGTCGATAGATGAATTATTGGAAGCCGTTTGTCTATGCCGACGTTGAGATTGTTCCGCTGATTTATTGATAGTTGATGGGTAAGTGCAGCAATGCAGAGAACAAGGAGGTGATGCAATCATCGTTCACCCGTGACCCAGTCGAAAACTAGAGAAAGTACATGCTGCAGGTGTAATTCATTGGGACATCATAAC
This sequence comes from Brachypalpus laphriformis, assembly GCA_945910035.1. Taxonomy (NCBI): domain Eukaryota; kingdom Metazoa; phylum Arthropoda; class Insecta; order Diptera; family Syrphidae; genus Brachypalpus; species Brachypalpus laphriformis. The sequence continues at coordinate 147,198,689 of OX246755.1, forward strand.
TTTGAAAGGTTGCATAGAGCTTTGCTTAGCAGGGAAGAATTGTATTTGACGGAGAATTGAGGTCACAAAAGACGATTGGAAATGAAAGGGCAGAAGTAGAATTGAAATCTCAAGAGTGACGCAAGATTGCGTTCCAGGACAAATACTTTTTACATTATTTGGGAGACGGGTACATGACGATGTGCTAGAGCGATATAGTGTACAGTGTATTATGCTATCCCATGCCATGCGAACAAATCAACCACTTGGAAATTGACGGAGCTGGTAACAAGACCCTGGTAAAGAGTTACGCGATGTGTACGAAATTGGGATTAAGAACCGCTGCAACTCTGATAGCATAGAAGAGCATTGTAGGAATTAAGAAGCTACGTATTCCGCGAGGAAGTATACGAAAAGATATGCTGCACTTAAGACACATCCAAGAACTGCCTTAAATAGTCGCCTGTCTCTTAACGTGATGGTTGAAGAACTCAATATTCACCTCATTTGGCTGTCGAGACAGACATTCCAGGGATTATATGGTCGACAATCTCACCAAGCAGGATACTAGCCTGTCGATTTCACCGAAGAAGGTGAATCTCTGTATGCCTCTCGCTACAGTTAAATTCTTGCTTAAGCCTCAATGCTATCAACGTAATCAACTGCAGATGAGCAGACGCCACTACGTGTATCATTATCAAACAGATTTGGCATAAGCTTGATCTTCTCAACTTCATGCATGAAAACACGGACTACACCGCGCCGAAATTTCCATACGAGCATCCCTGATCGGGATAAATGGAACACCTCCCCCATGTCGATCGTAGTTCGGTTCACTTCTTTACAGATGCCTCTAGGACCGAGGGTAGGGTGGGTTGTGGTGGTTTCTCCGGAAAGCTCTCATCTGAGCATTTCGTTCCGCCTCCCCGATCATTGAAGCGTTTTCCAAGTGGAAATCATGGCGATTAAGGAAGCCCTCTCCTGCCTGAAGTGTAATGTATTATCTGTGGGGAATATTAGCATTTTCACTGACAGCCAAGCGGCAATCATGTCCCTGGAATCGTGCCCCCCTTAAACTGTCGTTTATGCCTTATGAAGATGACAGAGCAGTTCAACATTCACCTATGCTGGGTGCCGAGCCACAGGGACATTCCAGGAAACTGCAGGGTGAAGACCTCGCCAGACAGGGTACGACTCTAAAGATTCTACCTGACAGGCAAGCCCTGGGTATATCCCTCGCTACTTGTAAGCGACACGCTAAGAGACTTGGGCTTTTCTCCAACGACTTCTGCAGAAGTTGTAGGGACGAGGAGGAGCAAACCATCCTATGCACTTGTCCAGCACTGTCGCATAAAAGAATGCTATAGGGTCCCCCTTCCTTGACGACCTCAACGATCTTGCGTTCTTAGACGTCATGTGCATCCATTGCTTCATCAGAAGCTCCTGTTGGTTTTGTAAGTCCTTGAGGGGCCTAATAGTTGATCCATGCTATCACAAAGGACCTTCACTGGTCTAAGTATGTATGCACTCTCGTGCTGACAGCCAACCTTACCTGGATCAGAAACGCTCCAGACATTAGGATAATAGAAGGTGGCAATGCATCATTGACTAGGCCTCCTCGCAAATGATTTCTGTAGAAGCTATATGGAAGAGGAGGACACCATAATACACGTCCTTTGTATGTGTCAGGCTCTCTCTGCTCGTAAAAGAGTGCACTTAGGGGCCAAAATCCTCGACAATCTAGACGATCTGGCAAACGTCAACATCAGTAGCCTTCGGCGCTTTATAAAATGCTTCAGTTGGTTCTAAGGGCAATTCCACGTTAAACTACAATGGACCTGTCCTGATCTAGGTGGGGTTGCAGCTAATGCAGCCTGTTCCGCGAACTTTACCTAGCCTAAGACCCATATAGTTGATAAGTTGATTTGATAAGGTACGATTCGAAGTAGGGAAGGATGGATTACATCAACAACCATTTCATTTTCGAAATAATATGTTTGATTGTACCCCCTGCATCCGATGTTCAGAACCTTAAGATCGTTGAAAACGTGTTCATCACACATCACATCAGTCAGTGGTATCAAAAATACCGGTAGTGAACTTCGTTAGTTTAGATGGCATTACTCTCCTTTTCTTCAGAAACCTCTTAGACCTTCTCTGCCTTAGTAAGTACTGCCCATAGATACAAGTTGTATTACAAGGATTTAGATGCTTTCTTCTGTGGTTAAGGTGGATAAGGTACTCAACAAATGAAATTAGCTCCTCAATACAAAAAAAATTATGCCTTGCCGGAAGAACACAGTCGGGTTAGTCTATCTGCATTCAACGGATGCACAAAGCCACCGTCAGACCAACCCTATCTTATGAATGCTTTGTCTGGTGGCCAGGCATAGAAGAGGCCACGTAGCTAATAAATTTTAATGAAGTCCAAAAATATCTATTCATGGATAAATCCGGCGTTCTTGTAGGTACTCCGAAGTCCTGTGTTTGAGACTTCTAGAAGCAGGGCCAAATACGTCATCGCACTACTGCCACAAGGACAAAATTGAAGACGTCGGGCTCACTTGTACACCCTGAAGAAAACGCTAGAGAAACGGAACTGCCACAAACTCTATAAATACATCGATTTTGACGGTTTCAACAATAGAAGGCATTGTACGGGCAATAAAACGACGCTCAAACCATCAAAGTGTATTCCAAGCGGAAGTTCTAGCTATAACTAGACGCCATCCGAGAGCTATCTGTGAGTCTACCACATGAAAACATATCGACGTTTTTATAGACAGCCAAGCAGGAACAGTAGTTAAGTCGAAACTAATGAAGCGTTGTCACGAAGAGCTAAGAGATAACTGACATCCACAACATATCACTCTCTTAGGATCCGAAGATATAGAAATGTCAGCGATAACGAGATGAATGATCTGCGCACAGAACTAGAATCAAGTCAGTTCTGAGTCACATGGCACTTATAAGATCCACTATAGTCATGGACTTCTGAACGCTAGCGGATGGAATATGGAACACACTCCTATCAAGTCGCACTTCAAGAACAATCTGGATACATTACAATAACAAGAGTAACACTTCTAACCGGTATCATGACAGACCACAAATTCCTGGTGGCCTAGCTATGAAGAATGCCAGTCAATGGCGATGTTACATACAAGGATACAAATGAGGACATAACCCCTTCCAATGTGAATGTAGGTGTTGGCTACGTTTCCAATAAAAGTATGCTCGGACACTTTCCAGCAAGTAGATCACCAATGGATTCTACCACTTATGGTTACTCGTATACTGACATGTCAATAGGGTACGATGTAGAAAATCTCATTACATGGAAGAATCTGCGATGGACTACTATGTCACTCGCACCGCTCAAACCACCAGGCCCTGATGAAATTTTGCCAGCTATGCTGCAAAAAGCTCCAGCCAAAGTAAGAAGCAGACTTAGGGAAATTTTTGAACACTGTTTAGGGTCAGGTTACGTGTCAGTGGCATGGAGGGAAGTGCGGATTATATTCATACCTGAAAGCAAGAACACCACGGCATACTTCAGCGAAAGGGCGTGGACTGCATGTCAACCCGGATTAAACAGAATTGGTACTCTTCAGTAGAAAATACAAGATACCACCCTTCAAACTGTCTTAGCTAGCAGGGGTGGAGCTTTCCCTTTCGGATCGGGCTAGAGATTTTGGTATAATGCTAGACAGGAAACTAAATTGGAAACTTAAAATACACGAAAGAGTCCCCAAGACTTAAGGACTGCGGGGAAAAAATGGAACCTGAAGCCTGCAATGATGCACTAGCTATACATCATGATAGTCAGACCTATTCGTACGTATGGGGCTCTTGTGTGATGGAAAGCAACGAATATGAAAAATATACGTGATATGCTGGCATTGGTACAAAGAACAGCCTACATTTCCATCATGGGTGCTCTACGCAAAAGACCTACGGCTGTACTCGAGATCTTTCTGTATCTTTTACCACTAGACCCACAAATCAAATTTCAAGCGGGCAGTAGTGCGTTTCGGCTCACTAACGTTAGTCTCTTCAAGACTAACAACGTAGGACATAGCCCCATTCTCAAGGAATCATTTCCTTAAATCCCTGACGAATCGGACGATATCCTTGGCGCTTCAGACTTCGACACACTATACGAAGTAATGTACCTTATTAAAGATGGCTGGCGAAGGAAGAAAGTCTCTGTCCATATAGAGATTGTAATATATGTACACAGAGGGTTCTAAGACCAGAGAGGGCACGGGGTCACGTTTTTACTCGAGAGATACGAACCTACAGGTGGCCCTGAGACTTCCGGACACATGCAGTGTGTTCCAAGCATATGTTCCAGCTGTATTTAAAGCTGCGGAATTACTTGAGATGGTATCAATATCCCACAAGGCTGCGCTAAAGGCGCTAGAGTCTTGTGTCACTAAATCTGAGACCATCAGAAATTGCCGCACAATGTTTAAGGCATTATATACGCAGAACCGTGCCAGATTATGTTGGGTACCTGGACACTGCAATATAGAAGTCAACGAAAAGGCCCATGAGCTGGCCAAAAGAGGAGCAGACCTCCCGCAGAGGGACATAATCGGTAACATTAAACCACCGAGGTGTGTGGCTAGAGGAATTATTCGTGATAAGACCATCCCCATGGCTATTAAGATGATCAAACATAGATGATCATAGGGTGTCTAAGGCCTTGTGGCCTATGCTAGACTGCAGCAAATCTGAAGAGATCATAAAATTAGAAAATACAGTGAGGTGAATACTCTCTAGCCACTGCCTTCTAAGGAAGCATGCTATGAGATTAGGAACATCGCAAGATCGTATAGACTCCCGGACCCTGCCAGCGTCTTCCAAGCGGAATTACTCGCCATTCGCAAAGCCTGTCGCCAAATCAAGTCACAAACAAATATACTATCAAGGTAAAGATCCACTATTTTAGTTGATAGCCAAGCTGCTATCAAAACCATTGCCTCGGAAACCATTTTCTCAAAATTAGTACTAGAATGCCGACAGGAGCTGGCCTCGCTCGATGGCCAATGCATAGTAACCCTAGTCTGTGTTCCAGGTCACAGTAACGTTGATGGCAACGAACATGCTAATGAACTAGCCAGGCGAGGCTCAGCCCTTCCACTGCTCACTTGCGGAACTTGTCCACACCCCGCTAGGAGCAATTAAGACAAACACCTCCTCAATCTTTCTTAGAGGTCTAGGTTAACGAACTGCGTCATATCCAGAAAGATGTGGCCCAACTACAACACGACCAAAACAACCACCCTATTGAACAGAACGCGCAAAGACATTGGCAGAATTATCGCGATAATCACGGGACACTGGCCGGTAGGATAACACGCAGCCAAACTAGGTATCCCATATAATACACACTGCGCAGTTGCAACATAGCCACCGAAAAGGAAACAATTATCCACTACATGTGCACTTGTCTGGCACTAGCTAGGGCTAGACATCAAGCATTAGGCAAACCCTTCTACAATTCACTTGACGAGATCTCGGGTAAAAACATAAATAAGCTAATCCTCTTCTTAAACGCCACGGGCTGGCTCTAGATTGTCTTCACCAACAGACATCAACATCCAAGGTCGCATGAATCGTAGTATCAAAACGGCACAACTGTGCTAATTGGGTCTCTGTTTTACAGAACCGCCGTTCTACCTACCTACCTACCATGAGATTAGGATTATCCAGCACGGATGTTTGCAGGTACCACATGCCTCAGTGGACATAACACATATACTCTGTGAGTGCCAAAGAATTGCCAGGGCAAGACTAAAGCACCTTGGTAGATACTCCTTCGATAACCTAGAAGAGGTGAGGTCCTTGAACCCCAACAAGAATCTCTTCAAATTCTGTAGGGCATCCTAACGAAGGAGAAAGTGGCAGTGGATTGGACACACCCTACGGCGCGAAGACAACTCCATCGCGAAATACGCCATGCAGTGGAATCCGCTAACCCAGGCAGGCGGAATAGCGGGTCGCCCTAGGCAAACGTGGCGCAGAACAGTTGAGTCATTAGGAATGAGTTGGAGGCAGCTCAAACGCGTTCCAGAACTCCGAACAAGGTGGCGCGCAGGTGTGGTTGACGCCCTATGCCCCCCGAGGGGTTAAAGGATATAAGTTAGCAAGTATTAATTGTTTGGAAGAACTGGTTTAGGTCTTCTACCGTGAAGGTTCCCTAGTGATCGCGATGGGCCCACTTTGGTGCCTAGTGTTTTATGATAACCTCATAACCCTACTAACCCTAACCCAACCTATGCTCAGACAAAACTTGTCTAGATGGAACCAAACCAAACGAAAAGAGCAAACACGAGTACCATCGAATACATTATGTGTATGTATATTAGTAGGCTCTTTGTGTGTTGGTGATGCTAAACATTGAGAATGGGTATTCCTTCAATCGCTCCCATCAACAAAAAAAAAAAAAAAAAAGGCACTAACCGTTGAAATCCTTTATCTTTCGGCCATTAAAAGCTATTGCCACATCCCATTTGGCTCCATCTAAATCTATTTAACTGGGGTTATGTATGTATATTTGTTCGCCCATCACGTCTCCAAAAGTTGTCAGATCGATGAAAGAATTTCCCTCGTATTTACCCTTAAATACATCAAAACCCCTTAAGCCCAATATCATCAAGTTCCTATGCGAAACTAGGTCAATGGATATTAATTGCAATTTCAAATTCTACTTTGAATCTCCATCAACTGACTGATGGAAAAAAGAAATCGGATTTCAACCACATTCCCAAGTAGCATAACATTCTTCAAAAATGTTCTTCGGAAACTTATCAAGTCCTTTCCACCCACCAGCTCCCCAACTCCCCAACTCCCACTTAATGACCGGATCCAGACCATTTTTTTTTTCTCGTCTTTCCCTTCATTTAAACCCTTTTTCCCTCATCGTCCCACAGTAAGTATCTACAATAAAACGATACATTAACCAAGGCCAGTCTCATTTCCAAAAGATAAAAATGAAAAATTTTCCACTTTTCTGGTAGTTTTCTCTATCTCTGTCTGGTCCCGCGCCGCAGCCGCTTACAAACTAATGATAATGAATGTCGGTCCTCTCATGGAAATAGGGTCAAAAGTGATGGTGAAATGTACGTAGACCCAACTACTAATGTTTCTCCATTCATCGAGTTCAAGTTAAGAAAAAAAAAAAAAGTTCCAAGACAAACATTAGGGCAGGGGAGACAACGGACGGCCGTTGAAATCGTGAAGACCTTCAAACTTGGAATTATACTTGATTATCTTCATCTTAGGATTTTTCGTGATTGAATTACCCATTTATGAAGTTAAACTATCAGTAGCATGCCATAGATACATTGTGTATCTACACACCCAAATCTACTTAGTTTTTCTTTGGGCCTCTGGAAACTTTACCGGCACTCACTTGAACGTCGTCGGAAAAGCAACCTCTCTAAAACAATTAATTTCCCAGACAAAGGAGATACTTGGCGAAGTCTCGTCGTGTCGTCGACGCCTTCTACTAGATCTATACTAGAGTAGGTAGTAGTTGTGAGAAAACTTAATTGGAAGCGATAGCGATAGTTGGCCCTTTTTGTGAGATATATGTTACGTATATGTATCTACATTCAGCCCAATGCGAATATAGATATTTTCGGAGCTTGGGTTTGCATTAAGGTAATTCACTTGTGAACTGAAAATGAAAATATGCTGACATAAAGGTGTCAGATACATCCCGGCTAATGGAAGTTAATTGAGCATCAAACGAGTGGCCTCCAATGAGGAACTGACTCTCATCACTTTTGTCGTGTCCTCCATCCTCCATTCGATGATACATTTTTAATTGATAGAAGCGCGATGATAGCTATTCTTTTAGCTGCTGCTGATTAGTGGGGGAGGTAGTTGGCTGACACTCTGATGGAAATGTCATAATAACACAAAGCAGCTCGACATTGTTTATGATGATGGAGCAGCAGTGTGAGATGGTATCTGTTCCACTTTTTTGTTCATTTTTGCGATACAAATTTAGAGCAAGATGCGAGTGATAAATCAATTTTGAATATTTTATTTGTGCCAAAGTGCTTTTTGATGTAAGTCGATGGCATCGGGGTTATTAATTGAAACGTGAGAGGGATTAGAATGGATGATGCGGCAAAGTGTCGAACATAAATAAAACTTTAACAATTCTCTTTCGAGGGGGTGGACGAAGATGAAATCAATTCTGAGGGGTTGCTCCCCTCTTTTTTACGGAAACTGTCGAATTTCAGCGGGCAGATACATGATGTTGTTCTTGTAGCATTCATTATAATCAAAAATATCAATTATTCCGTCATAAGTCAGAAAACTGATTTAGCTGAACATTTGTAGGAATGAAGCGAATAATTGACAATGGAATGGTCCCCAACTTGTTTCTTTGGATTCAGAGAAAATGTCTGTACTTGATGGCCACATACCGAGCCAATCACACTGCTTCGCTTAAATTGCCCGGTAATTCTTAACTTCAACTTAAATGCGAAGGCCACCCGGATGTATTCATCAGCTCCATGAGCGAGGATAAAGTGTCAAATACGAATTCGAATTTAGCGCCTTAGGAACATAACAGGAAGGCAAAAAATAATAAACTGGACAAGCAAGACACTCATGTCTCTTAGAACACTAGTTGAAAATTGCTTTGAGGACGGTCATTCTAAAACTATCAGCAGTCTGAAAAAATCATTGAGCATCAGGTGACGAGTTATGCATTCTATATTGGTTAGGTTAGGTAGGGTTACGAGGTTATCATAAAACACCAAGCAGCAAAGTGGGCGATCCCTAGGGAACCTTCACGGCAAAAGACCTAAACCAATTCTCCCAAATAATTAATCTCCCTACAGAATCTGAAGAGATCCTTGTTGCGGTTCAAGGAACCGCTCCTCTTTTGGCTAGCGCGTCGGCTTGCTCGTTGCCTTCGATATTGCAGTGTACAGCTACCCAACATAACCTGACTCGGTTCTGCGTAAATAATGGCCTAACCATTGTGCGTGCCGTGGCGTAAGTGGTTAGTGTGTCGGATCACTACCAAGTTCGAGTCCCAGAAAACACAAAAAAGTTTTTTCACGGTCCCACTTCTCGCGAGCGTCTGACAAACATCCGAGAGTATTGTTGTCATGAAAAAGCTTCTCAAATCGCCGTTCGGATTCGGCATTAAACTGTAGGTCCCTTCCATTCGTGTAAAAAAATATAACGCACACAACATGAGTGGTTGCGAGAAGCTAGGCCCTGGCACTTTAAAGAGCTGTTGCGCCAAATATTTGTTTTTTTTTATTGTGCGGAAATTCCTGGTTATCTCAGATTTTGTGACACCAAGACTCTAGCACCTTTAGTGCAGCCTGTCAATGTAGATTACGATAATCTTGTCGGATACTGATCCCATATCAAGTAATTCCGCAGCTTTAAGTACAGCTAAAACCTCTACTTGGAACACACTACATGTGCCCGGAAGTGTCAGGGCCACCTGTAGGTTCGTATCTCTCGAGTAAATACCTGACCCCGTGCCCTCTTTGGTCTTAGAACCATCTGTGTATATTGCAATCTCGTTATGAACAGAGACTGTCTTACTCCTCTCCAATAGGATGCATTACTTCGTATATTGTGTTGACTCCAAAGGGCCAAGGATATCGTCCGATTTGTCAGAGATTTTGGGAAATGATTCCTTGAGAATGGAGTTATGTCCTACGATATTAGTCTTGAAGAGACCAACCTTAGTGAGCCGAAGCGCACTGTTTCCCGCTTGAAACTTGATTTGTAGGTCTAGTGGTAAAAGATACAGAAAGATCTGGAGTGCAGCCGTAGATGTTACGCGTAGAGCACCCGCGATGGCATTGCAAGCTATTCTTTGTACCATGGTCAACATATCCTGTGTGTTTTTCGTATTTGTTGCCTGCCACCACACAAGATCCCCATACGTACGGATGGGTCTGACTATCATGAGGTATAACCAGTGCATCAATGCGGGCTTCAGGTCACATTTCTTTTTCCCGTAGCTACGGTTTAAGCATTGTCTATTTAACTCCATGTTAGAAGTGTGTACGCATATTGTGAGATACAGTGCACTTACAAAGGACGACAATTGAGCCCTTTTACCATACGAAAGAATCCTCTCATTCGCATTTCGTCTTATGCTGAAACTGTAAAATTTTCAACAAAAGCAAAGACCGAACCATCAACAGAGCCAATCAAGGACAGTGGATCTGGCGCTGCATCTATGGCACGCGCTGGAGATGCCCACAATGACGCTTCAAATTACGACTTAGTCGTGAGATAAACATTAAAGAAGGTGAGGAAGCTGTAAAGGAAGCTGCAAAGGATCCAACATGCATTTGAAATCAACATAATGTCCCACCTTATTCTGGACTTATATCTAGTACAAGTTGTTCCAATAGAAATAGAGGTTGTACTAGAACTGCACAGTCTCTTACACTCCCAACACTTCGGTCGCGTAAGTCTAATCATCACCGTGATGGCCATCTCAGTCTCTTAAGCTTTATGTTGCAAAGCAGTTTGCCATTGGACGATATGCTTTAAGCGAGATGGCTGTAGAAAAGTGCAAACCAAATTCTACAGTTCAAACATGATCTAGTATTGTATGTACACACAGATGGTTGAAGGTTCCGATTGGTAGCTCATCCGCTAAGCAGTTGACTGCAGTAGGTCCTGCAACCCAATAGTCGGTTTTGTTTTAGGACTTTCAAGATCAGCATGATGCTTGGACGTGATCTTAAGTTGAAAGGAAAAAAGAATTCAATAATGCATAGACTCTCAAACCATGTGTGATATGCTGGTTGTACACGGAGCGCGGTCGTGAGACTTAATCTAACACATGTCTCGAAAGTCTGGTGGAAGGCATTTGAGAAGAAATACAATCCTTCAAATCTCTTCCAAATCCAGAGCCTGCATCAGGACACATACAAACAACACACAACACATTCCGCTCAGTTCTCGAGAAGCGGGATTGCAATGTCATCACCATCATACGGACATACCTCCACCTTGTCCTGATGGATGGGCAGACAGAAACTGATTACATGACTTGGCTGTTGACGTTTAGGCGGAGATTCACTATCAGAACTCCTGAAAAAAATTACTGGAAAAGTCGACAAATCACCAACAAATAGAAACTGGCTGTCTGAGCTGGCGGTTTCAAACTGGATGCCGCTACAGGAGTTAGGGTTAACAGTGAAACCTTTAAAGTCACTCATTCATTTAGAGTAAACAATTGCTGGTCTAAAAGAGCAGTAACTCACAGTGTAAAGCATCAATCTTGCTATCGCCATATATTGTATGTACATCCAATGAACTACAAGAAGGTGAAGGACCCATTTGTGTTCAACGCCTTCCTGGCATGGTCCTGTATATTTAGGTTCCACTTGAGTTTTTATCCAGGATCAACCCCAGATATGTGACCATGTCTGAGAACTGCAAAGCTGTGCATTTTAGCCTTAGTGGAACAATACTTTGTACCTCCTTATGAATATCACTAGCTCTGTCCTGGATTAAACCCAAAAACCAACTATAAAGGGTGAGCCAACAGCTAGTGTGGGAGTTTTCATTTAACTAAACAAATATTTGTTGTGAAATCAATGTAGAACTTTATTGATTGATGAAGTTCGGTCCATTGCAATTATGAATGCAAGCACATCGTTGATGTGACTACCAAGGCTTCTGTTGCAAGCGACCATCCGAAGGTCAAAATTATCGATGACTTTTGGAAGAATGAGTGGGTCAATGGCCGCAATTTCAGTTTGGATGTTATGTTTGAGATCCTGAATTGTCGGTGGGTTATTGGCATAGACCTTACTGGTCCAAAGGCTTCAATTGATATGTAATTTGGATTTTATAGGCGTGCAAATGAAGATCAACTTTTATAATTCACCGTAACGTGCCATAAGTCAGGCCCAATTGTTGACTTCGGCGACGAATTGAGTTGCCTGGCTGGTTTTGAACATTTTCGCTCACAGTGGTGATGTTTTGGCGTGTACGTGCTAGCCGAGCATGCTGATATGGAGATTGACCAGATACCGAACCAGTTTCTTTAAATCGCTTCACCATTTCACGAATTCCGGACTCACTAGGGCGATTATGTTGGCCGATAAAATTCACGAATTTTAAGAAATGTAACTTTTACAGATCGCCCATTTTCGTAATAAGATTGAACAAAAATGCGTTGTTGCATAGTAAACGGCTACATGACTAAAATTGCCAAAAACTGTGATTGACACCTGTCAAAAAGATTAACCACATTGAATTCAGCAAATGACAGTAATTGACAGCCGACATCCACACCACCTGTTGGCTCACCCTTTATTTGTCAATTTCACGAGCTTACTGAGAGCTGTTGGAAGGCACTTTTTCGATATGGCTATCGGCATTCATTATTAATTGTCATCCTCTCTTTCCTGAGGGTGTGGAGGGCCTCATTTCTCATCACTAGCCATAGCAGTGGTAATAATTGATACTCCTTCTTAGAGAGATGCTTCAATGAATGACCCTGCTCACTAGCATTTGCTTAATACAGCAGTGGAACCAGTTGCCAATCTTTAGGTTCCAGTCTTTAGATGGGTTAGTAGAAGATGTGTGACCATACGATACGATTCGTGGTTTGGGGTCTAAGTGCACTGCGACATATAAGATCTATTGTGCTGGCCCAATGACTTTTTTTTTTTTTTTTTTTGACGCAACTACTCCATTGTACTACGGCCCAATGGTTAACGAGAATTAAATATTGAAGCTCTTGATAAACCTCAATAATGTCTTGGGTTCCATGTTTCAGGTATCTGTTGGGCTCATCGAGACCCCTGCTAGATGGACTAATCGTTTCTTTGCGACCGCTGGGCACTCACAAAGAATGTGTTATTCTATTACTCTTTGTTCACCTCAGAGTCTCCGGTACCTGATAGTTTTATTTCATTTAGATGGTACCTGAGTGGACAGCGTCCGGCTAGATAGCCCGTTAGAGTTCGCAAATCGTCTTTGCTTAATTCAAGTAGCTTGCTAACTCTATTTCTATTATGAACTTCTTCGCTTGTTTATGCCCAGTGTTAGGCGAGTCATTCAGCTTTCCATTTTGTTCTTGTGCAGTGGATATGCTAGACCATGCTAGACAGTCTGCTCGCTTGTTCCCCTCAACGTCTTCGTGTTCACGAATCTATGCCATGGTAACCTGATTTGTGGACGCGAGGTTATCGAGGAGGTCGACAGTCCTATACACCCTACTGTATAGGAATTTAGGGTCCTTAGTCAATCAACTTCTCACTACAGTCAAATTAAGTTTAATTGTTATTTACCCTTCTTTTTATCTCGTGTTATTATTTGAACTTTGTAAATCTTTCCTTGATGCTAAATTATAAGATTTTATTATCTTGTAGTATCATGTCAAATATTTCTTACTTAAATAAACTAAACTAAACTAGTGCTGCCTGGCTATCTAAATAGATTAAGATGCGGGTTCCGGTAGTGTTTCCACGCAGGAATTCCCGAATACATAGTTCTATTGCATGGACTTCTCCTTGGAAGATGGTAGGTGATTTACCAAGCGCTGCCGCATACTGAAAATTGGAACCATAGATCCCAGCTCCGGTACTGCCATTTTACGATTTGGAGCCATCTGTGTACCAGACTTGTGCACATTTGTTTCTCCAATCTTGACGGTCACTAATGACCACTTCGAATTTCCTGGAGAAACGAAATCTCTTGAGCATCGTATCTGGATTCTTGAAGATTGGATTGTTTTGGAATCAAAATAATTAGAATTCACTAGCTCACTCCCAACGAAGGCTTTAAACTCTTTAACAACCAGCCACTGAACGTATTGGCAATGAACTCCTACATAAGAATTAAAGAGTAATCCCCCCACCGTGACCATAGAAAATCACTGAATAGTGTAAAAACGTGATCGCATCGAAATAGAAACGTTTCAGCTCAATTAGATGTCCAAGTTCAATATAAACTTGTCATGGAATAAAATTACCAGAAACAACAAACACACGACTTTCATGTCCCCGGACATAGCCCAACTTAATTGATTACCCGCACCAACAATCAATCAATCAATCAAAAGTGAATTTACTCCACAAATCATCGCAAACCCCCTGGATGGACGATAACGATCCGACTTTCCTCGTTTAATCAACTTTTACGCGCACCAGGTCAAGGTCTCCAAAAAGGCATTAACTGCTTTCCATTTTATGTGCTTCTGGTCAATTAAGCAAAAAGTTATCCAAGACTTGTTCCGCGCCCGCTTGGACATCCACACAAAAAAAAAATGTTTTTCTCATTTTTCCTTTCAATTATAATTTGCTTCCTTCGTCTTCGTTAATTTTGCGAAAGTCCGAGATGACGAAATGACCATATTCGGCGATAAATCTACAATAAAGCACTCAACCTCAATTAGACAGCGACGGCCATAATAAACATGACTTTCGAATGATTGACGCAGTGTAATGGATTTGTAATGATTACTTTTGTTTTTATGGTCATCAACGGCACAGCGACATGGGAATCTAGTCGTACATCTAATCAAGTCTCGGGGATCATCACATGAGATGATGATAGGATTCGGTAGTGATTTGTGGTGGCCCCGGCAATTAGGCTAGAGGAAAACGTCGTCGTTGTTGCGGGTAATGACTTTGGATATGTAAACGTGAGCAGCGGAGGTACAAGTAGTTAGTCGGCAAACAGAAGCTACGTGCTGAGGGAAAACTTACCCATAACCAATTTATGAGTTTGGAAAATGGGAAAAACCCAGGTGGTTTTGCTGCACTATAGTTTTGGATAAGGAAAAGCAGTGAAAAGTAATCAGATTAATTGAGCTATTATGTTAAAATTGATGGGGAAGTTGTTGACCCACTTTGAGCGTTCGGTTGTTGAATGCAATCAAACCTAATAGTGGACACCAAGGGATTATTTTCAATTCATAAACGTCAAACGAAAATCTGATGGCTACCCATCTACTTTCACCTTCTCGAAATATTCGTCAGCAGACACTAAAATAATTGCCAACCTATTCGCTCAGTTCCTTGGACAGGCATTTGCTGACCACGTACTTGAACTTGGCCTCGTTTATTTCTGCTATTTGAACAACCTCCCTTGTCTCCGTGGACATAATCCCAGCAATGGTGCTCCCCACCATAATATTAAAAAGAAAAAGTGCGAATCATCTGACACAGCCCTTCACTGCTCTTTTTCAACTTCCAGTCTCCTAAGGCGTTTTGCCTCAATTATAGAAGGATGCTTACATTACTCCTATCAAGAATGGCACACCTGCGCTCAATATTAACCCGACTAAAACCACAATAGCACAATATCATTCACGAGCAAAAGAAAACTTGAATTGAAGCCAATCCGACTGTCAGGCATGACACTGACACCGGAAAAAAAAGTGAAGTACTTAGGACTACGCCTAGATAGTATACTGATATGCCAAAAAGGCTACCCGTGCTCTAATGATATGCAGGAGCCGTGCGGGTAAGTCTTGGGGATTTAGTTCAAAAAGGCTACCCGTGCTCTAATGATATGCAGGAGCCTTGCGGGCAAGTCTTAAGAATTTAGTCCAAACATTCTAACATGGATGTATATTGCCATTGTGAGGCCAATGATCACATATGGAGCGACAGCATGGACAAAGCGAACTAGTCTAGTCACAACGAGGGAGACACTCACAAAAGTGCAAAGACGTGTGTGTCTCTGGATCACCGGGACCATGAGAACATGTCCAACTGCGCAGTCATGGAAGTACTTTTGGAGCTAACTCCGCTCCATCTCGTAGTTGAGCATAACACAAAGCGAACGATCCTAAGGATGACAAAAGAAGGTATTGAAAGGGAAAAATGCACATGTCTGAGAGAATACGATGCACTTCTTAAGAAACTTCACCTTCTGGCAATCCCCAGGGATAACAGTATCAGAAATTCAATTTTGGGAAAAACGTTTGTACAAAGTTAAGCAACAAGAAAGACGTCTGAATAAGACGGACTGGGCAACCACACGATAAAGTGTTATACAGACAGTTCAAGAACCGAAAAACGAACAGAGGCGGGCGTGTTTGGGCCAAAGACGAAGCACTCAGAACCCATGGGCAAGGCTATCAGCATCTTTTAAGCTTAAATATGTTCTATAGATAGATGCATCTTACTCAATCTCGAAAGAAGATACAGGAGCTGCAACATAGCAATACTGTCAGACAGTCAAGCAGCAGGCAATTGACTCCTATGTCATTAAGTTGAAACTTGTGTGGGAATGCCTACACAAATGAATTAGGTAGAGACAACAAAGTTACGCTTTACTGGATACCCGGTCATATCGGTACAAAAAGAAATGAAGCAGCAGACGCCTTGGCAAGATATTGATCCTGCACCATTCTGTGGAACAGGGGAATTTAGAAAAATGGTGAAAAAAAGACAGGACAAGAACCTGGAACAACACTACAGGTCTGAGGCAAGCTAAGAAACAACTGGGAATAGATTCGAAGCCTGTTACTGCTTTAACAATAATAACCTACGAATTCTAACAGGCTTCCTATTGCATCCTATCCGAACGTATTCTTTTTCTTTGCGAATGCCCGGCACTACACTGGTTAAGGAAACGTATTCTCCACAAGGAGATACTTACTTCAGTGGAACTAAAAAGCTCCGCTTCTCAAAACGTGTGTACTTTCATAAGGGAGGCAGTACGTGTTTTAGATTAACTCCAACCCTTCGATACAATATGGGTTGTACAAGAGGAAAAAAAAAAAAAAAAAAAAAAAAAAAAAAAAAACAGACTTCCTAACGGGGCCGCTCAGGGAACATTTAAGCAAACTAGGTATAACAAATGAAGGCCTTTGCAGATACTGCAATGAATCAAGCGAGACTCCGGAGCACATTCTGGAAACTAGTGGGGCATTGACCCACAAAAGAGTGCACGCAAGTTACAAATATCAGATAAGGATATGTCAACCATGGGCGCATTTCTCATTCTCAGATTCATAACAGAAACAGGTTTGCAGAGAGAGCTCTAGGTGAACTATTCTCGCCAAGGCAAAGCAAGAGTATATGACCTTCAAGCACGATTTCAAAGAAAGGAAAGGAAGCGCGAAAAAATGCTATGTATTTGCTTACCTAACTTTTCTTTTGTATTATTCTCCCATGCAGGGAAGGCAAAAGGATTTAAGGTCATACAGCCATAAGCGTGATCAAAATACTTTCATTTAATTGGTTAAAGCGTTTGTATGGGGAAATCATGTGTGCAGGTTCACTTTATTTTACCTGACTTTACAGTAACATACGCACATGATATTTGGTTTCTGCACATCTATGGGACAGTACCTTTCCAATGATATATGTTTCATCCCCCTACTTTTATAATAAATATAAAAAAAACGTACGATAAGTTTCGTGTTCACGTATTAATATATAAGATAATAATTACCCCCATCCAATTGCTAAGCTCTCATGCATACCTAAACTTTTCGAGAGCATCGTGTATGATGCAAAATCCTTCCATTGCAAGCTAATCGTCTTCACAAAGCAACACGGACTCCTTAAAGGTAAGTCAACAACCTAACAACCAACTTAACAGAATTCATGCCTAGTACACTGAACGCTTTGGAAGATGGCCATAAAGTTGATGTCGCAGCTACAGATTTTACGAGCAGTAATGCTTTTGACAATATTTCTCACCAAATTATTCGTTTTAACCGTTGGATTTGAAACGCGGTTCATCTCATGGATCAAATCATACCTAGTGGACCGTTCGTACGAAGTTCGTTTTAGATCGATAGTATCGAATCCTATTATAGCATCATCGGGCAAACTTAAAGGCGGCCAACTAGGGCCATTGATCTTTGTCTTTATAATAAATTATGCTGAACGCATCGTCTGGACCTCTGGTCTTTCGTACTACGCTAATGATATAAAAATCTTTAGACGTATATCATCTGCCTCTGGTCTTCGCCTTTTGCAGGATGATCTAAATAGTTTCTCCGTCTAGTGTAATAAAAATGTCTTAGAGCTTAATGTCTATAATTGTCATTCTGTTATCTACTCCCGCAAGTGTCTCCTACCCCCATCTAAAGTCTACTTCATTCGTGAAGAGCCTCAACCACTTTAGTACGCTGTTTGGGCGTCATCTGCGATAGTAAACTCAACTTTCAGTCACACACCAACAATGTCATAATAGAGCCTACTCAGCATTTGGCTTTGGGAAACGCTGGTCAAAAGAGTTCTCTAACCCATATGGAGAAAAATCCCTCTATCTGATCTTCGTTATACCCTTCCTCGAGTATGCCAGCTAAGTATAATCTCCGCATTATGATGCCATACCATGAGAATTAAGGCTATGCAGCGCAGGTTCATTCGCTGGGCCTTACGCGGTCGGTCTCGGGCTCATTACCTCAACCTGCCGCCATATGTGGATCGTCTTAGACTGATTAATCTCCAATGATTGCAAAAACGTCGTCGTAATGTTGCCGATATACCTTTTTATTTTGCAGTTGTTTTGGGGTAACATTGATTTTTCGGGTCTGCTTTAAGTGATTTCTCTAAATACGAATCTTAGCAACCTTAGATCTCTTCCTGTACAGCCAGCCCGAACTCTGGAATCAAAACCTATTAAGGATGGTTCCTTAGGGCTTTCCTCCATTTCTGGGGTGATGGGTTCATTTCATTTTCTTAAATGAAAGGCTTTCAGTTCTCAGGATGCGAGTTATGTAGAGTGCATTGGGCTTCAATGGTAGAGCATGTACTATGGACGTGCCCATGCACCACCCTGCAATGCATTAAGGAGAAACTCTTCTTTGGCCATCTTTTGCTACGTTTTGCGACGGTTATCCAGTGCATTTATATTTTAGAGGACTAGCCAAGCTATTGTCTGTAAAAAGCAGTACTTACGTAGAGACTTTTACTGCAAAATTAACATAGAATAGCAAGTTCCTGTACAGCTTTTTATGGCTGGAGAAAAACCTTTGGTAAAAAATAGGGTTTTCAACCGTAAACAACTTTTTTGATGTAGACGGATCGCTAGTATAGTAACCCGCGCTGAGCTGACTACAACAAAACTAAAGAATAGTACGCATAGGCGCTCTACGATCGGCTGCGTCAGATGCTCTTAATGTGTTTCTGCATATTTTACCTCCCGAAATACACCTAATCCCAGCACACAGCGTGGTTAGATTTAGAGAGAGAGCCCGGATGCTGGATAGCAAAGCCCTACAGTCACAGCAATATTCTGGACTTCCTGCCAACAGATCACATCATCCTCAAACTGAGTTTTAAGAAAGTACTCGACGTGCAACAACGACGAAATGGAAGGACGGTGCAGTTTTAGTAGTAGGTAGTTGCAGTCTACACCATTACTGACAATCTAAGAGTAAAACCGATATCAAAGCCATGGATTCAGTTACCATATCCTCGAAACCAGTACAAAGGTTTAAACGAGTTAACATACTAGGCGATCAGTATAAGATAACATGGCTCTCCAGGGCTCAGGCGCGGAAAAAGTACGCATTATGCTGGGCGCTGTTAAAGGAATATACATGTTAAAGGAATAACCTCAGACTTCCTACTGAAGGCCAATCACAGGTGGAATAGCCTGACTAACTGCGACACGTCGAGAAGCACGTCCAACAAGAACAGTGGCAATTATCAAGGACCATAGGCCAATCAAAGATCACAGAGATAAACCAGGCATTCCTATATTCCATAATACACACTGACGCAGTTGCAAGGATGCAACTGAAAAAGAATTACTTAACTGATTCCTTTGGGGCGAAACAAAGGCAGCACGTATTAAATCGATAAAATTCCAATTAGATACCGCAGCCATTATAATGTCAAACAGTAGGTGGAACAATATCTGTACATGTCTCTCTTCTAAACAAATCTGGCCAGACCTGGATTGTAGGAAAACCAGTTGATTTATTTCCATTAACAGAACAAATCAAAGAAAGATAGTTGGGGCCCACACGGGGCATTTTCTGGTAGGCAGACATGACAGAAGACTTGGTGCTCCATTCAACGATTTCTGTAGAAGCTGCAAAGACGAGGAAGAGGGGGAAACCATGACACACCTTCTGTGTACCTGTACTGCCCTATCAGTTTTGAGAAGGAAAACCATAGGGGAATACTTCTTCGAAGATCTTAACGATCTGGCTAGACTCGACTTAAGTAAAATAAAAAGCTCTGTTTCCAGGTCAAACTGATTTAATGCCTAAGCGCCGAATCATACTTCTTCGGCATGGGTTCACACCGAAACCGGTTGCCTTGCCTCCTGTTCCATTCTTTTGGGAATTCTCCATGTAGGTCCCCGGTGCTGGTAGTCCGGTTTTTCTCCATAGTGGTATCACAATGGACCTTCTTTTGGTCTAAGTGTATCCTGCAGAGCGGTGACAACCACCAACCCAACCCAACCAACTGATTGCGAATGTCCGACACTAGCTGGAGGGAGGCAACGTGCACTAGATAACCGATTTTTCGATTAAGGTCTTTATCCATCTACATACATATATGTCACGAAAATCCACTAGAGACCACTCCGCCAAAATCGACGGACAAAACTGATTCGGAAAGACCAAGGATTTCGTCAGTCCGTTTCAAATGCAGCTAATGCGGGAAAGACCTAACCTTGGGCTACGTTATCCTAACTTTGCCAGGACAGCTACCTCACCTAACGTAACCTAATGCGAGAAAGAAAGATTTCTAATAAAACTTAAAGTTACTGTTTGATACGGAATCAGTGGAGGGAAGGTAATTGTGCAGAACTCCTTCAAAGACGCTAAAGGAAACGCCATAAATGTCAATGCTCACTGCTATAAAAATATGTTGTAGGACTGCTTGGAGACCGAAATGGAAGAGCAGGGTCTGGAGAACATGAATTCAGCAAGACGGTCAGCACGCACAGCTCGTGAAACAATCGAAATTTTGAAGTGTGTTCCTAGGCCGCTTTACCTCATATTGGGCATTTTGGCATGAACTTCAAGACCTCCCGATTTGACGACATCGGACTTCTTTATCTGGTGTTTTTTGAAGGACAAGACTTTTGCGAATAATCTCCAGACTCTGGAGCAGTAAGAATGAGAATGTCCACCAAGAAATTGACAACATAACGCCCGATAGGTTGAAAAACCAAGCCTATCCTGCACAATCCCTCAACTCATTTATACAACTCTACCGCAAAGCAAGACATAGAAGTGCTTTAAGTCCTTCAGTTCATTCATTGTCACATATCGATTAAAACACGTTGCCCTGACATGAAACTGACACGCAATCAAATTGAATAAAATAAAAGCGAACAAGAGCAGCCCATTAATACTCCAGAAATTAATTAAGGTCATCAGCGATAGCACTCCCCAGTTGAACCAATTAGATGTCAATTCCAGTCACAGGATATCACACAACAAAATTTGATTATGAGTGCGGCCGTGTACATATCAAGTGCGACTGTTAATGCCCGTTCTCACTTCAAAATACAGGCGCACGTCAATTCATCGACAGGTTGCCAAACGCTCGAACGATGGACAATTTGTATTGATACCTGCTACTAGTCTGGACTGACACACCACCAATTTCAGCTCATAGAACCAACGTCAAAGGCATCAGCTTGACAGGGTAACTGTCGCCGCCCTCCTAGTGCTTCATGTAAATCATCAACCATTCCCAGTTAGCATTGATTGCATCCCAAATATGTCAGGCATCCAAATGCTACCGAAAAAAGGGGGAAATATCCTGCGGGTTTGCGCTTTCAACGAAAGGGTCTCGTGAAATCTAAATTTCAATTTTTATCGAACCCGTCCAATTAATCTTGTTTGTCCTCTCGTTTCACTAGATCCTACTTCAGTGCGGCAAGATGAATTGATCGACATTGAAAGGAAATTTTTCTTCATCAGTTAAGGATTCCTCCTCCTCATCCTTCTCCTCGGGAAAGAGAAAGGATTTCTATTTTTTCTTTTTCTTTTTTCAAATGTGGGTACAACTTGATTCCTTTTGACACTTTAGATATCGTATCTATTCTGATTTCCTAAAAACATTTCTTCCTTCGTCAGATAAATGTCCTCTTAAAAATAAAAACCAGGACGACATATAGTTATCCCATTTACAGTGACATTCGAAAGGATTGAACTTTCCCAAGGACCTCAACCAATAGAAGAATTCATTTTTCCTTTCCATTTTCGTTGCCATAATTCATGGTATTAGTTTTATCCTTCCTTGCTTGTCCTTTTTCCTTCCAAATTCGTGAAGTGTATCCTAATGAATTAGTTATACAGGAATGTACAAGGTACAAGGCGAAAAGTGAAATGAGAGCTAATAGACACAACATCCTGGGAGAAACGATATAATCCTTTTCTCAACAGCTTAAGTGTTAGAAATTAAGATTAATCAGCTTAAAGCAACAGTGAACCGGCGCTGACTTGGTTTATCGTATCACAGTGGTGATAGGACATTGTGATGGGGGTAGTAAGTCTAATGGGGTAGTTGATAGCGATTAGGATAATTGACTTTATTGAATTATGAAAATTCAAAGTGAACATCAGAATACAGCTTAGATGGGCTTTTGTTGAAGAAGATAACCATTGGTTCGGTTCAAATCTACACATTACGTTGGTAGATAAATCTGTTGCTCTTCGGATTCAACCACCGGAGGGGGTGTATAAGAATTTACTACTTCCACTTCAGAGGTGGTAATTTATTGGTTTATACCTGGAAGGGGGTTAAATGTGTGTGCCCACGTACACACATGTGCAATCGCTTAATGCAGTTAGTGGCTGATTTATGGTCTTGGTAGAGCCCAGAGGGTCTGGTATGACGAAAGTTATTGTACGCTGTTAGGGATACAAATTAAAAATTAATTTCTTCTAGCCAACTCTGACTACCACCAGCACAATTAGTGGATCGATAGCGATCCGGGAAACCAGTGATTCATAGATGCGGGGGCACGGATTGCAGGAAGTGCATGTTTTTTGACTAATACGTACTCGTAGGTTGGATCCGAGCTTATCAGATGTATGGGTTCCTGTTTAAAAATTGAAACGTAAGAATGCGCATTTAGTATCTTACGAATAGGTTGTTTTTGGCTGATTCAGGACAATTTTTACCATACATTTAAAAGCACAAGCCCAGCTACTAAAGTGCGAAACTAAGACCTACGCTAAAGAAGGTTTTTGGTTTTTTTTTTTTTTTGAGATAGGAAACGCTCGACCGGAGCACTCAGACGCAACTGGTCGATTATACTAACAGAGAGTAAAACCCTGGCTTACCCATTTTATTGGAATTTCCTTGTCTTTCTAAAAAAGGCAAGAAGGTATTTCAGTGATGAGGAGCTTGCATTACTCACCGAAAATCGGTGACGCAGGACATTCGCAGAGAAAATGTTCCACAGTCGAACCCTCTTCACCAGCGTACCAGACTGTAGTATCACTTTAGCCTAGCACTGGCGAAAGCGAAGTGGGCTGTGAAGACTCCAATAAGTTGCCTGCACTCTTTTCTGACGTTGTCTTGTTGCTTACCTATAGTTGCTTGGCAAACCAGATTCTTACTATGCGACGTAGTTTGTATCATATACAAGGTTCAGAGAGCTAGCAGTCATATCAATGCCAAGGTCATCTGCAAAGGCCGTGAGCTTTTCAGCAAAATGTTGGCTAAACAACGAGTTTATGTAGACTAGCAACAAAATAGGTCTTAGGACAGATCCTTGGGGTACCCCTAGTTTTATATTTGTAGCATTGCTATAGCAGTCTCTAATTTGTACTTCTTGCGTTCTATTTGAGAGATATGACTCAAACCACCTATGCATAAAGCCTAGAAAATCAGCCCGATGTAATTTGCTCAAGAAAATGCCCGGGCTAAACATGTCAAAGGCCTTGATTATGTCCAGACCGGCACCATTTTTTTCTGTTTAACGAGTCCTCTGTTTATTGAAGAGCAGAAGACTAGGAGTGTATTTTCGATAGAAACGCCTTCTCTATAGCCATATTGCATTCATTCATTCTCTTGGTAGCTTGTTCAGAAATGTTTGAGATTGTAGACAGCAAAGAAATTTTAACCTATCGGGAAATATCCCAATGGATTCGCTTCAATTAAAGAGGTAAACCCAAATGTCAGCAACGTCTAGAGCTATGTTCTATAAGGTAAGGTTAGAAATGACATCGTCATCAGATGAGTTCGATGGAGAATTAATCAGTGACAGGATTTCAACACCAGTAATTGGTTCGAGGAAGAAGCTTTCACTGTAAACTTCACCTTCCACCAGATTATCTTCTGCACAGCCCTTACAGCGCTCACTAGAAGCTTACATCTGACCAATTGAAGTAAAAAAGTCGTTAAATACGTTGGTTATCGTTGTAGAATCATCAACAATAGAATTATTATTAACTAGTACGTTCAAGTTGAAGATTTTTCAAGCATTGCTATTGATTTCCTAGGGTTGCCTTGTGAACTGTGTACTTAAGACTGATTTTGAAGCAACTCCTGATGCCTCAAGTAATTCGTTTTTCAATATAATGTTTTTAAGAATGGCATGGTTAATCCAAGACTTCAATCTCACTTCCGACTTCATTTGCAGAGCATTGAAACTGCACGTATTTAAGTGTAATTGGAAGATCTTCTTGAAAAACATTATAGACCGAAAAGCTTGGAGTAAGTGGTTAGTGTGCATGAGGTTCCAAGTTCGAATCCCAGAAAACACCAAAAAGTTTTTTCACGGTCCCACCTCTCGCGAGCGTCTGACAAACATCCGAAAGTATTGTTGCCACGGAAAAGCTTCTCAACTCGCCGTTCGGATTCGGCATTAAAATGTAGGTCCCTTCCATTCGTGTGAAAAATATAACGCACACAACATGAGTGGTTGCGAGAAGCTAGGCTCTGGCACTTTAAAGAGCTGTTGCCCCAAATATTTGTATTTTTTTTTGTATCCAGCCACATTTATGTGAAAGTGTCCTCCAAAATTAATACTTTCGAATCGCCTTCTGCAAGCTAAGCAGATATGCAGTCCATTTGAAGTATGTCATTTTCAAGACCTAACACCATCGAACGCACTTTAATCCGCAACAAAGATTTGGATTAAACCTCAAATACAGTTCTTTTTATTCAATTTTAAAGATGGCTGAGCACCTTCATTGAAAGTCCCGATAAATGAGTTACCAGTTTTGACTGAACATTTTAATTCAAAAGTGTTACTACTTTATCGGATTGGGAAATGTGTAGTCAATCTTTTTCCTATGAAATTTTGGTTTGTACTCACGATGTTAGATTATACTCATCATTATTGTAAATTACCTGAAACGATACAAAATAAATAGATGGATTAGTCGATTATTTTTAATATTTGTCCTTAGTAAACTAAGGAATCTTTAAATCAATAAAGATTTTCAAGTTTGGAAAATGGAAATATTATCCGCCGGAAATAAAAGAACTTATTCGAGAAAAGAGGAGAGCACGCAAAATATGGCAACAAACTCGCGCTCCCCAGCATAAAACCCACTCGAATTTCTTATGCAATAAGCTTAAAAAAGCGATCCAAGACCTAAAAAACCGAGAGACTTCAGCTTATCTTGAAGGTTTAACCGCCGAAAAAACTACTAATTACTCGCTCTGGAAAGCTGTCAAAAGAATTAAAAAACCGCAAATACATTCGCCACCGATAAGAAAAAACAACGACGAATGGGCAAAAGGTGACAAAGAAAAAGCGGATCTATTTGCCGAGCACTTAGAAGAAACTTTTAAGCCATTTGATGGAGAAACATTGGTAGACGATTTTACCGGTACGACTACGACATCTGACAACCTTAGAATAAAAAGTGTGTCACTTATAGAACTTTGCCAGGCAATAAAAAACCTAAAAAATAATAAAGCTCCTGGCTATGATTTAATAACCGGACAAATCCTCAAGGAATTACCAAAAAAGGCACTATTAAAATTGCTTTATTTAATAAATGCTTCCATTAGATTATTATACGTTCCAAATCAATGGAAAGTCGCAGAAGTCATAATGGTTCCGAAACCGGGAAAATCTCCAAATGACAAAAAATCGTACAGACCGATATCGCTACTACCAATAATATCGAAGGTATTTGAAAAACTCCTTCTGAAACGGATTCTTCCGGTCATTGAAGAGAGACGCCTAATACCTGACCACCAATTCGGGTTCAGAATCAAGCATTCCACAATTGACCAGGTTTATAGAATAACCGACGAAATTGAAAAAGCCCTCGAGGAGAAAAAGATTTGTTCTAGCGCTTTTCTTGACGTATCTCAAGCCTTCGACAGGGTTTGGCACGATGGATTGAATTATAAGCTAAGACGAATCCTTCCGGAGCAACTTCATAAGATCTTAGAATCGTACCTTAAAAACAGACTTTTTCGTGTTAAGCACGGAACTGAATATTCTGATTTTAAAGAAATCGCCGCCGGAGTTCCGCAAGGAAGTGTCCTTGGGCCTATCTTATTCTTGCTGTACACTCGGGACATACCTCAAACTGAAGGCACTATTGTAGCTACGTTCGCGGACGATACGGCTATTTTGGCAACGGAAAGTTCAATCGAGTCAGCAACCATAAAACTCCAACGAGCCTTGGATAAAACCTGTGAGTGGACAAAAACTTGGCGCATTGTTCTTAACGAGACCAAATCGACGCATGTTAACTTCACTTACAAGAAAATAATCAACCTTCCCGTTTTCATTAACTCGGTACAAATACCGCATGCAAACGAAGCTAAATATCTGGGAATGACACTAGACGCGAAACTTAAATGGAAACCTCACGTTAAAAAGAAACGTGACGAAGTCGAAAATCGACTTAGAGAAATGTATTGGCTAATTGGAAGATATTCCAAACTAAGCGTATATAACAAACTGCTTCTGTATAAGCAAGTGCTTAAACCCGTGTGGACGTACGGTATACAACTCTGGGGTTGTACCAAACCAAGCAATAGGAATCTCATACAATCGTTGCAAAATAAAATTATAAGAATAATCGTGAACGCTCCCTGGTATATCAGAAACAATGATATCCACAGAGACTTAGGGATAGCTACCGTGGAGGACGAAATAAAAAACTTCGCTCGCAAGCTTCGTATTCGTCTTCATGGCCATTGCAACTGTGCCATACTCCAAACTTTGGATGTGACAAATCTTACGCGCCGACTTCAAAGAACGAAACCGTTCGAATTAGCGCTATAAGACAAAAAGCCGCATGTAATGACGGTTTCAGCAGGTGCTTTTATTGGAAATCTACCTGCCTCACGCGAATATAAATCTGAAGCTTAAACTACTTGATAAGGTCAAACTTAGTCGTAGTAAACAAAACGAAGGGAAGGGTGTTTTTAGTCAGTAGAAATCTGACACTACTATGAGTACACGGTCTCATAGTGTCTCATGAAGATTTTCACCTACCCACGAAAAAAAAAAAAAAAAAAAAAAAAAAAAAAAAAAAAAAAAAAAAAAAAAAAAAAAAAAGTTTGGAAACATTAAAAGTGCTATCTTTGTAGAATCGTAGTCGGTGCTGAGGATATGGAAGGAACACTTCTAAATAAATAAATAAATATTTGGCGCAACAGCTCTTTAAGCGCCAGGGCCTAGCTTCTCGCGACCACTCATGTTGTGTGCGTTATATTTTTCACACGAATGGAAGGGACCTACAATTTAGTGCCGTATCCGAACGGCGATTTGAGAAGCTTTTTCGCGACAACAATACTCTCGGACGTTTGTCAGACGCGAGAGGTGGGACCGTGAAAGAGCTTGTTGGTGTTTTCTGGGATTCGAACTTGGAACCTCATGCGCAGTGATCCGACACACTAACCACTTACGCCACGGCGTCCACACAGGAACACTTCTGCAGACTGCTAAACGGTGACGATGGTCAATATTTTGCTGTTAGGCAAAAAGAACCATTCAACAATGAGGATGACGGTCAAGATTCCCGTCAAACGCTGAAGCCGATGACCTTGCCGCAGAACTTTTCAAGGCAGGTGGAGATGAGTTGGTAAGAAGGATGCGCCAGCTCATCTGTACAATTAAGGTTGACAAAATTATGCTCAATGAATGGAACCTCAGCATCGTTTGCAAGATCCTGAAGAAAGGATACCCTCTGAACTGCACCAAATACAAATGTAAAGGATGTTTTTTTAAGCCAGTTCTAACTTTGATTTTAAACAAAACACATGAAATTTCATTTATTGTGTTCAATCGGGAAAATACATTCTGCAATTAAGGGCTGGATCTGATGAATGGCATCCGAGAGTTCTTAAAAGAAACGGTACTGAAAAGTTAACATCGAAAAAGCCGCCAGGTAATGGCCCTCGGACAGCAGGAGTGCAGACTTACGCTCAGGCCGCGGCTTCCGAAAAACCAAAAAACGTTGAAATTTCGACGGACTCTGTCTCTCATGTTTTGTCGGTTATTCTCGAGAAATTTGAAGAACAAAGCAAAATAAATAAAATTATTCTCGATATGCTTGTTAAGCTTGAAAATAATTCTCAGAAAACGCGTACTTCAACAAGAATATGAATGACAAACGAATGTTGAAAATATGTACTTGGAATGCAAACGGACTTTTGCAAAAACTTGACGAATTGGAAATCTTCATACGTGAAAAAGATATTGATATTTGCTTGATTTCTGAAACCCACGTAAAAAAGGAATCGCATTTAAAAATAAAGGGCTATAATGATTACCACGCTTGTCACCCTTCGGGAAAAGCGAGAGGCGGATCATCCTTGCTTATTAAAGACTGCATCGAACAATCCGAAGCCCTAAATATAGAGCTTGAAACTTTGCAACTCTGCACGACTCGAGTTAAAAATAGTCAGCGTACTCTTAAAATCTCATCTATCTACTGAAAGCGTTCCGCGCTTGAAAAATCTGATTTTACTAACTTGTTTGAATCGCTGAAACCTAATTTTATCATCGGCGGTGACTTTAATGCGAAACATACGTTCTGGGGCTCAAGATACAGCTCGAAAAAAGGTAGAATGCTTTATGGGGCAGGTATGGAGTACAGTTGTGATTTCCATTCGACGGGTAAACCGACTTACTGGCCAACTGATACTTCGAAAATACCTGACCTGATCGATTTTTTCGTTGTGAGAGGAATATCTACCAACCACATAAAAGTCAAAGAGAGCTTTGATCTGTCGTCTGATCATTCCCCGGTTATTTTAACAATCAGCGAAAAACTAGTCTATAACCTAGAGCCAGCGAGATTAACTGGTCGAACAACTAACTGGGAATGAACTAACTTTAGGAATGAAATTGAAGATAATGTTGAACTAAGCGTTCCACTTACGACACCCTATGAACTTGAGGTTGAAGTTGATCGCTTCGTTGAGATCGTACAGCTCGCTTCTTGGAATAATACTACCAACCCAAGGAAAACGCCGGACAGAGACGGTTTACGATATCCTCCGAAAAAAAGAAAAGCGCGTAAGAAATGGCAACAGAGTCGTGCTCCACAGCATAAAGCACACTTGAATCGTCTGTTCAATTCGTTGAAGAAGACTATTAAGGATTTTAAGAATCGTGCAGAAGGCTCTTACCTTGAAAGTTTAACAGCGAAAAAGGATTCCAATTACTCACTTTGGAAAGCTGTAAAAGGCACCAAAAGGCCCAAAGTCCCCCGTCGGCCCACCTGGAAGAAACATTTAAACCGTACGATGGTCAAGTGCTTTACGATAACCGCAATAGACTGGATTTACCATCTGACGATTTGACGCTCACAAGTGCAACGCTAAGGGAACTCAAACATGAGATCGAGAATCTAAAACCTAAGAAATCTCCTGGTTATGATTTGATTACCGGAGAAATTCTCAAAGTTTTACCTAGAAAAGCATTGATTAAGCTTCTCCATATTGTAAATGCTGCACTTAGATTAAAACACGTGCCGAGCCAATGGAGAGTTGCGGAAGTCATAATGGTTTTAAAACCAGGAAAACTGCCAAATGAGGTAAAATCGTATAGACCAATTTCGCTTCTTCCAATCATATCGAAAATTTTCGAGAGGATATTATTAAGGCGTCTCCAACCGGTTATAGAAGAAAATAATCTTATCCCTGACCACCAGTTTGGGTTCAGAAGTAAGCATTCGACGATTGACCAGGTGCATAGAATTACTGACGTAATCGAGAAAGCACTTGAAGAAAAAAAGATTTGCTCAAGCGTATTTCTTGACGTCTCGCAAGCCTTTGATAAGGTGTGGCATGATGGCTTGAAATGCAAACTACGACAAGTTCTCCCTGTATGCTTGTACGATATTCTAGAATCATATCTCGGGAATAGACTCTTTCGTGTTAGACATGGAGTCGAATACTCCGAGCTCAAGGAAATTTCGGCCGGCGTACCGCAAGGAAGCGTTCTTGGGCCGCTTCTCTATTTGCTATATACTCGTAATATACCGAACGAAGATGGCACTATCCTTGCTACGATTGCCGATGACACCGCTATCCTAGCAGTAGGTAAAACAATCGAAGAAACTGCAAAACGCACTGAATAATGTAAACGAATGACGAGGGACTGGCCGATCGCCCCCAACGAATCTAAATCGGTTCACGTGAATTTCACTTACAAGAAAATTAATGGCTTGCCAATTCTCCTAAACTCGCCCCGAATACCTTTTGCAAACGAGGCCAAATACCTGGGAATGACACTCGACGCAAGACTGAAATGGAATTCGCACGTGAAAATGAAACGTAAAGAACTCGAAATCAAATATAGAGAAATGTACTGGTTACTCGGAAAACATTCCCAGCTCAGTACTGAGAACATACTGCTTTTATACAAGCAAGTGCTAAAGCCGGTGTGGACCTACGGTATACAACTTTGGGGTCGTACTAAGAAAACAATTGCAAATATTTTACAAGCTTTTCAAAATAAAGTGCTAAGAGAAATTGTCCAAGCACAGTGGTATAGTAGAAACGACGATATCCACAGGGATCTCGGAATTCCGACAATCGAAGCTGAAACTAGAAGCTTCGCGAGAAAGCATAAAAACCGACTAATCGGACATGTCAACAATACAGAGTTCTACAAATTTTGGATGAGAGCAGTTTATTGCGCCGACTACAAAGAACGAAACCTTTCGACTTGGCGAGATAATGATTAACCGCGTCTAGATTGCGGAATATGCAGGATATTTTAGTGGAAAGTAACCTGCCAAACGTTTTAATTTCGTGATAGAAAAATTGCTTGATAAGTTAATACTTAGTTGCGATATCTAACAAATTTCTATCGAAGGGTGGTGTTTTTTTAGTCAGTAAGAATCTGACACTACTATGAGCACGCGCTTGCTGTTTTTATAGTGTCTATGGAAGATTTTTCACCTACCCTCGGGAAAAAAAAGCATTTGTGGCCGTATGTTCCCAATAACACGAATAATGATCCAATGCCAGTTGATTTTGGGCCCATTCACCTTCAATTCTTGCATGAGCTGGATCTTGTAAGCCTTCAAACCAAGATCTTGGCGTAAAATGTTCCATAAAGTGGACGGACAAAGACCAAGCTGTTGTGAAGGAAAACGAATCGATAAATTTGCATCTTCTTCCACACTATCTTGAACGAATGCAATATTCTCCTTAGTACTCACTCTTCTTATTATACGTCTCGGTGCCACTGCATCTTGCAAGGAAAATTTTGTGCGAAAACGGTTCCACAATATGACAAATGGCGGTCTCAGATGGTCAATTATGTCGGTTGTAATATAGTGCAATTCTGCCGTGTTAAGTTGAAACGACGTATCTACATTTTTTGTGTTTAGGAGTTATTTCTACTTTTGGCATCTTTGGGATGGTTATTATTTTATTCTTATTCAACAAATAATAACTACTTTTACTACTGCATTGGCCAAAACATAAAAAGTTGCAGATAAAAACAGAAAACCGCATTTATCTCAAAATGGCAAAAATGTAGATACGTCAATTCAACTTAACACGGCAGAATTGCTGTATAAATTAGTCGTACAGAACCATCATTTTGGAACCAAATTTCTAAAATTTGGTAACGTTGTTGAAGCGTGTACCATATGTCATCACGATAAAATTGCAAAGACTACTGAATAAAAATGCCACTGACTGTTTGCAATTGACAACTGGTTTGACAGATATAACTGTCTGAAGTTAGTACTAACTAAAAAAAAACACCTTCTATAAGTCTTCTCAATATCGCATAAAAGATAAGATACATAAGTATTGTGAGAACGCCTAACACGACGGTCAACAACCTGATAGGTCCTTATCAGTGCGGTTTCAGACCGGGAAATTGACCAAATATTTATATTACGACAGATCATGGATAAATCCCACGATTTAATCGATTTCAGAGTTGCCTGGGATAGCGTGTATAAACGAGAGCCATGTCTAGTCTCGGCATTCTTGCTAAGCTCGTCCGTCTGTGCAGGATGGCGATAGACAGCTCTCACTGCTCCATCAAAGTCGGCAAGAACACCACCGAACCGTTCGATGTCGGGAAAGGTCTTATATAAGGAGACGCGCTACTATGCGATCTCTTTAACATAATACATGAAATAATTGTATAATACGAAACTCACAGACCAATACCGGAGGTACAATCGTTTACAAGTCTGTACAAGTACTCGCCTAGGCTCTATGGTGAACTCCGCAAATCACATCAGTGGGGAGATCAAACGAAGCATTATTCTTGCCAATCGATGTTCTTATGGGCTAAGAAGGCAATTGAGTAACACAACCCTATCTTGAACTGGTGTATGGCGCAGAGGCATGGACTTTTTCAAAATTGAATGAGGATGCCCTTGGTTACTTCGAGAGAAAAGTTCTTCGACTGATCTTTGGTCCCGTATGCATAGACGGCGAGTAGAGGTGAAGATGCAATTCCGAACTATGGCATATACGAGTACATTTGTCACAATGACATCGACTTAGCCATCTTAGACATCTAACTTTTACCGACTTCAGTACATGCCCCAATTGCAAACACAGTTTTTACAGCATTCCAGTGGTCATCGACGCTTCCCTGCATTGTACTGCTGATTATTTCTGCTTCTAAGGTAAGATGTTCCCTGAGCCTGTCGGTATTGAACCTGCTGATTTCGAGCAAGGTCGAGCGGTTGCTGTTAACGGATATACTACGAAAGCGTATAAAAGCTAACACATGATGGTTATCTCGTTCATGTCCGATATCGGCTCCACATCTGTTTTGGACATCTAAGGGAAAATTTCTGAAGCAGCGGCTGATCGCAATATGATCGATCTGGATAGATGTTCGTTGCTTATCCGATGAGACGCCACTGATCTTGTGGCAGGAGTAATGCTTAAACAGCGTCACCAATGACTAGACGGTTGGTATAGCAGAAGTCCACATTTCGCTCTCTTTTGTAATTCTGGCCTTCAAGGCTACACATGCTTGATCATAGTATTGCCGCTACCTACCTTGCCGTTGAAATCCCCTATCACCATTACGATGTCCCCATCGCAAATGTAATAACCCTGTCTATGATTTTTGAAAATGGCGTCCCCTATCGTCGTGATATTGGCAGTTGTGTACTAAACAGATTCACGATGAACAGTGGAGCGCTACACTGCTATCATAAGAAAAAAGGGCGCAAACGCTGAAATTCAAAAATTGAGTTACCTGCATATTTGGAACAGTTAAACCGTGCCTTATTTTTGTGTGAAGCTTAAAATGCATATTTTCTTAAACTGCAAATGGCTCAAAATCACGAATGCAAATAGGCACATCTACCATGCGCGAAAACTAAAAACAGTAAAATGCAATAGAATGCATTTATCCCAAAACTATAATAGTAAAATGGAGATGCGCCCTTTGTTCGACGCGTCGTCGTAAGAAGAAAGGGCATTTCAGCACTCGTTGCGACGGCAGTATACTCCTCAAGAGAGTAGAATAAATGCGTCGATTTTTTTGCGGAATAATTCTTCAGCGATAAGAGCACAACATGAATTTTGTCGAAGATATTCTTACCATTGGACATCGACTGGTCGCACAATTCGATGACTAGCCGCACATCTCAGGGTGACTAGCTCAACACGGCAGACCAACAAAAGGTAGCTCGGTCGAAAATATTGATGCTATTTGCAAGGATGTGGAACAGTGTCCAGAAGCATCAACGTGAAGACGGACCACGCAATTAGGCGGTCTCTACGGTATTGGATTGAATATTGGGCCTTACTTTTTGGAAGACGCTACTGGCAATGCGATAACTGTCACTGACGAGCACTACAGACTAATATTACGTGACTTTTTGATACCCGAATTGAATGAATTTGCGGTTGGAGCATACATATGTCATTTGAATAAGATAATGGCGAGAACGGCAGCGGACTTAGTAAAATACACTTTTCAGGCCATGTTATCTCCCGTTTTGGAGATTTGCATTGGCCCGCAAGATCACCCACCTTTTACATTGCCTGCGGTTTCGTCATGCAGGCCTTCCAAAACGGGTCGGAATGAGGAGGTCTTGTGACTTATTATTAGTACAAGTGGATAAATCTACTCCAGGCTCAAATTTCAGAACATGACTGAACGTATGTGATAGTCGTCGTCATTGTAAAACCACCTGCTAATCAAATTTAAATTGAAAATAATGTCATGCCACGCAGGTAGGCATGTGCATAATCTTAAAAATTTAGAAATTCCACGCAAAACTATTTCGAAACACATTAGCCATATCCATTCCCAATATATGATAGATAGAAAACCGCACACGAAAATTAGTACAATAAATCAAGCTTAAGTATGTGGGCACAAAATGTGTCACATCAATTCATCGTTGCGCGGCGCCGGCAGCCCCAAAACTCCATTCAAACAATCATCGATGTGACATTTTGACAGTAGCTCTATTAATTTCACCCAACACCCATTCGATCTATCTATCATTTAACACTAAACTCTCGTCTTATACACCAGCGTGCGTCGTCATCCTCATCATCATCAGCTCAAACCTACCCCAAGAGAAGATACAATACAACACAAACTCACTCACATATCACGGGTTCGGTTAGTGTGGGAGGCTTTGGCATAAAAAGCATGAGCTAGGAGGCTTGGCGCAAAAAGTCTCCAATATTTTTTTTTTTTGTTTATGGTGTGAATAAATCATCATCACGTACACGCACACACATCAATTTGTCAGCCATCTACAGACAGTCAAGGAGTCGTTCATTGTATTTCTTTGTTATTATTATTTATGATCCTTTTGATGCACACACATACACACATCAGGAGAGAGACAATGGTAATAATAATCTCAATAACAATAACACTCGCAATCATTATGTGTGTGTGGAGTTTTATGAGCGGAAAGGATACGTCTGCCACCCCACCCCCGAGATAAATCCACTATAATCGGAGAAGGAAATTACAAACTTCACACACAAGGGAGTGTTTAACTAGGAATAAGTATAAAACACTTAAGACGCACACAAGCGAGCCTCTCGGGAGACCGACGAAAGAAGAATCCAAAGTGCTTAAGTAATAAAACTTTTAAGGACAAATCGCTTATGTGCATATCGTCTCCCGAGGAGGACCAAGAAAAAGAGCATCCTGTTGCATATCTGAGGTGGTGCCTCCACCTACGACTCCTCGCCCGAATTGAGCGTGTATTATAATTTGAAAGGACGCGCAGTTTGGAGGGGGCTTATCTCTAGCAAAGATGTTGCATTAATAGAGCCATAAAAAGCAATTGAGTTTCACATATATATAGACAGGGTTTTCTTTAGAAGCGTTTCCAATGCACTGTGGGGTATGTCGATAGAAAAGTGGCAACGATCAAAAATGGGAAGCCATTCCAATACAAACTTTGGCAATTCATAACCACTTAATGAACGTCTTCAAACGCTCATCATCTCAGCCAAAAAAAAGGTACCCAGTCGCGGTGTGAATGTGCAGGGGTCTAACTAGTTTGGTCCCACTGCATCTTAAGTGCATATTATCACCACCACACTCTAGCGATTCGAACAAATACAAGGACTATAAGATTTTTATAGCTTAATCGTTTTATAGCAATTGCAACAGTCGTAGCAGCATCAGTGGTACGTATAGATTTAAAATTCAATTTCTGCACGTAGAACATGCTTCTGGGATGCTGCAAGATGAAGATACCACGATGCAAGCTTCCGCACTACATCACTATTAGGTACCAACCCGCCCCGTTCGAATGTATCTGATGGTGGCGGCCAGGAGGGATGATGTTGAATTATCTTGTTATTCCTCTTGTCATCCCGGTTTTACGTGCACTTGCATTTCGCGTTTGTTAGCCGATTGCTGGAGAATATATTTTTCCCAACGTTGTCGTCGTCAGCGTTGCTCTTATCTAGTTTCTAGAATTCTTTGATTCGTCCTTTCTTTTTGTGTTTTGTGTGCATCAGGATGTATTTCATATTTTTTCTTGGAATTATGTTGCACAATCGGGATTACATTATGCTTACATATGATGAGGATAAACATCTCTCTGTGGGTGAATTGGATTGAAACCCCTGTCGCATGTTGAGTATATACTAAATGCAATTTGTCGGGATAGAAGTAAAGGAAATGTGTACTCAATCTCTTGGAATTTGTATCCGGGTCTAAGAGAAATGTGTGCTGCATTTGTAACTGCAATTTGTGATTTATCGGATATAGACGTGCTTCCCTTCTTTTGATTGAATTCATATTTACTTTCGCTTAATTGGATTTACAAAGTCAATCAATATGAAGGGAAATCGGAATGTATGTAGGATTTGTTGTGACTGCTTCATCAAGGTTTTGATAAACTTTCTGGTAGAAACGATTTTTAAGCACCAATCCCAAGTTGAATTTTAACAGTAAAAGGGGTGAGGGACAAGTCTTTTAACTTGCTCACAATTTTTCGTTTAACTGGTTCAATTAGTGAGATTCTTATATAGTTCATATCTGATCTTCTCTACTTCTTCTTCCTATTTCGGTGAGGTTATGGTCTGAACTCAAGGGATCATAACCCGCCAACTGCGCTGCATACTGATCCGCTTGTGGGGTTCGCTTGTTTGACCTAAGGAAGTATCGGCAGACCTCCCGATATTGAATCACTTCGTCACTGAGGTAAACCAAATGCAAGAGTTTCTAGGCCTGCCTCTTTTTCGCGATGTCAGCGGATTGATATTGCCATTTAGATGTAATCCAAATGACCTCTTCTTTGAACATGACAACACCAGGTGAGCCGGTCTCGATCTATTTTTCGTGAGATGTGTTCTTTGGCGCGAAAGCTTTCTCGGACCTTCGAACTTCTTATTCTCATGATGAAACATCTTCATTGAAGCTGCCGTTAATATAGTCTCATAATTTTTGTACATTACCCAACATTGTGAACCGCATGTGAGTGCTGGACACACAGCAACGGTGTAGAGCCTTTTTCAATTTAGGGGGCCAGTTTCAGTCACAGAAGATATCGTACCTTACGCTTACGCGATGATATCTTGTTGTCCTCACAGATTGCTTCATTACTGATAATAGATCCCAGGCATTTGAATTCCGCACTTGGGAATCACCGTTCTATTCTAATATACGTAAATGTCTGAAATGTGTAGATCTGAGTGGACCAGAGAACAGGCAGCACAAGTACTTAGTCTTTTTTTCTACTGCGGTACCCATTTGCAATCAAGACGTTCACTTGTGTATATGCCAAGTGCAGGGACGTAGAATTCTCATTTATGATGGCTCCATCATCAGAAGAATAACTGGCGCACTTTGGGGTCTAGTCGCAAACGAGATCCTTTTGAAATTAGGACACAGCGGAGTAAAGGTTGTTGCATATGCAGATGACATAGTCCAATCAATATCCGACAAATTCTTCGATAATAACACCGAAATTCTACAATCGGCAATAAATACTCTCCAAAACTGGGCGAAAAGATGTGGACTAAACGTCAACCCAACGAAAACAGAGGTGGTCCTTTGAAACAATCCTCGCACTAATCCCACTAGGCCTATTCGTTAAAAAATCAGCCGAGATGAGTGCCCTGCATCTAAAAGAATCCAACTTATGGAAAAAGAGCCACAAGCGCCACCGCACTATTGCAAGGTGGGCTCACCTAGATGCCACCGCGGACTACTTTTCGCCATCCCCCGACTTCAGCCTGAACGTCAGAAGGAAATCCTGGGCAAACGGTGTTTCAGTCTTCAGTGATGGGTCGAAGAAAAACGAAGGAGTGGGTTCGGGTATTTAGTCAGCAGAACCAGGTATTGCAATATTACTTAGACTTCCGAACCATTAACAGTGTGTTCGAAGCGGAAGTCCTAGCGATAGCAGAGGCAACACGGGAACTTTACACAAAACTTGTTACCAAAAAAGATTTTGACATTTACATAGACAGTCAAGCTGCTATAAAAGCCATTTCATCGGCGGTAGTTAAATCAAAGCTAATAAATTGGGGACCTGCATTGCGATTGATCGGGAAACTAGAGACTGCCCAAGACTTGGCTTGCGCCAGTAGCGCAACAATCAAGTTCGTGATGAAGTGCTTACTTTACCTCCTAGTGGTGGTCCCCGGGCAACTATATGTATAAACTCTTATACGTGTAAGCTAAAATTGCACGTGTAGGTTGTCTCGGGCCTTGATTCTAGACTAGGTAACGTGGACCAGCAACCTGCGTTACCGAAAATTGCCCGCTACAGAAACCGACACTGTGCTTCGGACAAGGAATGATCACATGTTGACGTCTTTTAGCTATTGTTAGCCGGACAAAGATAGGTTTCTAGAATGTAAAGACGCTCCTTCACTCGGGAAGCGAAGGTCCTTACAATGGCAGATTCCTCCAATTGGGAAAAAAATCCTGCGATATAAGCTGGACATTTTGGGGGTACTTACTTACTTATGTCCTGTATCCCCTTGTGGGTCCTAGGGCCTCTACTACGCCTACGCGCCATCGTGTACGGTTTCTGGCAATGTGTCTGAGTTCTCCCCAACTTTTCCCTAACTGCCGTGCCTCCTTCTCGACTGTTCTGCGCCATGTTTTCCGCGGACCGCCAGGTCTTCTGCCATCCTGAGTTAGAGGGTTCCATTGCATAGCATGGTTCGCTATGGAGCTATCACCCTTTCGGAACGTGTGACCAATCCACTGCCACTTCCGCCGTTGGATAGTTGTGCCTATTGGTTCCTGATCCGTTCTCTCGTAAAGGTGTTCGTTAGAGATACGATTGGGCTAGAAAATCCGTAAGATATTGCGCAGACACCTATTAGCGAACGTTTGCAGCTTTCTGGTGATAGTAGTGGTCACTCTCCACGTGCTGCAACCATATAGCAGCACGGATTCAACGTTGGAGCGGAACAGTCTTATTTAGGTGGTCAAACTGATTGCATTGCTTCGCCATATTTTGGACAACATCCCGAACGCGGACTTTGCTTTGGCGATCCTGTTGGTTATATCCAGTTCGGTTCCACCATCCGTCGAGACAATACTTCCAAGATACTGAAAATCCTCTACTCTCTCTACCGGTTGTCCAGCAATGCATATTTGAGCCGATGAGTTAGTTCCAAGGAATTTGAGATCCAAAGTGGGGTAAGATAAGGCTGTATCCTTTCACCAATATTATTCCTATTGGTGATTAGCGATGTGCTTCATGCAGCTTTGTCGAGGGGAAACGGAGGAATTCGATGGACTCTTACATCTCAACTGAAACATCTTGACTACGCAGACGATGTATGCTTACTCTCCCACAGAATTATGGACCTCCACCAAATGACAGCAGATGTGGAGAGGGAGGCAGGTGTCGTCGGGCTGAAAATCAATACGACAAAAACTAAAATCATCAGCCATTTTGGGGGTAAGTGAAGTAAGATGGTTAGAAGCGGGCGAGTACCAGTCCCCAACGCGTAACACTGTACTACTCTATTCTGGAAGACCATCCGGTAGTCCGTGGGAATATGGAGTCGGATTACTGCTAACAACAACAGCATGCAAGGGCCTAATTTCCTGGCAGCCTCATGGTGATAGGATTTTGACGGCCAGATTCCGGACTAGAGTACGACGCGTCACCATCATACAGTGTTACGCCCCAACGCATAGTTGGTCTGAGGACGAAAAGGAGAGCTTCTACAATCTCTTAAGTGCCGTCTTCAACACAACAGCAAATGGAGACATTGTCATAGAGATGGGGGACTTGAATGCCAAGGTAGGCAACGACAACGAAGGGCTCAAACATGTAATCGGGAAGCATGGACTAGGGAACCGCAATGACAACGGCGAAAGGTTTGTGGATTTCTGCAATGCCAACAGCCTTGTGATAGGTGGCACCATGTTTAAGCACAAGACCTGCCACAAAGTCAGCTGGGTTTCCAATGACAGGCAAGCAACCTCCAACCAAATTGACCATTTTGTCATCAGCCGCCGCTTTAGAAGTAGTCTCTTGGACGTCCGAAACAGACGAGGGGCATATGTGGGGATAGTACGTGATCATCATCTTATGATAGCTACTCTCCAACTACGCACTGCTGCAGTTCGAAGATCCCACGAAAACATAACAATGCCCAGGTTCAACATTGATAGTCTTAGTGATCCCTCAATGCGCCAGCAATTAAGGGAGCACCTTTCGCAAGGTGTGGAAGCAATCAGCAGCTCACTGCCCGCAACCATCCAAGACTAGTGGTGTGTTGTGAAAAATGTTTTTACATCTGGTGCTGAAAGAATTGTTGGTCGACCGCAGGGAAGACATAGGGCGTGGCTTTCCGACGATACCTGGAGACAGATTGACGAACGAAAACATCTCAACGCTCGCGTTGCAGCTACCCCAGCAGCAGGGAGAAGCGAGCTAGAGTCCCTATATCGCATGAAGATGAGAGAAGTTCAGCGTAGCGTGCGACGTGACAAGCGCAACTACATCAACGCGCTGGCTACAGAAGCAAAAGAAGCTGCACGGAGGTGCGACAGCAGGACCATCTACAGAATCACGAAAGAGCAGACATGTGGTTGCAGCTCCAGCCAACACCCAGTAAAAACCTAGACGGCTCCTTGCTCATTTCGGATGAGAACCAGCTCAAGAGATGGAACGAGCACTTTGCTACGGTTTTGAACCGGGTATTTATTAGCAATATGCTCCCAAATCAGACTGAGGCGCCCGAGGTGAGAAATGCCCGAATACGCACCACGACTCCCAGTAATGATGAGATCACTACCGCGATCAAGACACTCAAAACCAACAAGGCGGTAGGACTTGACGGTATTCCAGCAGAACTCTTGCGAGCAGCGCCAACAACATCGGCTGAGCTTCTGCTTCCACTTATAGAGAGAGCTTGGGAAGCTGAGAGCTATTCTAACGAGTGAAAAAGGGAATGATCGTCAAGATTCCTAAAAAAGGAAATTTAATGGAGTGCGGAAACTGGAGGGGTATCTGCGTGCTGCCTGCTGCAGCTAAGATAATAGCTTAAATCATCCTGGAGCGAATCAAACAACATCTCGAAGACACACTCAATGCCGAACAAGCAGGTTTCCGCTCTGAATCCTCCTGTGTCGACCACATCAACACCCTGCGGATAATCATCGAACAGTGTGTTGAATATCGATCGCCACTTCACCTGCTGTTCATCGATTTGAGAAGGCGTTCGATAGTGTCAACAGGGAGTTTATTTGGCGTGCCTTACGCAGGAGAGGCATTCCCGATAAACTAATTGCTATTATCAAAGCTACATATGAAGGCTCCAAATGTCGCGTTCTGCACAGGGTAAGGTTGTCTGAGGAATTTGAGATCCAAAGTGGGGTAAGACAAGGCTGTATCCTTTCACCAATATTATTCCTATCGGTGATTAGCGATGGGCTCCATGCAGTTTATCGATGGGAAACGGAGGAATTCGATGGACTCTCACATCTCAACTGAAATATCTTGACTACGCTGACGATGTATGCTTACTCTCCCACAGAATTATGGACCTCCACCAAATGACAGCAGATGTGGAGAGGGAGGCAGGCGTTGTCGGACTGGAAATTAATACGGCAAAAACGAAAATTATCAGTCCTGGAACAAACTCATCGGCTCAAATATGCATTGCTGGAGAACCCGTAGAGAGAGTAGAGGGTTTCCAGTATCTTGGGAGTATTGTCTCGACCGATGGTGGAACCGAACTGGATATAGCCAACAGGATCGCCAAAGCAAAGTCCGCGTTCAGGATGTTGTCCAAAATATGGCGAAGCAATGCAATCAGTTTGAGCACCAAGATAAGACTGTTCCGCTCCAACGTTGAATCCGTGCTGTTATATGGTTGCAGAACGTGGAGAGTGACCACTACTATCACCAGAAAGCTGCAAACGTTCGTAAACAGGTGCCTGCGCAATATCTTAAGGATTTTCTGGCTCAATCGTATCTTTAACGAACACCTTTACGAGAAACGGATCAGGAACCAATAGGCACAACCATCCAACGGCGGAAGTGGCAGTGGATTGGTCACACGTTCTGAACTGGAACCCTTTAACTCAGGATGGCAGAAGAGCTGGCGGTCCAAGGAGAACATGGCGCAGAACAGTCGAGAAGGAGGCACGGCAGTTGGGGAAAAGTTGGGGAGAGCTGAGAAACATTGCCAGAAACCGTACACGATGGTGCGTAGGCGTAGTACAGGCCCTAGGACCCATAAGGGAATACAGGACATAAGTAAGTAAGTAAAGGATAAACCATTCCTTTAGAATAAGCGACGACTGCAGCGTCTTTCAAGCGGAAGACACAACCATCATTCAGGCTGCTGAAATTATACGCGAGAGTAATATCGTTGAGAAAACGATCACTGTCTATATAGACAGCCAGACAGCCGTTAAGGCTCTGGGCTTTGCTGTAATTAGGTCGAGGCTTATGAGGACCTGCAAATCACTCTTAAGCGAGATATCTAGAGCCAATGCCGTGACCCTCTGCTGGATACCAGGGCATATGGATATCCAGAGAAACGAAATGGCTGACGAGCTTGCTAGAAAAGTGTCGGTGCTGCACTTATCGCTGGCCCTCCCTTTTGTTCCAGTTCTTTACGGATGAAAATAGAAGATGAAGCCATCGGTAGAGCAAACAGACGTTGGGTTCATCTAAAAACATGTGCAATGAGCAGGGCGCTATGGTCGGCCTTCAGCAAGAAGAGATCTACTTCTCTGGTGAAACTTAGTCGTTATAACGCACGGGTCATTTCTGGCATAATTAGCGGAGCGACTCGGTGTACTGCATAACGACTATTGTAGAAGTTGCAGGGACGAAGAAGAAATTGAATCTATTCATCACCTGCTGTGTGACTGTCCTACCATTTCCGTCAGAAGAATGCGGGCTCTTGGTAGTTACTTCTTCTTGAAACTGGAGGACTTAGGCAATGTAGAGCAGACAGACCTCCTGAGATTCATATCACTATCTGGGTGGTTCGAATAGCGGGCTATCTTTACAGCGTTTC
The DNA here is from genome assembly GCA_945910035.1 of Brachypalpus laphriformis. NCBI lineage: Eukaryota > Metazoa > Arthropoda > Insecta > Diptera > Syrphidae > Brachypalpus > Brachypalpus laphriformis. Next base: position 147,242,011 of record OX246755.1, read on the forward strand.
CTGTGTTAAATAATTTAGGCACAACGGACCCGAACTGTTGGTCCAAGAGAGCAGTGAATCGTGACAAGGCACCCATCTATCTAACCTAACCTTAAGTTCGAAAACCAAAGGCAAGCAGGTGATATTGGACAAGAAAGCTGAAACGGGTTCAGTGACACTGCCTTGAAGATCCGATCAGTTTTGCATCAAGTAGAGCCGAGCTATGTAACGGATGTCAATAGCCTCCGAAACGAACAATCTTTTGAGGAGTCAAGCCACAAAACTTTAAAATTCGTTGACTAAGTGAAGAAGACTATCTGCAGAATTCAAACTTTCCTTTCACCCACTCCATTTGACTAGAGATCACAACCATCTCATTACTGTTTCTTTGGGCTGGAAAAATGCTGTGCGGACCATAAGGTATAATGAACTATGCATCTGCATAAGTCAAATCATAGTACTCCCACATGTACGTTCTCCAGAAACTGATTTCAGTCTCAAATAAAACTCTGAGGGTGATTCAATCTCAATTTCTCATTTCAGATTCACGTCCTTATTTGCAACGCGTTCTCTCCCCCAATAAACTCTCAGCCGACTGCCATGCCTATCTCATTTGGTTTATGCAGTAACAACGAAGAACAAAAAAAAAGAAGGAAACATCAAAAACTCCTGTAGACATACCTTGTTCTGTGGTTGGATACTACTACCTACTCATTCAGCCATAATACACCGCAATTTAATCGACTTATAAAGTACCGAAACGTGTTTTCATTTCCATTCTATGGAAAATGCGAAAATCGTGTCAAACTCGAAATGTCGCTGCTTAATCGCGCGCTGCTTCTCTGCTTCATGAACTTCCCCCTGTTGGCTTGACATTTACATTGGAACGAACATATATCAACCGCCAAATAGTCAGGCAAGCCATCATCGTTCTCATAGGACTACACAGTCAGCGCTAGCAATCTCGGTCAACGTCCCCATCGACTTACACCACAAGGGAAGGTGAAACGCAGTAGGTAAACCTAGATGTAAATAGGACCATACATCAACTACCCATGATAACTCTCAATATGTCACCTTCAATGGATGTGCCATAGATGCATGCTGCATACAAAAAGATGAAGCTCTCTCTAATGAAGAAGAGCGCTACCTGAACGACGACGGTTTGATGCAATTATCCACAACTACGCGGCCAGAAATTTTACACATAAGCAGGTCGTCAACGGTGCCATCACCACCAAACACCACATTGTCATCAGTGTATTCAAATTAAAGTGCTGTTGGCGCTTTTCAAAGCAATTGACTTTCAGCTGCTGTAAGATCTTCTCATGTGTATCTAGATACATTATTTATTTACTTTGGGTTGTGCAAAGTGCACAGTACGATACATACGGTGACAAACTCAACTATCGTATCTAGTCAATCTATCTCGCTGAAATTGAGTGCAGCCTTCTCAGGCGTTCTCGTAGATACATATTACGAAATGCAATTTGTTGCTGCAGCCCTGCCGCAGTTTTGTGGGCTTTATTATGGTTATGGCTGTGGGTGTCCTTCAAATGTTTGGCTGATGGACGTGCGGGACTAGATAATAGTTCGTGCGTGCAATGGTCACTAGAGATACACATTTATAGCGCGCTAGTACCAGTCAAGAGAAATGCCATTGTTCGGTGGTGTTCATGGGTTTAACTACATTTGCTCAGTCACCGTATCTTAATCGTGGATACGTACGTGAAACCATCATGGGAATGGATTCGAATTTGATGGATTCTCGGAAGGCACTGAGAAGCCATATAGTCGAAATATCAGCGCGTATTCCTTTAAGCAATTCAAATTCCCAAACGACTTTTAAAAAAATAAATAAATTCTTCAAACAGCAAAATGGCCATTGCATCTGTTTTCACTTTGCAAGAAAGGGCGCACACATTGTCCATGACTTTTCTCGTTTTAATTGCACATAAAAGCGTTGAAAAATGTCCGAACTTTGTTGCGAGTCCTTGTTGATCCCACCGACATTAAGCATTTTAATAAAATATTAACTACACTAACCTCTTTAGTACGTATTCAGTTTAACGATAGGTAGCTGCAATATAAAAAGAAAACCCTTCCTCCCATTTCTCGCGTCCATTGCCAATCAACTTTACGAGTGAAAGTAACGCGCGTTGCAAAAAAAAAAAAAAAAAAAAGGACCTCGCATAACGTCATAAATCGACAATAAATCCTTCCAAGGAAGACTGAAGAAAAAAAAGCAAAAAACCCGTGGAAATAAAAGCTGGAAATTTAATTAGCAAGGCACAAGCGCTGCTTAGGTAAACCTTTTGTGGTGTAATTATCACAGAAACTCTCTGTGTGAGGCCAGGCAAGGCAACACCCACAAGAAAATCCTTCTGGCGAAGAAATTAAACACCGCACACAGGCTCAGTGGTTGATATGGGGCTTTTTTTTCCTGCCTGTGCAAATAGGCGCCAACAACTACGACGACGACGACGAAGCGGTGTCTTAAAACCATAAACCACAGCCATTGTTTGATTTTGGGTGAATCTGTGTAGTCCTATGACCACAACGTGGAGTATAGTTTAGTGGAACGACAGTGAAGTGGTAGGTCTAGAGCTTTGTGGTATCCAGCGAGGTGGAGAGATTTTCCTAAATCAAGAGGATTTCTTTTTTTATGATTTTATCGTGCTGGGATAGAGGAGTGGGCAGTGGCAGGAACTTTTTTTTTTTTTTTAGATATTTTTGGTGTGGTGTAGTGAGAACAGGAAGGAAGTGAATATTTTCGAAGTGTGGTGGATACGGATTTTTTTTTAATCGACTCTTATGGTTAAAGCATTACATTTGCACACTATGCTGTTATGAGCCATAAGGGACTCGTTCTACATCTTAAGCTTGGCTGGCCAAATTCAAGACGTGATATCAATAAAACAGATAATTTGCTTTGAATCAACTTTTTGAAGCTGGTGCTCAATTAAGTGCGAATAGAATGCAGCAATTAGACCCGGCTGGAGAACCTTGAAGGAGGTAGGGTAGAGGCACTAGTATCCGGACAGTACTAGTATCCGGACACTTCGTCGTTTATTGTCAAAAAATAAGATAATTTTCCGGTTTTAGTGTAAAAAATACATAAGAAAACAACCCTCTATATTTTTTTCATACACCCACGTAGTTTCCAATAGATGCGATAACTGGTTTGCGAAATACGCATCAGTTAGTACGTGGTAGTCGTGAAGTGTGCAGCTAAGTGCGTTTTTTCTCTAAAAAAAATAGTGACGCTATTTTCAAAATGTAAGTATTTTAAACATTATTTATTGCATTTGCCCATCAAATTAGGTTTAATTTTAGTTAAATATAAATAATTTCGGTGTTCAATTAAAAAAAAAGAAAAAATTGTTAAATTCTATGCAAGTTATTTGGTGTCCGGATACTGGAGCCCAAATTTTATACTGATTTTAGTTACCGGACAGAGTGTCCGAGTACTGAAACTTGAATGCAAATTTTAAATTCATGTTTTAATACTTTTAAACGATACCTATGTATATTTTGCTTAATTTAAATAAAGAATATTGCATATTTCTTTAATAATTTTAGTATGCGGACAGTGTTTTTTAACTAAGAAACCGGCTGTCCGGGTACTGAAAAATTAGGTTTAGTATTCGGACAATGTTTTCTTACGCATTAAAATATGTCATATTTTTAGATTTAATTACTTAAGAATGAAGAAAAGCAGTTTAACACGGGCTTTAGAAGATATTCGGATAAATAATTTGAGTTTAAGAAAAGCAGCTGCCAAATATGGTCTGTGTCGATCAACTCTTCATGACCGACTAAAAGGTAAAGGGCTAATTGGTGAAAAGGCAACAAAAAAGGGGCCCAGATCCTTACTTAACACCTGAAGATGAAAGTAAGATTGCTGAGTGGTGTACCGATATGTGCAAAGGTGGGTTTCCCTTAAAGACCAATGACCTCCTTAATACGGTGTAAAAAATAATTAAGGACTCGAAAAGGGAAACACCTTTTAAAGATGATCGACCAGGTAAAACATGGCTCAAATCATTTATGAAAAGAAACCCTTCTTTGGCCATGAGAGAAGCTGAAAGCATAAGCAAAGGCGGGGCCGTGGTCACAAAAGAAAATATTTTAAAATGGTTTAAAAAGCTGGAAGACTATTTAAAGAGCATAAATCAGGAGGAAATAATGCACGACCCAACAAGGATCCTCAACGGCGATGAAAGCAGTTTTTGCCTTTATCCAAAAACTGGCAAAATAATAGCACCAAAATGTTATAAAAATATTTACCAAACATGTGCTGGTAATGAAAAAGAAACGTTAACCGTACTAATTGTTTTCTCGGCTGATGGAAAACTCTTTGAACCTATGGTAGTGTTCCCACACTTACGTCCTCCAGGACATTGTTGAAAGTATGCCTCAATCTTGGACCCTAGGGAAAAGCGAGGGCGGTTAGATGCGCAGTGAAACATTTTATGAGTATGTGGCTAATTGTGTACATAACCGCTTACTGACAGACCAAGTAAAACGTCCAGTTATATTATTTGTTGATGGTCACAAATCCTATTTGACTTTGGAGTTAAGCGAATTTTGCAAAATATGGCAAGCTCCATGGCAAACATAGAGTACAATATCGCAAGCACAAAAGATTTTATTTGCAACTATTGCTGTGATATTTAAATACCATAAATAGTTTAAGGAGCGAAATTTATGCTTAATTTAATATTAATTTTACTGAATATTTTGCATTAATAATATTTTTTTTTTTTTGTTTTACTGAATTTAAAGTTTCAATTTTGTTTTTATGTTTATTTTATGTTTACTTATTTTGAATTATGTTCCGTTCCTTTTAAAACGTGTACCTAGAAGTATTCTTAAGTGTTAGTTAAGCACTAGACTGAATTTAAAACATTAAATTTAGACACTTTTACAGTATTCTTTATATTAAATATCTCTTATGAATTCCTTTTTATTTTTTGGTTAAAGAGTATATAAATACATATACATATATTTATTGTCATTTACTTACTATGTGAATAATTAGTTAACAAAAATGTGAATAAATCTTATTTTTTTGTATAAAACTAAATAAAATGTTTCATTAATCAAAAAGAAAACGTTAAAAGTTGATATGAAATTTTGGTGTCCGGCTTCTGAAACTAAAACGTCCGGACACTAAATATTACTGTCCGGATACTAGCGCAAACAGAACTTTTTTTAAGAATTAATAAAACAATTATCCACAATAATAAATATGTTTGAGGAGTTTTACTATCTTTTTAAAAATGATCTACATTATTTATATATCCAAAGCTTTTCACTGAAGCTTTAATAGTTAAAAAATAAGAAGAAGTCAAAGTTAAGATTTGTGTTAACTGTCCGGCTACTAGTGCCTTTACCCTATAATGCATAAAGGAATACGTGTTCTCCAACTCATAGTAGGTGCCCATCTTTCAACGCAGAACTTTATTTGTAACAGTTTCCTTTTTTTAGCATCTTCTCGAAATACATATGTATATATGTATTCTATTTAGTTTATGAAAAGCGCGACTCGTCTTAGACAATCAAGCACATGGAACCAAAGGTCTTCTGGACATAGATCGGTATTTCAAAGATATATGTACATAGATCTGATCTCGATGGAACAACAAACCATGTCGTACCTTACATTGACTTTCACATGAAATTCTCCATCATTTTTCACGGCAGGCAGGAGTGGGAATTCAACGCATTAACCAGTGCACAGGACTTTCAGCTCCATAATGATAGGTCTAAAATGGACATAGGAACCGGCGCTGGATTTTTTTTATGAATCACTTAACATTTCATCACAACTCATACAAACCTTCGAAGCCGAAGTCTTCGCCATTGAAAAAGAGTAGCACAGACTATACACGACATGCAGGTTGACGAAACTTATGCTTCCGGATGTCTGTAAGAAATCAGCGGCATTCTTGCTGTCTCTCAGCAGAAAAGACTGTAGACAACTTATTGGCGTCTTGACAGCCCACTTTGCTTTCGCCAAGCACCTTAACGTGCTGGGCTTGAGAGACACAATACAATCTGCGACTCATGTGGAGAGAGCGATGACACCGCGGAAGATTATATCTGTGAGTGTCCGACCATTGCTCGTATCAGGTGACAGATCCTCGGTGCTGATGTGGTAAGTGCTGGTACTGCAAGCTCCTCATCGCTGAAATGCTGGATTTCTTAGAAAAACAAGGAAATTCCAATAAAATGGGTAAATTAGGGTTTGCTCTCTGGTAGTACAATAGACCAGTTGCGTCTGAGTGCTCCAGTCGAACAGTTGCTTCCCGACAAAAAAAAAAAAAAAAAATAAAAAATACACGACATCTAGGGCTACAATCTTCGTGGAGTTAAGCTGCACTCAAGCCACTAGACAGCAGAAAATCAGATGCAGTCGCTGCATGTCGACAAACTACAAACAGAATATGCAACACCCATGAAGTCACTGTCTGCTGGGTTCCTGGACATAGTAATATAGAAGGGAATGAAGCAGCAGACGAATTAGCACGGAATGGGTCAGCATTAAATGAGCAATTCACCTATGCGTCTGTAGCTATCCCTTTTGGTGTATTGAAAAGGAAAATAGACCTTAAAGCAAGAGAAAAGATCAACACTTGCTGGGCAGCTATGAACGAAAAAAGAACTAAAAGCCTTTTGTCGATTAACAAATAAAAAAAAACAGTATCATGGTAGGTGTACTAACTGGGCATTGCCCGATAGGTGGAGTGACCGCCAGACTGGGATCAATTCACCTGGTTAATGTAGAAGCTGTCATTATGCAGAAGAAATTGATACTATCAAACACTTGCTGTGCGATTGTCCCAATCTTCAAACTCTTCGCTTCCGCTATATGGGGAAACCGACTTATTGAAGAACTAGAGGACCTGGAGCAAGTCTCACTCGGGGACATGATATTTTTCGGCAGGAGTGCGTGCAGGTTGACTTGATTCTGGTTAGACCCAAAATGCCCTCTTATACGCTGATGATATCGTCACCCTGTCGGAAACTCCAACGATGATGCAAATGATGGTCAAGAACCTAGGAAAATATTTCAATCTTTGGTACCTAAAACTGAATACAAGCAAGTTAAAAATAATGGTATTCCGAAACGGAACTGCTTGCTACGCTAAGGATGAAAAATGGTTTTACCAAAACGAAGTGCTTCTGAACGTGAAGGAATATGTGTAAGTACCTTGGAGTCATTTTAACACCGCAAGTGGATTTTTAAAAGCACTTGCAGGAAGAACTCAAGGAAGGAAAAAAGGCTGTAAATTGCAATTGGAAGGGTATATTTTCCAAAAATTACGTTCCGCTGGGTACAAAGTGGAAAGTCTAAGAAGCAATGTTTAGGTCCACTATGTGCTATGACGCCCAAGTATGGGGTACTTTTCAGTTTGAAGAAGTTGGAAAGCTACTAATATTCTGTATCAAAAATATCTTCAGGTTACCGGAAAACACGCCAACGTATATGCTTTACCTGGAAATCTGACTGCCCCTTTATACATCTTCACAATGAAGCTGCTTTTTCAACATATTTTAAAAGCAATGTCACTCTCGAGTCAAAGGCTACCGGATTTAGTTGTAATGTACATAATGTGTTATAGGCAATCATTTTTTCTTAACTGGTCCTCGCTCTGCACATTCATGATATCCAGCTAGCGGATTACAATCCTACATCTTAGAGAGAGGCACTACAGGAACTGGTGAAATAGATTGACCTATCTACCCGTGATGCATTTAAAGTAAAATCTCAAGAGAGTCAAAGCAGACTCAGGTATCGTACTCTTCAATATGACCTGGGGGAATTAAATTACTTCCAAGACCAAAACAGTGTGGAAGTTATTTCAACAATACTCAATGCTAGAGGTGAACTCCTACGTTTGAATTGAATTCCATATAGAATCGAGCGAAATGCTGAATGCTAACTGTGCAACCTACCTGTCATAGAAGGCATATTCCCATCGGTGTATGTCCAATATTAAAGGGGATAAAGCGAACTCACTGGGAGAAACACATGCTATCGGAAACTGAAATCAGGGCAATACTAAACGATCAAAGTTGGAAGGTTCCGTTTAGCTACTTAAAGTCTACTTTAAGATACCGGCAACGAATATTACATGAAGCTTTGTAGAAAAATTAGAGAAAGTAACTAAAATGAATCTTCTAACGTCAATAATTGCTAAGTCTTCGAGGCTGCAAAGGATAAAGGCATCCAGAAGATTAACGCTCTCAAATAAATCTACTTTCGCACATAACTGGAAAAGTACGAAGGAAATGGAGAGTAGGTTGTTCTTCCCTACTATGTTCGTACAACTCCTCTAGTAACTATCGAAAATATATACCAAACCTATTAATACAAAGACCAGACATGATGTTTAATCACAAATTGGCCTAATCGTTTAGGCTTCTATTGAGCATATGTCTATAAACTCCAGGATCACACAAATGCAACGACTTCAGCATTTGGATTTTCCTCAGTAACGAAGTGATCTAAAACCGGGAGGCTTGCCGATATTTTCTGAAGTCGAACAGTTGGACCCCGCAGGCGGATCAGTAAAAATGCAGTGAAGTAAGAGGGTATGATTCCCTGAGTTCAGATCATAATCTCGTTAGGGATTAGATTAGATTGAAGTGGCTGCCAGCTGAGAATCGCCAACACACTTAGACTAATAAAAGGCCCATTGTGATACCACGCGGATGATGGGAGAAAGTTTCTCGCTACCTACTCGTTAAACCATTTGAGCTTCTTATGAAGCGTAGTAGGCTCTTAATAACGATGTCTATCAGGACGCCTATATCGTTGTAATAAGAAACTCTCAGGTGAAGCTTCCTCCTACGGGAGAGAGCTGGACAGAACAAAGAAGGTGAGGAATAGTTTCTTCCTGTTTTTCATCCATGCAGCTTCTACAGAATTCGTTTGTTCGTTGCCCTTGTAGTATGCTTGTCTATTGGACAGTGCCCAGTGATGACACCAATTGTAGTGCCGATATACAATCTGTTGAGAGAAATCAAATTCTTAATCAAATCCATGATCGTAGGTATACCTGCGCTACATATAGTGCTTGAACGAATCGCCAATGAGACTATATTGAGAATAAGCAAAGAGAGCATCGGGAAAGGAACATGCATCGCAAACAAAGAGCGAGTAGCCATATCCAACTCGGTGCCGCTTCTGGAATGGCCCAGAGATGATATGGTCAAGAAATACTGCTTTGAAAGAAAATTCAAATCAAAGCTGAGCAACAAAAGAGATTGGAGCAGTGACTCCGATAAGTACCAATTCAAACAACACACAATTAAATGGTACTCATACACGGACGGATCGCAAACATCTACCGGCGCTGGGGCAGGAGTGTACGGGCCCAGGACCAGATGGAAGATGCGCGTAATTTAACCTAGACAGGAATATCGCGGGCAGGACATCGCAATACTATCAGACAGTCGCTATCAAAGCACTGACCTCACATGAGATCAGATCCAAACTGGTATGGGAATGCCTCACCAGGATCAACAAACTGGGAAAGGCAAATAAAGTAACTATCTGCTGGGTACCAGGACATGTATGAGTGGAGGGGAACGAAGCAGCGGATAAACTAGCAAGAAACGGATCAGAAACGCCGTTCCTTGGGCCAGAACCCTTGGTGGGATAGGACCCCACAAAATAAGGGAAGACCTAAGGAAAGAGGAAAAGAACAAATGGGCCAAGTATTGGGATGATGTCCCCTAACTAAAACAGGCGAAAGAACTTCTGGGGAAATACAATCAGAAAAGAAGTACAACCTGCCTAAGAGTTAGCAAGAATCGAATTCGCATCTTGACGGGCATATTAATGGGTTACTGCAGACTCAAGGAGTCAAGAAGCACCTCTGGAACCTGGGAATAGAGAGAGACGGACACTGCAGGTTCTGCAGGGACATTACAGAAACACCAGCCCACATTCTTATGGAATGCGAAGCACTGACCCACAAAATAAGAAACCACTTACTCGTAGGTGCATATCTCCTATCAGAACTGGATCTACTTTCGCTGGATCCACTCAAGATAATCCGGTTCATAGTAGCTAGCACCTGGACTGCAGGAAGTGCTCTAGGCCGTGCATATCATCGACTAGAGCATTCATTTGAGGGGCACAATAGATCAGCTAAAGGTCGCAGTGCACTTGCAACTCACAACAACTATATCTATCTATCTACTTAAAACTTCTTTAATCGCCATTATTTTCGCTTGGAACATGCTACAATGATTTGGTAGAGGGAAGGATAGCTTAAGATTAAGCCTGTTAGAGAAAACACTTGCACCAACTCCATCTTTGGTTTTTCACCCGTCAGTGTAGAAGTGAATCTTCTAAAAATGCATCGTCATTCTGATCTGGAAGGGATGGTGACGAGGAAGTTCTTGTCAAAATTTAGACGGGGGATAGTGTGTAGTGTGTAGTGTAGGAAGAAGAAAAAGGTAAACCAAAATATATAACTTTTCTCTAGGTCTCGTAAGCACTAAATACTGCTTAAAACATAGACTCAATCTATATCTATATCCATATCCTCTCGGTTGGTGTATAAGTCATTATTGCTTTTGAGGATTGCAAGCAAAATATTAGTGTTAGAAAAAATCTCTTTATTCCTTTTTATGATATAACACTAATTTGCTATAATGCGACTCACTATTTTTTTACATTTAATAAAAACAATTACTTCCCTTTATTTTCTTTACAACAATTCCAAACTTGTATCAGAAAGTTTGAACTACTAAGCTATAGGCGACGAGAAAGAATCAGTTGATTGCAGGATTAACGCTTATTTGAAAGTTTTTAATTTTATATGCAAGCCAAATCAAATGTACAATAGCAGCATTCATGACAATGGATCAGAGATATCCACGAATTTACCATGTGCATTGAAGTTGATTCATATCAGATTCTTTTTGATAGTTACACATTTTTTTCTATCAAAAGGAAAATCTGCAATAAAACACAAAAAAAAAAAAAAACGATTGTGTTCGAACAATGTCGGGCCACATACCCATTTTAAATGCCATGCATTTTTTGCCATTCACGGAAAACTAACCAAGCTTTATTCCAGTGATACGTTTATGTTGTGAGAATTAATTACTTATTTTTGAGATTTTAGAGAAATTGGAGAGCAAACGATATCATTCAATGACCTTTATGAGGTCCATAGGCAGACTTCTTAAAAAGAAATTTGATACGCGGGTCCTTTGAAATGTTTCTCCCCTTATAGACAAACAGTCGTGATAGAATTTAGTTCTTGCCACCGTCCGATAGATGGCGTTGATACATGTGTCCCATAAAATGTTCAAGTAATTTCGATTAGCACTTTCCTCATGGCACTCTCATGAAGTTGACAGATGACGTTTTCTGCAACCAATGGAGAAAATTAAGTATATCGCGGTGATAAAGTTCATTTATTTGAAAGGAAAACAGGAAATAGAAGACGATTTAGACTCAGTATATGGTGAAGTGCCCCCCTTGTATACAACCGTCAAGCATTGAATACAAACTTGGCCGTACCAGCAGTTTTGATGATGAACGTTATTGGCGTCCAAAAACTGTTTCAACTGTCGAAATTGTCGGTTTATTGCATGGAACTGAGATCCAAAATCATCGATTCAGGAGATTGCTGAGGCTTTGGAGATACCGAATTAACGGGTGCACACGATATTACATGAAGATTTGGGTACGAGAAAATTATTCGCATAAGACCAACATTTCGCTGTCAGGCAGGATGAACCATTCAACATAGTCGATGATAATCAAAATGTTCATTCACCCGACCAAATCGAAGTGAGAATAGTAATATTCAAGCTGAAATCCAACAAGGCTGCTGGACCTGACGGCTTACCGCTCGATCTTTTCAATGCAGTTGGTGATGAAGAGCGTACACCAATTCATCTCTAAGATTTGGTCAGACGATTTGTGTGAACGCCTGAAACCTTTTATCAACAGACTAATTGGCCCCTATAAGTGCGGTTTCGGGACAGGAAAGTCCACTATCAATCAAATTTTTACACTTTGGCAGATCCTGGAGAAAACCCAAGAAGTCCAAATTGATGTTGACTATCTCAAGGCCGCCTATGAGAGCATCTATAGAGAGGAGCTTTACAGAGCCATATCTAGTTTTGGCATCCCTGCCAAACTGTACAAGATGACGATGGAGAACGCTCGCTGCTTCATCAAGGTCGGTTATAACCTCACCGAGACCTTTGATGTCAAAAAAGGTTTTAGATAAGGTGACGCACTGTCATGTGACTTCTTTAATATGATACTTGAACGGATTGTGCGGAACTCACAAGCGTAACACCAGAGGCACAATCTATCAAAAGTCCGTACAACTGCGGACGACATTGACATAATTGGAACTCAGCGGGCTGTCACCGGTGCGTTGGCAAGCATTGAAGCAGAAGCGGCCAAAATGGGTTTAGCGATATACGAGGGCAAAACCAAGTATATGCTGTCAACAAGAAGGGACAATCAACACCGACGAATTGCACAGAATGTCACAGTGGGCAGCTGCAACTTCGAAGTAGAAAGGCACTTTGTCTACGAGTACTTCGGCTCTGCTATTAATTCTGGCAATGATACCAGCGCAGAAATCAAGCGAAGAATAACTCTTGCCAATCGCTGTTTTTGTTTGGGCTTATAAGGCAAGTCAACAGTAAAGCCCTATCTCGAACAACTAAGGAGACTCTGTATAAGACTCTGGTCATCCCAGTCCTACTTTACTGAAACATGGACTTTGTTGAAAGCGGAAGAGATAAATTTGTCGTAAGACTTTCGATTTTAAAGGCGAAGATTCATTCACAGCGACATCGCCCTAACAAAAAAACGGTATATTAGACGTTTGGTATAGCTAGAATATGTGGGGCAAATGAACACCAATGCTCCGCCCCAAAGAGTTTTTGAATCTAACCCAAAGGGCGTCGCAGTAAAGAGTCTCCTCGCCGTAGGTGGCGCGCACAAATTTAAGGGGACCTCAGCCAACTTGGAGTGCGCAACTGGAGGCAATTAGCTAAACACCGAGCTAAATGGAGAGGCTTGTTGGTTGAGGTCCAGGTTCACCCCGAACCTTAGCGCCACTTAAGTAAAGTAAATATGTTAGTTTTGAGAAAGTATGGTATAGCTCTTCGTGAAACAATTACTCTTCAAAATTATTAAATCTGTAGAAATCGTTCATAAGTTTTTCGAGGAATTAAAATCTTAGGTGGCACCGACAGACTTCGTCATCACCAGAACCTACGCAGAGGTCACTTTCACTCAGCTTTAAATTATTCATATGATACTGCAGAGTATTATCTGTAATCACTATAGAATGCTCCTATTATTTTATTTTTTCAGTTAAATCTGGTTTTGGTTTAGTTCTACAGTGGACATAATTTCCTTGCTATTGCACAGGTACAAAGTTTTTGCGTATTTGAGGTACAAATCTCATGCTTCAGTTTACAACACGGGATCTTCACTTAGTGAACCGCTTGGCATATGTATAGACCCAAGTTTTTCATTGCCAGCTCTTTTTCATTTCTTGATACGTCCTCATTCTCGATGAACCAGCAAAGCTTTACCTATTGCAGCGTTCCATGAAGCCTATGCTCTTCGCGGTAGCACTTCTCTAGTTCGATTTCGCTTCTATAAGTCAAACCTTAGAGCTCATATAACTGGAAAAATTGTTAGCTCTGTTGGATGATTGATTTGCCTATGACGTCGGTAATAAAAAAAAATAAATAAAAAAAATACTGTGAATCAAAAGTAAAGTCAAAAAATTACAAAAATCTCCCCAGTTATCTGCACCCCACTCCCGGAGAATCTCTGAAGCATAAAAGACAACTGAGCTTCAACCCACTATACCAAATCTTTCTCTCTCTCTATCTAACATTTCCAAAACCCGCACATGTTAAGGGTATTCATAATCGCTTGTGTGCGCAAATTATTAAAAATAATCCTCAGAGCTCGTGGATTCGAAACGTTCCATACCCCAGGCAGGACCAGATTTTTGGGATATTTGTAGGTTGTTGCTCGCCTGGAAAACGCTACTATGATCCGAAAAAAGAAATATTTTGGATAAGGTCAACGAGTCGGAAAAGAAAACCTCACCTAGCCTAGTCGATATTGGACCCTTCAGCGTTTACTTAAAAAAAAATCCATTTTCTAATTCTGCTCCATTGTTTTTACATTTTTATAGGATCTGAGTATGCCCCGTGGTAAGCGACAGCTGTCTGATAAAGATACATATCTCCAGATTCCTCTTAATGTTCTTTGTGAGTCTTTCATTTGTTAGCATTCTCCTAAGCCATTCTACATTCACTCTCACTGATGGTGAAGAGCATAACTTATCCAGATCACCCCTACAATAGGTTTATTAAGAAAATTCTTAAACCTAAACAATCGTTAGTGTTTGTATAAGTTGAAAAACGAAAACAGAAAAGAAAATCGCCAAGAACCCGTACCATCCCACAACAAAAGCACTGACCATGCTACAAACTTCACCCGCAGCTCCGAGCAAATTTGCTCCGTCTAATTGAGTTTGTGTGCATTTCAGTCGGCGCGAGGTCCTTTCGTTTGTCGAAATCTTCTGGAATGTCTATGCAAACATTTTTAAAACCGTTAAACACCCAGTTATGAGGTCATTCGGGTGTATAACGACTAACGGCCGGTAATAAAAATTCACTGTCTGCTTTCGCAGAGCATGTCCCGCACAATTAGAAGGACTTTATTGTCAGTTGTGTGTTGTGTCGGTGTGTACTTTAATGGGCCACTCAATTGGTGGCAGAGGACTGCCTGCCGTCATAAAAACCGAGGGGTGTAGGCAAAAATCTTGCAGCTAATAATGAAATTATGAAAATTAAATGACAGAAAACACGTTGAAAATATACACATAAAATGGTGAAAGTTTTTCGAGCGAACAATGTGTATACAGAAGGGTATGAAAGTAAGTGGACAACATGATAATGATTTGCTTAGAATGTGACGGGCTTTACTAGCACTAGTTTTGGAAAGCTTCAGCTACAGACGAAATCGATTTGTATCTTTTTGAACAGAAAGCAATTGGACAGAATGGTCTTAATCCACACTAATCTACCTGAAAGCAGAAGGGCTATCTGCAACCTCACTCAAAAGCACAGTAGAGTTCTACCTAAAGGGACAGATCACATGAAGTCGATGCAAGCATTTGAAAGGAGATTCACTACAAGAATTCCTGACAGTATATACTGGAAGAACCGAAGAACCATTAAGAAGAAGGAGTTGGCGTTCTATACCGACAGTTCTAAGATGGACGTTGCCACGGGAGCCGGAGTTTATTGTGAAGCCCTAGGAGTAAACCACTCCTTTAGAATAAAAGACGACTGCGGCGTCTTTCAGACCGAAGTCACAGCCATCATACAAGCTGGTGAAACTATACGCGAGAGTCAGACAGCCAGGCAGCCGCTAAGGCTCTGAACTCTGCTGCAATTAGGTCGAGACTTGTGAGGACCTGCTAATCACTTTTAAACGAAGTAATCAGAGCAAATGTGGTCACCCTCTCCTGGGTACCAGGGCACATGGATATCGAAGAAAACGAAAGGGCTAACGAGCTTGCTAGAAAGGACTCGGCGCTGCACTTGTCATGGGACCTCCCTTTGTAGTAACCCCAATGAGTTCCTTACGTAAGAAAATAGAAGATGGAGCCACCGGTCATCTGGGCGCTATGGCCCGCCTTCAGCAAGAAGAAATCAACCTCACTGGTGAAACTTTGTCGTTATAACGCACGGGTCGTTTCTGGCATAATTACTGGTCATTGTGCCATTGGTATCCACGCGGAGCGACTCGCTGTGTTGCATAATAATAATAGAAGTTGCAGGGACGAAGAAGAAATTGAATCTTTTCGTCACCTGCTGTGTGAGTGTACTGCCCCTTCCATTAGAAGAATGAGAACTCTTGATAGTTACATCTTCTCGGAGTTGGAGGACTTAGGCAATGTAGAGCTGACGGACCTCCTGAGATTCATATCACTATCTGGGTGGTTCTAACAGCGGACTATCTTTACAGCGTTTCCTGGGTTAAATAATTTGGGCACAATGGACCCGAACTGTTGATCAAAGTGAGCAATGACTCTTTTTTTACAAGGCACCCATCTACCTAACCTGGTAGTTACATCTTCTCGGAGTTGGAGGACTTAGGCAATGTAGAGCTGACGGACCTCCTGAGATTCATATCACTATCTGGGTGGTTCTAACAGCGGACTATCTTTACAGCGTTTCCTGGGTTAAATAATTTGGGCACAATGGACCCGAACTGTTGATCAAAGTGAGCAATGACTCTTTTTTTACAAGGCACCCATCTACCTAACCTAACCTAAAGGCACCGTCCAAAATGTGATACAAAATTCACATCTTGGGGCTTGCTAAACAAAAGTTTTACGGTTTTGGGTACACATAACTACTACAGACTAAAAGGACTTAAGAAGTCATTTTGTAGACGTTCCAAGCAAACGCGTAGTAGGGATTGGAATGATGATTCTTGCATCACCAGAAGTATCCCTAGCAGAGAAGTCTGCTAAAGCAACTCGATCCTGAGGAAATCCGTAAAAGAGATTTAAATTGATTGATCTCACTCTAGCTTGCGATCAATCTCTCAGTTCAGCACCCGCACCACTACAGTGTTTTTCAAGCAGAAATGGAAGTGATATTGAAATTTACGCCGACAGCCAGGATGTTATTA
The DNA here is from genome assembly GCA_945910035.1 of Brachypalpus laphriformis. Lineage (NCBI taxonomy): Eukaryota > Metazoa > Arthropoda > Insecta > Diptera > Syrphidae > Brachypalpus > Brachypalpus laphriformis. The sequence goes on from OX246755.1 coordinate 147,258,725, forward strand.
TGGCGCTGGAAGCATCAATTTTAAGATACTCGTACAAGTTAATAGAGAATTGTAGCGAATCGCTTACCTTGTGCTAGATACATGGCCACACACGCTTATCGGACAGCACGTACTCTAAAAAATCAGTCAGACAAGGCTCACAACAGGAACTGTCATTTGTTTTAGATAGTCCCTTGAATCCACTGGGGGAAAGGCATACAAACTTGAATTATATGTCAATACTCAGGGAAATAGAAGGTGGTACGACACCTTCACTTCTGTTGTAAGAAGGGACCGTGTAAGGTCTAAGAGCATTATCATGGAGCATACTCAACTAGCTAAGGTGCAAAGATCTGCATGCATTTGCATCAGTGGGGCACTGAGAACTACTCCCTCCGCGGCACTGGACAACTTGTTCAACCTGCTACCTTTAGATATTTTCGGCAAACAGATGGCTGCTTGTGCGGCCATCCGCTTTAAAGCCTCCCCTCAGTGGTCTAGCTATCGTCTTGGCCACTCCTCGATCCTTGATCTTCTCAACTTTAAACACGAAAGCAAGGACTACACCCCGCCGATACTGAGATTTGACCGTAACTTCCGCACGAGCATCCCTAACCGGGATGTATGGGTCATTTCCCCTGTAGATGGTAGTTCGGTTCACTTCCTTACAGATGGCTCTAAGACGAAGGGTGGGGTGGGTTGTGGTGTTTTCTCCGAGCAGCTCAAACTGAGCATCTCTTTCCGCCTCACGATCATTGTAGCGTTTTCCAGGGGAAAATCATGGCGATTAAGGAAGCCCTGCCGTGACTAAAGTGTAATGCACTATCTGTCAGGGATGTAACCATTTTCACTGAGCGGCAATCAAGTTCCTGGAATCGTTTTCCTTCACTTAAACGGCCGCCTTAAACGGTCGTTTATCTCTTATGGAGATGACGGAGGAGTTCAACATTTACCTATGCTGAGTGCCGGGCCACAGGGACATTCCAGGAAACTGCAGGGCTGACGACCTCACCAGACAGGGTACCACTCTAAGGATTTTGCCTGACAGGCAAGACCTGGGTATGCCCCTCGGTACTTGTAAGTATCTACTAAAGCTGAACGCTATTAGCACGAACAACCGCAGATGGGTAAACGGCTCTACGTGTCACATTTCGAGACAGATCTGGCCTTAGCTGGATCAAAAACGTAGCGCCGATCTGGTCAAGTTAAAGCGTACACAAATCAGCTGTGTTGTCAGTGCTCTCACTGGACACTGTCTTATAGCCCAACACGCCAAAAGACTTGGTCTCTTCTCAAATAGCTTCTGCAGAAGCTGTAGGGACGAGGAGGAGGAGGAAACCATCCTTCACCTCCTATGCACTTGTCCAGCCCTATCTAGGGTCCCCCTCCCTTGACGACCTCGGCGATCTGGCATCGTTGGACGTCATGAGCATCCATCGCTTTGTCCAAAGCTCCGGTTGGTTTTGTTAGGCCCAATGGTTTGATCCATGGTATCACAAAGGACCTTAACTGGTCTAAGTGTGTCCACTCTCGTGTGGACAGCCAACCTAACCTAACCTAACTTTCCATATCCATGTTAAGGTCGGATACCTTTCAGACCAAACTGGTACATATCTAAAAAGCCAATCCAATCAATTGCGAAAGCCATAACACTGGTAGTATGTTCATCATAGAAATTGGTCGCTCTGTTAGATGATTGTTATGCCTATTACATCAGTTGGTCGGGAAACAAATACTGTGAATCAGAAGCAAAGACAAATTAACAAAATCTCATCAGTTATCTAGACACCACCCCCGGACTTTTTTTTTTATGAAACTTAATATCTGAGTTTCAAACCATTAATCCAATCTTTCTCTCTCTCTCTCTCTGCCTATCCCTTCCAATGCCGTACTGTATGTAAAATATCTCACGCGGAGGCGATGTGAATTGGCCACTGAGATTGTGCGGTTTGACCCCGTTAGACTTCTTCTTGCGCGGTTTTCTTTAGTCACAAGTCTATGCCAATAAACCAAAAACACCACTGCCCTGAAAGCCAACATAATCAATGCCATTGGTCCAATTCAGCCTGGGGCCTAATTTTGTATTGCGTTTCTATAACAAATGTATACAAACTCAATTAGCAAGTAATTTAAGTGACGTTTGATAGATGTTTTGACAATCTAACTTTCCGAAATCTGAGAACCATACAAAATACCCATTCATTTTAGAATCGGATTACACTTTCGAATGGCAATCCGAATCCGAAAGCAATACAAAATAAGGCCCCTGATTTATGCGCCAGAGTTATGGAAAATTGGACGTTTCGGATGCGCGCCACCCAGCGAAGCCGCGGCGGACATTTGAATGATGTTATATTCCAAACATACAAGGGCCTTCTAAATAAATAAAAAAAATTCAATGATATCTCACTCACAGTTTGTTTTATTCAAATTTAAAGATAGGAAATGCTTAATGGAAAACCTTGTATACTAAGCCACTAAATTTGTTAAAAATGTTGCAAAAAATGCTAATTAATACCATCCACTGAACCTAATTTGTATCTCATTGCTACGCTAGTCACGAATTCTCACCTCTCCGCATCGTGGCATCTAATAAATCTTATGACATAAATTAACAAACAAATTTGTCAAAATATAAAACAAAAGCTTCGATGTGACATTCCTTAAATAATTATCAACGAAATTAAATATTTATATTCATTTGTGTTGCAATAGATACTCAACGAACGTGTGTACTGCCCTTTTATCGGGTCAAAGTTCATTGCTAATGGCGTTGATAAACAGCAAACAAACAGAAACCAATTGCATTTCAATAAAACGATAACACGGTCGCTGCACGCAGGATATATCTAGCAGAAAATTAAATTTCCGCTCAACATAGCACACCTCTTCCTTCAATATTGATTTCAGCTCTCTGTATCTGTATCGGTAGCGAAGCAATTTATATTTGCATACTCGTATTTTTTTTGTCATTTGTTTCCCCAGTGATACGAGTATGTATTGCATGCCAATGAGTTAATAAATATAAAATAAGAACGAATGACATTAATTAAAAACTGCAGGGCGCAGTTAAATAAAATAAATCAGTCAATATTTATATACAAGATGAACCTTATAACATTTTATATTACTTTTAGTCTTATCAATAAGTTAATTAAAATTTTCTAAACGATCAAATAGAATTTAATAACGCAGGTATTTTAATTGCTTATCATGTAAATAAATTTCAGTTTAAGGTCTGTTTGCGGATTTATTTATTTAACAGGTAGGGCGAAAGTAATGTCACAATGTGAATGTGCCATAACTTTTGCAAATCGCGTCAAATGTCATTGTGATTTGACACATATGCTGTAGATAGATAGAAAATTAGTTAACAATAAACAATGAAGCGATACACACTTGAAGAACGCGGAATTATTGTTACTGCTTATTTGACCAATTTCCGGTCTGTTGCTTTAACGCAGCGTGAATTTCGTCGTCGTATTCCTCGTCGTCCTGCACAATATGCGCGATTAATTAAGCGTTTTGCTGAACGTTTCGTGCAAACTGGGTCCACTATGGATGTCACAAGAAGTGGCCGGAACCGGATTGCTCGTTCAGCCGAGAATATCACTGCTGTGGCCGAGGAAATCAGAGAGAGCCCACAAACAGATGCTAAACGAGTTTTTTTTTTTTTTTTTTGCCGCGAGTTGCTGAATTGGGCATTGAGCATTGCCCCCGGTTCTCGAAAACTCTCTCCCACCCACTCCTACTCCTGTTTTGTACGGTCAATTGTATGTACATGATAATTTCTCTTTAGATTTACTTGCAGTCTTGCTATTTTGTCAGCCAACTGAACCAACAAATTTGTGGGAGGATCTTAGGGAAGGTATGTGTGAAGACGTATTACATCAAGTACGTTCCGAACAAGGAAACAACAAGCTCCCATTCCGAGATAACATCTTCAATCAAGGCTTATCTCTAATCATGGACATCATCTTTATGGTGAGTGATAAGCGTCTTCATGAACTTGGACTTCCAGAGCCAAAGAGGATTTATCAAAGAAACTTACTGCACCAATACGCACGAGAAATTAGATACGATAAGCACAAATTAATACAATACGTGCAAGAAAAATCTACCAAAACTGAATTCATATCAGAAAATTGCTTGCAGCCAAATGTCAGAAAGCGAAAAACTACTTCTGCAAACTGTAAAACGGCGACGAAGATCAACATCCCGCTGTCAGGCAGAATGAACCATTCAACATAGACGATGATAGTCAAAATTTCCGTCCACCTGACCAAAACGAAGTGAGGATAGCAATATCCAAGCTAAAATCCGACAAGGTTGCTTGACCTGACGGCTTACCGGCCGAACTTTTCAAGGCAGCTGGGGATGAATTGGTAGAGTGCATAGAGTGCATATCACTAAGATTTGGTCAGACGAGTGTATGCCTGATGAACCCCAAGGCTAGTAGAACAGTGTAAAAAAGAACTCGCCTCGCTTGGTCACCGGCTAAGGATCTGTCTCCTTTGGGTTCCGGGTCACAGCAACATTGAGGGGAATGAGCAAGGTGATGAACTCGCGCGGCAAGGATCTGCCCTTGATGCTTCCCTAGCAAAGGAGGTAAACATCCCGTTGGGGGTCCTTAAGGGAGGCATCTTCGCGCACTATCTTCTAAAGGCGGATAGTAGATGGCAGGGGGTGCGGAATTGTGTCAACTCCAGGCAGATGTGGCCCAAATACTCCCGGAAAAGAACGCAAGATCTACTAAATATAAACCGTGCAGATATCGCAAAAATTCTGGCAGTTAGTACTGGCTACTGGCCCATCGGGGTTCATGCGGCCAGAATAGGCATTGCATAGGATGGTTTCCTCCTCCTCCTCATCCCTACAGCACCTGCAGAAGTCGTTGGAGAAGATACCAAGTCTTCTAGCGTGTTGGCCTATAAGACAGTGTCCAGTGAGAACACCGACAACGCAGCTGATTTGTGTACGCTTTAACTTGATCAGATCGGCACTACGTTTCTGATCCAGCTCAGGCCAGATCTGTCTTGAAATGTGACACGTTGAGCCGTTTCCCCATCTGAGGTTGGTCGTGCTAATAGCGTTCAGCTTTAGTAGATACTTACATGTAGCGAGGGGCATACCCTTTGCCTTTCAGGCAAAATCCTTAGAGTGGTACCCTGTCTGGCGAGGTCGTCAGCCCTGCAGTTACCTGGAATGTCCCTTGTGCCCAGCACCCAGCATAGGTGAATGTTGAACTGCTCCGTCATCTCCATAAGAGATAAACGACAGTTTAAGGCGGCCGTTGAAGTGAAGGAGAACGAATCCAGGGACTTAATTGCCGCTTGGCTGTCAGTGAAAATGCTAATAACCCTGACAGATAATACATTACATTTCAGCCAGGACAGGTCTTCCTTAATCGCCATGATTTCCGCCTGGAAAACGCTACAATGATCAGGGAGGCGGAAAGAGATGCTCAGATTGAGCTGTTCGGAGAAAACACCACAACCCACCCCACCCTCCGTATTAGATCCATCTGTAAAGAAGTGAACCGAACTACCACCGACAGGGGAGGAAGTGCCCCATACATCCCGGTTAGGGATGCTCGTACGGAAGTTACGGTCAAATCTCAGTTTCGGCGGGGTATAGTCCGTGTTTTCGTGTTTGAAGTTGAGAAGATCAAGGATCGAGGAGTGGCCAAAGCGATAGCTAGACCACTGAGAGGAAGCTTTTAGGCGGATGGCCGCACAGACAGCCATCTGTTTGCCGAAAATATATAAAGGTAGTAGGTTGAACAAAATGTCCAGCGGCGCGGAGGGAGTAGTTCTCAGTGCACCACTGATGCAGATGCATGCAGATCTTTGCACCTTCGCTAGTTGAGTGAGGTGGATCGCCCTGTCAAGAGCCGGCCACCATACGATCACGCCATATAGTAGTATAGGCCTGATAACAGACACGTATAGCCAATGCGTGTTTTGAGGTTTGATACCCCAGCTCCTACCTATAGCCTTTTTACAGGAATAGAGAGCAACATTAGCTTTCTTGACGCGCTCTAGTAGATTGGCCTTCCAGTTTAATTTCCTATCCAAAATAAGACCCAGATATTGTGCGTTTTCAGAGAAGGTGAGACTGGTGCCATTTATCATAGGAGGGTCTATGAGGGGAACTTTATATTTCCTTGTGAAGAGAACGAGTTCCGTAGCGGATATTAGCATTGGGGATATTATCAGTTTCCTCAATGTGGTTGGATTTGAATAATCCTCACTCGTTTTTCTTTTTCCTTTTTTCACTAGCAGTTAACGTCATTTTTATATCCGATAGGTCACTTGAGTTGTGGTATTAAAACGGCGCTTCTGTGCTAATTAAGTGTCGGCATAGTTTTGCTGACACAACCACTTCTACCTACCTAAGCATTCAGAACTAAATTCATAAAATTCAAAAATTACATAAACTTTACTAGCTTCATGATGAAATTGGTTATGACTAACGGAAAATCAGATTTATATAAATAGTGCTTCATATCATTAGCACAAAAAATAAGATCTAATGTTCGACCTAAACAATTTTTGGAGTGGTTTATTTGAAATAAACCTAGCGAGGCTAGAGAGAAAGCATAGGCTCACACCTAGGTGTAAAATTATTTATTTAGCTTAATACAATCGGAAAGGGACATACATATATAAGTGTAGTAAAAAGAAATCTATTATTTTTGTATGAAGTTGAAGGCGTTATTAGCATAGTTAGAATGATCCGATTTAGGTCAAATATGCGCCGTTATGCCTCTCTTATAGAAGCCTTCGTCCCTATTGCCAAAAAACTGGGACAGTCGATTTTTCACAAGCCTCTCCTGAGGCGAATTTTTTACTAGTAAAATCGTTCGCCATGGACAGGAACAGGTAGTAATTACTTAGTACCAGGACCGGACTATAAGGTGGATGCATAAGAACCTCCCAACCAAGCTCTCGCTATCGATGTGTGTGGCCTAACGTTGTCCTGATGGAACACAGTTCCTCTCCTATTGGTCAAAGCTGGCCGCTTCTGGGCGATTGCTTTCTTCAGACGGTTCAATTGTTGACAGTACAGGCCCGAATTAAAAGTTTTGCCATAGGGGAGCAGCTCATAGTAAATGATTCCCTGCCAATCCCACCAAACACACAGCAAAACCTTCCTGGTCGTCATTCGTGACTTGGCCGCCATGGGCGCCGGCTCAGCGCGATTCGACCACGACCATTTTCGCTTTAAGTTGTCGTAACCGTAAGTGATCCACTTTTCATCACCAGTCACTATTGCGATTCGGGAGCGATTCGCAGATGGAAATTCGGTATATGAGGTTTTCTTGCGTTAACTCGTGTGGCACCCATACAACGAGCTTCTTTTTGTATCCAGCCTTATTCAAATGGTGTTTGGAACCATGTGCAATGCTTAGCTCCTGAGCAATCGAAACAGTGCTTATATGACGATTTCCACGATTTTATTGACATTTTCGACAGTTGGCCTTCGAGAGCGTGGTGCGTCTTTGACATCGAAATTATCGGAACGGAATCGATGAAACCAAAACTATGCGTGATTGGCTGTTACAGTATCAGGACATTTTCAGCCGCCTGGCTTGCGTTTTCGCATTTATCGATGAAAAACTGTAAGATATGGCGATGGCGTATTTTTTTCTCTCTGGACACCAGTCCATCTTTGACGCGCTCAAACAAAACTGAATCAACCAATCACAAAACTGTCAGAGAAGTTTTTTTTTTGTACGTAATGCCATCTTTATAACGCCATTAAGTGTACGTCCGATAAGACGACAGGAGATACAAATTACTAAAGCCATCTGTCTTCAAATACGGAAGGCTGTATTCCAAAACAGCATGTGTTGAAAGATGATTGACCTTAAGAGACTAATCTATGAAAATCTGTTCGTTGGTAACCGCATCACTTGAGAACGGCTAGACCGATTTGGCTCATTTTTTTTTATGTTTGTAATAGTCCAAATAAGGTTTTTACGAAAAGATAAATTGGAAAAGTTGCCCGGAAAATTTAAAAGTTCCGGAAAAACTTACACACTGTTGGCCGGCACAAAACTGTTCTCTAACAGACTTAGCCCCAGGCGCCTGCCTGACATTTTATTTTGTATTTTTTTTTTTTTTTTTTTTGAAAGATCAGGAGCGTGCAGTTTGGGAAAAGTGTTGAAACCAGGAGGCAATCTTAGTCGCCTGCTGTTTGATGTTGTCCAGTAAACAGAAGTTTTGTCATTCTTCTTCTTGCCAGAAGGACAGGCGTAAAGGCGAGATTGCAGCATCTCCGCTGCTTTAGGAATAAATCTTCTGTAGAAGATCCCCACACCCAAAATTCTGGGGTGCATTTAAATGCCTATAGAGCATCGTAAGCTGTAATGGAAGCACTTACCAAGAAGTGATCGAATTGAAACACGAAAGTAGTATCGGTGCTTTCAAATAAGCAAAACACTAGTGAGTGAGCTGAAACTATCCAGTACCATAGTCGTACCAACAGCTCTGTATGAGACCAAGAACTATTGTATAAACGCTTAACTCAACTTCAAACCATAAACATTAAACATGTAAGCAAATAAAGAATGAAAAGTGAAACGAATTTGTATCAATTTAATAAAGATTCCTTTAAATTCACTTTAAAACGATTGTAATTTACCTTACATTGCTTTATACATTTTTAAACCGTTAATCAAAAGTTCATACAAAATAAAAATCATTAAAAAGAAAAAATACCTTCCACACGCAACACCTTCCTTCTTTTTCAAACTTTTTTCTTTTTTCTTTAAGAAGAAAAGAATAAGCCCTTCTTCTCCAACTTTGTAACGCTTAAAGAAAATGAAATTCATTTTCGTTCGATTGTTGTATTTTTTTCTTTTTGTGTAAGTCCCTGAGAAAGTTTTCAAATTTACGTTACACAATACAAATATTTTCGAATTGAGTAAATGCTTGGTTCTTACCCGTTGCTGTATTATTGTTGCAAAAGAAAAAGTTACGCAGTTTATGTATAGTTAGGTATTCGTTGAATTTTTTACGAAGTACCTAGTACTCGTACCTACATAACTGTTGCTGAGAGATGGTGTTTACCTACGAATGTACATGTATTTAATAAGAAAAACCACTGACCTCATACAATTTGGACGGTGGAAAAAGTATATACATATCTTATGCACAATAAAAGTGAAATTAAACCATTGAAATGGTGGTAATTGGTAGTTACCGCCATTGTGGTGTATTTGCAGGAAATGCTTTGTTTGCAGAGATAACAACAAAAGCCGGGTAATGACGATGAATATTTATTTCCCATGATTGGGATAAGTGATGACGAGAAGATATATAGAGCTAGCTGTTGTGAATTATGTGAGAACAAGATGAAAATGGTTCACATAAGGAATTAGCTTAAGTCAAATCGCTTAAAAAGTCATTAATTGAAAGAAGTAGGAGTTGATCGTATAGGACTTAGTGAAGCTATAGTAGAAAGTTACAAGAAAGGTTGATTGTAAGATTGATTTTCAATCACTATACACACATATTTACTTATTTATTTTATTTATTACTATGACATGCCTGCAGACAGCAAGATACAATATCTTATAAGTCAGTGATCAGCAAGAAAAAAATAAATCATAATTAAAAATCAGAAATGAGACCTACAGAATTAGCAAATGATATTAAACAACAAAAAAATATGGATGGCAAACGCCTAACAAAGGCCTCGTATGGGCAGCATCTCCCGATAGGTGTTGGTCCGCTAAGTAACGAGAAAGAGCCACTGCAGCCGAAAACCTAGCAGCTCTGTTAGTAAGCCCTACTCCCACCACCTCGTGGTGTCATCTGGGAATTTCTTCGGAAATTGCTAACGGGAGAGGACGAATGGCGAGCTTCCTGCGCCAAAAGACAGGATAAGTGTCGGTTGGTCTGTGGCCCAGCGAGCCGCAACCGTAAAACAAATTATTGCTCCGAAACGGAAACAATCGCCTCGGATATGGACGGATAATTTGTTGACGACCTTTGGCTATCGGACACGGACAACGATCGGATCCTGGAATGTTAAGACCCTCCTGGACTCACTCAAGGAAGGGCCTTATAACGCCAGATTCCTCCAATTGGAGCGCGAATTCGCAAGGTATAAAATAGACATCTTAGGGCTGAGCGAGATAAGATGGTACGATGCTGGGGAATACATCTCCCCAACAAAAAGCACTGTGATGCTCTACTCTGGTAAACCAGCTGGAAGTGCACGGAGTTCTGGCGTAGGACTCATGCTAACTCCAGCAGCACGTAGTAGCCTCATATCCTGGAAACCCCATAGTGACCGGATTTTGACGGCTAGGTTCCAGAGTAGAGTTAGAAAAATTACCATCATACAGTGTTATGCTCCGACTCTAGACGCGACTGAGGATGAAAAGGATAATTTTTATAGCCACTTAGGCGCCGCCTACAACCAAACGCCTAATGGGGACATCGTAATGGTAATGGGAGATCTCAATGCCAAGGTGGGTAGCGACAACACCATGCTTAAGCACGTGATGGGAGTTCGCGGCGTGGGAGACCGTAATGACAATGGTGAGCGGTTTGTGGACTTCTGCAATACCATCCGCCTAGTCATCGGAGGTACGCTTTTTAAGCATAACACCTGCCATAAGATCAGTTGGGTGTCTACTGATAGGCAACGAACATCCAACCAGATCGACCACATTGCGATCAGTCGCCGCTTTAGAAATTGTCTCGTGGATGTCCGAAACAGACGTGGAGCTGACGTCGGACAAGAACTATATCACCATCTTATGGTAGCTCATTTACGCCTTCGTACTGCATCCGTCAACAGCAACCGTTCAAACCTACTTAACATCACCAGGTTTAATATCGACAGGCTCAAGGTTCCGCAAGTGCGCCAACAGTTCAGGGACCATCTTGCCTTAGAAGCAGAAGCAATTAGCAGCATTGAGAACATGGATGACAACTGGAGCGCTGTGAAAAATGCTTTTGCGACTGGGGCACGCACTTATGTCGGTAAAAAGCAGAAACACCACCGCACATGGCTTTCTACAGACACCTGGAGACGGATCGATGAGCGTACAGCAATCAAGGCTCGGATTGCAGCGGCCTCAGCAGTAGAGAGAACCGAGCTTGAAGCCCAATACCATGCGAAGAAGAAAGAAGTGCAGCGTAGTGTGAGACGTGACAAACGTGAATATGTCAACTCACTGGCCTCAAGGGCTGAAGAAGCAGCGAGTAGGTGCGACAGTAGGACTGTTTACAACATCACTAAGGAGCTCATTGGTGGTCGAAACTCCAAACAACATCCAGTGAAGAGTCTAGACGGTAACCTTCTGATTTCGGATGACGATCAGCTCACTAGATGGAGAGAACATTTTGCTACATTGCTAAATCACTTAGACGACGGCGGTATGATCTTGAATTCGAATAAGCAGTTCGAAGCAACAAATTCCCGAATTCACACCGTACCTCCCAGTAAAACTGAAATAATAACAGCAATCAAGTCCCTCAAGAAAAACAAAGCGGTGGGTATTGATGGCATCCCTGCCGAGCTATTTCAAGCGGCGCCAAATACATCGGCAGATTTGCTGCATCCGATAATACGGAGAGCTTGGGATAGTGAACAATTTCCACAGGAGTGGAAAAGGGGGACGATCATTAAGCTTCCAAAGAAGGGTAACTTGATGGAGTGCGGTAACTGGAGACGTATATGTGTTCTTCCAGCTGTAGCCAAAATAATAGCTAGAATAATTCTGGAACGGATTAAAGAACATTTAGACTCAACTCTCGACGTCGAACAGGCAGGCTTTCGCGCTGGATCCTCCTGCATCGACCACATAAACACCTTACGGATCATTATCGAACAATGCGTTGAGTATAGGTCTCAGCTACATTTACTGTTTATCGACTTCGAGAAGGCTTTCGACAGCTTGAATCGAGATGCTATCTGGTTGGCCTTGCGCAGGAGAGGCATTCCAGAAAAGCTAATAGCTATTATCAAGGCTACATATGAGGGCGACAAGTGTCACGTCGTGCACAATGGTAAGGTGTCGGAGGACTTTGAAGTCCAAAGTGGAGTCCTTCAATGGTGCATACTGTCCCCACTATTGTTCTTGGTGGTTATCAGCGATGTACTCCATGCAGCATTGACGGAAGGCAACTATGGAATTCGTTGGACTATGACATCTTACCTTATACACCTAGATTACGCTGACGATGTTTGTCTACTTTCACATCGGATAATGGATCTTCATTTGATGACCCAAAATCTGGAAGCGGAGGCAAACAAAGTGGGGCTAAAAATAAACACAGCCAAAACAAAAGTACTTCCAATACCCGCGCTCAACTTAACATTGCCGGAAAGCAAGTCGAGAAAGTTGATAACTTTCTATATTTAGGAAGTGTCGTCTCGGCTAACCGCGGTGGCACCGACCTGGATGTGTGCAGCAGAATCGGGAAGGTTAAAGCTGCGTTCGGAATGCTGTCCAAAATCTGGAGAAGCAATGTTATTAGCTTAAGAACCAAGCTACGACTGATCCGCTCCAACGTAGAATCAGTGCTGCTTTATGGGTGCAGTACCTGGAAGGTGGACACCATTAACACACGCAAGCTGCAAGTCTTCGTAAACAAATGCTTAAGAATCATCTTGAGGATTTTTTGGCCGAACCGCATCTCCAACGAACAACTTTATCTGAGAACGGGCCAAGAACCTATAAGCATTACTATACGAAGAAGAAAGTGGCAATGGATTGGACACACCCTACGGCGCGAAGACAACTCCATTTCGAAATACGCCATGCAGTGGAATCCGCTCACCCAGGCAGGCAGAATAGCGAGACGCCCTAGGCAAACGTGGCGCAGAACAGTTGAAGAGGAATCGAGCTCTTTAGGAATGAGTTGGAGGCAGCTCAAACGCGCTGCAGAACTCCGAACACGATGGCGCGCAGGAGTGGTTGACGCCCTATGCCCCCCGAGGGGTTAAAGGATATAAGTAAACAAATTTAAGCAAAAGTTACATAAAAATTAAGAAGCAAAGGTAAATAAAATTTTTTTGTGACGTATATATTATATATAGTAAGCTCTCTTTTAAAACTTGTTGCCCATTCTTCTAATATGTCGCTGTAATATATTCCATAAATGGATTGCAAACACAAAAAAATTGATGCAGAAGTGGGGGATGAATACGTTGGGTGTATCAACTGACTAGATTTGTGAGAGGAGCCTTATTTTTTCGTAGAGATACGAGTAGGGCGGTTGATGTGATAATAGATCGCAAAGAAGGGCTAATGATCGGAGCTGAAGGAGACTGTCAAATGTTATATCAAACAAGCGCCGAGAAAAGTTTGACACCCGGTCATATCTGCGTAATCCGAAAACATACCTAGTTGTGCTGTTAAATGCTACCGTAATTACAGAAATAGAAAATTGCGCAACCATATGCAAGAAGAATTGGAATAACACAAGTTTTTGCCAACATAAGGCGAGTTTTGACGGGGATGTACGCTTGTGAAACCCAAGGAGTATAAAGTATCCCATATGTTTTGCCAAGTATTGAATTTATATGATTGTCCCATGTTAGCTTACGATTCATAATCTTATCGGGGTTTTTTTAGCGGTTTCAACATACTCAATGGGATCAGAGTTCAGTACAATAAAAGGAAAGTATTTGAAACTATCAGATACTTTGATATTTTAGGGTTCAACAAAAGACCATTTCTTTGAGACCAACGGGCAATGCTGTCGAGATCCTCATTAACACAGTCGACACAGTGCTCAATCATACCATGTGGACAGCTCATGTATATATGGACGTCGTCATCGGCATGCATGTGAACAGTATTTAGTAACCGAAGGGAGGTCGTTAATATATAGCGAAAATAAAAGTGGACCTAAAATTGATCTATCCTGGATAAGAAATTGAACTGGAAACTTAACATTGAGGAAAGAACCCCACAGGTGGATCAGGAGAAATGCAGTGAAGTGGGAGGGTTATGATCCCTTATTTTCGGATCATAACCTCGCTGATAAAAGGAAGAAGAAGAAGAAAGAGTAAAAAAGTAGTGATTGGCATAATCGAATGATTTGAAGAATCGAGACTACTAAGTCGAGTGATAATCGAATGAACATTCGAGATATGAGTGCTATCTCAAGACATCGTCTTAAATCAATCGAATGATTTACTATACCTACTTCCTACGAAGCAGCCAGAACCAAGAACGAGCGCAAATGGTAAACATCTCGAATGGGTAAATATCTCGAGACATTCTCTTAAATCATTCAAATGATCTACTATACCTATTTCCTACGAAGCAGCGAGAATTAAGAACGAAAGCAAAGGGTAAACACAAATACTCGAATCTCATATCTCATATCTCATATCTCATATCTCATATCTCATCCCTCATGTCTCATCACTTATGTCTCATTACTCGTGTCTCAGTTCTATGTTTTCGAATTATCATTCGAGATATGAGTGTTATATGCATATGAGACCATCCCCAAGTGGTTGAACACACAAACAAAGTTCTCGATTCCACTCACATCACGATTCGAGATATGAGATGTGTTTTCGAGTAAAATAGTACTAGATTAATTTTAAAGGCGGGTAGAACAGAAACATAGCAGAATCGAGTTCATATGGAAGAGAAAACCGGTTGCTGCGCAACTACATCAACGTGCTAGCTACAGAAGCAGAAGAAGCTACATGGAGGTGCGACAGCAGGACCGTGTACAGAATCACCAAAGAGCTAACAGGTGGTCGCAGCTCCAGCCAACATCCAGTGAAAAGCCTAGAAGGCTCCTTGCTCATTTTGGATGAGGACCAGCTCAAGAGATCGAAAGAGCATTTTGCTATGCTTTTGAACCGCGTATTTGCTAGTGATATGCTCTCAAATCAGACTGAGATGCCCGAGGTGAGAAGTTCTCGAATACGCACCACGACTCCCAGTAATGATGAGATCATTACCGCGATCAAGGCACTCAAAACCAACAAGGCGGTAGGACTTGACGGTATTCCAGCAGATCTCTTACGAGCAGCGCCAACAACATCGGCTGAGCTTCTGCTTCCACTTATAGAGATAGCTTGGGAAGCTGAGAGCTTTCCTAAAGAGTGTAAAAAGGGAATGATCGTCAAGCTTCCTAAGAAATAAAATTTAATGGAGTGCGGAAACTGGAGGGGTATCTGCGTGCTGCCCGCTGTAGCTAAGATAATAGCTAAAATCATACTGGAGCGAATCAAACAACATCTTGAAGACACACTCGATGCCGAACAAGCAGGTTTCCGCTCTGGATACTCCTGTGCGAACCACATCAACACTCTGCGGATTATCATCGAACAGTGCGTTGAATATCGATCTCCACCTGCTGTTCATCAATTTTGAGAAGGCGTTCAATAGTGTCAACAGGGAGATTATTTGACGTGCCTTATGCAGAACAGGTATCCCCGATAAACTAATCGCTACTATCAAAGCTACATATGAAGGCTCCAAATGTCACGTTCTGCATAGGGGGAGGTTGTCTGAGAAATTTGAGATCCAAAGTGGGGTAAGACAGGGCTGTATCCTTTTACCATTATTATTCCTATTGGTGATTAGCGATGTGCTTCATGCAGCTTTGTCGACGAGAAACGGTGGAATTCGATGGACTCTTACATCTCAACTGAAACATATTGACTACGCTGACGATGTATGCTTTCTCTCTCACAGAATTATGGACCTCCACCAAATGACAGCAGATGTGAAGAGGGAGGCAGGCGTCGTCGGGCTGAAAATAAATACGGCAAAAACTAAAATTGGAAGCCTTGGAACCAACTCATCGGCTCAAATATGCATTGCTGGACAACCGATAGAAAGAGTAGAGGATTTCCAGTATCTTGCGAGTATTGTCTCGACCGATGGTGGAACCGAACTGGATATAGCCAACAGGATCGCCAAAGCAAAGTCCACGTTCGGGATGTTGTCCAAAATATGGCGAAGCAATGCAATCAGTTTGAACACCAAGATAAGACTGTTCCGCTTCAACGTTGAATCCATGCGGTTATGTGGTTGCAGCACGTGGAGAGTGACCACTACTATCACCAGAAAGCTGCAAACGTTCGTTAATAGGTGCCTGCGCAATGTATTAAGGATTTTCTGGCCCAATAGTATCTCTAACAAAGAACTTTACGAGAAAACCGGTCAGGAACCAATAGGCACAATCATCCAACGGCGGAAGTGGCAGTGGATTGGCCACACGTTCCGAAAGGGTGACAGTTCCATAGCGAACCATGCTATGCAATGGAACCCTTTAACTCGGGATGGCAGAAGATCTGTCAATCCGAGAAGAACATGGCGCAGAACAGTCGAGAAGGAGGCACGGCAGTTGGGGAAAAGCTGGGGAGAACTCAGACACATTGCCAGAAATCGTACACGATGGTGCGTAGGCGTAGTAGAGGCCCTAGGACGCACAAGGGGATACAGGCCCTAGGACGCACAAGGGGATACAGGACATAAATAAACTAAGTAAGTATCCCGCTTTGCACACTCAAGCTCGCTGCAAGGAATAAAGTCATTAGAGAGACGAACACTAGATGCACTTCCATGGAAACTTTTGCCACCACAAGGAAGCCATCCTTTGACAAAGCAAGGACTGAGAGAATTATTCGAAAAGACAGGAAATCTCTTTCTATCCTCGTGGGTATAATCAAGGGACACAAGACTCTGCGGTACTACATGAAGAAGCTACGCCTGAGGAAGGAGTAACTCTGTACAGGCTGTGGTGACGAGGGAGTTTTTGACGACACTACTCACTTCATGTGCCACTGTCCGGGTCTTAAACACTCCAGGAATAAGTTTTTAGGTTAATATTTTTCCCAGGATCTCGAGGAGTTTTCCAGTATTTCGATACTAAAGATGATAAACTTCATCAAATAATCACGGTGGTTTGTTTACAGAAACGAGATAAGTGATTGAGTTGAATAGTTTTTTTTTTTTGTCGGTTCCACTGGGTTTCAATTGGTAAGGGATTACTTTTTGCCTTATGGGTATCACAATGAGCCAACACTGACCTGAGTGTTGCAAAGAGTTTCTCTCCCTGCCAGCCCACATACCTAACCTAACCTAACCTTGTTTACAAGATTGCTTTTCTCTTCGTAGGCATGTACTCCATAATACAAGTATAATTTTAAGGAACCCCGCAAAATAGCATCTCTTAAACTGCTGACTCCTGACTCCCACTTCGAACTGCTACTATCGAGAGAATTCTGGCCTTAATATGTTTCCATGAATATGTTTCTCGGACTAAGAACACGTCTTTCACAAAGACTTCAGTACCTGCAACAGTAACATCGCATCCAAAAAACGATTAGGTGTTCATTAAGACATTCCTTATTTGTCGGCAACTCCCTCTGAGTGTCTTTGAGTATATTACCAAAACGTCCGAGGGCTGCGAACTAAGACATCCTCTGTATACCTTAATTCCCAAAAGCTCCCCTATGACATTTTCACCCTAAACGAAACCAATCTTACTCAAGATTTTAACAGCAATGAATTGTTTACGTCCGATTTCAACGATTTTCGAGATGATGGTCTAGAGAAAGAGGATGATTCTACGGGTCGAGGCAGTACATAATCGCCTTGACTCGAAACTAGTTAACAATTCGCTCACATCTAATTTTGAGTACATTTGTGTCAAAATAACAATTTCACACCGCAACATTTTTATCCTTTGCTGCTACATTCGACCTAGCCACCCCATGCAGAGCTACCAGCTTGCCATAGACGCGTTCGATTCGTTGTTTGATATTGTTGACCCTCGCGATACCGTCTTAATTCGGGGGGGATATTCATTTTTCCGACCTCCAATGGGCTCCATCTGACGATCAGTCCCATTATACTGCAATAAACCCCTCTTCAGAAAAGGAAGTCCTTTTCATTGACTGTCTCTCAGATTCCAGCTCCAATGGGCTCCATCTGACGATCAGTCCCATTATACTGCAATAAATCCCTCTTCAGAAAAGGAAGTCCTTTTCATTGACTGTCTCTCAGATTCCAGCTTATATCAGTTAAGTGGTGTCACTAATAACCTAGGCAGACAACTTGATCTCGTTTTCTCGTCAGATGCCGGAAACTGCCTCGTTTCAGCGAGCAACCATCTCTTATCCAAATCGGATCATTACCACCCTCCTCTAGCTCTTACATTGTCTTACAATAACAATAAAAATGCTGTACAATCAGAGTACTCGTACAGCTTTAATTTTCACAAGGCAGACTACACAAAACTTAGTAACTTTTCAGCGCTATTAATTTCAACAGCATTTTTAACAGTACACACATTTCTTTCGATAATGTAGTTGGATTGTTTTACTCTGAAATTTTAAACTGTTTTATGCAATCCGTCCCATATATGCCTCCACATGCCCTTGGTATACTAAAGAATTACGTTCACTTCGCAACAGAAGAAATATGCTCTGGCGCATCTACCTCGAATTTCGCTCTGATTTTAAGTTCTCCAATTACTTTCTTGTTCATACGCAATTTTCCGAACTCTTTGATTTCCTTTATAACGAATATATTGACCGTATGCAATCTGACATTACCGCTGACCTCAAACGATTTTTTCATTTTATTAATACCAAAAAAAAGTCAGACATCTACCCTTCGACTCTGACATTCGCGAATACATCGTCGAGAGATCCTAAAATAATAGCAAATTTATTCGCTCATTTCTTTAGTCAATCGTTCTCCAACCACACATCAGAGCCCGACTATTCTTACTTCTCTTACATGAGAGATTGTCCCCAGACGTCTTTAACTTCAATTGATATAACAGTGGCTCTCGTAACAGAAAAGATCGAAAGACTTAAATGCGATTACTCCACTGGCCCGGACGGTATACCTGCCGAAGTATAAACGCCTTAGCTCTACCCCTTACGACTCTGTTCCAACTGTCTCTCTCTCAAAGCGTCTTTCCTATACGTTGGAAAAGCTCTTATATTATTCCCCTCCATAAAAAAGGTCCGAAAAACGAAATCTCGAACTATCGTCCTATAGCTAGACTCTTCTGCATACCTAAGCTATTCGAAAGTATTGTTTACGATGCAATGTTTTTCCATTGTAAGTCTTTATTTTCCCCTCGGTTTCTTAAAGGGAAGGTCTACAACCACAAACCTAACCCAATTCGTATCCAGCACCCTGTGCGCATTGGAAAATGGCAAGGAAGTCGATGTTGTTGCTACCGATTTCAGAAAAGCCTTCGATCAAATTTCGCACGCAATTGTATTTTTTAAACTCAAAGCTCTCGGCTTTCCGCCTGGGTATATAGCGTGGATCTAATCCTACCTTCATGAACGTAAATATGAAGTCCTTTTTAGATCCTTTGTATCCGATCCATTTATGGCCCCCCCTGGAGTCCCTCAAGGTATCCATCTTGATCCCCTGATTTTCATTTTGTCAATTAAAGATGTTGATGGCATAGTTAAATATTCCCGCCTATCAGTTTATGCGGACGACATGAAAATGTTTACACACATCTCCACACCCACTGACTCCCGTGCTCTTCAAACTTGAATAGCTTTTCTACCTCGTGTAATAAAAACTGTCTTGAGTTGAATGTCAACAAATGCCAAGCTATTACTTATTCCCGGAAGCGTCTTTCGACAGACCCTGGAACGTGTGCGATTTGCGACGAGCCTGTTCCCACTGTCACTTTTCTCCGTGATTTGGGCGTCATATGCGACAGTGAGCTTAATTTTCGTAGCCATATTGACAATATTATTAGCAGGGCTAATTCTGCGCTAAGTTATGTGAAACGTTGGTCCAAGGAATTCTCAAAACCTTACGCCACGCAATCGCTGTACTTCACATTTGTAAGACCAATTCTTAAATATGCCAGTCAAGTCTGGTCTCCATATAACAATACACATTCACATCGAATTGAGTGTGTCCAACGGAGGTTCATCCGTTTTGCTCTACGCGGACTCCCGTTGCCTGACAGATTCAACCTACCTCCTTATGAGCACCGGTTGAACTTGTTGAACAGTCGCTTGAAAAGCGTAAAAAAGTTGCCGATATACTATTTGAACATCAGCTATTAGCAGGCAACATTGATTGTCCTATGCTTCTCCAATCAATTTCACTCAGCACCAACCCACGTTCCCTGAGACCAGTACCTCTCTTCTGCCTCAAGTTTCACCGTACAAACTACGGCTGTAATGAGCCTATGTCTCGATTGCTTCGTTCTGCTAATGACTGTAAAAACCTTTGATATTTCCAGTGCAGTATAAACACCCTTTACTCCCGTTTCTCACTCAGGTCTTGATATTTGTAAATTTTAACTAGCTTTAAAGTACACATTGTAAATTAGATTTAAGTTCGTTACAGCTTGTATTAAGCTAATTAAAAATTAAATATTGAAATCCATACGGATACAACTTTAAATATCAATCTCAGATAGTTTTTGGTCATTTGGGCGAAGGTTTCCAAAACCTTTATTCATTAAGTTATATCTAAGTTCTTATATTTATACTCACGATAACTATGGGTCACCTAACAAGTCAGTGCAGTTTTTCATACAACCCTTACCTGAAAGTACAGAAAAAAGAAAATCAATTAGAAATTTAATTTAAAAAGGATATAAGAAAATTCTTAACACTAAAAACTAAACCGTTTCTCTCTAATTAGAATTTTATTAAATAAAAGCACTCAAAGTTTTGCAATTTCATTTAACCCGCACACTGATTACTATCGTTGTCACGAAATCTCTAAGGATACGTTCTGTTGGAAAAATTATTTTTGCGAATGCTGCAAAAGGGACCTTTCCAAATATGGAGAAAAAAAAATCAATTCATTCACATTCAAGCTGTTGCATAAAAATGACTTTCAATCTGTGTGTGTCGCGCGAGAGTCGTCCTTATTTCCATAACGAATTCGTTTTCATTGAAATCAGTCTGATGAAAATGACAAAATTCAAATCAGCAGAAGGACCAAGGACCAAATGCATAGAAAATGAAAACAAAAAAGTGTTACTTAATTGAAATCAAATTGTTGACTAGTTGACCAGTAATTGCTTAGTGCATCCTAGCTGTCCATATATGAGCGTCAATCCCTTGCCAGTGTGGTCCTCGTTAACATTTCCATTTGACACACCATCGCCACACCACCATCACTTACATCATCATCATCGTCCTGGTTGCCGTCAGCAATATTGGCGGAACAATATTTGTGCAGATTTCCATCAAGCGTTAAGTGCTGACGGGAAAAGGACTCGAAAGGGGATGAGAAGGGTTTGTATGATTTTTTTTTTCGTCCTGCAAACAATTGTGTAATTCTGGTGTTATATGTGAGGTTAGGACCATGTAAGTGCTTAATATTTGCAGTGTAGTACTAGTAGCTCAAGTGTACATCATTGGTTGGTTCCGTCTTGCAGCACTTCCGAGAGACTACAGATTGTTTGTTCTAACATAAGTGTCTGGTTCATTTGTGTTGTCTGGGTAAAGTTCTATGAAAAATCCTTGAAGATTTTTCGTGTGGTAAAACAACTTTAACGGAGTGCAAGATGGTTTAACTCATTTGCAACACTGTACTGTACTTGAAGAAACTATACAAAGTACTTGTAACAGAAAGACTAAACTTTTACAGATAGTTCCTGTTAAAGAGAAGCGGTGGCCAGCAGGAATTGGTAGAGGTTAGTACAAGATCGTTTTGGAACCACTTCAACTAATTAGATGAAAAGGAAACAAAGAGTGCACTCGTTTTACACAGTTTATAGACAATTTAGGAGGAGCTTTGGAATTGTTACACTTTTGAAGAACACATTCAAGGGTCTTTACACTTTGATAGAAGATATTTATTTGGGGAATCCTTGGAGTAGATGTGTAGGGGAGAAGGACTCCTCGTGTTGTTTGTTACTTCAAAATATAAGAGGACACTTGTAAGGATTATAAATCGAGCTGGAGTTTGGGTTACGTTGATTTAAAGCGGCAGTGGTAGCGTAGGTTGTTGAAGTAGGAGTATCACTGTGTGCCACGAGACAAATTTGATGGTGCCACGTTCAAAAGATTGGAAGGAGATCTCATTTAGAAAATGCTTTTCGTTGTCAGGAACAATTCGCTAAGATGCTTCTTAGTAGCACTACTGGCATATATCATGAAACACACAAACTTTGCATCGCAATTTAATAGACAATAGTAAACAACAGCATCATACGCTAATAGGTCCTAAGGACGACCCTCAAAACCACCACTTAATAGTCAAAGTGGGTACTTTTCAGTTAAAACGATGATCAGTGAGAATTTCATTATCAAGTTTACGTCTTAAAATTTTTTAATAAAGATGATGACTGCGTTAGTGTCTCGTCCGGACAATGGGCCTGCCACAGTATGAGTTGGATCGGTTGAAGCATCAGCCAGAAACTGGGGGGAACTAATTAATCCACTTCTCCATGTCGTCCATCGATCCATGGCTGAATAAGCTCTATGAGTCGGTGTATCCATTTACATTTCTCAGAGACTGCCCACAACTCTTGCTGTTTGTAACGGAATATGTAGGGTCGGCCGGTTGTACGCCAATTGAAAATAAAAAGGCCCCGTAGGCTACCGCACGGAACGCCACCAAAACCTGGATGGCCCCTGCGCACAACCAGCATCGACTTAAACCTTATGCCCCTCATGCCACCCTTATGACTTCAGGCCACAGGACTCCTAGAGCCAATCCGGGCAACAGGGACGGAAGGGTGGACGAGTCTTTGCAGCGGTAGGCACCCTTGCTCCCGCCAGTAACTAGCTCGTCGGATTGGGGGGGATCCTGCTGCTGGGACTGCGGTCAGTTGTTACATATTCCATGCCTAAGACTAAAAAAAGAGAAGAGGGACTCGAAACGTCTTGACGCCCTTCAATGCGCGTGTCGGCCATAGTGTGCCTTCACGGTGAGAGGGAGAACGGTAGGTGTTGGATGCTCTCCATGAGTGAACCCACCCCTGTGTCACCCCGAATCCTGTTCCGAGAGTCGGACCCGGTGAAACGCATCCATGGCTACCATGTACTCTGTGTTTTATTCTTGTTATTATCGCCGGTCCCATATCGTCTGCGGTGGCAACCTTGGCTTATTCTATACAACACCCATCTAGGAAACCAACCACAATATAAAAGTTTACCGCAACCGCAATATCTCACCAATGGATTTAACTGTTCCCAATATGACAGACTCAGCATCTTGGCTCTGAATCCATAAGTAGAAGTCACATCCCCTCGAACTGTGCGGCTCGGATGTAAGCTAAGGTAAAAAAAATGTTTCGGAGTTACCAAGAGGAAGGAAGATTCCTAACACGTTTTCTAGTGCTCTGTATTTTTCCAAATATTTCTGGTATTTCCCTGCCAGCGCTGCCTTGATTAGCCGTGTGTTTTGCTCATCTAACATTTTGAAGGAAGCCGGTGCTTATGTAAAAGCTCCACCCACTTCTGTAGGAGTATTGGTCAAATCGTCGGTCCTCTTGTAAGCGCCTAATGTCTTGAGAAGATGACGATGGCTCTTCAATTGAATTGAAATTAGGTTTGGTTAGCACAACCAACAACATCGTATCAAGTGCTTGTTTTACCGCCTCGTAGTGGTCTCCCGGCAAATACATGGATACAATTGCAAGTGCGATCTGTCTAGAGTCTTAATTCTAAACTAGATCACGTGGACTAGCATCCTGCGTTATCACACTGAAATTGCTTTGGAAACCAACAGTACGCCTCGGATGATGATTGAACATACGTTGACGACTTTTGGCTACCCTACCCGGACTAAGATTGGTTTGTGGAATGTGAAGATGTTCCTTGCCTTGGACTTCTTTAACTAAAACGAGAATCCACACGATGTAATTTGAACATACTGGGATTGACTGAAGCGATATGGTTAAATGCGGGTGTGCAACGATTCCGGAAAACCATGCCAAAATCCTATGAGAGAAGTAATGGGTCAGGAACCTATAGGCATAAACATTCAACGATGGCAATTCCAAAGCAAAGTACACAATGCAATGGATCCACACAACTGTCAAAGAAGAGGCATGGCAACTGGGAAGGACTAGGAAAGAGCTGAAGCATACCAGGACGAGATGAAGAGTAGGCATAGTGGAGGCCCTAGACTGTTTAAGCTTTCTGCTTAGCAAGTGGCAGCCCAACGTAGGTAAGCCCTCGCCGAATGGTCTTTACCGTTCCATTGCCATCCACTCTTTGTCGCCGAACCTTTGTTTCCTATGGTTTAGGAAGACGTAAGGCGCAATGGACCCATTACTCACACATGCGGAACTCCTACCTTCATACTATACTCCGAGAGACCACAATCGGTCCTTTAACATTTTGCTGCTGACATATGTAGGTGATATCGCGTTCCCTCTACGAAAGGTGTGTTATGGTGAACAGGAATCCCTAGGTTAGCTTAGATTAGGTTAGTGTGGCCTGGACGGTGCTGATGTTGGCGGTAGCCAATTCGCCTAAACTGTCGAAGAACGGAGAGAGACTGAAATATACAAAGGATGTGTAATATGGTTTTCTTCTCTTCCTCGTCCATACAGCATCTACAGAAGTAATTTACAAGGCGGCCTAGCCTGATGCCATGCCTTCCAATGATGCAATGGCCCGTATAACAACATCTGCTTTAGTGCTAACGAGTGCTCCTTTCTGCCTAAGTAAGGCGACTTGAGCGTTTTGATCCAGCCTAATCCAGATCTGCCTAGTAATGAGGTACGTAGTGCCGTATACCCATCTGCGATTGATTACGTTGATAGCATTGAGCAGCAATTCCACTGTAGCGAGAGGCATGCCGATATTCACCTTGTTCTTTGAAATCGATAGGCTAGTATCCTACCCGGCGGGTTTGTTGGTCATACAGTTCCCTGGATTGCCTCTGTATCCCGGCACCCAAATAAGGTGAATATTGAATTGTTTAGCCATCTCGTTAAGAAACAGGCGACAATTTAGGGCAGCTTTTGAGTTCAAAGGATTTGATTGCGGCTTGACTGTCAGTAAAAATTGTGATATCCCGGTTAGATATCACATCGTATCTAAGCCACAATAGGGCTTCCCTTATCTTCATAATCTCCACTTGGGAAAAGCTGGAGTGATCGGGAAGAGGGAAAGAGATACTTATGTTTAGATCATTGGAGAAGACAAACGCTTTTTCTCCCGATTAGGTTTTAGATCCATCAGTAGAAAATATCCAAAGGTAGCGAGTGAAACAAAACGTCAAGGCGCTTTGTAACCGACAGTTTGGATTCGGTAACAAGTTGTGTGCGAATTAGCACGTGAAGCAATTGCGGGAGAAAGATGGGTCGGAGGGACGAAACAGTACTGTGTTGTCGGGACACTTGACGTCAAGAACGTGTTCAATGCAGCCGACTGGAGCTAGCTACTGCGGATAATAATGAATTGCTTCGAAGACAGAACCCTGCACTATGACAGGGAAGAGGGACCAAAGAATTAAAAGATCACACGAGGAGTTCCACAAGGGTCGGTCCTGGGACCAATTCTATGGAATATAATGTACGATGGCATTCTAAGAACACAAAGGCCGAATGGAGTAGACATCATCGGTTATGCCGACGATATTGAAGTTGTAGTAGGCCAAAACAATAGGGGAAGCTATGCAAAACTACAATAAAACAATCACATACGTGAAGCTATGGCTACAGACAGCAGGTTTAGAATTAGCGGTCCACAAAACCGAAGCCATTCTCATAAGCAGCCGTAAAAAAGTAGAACACACACAAGTAGTCGAAGTCGTACATCAAGTACCTGCAAGCGTTGCTCAACTGCAGACTCAGCTTCAGGGATCATCTGATATACGCAGGCGAGAAGGCCTCTTGGACAGTAGCGGCATTATGCAGACTAATGCTAAATTTTGGGTCACCAAGGGTCACGTAAGACAATACTCTTGTATGCGGCCTCAATATGGGCACCAGCGACGCATCGTAAGTCATACATTAGCACAATGAGCTCTGCGCATAGAATCGCATATTTAAGGGTATGCTGCGCCTTTAGAACTGTATCAGCGGATGCGAAAAGAGTAATCTCAGGCCGAATACCTACCGATCTAGAAGCGAAGAAGACCGTGACACTACGCGGAAACGAGCACGATGGCAGAAGAACAACTGTAGAAGCTATAAAAGCTTAATGACAACATAGGTGGAACATTTGATTTAATCAATTTATGGAGACATAAAGATGTAAGCGGCTCCTATCAAGGCACTTACAGAGGATCCCACAACTAAGGGTTTTGGCAACGCGCTACGAGCGAGATACCCGACCGTGGACTCACAACCAAAGGGCGATGGACATACAAATTGATCCCCGAAGCTGATGAATGGATAAGCAGAAAACACGGGGAGGTGAACTACTATCTAACACCATTTCTATCAGGGCATAGGTGCTTCCGGGTGCATCTCTACAAGTACAAGCACCCAGATGAGTCATTCTGCCCACACTGTGAAGGAAAAGTGCAGAACGCAGAGCATGTACTGATGGAATACCAAAATTATACAAGGGCTAGGAACATCCTAGATAGATCAATTGGCGGCCAAGTGACCCTAAGAAGCCTAATATCATTTATGCTGGCGAGGAGCAAAGGCTGGGAGACTGCAAACGAAGTAAAAGAACGAACAGGGAGAAACGACAGGAACGAAGATCCTGCCAATGTTACAGGTTGCAGCACGTGCTACAACTATCAATAAGGATTTTCACCCCTATTTGCGCGTAAAAAAAAAACAAGGCATAGGCAAGCCTACCTTTGCACACGGCCAATACAGGTTAGGTGAATAGCGCTTTCCAAGGTTGTCCCCCAGCTTATCACGCTATATATTAGTATGGACCTGATGACGGATACATAGAGCCAGTATGTAATTTGTGGCTGTAGTGCCCATTTATTTCTTATTACTTTCTTCTTACAACAGCATAGAGCTGTAATGGCTTTCATCGCCTAATGTCCCGTCTCGCTTATTGCCACCAGATTCAGTCCAACTTTCATTAGAGGAATTGCAGTAACCCAGAACTCTATACTCCCAAATTCACAAATGTCTCCAATATTTCACTGTAAAGTCCGCAAAAATCCGCTACTAAATTTCTAATCCATAAATCCTTCCTCAGAAGCTCAGTCCATTGCTTAATTATGCTATTAGCAGCAGGAATTCCACCAAAAACCAACTTCGCAACAAAAAAATAAATAAAAGCATCAACATTCCATACAGAAAACATCTGCTGCTGTTGCTCTGCCCCCTAACAGGTGTAGGCAAATCCTGGAAATGCTTTGAGCATTTTAGGTCAGAGACGATTCCCCACATCCATTCCATCCATGTGCACACATGACCACACGAATATTTCTACTGAATAATTCATGTTACAGGCGACCAAAGGTGCACACCAGGAGCAGCAATAGCACAAACTTCTTCTTCACCCGAAGCAGGAAAAATTCATAAAAGAATATTTTCAACCTAGCATCCAGCCTGGTATAGGGTGATGCCGGGAGAAATAAAAAAAAAGAAACCGCTTGCAAAATTTAACAAAAACTCGGTGCGAAACTTTTAACCAGTCTCGTTGGTCATGTAAAAATTCAGTCGCTTCTTTCAAAGGACATACGTAACCTACAGCGGGGAGTTTGAAAAATGCACATGTTGACGCAGAATTCAAGGGAGTTGCCGGAAACTAAAGACCCCGAGGAGTTAAAAGGACGTTAGAGTGCGCTCTACGAGCGGGTGTTCATGCATTTTGAATTATGTGTGCCAGTTTTTTTTTTCTAATTTAACTGAAATGTTTTCTCACTTAAACCACTTTTGACGTTTGAGTTGGCGTCATATCCAGGGGAAAATATTTTTAAACTTCCTGTAGGTGACGTTTTCTTTGAGGCGAATTCACTTTAGACGCCATAAACTCATTTACGGTATAAACAGAAGTGTTGCTCTTGTTGCTTTAAGGAACCATGTAGTTAATCATAATGATTCGCCTGCTTTGCCGGCGAGTAGCAAGGACTTCATGAGTTAACGCAGTACTTGAAGACGACCCGCGTTTCGTGTGCAACACATTCATTCGCCTAGCAGGGTGCAGGAATAGATATATCCTACAGAACTATACCTAGGCACACATCCATCGAAAAAATAGATTTAATTTATTTAATTGAAAATTTCCAGGACATTTATACACTCGTATTGCTAGCCATTCTCCATGGAAGGTAATTCGAATAGCATGCCAATCGAAATAAATATTTGCGGAGTGTCCAATTGGTGAAATGGAAAACAGAACAGGAGTCAAAATAAACCCGAAATTTGTCCATCAATTAAGCAAATTGGATTGAAAGAGAGTACCTTTCTGTTTAAAGCGATGGACAACGAATAATTTGGATGACACTCAAAATGGATTAATTTTAAACTATTTGTCTACATGCTCGTATGTGTTGTGAGTTACTTATTCGTATTTAACGCAGTCTCTTGGGAAGCGTAGTTGAACCATTTCTGCTGGACCACAAGAAGCCTGAATAGCAGAAGGAACCAAAGAGGAGCGAGCATTAAAGGTATGTAACAGACCTAAATGTGAGTAGTCAAACCATTTCGGGTCACATGTCCTTAACAGTTGCGATAAATCTAGAGAATGCCCCACCCCCAGCCACCCACAAATGAATCTATTACCGAGAATTCAATGGAAGGAAAGATCTGCACTCTTATATAGGTCGATATTAAATCGTAAGATCAACGCTATAGATTTTTTTTTTTTTATGCCGAGAGCAGGCGACCGGCATATGCTATGACGCGAGGTCAAAACGTTTTGTCCTTTGAAGACGACGAATTGAATTGTTCGCGTCAAGTAGTTGAGTGATAGTACGGTTACAATGGCCGTGAACACGATCTTTGTGTTTACGCGTAAATTTTGTTATCTCTCTGACGACGCTGGGAATTCCCAGATTCCGATGAATATCTTCGTTACGTACATACCACGGTGCGTTAACGATCGTTCTAAGAACTTTATTTTCAAAAGTTTGTATGATGTTTCTATTGCTTCTCTTGGTACAACCCCATAGTTGTATACCATACGTCCACACTGGCTTTAGCACTTGCTTATAGATAAGCAGTTTGTTATGTAGGCTCAACTTCGAATGTTTTCCGAGTAGCCAATATATTTGTCGGTATTTGTTTTGAAGTTCGTCGCGTTTCTTTTTCACGTGCGATTTCCATTTGAGCTTGACATCTAGAGTCATTCCTAGATATTTTGCTTCGTTTGCGTACGGTATTTGAGCCGAGTTTAGATATACAGGCAATCTATCCACTTTTTTGTACGTAAAGCTGACGTGAGTAGATTTGCTTTCGTTCAGCACAATACGCGGAGAATTCGTCCAAGCGTGGACTTTATTAATAGCATGTTGCAGCTTTCCGGTTGCTGCTTCAATGGTATCGCCCGTTGTCAATATCGCCGTATCGTCCACAAACGTGGCGACGACACAGTTTCTTTCCTGCGGGATGTCACGCGTGTAGACTACATATAGAAGCGGGCCAAGGACACTTCCTTGCGGGACTCCGGCTGCAATCTCCTTGAAGTCAGAGTAATCGTTTCCGTGCTTAACACGAAAAAGTCTCTCGGTGAGGTACGATCGTAAGATTAAAAAGAGTTGCCGTGGCAGTAGTCGTTGCAATTTATATTCCAAGCCTTCGTGCCAAACCTTATCGAAAGCTTGTGAGACGTCAAGAAATACACCACAACAAATCTTTTCTTCTTCCAGAGCTTTCTCAATCACGTCAGTTATTTTATGGACTTGGTCAATTGTAGAATGTTTAATTCTAAATCCAAACTGATGGTCAGGAATGAGACGTCTTTCGTCGATTACGGGCTGTAGATCTCGGCGACTTTCCATTGCCTCGGAACATAAAGCAATCTGAACGAAGCGTTGATCAAATAGAGCAGTTTGATAATAGCTTTATTCGGCAATTCCTTGACTACCTGCGCCGTTATCAAGTCGTAACCCGGAGCTTTTTTTTGTCTTTAAATTTTTAATCACTTCCCTCAATTCAATCAATGCAACTTTTTTTACTTTAAAGTTGTCAGATGTCGTGACTGGGGAGTCGGGCGTTAACGAAGGGCCGTCGAATGGCTTAAACGTTTCTTCTAAGTGCAAAGCAAAAAGTTCTGCCTTTTCTTTGTCGCTCATGGCCCAGTTTCCATCGGTTTTCCGAATTGGTGGCGCTTGCATTTGAGGTTTCCGGATGCCTTTTAGCGCTTTCCAAAGCGAATAATTTGATTCTCTTTCACCGGAAAGATTTTCAAGATAGGTCGCTATCTTTTTGCTTTTAAATTCGCGAATACTATCTCTAAGCCGATTGCATAGTCGGTTAAGGATCGTTTTATGCTGCGGTGCACGAGTGATTTGCCACTTCTTTCGTGCTTTTCGTTTCTCCCTCACCAGTTCAATGATTCCTCTGGGATACTTTTCGTTGCGGTTGATCTTATAGCTTCTAGAAGGAGTGTTTCTCCATGCCGCTCTTTGAATTGCTTCCACGAAATGATCAATTTCGTCCTCTAGTTCACAAGGTGTTTTAAGTGATACATTTAAGGCGATATTTGTTTCGCAATCATTTCTAAAGCCCTCCCAGTTTGTTCTATTGCTAGTGAGTCTTGGAGGTCCTTTTTTCTTGATCAGCGCTTCTCCAAGTAATAAAATTACCGGCGAGTGGTCAGAAGAGAGATCAAAACATTCTTTGACTGTAATAAACTTCTCGTAAATGCCTTTTGTAACAAAAAAATCGATAAGATCGGGCATTTTTTGTGAGTCAGTTGGCCAATAGGTCGGTTTTCCTGTCGAATAAAAACAACAACCGAATTCATAGGCCACTTCTAGGGAATTTTTCCTTTAGAAGATGTACATCTTGAACCCCAGAAGGTGTGCTTCGCGTTAAAATCTCCACCAATAAGAAAATTTGAACCACGAGCATTGAAGACACGAAAGTAGTCGTCTTTTTCTAGTGGGCATCGCGGCGGACAGTAAACAGACGCTATATTGTAACTCAGGTGCTTATTTTTAACCCTTACCGCGCACAACTGAAGTTTTTCCAGCTCTATGCTTATGTCGACCGAATGTTCGATGGTAGTTTTAATGAATAAGGACGAACCGCCCCGCGCTCTATCAGAAGGATGATAGGCGTGATAACCAGCGTAGCCCCTTATCTTTATCTGCGATTCCTTTGTTAGATGGGTTTCGGAGATCAAACATATGTCGATATTTTCTCTTATTAGAAACATTTCTAATTCGTTAGATTTTTGTAAGAGTCCGTTTGCATTCCATGTTACTATTTTAAGCAAAGAGTTCATATTTACTTAGATTTAGATTTATGGTTAACCATACAAAAGCTTTCGACGTTACTGAGACGTTCGAGAATCCGTTTGTTAACTTCACATTGTTCCTCGAACTTAGCGTAGATGCAGTTTAGAATTTCATTCAACGGAACGGTTTTCCGAAGAGTGTTTCCCAGCTCACTTAACGCAGCGCGGCTCTTTCCGAGAGTACGCTTGTGTATGATTAAACTCTTGGCATCGCTTGAATTGAGGGATTGTCTTCGTGTTGACATGTAGCGGCTCAATTTTAACGACCATACTCATGATTGTACGAATATTGAATATCTTTTGCTGGCTTTCCGTTTTATGGAATGATAGCACAAAAAGCGGAAGCTTACGTTTCAATGTAGTTTCTTCACCACGGTCGGGTCGTTTTCTCTCTTTTTTTAAAAGGTTCACAGCGTCCAGAATGTTATAACCTCTAACGCGTAAATCAACTAACGCTATAGATGAATCGGAAATTCATTCAATCCGTGGCTCGGATAAACTCACTACCTGTATCGTGGACGCACTTAAACCTTTCCGATCAGTAGGGAGATTAAAGAAAAGGCAATTATGGTACGACTGGGAATGTGCAGTAGCCAGGAAAAGGGCACTCGCCTGCTTGCGATTAATACGAGAAACAGGCTGCAGTTCCGCAAAATTCATGTACCAGCAGGCAAGCAAGACGTACACAACCATATGCAAAGAGAAACAGAAAAGGTACCCTCAGCATCTATTTAGGACTCTTGTAGGGGTAAGAGACAGTGGTGCCCTCTGGAAACTTGCTAGAAGTATAAACGGCTCGATCTTTGCATGGGGTACCCAAATTAAAGCATCGATTCTAGCTGAACATTTTACTCAGCTGCTTAATCCACCGCGCAGTGCAATCCAACTGCATTATACGCTGCCGCTCCAGAAAGTCGAAAAAGGGTTTATCTAAGATGCGCTGTCTGGCCTTGCCTAAAGCCGGACACTTGCAGAGGAAGTGTAAGATTGTTTCTATCTCGTCAGGAGTATTGCAGCTGCGACAGTGTGCATTAAATGCAATGACTGGCCGCATGAACCCCGATGGGCCGGTGGCCAGTACTAACTGCCGGAACTCTTGCGATATCTGCACGGTTTCTGTTTAGTAGGTCTCTTCTTTCCCGGAAGTATTTGGGCCACATCTGCCTGGAGATGACACAGTTTCGCACCCCCTGCCATCTACTTTCAGCCTTTAGCATATAATGCGCGAAGATGCCTCCCTTAAGGACCCCCAACGGGATGTTCACCTCCTTTGCTAGGGAAGCATCAAGGGCAGATCCTTGCCTCGCGAGTTCATCAGCTCGCTCATTCCCCTCAATGTTGCTGTGACCCGAAACCCAAAGGAGACAGATCCTTAGCCGGTGACCAAGCGAGGCGAGTTCTTATTTGCACTGTTCTATTAGCCTTGAGGATGTAGTCGCAGATACTATAGCCTTGATAGCCGCCTGGCTGTCAATGAGGATGGCAATGGTATTTAGGGATGTAGAGGTTTGCTTAAGTAGGCGGCAGGCCTCACGTACAGCAAAAACTTCCGCCTGGAAGACACTGCAGGAATCCAGTAGGACCTGGAAATATTGAGGGAATCAGATAATATCCCCGCCCATACCCCGCAGTCCATTTTTTAACCGTCGGTGAAGATTGTTGTTTCGAACTCATTTGTCAGTAGGCCAGTTTCTCATTCCGCCCTGGTTGAGAATCTGACCGTGACGTAATTTCTAAAGTTCACTGCGGGAGTTATATAGTCGGTCAGACTAGCTGCCAGATCCTGCGGTACCAGATTCAGAATACTCTTCTGACCATATGGATTGGTGCACCAGCATCCTGTTTCCCTTAGCCTGACCGCACTACACGATGATAGATGCATAATGTGAAGATCGAGTGGTAAAGGGTGCAGGATAACGTTCAAGGCTTCGGTTGGACATGTTCTCATGGCACCCGTTGCGCCTATAGCCGCAGTTCTTTGTACCCTGTTGATAAGTTTGATTTTGTAAGATTTCCTTAATGCAGGCCACCAAACTAGCGATCCATACGAAAGAATAGGACGCACCACGGCAGTGTACATTCATAAGACCACCTTCGGGCGAAGTCCCCACTATGGTATTATATCCACGTCTTACACAGCCCCGGCGCCGTCCTCTTGCCCAATCTGGGCGGCTTTGTAAATGGCCAGATCACAAGGAAACACATCCGCAGTGGGTACCGGCACCTAAATTTCCTGTCATTCTGGCCACCGAACTGGATCTTTGTTCCCATGTAGGCTTCGCTGTACTCAGGGATGGGATATGCTACATACCGGGTGTGGCGCGATAGCGGTGGCTTCGATGGAGATGCCAAGCTCTCCCTGCTCCCGAATGGCACCAACCTGACCCTCAACTAGGTTTGGATACCGTGTAACGAAGTGTTACATATTTTAGCACCACAACTGTACCTCCAGCCAAACACCAACAACGGGCGAGACCAATACTCTGATTATTTTGTCTCTGATATACAGCAAGAACACCCGTCCTTCGCCCCTAGCAGAGATACCACCGACCGACGAGTTGTTTACTTTGCCGATGCATACCTCCGACTGACGCGAGTTGTTGACTTCGTCGATGAGCGAGAGTTTGTCTCTCACCTTGTAGGAAAACCACTCGCCCTTCGCCCTTGTCGCCTCACCTAACAACTCCATGGTCATGTTATGGGTCGCTAATGTGATAGATAAGGAAAAATTAAATTGGACTTATAATTCACACTTCCTTGATGCTCAAGTGTGGAAGGTACCAATCAAGTGTACTAATGACACGTTCTCTGGGAACTCCGTTTCCAACAAATTTAATTTTGACGCCTTCACTTCGGTGACTGGGCGAATAATTACGGATCTGCTACCGAATATGGTCCCCGGCGTCCGATATGTTTTCCCCGTCTGGGAGAAGCATTGTGGTGGATAACATAGCGGATGTGCCGGCTTTCCAAGCCTGTCCATGAAGCGGACTGAAACCTTGCAAGTCTACCCGTAAAGCGGTCTTGAACCTTGCAAGCCTGCCCATAAAGCGGACCGCATTTCCGAGCCTGCCCAGAAAGCGGACTGGAACCTTGCAAGTCTGTCGATAAAGCGGACTGCCTTTCTGAGCCTGCGCCGAAAGCGTACTAGAACCTTGCAAGCCTGCCCATAAAGTGAACTGTATTTCCGCGCCTGCTACGAAAGCGGACTGGAACTTTGCGAGCATGCCCATAAAGTGGACTGGAACCTTGCGAGCCTGCCCATAAAGCGAACTGTCTTTCCGAGCCTGCCCAGAAAGCGGACTGGAACCTTGCAAGTCTGTCGATAAAGCGTACTGCCTTTCTGAGCCTGCCCCGGAAGCGGACTGGAGCCTTGTAAGCCTGGCCATAAAGTGGACTGCCTTTTTGAACCTGCTACGGAAGCGGACTGGAACCTTGCGAGCCTGCCCATAAATTGAACTGAAACCTTACGAGCCTGCACACAAAGCGGACTGGAACCTTACGAGCCTGCCCATAAAGTGGACTGCCCTTCCGTGCCTGCCCAGAAAGCAGATGGTAAATATAAGGACGGACGCCCCAGAAAAGAAGGAGTCACCTTCGAATTTTCTTGGTTCTGAAAAATTCAATACTGTGTCTATCGCTAGCATTGACTCGACAAAAGGACAGTCCTCGTTTATCACCTTATCACCAACTAAAAGATTGGGCAGATAGTCTTCAAAGAAATACGACCGTGAACCCCATGAATCACACACAGTCATCGAAATTTGGGGTAAATCAACTCTGCCCGAAATGATTTCTGAACAGGGAAATGGAATTCAAGAAGATGATGCAATTCGATATTTTTTCAAGAATGTTAACATTGTGAGCTCTACAATGCGATGTTTCAATTCGAAATTCAGTCAAAACTGATCCACCTGCGTCGCATAACGCTGGTAGATACACTGTGCTCTGTCCAATTTGGAAATAACTCGTCCGAACTATTCTGAAACTGCACCGAATTTTGGGAAGGAGACGCGCTACTATGCGATTTATTCAATCTCGAGCTGGAACATATAGTGCGCAGAACGGGTATTAACATGGAAGGCACTATCTTTCAAGAGTCCATCCAGATGCTGGGGTACGCAGATGATATTGACATCATCGGGAGGTCTTAGCTTACCGCAATAGAGGCATTTACGGCAGTTAAAGATCAGGCGAGACGAGTTGGTCTTGAAGTAAATTAGGACAAACCCATTATATGTTATCAACAAACAAAAATCGATCTATCCGAAATGTAGGACGTTTGAAAGGTTCACCTACCTTGGAGTAAATATTCATCGCACAAACGACACTTTCGTGGAGCCATTACTATCATTCCCATACAATCTGTACACCTCTGTCTAGCATCTCACATGGTCACTGCCCACCATTAGCCAATTCACCAACCTCACTTTGAACATATTAAAGACAAATCCCTGATTAGTAGTTTCACAAAGCTGTAGAATTTATTAAGTTTCACCTCCTCTCCCTGTTTGCTAGCAACCCTCGCAATCATAATTTTGGGCTTAAATAAAATATGTTCTCTAATATATTACGTTCACAGGCACTTAGGCCACTATTCTGCACACACACCCTAGCCACAAGCGCCCATCGATCCCCTACAAAGCCACCACTCATCCCATATCCAAGAGCACCACCCAGGGTGTGGCACATCCCACTCCGCTTCTCGCTTGAATAGTATTCCCTTTTACCATAATGAGATTATGAAAATCATAAAATAACCAAAAGAGCTAAAAGCGGTATAGGTGGTGGAAAATTATTATAGGCTACTTCCAACGCCTTAACCAATAAAGCCACCCCCACATGTCGGTGGGCCCCTCTCTTTGGTTTTCGGATCAGATTTCGTGCCTGATGAAATGTATCTATTTGTGCGAAAGTAGATTTCGTCAATTACTCTTGCCGCTGTCCATCGTCAGGGTATAGTCGTTGCTCAGGCCCAACTAGCTCTACTTCCCTTTCCTTCATGGGTAGAGGAAAGGAATTTCCCACTGTGAGATTGGAACTAATTAATTTACTTTGTTATATAAGGGAAATCTTCGATTGATTTTTCTTTGTAACAGGATATCGGATAATCTAGGCAATTTATTCGATTTGTTGTTGTTTAGGAATGAGGAATTGTACACTTGTTATATTAAGGGTGTTTGAAACTTTATGCAGCATCAGGACTGTTTTCTTTTTTTTCTATTTTTTGTATCTCAATGAACTCATTTTGAGACTATGGCCTTCGTTTTCAAGGAATAGGAATGTGAAGTGAGCTGCTGTCTATTATTTTCACTAAACTTCACCATTGTCTGCAAAATGAAACACAATTTCAATAGAAAAGAATACTGCTTAGCCAATTTCATTTAGGAATATCATTAGGACTAAGATTCTCTTGAAATGCTCAGCTTCACGACAAGGGCAATCGCCTTTATTCATTTGCTGCATGGGAATACGTGGCGACAGTATTGTAAAGAAATTTTGAACATATTCTCCGGCTATATCTTCCAAAACCCACCCCTTACTGTGTAGAAATACCCGATATGACAGTCGATGAAGACAGTGAGGCTGCCAAATACGTCAAAAAAACGAAAAGCGGTTGGGCCAGATGAGATGCCATCTGAGTTGTGGAAAAATATAGAAGAAATCGGGCTCAGGTGACTTAGAATTCTCATCTCCTAACTTATGTGAGATGATCCAATAACGAATCAATGGAGGGAATGTTACCTTCTCCCTGTCTGTACAAAGGGGAGGGTGATACGCGAAACTGTGATAATTACCTTTCGTTCAAGCTGACTACGAAAAATATAACGGCTATCTGATGATCAGTGTTTTCGCGAGTAAATCAACCACAGACGCAATCCAAAGGATAAGGTTCATAATGGAAAAACATGGTGATTCCTTAAAGAATTTGCATATTGTATTGGTTGACTTTGAAAAAGCATTCGACAGACAATTACGAGATCTGATATCGGTGGAGCTAAGATATCGAGGGGTTCCAAGAACCTATGTACAGATGATCATGGACATGTACGAAAGAGCAGAGACAAGAGTAAGACGCCCCCTGGAGTAACCGAAGAGTTCCTAACTAAAGTCAGGGTACACCAGGGAAGCGTCTTAAGTCTGTTGCTCTTTATTAAAGTGTTCGACTATCTGCTTGATGATTAAAGTGACGTAGATCGGCAGACCAAATAGGCGAACCCCACAGGCGGATCAGTAGAAATGCGGTAAAGTGGGAAGGTTATGATCCCTTGTTTCTCGGATCATAATCTCGCTGAGAAAGGAAGAAGAACAAGATACCGCAAAGTACTAGTACATCAGTTATTCTTTCCTGACGATGCAGTCATCATAAGTGGGAATCCTAGGTACCTGCAACAAGCACTTGACGTATATGTAGACGTTTTGGAAGGAAATAGGTACCACATTAGTCCAGTCCACTCAGGTCTATTCGTGACATTTATTTGAATAGAACAGTGCTTCCCCATTGCGAAATATTCAAATATCTGGGATCTATGATCTATAGCGAAGCAACGGTGACAGCATTAGCTAGGTAGCTTGTGTACTCCCTATATCTTACACCTTATACGAGCTACTTCGATATATTTGGGGCTTAGGTTTAAAAGGTGACCTCAAAACTGTGTCGGGGTTTCTTTTCTTGTTGAAAGAGAGATAGTGGCGTATGAACCGTATCAGTCTCATCTCCGAATTGCATCACTGGCACTAACGTAACCAGAGTAACTGCCCAGAAGCATAGAAATACTAGTTTTGAGAGTGCTACACCGCAGGTATCAAATGGCTACACGACCCAGCATGACAATAGCCTGTGATTTAAGAATATCGAGCAATACAAGAGAGATATTCATGTGGTTCAGGAGTTACAATAGATCCGAAAGGGCAAAAAAGAATGAGTTATGACATCACAGCTGGACATGACAGGATTCGGATGCAGTTATCAACCTCAACCCGCTAAGATGGCTACGATCGGATTTAAAGCTGTAATCCACAACATAATCCTATATCCGCACATGCCTACCAAAGAGACTAGAGGCGTTATTAAGGATGGTTTTCATGAGTTTCCAAAAATTGGTAAAAAAAAAAAATCTTTGGCCGGTTAGTCATAGAGCACAGCCTTCACAGGTTATGACAATTTTAAGAGCTTGGTTGATTAACGAGAAGAAATGATCTACCTTAAATAGGAGATATGCCTCAGTACACCTACAGTAGACAGCGATGGCAGAGAGCCTATGAGCGCAAAACTCATCTCTACACCACCACCTGTCCAAAATACCAACGATCATTGGATCCGATGATGCACCATCATGTGAGGTCACTTCGAGCTACCAGCAAGCAAAAAGGATGTCGCGCAAGGAGCATATCTGCTTGGGATGGAATGTAGAATAAGAGGTGGAGCTGCGCGAAAAGAATATCTTTTCAAATCAGAATCCAGCACAGCATCTGGTGCTATAGATACAAGGCGATGACTGTATTCTGCGGCACTTCCTCAAAAGTATTTCAGAATGGAAAGCAGACAGTGCGTAGGATTCTTTGCATTATTAGTTAGTGTTCAATCAATATTACGGAGTGTTAATCCTTGTGTCTTTGTGTTTTGTAGATTATAATGGAAACATTCGAGGTTGTGTTAACTAATATTTGCGGGTTACGGAAGGACAACGTAGAAGGCAAATCACCGCTGGAGCAGCACAGGGTTCCAACCTGGGCCCTGACTTGTAGAACATCTCTTACGATGGGATCCTACGCATGGAGGTACCCGACGACAGCTTCCTGGTCGGCTACGCGGGCGACATTGCCGTAGTGATTACTGCACGAAGTACAAAGGACGCACAGAGGAGGCTAAACCAAGTCATGAGACGGGTCTATTCCTGGATGGAAGATCATGGTCTAAGCCTTGCAGCAGAAAAAACAGAGATAGTCATGCTAACACGAAGACGAATACCTGCTATCTCTGAGTTCCAATTGAACTCGGAAATAATAATAAAAAAAAAAAAAAAGGACGCAGTAAAGTACCTGGGACTGAGACTGGACACAAAACTCACCTTCTGGCAGCACATTAAGGCCGCGGCAGAGAAAGCCGAAAAGGTTACCACATCGTTGAGCAGATTAATGGCGAACGTTGGAGGCCCCACGGCAAGTAAGCGAAAACTTCTAATGTCGATCACACATGCCATACTCTTATATGGCAGTGAAATCTGTGCCAATGCGATCAGACAAGAAAAGTATCGGAAGCGAATCGCAGCAATACAGAGTATTGTGTATCAGAGCCTGCAGTCCTCGTTATCGCAGGAGTGACTCCCATCAATCTCTTAGCAGCGGAAAGAATGCATATCCACCAAAAGAAAGCTGAGCTTGGAAAAGATGCAGCGAAAGCTGAAGCTAAAGAGCTCACCAAAGGACGCTGGCAAGAACGTTTGAACTCCGAAACCAGAGGTAGATGGACAGCAAGAATAATCAACAACGTTACCGAATGGTCGGAGCAGAGCTATGGTGAAGTAAACTTCTACCTAACTCCGTTTCTTACAGGACACGGACATTTCAACGCGTTCCTGCAGAAGATGGGGAAAGTGGGAAGCCCAGCTTGCCAGTACGATGACTCTCCACATGACACCATAGAGCGCACGATCTTTAGCTGCACACGATGGACAGCAGAGAGAAGCAGGCTGCAGCTCGAGATAGACGACATAAGCCCAGAAAACGTAGTGGGAAAAATGCTATCTAGTAAAGACGAATGTGATAAAATATGCTCCTTTGTCAAGGCAGTATTAAAGGCAAAAAAGTGAGAGGAGGATCAAATCATACCCTCGCAAGATATATGTATAAGTCTGATGAAAACCTCACCGGCAAGAAAGAATAAACCCGCAGAAGAAGTCAAACATGATAAAGCCGGTCCCCACCGGGGAAAGAAAACGACACCACTCCCAAGTAATGCATAAGCGGTTCCGGAGTGAATGGTGTCAAGTAGAAAAAAAAGGGTTAAAGGTGGTTTTTTAGTGAGTACCAAGTCTTACACTACTTAAAAAAGAGCGGGACTGTTTTTCGTGAGCAGTAGCGTTTCCACCACCCCTTAGGAAAAAAAAATAAATATATATATTTGCGGGTTAGGAAGCAACTTCTTTGCTGAGGCTGCCCACCTATTCAAGCACAAAGCACCGGTCATGACACTAAGTGAAACTCATCTTAGCAATGACTGATCCTGCTATAGCAGGGGATCAAATGGTGTCATTATTTGTGCCGCATAGAGGTATCGCGTTCTATGTTAAGAATAAAATTAGCTTTCAGCTACAGCCCCAATTGTGGGAGCTCAGATGACCCATTTTTTTCAACACTTCTGCTTGCTATACCGAAGCCCAAATTCAGAAAAGGAATTGACATACACCTCGACCGTATTTCTAAATCAGTAACTAGTATACTTTCCCGCCATTGCAAAGCTAAAATCGTTGTCGCGGGAGATTTCAATGTCCACAATACTAGTTGGCTTCGCCACTCTGGACCAACAAGACCTGAAGGTCGCTACACCGAGATCTTCTTTGCTGAGTCTGACCATCTCACTCAGCTTGTAGACAGACCATCACTCATACCTGATTTTCACAATCACAGCCAATATATTCTGGACCTATTGGTACCCAATCTTCCGGACAAATATTCAATTATGGTTTCTGTCCCGATTGGAGGCTCGGATCATTGTCTGGTGTCAGCTAAATCCTCGTACTCTAACCTGCATTCAGTTAACAAGAAGTTCCCCTGGAAGAACAATCTGGCAATACGAGAATGCCGATTGGTTCGGTCTTAATCCGTTCTTTATTGCTTTTAACTGGTTTCTATGCTTCCCCGATAAAGATGTAAATGCCGCTGCTGACATGATCACAGACCTAATTTTAATTGGAATGCGCTCCTACATTCCAAGTAAATCAGTTACCTTAGGACCAAAACAAGAACCTTAGTTCAATCCGACTTGCACAATTGCTGTCCGGAAGAAGGAAGAGGGTTTTGCGTTATGGCGCCAAGTACAAGACGGGCCAGAAATGGCTAAATTCTAACGAGACCAAAAAGTGAGGCAAAAAATACTGCAATGTCCTAAAGGCAGTAAATCCTTTTGGTCTTTCGTTAAAAGAATTTAAGGATCCGCCTTATCAGCAATCCCACCTTTTGTCTATAATGTTATGAATATCACAGGCTCCAAAGAGAAAGCTGATCTACTTGCTGCAATATTCGCGGCAAATTCCACCTTACCAGACAGCTCTCTTTCTCCACCTATGCTGGACCATGTGCAATACTCTCTAGGACAAATATTTTTCCGAACCCGTTGAGTAGCTAGAATTCTTAAAGATCTCAACTGCAACAAATCTTCAGGTTCATATGGAATTCCACCCCTTGTTTTGAAGAGGTGTTCTTCTGCCCTGGCCAAACTTCTACGCAAGATCTTCTACTTATCCTATTCCACAGGCACTTTTCCGGATAGGTGGAAAGTAGCGCATGTTCAGCCAATTTCCAAAAAAGGCGATAAAACCTCCTCTTCGAACTGCCAACTCATAGCTTTAAGGTCAGTGCTTTCTAAGGTCATGGAGATCATTGTCAATTACCATCTCATGAGATACCTACAAAAAAAAAAAGAAACCATCTCCTTAATGAC
This sequence comes from Brachypalpus laphriformis, assembly GCA_945910035.1. Taxonomy (NCBI): domain Eukaryota; kingdom Metazoa; phylum Arthropoda; class Insecta; order Diptera; family Syrphidae; genus Brachypalpus; species Brachypalpus laphriformis. Next base: position 147,300,666 of record OX246755.1, read on the forward strand.
CGTCAGTATGGTTTCAGGCAATAGCGTTCCACCGACGACTTAATGTCTTACCTGTCGGACAAATAGAACCAATGCATCCATCAACATGGTGAATGCAGAATAGTTGCTCTTGATATTTCCAAGGCTTTCGACAGGGTATGACTTGTTGCCCTGGTTAACAAGCTACAAGCTTATGGTGTTGGTGACATTTTCTCGAAATGGGTTGCGTGCTTTCAAAGTAATCGATCAATACAAGTTGTGTTAGAAGGATATGCTTCTATCCCCTTCTCAACTAATGCTGGAGTTCCACAAGGCTCAATCCTCTCTCCGACACTCTTTGTAATATTCGTCAACGAGCCTTTCTCTCTTACTCGCAACCCAATCCACTCCTTCGCGGATGACAGCAGTCTTGACTTCGCTTATTCTTTAACGACTCCACAACAAGGGCCTTAAGTTGTAGAGTCTCATTGACTACGAATGTCAACCGAACTTGTCTCTGATATTGATGCAATCGTTATTTGGGGCGTTAAAAACCGAGTTGAGTTCAACGCGTCAAAAACTCAGTGTGGTCTCCTGTCTCTCAAGCGTGACACCAACGTGGCCAAGCTAAAAATAAATAGAATTGGTCTAGAGGAATCTAATGCTCGGAAAGCACATTAATCCAGACCTATGTTGGAACCAGCAGATTACTGATGCTGCAAAAGGTTGGGCTAGATGCTTTGGTTTCCTCAAGAGATGTAAACGCTTTTTTCAATTCAACTAATTTGGCCACGATCTATAAAGCATAGATTCGCCCAAAACTTGAATATAACTCAGATGTTTGGGCGGAAGCTCCCGCCTCATGCTTGAGTTTGCTTGATTGTGTGGAACGACAAGCTTGTAGATTGATTGGTGATCAGTCTATCTGCAACCAAATTCCTTCGCTAGAACTCGGCCAGAATGCAGTATGCTTAGCGCTCCTATACCGGTATATCTATCACAAGTGCTCGGATGAAATATAATATACGTATATAGATGTGCCTCTCCTGCCCGTCTGTTCAATCGCAGTATACGTGCCGTCTCTTCTGCACATCCATACATACTTAAACTTGTTTTCGGGCGCACAGTGAAATATAGAAGATCGCCTTTTAACCACTCTACACGAATGTGTATAAGAGCCATCCTTCTTCTTGATAAGAATCGGAGAAGCCCACGACTTCTCTATTACCCCCGCATCGACCATCTCCTTTAGTTATTTGTCAATATGTTCCTGCAATGCCGGTGAAAGCGGGTGGGTTCTGCGGACGTCCCAATCCTGTGCTCTACCAAGTCCGTGCAACCTAAACCCTCCGGCATCTTTTCAAAAATATCTGCTACCAATGTCTTCAACTCTCGAACTTCGGATCTATCCAAATCTGACTTCTCCGCGAGAGTGGATATCGGAGGCGCTGTCTCTTGGCTAGAAAACTTTCATTGATTTGATCTCAAAGCCGGGACTACGCCCGCGAGTGTCCAAAAATCCGCACCCAAGATCATGACGTGTGGTAGGGAGGAAATGACTAAGCATTCCAAAAACACGAACTTATCATGCTCTACTATCTGCAGAGACACGACCCTAAAACTCCTAACCCTGCACCGTCTGCTAACGCTACTGATTTAATATTACCCCTAGTTCAATCAAAACTTCATAGAATACCCAACTTGAAAATTGAATCAGACGAGGAACTAGACGCCAAAATCAGGACCTTCGAAACAGCCATGGGTGCGGCTTTTAAGGTTTCGTGTCCTTTTAAATATAGCAAGAAAAACTTCCCCCCTTGGTGGAACGAAGATCTATCTAATCTGAGGAAGATAACTAGAGAGATCTTCAATATCTGCTTTAAACACAAGTTCTGGCAACCACATAAGGATTGTCTGAAGGAATATAAGAAATCCATTAAAAGTGCCAAGTCTCTTGCCTGGAAAGACTACTGTCAGTCCATTGAGACCATAAAAGACTCTGCCAGGCTGAGCAAAATTCTGTTCAATGAACATTCTAGCCCGTCCTTTATTAAACGGCCGGATGGGACTTGGACTGACTCCTCTAGCAAGTCACTGGAACTTTGAATGCAAACACACTTTCCAGGATATAATAATGAGATTGCCCTCCAACCAGTTTCTCAGGTCGCACAATCTTCTTCCTGGAATGGCATTAAGACAACAATTACAGCAGTTAATACCTCCTGGGCTATTAACAGTTTCTCTCCCTATAAATCGGCCGGCCTTGACGGCATTCTCCCTATTATGCTGCAAAAAAAACATTGGACCAGGTGGTCCCATGGCTAGTTCCGATCTACAGAAGCTGTATTCTCCTAACCACGTTCCCCTGAGCTGGAGACGTGTTCGTGTTGTGTTTAACCCGAAAGCTGGGAAGCGGGGTCATGGATCCGCAAAGGATTTCAAACCCATTAGCTTATCCTCTTTTCTTTTTAAGACGTTGGAACGCATCTTAGATACACATATTCGAAATACCCTAGATAAATCCCTTCTATCCAAGTCGCAACATATGTACACTAAAGGGCGATCGACAGAGACGGCGCTCCACGAAGTTGTGCGAATGATAGAAAAGACAATCCACTTCAAACAATATACCTAGGCTACCTTCTTAGACGTTGAAAGCGCCATCAATAACGTCAGTACGGAATCGATTCAGGAAGCTCTGATCCAACTGGGTGTGAAAGAGTTTATTAGCAAATGGATATTGACAATACTAAAAACTAGAATCATTCAATCGACTCTCGGCAACAGCAGCCCCACCATATCTGTTGTTAGAGGAACTCCTCAAGGTGGGGTCTTATCTCCTCTTCTATGGCTTATGGTCATCACCAAAATCTTGTGTAGACCTGTCAGGGATATAGTTAAGGTTGTCGCGTATGCGGATGCCGTGGTTATACTGGTATCGGGGATGTTTCCATCCATAATCAGTGAGATTATGGAAGGTGCCTTGGGCAAGATTAGGTCATGGGCCACTGGATGTGGACTCAGCGTCAACCCAAGCAAAACTGAACTGATGGTCTTTACCACTAAAACCAAAATACCGACGTTTACGCTTCCACGGCTAAACAATCATCTACTCTCCCTGTCCTCCAGTGCTAAGTACCTAGGTGTGGTACTTGATCCAAAACTAAGCTAGAAGCTTAATATTGAGTAACGGGAAGGTCTGTGTGGCTTTCTATGCCTGCAGCAAGACCTTTGGCAAGAAGTAGGGACTTCGCCCCAAGATGGTCTTATGGATGTGCACTGCCGTGGTGCGTCCCGTTCTTTCCTATGGATCGCTAGTCTGGTGGCCTGCGCTAAGGAAAGCTTATAACATCAAACTTATCAACAGGGTACAAAGAATTGCGGTTATAGGCGCAACGGGTGCATGTCACGAGGACATGCCCAACCGAAGCCTTGAACGTTATTCTCCATCCCTTACTCCTCGATCTTCACATTATGCATCTATCATCATATAGTGCGGTCAGGCTAAGGGAAACAGGATGCTGGTGCACCAATCCGTATGGTCACAACAGTATCCTGAATTTGCTACCGCAGGATCTGGCAGCTGATCTGACCGACTATATAACTCCCACAGTGAACTTTAGAAATGACGTCACGGTCGGATTCCCAACCAGGGCGGAATAGGAAACTAGCCTACTGACAAATGAGTTCGAAACAACAATTTACAACGACGGTTCAAAAATGAACTGCGGGGTAGGGGCGGGGATATTCTCTGATTCCCTCAATATTTCCCGGTCCTACCGGCTTTCTGATTCGTGCGGTGTTTTCCAGGCGGAAGTTTGTGCTGTATGCGCGGCCTGCCGCCTACTTAAGCAAACCCCTACACCCCTAAATACCATTGTCATCCTCATTGACAGCCAGGCCGTTATCAAGGGTATAATATCTGCCACTACATCCTCGAGGCTAGTAGAACAGGGCAAAAAGGAACTCGCCTCGCTAGGTCATCGGTTAAGGATCTGTCTCCTTTGGGTTCCGGGTCACAGCAACATTGAGGGAAATGAGCTTCCCTAGCAAAGGAATTGAACGTCCCGTTAGGGGTCCTTAAGGAAGGCATCTTTGCGCATTATCTGCTAAAGGCTGATAGTAGATGGCAAGGGGTGCGAAACTGTGTCATCTCCAGGCAGCTGTGGCCCAAATACTCCCAGAAAAGAACGCAAGATCTACTAAACAGAAACCGTGCAGATATCGCAAGAATTCTGGCAGTTAGTACTGGCCATTGGCCCATCGAGGTTCATGCGGCCAGAATAGGCATTGCATTTAATGCACACTGCCGCAGCTGCAATACTCCGGACGAGATAGAAAATATCTTACACTTCCTCTGCAAGTGTTCGGCTTTAGGCAGGGCCAGACAACGCAACTTAGGTAAACTCTTTTTCGGCAGCATTATAGAACTAGCGGAGATTAGCATTGGGATATTATCAGCTTCCTCAATGTAACGGGGCGGATTTGAATAATCCTTACTCCTTTTTCTTCTTCTTTTCCCTAGTAGCTAACGTCCTTGTTACATCCGTTAGGTCACTTGATTTGTTGTATTAAAACGGCGCTTCTGTGCTAATTAAGCGTCGGCATGGATTGCTGATACAACCACTTCTACCTACCTACTTACCTACCCCTAGCTAACTCTAAACCTAACTCTTTAAGAACCTCCCATCCGTCCTTACATATAATTGTACGTGAAGTAGCCTAACAACCTAATCCCATGAACGCTAACTCCTAAGTAAGGACGCCTATCCTCCCCGTTTGCCTCCAAGGTAAAACCATACTGAATGCTATTTGAAATCGACTGGGTGCCTACAAGCTTAAGACGTGTTTTGCTCCATGTTCTTTAAAAAAGTTGATTTGGTCTTCCAAGGTTTTTTTTCGGAACTTTTTCTCTTCTCGCATCTCTATCCGCAGGACGTTGATCCTGCCAGATCAGTTGTAGAAATTAAAAAAAGAAAAAATGCAGACAACATATACGTACGTATAACAAAAGGTAAGATATTCGCTCCCCGATGCGTCTGTAACTAAATTTATTTCAATTAACCAACCCCGTCCAATCTCCGTCCATTTGGATAATCCGAAAACAAACAAAGACCACCAGTTAAACGAATTCTAAAACCCAATTTCACGGCAAAAGATATTTGCACAAAATTAAGTTGCCATTCAATGGCAACATAAAAGAAAACATCCAAATGAATGAAGACAACAACTTGTCTGTGCTGTAAAGCGAGCGCTTTACACTTTCAGTTTCTTTCATGAAATTCATCCGCACTCAATTCGACTTCATTATTGTTGTTATTCTTTTTTTTTTTTTTTTTTCACCCCATTGCCCCCCTCATCTACAACATCAGCATCTATTGATGAACAGTCCTCCTAGAAGGATAACACTTGAGAGTCGATAGAATCGAACAATCGAGCAGCGAAGAACATAGCACAACAGCGAATCGTTATGGTCCTAGGACATAATTGAATTCGTAGTCGCTCTCTGGAAAATATCGATTCTTCGTCCTTTTTTTTTTGTTTGAGAGGAATTTTTCTTAAAATATTCGCTTTTCTTCAATCATCACGACAAACGACGGAAAGTAGAGTGGCGGGTGTGGATGGATGGATCCTTTTTGTGTAGAAACACAAACTGTCATTGTCCGCGAAATCAATTCATTCCTCGCTTCTTGAAAATAACAATTTTCAACTTCAACGAACTAAACTAAATGCGAAGCATAAAAAATATGTCCTTGAGCAAGAGGGGGGCACAATTAGTTGTGAATCTATTTTGGGGGACCGTTGAATGGAGCGTAATGATTTAACTGATTGCGCCGAGCGTGTCCAGTTCACTGATATATGCAAATCCGGCAAAATGAGCCTGATTTTGTATCTAAATCAAGTACACGCAAGCCGATTGAGTTTAGCTTACGATAGATAAGGATATACTGAACCTACTCCAGAAGCATCATTGGTTTATTAATTATTTATGAACGCTTACCAGCTACTATAAATCGATTCTGTGTTGAATGGAAATAATGAAAATTGTCATGTCAAGGACACACACACACAGATCACTGCAACAGAAAGTCCACGGTTAAGTTGGAAATCGTGTTTCATTTGATTTCAAGGACGAATAACTTTATGGCGCGTGCAGCGAGGACCATGGGGTAGGACCGTTGTCAGGTCAAATTGTTTGCATAATCGTCCTCATCCAAATGTAATTCAATTATAGTGAACTATTATTGTCCACGAATCGTGACATGTCAACAGCGAAACTATTTCCAACAAGTCACAGGGCAAATGGCGACATTGGAATGCATTATCTGTGAGAAAATGGAATGGAAATGGGTTGGCAGTGTGCAGAGATAGGAGGGAAAGTGGAAGTTCTACACGTGACCAAAGTTTTTTTTTTTTTTGACATACAGGGTATTTCGGAAAAGACTGACGTTTCTCGTATCGAGGCGTACACCAGTATTTCTGAAGAACCTTTTCTGATTCCTTACCATTATCGGGGTATGACGATTTTTATATTTCTGGATGTCAGAACATTCCCTTGAGCATGCGGAAGGCAGATAAGATACATATACATACATATGTGAGGATAATTAAAGTAGGTTAACGTATAATATGCAAGTCAATAGAATATAATGCTAATGCTCAAAATTATGACTTCTGTGTATTTGGTGAAAATAAGATACACAGAGTACAGAGGCTGTTTATTAGATGTAATTTAGCACCTAAACGCATGTAAAGGGTTTTCCAATAGTTACATAACAATTTTGTATTTCAATACAAGCGCACCCTTAAACATTTTTTTTAATCTGTCAATGTCAAAACGCCAGTCAAGGTTTACATTTTGTCATGGTGAAGTTCGCGAATGAGCAACGTTTGGAACAACTCAACGTCATACAGAGCGGGCAGATCCACTGAGACTGCTCTTTATCAGCTGACGGAAACCATCCAAAGTGCTCTTGAAACAAAAGAGATAGTAATCTGCGCCTTCCTAGACATCGAAGGGGCATTTGACAACACTTCACACGAAGCTATTAAACGATCCCTTGACAGAAAGGGAGTTAGCAGAACAGTATCTAAGTGGATGTATGAGTTGCTGAGAACAAGATCAGCAGAAACTCAAACATCGCATAGAATTATCAGAGTCAACACAACAAGAGGATGTCCACAAGGAGGAATGTTATCTCCCCTAATGTGGAGTCTTGTTGTGGATGAGCTTCTTGAAAAATTGACAAACCTTGGAATTAATTGTCAAGCCTACGCTGATGACATTGTACTGATTGCCAGGGGGAAATTCGAGGAAACCCTATGTGATATTATACAAAGGGGCCTAACAGTAACTCAAGAATGGTGCAGCACGGCTGGGCTCAATATAAACCCGGCCAAAACCACAATAGTACCGTTCACGAGGAAGAGAAAACTTGAACTGAAGCCAATCCGACTGTCGGGCACGATACTGGCACCGGCAAAGGAAGTGAAATATTTAGGACTACACCTAGATAGCAAACTCTTGTGGAAGAAACACATAGATGAGATATCCAAAAAAGCTACCCGTGCTCTAATGATATGCAGGAGCCTAGCGGGTGTGTCTAGGGGGTTTAGTCCAAACATTCTAAGATGCATGTACATTGCCATTGTGAGACCAATGATCACTTATGGAGCAATAGCATGGACAAAGCGAACTAGTCTAGTCACTACGAGGGAGACACTCACTAAAGTGCAAAGACTTGCGTGCCTCTGAATCACTGGGGCCATGTGAACGTGTCCAACTGCAGCCATGGAAGAACTCCTGGAGCTAACACCGCTCCATCTCGTAGTGGAGCAAAAATGCAAAATGCACAGCGGACGATCCTAAGGATGGCAAAAGGAGGTATTGGAAGGGAGAAATGTGTTGGTTCGGAAGAATACGATGCACTTCTCAAAAAACTTCCCCTTTTGGCCATCCCCAGGGACGACAGTATCAGGAAATTTAACTTTGGAAAAAACTTTAGTACAAAGTTAAGTAACAAGAAAGAGTGGAGCAACGAATCCACGATATACGGACTGGGCAGCCACAGGATAAAGTGGTATACAGACGGCTCGAGAACTGGAGAGGGCACATGGGCGGGCGTATTTGGGCCAAGGACCAAGCACTTCGAACCCAAGACCAAGTGCACCAGCATCTTTCAAGCTGAAATATGCGCTATAGACAGATGCATCCAACTCAATCTGGAAAAGGGATACAGCAACTGCGACATAGCAATACTGTCAGACAGCCAAGCAACTATCAAAGCACTTGACTCCTATGTCATTAAGTCAAAACTTGTGTTGGAATGCCTATGCAAACTTAATGAATTGGGCAGAAACAATAAAGTTACGCTTTATTGCATACCCGGTCATGTCGGGATAAAAGGTAACGAAGCAGCAGACTCCTTGGCAAGACAAGGGGCTGCAGAACCCTTCATTGGACCTGAACCATTCTACGGAGTGGGAGAACACACCATACGCGAGAAATTCAGGAAAATGGAGAGAGAAGACAGGGCAAGAACCTGGAACAACACCATAGGCCTGAGGCAAGCTAAGAAACTACTGGGATGTTACAACCGGAAAAGATTCGAAGCCTGCATCTGCCTTAGCAAGAATAACCTACGGATCCTAACAGGCTTCCTAACGGGGCACTGCAAACTCAGGGAGCATCTACGGAAAGTAGGTATAACAAATGAAGGCCTTGCAAATTCTGCAACGAGTCATGTGAGACTCCGGAAAACATTCTGGAGCCTCGTGGGGCACTGACCCACAAAAGATTGAGATACTTGGGCAAATACCAAGTATCAGAAGAGGATATGCCAACCATGGACCCACTTCTCATTCTCAGATTCTTAAAAGAAACTGGTCTGGAGAAAGAGCTCTTAGGTGAACTATTCCCGCCGAGGCAAAGTAAGAGCATATGACCTTCAAACACAATTCCGCAGGAATTACAATTGCGAAGGGGTCTCTAACGAGGGAACAAACCTCTCCAAGGTATTAGCAGTAGGCACAATAGACCATTAGGTCGCAGTGCAAAATAACCCTACACAAATAATACTAATAATACTGAGGCCGATGAAATGTCAATGTTGTCGCATTTTGTGTGATCCAAGCGTTTATAGGCCTGCCTCCCCTGCTCTGCGATATCTTTGGAACGTTCATTGATATTGCCTTTTTAACAAGGTTCAAATGATATCTGCTTTGAATGTGGCAATACAAGCTGAGCCGGAAACTCATCTCCATCGTGCCAGACATACTTTTTCCTGAACTAACGACAGGTTAAACGAGGCTTTCAGAGTTTCGCCAAAAATGAGGCATAAATCCACGCAGCCTGATTTCTTTATCTTCCATATGAATATTTATTTTTGTTAGTTGAAAATATTTTTGGAATAGCTCCTAGACATTCTTTCAGTGCACCACCGAGAAGTAGCTGTCAAAATTTGAATTTTCCATATATTGCTGCCAGATCTCTTCAAAATAAGACACGTGCTCAGTTCCCAACCATTGTTGCTGCCACTTGCAATGGCCAGCATAGCAAAAGTGCTTCAAGTTGGTGTCATATAACTCAAAAACTGTTTCGAAACTCATCTATCAAAACCATTCATCCCAAAAGAACTTAATAGCCATCAATTTGTCTGCATCGCCCTCTCTATCCATCCAATTATCTTTGCCACATCATTAAATAATTACCCAGTAAAAAAGGAATCAAATCCATATCACAAGGATTGCATCGCCTAAGGTTCCCGGCAGTACAAACATCTGCCATCGTACATACATCATTATTTTTGAAATCGGAATCCGCACCCAAATGTCATCAGCAAATTTCTCGCTTTAATGCCTCAAATGAGAGATGACACCTTTCTAATGAAATGAAATGAAATGAATTCAACACTTAATTGTAACGGGAGACAATGGATTTATCATGTAAGGAATGTGCAACCGCATCTAATCCTTAAAAAAAAAAAGTGTACCAACGCCCAAAGTACCTACCTACCATGTGCATCCGATTTCAAATCAAATTTCCAAAGCAAATAAGAGGAACAGAAAAAAAAGAATCTGAAATACGAAATTAAATATATGTATCTTCCTGTGGCAAAAATTGAATAAAATCCCAAAGGGATGCCAGGAGTAGAAGAGGTTGCGACCGCTTACACAATTGCCGCCTAAGGCGCAGGCAATCACGCTCCCAACAGGGGTGTAACCATGCGTGCCCGACAGGAAACTAATGTAATTTTTGCACACACACCAAGAAGGAACACCCCTCGCATCCTAGAGAGTGCACTCAATTATAAAGGATATTCGTTCGGTGTAGAGGTGTATACCGACATCTAAATTAATAACAGAACGCGACACGGGCCCCTTTCCCATTAGATGGGGTGGTCGTGGTAGTAGTGTGCACAAATGTGTTCACTCTCCCATCGTAAGGATACAAAATCTAATAGATACCTAATAGGCCAGTTGCAAATCTAATAATAAATTATCCACAAAAAGAAGCAGGGGTTCGGTTCAGGAAGCCGGCAAAATTATTACTTGTTCCTTTGTGCATATTAATCGTGGAAAATTAAATGTATTTCTTTCAAGGATTTGAATAGGGGTAGTTTAGCCCTCAGTAAAGGATTTCGATAGTCGCTCGCCCGGTTCCTGTATTGAATTTATGAAAATTCAGGACAGCTAAGCCATAATTACACTTTTAAGTAGAATTGCACTTTTTAGATGTAACCCGTAATTTCGTCCTTCGTTCGCAGGAAGAGAGAGTGTGTAATCCCCTTTGAAGTGGCAGGCAGCAGAGCCCTTGATTTGGTGGTGCACTTTGATTATTTTTTTTTTTAAGGAAAAGGGTTTGCAAAACTTTCCGGTCCTACTTGCACGGCAATTTCATGCGACCGTTTGATCAAACAAATTTTTTTTTTCAGGATCTCAAAGTGAAAGGACACTCACTGCACTCGTACAAAGGGTTTCGCCTGGAATCAGGATACACAATATGGCTATGCAATGCGCGTTGAGAGTCAAATGTGTTTATTAATTCGTCACGGTTGTGAAATTCCAGGTCCTGTCAGCCACTCGAGGACATTTATACATAAAAATTCATGAAAGGGGAAAGGGTTCACGAAGGGACGAAATTAAAAGTTAAGTGTCTGCATTTTATATCGCTTAGATACGGTGTTTTAATTCTGAATGACACTCCAGGATAAGAGTGGTTAAATTGACTTTTTTTTTGTTGAAGGCATCTCCTTTCGTTGACTCTTCTCTGGCCGGGGGTCTTGCGCTCTTGTTGGCGGCGGTGACTTGGAGTTTTTATGTTGTTGGGCTTTGAGCCGGTTGTCGTTTGTCATTGATGTCGTCAGGGTTTCAAAAAGTATTTTTCTGCCTCCAGAGTAGCTAAGAGGTTTACTTTTGCTATTCATTCAGGGGAATAGAGAGACGACGACGACGTTGATCGGTTTAATTATTTGTGTCAATAGGACTCGAGCAAAATGGAAAACGCTTAGTGTAGATACTTATAAGCCAATAGCGAGAAAGGAAGGCAATTAGGGAATTCTGTTGCTATACGCTACTTGGTACTGGGAGTAAACAGGAAATTAGTTGGTGTTATGGTAACGGATTTACTGGTTGGTATTTGTTTTAAGTGACTTTTATTTATTGCAATGATGTCAAAGGGTTGGGAAGGACTGGTAATTTGTTTGTTTTTGCTAAGCAAACATAGGTTACAGTGTCAATGACAAATGAGAGTATGGAAAAAAGTCGGTCATGTGTTGCTAAGACGTGAAAGTAACTCGTTAGTTCCAGGTTAGAAAATAGCTTAAGCCCGCTAAAACCTACAGAGGCTGCTATCGTTACGGTTACCTAGAGTTATAAATCTGAGAATGGAAACGAGAAATTGTGCTAATAGTGTATAATCAGGGACGTGCCTGAAATCGGAACTCTTTCCTGATTTACCGCAGAGCTTTACTGCGGCAAATTTATTTTTAAAAAGATTTGGGGCGCCATCTCAACGTAACATAGTGTGCGGTTGAATAGAACTAGTTCCAAATTGTTGAGAATATTCACCAGAACTTCTCACAAATCTCATTGTAAGCGTATGGTGGTTTTTCTTTTTCTAATGTTGTTAGGCGACGACAGGATATTTCCACCTTCTGTCGGTAGCGGAATGCCTGTGAAGAATCTCTTGTTAGTAAAGGGAACTAGATCGGGTTTGCCCCTAGGATCAAGAAGCTCTCTACTTTCATTAAGTGTGCATTGTAAGATTCCACAGATGGCAGAGAGAAATTTCTCATAAGCCATAAGGACTACAGCATCTACAAAGGGGACAGATCTTACTCCCGTCTTTCTTACTTTCTGTTAAGACTTCGTTTGTGATTAATAGCCAGAGAACCAGCGATAATACTATGCTGACAGGTGACAATGATAAATCTGAATGGGACACCTACTTCAAGGGATGATTATTGCCCAACAACCAATAATAAAGTGAGTGCTTAAACCGTGATTGGTATGCTTTAGTAGAATTTTAGCTAGAAAATCAAGCAGAGAGCCAGTGTTAACTTCGCATCTTAATTGTGCTTCTATAGACAAAATACAAAAAGCAACTAAGTATGTCTTAAACTTACCTGTCCGCACAGGATGGTAACGACTATGCAGGTCTGTGGCCCAGCGAGCCGCAACCGTAAGAAATATAATTGCTCCGAAACGAAAACCAACGCCTCGGATAGGTTAGGTTAACTTCTGCACTTTATACAGCTTTCATCGAATCCTGTTCGATCACAAGAAGAAAGGTGGGCAATCGTCCCCCATGGTGGAATGCAGAACTTAACAGTCTTCGCTGCATAAGCAGGAAACAATTCAATAAAGCCAAACGAACAAGGCTACCACTGGACTGGGAGATCTACAAAGAAAGTCTGAAGAACTTCAAAATAGAGGTTCGGAAAGTTAGACGCAAATCCTGGCGTGGTTTTTGTCAGAGTATTGACAACACGTCTCAATCCTCTAGACTGCGAAAAGTCCTCTCCAAAACACCAACTATACCTAGTGTCCTCATGAATCCCAATGGATCCTGGACGGAATCGGACGAAGCATGGCTCAACCTGCTCATCGACACTCACTTCCCCGGCTGCACGCCTACCCCCAACGATGATCGCGCCCTGGTAAATGTTGCACGCCCACAGGCACCTCCTCATCTTATCAGCGAAGATAAGCTGAAATGGGCAGTAAACAGTTTCGAACCATTCAAATCCCCGAGACCGGATGGTGTTTTTCCGGCCCAGATTCAGACGGGTTTCAATATAGTATGGCAGTATCTTTCCTGCATTCTGAAGGCTTGTCTTGAGCTCGAAACAACACCAACTGCCTGGACCGAGGTAAGATTGGTCTATATACCCAAAGCAGGCAAGACATCGCACACCCTCCCAAATGACCTAAGACCTATTAGTCTAACGTTCTTCCATCTCAAGATTCTGAAAAGAATCCTGGACCTACACATCAAGGCCACTATTAATAGCACCTTACTATCCACGTCACAACACGCCTACCAAAAAGGTTAATCTGTCGAAACGGCTTTGCACTCCATCATCCACCCTGTCGAAAAATCACTCTCTATCAAAGAGTTCACCATAGTGTAATTTCTAGACATAGAGGGAGCCTCCAACAACGTTAAAACAAATTCGATTACCAGTGCCTTACGCAGGCTCAACATCTGCGAACCCATCTGTTGTTTCATAGAACACATTCTAAAGAACAGGGTAATAACAGCATCCTTCGGAAGTAGCAAGCGACATGCACATCGAGGCACCCCTCAAGGGGGTGTACTGTCTCCACTATTGTGAAATTTGGTGCTCAACGAGGCCCTTCTAAAGATCGAAACTGGATGCAATGTTATTGCCTATGCAGACGATGTCGCCATTCTAACAACAGGCAAATACTCGCAGACGCTGGCCGATGTCATGCAGTCTGCTCTTAATGAACTGCTCAGATGGACCGATAAATGCGGCCTCTCCGTTAACCCGACGAAGACCGAGCTAGTTCTATTCACAAGAAAACACAAGCTACCTGACTTCACTCCGCCCAAGAAAAGGGGATCCACCCTCAAGCTTTCAAATAGTGCTAGCTATTTAGGCATAAAGCTTGACCGCAAGCTAATTTGGAAAGAGAATGTCGTCGAACGGGCCAGGAAATCGCTGGCCGCTCTATACATCTGCAAGAAAGCAGTAGGCTCCACCTGGGGCCTTAAACCAAGCGTCATGCACTGGCTATACACATCGGTCATTAAACCGATTAAACCGCCTTGGAGAAGAGATCCAACCTATTCATAATGGAAAATATCAGCGAGTTGAATGTCTCAGTATTACCGGTGCACTGAGAACTTCTCCCACAGCGGCGCTCCAAACCATGCTCCACCTGCTTCCGATTGACATCATCAGTAAGCAATTGGCTGTCAGCTCGGCAATAAGACTGAGAGGCTCCAAGCAGTGGAACACACGGGACATGCCAATATACTTTCGATGCACCGTCATCTTCCGAATTCCACTGACCATCTGCCCACTGAATATGATTTTAACAAGGGCTACACGCACTCGATACCAGACAGAAGTGAGTGGACGCAACGCAATGTCCTTTACAACGAACCGCTGTCAATTTTCACGGACGGGTCCAAAACCAAGGACGGAGTCGGTGCCGGAATTTTCTCGGAAGATCTGGACATACACATCTCCTTTAACCTTCCAGACTACTGCAGCGTTTTTCAAGCCGAAATCACCGCAGTTCGCAAAGCTGCTGACTGGCTGGCGGCTAGCACACTATCAACACCTGATATTGTTATTTATGTCGACCCATCAAATCCCTCGCATCCAGCACAACGAGATCTAAGGCAGTGAAAGATTGTCGCATATCTCTTAATGAGATAGCTGGTCAGTACAACCTCACCCTTTGCTGGGTACCAGGTCACTGTGACATACCGGGGAATTGTGCAGCCGACGAACTAGCACGACAAGGCTCCTCTGGTACAGATAGCATAAGCATCAGCGACATCGAAGCACCAGCGTCTTATGTTAAGTACCTTATCCAAATTGATGCCGAGAAAGTAGCCAATCATCGATGGCAACATCTAGACCAATGTCATACCGCCAGACAGCTCTGGCCAACACTCAATAAATCCAGGTCCATCGGACTCTTAAAGCACAAGAGAAGAACCCTCTCAAAAATAACAAATGTCCTCACTGGACACTGCGTCATAGGAAGACAAGCCCAAAGATTTGGTATCCCTCATAATGACTTCTGCAGAAGCTGCAGAGATGAAGAGGAAGAAGAGACCATCAGTCATCTCCTGTGGGCCTGTCCTGCGCTCGCCAACATCAGGAAGGCCACTCTGGGTAAATACTTGTATAATGATCATAATGATCTCGGCAACGCCTGCACGGCTAAAATTCACGACTTCATTCAACGAAGCAAATGGTTCCAAGAGTAAGAGGGTGATCCACCCGCCTTACACATCAGCAGTACAACGGACCTATTTTCTGGTCTAAGTACATCCTCATCGAGGGCCGATCCTAACATAACCTAACGCCTCGGATACGGACGGAATATTTGATAACGACATTTGGCTATCGAACATCGACAATGATCGGATTCTGGAACGTTAAGACCTTTCTGGACACACTACTGAAAGGGCCTTATAACGCCAGATCCGTCCAATTGGAACACGAATTCGCACGTTGTAAAATCTTTAGGCGGAGATGGTTCGATGCTGGGGAATACATCTCCCCAATAAAATGCACTGTCATGTTCTACTCTGGTAAACCAGCTGAAAGTTAAAGGAGAGCGATCAATAGCTGTGCACACCGATGGATACAAAATGGGACTAGGTGTAGATGGATGAATCTCCTCTGAACCGGTTGATATCTCCTTGTTAACAACGCTTCCGAACTACAGCAGCGTTTTCCAGGCAGATGTCCTAGCAGTGACAATAACAGCCCGTGAGACTGCGATGAAGGCAATACCACGAGAGGATATCACCTTTTTCATCCACAGCCAGGCAGCAATAAAAGCAACATTTAATACAGAAATAAAATCGAAGTTTCTGAAGTGTTGTAGAGAAGAGATCAAGGATCTTGGAACACAGCATAAGGTAGAGCTCTGCTGGGTCCCTGGACATGAAGGCATACCAGGGAATGAGAAAGCTGACGAACTGTCTAGAGGAGGTTCGGCACTAAACTCGGACAAATCCGACCCCCCTCAGTGTACATCATCCCGCCCTTTAAGGATTTCGAAGAATTATCCAACAGACCAAATCAAATCCTCTGGGTGGCTCGCGCACAGTAAGTACTACAAGGTGGTGCAAAACTAATCACCCTATCGGAAGATGTTATAGCTTTTGCAAACGGCGTCGTGCGTCAATCATATTTCACATTTGTGAACTAGACAGCTACAGTATACAAACAGACAAGCAATGCAGCGCTATACTCCGCAAGAGTGTGGAATAATTGTGTCGAATTTTTTGATCAATAATCGGTCGGTGGTGTTAGCGCATCGTGAATTTCGACGTCGATTTCCTAATCGTGTCGCGCCAACTGGGCAAACATTCCGGCGCTTAGCTACTCGATTCGTACAGACTGGAACCACAGGAGACCATGCAGGGCGTGGCCGCCACCGGACTGGTCGTTCGGCCGAGAATACCGCGGCTGTGGATGCCGATGTCGCTAAGAACGAAGAAACATCAACCAGACGACGGGCCACGCAATTGGGCATCACCAGACGGACCCAACAGCGAATTTTAGTGAAAGACTTACACATGTTCCCGTACAAAGTCCAAACAGTGCATCGGTTAATGCCTCCTGACCGTCAGTCGCGTGTTAATAACTGTCAAGCCATCCTCAATCTCAACAACGAAGAGGACGATTTTGTGTCGAAAATCATCATGAGCGACGAGGCGCATTTCCACTTAAGCGGTTACGTCATTAAGCAAAATCTTCATTTCTAGGTCACTGAAAATCCACGTGTGATGCACGAAGAGCCATTACATCCACTTAAAGCCACTGTGTGGTGCGGCGTTCACGCGGGAGGAGTGATTGAGCCGAATTTTTTTAAGGACACTATCGGCAATACGGTCACTGTTACTGGCGAACGCTACAGGGCCATGATAAACGACTTCTTACTGCCGGAATTGGATGAGCTGGGCTTGGTGAGCATGTAGTTTCAACAAGACGGTGCAACTGCACACACAGCACGAGCCACAATGGATATTGTGAAGGAAGCGTTTCCTGGTCGCGTAATCTCCCGCTTTGGCGATTTGGCATGGCCAGCAAGATCGCCCGATTTAACTATCCCAGACTTTTTTCTTTGGGGCTACTTGAAGTCGCGGGTTTATGCCAACAAGCCTCAGACAATCGCAGCCCTCAAGGAGAATATTCGACAGGAATGCAAACAGTTATCACCGGAAATCTTGCGGAAAGTCATGGAAAATGCGATAAACGGGCACAAATGTGTATCAACACTGGCGGCAGCCACTTGAAGGATATCATCTTTTCTACTTAACAGAAAAAATTTTAAAGTCCAAATAAAGATTTCCATCACTCAAAATCTTTTTTTTTTATTTAGTAAAAAAGTAATTCAAAAACAAAATTGGATGATTAATTTTGCGCCACCTTGTATATGCTTTCTAATAGGTTGCGTACAGTGACGTTTATTTTTCTTCACGAGGATGGGATTTTTTTTTTCTATCTTCTTTTCTCCCATGGGTATAACAATGGATCTATACTGACCTGAGTGTGGTGTAGAGGACTTCCGTTTCTACACCAGCCCACTAACCTAATCTAACCTAAGGGTTTGTGGTTTCCAACCACGGTTTATTGCTAGCTGTTTCCACCTACATATTTTTTTACAGCAGCACTAGAGGTCCTTTAATGCAGCGATCTTGGCCCATTTTCTTCTCAATAAATGATGTCGAATGAATCATTGCTCAATCAGTCAACGCGACGACACAAAATAAATACAATACATTCCTTGTAACTGCAAGTCCAAGGCTCGTCGATGGCACGCAACTTTCTTATGATCCAACTGAGTGCAGTTTTATTTTTAACAGAATTTGAATCCCGGATTCTTAGCTGATTCGGCTGCACTCGTAGATATGGTTTCACTCAAAATTCATCAAAACCAAGCACAGCGGTGGTAAAATTTGGGAAATTCTTTCTAAAAACCATTAGGGTCGTTCGTTGGATATTTGTTTCTGTGTATATGGGTGTTGTTGGATGAAGGAAGCAAGCTTACTCGTAATGTTCTCGTTTCCCATTTTCTAGTAAATACCTCATTCCAACTCTTAATTTATACTCTATTTCTTTTTTTAAATAAATAATTGAAGTTTCCTGTTAACTCAGTTTGACATGAGATTCGTTACGCTATTAAACTGGCTGACGTCGTTTCCTCTCCTTAGCCATTAACGCCTCACCTACCCACCTCTCTAGCCTCACGAAGACCGATGGAAGCCATTTTATATTTTCACCCCATTAAAACAGTTGCAATTCTTCCCCCAATGGGATTGTAAAACAGAAGTCATTAGTATTCGCTAGACACACGAATACACATCCGATATTCAAGGTTACAGGCAAACCCTTTCCTCCTCATCCAAAAGTGTTTCCTGTAATCCCTCGAAATAAAAATTCATAAATTCACCCCTTGAATCGCCACATCAGCCAATCGGATTGCAGTAGATTTCCCGTGAATAGAATCGCACCCTCCATTAGAGTATACTCGTACAACAAATCACGTCGAACGATTAAAAAGCGAGCAAAAGGGAACATTTCATCCGCGTCGTCTGACAGTGAAAATACATGTGTATGGCGACCGGAAACAGAAGCATTACGCCTGGAGTGTATTCCCCCCTCACAGATACACTTTCAGTTAAAGTTTTGAATGGTAAAACATATTTAATCACGCACCACAAAGCTGGTGTACTAGAAGTCCTCTCAGATATCATTCAGGTCAAAAAGGATACATTAAAGCACAGGACAGCACATTTCTTCTAATTATGCATTGTGCGCGCCGGCAGAAAACATGATCCAGTGAAAGATGTATAGCTGATAATTACTCCCTAATTAGATAATTATAAGATAGAGCTTCAGCATAATTTATCCTTCGTGCCATGAACATAAATCCAGATGGGGCGCGCTGTATTATGTTGTATTTAACTATTACTGGACAAAGGACAAACTTATTACATCGAAATACCTGTAATTAAATTTTCGTTATACATATGTTAATATGTATGTTTTATGCATTCACAAGTGGGGTTCGATAATTGGTTAGAACAAGAGCGCCAACGACTGAGAAACTATACGAAGGATAATAGCGCAACAGGAGCAGCAGAAGTAGGAGTAACACTACACCGTTAACGACATTCTAGACGCAATCGACTACGACGACCACGACGATGACGATGGCAACAATGCTTTATTATTGTGCGTAATTGATGCCCGCCCATGGTACGAGTATGTGTGTGTGTGTCAGTAAACTTGGCAAAAACATTTTCGCAATTAACACGCACGAGTATTCACACACACCACACACAGCAATATCCTTGTACAGCTCAACTCAATTGGTGGTATGTTGAAAGGACGATAAGACAAATGTTGGAGCAGCACTTACGCAATAAATTAACTATATCCTGGCGGTTAATTTGTAATTTATACGCATATTTCGATTTTCAAGTGTACGCATTTGGAAATAACACAATTCTCTCCCGGGGTACAACACTAGTGGGTGGAGGACGGACGCATTGCGTGACTGTGGATGGACGCCTGCACTGGAACTGGAGACGATTCCTTGACGTTTCCTTTTAATTAAATTATTCGCAGTGATTTACTAAGTTTAGCTGCTGCTGTGTTGTATTA
This sequence comes from Brachypalpus laphriformis, assembly GCA_945910035.1. Classification (NCBI taxonomy): domain Eukaryota; kingdom Metazoa; phylum Arthropoda; class Insecta; order Diptera; family Syrphidae; genus Brachypalpus; species Brachypalpus laphriformis. Next base: position 147,320,516 of record OX246755.1, read on the forward strand.
GTGTGCAACTTGGGTAAATTTGAATTGAAAAACTCGAAAAGATTAATCGTGCAGATAAGGAAGGACATTTTTAAAGAGATTTTTAATTACGCTAAGAGGCTCGAAGGACAGTTGAGGAACGGTGTGAATACATACAAAAACCATGATCTGAGTGGCTGGATTTATGGATGAATTTAAACTCGGCCATATGAGGGGGAAAATGCGTTAGGATACATGATCCTTTGTTGATTTTCATTTGGTTAATTGAAATTTGCAAAAACTATCTTAAATTTCCTTCATCTCGCTACTTGTCACTAACACTTTGGAAAATGGAAAGAGGTTTGGAATTATGGCCAATGACTTCTGTCGCAGCTGTATGGACGAAGAAGAAGAGGAATCCCCCTTTCATTTGCTCTGCGGCTGCCCAGCACTATTCTCTGCTGGAAAACAAACCCTTGGGAAATACTTCTTCGAGGAACTTACAGATATCGCCGACTCGGATATTAACAGTATCTGGTAATTAATCAAAAAGTCAAAATGATTCCAAGAGTAAAGGAAGTAACCGGTTCAAGTGGTAGCACAATAGGCCTCAGTTGGTCTAAGTGAATCCTAACGATTACGGAGGATAGCCACCTTACTTAACCCGGGGAAAAGTTGGCACGTTCCCAGTGACTATACAAGATGGTGTATAGGCGTAGGAGGGGACCTAGGACCCCTCCCTGGCAGTCCACACGAAAGCGCAGATACACTTAGACCAGTGAAGGTCCTTTGTGATACCATGGATCAACCATTAGGCCACTCAGGAACTAGCAAAACCAACCGGAGCTTTTCATATAGCGATGGATGCTGATGACGTCTAAGGACGCCAGATCGCCGTGGTCTTCAATGAAGGAGGACCCTAGATGGAGCATTCTTTTATGCGACAGAGCCGGACATGTGCATAGGAGGTGAAGGATGGTTTCCTCCTCCTCCTCGTACCTACAGCTTCTGCAGAAGTCGTTGGAGAAGAGGCCAAGTCTTTTGGCGTGTTGGGCTATAAGACAGTGTTCAGTGAGAACACCGACAACGCACCTGATTTGTGTTCGCTTTAGCTTGACCAACTCGGCACTACGTTTTTGATCCAGCTTAAGCCAGATCTGTCTCGAAATGTGACACGTTGAACCGTTTTCCTATCTGAAGTTGGTCGTGCTAATAGCGTTCAGCTTTAGAAGATACTTACATCTAGCGAGGGGCATACCCAGGGTTTGCTTTTCAGGCAGAATCCATAAAGTGATACTCTGTCTGGCGAGCTCGTCAGCCATGCAGTTTCCTGGAATGTCCCTGCGGCCCGGCACCCAGCATAGGTGAATGTTGAACTGCTCTATCATCTCCATAAGAGATAAACAACATTTTAAGACGGCCTTTGAAGTGAAGGAGAACGATTCCTGGGACTTGATTGCCGCTTGGCTGTCAGTGAAAATGCTAATATCCCTGACAGATAGTACATTACATTTCTGCCAGGACAGGGCTTCCCTAATCGCCATGATTTCCCCCGAGAAAACACTACAATGATCAAGGAGACGGAAAGAGATGCTCAAATTGAGCTTTTCGGAGAAAACACCACAACCCATCCCACCCTTGGTCTTAGAGCCATCTGTAAAGAAGTGAACCGAACTACCATCGATCCCCTGCGGAAATTGTCCCATTCATCCCGATCAGGGATGCTCGTACGGAAGTTACGGTCAAATCTCAGTTTCGGCGGGGTGTAGTCCGTGTTTTCGTGTTTGAAGTTGAAAAGATCAAGGATGGAGGAGTGGCCAAAGCGATAGCTAGACCACTGAGTAGAGGCTTATATTACCTTGCAACAAAACCTATTCTTAGTAGCCTATTGATCGCAGCCCGAAATGATATCACTGTGACAAGAAGTCCGAAGGCATTCGTTGTATTTACTTCATTTTGAGATGTTGATGTACCCGTTCGCGCCTAGTAACACTTAGTTTGAAGGTGATGTGAAGGAGACGAACGGTCTCATTAAGCTCGATTCGTTGCCCATTTGAAGCTATGGTACACTAGACGTATCCTTTCTACAAAAATTATCTTCTCCACATTGCAGCCAGTTAAACTTATATCCCCTCACTAGAGAATTTACTGCAGATCATCAGCTCGTAATGGGTATATTTGGTAGTATCTCTAAGGATGTGTTATTGGAGCAAGATGTTATGGGGCTCTCACCAGAAAAGCTAAAAAAAATCTTGTTGTCGACTCCATCATGTCATGAATACGTTGTAGAAATAGAGTTGATAAAACAATGAAACCCTGAGGCAGCCCAGCAGCAAAGATGTAACGTGTTTATTATCAACTTCTGACCAAACGGCTGCACTGTTAAGGCTGAAAGCAAGGCTTTGCATAATATGAATAACTTGTGAGGATGATTCCAATTTTTACATCTTCTCCGACACACCGAATGTCCATCTATATACAAATCAAATAGCAACAAAGTTCTCGAAAACAAATGAAAATCTGGCAACAAATACCCACAGCACTACTGTTACCTTTCAATGTGAACTACCGTCTTACATCCACGAACTACGACACAAAGTTAGTTTCTCAATTAGCCCGTCATGCATTGGCTTATTGTGGCCATTAACTTCTATTCCCCTCCTATTCAGAATGACGCCATTGTCCTTGCAGTAACCGCAGTTCAGAATTCCCAGCGAATACCTTCAAGTGCCATTCCATTGCTACAGCTACCTACTGCCGTTGCTGTATCTCTCTGACCACCGATTGCTAATGCCACATACTCTGTGCTGCTGACTATTTCTGTTGGTTGCTGTGACTGCATAGACCTTGACCCAAGAGGTAGTAATCACAGAACCTATCCAATTTAGGTTACACTCAACCGCAGTGTATCCACATTCTTTCAACTGCTAACTGACATTTACATAATTTAAACGAATAAAACAGACGCAAAGGAATAGCCACAAAGACAATGATCCTCGGAAGAATGCCACTCTTGGCTTGATGAGCGACAATGGAAACCATCACCGATTTCCATTGAAATTAAATTTAATTTGATTAAAATTTTATTTATTTATCAGACATCGTATGCAAAGTCCCACGCCGCATACACAATGCAAGGATAACAACGACGTCGCTCGTCGTTCGTCCTTTTGTTGTCAACATCATCGTGCCTGTATCTGTGTGTTAATGCAATTGCCTTGCAGGCAAGTACTAATGAAATATTTAATCCTGCAGAAGTGTACACTTGACAATTAAATGGTAATTAAGTCTGTCAACGATATGCGGCACTTGGAATTTTCGGCTACAAATGGAGCCAGACAAGGACGATTAGTCGATAACTGAAGTCAGCACATGGACCAACTCGGAGCATAATTTATCGTTGATCTTTAGGATCCCATCTATATTAATGAGAATCGAAATGACTTGGTATCTGTTTTGACCTTATTTTGAATGTGATATGGGGGGAATTCTTAATTTGTTTGCAAGTTTTTAGATCTAATAGGACTAATTAGAGACACATGTGCATATGTATACGTGTGCCTATTTGGAATAATATGTTTGAAATGGTTTCATCTAATCTCGGCAAATATTTTAAATACCATATGTGGGCACTGTGGGTGACAAAGTACGAGTAGAGTTGTGGTGAAAGGTAGCTCTGTCGAAAAACATCACAAAGCCAAGAAAACATTACAAACTGATATTTTATAGATAGATAGCCTCTAGCTGAAGACTGATTTGCATGGCCACAACAAAAATATGGTTGGACACAAAATTGGAACCCCTCACTGATTTACAGCACAAACGATCTCAATGAGGTGGTCGAGGTGCTCCGCATGGTTATCCACTTGCCTATACAAGCTTCCCTCTAAAAATGACACTGACTGGTATATTCAACTTGGGTACTGTAGCATGTTCCAGACAGAGATAATGGCGATTAAAGAGCTCTTACAGTTGAAAGTCGGGGAAATTATACCAGTTCACAAAGGAGAGGAGGTTGATAATTTCCACAACTATCGTGCCATATCTATTCTTCCTGTGCTATCAAAAATAATCGAAAAAGTAGTTAACTGCCAAATACAAGAATTCCTTACACAAACATTTTAGGAACAGTATGGGTTTCGACAGAAGACAAGCACTAACTTAGAGCTTGTGGACCCAGTCTCACATATTCAAAAAGAAAGGGACTCAAAAAAGATGCTTTCCTTGCTCTGTAGTGACTTGTCCAAATCTTTTAATACAGTGGATCATCAAACTCTACATTCGAAGCTGATGTCGATAGCTGGCCTAGCCCATATTTAAGAAATTGGCAGCAATCTATATATAGATGGGATTACAAGCTCTGAGTCAGAGGCTGAAGGAAGCGTGCTTGGGGCAACACTATTCTGCATCTATATCAATGATATTATCTGGAAACTCTCTATAAAGGAAAACTATTCATGTTCGCAGATGATATATGTCTGGTTAATAATGAAAGCAGTACTTGCTTCTTGTTCTTCCTTTTATCAGCGAGGCTATGATCCGAAAACAAGGGATCACAACCCTCCCACTTCACCGCATTTCTACTGATCCGCCTGTGGGGTTCGCCTATTTGACCTCAGAAAATATCGGCAGGCCCGCCGTTTTTGGATCACTCGGTTACTGAGGCCAATGAAATGCCGATGTCGTCGCATTTGTCTGATCCAGGCGTTTATAGGCCTGCCTTTCCTACATCGCGATGTCTTTGGAACGTGCATTGATATTGCCTTCTTAACGGGGTTCAAATGATCTCTTCTTTGAACGTGGCAATACCAGCTGAGCTGGTCGCGCTCTATCTTTCGTGAGATGGTTTCCTTGACGTGAAAGCTTCCACGGATCTTCGAACTTTTTATTCGATCAAGCTTTGTCACTCCTACTGTCATGCGAAGCATCTCAGCTGCCGCTACATTACTCTCATACGTTTTGTACATCGTCCAACATTGTGAACCGTATTTGAGCGCTGGACGTACAACTGCGGTGTAGAGCCTTCCTTTCAGCTTAGGTGGCATTTTTCTGTCACAGAAGATAGCGAAGTTTTCTCGCCACTTCATCCACCCTACGCTTACGCGATGATTGATGTCGTCATCAGAGGTTGTTTTGCTATTGATCACAGATCCCAGATACTTTACCTTTTCGCACTTGGGAAGCACTGTTCCATTCAAATAATTGTCTGGAATAGGCCTGAGTGGATCAGAGAACGGGCAGCACAAGTACTCTGTCTTTTTTTAACTAATGCCATACCCATTTCCCTACAAAACATCCACCTACACATCAAGTGCTCGTTGCAGGGATGTAGGATCCTCACTTATGATGGCTCCATCGTCAGCAAAGAATAACTGATGTACCTTGGGGTCCATCACTTTACCTTCAAGCAGATAATCAAGGACTGTAATAAAGAGCAAAGGACTTAAAACGCTTCCCTGGTGCACCCCGACTTTGATTGGGAACTCTTCGGTTACTCCAGCGGGGCATCTTACTCTTGTCTTTGCTCCTTCCTACATGTCCATGATCACCTGTACATAGGTTTCTGGATCCCCTCAATGTCTTAGCGCCACCCATATCAGATCTCGTGATTGTCTGTCGAATGCCTTTTCGAAGTCAACCAATACAATATGGAAATCCCTTAAGGAATCACGATCTTCTTCTTCTTCCTTTTATCAGCGAGGCTATGATCCGAAAACAAGGGATCACAACCCTCCCACTTCACCGCATTTCTACTGATCCGCATGTGGGGTTCGCCCTTAAGGAATCACGATGTTTTTCCATTATCATCCTCATACTTTGGATTGCATCTGTAGTTGATTTACCCGAGACAAACCCGCACTGATCATCAGATAGCCGTATTATTTTTCGCAGTCGGCCACCTAATACCCGCTCAACGATCTTCATGGTGTGTGACATCAGCTTGATCGAACGGTAGCTATCACAGTTTCGCGTATCACCCTTCCCTTTGAATACAGGGAGAAGGTAACTTTCCCTCCATTGATTCGGCATTGGATCACCTCTCACGAATTTGAAGATGAGAATTCTGAGCCATCTGAACCCGACGTCTCCCATCTTTTTCCAAAACTCAAAGGGCATCTCGTCTGGCCCAACCGCTTTTCGTTTTTTGGAGTACTTGACCGGCTCACTAACTTCTTCGACTGTAATGTCGGGTATTTCTTCACAGTTAGAGGTGGGCTCTTGAAAAGTATAGCCGGGAAACCTGTTCATTTAAAAGCTCTTCACAATACTGCCGCCACCTCTGCAGAATTTTGTCGTCATCCACAAGAAGCTAGGCAAAAGCCCTAATGACATCAATATTGAATATAATGAACAAGCAGTCGCGAGGGTTGGTTTCCTGAGCTCCATATTCATAAGCAGACATGGCGGCCCAATGATCATGTAACGATAAACCAAGTTGATCATGTAACGATCAACCAAGTTGATCATATTGCGATCGACGCAAGGCATGCCTCCAGTATTCTGGATGTCCGGACCTTCCGGGCGCCCAGCATAGACTCGGATCATTACCTTGTTGTAGCCAAGGTACGAATGCGGATATCCCAAACTGAGCAACAAAGACGAATCACTGTGAGAAAATTTAACGTCGAAAAGCTACAATCGCAAGAGACTGGCAGACTCTTCGCTGAACGCCTATCCCGAAATCTCTTAATCACCCTATGCCGCCAGCATCAAGTGCGGGAGACCAGTGGCAACGCTGCCAACATGCCATCAGAAACGCCACTACCAATGTGCTGGGTCTCGCTCGCCCACCACCGCGGAACCCCTGGTTTGACGAAAAATGCCGGCTAATGCATGCAGCAAAGCAAGAGACATACAAAGCGGCGCTGCAAAGGAAGACGAGAGCTGCTCGTGAGCTCTATGAGCAAAAATGGCTGGAAGAACATCGGCTCCACAAAAAGAAGAAGAAATAGCATAAGAATTGCGCGTTCGAGAATATCGAGAGTTTATACTCCAAGAACAATTTACGGAAGTTTTACCAAAAGGTAAAAACAACGTGTCAGAGAAGTAATGCCCGCACAGAAACCTGTAGACATGAAAATGGAAACCTCGTAGTAGAATCATAGTCGGTGCTGAGAATATGCAAAAACTACTTCCGCTGACTGTATAACGGCCTCGAAGACCAACATCCCGCTGTCACACAGAATGAACCATTCAACATAGATGATGATAGTCCAAATTTCCATCCACCTGACCAGAACGAAATCCAACAATGCTGCTGGACATGTCGGCTTACCGGCCGAACTTTCAAGGCAGCTAGTAGAGTGCATACACCAACTCATCTCTAAGATTTGGTCAGACGAGTGTATGCTTGATGAATGGAATCTCAGTATCGTTTGCCCGATCCAAAAGAAAGGAGACCCCACAACTGCGCCAATTATAGAGGCATCAGTCTTCTCAACATCGCATACAAGCTCTTTTCTGCGATATTATGTAAACGCCTGAAACCTTTCATCAACAGCCTGATTGGACCATATCAGTGCGGTTTCAGGCCAGGAAAGTCCACCATCGATCAAATCTTCACACTTCGGCAGATCCTGGACAAAACCCAAAAAGTCCCAATCGATACTCACCATCTCTTTATCGATTTCAAGGCCGCCTATGACAGCATCCATAGAGAAGAGTTTTATAAAGCCATGTCTAGTTTTAACATCCCTGCCAAGCTTGTCCGTTTATGCAGGATGACAATGGAAAACGCTCGCTGCTCCATCAAGGTCGGTAATGACCTCATCGAGACCTTTGATGTCAAAAATGGTTTTAGACAAGGTGACGCGCTGTCATGTGACTTCTATGATATTGTAACTCAGCGGGCTGTCACCGGTGCGTTTGCAAGCATTGAAGCGGAAGCGGCCAAAATGGGTTCAGCGATAAGCGAGGGCAAAACCAAGTAACGGGTGGGCCATCTAGTGATTTCTCTTTAAATCATAGGTTATTTTGACACTGACAGCTGTTTCCCGCTCAAAGTCTTGACAGAAAGTCAGTATCATACCTCCGCGGAAAGAAATGAGTTACGCTTGAACAATATTGGGAAATATTGAAAACTTATTTCCAAAGTGAGTGCTGTGTAGCCCAAACAGTGCGTTTTTTGAAAAAAAGTTTTGGCCGAAATGAAACACCCACCGCGCCTGATGTACGCAAGTTTGTGCAAAAAGTTCATGAGACTGGTATGCTAGTGGACAACACTCATGGTCCCCGTCGTGTGAGACTCAATTCACGAACATCAACTCGTCATCGATCTCAACAGCTCAACATTTCACGCACTAGCCTCAGGAGAATGCTGCACAAAGATCTGGGATTATTCGCTTACAAGGTCCAATTGATTCAGCAATTGAAGGCGCACGACCATCCGCTTCGTTATCGCTTCGCAGTTTGGGCCTAAGAGCAGCTTGAATTGGACAACGATTTTGGGCGAAAAATCATCTTTTCTGACGAGGCACATTTTCATCTCGGCGGCTACGTTAACAAACAAAATTGCCGCATCTGGAGCACGGAAAACCCGCACGGTATTGTCGAGAAGCCAATGTATCCACAGAGAGTGACAGTTTATTGCGGATTGTGGAGTGGTGGCATCATTGGACCATTTTTCTTCGAAAATGAGGCTGGGAACAACGTTTCGGTCAACGGTGGGCGTTACAGAGCCATGTTAACGACTTTTTTTTTTTTACTGAAATTGAAGACATGGATTTGGGCGACCTCTGATTCATGCAGGATTGCGCGCCAAATCGTGTTATCAGCCGTCTTGGCGATGTCAATTGGCGGCCTCGGAGCTGCGATTTGACCCCTTTGACTTTTTTTTGTGGGGAACCGTGAAGGACCGATGTTATGCCAATAATCCGGAAACGATTCAAGCACTTAAGCACCAAGCAATCCGTGAGCTACAGCCCGAAACCATCGACAAGGTCTCGGAAAATTTTTGTGATAGAATGCGCTACTGCGAAGACAGCCGAGGCAGCCACTTGAACGACGTTGTGTTCCATAATTAATGGGAATGTTTGCTCTTACAAATAAAGCTATAATACATGGAAACAATTTCATTTTGTTCATTTTACTGCATTTTCAAAAAGAAACTTGTAGTTGGCCCACCCTGCTGTATATGCTGTCAACAAGAAGGGACAATCAACATCGAGGAATTGGACAGAACGTCACAGTGGGCAGCTATAACTTCGAGGTAGTAAATGACTTTGTCTACCTTGGCTCTGCTCTGCTCTGAATAACTCTTGTCAATCGCTGTTTTTTGGGCTTATAAGGCAATTCAACAGTAAAGCCCCATCCTTGGCCGCTTCGAGAAAAAAATTCTTCGAAAGATATTCGGTCCCGTTTGCATTGACGGGTTTTGGAGGAGAAGATTCAATCACGAACTATGGAGCGGTACAGCGATATCGATTTAGTCAAAAAACTGTATATTGGACGTCTAAGATGGCTAGGACATGTACCGCGAATGGATGCCAACGGGCCGGAGCAGAGTCCCCGAATCTAACCCCGAGGGACGACGCAGCAAAGGACCTCCTCGCTGTTGGTGGCGCGCACAAGTTCAAAGGGACCTCGATCAAGTTTGAGTGCGCATGAGGAGGCAAATAGCTAAAGACCGAGCTAAATGGAGAGGCTTGTTGGTTGATGCCCAGGTTAACCCCGGACTGTAGCGCCACCTAAGTATGTAATTAAGTCGCGAGGGTTAAAAAATTTAAATAATTGGGGGTGTGGTTTCATCCAGAACTTTCAAAATCACTGTACTAAAATAGGGCGAAAGCTGTCATCAATCTCTGGAGTCTTCAGACGGATTTCTGACCATCTACCCTTTAAATGATTCTTATACCACGCGATCTTTTATAGTCATCTGTACACGGAATCAATGTTTGGAGCTGCTGCCGTGAAGAACTTGTATCTGAACAGGACTCTGAAAAATCTCTTCGGGTTAAACTAGTTCACGAATTCCATCGCAATGTACAAGCAGCTAAAATTATTAATGGTTCGTGTTACTACTCCTCTTTATCTGATAAGCAACATCCACAATATCCAAGCAGAGTCAACATACTCAACACTTGAACTAGTTCATGGAGGAGACATCCACGACCAAGTTGGAAAAGTTTCCTGTGCCCTTGAAATGACAGATCGTTTTCTCTTACCACGGATGATTCTCTCGTAATCTGTATTCCTAAGTGGGTTTTTATTCAGATTGGTATGCCCAGGTGTCAGTTCTATCAACGAATATAACTGAATCGTGTCGGAACTTAGAGCTCAGACAGTTCTAGCAGCTCTTCATTGGACAGTCTTCTTTTACCAGCCCTTTTCCTAACCGATTGCTTTTAGTTATCCAAATACCATTGCGTTCCAAAACCTAGCTGAGGTTATACCTTCTTAAGGCGAATATTTGGACACATTACGAGTACTTTAGTGCCACAAAATCGATAAAAACACCGACAGGATTGACGCAAAAGACATATATACGCACACTTCTTCGTGCGTTTTAAATACGCATAAATGTTGAAACAATCTCACATCAAAATAAATGTCCTTCCTCCTGACGTCATTCCATGATGAAAACCATTCGTTTAAATCGAAAATAAATCACACACACACAACAAATGTCTATTTGCGACCCGAAGCCTAATGAATCCTAATGACTGAGCGCTCTCTCCATATTAATTACCAAAGAAAACAAAAACAGGCGCCTACTTTCTGCTGGAAAAGGTCAACAATCCCTTAAGGACTCGACGATAATTAGCACAGAATACTACGTTTGATTCATTCACTAGTCCCTACCTCACCATACAAACACCAGGCCGGTTGCCTCCCTAGTCAATTCATCGTCGAACAATGCCGGAATGGTTGTTTTCCTTTCTCTCGAAATTGAAACGTCAACAGCAGGGTACTTAATTTATTTATACCCCCGCCGCCAAATGCATTGTAATCCCACAGATAACAAAGCGAAAAATATATATCTTTCGTCTTTGATAGGTTCTTTCACTTCTTATTCATCATGTGGAGGATGAGGACATCACCTTCTACATGCACTGTGATGATGTTGTGCTTTGGGTGCAATACAGGCGGAGCTTCAAGGATTATTTCTCGCGAATTTTTCAAGCGGGAAGGACATTTTTTTTGTCGTTGATCCTGGAAAATTCTTTGTAAATGCATATTCAGATTCTTCGATGCGTATTTAAAGAAAAATCACACAACATCGAGTAAGAGTTTTTTTTTTTTTTTTTTCTTCACACAGGACTTTCTACATTAAACGCTGCCAGGTATTTAAAGGAGAATGAAAATTGGATTCATCCCCTCGCCAGAATGTATTTCCAAAGTGCTTGGAAAAACGAAAGAAGGAGCAGAGGAAAAAAAATAAATAATCCGCGTCGGGATGGTGGAAACATGTAAATTTTCGCGTATCCTAAAGGTGAAAGGATACCTTTTTTTTTTTTCTTGTTTGCTTGTTCCGATTTCTGTACTTTTTTTTGTGATTTTAGAACGATGAGTGTTTTTGCCTCGTGAATAGGTATGTAGTGTGTGTGTGTTGTTTATGGTTTGCATAGAGAATCCAAGGAAAGGACTTCTTTTTTTTCGAAGAAATACGGATTTCACTCAGTATAGCCAAACCCCGGTGATGTGATGGCCAAAGGGTGTGTTAGCAGTCGACCGGTGTTTTCATTGCCTGGCTATTACTCACTTATGTATAACATGTATGTAGCACGTGGCAAAGTGCCGAAAATATTTATTTTCCTCGTTCACCCTTTGCATAAGGGTTCGCCGTCCGCGTCGGTGAGAACTTCATAGCTTTTTGGAACGAAAATACAGGCAATCGGGGATATAACGGGGAGGGTGTAAGGTTAACATTTAGAGTTATTGGAAACATATTTGAATACTTTCTTTGTCCGGTCGTCTATTGGTAGAAGTGCCAGTATAAAACGAAATTTTATAGCTGAGGTTGGATCGGTTGAACTTTGAATGTTAGGTAAGTGTTTGCACCGGAGTTAGGTGAGGAGAGTGCACTGCACTAGGTGTGAGACCTAAGGTATCAAGTTTTATACTTATCTGGCAGCGAGTAAACGACATCGTATGTTTATATGAAAGACTTGAAATATTCAGGAAATGCTTGTAACTATACAGATATTGTATCCATAGCGACAAGTAATATAAGTCAATTGGAAAAAATTGCCGAAATCTATTAATCAGAAAATTTGTTTGGGGGAAGTAAAATATATTTGGATCAATGAATATTCATTTGGTGATAAGGCTATGTTCAGACGATTGCCAGATCTTACAATATGATCATCTGACGCAGGGAATTGTTTATGTGTTTAAGAAACACTCCAGCAGTTGCTTAACGGGCAGCAAACAGAGAGGATGATAGGGCAAGAAGAGAACCCGCTTCCAGTCAATGACGAACCAATACCACCACCCAGTATTGAAGAAGTTAGCGCAACCATCAGAAAACTAAGAAACAACAAAGCCGCTGGCTCTGATGGCCTCCCAGCTGAACTTTTCAAATACGGAGGTGATGTCGTGGTAGGGCGCATACACCAAGTCATCAGCCAAGTATAGATGGAGGAAAGCATGCCCGATGACTGGAGTATCAGCTCTATATGCCCCATCTTCGAAAAAGGCGATTCTATGTCTTGTAAAAATGATCGATGCATATCCTTGCTAAATGTCGCATATAAGATCCAATCCAACGTATTGTGTGAACGTCTAAAACCTTCCTGCAACACACTAACCGGCACGTACCAGTGTGGCTTCCGGCCCGGCAGATCGACAATAGACCAAATTTTCACACTGAAGCAAATCCTGGAAAAGACCAACGAATATCAAGTCGAAACGCATCACCTTTTCATCGACTTTAAAGCCGCTTATGACAGCATTCATCGTCTTAAGCTCTACCAAGCGATGGCCCAATTCGGGATACCGTCAAAACTTATCCAGATGTGTCGCGTAATGCTGGAAAACACGCGATGGTCTATGCAACTCGGAAACAGCTCTTACGAACTCTTCCAAACATGCTCCGGATTCCGGCAACGAAACGCGCTGTCATGCTACTTTTTCAATATCGTGCTGCATAATGTGTAGGGCAGGTATAAACAGGGAAGGCATTATATACTACATGATACCCAAATTGAATTTCACAAAACGATTCCACGTTCAATTCCCCACAAGGTCAGAATGGCAAGATGACAGGTGATTAAGGATTTCGACGTAACAACCTACACAGGTGGTGCAAAGATGGACTGTGGAGTCGGTGCGGGTGTGTTCTACGAATCATTAAACATTTCTAAATCATTTAGGCTCCCGGTTTCTGCCAGTGTGTTCCAGGCAGAATTACTCGCTGTTCGGCAAGCTTGCCATCAGATCAAAACACACACCAATATAACGCCGCGGCAAAAGATCGCTATTTTTATTTATAGCCAAGCAGCCATCAAAGCCATTGCATCGGTTACTACATCCTCCAAGCTGGTGCTCGAATGCCAAAATGAGCTAGTTTCGCTAGATAACCAATTCAAAGTAATCCTGATTTGGGTTCCCAGGCATAGTAACGTTTATGGAAACGAAATTGCAGATGAACTGGCTAAGCATGGCTCAGCCTTCCACAGCTCTCTTGCGGAATCAGTTCAAATTCCGCTTGCAGCAGTCAAATCAAAAATATCCTCTAAATTCCAAACTAACTCAAAAAAACCAAACTACAACAAATTAAAAGCAACCGACTTCTTAAATAGAACGCGTAGGGACATCGCCAGGATAACAGCAACCACTACGGATCAGTGGCTTATAGGAGACCATGCGGTCAAACTAGGTATCCCTCACAACACACATTGTCGCAATTGCAATATCGCAACTGAAAAAGAAACCCTTATTCACTTTTTATGTGCCTGTCCGGCACTAGCTAGGGCCAGACAACGAGCTTTAGAAAAATCATTTTTCGATTCCCTTGAGGAAGTCTCAGAGAGAAACATAAAAGATCTAATAATCTTTTTAAACTCCACAGGCTGGATCTAGAGACTCCACACCAACATACCTTTTATATCCAGGTACACGAATTTTGTGGTATCAAAACGGCACCTAGTGCTAATTGGGCTCTTTTCTTAAGAGGAACCACCACACCTACCTACCTACCATATTTTACAAATCCATCCAACTGCTGGATTACGCCGAGGATATTGACATCATCGGCAGATCCCAGCAAGCCGTTGTAGAGGCATTTACAAGAAGGTCTTGAAATGAGGACAAGGCTAAGTACATGTTGTCAACAAATAAGAAATTATCTGGTGAAGACCTTGGACAGAACGTCACTGATGATGATTACAACTTCGAGGTAGTTAAGGAGTTTACCTACCTCGGAGCAAACATGAACCCCACAAATGACACTTTCGTGGAGATCTGACGAAAAATAACATAAGCAAACCGCTGCTACTTCGATTGGGCAACTGGGTTCAAAACTCCTAGCTCGATGGACCAAATTGATGCTCTATAGAACGGTGATCTTGCCAGTCTTGCTTGACGCCGAGTGCTGGACGATATTGAATATTGGGTACCTTTGAGTGAAAAATACTTCGTCGGATATTAGGTCCCACATGCGAGGAGGGCGAATGGAGGAGAAGATACAACCGAGTTGTACAATGATGTGGATGTAGTCCAAAAAGCACGTCGACTATGGTACATTGGCTCGGCCACATCGAGCGAATGGACAACACTCCAGCCAAGAGAATATTCGAATCTCAGCGCCCATGTTCAAGGCGGCAAAAAAGGCCAAACCGTCGGTATAAGAACCAAGCTGTCGCGGATACCAGAAAACTTAGTCTTCACAACTGGAAGCAGCGTGCCGGGATCGCAGAGGATCGAAGGCAGCCGTGTTTCAGGCAGAGAATCTGCAAGGGTCGGGAGCCCTTTAAGTAAGTAAGTAGTGATCTGACAATGACAAACTATCTTTCAACGCTAAATTGTCTGTTCACATGGTTGTCAGATTTCTTTTTCCAAATTCTGACAATTTCATTGTTAGACGTTTGGTCTGAGTGGATGGATGCCTGATAATGACTTGCTCAACGAATGCCAGGCTAGTATTCGAATAATTTATTGGTACTAGCAGGCCGTGTCTAAACAACGATGAAAACGTGCGCTTTTCTATAAGCTGAACAAACTGGGATTATCGTCAAAAATGTTGAACGTTATTTGAAGTGCGGAATGGACAAAATGGTGGTACACGAGTAGCAAGGGTGTCCCCTAAGTCCACTTCTCTTCTCGTTCTTTCTCAGCCTCCCTGTCATGGAATATTTTGTTCAATGGAGTCAGAATGGATTTGCTTACTGATGACATTAGTCGTGTTTTTTTTGAAACCTAGCCAGCCAGTAGTTGCTACTAAAGTCAAATTTTACACATAAAATAAATGCAAACACCGGCTGGCTACTACCCTTGATTTAATCCCCAGCCAAAAGTTGCTGGCTGGGAATTTTGTGATGCCTAATTTCAGGCGACGCAAAAACGAATGTTTTTTTAGTTATTTGTTGTTGCTGTCATTGCGAAGTTGTTCGGTTCCTAGAGATATGTTCGTATAAAATCGGCTGGCTGGCAAATCGCTTAAATGAACGACTGGATGGCTAGGTTTTAAAAAAAAACACTACTATTGTAATACTAGCAAGGACCCCAAAGATGGTGCAAAATGATGATTAACGGCTTCTTGTAGGGTGGCAATGGTGCAGTGGATACTGCGTTTGCTCATTTACCGATGTGTACAAATTTGAGCCCCAGAGGGGAACAGCAATGATCAGCCAGCCGAGTATACAAAAGAAAATGAATAACATCAACAATAAAGTTTTTCCAATCACCAAAGAAAGGTTCCTGCCAGGTAGTACAATGGACCGGAGAGTCAGAGTGCTCTGGGATTTGTGTTGGGTGACAGAATATACCATAAGTATCATTGTGTCACTATAACGCCGCGTCTGTCCCTTGAGAAGCATTTACAGGCGAGATTTAAGGAAGGAACAATTGCGGCAAACACTAGCTGTAGAAGCTTACTTTCTAAAAGAGTCATTGCGTGGTAAGTTATTTAAAGCAGTCATAAGGTTAATCATTTGCTACCCGACCCAAGTGTTCTGAATTCCTCAGTTTGAAGAAGTGGAAAAGATGCTGAGATACTTCGTAAAAAAAAATCTTCAGACTGGCTTTGAATACGTCGCCATTCATCTGGACTGGACTAGCACCTCTATAATATGCTCACATTAAAAACGCCATACGCTACCTATACATTGTGAAAGTGATGACACTGCCATGTCATCGGCCGTCGAACATTGACGTACTACATCTGTTTCGTTGAAAACTACGGTTTTCTAGTGAATCACGGAGGTTAAGTAGTGAACAAAGCATGGGGCTACGGAATTTGAATGTTGCAAATCGGAAAGGGGCTATGCAGATTCTGTTAGTAAAAATGTCAGCATCTAACCTTGCAACCACGGAGAAAACAAAAACTATTTCAACAATCGCTATAATATAGTGTTACAAATATATAGGGGATTAATTCAATTTATTTAGATTAAAAGTAAGTAATACAATTTTAGGGGAAAATAGAAACCACGATGATCGCCGCGCCTGACAGTCGTCACTTCTTAACCAACAAACCCGCGCATCTGTCAAGTTGGAAGTCGATGAGTTGGTAAGTTGTTGAGTCGGTTACGTTGTTGATTGGTGAATTTACACCCGGATATTACTTGTGTAACACGTAACAATAGACACAATCTTGTATATGTCTTTTTTTTATAATTTGCGCGCACTCAAGGGGTTATGAATTCCACTCAATTATCTTACACAGTGTATAACAAATCTATCAAACCAATGAACAAAATAATTTTGAGAAAGAGCCATCAATGAACTTCTTTAGTGTCCAAACGGCTCGCGTCCTTTCTTTGTAATAGGGAAGAACTCCTCTTCTTTGTCCGTCCTACCCTTAATTAAAGGAAGAGAATCACATAACCATAAGCATAAGTTCGCTACCAATTGCATTTTACGTGCGACATTAATACCAAGTATATCTTCTAAGTATTTAGAAGTTTCCGGAACTCTATTTATTTAGAGTTTTCATATTGAGATATAGTGGAATGTTAAATATTGTTATTCTCATATAATGTCAAAACTCACTCTCTGTATACTTAATACGATGGAAAGGCAATATAGAAATAGGTTCATGTGCTTACCTGAAAAAAAAAGAAGAAAATATAATATTTAGTTTATCTTTCAAGCATAAATTGATAGATAGATAAATCAATTTGATTTGGTATAAAAATTTACAAAAGTTTTGCTACCATAGTTTATTCATTTCATTTATTTAGATTTATTTTCATTTCAAATATAAACACAATGTTTGGGTACAATATCTATAAATGTGACTTAGCATAAAGCCGTCTCCGAAGTTCTGTCAACTTTTGATTTTCTCTAACTATATAAGTAATATACATTATTATTGTTTACCTGCGTTTAGTCCGTAGAACAGACAACAGCGTTGCAAAAATCATGTACCTGGAAGCGAGAAGGGCATACAAAAGCATCTATATCAACAAAAAAAGAAGGTACACGCAGCAGCTGGCGAGAGCTTTGGATGGGATTTCAGATACTCGTTCGTTTTGGAAGCTGGTCCGATCCCTCAACGGTACGATGTTCGCACGGGGCATTCGAGTTGAAACATCCGCACTAGCCAATCACTTCGATCAGTTGCTGAATCCACCGAGTAGCACAAGTCAACTGAATTACTCCCTACCTTGCATAACAGTAGACTCAGTAGACCGCACAATTACTGTCCAAGAACTCTACAAAGTGCCGCACAGATGCAGCACAAAGAAAGCCCCTGGTGAAGATCGTATCCCCTACGAATTTTTCAAATTTGCGACAAACGAGTTCTTCAGAAAACTTGCGCTAGCCTTCAATTATAGTTTCGATATAGGTGAGGTGCCAGATAATTTTAGAAGGAGTAAAATGTTCCCCCTGTTTAAGAAAGGAGACACAAGCGATCCGGATAATTATAGAGGAATATGTTTTATGAACTCAGTAACAAAAATATTTGCTGGAATTATTCTAGAGCGTCTGACAGATTGGGTACGCGAAAACAATTCATTCATTTTTCATTCATTTTCAATTGCCCGCTAATCCTTCATGAGGGTCGCGGGGGTAGGATGCCCAGGTGGACTCTCCATCCTTCTCGATCCTCCGCCATTGACTCCAATTCATCAGGGGGAATCCCTAAGCGGCTCCAGGAGAGATATCGGACTTGATCCAACCATCTATTTCTAGGCCTTCCGCGAAGTCGCCTACCTGATGGCACGGCAACCATGGCGCGTCTTGGAAGCCGGTTTGGGGGCATACGCACTACGTGACCAAACCATCGAAGCATAGATCGTTCCGTTCGGAGAAGTAGCTGCTGAACGTTGAGCGCCTCGCGTACTCTGGTGTTGTGCACTCGATCTCTACGAGTTATTCCAACAACACCGCGAAGGAATCTCATTTCGGCAGCTTGTATCCGTGATCTTATTCTTTCGGTCACTACCCAAATTTCATGACCATAGGTGAGAGTTGGAACATACACAGAGTTAAAAACCGATAGCTTAGCTTGAACACTAAGTTCGGCCTTCCTTATAACAGATTGGCCAAGCTCTCTCAAAATTGATCCAGCCTGACCAATTCTACAGGATAACTCGGCATTGCCCCTCCCATCACTCGTGAATAAAACCCCGAGGTACTTAAACTTCTCCACCTGCTTCAGTGGGACTCCACTAACATGCAGAGTGCACTGAATGGGTTTTTTGGAAACGACCATTACTTCCGATTTGTTCACGTTGATCTTCATTCCAGCATCATCACAAACGGCTACAAACCTTTCGAGTGCGCGCTGAAGTTCGGTTTGAGAGGACCCAAGGATGACCAAATCATCCGCAAAGAGCAGATGACTAATCCTTAGGTCTCCCACTTTGAAACATTCCCCGCCACGGTTGCGCTGCAACATCCTTTCCATATATACAATGAAGAGGAGAGGTGACAAAACGCATCCCTGGCGGAGTCCAACGCCCACAGTGAAAGGTATTGATTTAACACCGTTTATCCGAACACAGCTTCTACAGTTTGTATATAAAGACTGAATCGCCCTTAACAGGGAACCAGCAATCCCACACTCCTGCAGAACACTCCAGAGTTTGCTTCGAGGAACCCTATCATATGCCTTTTCCAAATCCACAAAACAAGTGTAGACAGGTTTGGCATATTCCCAGGCCTTCTCAAGAACCATTCTGAGAGTGAACAACTGGTCGGTTGGGCTTCTACCGGGACGAAAACCGCACTGCTCATCCCCCAAACCGTCCTCAACCACAGCTCTGGGACGCTTTTCTAGCACCTTAGCGAACACTTTTCCAGGGAGACTTAAAAGAGATATACCCCTATAGTTGGCGCAATCTCTTTTATCCCCTTTTTTAAAAAGAGGAACTATCACCCCCATTTGCCAATCACCAGGTGTTTCAACGCGTTCCCAGGCCACTTTAATGACACGCGAGAGCCATTGCACTCCCTCTTTACCTAAAGCCTTGAGCATTTCTGGCCGAATTTCATCCACACCAGCAGATTTGCCAACTTTTACTACCGTAGGACTACCTTCCGCCCAACTCTCGACCATAGGTCTGTCATCTTGGGTGCCCTGTTCGGGATTGAGCAATTCTGAAAAGTGCTCGCTCCATCTGCGTAAGATGTCCGCCTCATTGAAAAGAAGTCTACCGTCTTTGGATTTGACTCCTTCAACGATATTCAACTTTTTTGCTCTGAGTCGGCGGACGGTCAGAACATCTTATTTGCAGATCTGTGGTCACGTTCCAATTTCTCGCCAAACTCCTTCCAAGATTGTTCTTTCGCTGTTTTCACAGCTAATTTGCAAGTTCTTCGCGCTTCAGTGTACCGATTTCGAGAATCGGAGCTCCCCAAGTGAATCCACACCTTAAAGGCTCTCTTCTTCTCTCTGATGGCTTCTTGAACTCCGGGCGTTTTAAACCAAGCACTTCTTTTCTCACCACCAGCCGCCACACCAAGCCGCTTCACTCCACAAACATCTCCCGCAGAGGCAATCACCGCTGTTGAAAACAGTTGCCATTCTTCCTCTACATTTGATGGAACAGTTGGAATTCGTTCAAACCTCTCAGATATTTGCCGCGCAAATGTCTCCCGTATCTCATCGTCCTGTAACCTCTCCCATCGTATGCCTGTAACCATCCTTGGTTTACGCTTTGGTAGGGGAGGCACTCTCTCGCTAAGATACAATTTGCACAGCACTAAGTGATGACCAGTTGACAGTTCGGCCCCTCTCAATACGCAAACATCACAAACCATTCTCTTCAGACACGATGCTACCACAAAGAAATCGATCAGCGACTTCTGCTGAAGACTCGGTACTACGTGTATTTGTGAATGTCTTTGTGCGGAAAGATAGTGTTCGTGATGGATAAGCCATTTTCACAACAAAAATCCAACAACCTCTCTCCGTTCGCGTTTTGATCAGGATCACCGTTCCTCCCAATCACACTCCCCCATGTCATAACATCTACACCCACATGAGCATTGAAGTCACCCATCAGGACAAAAGAATCCATATCTGCAACCTTTTCAAGGGCAACATCAACTTCATCTAAGATAGCTGCGTACTCTGACTGAAGGTTCGGTGCATACACCTGCACCAATGCCAGAGTTGATCTTTCAAGCTTGAGCTTTAAGATCGCAACTCTCCCTCATGGTATCCACTCCAATACTCTGTCTGTCAACCTGGGACTTGTGAGTATCCCCACTCCCGCCCGAGCAGACATTGAGGGTGCGACTCCTGGCAGGAAGAGCTTCCACCCATCCGAAAGGTCCACAGTTTTAGAACCTCTCTGCTTTGTTGAAGAGACGCCAACTATATCTAGTCGAC
Organism: Brachypalpus laphriformis; assembly: GCA_945910035.1. Taxonomy (NCBI): domain Eukaryota; kingdom Metazoa; phylum Arthropoda; class Insecta; order Diptera; family Syrphidae; genus Brachypalpus; species Brachypalpus laphriformis. The sequence goes on from OX246755.1 coordinate 147,341,418, forward strand.
TTTTAACAGCCTCCCCAACAAGCTCAAGATCCTTCCCTGTGAGCGATGAGACATCCTGACATCCTTCAGGCCTGGCTCCAAAGGATGCCCTGGCTTACCAGGCTTGGCAATATCCGAGGCCGGTCGTCTTCTTCTTGTCATCATGGGGTGTGCGCTTTGTTAGCCGTGACTGGATTGTATGGATGGGAGTAACTATTTAAGTTACCCCATCCGCACATCCCAGTCACGTTGCCCGCCCCCCACCACGAGGAGGTCAGCTGCCAGGGGGGCGAAAACAATTTGCTGAGTGAATTCCAAGCGGGGTTTAGAAAAGGATATTCAACGGTAGATAACATGTTCACACTAAAAAGCATTGCCCAGGCATACCTTGATAGGGGCAAAAAACTATACGGGTTCTTTGTCGATTTCAGGGCGGCTTTCGACAAAATTGACAGGAACGCTCTTTTCTAAAAGTTGAGTAACCTAGAAGTGTCAACAAAAGTGCTTAGTGTAATACAAAGCCTTTATGAAAATAATAAGATCCCAGTATGGGATGGAAACAAAATGTCCCACTGGTTTGAGTCATACATGGGAGTAAAACAGGGTTGTCTCTTGAGTCCTCTCCTCTTCTCCATATTTTTGGATGACCTCACAACGTTTCTTCCGGGAGGATTAGTGTTTGGTGGAGTTCATATAAAGGTTTTGTTGTACGCGGATGGTATTGTCATTCTGGCAGAATCCACAACAATGCTGCAAATGATGATTAATAAGCTACAACAATATTGCAGCTTATGGAATCTTTCAGTGAATACCAATAAGTCAAATAGAGCTTGGGAAGCTGAGAGCTTTCCTAACGAGTGGAAAAAGGGAATGATCGTCTCGAAGACACACTCGATGCCGAACAAGCAGGTTTCCGCTCTGGATCCTCCTGTGCCGACCACATCAACACCCTGCGGATTATCATCGAACAGTGTGTTGAATACCGATCGCCACTGCACCTGCTGTTCATCGATTTTGAGAAGGCGTTCGATAGTGTCAACAGGGAGTTTATTTGGCGTGCCTTACGCAGGAGAGGCATTCCCGATAAACTAATTACTATTATCAAAGCTACATATGAAGGCTCCAAATGTCACGTTCTGCACAGGGGGAGGTTGTCTGAGGAATTTGAGATCCAAAGTGGGGTAAGACAAGGCTGTATCCTTTCACCAATATTATTCCTATTGGTGATTAGCGATGTGCTTCATGCAGCTTTGTCGACGGGAAACGGAGGAATTCGATGGACTCTTACATCTCAACTAAAACATCTTGACTACGCAGACGATGTATGCTTACTCTCCCACAGAATTATGGACCTCCACCACATGACAGCAGATGTGGAGAGGGAGGCAGGTGTCGTCGGGCTGAAAATCAATACGACAAAAACTAAAATCATCAGCCTTGGAACTAACTCATCGGCTCAAATATGCATTGCTGGACAACCGGTAGAGAGAGTAGAGGATTTTCAGTATCTTGGGAGTATTGTCTCGACCGATGGTGGAACCGAACTGGATATAACCAACAGGATCGCCAAAGCAAAGTCCGCGTTCGGGATCTTGTCCAAAATATGGCGAAGCAATGCAATCAGTTTGAGCACCAAAATAAGACTGTTCCGCTCCAACGTTGAATCCGTGCTGCTATATGGTTGCAGCACGTGGAGAGTGACCACTACTATCACCAGAAAGCTGCAAACGTTCGTTAATAGGTGTCTGCGCAATATCTTACGGATTTTCTGGCCCAATCGTATCTCTAACGAACACCTTTACGAGAGAACGGGTCAGGAACCAATAGGCACAACTATCCAACGGCGGAAGTGGCAGTGGATTGGTCACACGTTCCGAAAGGGTGACAGCTCCATAGCGAACCATGCTATGCAATGGAACCCTCTAACTCAGGATGGCAGAAGACCTGGCGGTCCGCGGAAAACATGGCGCAGAACAGTCGAGAAGGAGGCACGGCAGTTAGGGAAAAGTTGGGGAGAACTCAGACACATTGCCAGAAACCGTACACGATGGCGCGTAGGCGTAGTAGAGGCCCTAGGACCCACAAGGGGATACAGGACATAAGTAAGTAATAAGTCAAAAATAATGGTGTTTCGAAATGGTACTGGACGGTATTCAAGGCTGGAAAAATGAACCTGGCAAAATGAAGTACTCGAAGTTGTGAAGGAATATAAGTACCTTGGGGTAATTATTACCCCCCAAATGTCGTTCAAAACACATCTGAGAGAGAAGCTCAAAGAAGGGAAAAGCAATTTTTCGGCGAATGGTCTAGGCTAAGCAGAGAATACAATCTCTCCATAGAGGAAAATAGCACGGAAACATGGAAGCGTACCCTACAGGAGCTGTTGATGAATATTGAAGATTCCACCCGAGCGGCAATCAGAGTGAAAACGCAGCATAGCGAGACGAGAATCACTTATCGTTTACTCGACCATGATCTGGGGGGATAGAAATTATTTCAACGATCGCAACAGCCTTAATACAATTTCCACCATCTCCAAGGCCAGAGGCGAGCTTCTTCGACTAAACTTTATGCCCTACGTAAGCGATGGGAATGAGGAATGCACTATATGCAACCTTGGTGCGAAAGAAGACGTTCTCCTCTTTATTAGAAAGAAGTGGCCCATAAGAAATTTTGTTTAAATCCCTTACAACTCTCTATTATCTACAAAAAAAAAAACTCAAACTCAAAACTCGGCAGGATTTTCAAACAAATCGCCAAGCAACAGACAATAACCTGATGGATAAACCAGAATCCGGACAGGTATACCTAGTAATCTCCTTCAGTCGGTACTATCAATGGAATAATCAAGGATTCCTTCCTGACTTACATCATTCTCTCTCTCCCTCTCTGTAATGAAACTCTCAAAACTTCTCGAATCAATCGAAACTGACTTCCCGCTAGGACTTACGTCCAGGTGTAGGTAATACCTACCATTTGTATCATTTTAACTTTATATTGTATTTGCTAGGAAAATATTATCCCTATCCTGTGTTGGAGTTGCGTAAATATTTACTTTTCGTCCGACAATGCAAGGTTATGTCTACAAGCGAGGCCCGCTATATAGAGACATAACAGTTCTAATTAATTCAACACATTTCCCAAGTTACAAAAAAATAAAAAGTTGGTAAACACAAATACATTTATAATTGAATGTAAATAGTGCGATGAATATTGGTGTGTCCTTAAGGTGGGATTTTCTTCTTTTTTTTAGATTCTCCTCTGGATAAGAGCAAGCTAACGCACAAATTAAGTTGTCATAATGTGTCCAGAGAAAGCAAAATGAGTCGGTAATTGTTAGAAATTCATGTATCTATAGGTTGTATCTATGAATACAAGGACATTCTGCAGACTTTTTTTTGTTCCTTTTTGGCTCCTCATCCTAAGTCCTATAGATGCGCTAATACACCAAACAAACGCAAACACAGTAAATCGTCGGATATCCTTGATTGAAGTTCATATGCCCTATTGATGTTCCCGTGAGCACAGTGAAACAAACAGGTAATAGGAAGGAAGGATGTTGTTTTTCCCTACCATAAACATTGGTATTTCATGGACGGGAGATGGGTGTCCGGTCGTTTGTTGTTTGACTAAACACCGAGACCGGGAACCTAAGTAAATACAATTCGTTGCATTGTGTTTGCACGGCGATTGTATCTATGAAATACGTTTTGTTTGATTATTTATTTAATACTTCTTTTTTTTTTTTTTTTTTTTTGGGACTGTTTCTAGGGGTATGTTGGCTTTTGTTACTTTAATGTGGATTTCCTCGTCGATAGGTGGTAAGTGGATAGCCGTAGGTAGTACCTTGGTGGGATTTTTCTTTAACGCTTACGCTTGACTTAATACTATGGATGGAGGGTTCCAATGGAGAGTACAGAGTACAGTTTTCACAGAAAATAACCCTGGATGTGGCTTGGCCTTTTGGAAGAGGTATCTTAGTACCTTGCTTAGCGAAGATATCTCTATGCTGCGGGACCCAGCATAAGAGAATATATCTCGTATCTCGCTAGGAGATGAGAGAGCACCTAGAGCTACTTTTCGCTTTCCGTAAAAAATGCTAATATCTCAAGCAAATGCTACATTCCTCTTGAATCAAGGCAAGGCTTGAGTCGCCATTGTTTTCCACATACAATACGCTGGTACTCGTATCATGCAAACATTAATTCCTCTACTGGAGTCATATCTTTATCGCTGACCGATCTGACATATCTGAATAGTGACTTGGGAGATTTTGCAGAACTTAAGGATATTCTGCGAATTGAGGTATGGATTGATTATTTACAGTCATGGTGAAGCCAGTTAGATACCGAACCATTTTTAGATAGCTTTGTTGCTACACGAGCTACTACTGCTTTACTGACCCTTGACCCAGTTCGAAAGTAGTTTGAAAAAGAAAGTCAAATTCAGTTCTGAGGTTGAACTATCTTATTCTTCTTTGACTCTCCAGTCACACTGGGACTACAGGGAATGCAATGTCGTATAAGATTGCTGGACAAGGCTAGGAGGAGAATTTTTCATGACCTGCACCTGTATTGGGTGGTTTTGTATTCTTAGTCAGGGCTTCATTGACGACGATTAGATTTCTTATCAACACAATTGAGTATGATATGACTCTTCGACGTCTGTAAGAAGTCCACGTATTGCTTGGTGTTCCTCAATAGAAAATACTCAACTGTTGACGTCCTTAGCATCTCAATGTCCTAGGCTTTACCGACCCTGCAGTCTGTGATGCTTGTAGAGAGAGCGACGATATTACGGACTACTTCGTTTGCAATTGTCCTTGCCTTTGCTCGTGATCAAATGCAGATCTGAGATCTGAGATCCGCTGAAAAAAATTCCAATAAAATGGGTAAGACAGGATATCCTTCCACCACCAGTTGCGCCTGAGTACTCAAGGAGTGTTTCCTATCCCGACAAAATAAATCATGAGGGTTGGGTGAATTAGATGTGAAGCAGACGACATCGTCCGCAGGCTGATCCTTTTTCTAAGCTCGTCGCCTTACGAGTGCTACATTCATAGGGATCAGTTTGATGGCATGACACGTAAAGATTATGAGTTATACGGGACTGCAAGCCGTGCTTATTACTGATGGATTTCTGCAACACTATAAGGCTTAAGCTAACGTTTGTCTCTTAGGGAGATAACGGAGCAGTTGAACATTTACCTATGCTGGATGCCAGGCCACACAAAAAGACATTCCGGGTAACTGCAAGTCTGACGAGCTCGCCTAAACAGGTACGAGTCTAAGGATTGTGCCGAAATGGCGGACCGAGGGTATGCCCCTTGCTATATGTAAACGTCTACTAAAGCTGGACGCTATTATCAGAACGATTCACAGATGGGAAAATGGCCCAACGTGTTATATTTCGAGAATGCTCTGGCCGAAGCTGGATCTATATTTCTGCGGTGGTTATGCTAAACCGATCACAGATCAGCTACGTTCTCGGTGTCCTCACTGGACACTGTCTGATAAGCCAACAAGCTAAAAGGCTGGGACTCTTTCTAACGACTTCGAGGAGAAGAAAACCATCCTTTACCCCATATGCACATGTCCGGTCATGCCCCCAAAAAAGAGACTGCTCCGTCTAGGGGTCATTTCTTGGATGACCTCAGCAAACTTGCATCCACAGACGTCATAAGCATCATTCGCCTTATTAAAAAATCCGGTTGGTTTATTTAGTCCCTGGGTAGCCAAGTGGAAAGATCCGTGTTGTGCCCAATGGATCTGTACTGGTCCAAGAGTGTCTGTACTCTCGTACAGACGGCCACTCTTGGCAAGTATGCTCTGAGTGCACGCACAGTGATCATCAGGCAATCAAATATGAGGTACAGACAAGTCGTGGTGGAAAGAGTCGAGCACCAAGCTCGAGGTTTGCAACTGCGCGATGTTTTAAGAATGCCATCCGAGCGAGCAACGAGGCAGATCAAAAAGCATACCAAGTCGTAATGGAGAGACTGAAGGGTAGCCAAAAACATCCACCCACGTCTACAGATTTCTTAGAAACTATGGTTGCAGTTCTGTTCCCGCAATACCAATTGGGGAGTGGAAACTATGAAGTGATGAAACGCAGCAAAGATTGACCCGATCCCTCCTGCGACGCCGAAAGATATTCTACGCATCTGCCGTAAAATTGGGGAGCGCCTGGCGTCGACGGCATTCCCAACATTGCCCTTAAAGCAGCAATAAGAAGATGCCCTGATATATTTACAGACACCTACTATACGTGTTTAAAGGCAGGAGCATTCCCGAACCAGTAAAAGAAGCAAAAACTTATGCCGAATGGAAAGAAGAAGCCACAAATAAAAATACTAAAACGCATCATAAGCGATAGACTAGAACGTGCGATTGTTGATGCTGGAGGATTCACAGATCATCAATATGGTTTTCGAAAGGAACGGTCCGCAATCGACGCTATTGATGAAACCATCAGCAGAGCGAGGAAAGCCATCTAAGGAGTACGATGGAAGCACGGCATTAAGAAGTATGTGCCATCATCACATTAGACGTTAAAAATGCATTTAACACCGCGAACTGGAGAAATATCGTGCATTCACTCACCGCCAAAAGAGTGCTGGAATATCTTCAAAAGATATTGATTGATTATTTTCGCAATAGTGGACTGTTTTACACCGACAATGGTACAAAGCGCTACATACTGACAGGTGGCGTCCCTCAAGGCTCTGTATTGGGTCCAACACTGTGGGACCTTATGTACGATGATGTTTTTAGACTGCGAACCTCAAGATCATCAAAAATAATTGGTTTTGCTGACGACATAGCCATCGTTGTAGTAGCAAAACTCGTAGAAAAAGTGGACTGCAATGAAGCTATAAAGACCGTCCGAGACTGGTTAACAAGCATGGGACTTAAGTTTGTGGGGGAAAAGACGGAAGAAGTACTTTTTAGTACGAGCAAAAGAAAAGCCATGGAGACTATAACGATAACCGTCGTGGTTTCCAAGCCAGAACTAAAGTACATTGGCATAGTCATAGATACACGGCTTACGTTCAAGCAGCACCTACAGTACGCAGCTGAAAAGGCAGCAAAGGCAGCCACTGCCCTGGCAAGGATGATGCCAAATATTGGTGGGCCGCGATATAGAAAAAGAATGCTGCTAGCAAAAGCCGCGACATCAATAGGTGCTGTACATACATACTTACATAGGTTTTCAATAGCCCGCTAATCCTTCATGAGGGTCGCGAGGATGCTCAGGCGGGCTCTCCAGCTTATCAGGAGGAGTCCCTAGACGGCTCCAAGAGAGATGTCTGACTTACGACACGATAATTGGGGGCCAAGTGTACTGCGACCTATAAGATCTATTGTGCTGGATATCGCCTTGGTTCAACCATCCATTTCTAGGCCTACCGATGGATCGCCTACCTGATGGCACGGTAATCATGGCACGTCTTGGAAGCTAGTCTGGGGGTGTATGGGTTCCAAATATGGAACGAAAACAAAGACATATAGAAGAACAATAGAGGCGACGACGTACCGAATCAGTGTTCTGAGGGTAAGTAGCTCTTTCCGAACAACGTCCTATGAAGTAGCATTAGTTGTGACTGGTATTGTGCCAATAGATCTACTAGCACAAAAAGCACAACAAACCGATAGCCAGACTCCACCAGGGACAAAAAGTTAACGGAAATCACAACAGAGATACGATTGCTCTGAAAAAGGACGCTGGACTCATAAGATTATACGCAACATCGAAGTTTGGATCAGAAGAAAGCATGGAGATTTAAAACTCTACCTGACACGTTTTCTTACAGGATACAGATGCTTTAGAGCATATGTTCACAAGTTTGGACACGACGACAGCCCAGATTGTTCAACCTGCCCGAGAGTAGCCGTAGACGCTGAACATATCATGTTCCATTGTCTGCAGAGACTGGGGAAGGTCTTAACGCCTGAAAACATTATTAAGCACATGAGCGGCGACCATTATGTTGAAGCAACGAAAGGAGGAGCGACAACGGAATGCAGTGCAGGAGCCTGAAACTGCAAATATAAACGATTAACGAAGTACAGCTTTAGAGGTAACCAGCCTCGCGAAGTAATACCTAACAGCAATTCTACAAGAAAAGTGGTCGAAGTGTGCAGGGTACTGGTATGGCGTATGGCATATGGTTAGGACTTAGGCGTATTCCTGTCATCGATTATTCAGGTTTGCGAATCGTGCATGCTAGTAGCCCGGGTTACTAGTATCTTTAGAAGATTGCACATCCTTTGGCGCAACTTAAAAAAAAAAAAAAAAAAAAAAAAAAAAAAAAAAAAAAAAAAAAAAAAAAAAAAAAAACAAGAAAAGGTGGACAGTCCAACCTAACTTAACCTATAGGCTACTGTAACCTTCTCAACTCTTTCTTGGGTGTTTGCTTATTTCCTTGTACAAAAGAAGACGAAGGTATTTGACTTTATCGGCGAAAGATAATTAGGCTCTATCTACAGAGCCTACAGGGTCAATGAGCAACCACACTTAGAAGTCCATATGGCAAGCTTCGGGATACACTTTGTAGTTTTTAGGCAGAGGCTTTAAAGTTTAAATTCCATTTCGCTTTAAAATTAAACCTTCCAAACCTGCTGTAAGTCTGAGCAGTAGTATTCTGTAAAGAGAACACCCTCAAGCCCTTTTTGTGGCAAACCACCCCTTAACAAACCGCTCACTATTAATCTGTTGTGTTAAATTTTTATTTAAACTTTTTTTTAACCAAACTCAATTGAGATAAAATTTAATTTTAAATGTAGTTCACACATTCGTTGTCAGCGACATTAATTAAGACATAAAAAAGCAAAAAAAAACTGTGAGTGAGCTCGTTGTCAGAATCGGAATTTTTGAGTGTTACACATGCGGTGGCGGGCACGACGCAGGGAGTTTTGTGTGTTGTGGCTACTGAGCATGGTTTGATTGCACACTGAGCAGTTAATTATGATGCAGTTGCACGGAACGCTGTTGAAATAAAATGAATTGCTTGTAAATACGAGATACGCCGACAAATATCATAATATGCGAGTTCCATTCATCTCACTTTTTTTTTTGTTTAACCGACAAATTTAATTTCACTTATAGTACAATCATCACCGAAATAAAGACATCAATTGTGTAAAAAAATGGAATGCATGAGATTAAAACATATATAAGCCAAATTATTGGTTAATCCATGTGGATTGAGGGATTGGCTTTAAATAAAATATGAGTTGTCATGAAAACCGAAAACTTATTGTGTTAAACGAACTCAATTTGAAGTTTCCTTTATATTTATTACTGATTGGGCATTTGTAAGCCTTCAGCGCAAGGATCGCGTTGCAATCGACGGAAGGCATTAAAGTTAATATAGACTCGAACCATTGCCGAACCAACGAAATATACTATGATGAAGTCTTAGGGCAGGCGGCTGCTATCTCAAGAGACTACCAGAGCCTTTGCTGATAGAGTCTACTCAACAACGTTTAACACTGCCAGCAGCAACTGCAGATTTTTCCAATTGGGATTTCCGGACTTTGACAGGTGATTGCAGCCATATTTCTGAAGCTTCATCTGTCAAATCGGCTGTCATTTATTTCGTTCATCTTGCCAAATCAATAGCGTTCAACAACATATGCAAATGATTAAATTATTTTATGAAAGTGGGTCTTCTGTTCGTGCAACATTTCGCGCGCTTCGCCCAATTTATGGTCGCTATAATCGTCCATCCGACAGGACTATTCGCAACGTGGTGGATAAATTCGAGTCGACCGGTTCAGTTAACAATCCGCCAACACCCGTACGTCAACGAAACGCAAGATCTGCCGAAAATATCGCCGCTGTCCGTGAGAGTGTACAAGAGAATCCGAGGCAGTCAATTCCGCACCGCGCTCAAGAGCTCGGCCTCTCGCAGACCACAACTTGGCGAATTTTGCGTCATGACCTGGGGATACACCCGTACAAGATTCAACTAACCAAGGAGCTCAAAGTACCATACCATAGCGAACGCCGTTTGTTCGCTGACTGGGCTCTCGAGCAGTTGGTAGTTGACCCCAACTTCGATCGAAAAATCATATTCAGCGACGAGGCCCATTTCTGGATGAATGGGTTCGTCAACAAGTAAAATTGTCGAATTAGGGACGATAAAAATCCACACGAGATCAACCAAATTGCAATGCATCCAGAGAAAGTCACTTTTTGGTGTGGATTTTGGGCTGGCGGCATAATCGGTGAGAACGACGTTGGCCAGGCCATCACCGTCAACGGCGAGCGCTATCGGTCGATGATAACCAATTTCTTTTCGCCCGAATTTGATGATATGGACACCGACGACATGTGGTTTCAACAGGAAGGCGCTCCATGCCCCACAACTTGTACCACGATGGATATTCTGCACGAGCGATTTCCGAACATGGTTATCTCACGCGGAGGCGAAGTGAATTGGCCACAGAGATCGTGCGATTTAACTCCGTTAGACTTCTTCTTGTGAGGTTTTCTTAAGACACAGGTTTATGCTAATAAACCACAAACCAGCACTGCCCTGAAAGCCAACATAATCAATGCCATTGGTCCAATTTAGCCTGATTTATGCGCCAGAGTTATGGAAAAGTGGACGTTTCGGATGAGCGCCACCCAGCGAGGCCGCGGCGGACATTTGGATGATGTTATATTCCATACATAATGGCATACATGGGCCTTCTAAATAAATAAAAAATTTCAATGATATCTCACTCACAGTTTGTTTTATTCAAATTTAAAGATAGGAAACGCTTAAAAGAAAACACTGTATACCGCTTTTTGATATACTAGGTTTCTCCCAAGCACCACAATGAAACCCTGGTTCGATGAAGAATAAATACAAGCGCATGCAGCAAAAGACGAGTCACACAAAGCTACATAGATGGACCAGAAAAACATACCAAGGTTTCAAAGCCAGATCAGAGGCCTGCAGAGAAAACACGAAAATTTAGCAGCAAAACTGCAGTCGGTAAGGACATGAAAAGAACTCTCCTGGACTGTTAAATGGCAAAAGGCAGAGTAACCCATTTAATCTAGACAATGATGCCGTTCTACCGACCATGAAGAAGTAAGTATAGCGATGTCTGATCTGAAGTTCAACAACGAAGCAGGCGACAGGCTGACCACTGAATTCTCTAAATCAGCGAAGGAGACACAAATTCGTCTGTAGAGTATGCCCGATGAATGGGACCTCGGCATCATTTGTCTGATCCTAAAAAATGGAGACCTTCAAGATTAGGTTAGGAATATGGGCTGGTGTAGGGGATAGAAATGCTCTGCACCACACTAAGGTCTATATAGACCCATTGTGATACCCATGGGGGGAAAGAAGATAGATTAGACTGAATCAATTGCTCGTCAAAAAAATAAAATAAAACGTATTTTGTACATAGCCTAGTAGAAAGCATTTAGTTCTTTCTGTGCCCGTGATACAAACCATCCAGAATGTTTAATGAAGTTTGCAAAATTTATCGGTCTATTGGACAATTATTCTAAATCCCTAAAGAAGTATTGTCCAAGGAACTTATATCTTAGATGATAGAGGCCTGGGCAGTGCGAAAGGGTAATGTGTTCCTGAACCCCTTCGTCACCGCAGCCCCTACAAAGGTCTTCGTTCGTCACACGTGTATCGCATAGTATTATGCCGCGCAATGACTCCCATGAGAGTAGAGAGGGAGTTTCTATCTCTCTGCATGAGTCTATTGGTTCTTGCTCTGTCGAATGTAGGCCATAGCTTCCTCGTGATGATACAAGTATCCAGAGAAGTCCATATGTCGTTTGCCTCCATTAGAGCTTTGTTACCTGCTTCGAGTTTGAGTGTGCAAGGCGGGATGTTCCGAGTTTAGTGCTGAGCCCATTCCAGCCAATTCGTCGGATTTCTCATTCCCTGGTATGCCTTCATGCCCAGGGACCCAGCAGAGCTTTACCTTTTGCTGTGTTCCTCTTTAGCACTTCACAAACTTCGATTTTATTTCTGTAGCAGATATTGCTTTTATCGCTGCCTGGCTGTCGATGATAAAGGTGATATCCTCTCGTGGCATTGCCCTCACCACAGTCTCATGGGCTGCTATTGTCACTGCTAGGACCTCTGCCTGAAAAACGCTGCCCGCCTACATCTATTTCCATTTTGTATCGGCGTGTTGTATCAGCTGTTGATCGCTCGTTAGGCGTTCTGTTCTGTTTCCATTCTTCCCTGCTCGGATAAGTGTTTAGAAATGATCTCGTGAAGTCATGGTATGGCGTTGTGTAGTCTGTACTAGATACATTACCTGGACCCTCTAAAATGCGCTAATTACAGGGGCATCAGTCTCCTAAACATCGCGTACAAGATATTTTCTGTTGTTTTGTGTGAACACCTAAGGCCATTCGTTCCCTATCCGTGCTGGTTTAAGCCAATAAAGTCCAAACCTATGTCCACATACTCACTCCATGGCAGATCTTGGAGATGATTCCTGAGCCTATAAGAGATGACCTGGTAGAGAGCAGGCACCAGCTCATCTGCAAAACAAGGTCTGATGAAACTATCCCCATGATTACAATCTAAGCACTATCTGCTTGATCTATTAATTGTGGTCTATGAAGGCTTACAAAACCCTAAGTCGACGAACTTATTGATCCCGATTAGTTCGATTTTAAACCTGGAAAATCTACTATCGACCAGATCCTGAAAAGAACCTGAGCAACATATTCATACTATTCATCTGATTGATTTCAAGCCGTTTATGACAGTGTGTATTGGAATCAGCTATGTCGTGACATGTCTAATTTCACTATCCCTGCTGAACCATTCACATGTGGAGGATGAGTAGAGTATGGGAAATATTCACTGTTTCAAGGTACGAGCAAGCGACACCACCAATGCCTTAAGTATCAACAACGGAGGCTTTAGGCAAGATGACTCACCATTATTTATTATTTCTCAATCATGCATTCAAGGGTGAACACAGGCGCTATCCTCTGAAGTCAGTACAACTACTCGATTATGGGGACGATATTGACATAATCGGTGTAACGAAGTGAAAAGCCATTGGCGCCTCCGCTTTTGTTTCGAATCAGTAGCAGCTAAGACGGGTCTTTTTATAATCAAGAATAAGACGAAGTACGTGTATATATTGTCAGCAGAAAACGATACTCTCGAACGACGTCTTGCCTAAGACGTTACGAAGGATAGCTATAATTTTGAGGACTTAAAGCATTTGTCTAGGTAGGCTCTGTCGATTATTCTGCCAATGACATAAGCGCGGAGATCAAACGGTGAAACTTTGCCAGTCGCTTTTTCTACAAGCTGAGAAGGCAATTGAGTAGTAGTTCTTTTAAGGATAAGGTGACGCTATACCTCTTATGCTATGCCTTGGAACCTTCAAGAGAAAAACTCTTCGCACGATCTATGGTTCTAATTGTGTTGAAGATACATAGATCAGAAGAGTCCTAGTGAAAATGATATGAATTCAGTGCCTTACTCGTAGGTGGCTAGGTGATGTAGAGCTGATGAACACTCGGAAAAGTTTTCGAATCTGACACACAGGGTCTAAGCAAGAGAGGCATGAAAATTGTCAATGGTTTGTGCAAGTTGAAGGATACTGTTACGAACGAAGTCGTCGCGTATCCCGGAGCCAACACAAAATGAAATAACGAAGCCTGTTTATCCCGGAGGCACCAAAATAAATTTTCATCGAAACCGCATGTAGGACCACCAATTTCCCCAACAGCTGTGTTTGACAGCTGCTCCCATGGCGATGTCGGCCGGCTCGAAGCGAACAAATCCTGCAGTCCGATTACACCTCATAAGGGTGGGGAGATATCACATACCAAACGAAAGGGAATTTGACGAGGAATTTGGAAAATGCGATGATTTTGGAGGAAAATTTACGGGGAAGATATTACAGTCGTAGCAAGCTTAGACAAGATGGCGGACGTGTGAAATTTTCCAGCATGATGACGGTGGAGACTGGAAGGCCATTGGAAACTAGCGATGGGCCTATAAAAAGCCGCTGTTAGGAGGTCAAAAGGCATTAGTCGTGGAGTTCGGAGCAACGAGTCTATAGGACAAGTTTTTAACACTAGTTCTTTTTCCAAAATAAAAAAAAGAATTTAAACCCTCTCGGGAACTAACAAAGACCAGTGTTCGAGTTTTTATTTTCCTCTCCTCAGGTAAGAGTCAACGTCGGCCCCGACATTTTTGTAACCGGATTAACCAACTTGGAGTACGCAATTGGAGACAGCTGGCAAGGTATTGGTTGAGGCTGATTGATTGAAATTCACCTCGGACTGCAGCGCCAGGCAAATCAGTGTCAGAGAAGTGTTTTAAGTATTTTTTGACCGTGCCATATCCCAGCCGAACACTTCTATCAGAAAACGGGTCAGAAACATATAAGAACTGCCATCCGACTGCAAAAGTGACAGTGAATCGGTCAGACAATTCGGGAAAGCAAGTTCCATAGTAAGGTACGTGGTGTGATGGAATCCAAGAGTAGGTAGAGCAGACCATGATGTAAAACAGTGAAGAAGGTATCACGGCAACTGCCTAGAGAGAACTGTAACACATCACTTGTAACCGCATGCGATGGTGTCTAGACATAGTTGTGACCTTACGATAAATAAGAGGAAACAAGAAATGAATTACATCCTCGTACCAATACAGTCTGTTGCGAGTAATCGGTAAACCCGGAGCGCAAGTTTGCTAGCAAATGCATCTCCAATTTCTAGTGGAGTACGACTGCTTGCTTCTTACACTGCGGATTCCGGGCTGGTACCGAAAACGATTTACGATTTTGTTGGTTCTTGTTGTGTAAGCGTGTCGTAAGTGGTTAGTGTGTCGGATCACTACGCATGAGGTTCCAATTTCGAATCCCAGAAAATACCAAAAAGTTTTTTCACTGTCCCACCTCTCGCTAGCGTCTGACAAACATCCGAGAGTATTCTTGTCACGAAAAAGCTTCTCAAATCGCCGTTCGGATACAGCACTAAACTGTAGGTCCCTTCCACTCGTGTGAAAAATATAACACACACAACATGAGTGGTTGCGGGAAGCTAGACCCTGGCACTTAAAGAGCTGTTGTGCCAAATATTTTTTTTTTTTTTTTTGTTGTTGTGTAAGCATAGGTTGCTACTTAGCTTTCTGTCTACCTTCTTGCACTTGAATCGACCCTCGAAGAGTATCTGCCTTAAACAACGCAGTCGTCTATCCTCGCCAATCTCTTCCAGTTATACGTAACTGGTCTTGAACCTGGGGACTGGGATTAAAGGACCCGTTTAGCTGGAGCATTGTGGTGCGTTCCAACAAAGTGGCTGAGTCAGTGAAGTCAAATTGTCTTAGCTTTTTCAATTACCCTCATATCTTGATACAGCTCAGGGAAATCGCGATTGGACTGTCTGCTCTGCTTTTTTATTTTTTTACTTATTGTCCAGCAGTCGGCGACGTACAATACGACTGGTCATCAACGTTCTACAAAGCATCTATTTTGTCCGCCTAGTTAGGAATTCTAAGTCTAGTTTTGTTGCCAAATAGATTTAGCAACACTTTCTATAGTTATTCTTCGTGCGACATTTAGCGGCAATATACTTTGCTCGCTTATCCACTCAGAACAGATCGATTCGCGCATAAATTTAGAAACCCTGCCGAGCATCTCTAGCTCGGGAAAATCGTAGAGCAAGGCAATGTAACGTACATGATTGCATGGCTCGTTTCTTACCGACTTTTGGAGACTGACCGCTCTTCGTATTACCACTTTTGAACAAAAACAAGTGATGTGGTGAATTCAATTGCAGCCTCAAGAGATGCGTATATCCCCTTTGAATTGAACGAATGCTAAGCTTTGAAGCCCCTAGAGACTTTTCCAGCTAGGACTGCGAAAATTATGTATTATGATTCATTTGTCTCCAGGAAATCTCTAATTCCGCCGGGAGTAAATTAAGTTCAAACATCAGGATAGACGGTAAGCTAATGCACCCACGAATATCTGTACCTTTTCGACTACGGCCTTCGATATCTCCGCCTATTGCCTTCAGGAAAACTGAATGCGAGTGGACATCGTCAATGAATATTTCTAATTAAAGCGCCTCGTTCGATGATAGCCTAGCCTCTTCTGAAATCAAATCATGCCATTCCAGTCATAGAATCCCATCCTGCCGGTCAAATTCAATTTGATTGATGGAAACAGAAGCATTCGTTTGCAATACTCACTCTCAGTGTGCACATGTATCTACAGAACTAGATACTACCTCTAAAATTCAATTTGAAATCCACTCAACCATATAACGCCCGCGGTTGTGGCTTAGCTAACCCCTACATTTTCAGTTTCCAGTGATTTGGTCGATTTCACTGCGCGACTCCAAAACATTTACCAGGCCAAAGAGTCACAGGGTCATTGGATCAACCACAGCTATCCATGGCATGCAATAAACGCCCACAGGACGCATTAAATAAACTTTTCCCGGAACCGGAAAACAAGCAACGAAATAAAAACTTGTCATCCCGGAAAAAAGAGTGAAAAATAATTAAATGCGGTTTGCACTGTAAAGGTAAACGCAAATACGCTTAATGTCAGCTCCACTGTAGTTAATGTGATACTGACGAGCTCAAAGCCACTCTCGCTCCTCCAGCACCACTAGTATTCGTAGTTTCCCCAGGATCAGCGTAACGCTCGTAATGTGCTGTAATGCCACACGGGTTGGTGATCAAATTTAATAATTGATTGTAACTGCAGTGCTCCCGACGAATACTGATTAATTGCATTCAGGCTGAATGGTGGTGAGAGATATTTATTTATTTATTTAATTCTGTATTGCTGTTGTTCTTTTTTCAGCTGTCAGTGTAGGCTGTATACCCTCATGCGGTACAGCTTGGGTTAAGCCACAAACGGATTGAGCGGCATAAAACGTGTGAATAACTCTGACCAATGACGACCGACTGCTGGGGAAAATGTATTTAAATGTAAATGTATCTGTTGAAATTAAATTAACATTTGCGTCGGGATGAACGAACGCGCCAAGGATTACAGAGATTAATAGATCGGCTGCGTTTGAGTTATTTGTTAATTGTAGGTTCGCACAATGCCATGGTGACAGGTTTGCATAAGATGATGGATGTCGATGGTAGTTCGACAGCACTGTACAACTTTACAAGTTGAATGTTTTTTTAATAATAACGAAATTGAATTTCAACATTACTGGAGTTGACCAAAATAAGAGTTTAATTGCAAAATGTTAAGATTGCTTCCTTACGAGGCATTGTAAGTTGATGATATCTAACGGAAGTAGATATAGAATTTCACAATAACAGGAATCTGGAAACGGCCTCGAATTACTATGAAGCAACCCCAGTAGACTAAAGATTAGTTTTCGAGGATTTCCTCATTGTGCTCACTTTGTTTGCAGGTCAGTTGTATGTACTCGTATCTACGTGTAGCAATTCCGACGCAAAAAAAGTTGATTTCAAAACGAAAGCCACGTCTGAAGATACTTTGCAGATGCTGAGGACACTTCTCGTGCCCTTTACGTAAGCACCGCGACCGAGAAAGATCTATTGCACTGGATTTGTAAATATCTAACCGAGAACCCAATTAAGGCTTTAAATATATTTCAGTATGTCTCTCGGTTTCAAGTTTCAAATATCAGCTGGACTGCGAAAAATTGAGTAATCTATTCCTTCCTTCAGCATGTCAGTCACAGATACTAAGTTCCGCAAAGTCGACTGGGATCTGATTCAGGTGCCTAAGTGCACAATGTTCTGTAAGATCCTAAATTCTTCTTTGTTGACCTCTAGTAGCCTTTTGACTTTCTTGTGACTGAGGTGGATACTTTTTTGTTCTGTTTGGTTAAGTTATCCGCTTTCTACTGCTTGATTTCAAAGAGAGCATTGCTAGGTGGCATAACGAAATATGGTTCGGTACCAATCACTTGGCGACTGGCACTTCTTCTGGGTAAACAATTTGCTCCTTTGTTCCGCTCAAAACCTTGATGTTCCGGTAGACAAAAAACAAATATTTGGCGCAGCAGCTCTTTAAGTGCCAAGGCCTAGCTTCTCGCAACCACTCATATTGTGTGCGTTATATTTTTCACACGAATGGAAGGGACCTACAGTTTAGTGTCGTATCCGAACGTCGATTTGAGAAGCTTTTTCGTGACAAGAATACTCTCGGATGTTTGTCAGACGCTCGCGAGAGGTGGGACCGTGAAAAAACTTTTTGGTGTTTTCTGGGATTCGAACTTGGAACCTCATGCGTAGTGATCCGACACACTAATCACTTACGCCACGGCGTTCCGGTAGACAGGTAAGGGCGATATTATTATTAGATTCTAGGTTAACAAGGAGTTTGCGATAATTCCAAGCAAGCTCTGACCCTACTGTGCAGAACTGGAGAGCCCTGAGTACTGCGGAAAGGATAAAGATTCAGGCACCGTCTGTCTTTTCCGCAGGCGCTTTCGGACACATAATTAGACAGTGAGAACTTTGACTTGAAAGGTGGAAGGGTTTCACAGTTGTCTGTAAAAAAAAAAACAAAAAAAAGTTCTTAAAGCGGAAGCTTAAGTAGAGTGAGTAAGAAGGCAAACGATTTACATTACTGCAGTGGGTAGTGCATCAACATAGTGGTGGTAAATAAGGGAAACGTTCCTACTTTTACTAACATCATCCGCGAAGAGGTACTAGAACTCACTTTGACAAGCCCGTTTATATACAATTTCATCACAAACTGGCACGTGTCTGACGAACTCTCCATGTCGGACCATAGCCACATTAGATTTGATATAGGGATCTCCATGAATCACATGCTAAATTACAGGAACCTATCGGTTTATCCTCGAGACAGAACTAAATCGTGCTTTGAATCCTATACATACCATTACACAGATGGAATTCGAGGCAGAACACTTTCGAAAAACCATTTCCGCGGCTTACGAAGACAGTTGTGCCGAAACACAGAAAAAGACCAACCACGGTGCACCCTGGTGGAATAAACGTCTTGAGTCACTTAGGCGTGAAACTAGGAACTTATTCAAAAGAGCTAAAATCAATGGCGATTGGTGCCTATACAAAGACACTCTAACAAGTTATAACAAAGAAATTAGAAAATCTAACGCGAAACTTGGAGAACTCACTGCGAAAGAATTGAAAACTTTCCCGCCGCGGCTCGGCTTAAAAATGATCTAGGCCAGGGTCACTCCAAGCACCTTGGCTCCCTAAAGAAACAAAATGGGGAATTTACCAGCAGTCCGGAGGAAACTTGTCAAGCTTTACTTTACACCCACTTTCCAGGCTATATATCCGATTGTGCTGTCTCGCTAGAACACCTGAGGAATGACGTTCTCATTGCTTCTACACGAGACCATAGCCTATCTGGCAAAATTGTTACTGCCAACCACATTAGATGGGCTCTATCTACCTTTAGCCCATTCAAATCACCAGGTGAAGATGACATATTTCGATGCCTTCTAAGACAAGGCGCAAACCTGTTAATTCCGACCTAAGAATTTTAAGATCCAGCCTTACACTAGGCTACATACCAAAAAGTTGGAAGGAGGCTAAGGTGGTCTTCATCCCAGAGGCGGCAAAGCAGGCGGAGCAATCGCCTAAATCATTTCGACCCATTACCCTCAGTTCCTTTCTCCTAAAAACGATCGAAAAAATGGTCATACTCGTATAAGGGAAGAGTTCCTTATACATGATCCTCTGCATGCAAACCAATTTGCCTATAAACCGGAAACAGCCATTCAGAGCTTAACGCTATTGATTGAAAAATCATTAGCTGCTAAAGAAACAGCCCTGTGTGCCTTCATAGATAAGATATACAGGGAGCATTCGACTACACTTCCTATCAGGCTATGAAAAAGGCTATGATCAGGAAAAATATCGCTCCTCTGATCATAAACTGGATACTAATCATGCTATGTACCAGGAAACTAAGAATCGAGTGAGGAGGCTCATATAAAACTATAACAGCTACCAGAGGTTGTCCGCAGGGATGAGTCCTCTCCCCCCTGCTCTGGACCTTAGTTATTGACGAACTCCTAGAGCTACTTGAAAAATCGGGTAACAAACTACAAGGATATGCAGACGACATTGTCATCAGCATCAGAGGAAAATTTGAGGACATAATTTCCCAACTAATGTAAGGTGCCCTCGATTTAACTTCCGGTTGGTGCAGGACAAAGGGACTTACCACCAATCCCGGAAAAATACTATACTTGTACCCTTTTACAGGAAAAGAAATCATACTCTTAAACAAATTACACTGGAAAACGTCCAAACCGACATATCCAAGGAAGCGAAATACCTAGGTGTTATCCTTGACAAGACGCTCACCTGAAATTCACACCCGATCAAGGTTACCGAGAAAGCGACAAGAGCAATGATTATATGCCAGCGCCTACATGGTAAAACTTGAGGACTAAAACCCAAGATAATATATTGGACGTACAGCGCGATTATCAAACCCATGGTCATTTATGCATCGTTGGCTTGGTGGCCAAAAACCTTCCAGGTCAAGACTCAGGAACAGTTGAATAAAATACATCGTCAAGCCTGTCTGAATATCACAGAGGCAATGAGAACGTGCCCCACGGCAGCAATGGGAGGAATTCTTAGCCTCACCCCGTTGCACATTGCAGTACAAAAAAAAAGCTATGCTGAGTGCTCTTAGGCTGCCCAAGATCTCGGACCTTAAGATCGCCAACTTAACAGGCCATCTGAAGATACTACAGCCCGCAGGGAGGATATTCAAAATGACCCTATTCTCCAAATCCCAGATACCATCCTCAAGAAATACCGGTTCTCCAGAAAATTCAATCATAGGTGACCGCCACACATGAAGGAATGAAGGGCTTGTAGTCTTACCAAACTCTCAAACTTGGTACACAGATGGTTCCAGGGGTTTATGGACCCAGGCCCAACGTGCAGCAGCGCTTGCGAATTCACCAACAATATTTCAGGCGAAAGCCCATGCAATCGAGCTCTGTGTACGAGAATGTCTGCAAAGAAGGGTCGATGGTACTTGTATCTACATCCTCTCGGATAGCCAGGCAGCACTTATGGCTCTGAAATCCTACAACGAACGGGTGGACTACTTAGGGAAAAGAGGCGCTAATCGCCCACTAGTCGGTCCTGAACCCTATTTTCGAGTTACACGGAGTAGAGCAAACATCAAAATAAAAAAAAAGGGAAGATGATCATCATGCAGAGTATACACTGGGCCAAACTCAAGGGCCTAAAACAGGTAAAGATGTTCATTAATCTCAACCGTTGCAAGTCTAAAAAGCTTAGGAAAGCAGACTTAAGAATCTTAACAGGCTATTTGACTAGTCACTGCCCACTCAGCTACCACATGCACAAGATAGGAGTAGCAGATATAGACGCATGCCGGCTATCTGGAGAGCAAAAAGAGACGACAGAACATATTCTTTGTGAATGCCCCATGGCCACAAGGAAAAGACTTCTCCATCTCGGGAGGGCTTTATTGAGCCCCTCTGACTTTTAGAACATTGAGCCTGGGGCTTTGTTGAGGTTTATCAGATCCTAAAGTTCTCGGCTAATCACCGAGCTGTCACAATAGATCTTATAGGTCGCAGTGCGTACAAGGGCCCTAGTATAGTATAGTAATATAATATAGTGGTGCATCAGACTACTGAGCGTGAGGTAAAAGGTTCAAACCCCAGAGACCAAATATTTTTCTTTTACAGTCCTCCGACTGTTACTCACATAAGATACATATTAAGTGTCGAAGCTGACTGAAGCCTCCCATAAAACGGAACTCATTCTCTTCACGAGGAAATATAAAGTTCCCCTCATAGACCCTCCTATGATAAATGGCACCAATCTCACCTTCTCTAAAAACTCAAAATATCTGGGTCTTATTTTGGATAGGAAATTAAACTGGAAGGCCAATCTACTAGAACGCGTCAAGAAACCTAATGTAGCTCTCTATTCCTGTAAAAAGGTTATAGGTAGGAGCTGGGGTATTAAACCTCAAATCACTCATTGGCTATACGTATCCGTTATCAGGCCTATACTACTATATGGCGTGATCATATGGTGGCCTGCTCTTGACACCTCACTCAACTAGCTAAGGTGCAAAGATCTGCATGCATCTGCATCAGTGGTGCACTGAGAACTACTCCCTCCGCGGCACTGGACATCTTGTTCAATCTGCTACTTTTAGATATTTTCGGCAAACAGATGGCTGCCTGTGCGGCCAACCGCCTGAAAGCCTCCTCTCAGTGGTCTAGCTATCGCTTTGGCCACTCCTCGATCCTTGATCTTCTCAACTTCAAACACGAAAACACGGACTACACCCCGCCGAAACTGAGATTTGACCGTAACTTCCGTACGAGCATCCCTAACCGGGATGTATGGGACACTTCCTCCCCTGTCGATGGTAGTTCGGTTAACTTCTTTACAGATGGATCTAAGACGGAGGGTGGGGTGGGTTGTGGTGTTTTCTCCGAACAGCTCAATCTGAGCATCTCTTTCCGCTTCCCTGATCATTGTAGCGTTTTCCAGGCGGAAATCATGGCGATTAAGAAAGCCCTGGCCTGGCTGAAATGTAATGTATTATCTGTCAGGGATATTAGCATTTTCACTGACAGCCAAGCGGCAATCAAGTCCCTGGCATCGTTCTTATGGAGATGACAGAGCAGTTCAACATTCACCTATGCTGGGTGCTGAGCCACAGGGACATTCCAGGTAACTGCATGGCTGACAACCTCGCTAGACAGGGTACCACTCTAAGGATTTTGCCTGGCAGGGAAGCCCTGGGTAAGGCCCTCGCTACTTGTAAGTATCTACTAAAGCTGAACGCTCAACGTGTCACATTTCGAGACAGATCTGGCCTTAGCTGGATCAAAAACGTAAAAGCGTACACAAATCAGCTGCGTTGTCGGTGTTCTCACTGGACACTGTCTTATAGGCCAACATGCCAAAAGACTTGGTCTCTTCTCCAACGACTTCTGCAGAAACTGTAGGGACGAGGAGGAAACCATCATTCACCTCCTATGCACATGACCACCCCTGTCGCATAAAACAATGCTCCATCTAGGGTCCCCCTCCCTTGACGACCTCGGCGATCTGGCGTCGTTGGACGTCATGAGCATCCATCGCTTTGTCCAAAGCTCCGGTTGATTTTGTTAGTCCCTGAGTGGCCTTATGGTTTGTTCCATGGTACCACTAAGGACCTTCAGTGGTATAAGTGTGTCTGTACTCTCGTGTGGACAGCCAACTTAACTTAACCTAACCATGTGTACTCTTTCAAGGTCCTTCGGCCCTATGACGATGCAAGAATAAGCAAAGCCTGTGACTACATCGCAAAAAAAGTTATTGTGCTAAGAACGTGGCAAATTTGTTTTCACTTGCTCCTGAGGACAAGTTGTTTTCATAAACATTTTCGAATCTAGAGAGAACCTAGACAAAAATCTGTCTCTTTGTCAATATTTAGGACTGCAGCCCAAGCCGATGAAAAAATTGTTTTAAATCTCATATCAAGGGGTTTAGTCAGAGTTTCAATACCGGATGACATAAAAGGTTGTTGGGGTTAAAAATTCAAATAGACACGTGGTTGCCGTATTAGCGATGCGACTTACCTGAGAGTTACAGGTCAGGATTGTCTTCAATCATTGAGCTATTCAAAAGAACTTAAGTAACATACCAGTATCGCCACCAGCTGATTTGATAGCAACTCTTTTAAAATAACCTAAAATACTAGCAACTGGGAATGTGTATGAATCTTATATGTAGAACACCTTGCAAACTTAAGACTGCAGCCAAGGGTATTCGCTGGCAGATGTAGGGAATCATGGCAGACCGCGAACAAGAAGGTGAAGAATCTAAAAGCTATGCGTGAAAGTGTGGACTAACAATTAGCATCATCAACAAGACAGCACTAAAATTGGAGATTGTCGGTAGCCTCCACCGCAGAATTTCTCTACTACACCAAGACCTGAACACCAAGGCCACCAAGAGCGATCATACTCGTAGTATGCCTATGACATCCTAAACCTTTCCGGTTTTAATGAGAAATTCATCATGAGAAGCAGAACACCCAGTTTTTCGAGGAACTGAGAATTCAGACTTCATATGTACATTTGCACCATCTATTCGAGGACGCCATCAGCGTCACTGCACAGCGCTATAGAAAGAAGTTGGAGAAGTTCTTGGAATTCAAAATGGTGAGCACGTAGTTTCAGTAAGTTTGACTTTGGCGATCGCCCGATTTGAAGGCGCCAAACTTCTTTTTGTGGGATTATTTGTGAGGCAAGACAGCAAATGTAGCCGCAGGAGAATATCTGCTAACAAATTACCAACATAACACCAAATATATCGAAGAAAAGCGTCGAAATTGTGAAAATTTGTTATAAGAACTCGCGCTCTATTCGTCAATGCGCGAGTTACGTGGAATTTATGGTCGGCATAAGCATCCTGCCGAGAGATGAATTCCACGAGCTATCGCGAAATTCCAAGAAACTGGTTCAATTGTTTATCGAGCAGTGCCTGTACTTCGAAGCGGGCTCAGTCGAAAGAGAATATTGCTGCTGCTGCTAAAAGTTTGCGTAAGAACTGAAACATCTGAGGTTTTCGTCGTTCACAAGAAGTGTGTCGTTCCGCGATCACAACTTGGTGAATTTTGCGAAACGACTTGTGTGTTCAGTTCATACATACATTACCCAGTTGACGGAAGAACTAAGGCCACGAGACCACAGCATATGTGAGTATCTACAAGTATGTGTCTACAAACTCATAAACGAAGCTTAAGGTCCAAAGATGAATGACAAATGTCAGTGATAGGATTGTTCAATATAATACTTTCCACCCGATAGACCCAATAATTGAGAGCAATACGAGTATATACATACATTTCCTTTAAATCAACCTCTTGTCTAAATTTAAAGTCGCTTCTAAATTAAAACTAACAAACACTTCCCGGAATCCCGCTGTAATTTTGAATTGATTACTCTCTGTCATTTGATTATCACGCTTAATACACCACAAGTAGAAATCTGCTTCCAATTGGATATCGCCTTGTCAACAGTTTAACTGCACGCACAAGTTCCTTAAGAGAGGCATATAGCTGCTCCCTTAGAGCATACTCAGAATTTTTTTTTTTTTGTTCAATTGAAGCGACAATTCTCAGAACCATTATTCGAGGAACAAATAGTAAACATTGGACCCGTGTTTGTGTCCACACACACTCATGACAAAGCAAAAGAACAAAAATCCCCCAAAACATAAATAATTACAAAACAATTACGCCTACGAGGGTTCGAGGAATTTTTTTTCAAATCGTTGACAAGGCAACGTTCTTTAATTGGGCTTCCATAAGGAATGACTGTTGACGCAGGCGATTAGATAAATGTCAACGTTTGTTTATATTATTGACTAAATGGATTTTTGTGTTGGTGGAGACTGTGTATACTATACAGAGGATCAAAGGAATAGTCATCAGTTAGAACCGTCGGAAATGGAGTGCTAAGTGGAAGGTTTGTATACACATTTGACCCAGTTTCGCATAAGCAGTTGAAAGGCCTTAAACATTAAGTTGACTCTATGACTGAAAATGAGTACAACTAGAAGTATCTGGTGTTATTGGTGGACGGGGTAAGGGCCTAAGGGTCATCTCAGCTGTATGGGAGCTTTCCCGAATACACCTGGCTTTGCTATAGATGCTATGTTGAACCTACCTTCTCTTGATTCTTGTACCATGAGCTGTACTATCAAAGTTATGCATCGTCTTAGTCAGGGTGGTTACGCGACACTTATCCTACAACCCCGGTGGTCTTATTGATGTACCATCTGACGTAAAGACACCAGAACTTCGGTTATTGTACAAAGTCGATTTTGCTTGTGTTCAGGACTGGCTTTAGCCAGAGTTTGAGCCAGCGTCAAAAAAGCAAGCGTAACTTTCTACTCCTGCAAAAAGGCTTCAGTAATACGTGGGGGCTTCAAACCAGCTGTAGTGTGCTGGATATACATACATGGCGGTTGTAAGACCCATTCTCACATATGGTTCACTAGTATGGTGGACGGCACTTGAGAAGCAATACCAGCTTTCAAACCTCACCAAAATCCAGAGGGCGGTGCGGCGTGCATCGGAGTCATCATTAGGTTCATTCCGCTTGACATATACTGCAGCAGTCTGGCGGCTAAAGCCGCTGTAATACTAAGAGAAGGCCGATTGTGGTAATCAAGCCTTTACGGCCGTGCCTCCATTCTGACCCAATAGGGGACCACCAGTGGATTTACGGATCACATGAACCCGATGCTAGCATTTGGAAGGAGATTCACTACAAGAATTCTTGAAAGAATATACTGGAAGAACCGAAGAACCATGAAGAAAAAGGAGTTGGCTTTCTACACCGACGGTTCTAAGATGGACGTTGGCACGGGAGCCGGAGTTTATTGTCAAGCCCAACGAATAAACCACTCCTTTAAAATAAACGACGACTGCAGCGTCTTTCAGCCCGAGGGCGCAGCCATCATTCAGGCTGCTAAAATTATACGCGGGAGTAATATCGTTTGTAAAACGATCACTGTATATATAGACAGCCAGGCAGCCGTTAAGGCTCTGGACTCTGCCGTAATAAGATCGAGGCTTGTGAGAAGCTGCAAATTACTCTTAAACGAGATATCTAGAGCCAATGCGGTGACCCTCTGCTGGATACCAGGGCATATGGATATCGAAGGTAACGAAAGGGCTGACGAGCTTGCTAGGAAAGAGTCGGCGCTGCACTTATCGCGGGCCCTCCCCTCTGTAGCAACCCTAATCAGTTCGGTCGAGCAAACAGACGCTGGGTTCATCTGGAAACATGCGCAACGGCCAGGGCACTATGGCCGGCCTACAGCAAGAAGAGATCAACCTCTCTGGTAAAACTTAGTCGTTATAACGCACGGGTCATTTCTGGCATAATTACTGGACATTGTGCCATTTCGGTTCACACGGAGCGACTCGTTGTGCTGCATAATGACTATTGCAGAAGTTGCAGGGACGAAGAAGAAATTGAATCTGTTCGTCACCTGTGGTGTGACTGTCCTGCCCTATCCGTCAGAAGAATGAGGACTCTTAGTAGTTACATCTTCTCGGAGCTGAAGGACTTGGGTAATGTTGAGCTAACGGACCTCATGAGATTCATATCACTTTCTGGGTGGTTGTAACAGCAAATTTTCCTAACAGCGTTTCCAGGGTTAAATGATTGGGCACAATGGACCCGTACTGTTGGTCTGAGTGAGCAGTGACTCTTTGTCACAAGGCACCCATCTAACTAACCTAACCTAACCTTGAGCCAGCAATGGAATGTAGTCGTATTTTCACCGATGGCTCCAAAGCTAGTGAAGGGTCTAGTGCTGGTGTCTTCGTAGAAGACGACAATTTTAGGATCACTTCTCGTTAGGGAAATATGCACTTGTTTTCCAAGCGGAAACTTATGCAATCCGAATGGCCATGAATAATGTTGTGAAGAACAGGTGGAAGGGACGAAGTATTTGCGTCTTTAGTGACAGTCAGGCTGTGCTTAAGGTTCTACTTAACTCGATAACCACTTCCAAAATAATTCATGAATGAAAGAACTCCTTGAATTCGGTCGCAAGGCTGAATTCTCCGTCCCAAGTCACACTGAGATCTTAAGGAACCAAATCTCCAATTAGATTGCTAGGCAAGGCTCAGGGGAGGTTTTTTCAGGACCGCGACCTACACTGAGTCTCCCTGCGTAATCGGGTAGGGCTTCCATTGACGACTGGGTTTCTCACAAACACAATTGTGTGTAGCATGACCCTCCATGATGTAGGTTGACTAAACGTTTGCTCTGTGAGAAATCAACGGCATTCTTGCTGTCTCTCAGCGTCTTGATATACCACTTCGATTTTTATATGTGCTAGGCTTAAGTGACACTACAGTCTGCGACGCTTGTGGAGAGAGCAGGGACACTGCGGAAATTTTTCTCTGCGAGTGTCTTGCCTTTGCTCGTATCAGGTGGCAGATTTACGGTACCCATGTGGTGAGTCCTGATTCTATAAGCACCTCATCACTGAAGTGATTGATTGGATTTATTGGAAAAACAAGGAAAGTTCAATAAAATAGGTAAGCCAGAGTTCTCCTTTCTGGTGGTACAATAGACCAGTTGCATCTGAGTGCTCCAGTCCAGTGCTCTCGACAAAACAAAAAACCGCTGTGTAGATTTGGTTTTACAATAGATCTAGGCTGAGTGTCCGACTCTTAGTTTGAATTCGGTTCTAATACCGAAAGATAACAAACTTCCATGGAACCACAAACGTACAGCCCGATCGGCATACTAGATGAACCTATATTACAATATCAATTCTGCAATCCTCTGGGAATAGCGATTGAAGAAGCAAACGGACCACCAATATAGATTTCGAAAAATAGTTCTGGCAGTAGGTGCCATAAGTAACCAATATAAGGAAATATACGATTATGTGGCGGACAACAATATGGAGCACAAGATGACAAAAACGATTTTAACTCTTCAAATTGGGGACACATAATAGAGTCATTTAAGTCATTAAGTGTACCATATTTACTTAAATAGGTGGCGCTACAGTTCGGGGTGAACCTGGGCCTCAACCAACAAGCCTCTCATTTAGCTCGGTTTTTAGCTAATTCCCTCCAGTTGCGCACTCCAACTTGGTCAAGGTCCTCTTAAACTTGTACACGCCACCTACGGCGAGGAGGTCCTCTACTGCGTCGTCCCTCGGGGTTAGATTTGAAGACATCCAATGCGCGGTTTTTTTAGGTCTATGTCGCTGTACAGCTCGTATAGTTCGTCATTGAATCTTCTCCTCCAAAACCCGTCAACGCAAACGGGACCGAATATCTTACAAAGAATATTACGTGTGGTTAAATTTTGAAGGGTAAATACACACCTTACATCTCACATTCACTTTCTATTTTGTCAAGAAGCTTGTGTCCAGCTGCTGGTGGTTAATACAGACCTAATTATGCAGCAAATCCCCTTAGGTTGAGCCAATCTAAATCTATTGATATGACTTTGCACGTCCGTAGAGGATCCTTTAATCCCCGTAGCTTACTATTCAGACCACCGCACAGAATAATCCCACAAATGTTTGTCCTACATCAATCAATCTTCAACGGTGTGGTGAACTAATCAAAGCACCCACACGTTGCCATCGCAAAAGCCTATTAAATTATGCGGTGCAGACTACTCATAGTAAGTTTTATCGAAATTCCAATTAATCACCCACCAAGTGCTCATCAATTAATTTGCAATTCTATTCATAGAGCACTCATAGATACAAAAACTGCGCGGCGGTATCTGCCTCAGAACTTGAAACTAAAGAGATACTTTTCGGCACCAGTGCAATTAAGTGCGAGTACTCCAAATACATTCATGACTTGGCCTGTAACACATTTAAAAGAAATGTCAA
This sequence comes from Brachypalpus laphriformis, assembly GCA_945910035.1. NCBI lineage: Eukaryota > Metazoa > Arthropoda > Insecta > Diptera > Syrphidae > Brachypalpus > Brachypalpus laphriformis. The sequence continues at coordinate 147,370,801 of OX246755.1, forward strand.
TGATGTCACTTTTCATTAGTCAAAGTATCCGATCCCTCTAGCCTTCAATGAGATAAAGCGCCGACCGGGATAAAGATTAAGAATCTTCCCTATTCAAAAGATTATTCTTTTCATTCGTCTAAAATCCGTTGGCCTATCCAACATTAACCGGTTCTCTTTGACCCTTTTTAATTGACTAAAGCGATGAAGAATTATTAAAAAAAAAAAAAAAAAAAAAAAAAAAAAAGAAAAATGAGAAAAAAATCATCCTTCCAACAGGATAAAGAGTCTTTAGCGAAAGTAACTTCCTTGCAGGATCAAAATTAATTACATTTAGCATATTTTTGTTGCTGCCACTCAACCCTCGGGTAAATGGCCAAGTTGGCAAAGAAAAGACCACGTTTCTGGAAAACTGTTTAACGAATTTTCTATGCTGCGCTGCTGTCCTTCGTGCGTAGCAAGGACGAGCGAGAAAGAGAAATTAACAGCAGATAATATTATTTCAAGAAAGGAAATTAGTTTTTCACCTTAAAGGCATCTGTCCTACTGCTTTGCTTGATATAGTGGAAATTTTGTTGCCATAATTTTTCATTCCTTTTTTTTTGTAATTATTTACGTTGCATAAAGTAAACAACAGAGAGAGAGAGAGATTGAAGTTATTTTTGCATTTCATAGATACACGCCGAAAGGTTACTTTTCCCTCGTTCTGATGTTTGGCTAGATGAGGGGTTGTGCATTTTTTCTGCGTCAGAATTTTACATAATAGAGGGATGAATGCTTAATGAAGGGTACTTGGTAATATTTGCATTATTGGGAGCGATAACTGCCGTGGGATAAGTAACATGTGAGTATTTTCGTTGCTAGTGTGCACAGGTGTTGTTTAAATTCATCCCTCGCCATTAGACTTCGAAAGAGGGATGATAGACATTTTTTTACAATTTCAACAAAACACTCAGTTCATCATCATAATATTCAATGACCCGCTCATCCCTTATGCGAGTGGCGGAGGGTAGAATGCTCAGATTAACTCGCCATCCCTTAAAATTTATCCAGCCGGACCAATCCTACAGACTACCAACATTCCTCCTTCTATACTTAAGCCTCTCCATCGGTTTCAATGAGACTTCACTCACACGCAGATCATACTGTGTGGGCGTTCTGGAAATGGCAATCAACTTTGATATGCTCTTAGGTGAAAAGTTCTCGGCCTGACAATGAAAGGCTGCCATTTTCATTTAAAAAATGATTTTATTTTTCTACATAATCTCCTTTGACTTCAACACACTTAGTCCAGCATTTCGCCAACATCAGTATAAATTCTCGAAGGTGAGAGTCTGGAAGGCTGTGAAAATATTCATCTAGGGCCCTCTCAACTTCTGCATTGGATGCGAAGCGCTTCCCAGAAACAAATTTCTTCAAATTTGGGAACAGATAGAAGTCTGAGGGTGCCAAATCAGGTTAATAGGGGGGATGGCCGAGCAAATCGTACCCCAAATCCCGCAGTTTTCCCATCGCCAACGCACACTTGTGTACAGGTATATTGTCCTGGTGAAAGATGATTTCTTTCTTCTTCAAGCCAGGTCTCTTCTCGCGAATTTTGGCATCCAGCTGGTCAAGAAGGTTGGAGTAATATTCACCTGTAATTGTTCTGCCTTTCTCAAGGTAATCAATTAACAGAACTCCTTTCGCATCCGAAAACACACTGGCCATGACCTTTCCGGCAGATGCGATCGTCTTCGCTTTCTTTGGCGCTGAGCCACCGGCTTCCACCCACCGCTTTGACTGCTGTTTCATTTCTGGCGTGTAGCGGTGGACCCATGTCTCATCCATGGTGACAAATCGCCGCACAAAATCGGTCGGATCCCTATTGAATCGGTCCAAAGATTGCCGCGAAAATAGTTTGCGCATTTGCTTTTGATCGGCATTCAGCAAATGCGGCAGCCATCTTGCGCAGAGCTTTCGCATCCCTAAGTTTTTGTGCAAGATGTTTCGCACTCTCGTGGGCGCCGTGGCGTAAGTGGTTAGTGTGTCGGGTCACTACGCATGAGGTTTCAAGTTCGAATCCCAGAAAACACCTAAAAGTTTTTCACGGTCCCACCTATCGCGAGCGTCTGACAAACATCCGAGAGTATTGTTGTCACGAAAAAGCTTCTCAAATCGGCACTAAACTGTAGGTCCCTTCTATTCGTGTGAAAAAATATAACGCACACAACATGAGTGGTTGCGACAAGCTAGGCCCTGTTACTTAAAGAGCTGTTGCGGCACCCTCTCTTCCGATATACACACAGCCTCAGCTATCTCACTCACCTTCACTCGCCTATCGTCCAACACGATATCATGCACTTTTTCGATGGTTTCGGGTGCGGTTGCGGTTTTTGGCAGTCCTTCACGTGGGTCGTCTTCGTGGGTCAAATTCAGCTGCCCTTTTTTTAACGGTTGACATGGAAGGAGCAGAGTCCCCGTAAACTTTTGTCAACTTTGGATGAATTTCCTTAGGGGTTAACCCACCTAGAACGAAGAATTTTATGACCGCACGATATTCAAGTTTATCCATTTTAACGAAAAACATGCAAGACGTCTACTGCAAAAATTCGTGTAAACAAACTACTTGACAGAACAATTTGAAACTTGGCATACGAACTAATGAGAAGTGCACCCAGGCAGGAAACATAAAATCTTTGCTGATTGGAGCGCTATCTCTGCGTCAGGCCGAGAATTTTTCACCTTGCCCTCTTAGTTGGTCACCATCTTCAATCGTAGTACGGTACGCTCATACTACCACCACCTGTGTGTCTTTCGCTGTCTCCACTTAAAACAACACTTTTGCTTTTTGCATACGGAGAACTTTCACAAAAAGCCCTTACTCACAAAAAAAAAAAAAAAACCAAACTAAGCCCTTACTCACAAAAAAACAAAAACACTTCTTACTCCTACCCCATTTATTACCCCACGGTACTACTGTCAAGTATTTCATCGTGGAGTGGGGCGCAGCTTTCATCGCTTTTCTCTTTTTCTTCTGGTTCCTACCTTTTCCATTTGACGGAGGTTTTTCAATATGGATAGTTGCTGCAGTATTTTTCACTACATTCCAACTACCCTGACGTTACTGCTTCTCCAACTGCTTTTTCTAGGCTTCCACATGTCGTACTAAATTTCGGGCATCGAAAGGAGTTCGTAGGAAGGAGTTCCAAGGTTCATAGCTCCATTTGAAAATATTCAGATTGAGTTCGGGGAAGCCACTGTGGTGATGACGTTTGAGTTTCAAGGTTATTGGTATTGTACATATGTATGTATATTCTCTGTTGTTTGTCCGCCAGAATATGAACTCTAAGCAGTCTTGCAATAGTGCAAGCCACATCGTCTGACGCTACATGCTCCTAACCTGCGTCATCCGAGATACACAGATGAAAATTTGATACGCCCGCTATACAGAAGAATACATAGTACTACTCCCTATGCGATTAGTCTTAAACTGAATTTGGTCCTTCGATGTTTGTTATTACTCTTAATTGGTTTGCTCTTCGAGATAAGCTGATAACTCTTGCTCTGATTGTCACTACCTCAATTTTCATTTGCTTCCCGATGGTGATTAACAGCCCTTCCGCCTTTTGATCCACTAGGAATAGACCAACAGACGAGAGTCAACGTCAGACTATGTAGATGGGTCCTCGATGATGTCTTCACCTTTGTCCAAGAATTTGGCAGCTACGACAGTAGTGACGTTGGCGACAAAACCAATAAATTTTGCTTCGGTGAGGATTCCAAGTTTCAGAATGACATTAAGCACTATGGTCCACATAATAGGTCCTAGTGCAGACGCCACCAAAAATGGGGTATTCATGTATCCTAAGTTTAGTAAGATACCATGGTACACTTATTAAACATCAGCGCAGAAATCAAGCGAAGAATAACTCTTGCCAATCGCTGTTCTTTTGGGATTATAAGACAATTCAACAGTAAAGCCCTTTCTCGAACAACTAAGGAGACTCTGTATAAGACTCTGATCATCCCAGTCCTGCTAAACGGCGCTGAAACATGGACTTTATTAAAAGAGGATAAAGATGTCCTTGGTCGCTTCGAGAGAAAAATTCTTCGTAAGATTTTCGGTCCCGTTTGCGTTGACGGATCTTGGACGAGAAGATTGAATAACGAACTATACGAGCTGTACGACGATATCGACCTAGTAAAAACAAAAAACTTCGTATTTGATATGTGAAATGGCTAGGACATGTAGAGCGAATGGACACCAACACTCCGGGCCGTAATCTTCGAATCTAACCACGAGGGACAAAATAAAGTCACGAGATAGACACAGTCACAAATGAAGCACTATGTCGCATTAAAAATTGTTTAGTGATAGCTGGTCCGCAGCTGGCGGACCGTAAAACGGGTGCTGTCCTTATAACCAGTCGAAAAGTTCCAGAATATGTCAAAATTCAGGTTGGACCAGCAAAATAAAGTCCAAAGACGCCATCCTTGATGTGATGCTAGACAACCGACTCAACTGTAAGAGCCATGGAGAATCCATGAGTAAAAAAAAAAAACAAAACCTCGGGAATTCAGGCAGCGCTCTGCAGGATCCTTCCAAATATCGGGAGACCCGATTACGCCAAGTCAATTCTACTATCAAGAGTAGTCAGCTCGGTCCTTCTTTATGCGGACCCTGTGTGGGCGAAGGCATTGACAACAAAGGCGATACGAAATAAACTCACTTCGGTATACAGAATTTATGCTCTAAGAGCTATAAGTGGATTTAAATAGAACAATCTCGGATGAAGCAGCATTTGTCAAATAGCCGGAATGGTCTCCATCGACATTCTCGCAGATGAGATGCTGCGAATCTATATAAGGAGACTCTCTCATCTGCAAGATACGGCTGCAGCGAGAGCAATAAAAGAGAAAGGGGTCAAAGGTCGATGTAATTTCCGTCTCCGAGACTTGGTTCTGGACTGATATTAATAATAATGACAATAGTAAATTATTCGGATTAAATGGCTATAGGCTCATTCGAGCTGATAGACGCATTCGTATTGGTGGCGGTACTGCTATATATGTGATAGAAGGAATGAAGTGCAACCCTCGTTGCGTATCACCGGTTGATTGTGAATTGGAGTATGTATTCGTTGAATTACTCAGCAACAATGACAAACTTTTACCTGGAACTGTGTACAGTCCAAGACGGTCGATTAGCTTATCTCCTTTGATGGTTTTGCTTGAAGACATCGCCGCGAGCTGTCCTTATATCAATGTCTGTGGTGATCTTAATAGTGATTTGTTAACTAATGGTGGGTTAATGAATGATATGAGCTCCTTTAACATATACCCTGTCAATGTTCGGACCCCGACTCATTTCTCTCAATTTGAGAGGACCCTTCTGGATGTATTTTTTGTAACCGACACTAGTAAAGCGCTATTCTACGACCAGTTGTCTGCATCTGCTTTTTCACGTCATGACCTTATTCATCTAACGTATGATTTCAACATACCTTCACCATCAGTTGGATCATGTAAATTTCGTGATTTTAAAGGCATTGATAGACTGCCACTAGAAAATAGTGTTAATAATATTCCATGGGAAAATATTTTTTACATGCCATCTTCAGATGAACAGGTTGAGTTTCTGAACACTAAAGTTGCTAATCTCTTCAACGAATATGTTCGTATTAGAACAAATGTGTTAAGATCTACCTCACAGCCTTGGTTCACAAATGACATTCGTCGGCTTTTGAATGAGAGAAACGAAGTTTACAATCGGTGGAAGCAATACAAAATTGATGAGGATCGTCGTCGGTATCGCTTGCTTCGTAACCAGGTAGTCACTGCTATCCGCATAGAAAAAGCAAGAGTGTTTACAAACCGGATCGCCACATCAGGTAACGGGCGAAAACTCTGGAACAACTTGCGTAGTTTGGGAATTGGTAGGCAAAACCAGACCCGCCAATAAATGCTGACTGTGATGAACTCAATTTTAAGTTCATCTCCCAAGTCCCACAGCCCTTGTCTTATCCTCCAACCCTCACGTATGAAAATCAAGCGTCTACGGGATTTTGCTTCTCCAGGGTCGAGCCTGCTGATGTGGTTGAAAGTGTGGTATCGATCAAATCGAAGGCAGTAAGTCTGGACGACGTTCACCCGGTTTTCGTAAAAGCATTCCTTCCCAAGCTTTTACCTTTTTTAACACATTTACTAAACACGGTCCTAACAACGTCTGTATTTCCTACACAGTGGAAGCTTGCAAAGGTCATTCCCATCCCTAAAGGAAGAAACAAGAATGAGTACAGACCTATATCAATACTCCCATTCCTCTCTAAAGTGTTCGAGAGGATCATTCAAAAACAGATTAATACGTATCTGAACAATAAAGGTTTGCTTTCCAAATTTCAATCAGGTTTTCGTCCCAATCGAAGCTGCACAACAGCAGTTCTGAACGTTGTTGATGATATAAGAAGCGCAATAGACAGCGATCAGATAACTTTCTTGGTGCTTCTTGATTTCTCGAAGGCATTCGATTCGATAAGCCATCCCGTATTATGCAGCAAACTATCAAATCTGTACGATTTCGCACATTAAGCAGTGAAATTAATTTTCTCATATCTATCAGGTAGAAAGCAAGCTGTAGTAATAGGAGATAAGACATCAGTATTATTAAGTTTAAAGCAAGGTGTCCCACAGGGCTCAATATTGGGGCCCATTCTTTTCTCTTTGTAGATTAATGAAATTCCTGAAATTGCTGTCCAATCTCTTATACATATGTACGCCGATGATGTCCAGTTACATAAAAGTTGTCCTCTGGGACTCATAGAACATTGTGCTCAGACCATAAACGAGGACCTTCAAAATATTTATAACTGGTCGCGAGTCAATAGCTTAGTACTAAATCCTGAAAAATCTAAAGTCATTGTGATCTCTAAGAAATCTGTAGACTTATCGTACTTCCCTCGAATCTACCTAAATAATGCTCCTATAGAATTTGTTGATAATGCAAAAAAAAACTTAGGAATTATATTTAATAGAAATTTAACCTGGAGGACCACGTTAATTCCATTGTCGGTAAAGTATATGGTGCTCTTCGATCGCTTTGGGTCACAAAAGATTTCACTCCTCTAAAAACACGCAAAATGCTCCCTAAGACATTAGTTATACCTATCCTTACTTATGGATGTGAAATCTTTTGCAAAAGCGATGCTGTGAGCCAGAGAATACTTAATGTGGCATATAACAATATCGCGCGATATATTTACGGTTTAAGGAGGTACGATCATGTCTCCAGATTTTCTAAAAGTATCTATGGTATGTCGTTCGATAACCTCTTAAATTTTCGAACACTTTTGCTGCTATTTAATATAATTCAGAGCCATCACCCTTCCTATCTTTACAATAGATTTCAGTTCTCAGCATCAAACAGACTCTCACAGCTCATTCTTCCCCGGTTTTCGTGTTTGACATCCGAAAGGCAATTTCTCGTCAATGCCGCCCGCTTATGGAATTCTCTACCACCCACTGCAAGAAGAACAAGTAATCTCACCGAATTTAGGACGCGATTGCAATTATTCCTCTCTGCATCTGATTAGTTTTCCGGCCTATCTGAACCAACATAATTTTTATGTTCTCTGTTCATAGCTTTTTTTTTCTTCTTCTTTCTTTTTCTTTTTTCCTTAATTTACTACGTTTAATGCATTGAACTTTGATGATTGAAATGATGTGTTCTTTTTTTTTCGTTTTTCCAAGCTCCACAAAGACAGATGGACCTATCAACTCATATTAAAAATCGATATTTGGACAAGTCGCAAACACGGAGACTGTAACTATCATCTTACACAGTTCTTATCCGGTCACGGAGGATATCGTAAGTTATTGTACAGATTTGGACACGATACCTCACCGCACCGGAGCACTCAATATTTCTACTGCAGAAGGTTCTCACATTGGAGAACAGCAATACATAGCCCATTGCCTATAATCAAATATATACTGTTATCATAAGAAAGTTGGTCAGAAATTGGCGCATACAAAGCGAATGTACAAATAGAGAAGCGAAGAATCGAGAAAATTTGCAGCAACGCGTCCATTATCGAAAACTACTTGAGTGGACATTTACATCTCCAGTGTCCATGCACCGTTCTGAAGTTACTGAAGTAAATAAATTGGAACGTGTCCAACGTAATCTGTCTTCGCTCCACCCACACAGCAGTGATCAGTACCATCTAAGATCTAATCCCTCGAGAAGTACATACATATAGACATGGTGGCCAAACTTAGCCTACCCAGGCTCCGTTTTATGGAAAATCTAGATTCTAAGCACAACGGTGACGGTCGTCGTTTCCTACTCAATTCTCTCTTGAGCAGAACAGGTTAGGTTAGGCTAAGCAGGGTTATGAGGTTATCATAAAACACTAGGCACCAAAGTGGGTCCATCGTGATCCCTAGGGAACCTTCACAGCAAGAAACCTAAACCAATTCTCCCATACAATTAATCTCCCTACAGAATTTTAAAAGCTCCTTGTTGTGGTTGAAGAACCTCACCTCTTCTACGTTATCGAAGAAGTATCTACCAAGGTGCTTTAGCCTTCTCATACCACTCACAGAGTAGCTGTGTTATGTCTTCTGAGACATGTAGGTCATTGCAGTACCTACAAACATCCGTGTTAAATAATCCTAGTCTCATAGCATGCTTCCTTGGGAGACAGTGGCCAGAGAGTATTCCTATCACTGTTATTAGCCGTGATCTTTCTAATTTTAATCTGTGGTCTCATACAGGCCACAAGGCCTTAGACACCCTGTCACCATATAAGTTTGAACATCTTAGATTAGCCGTGTCGATGATTCTATCACAAATAATTCCCCTAGCCACGCACCCTGGTGGTTTAATACTACCAATTATGTCACTATGTGGGACCTCCGCTCCTCTTTTAGCCAGCACATTAGCTTGCTCGTTGCCTTCGATATCGTAGTGTCCAGGTACAGAACATAACCTGACTCGGTTCTGCCTTAAGCATTGTGCGGCAATTTCTGACTATCTCAGATCTGGTCACGTAAGACTCTAGTGCCTTTAGCACAGCTTGACTGTCAATGTAGATGGCGATATTCTTGTCGGATATTGATCCCATCTCAAGTAATTCCGTAGCTTTAAATATAGCTAGAACCTCTGCTTGGATCACACTGCATATGTCCGAAGTTTCAGGGGCACCTGTAAGTTCGTATCTCTCGAGTTAATACATGACCCCGTGCCCTCTCTGTTCTTAGAACCATCTGTGTATATTGCAATCTTGTTATGGACAGATACTGTCTTAGGCCTCTCCAACAAGATACATTACTTCGTATGTGATGATAGGTCTGACTATTTGGATGGCACACGACGACCAAAGGCATCGTAGGGCCAGCATCTCCCGATAGGTGTTGGTCCGCTAAGTAACGAGAAGGAGCCACTGCAGCCGAAAACCTAGCAGCTCTGTTAATAAGCCCTACTCCCACCTTCTCGTGGTGCCATCTGGGGATTTCTTCGGAAATTGCTAACGGGAGAGGACGAATGGCGAGCTTCCTGCGCCAAAGAACAGGATAAGTGTCGGTTGGTCTGTGGCCCAGCGAGCCGCAACCGTAAAACAAACTATTGCTCCGAAACGGAAACAATCGCCTCGGATAAAGCCGGATAATTTGTTGACGACCTTTGGCTATCGTACACGGACAACGATCGGATTCTGGAACGTTAAGATCCTCCTGGACTCACTCAAGGAAGGGCCCTATAACGCCAGATTCCTCCAATTGGAGCGCGAATTCGCGCGGTATAAAATCGACATCTTAGGGCTGAGCGAGATAAGATGGAACGATGCTGGAGAATACATCTCCCCAACAAAAAGCACTGTCATGCTCTACTCTGGTAAACCAGCTGGAAGTGCACGGAGTTCCGGAGTAGAACTCATGCTAACTCCAGCAGCGCGTAGTAGCCTCATATCCTGGAAACCCCATAGTGGCCGGATATTGACAGCTAGGTTCCACAGTAGAGAGACTCTAGACGCGACTAAGGATGAAAAGGATGATTTTTATAGCCTACAACCAAACGCCTAATGGGAACATCGTAATGGTGATGAGGGATCTCAATGTCAAGGTGGGTAGCGACAACACCATGCTTAAGCACTTGATGGGAGTTCATGGCGTGGGAGACCGTAATGACAACGCTGAGCGGTTTGTGGACTTCTGCAATACCAACCGCCTAGTCATCGGAGGTACGCTGTTTAAGCATAACACCTGCCATAAGATCAGTTGGGTCTCTACTAATAGGCAAAGAACATCTAACCGGATCGACCACATTGTGATCAGTCGCCGCTTTAAAAATTGTCTCCTGGACGTCCGAAACAGACGTGGAGCTGACATCGGACAAGAACGAGATCAACATCTTATGGTAGCTCATTTACGCCTTCATACTGCATCCGTCAACAGCAACCGCTCAAACCTACTTAACATCACCAGGTTTAACATCGACAGGCTCAAGGTTTCCCAAGTGCGCCAATAGTTCAGGGACCATCTTGCCTTAGAAGCAGAAGCAAGCAGCAGCATAGAGAACATGGATGACCACTGGAGTGCTGTGAAAAATGCTCTTGCGACTGGGGCACGCACGTATGTCGGGAAAAAGCAGAAACACCACCGCACATGGCTGTCTACAAATACCTGGAGACGGACCGATGAGCGGACAGCAATCAAGGCTCGGATTGCAGTGGCCTCAGCAATAGAGAGAACCAAGCTTGAAGCCCAATACCGTGCGAAGAAGAAAGAAGTGCAGCGTAGTGTGAGACGTGACAAACGTCAATACCATATGTCAACTCACTGGCCTCAAGGGCTGAAGAAGCAGCGAGTAGGTGCGACAGTAGGGCTGTTTACAACATCACTAACGAGCTCATTGGTGGTCGAAACTCCAAATAACATCCAGTGAAGAGTCTAGACGGTAATTTCTGATTTCGGATGAGGACCAGCTCACTAGATGGAGAGAACATTTTGCTACAGTGCTAAATCACTTAGACGACGGCGGTATGATCTTGAATTCGAATGAGCAGTTCGAAGCAACAAATTCCCGAATTCGCACCGTACCTCCCAGTAAAACTGAAATAATAACAGCAATCAAGTCCCTCAAGAAGAACAAAGCGGTGGGTAGTGATGGCATCCCTGCCGAGCTATTTCTAACGGCAGATTTTCTGCATCCGCTAATACGGAGAACTTGGGATAGTGAACAATTTCCACAGGAGTGGAAAAGGGGGATGATCATTAAGCTTCCAAAGAAGGGTAACTTGATGGAGTGCGGTAACTGGAGAGGTATATGTGTTCTTCCAGCTGTAGCCAAAATAATGGCTAGAATAATTCTAGAACGAATTAAAGAACATTTAGATTCAACTCTCGATGTAGAACAGGCAGGCTTTCGTGCTGGATCCTCCTGCATCGACCACATAATCAACTTACGGATCATAATCGAACAATGCGTTGAGTATAGGTCTCCGCTACATTTACTGTTTATCGACTTCGAGAAGGCTTTCGACAGATTGAATCGAGATGCTATCTGGTTGGCCTTGCGCAGGAGAGGCATTCCAGAAAAACTTATAGCTATTATCAAGGCTACATACGAGGGCGGCAAGTATTACGTCGTGCACAATGGTAAGGTGTCGGAGGTTTTTTTTTTGAATTATGGAATTCGTTGGACTATGACATCTTACCTTAAACACCGAGATTACGCTGACGATGTTTGTCTACTTTCACATCGGATAATGGATCTTCATTTGATGGCCCAAAATCTAGAAGCTGAGGCAAACAAAGTGGGCTTAAAAATAAACACAGCCAAAACAAAAGCCCTGAGTACTTCCAATACCCGCGCTCAACTTAACATTGCCGGAAAGCAAGTCGAGAAAGTTGATAACTTTCCATATTTAGGAAGTGTCGTCTCGGCTAATCGCGGTGGCACCGAACTGGATGTGTGCAACAGAATCGGGAAGGCTAAAGCTGCGTTCGGAATGCTGTCCAAAATCTGGAGAAGCAATGTTAGTAGCTTAAGAACCAAGCTACGACTGTTCCGCTCCAACGTAGAATCAGTGCTGCTTTATGGGTGCAGTACCTGGAAGGTGAACATCATTAACACACGCAAGCTGCAAGTCTTCGTAAACATATGCTTAAGAATCATCTTGAGGATTTTTTGGCCGAACCGCATCTTCAACGAACAACTTTATCTGAGAACGGGCCAAGAACCTATAAGCATTACTATACGAAGAAGAAAGTGGCAATGGATTGGACACACCTTACGGCGCGAAGACAACTCCATTGCGAAATACGCCATGCAGTGGAATCCGCTCACCCAGGCAGGCAGAATAGCGGGACGCCCTAGGCAAATGTGGCGCAGAACAGTTGAATCGAGCTCTTTAGGAATGAGTTGAAGGCAGCTCAAACGCGTTGCAGAACTCCGAACACGATGGCGCGCAGGCGTGGTTGACGCCCCATGCCCCCCGAGGGGTTAAAGGATATAAGTAAGTAAGTAAGTAAGTTAAGTATCATGATGTATAGCCCGTGCATCAATGCGGGCTTCAGGCCCCATTTTTCCCTGCGGTCCTCTTATAAATGAAGAGAGCATTATAAGCCTTGCGGACTCTTTCCTATATATGTATTAAGTTTCCAATTTAGTTTCCTTTCTAGCATTATACGAGGATATCTAGCGCGATCCGAAAGGTAAGGCTTCACCCTTGCTAACTTAGGCAGTTTGAAGGGCAATAAACACAGAAAAACGCAAGCCCCGTCCATCATCAAGAGATGATGGTATGCGGATGACTCTAAAATAAACTGTGAATTCGGGTTTAGTTTATTCTGGGAAGAAACAGGATACAATCTCTCGGTTAGCCTGACAAATACTCCACTATTTTCCCGACTGAAATACATATTGGCTGTGACAAAACTATCTTCTTTTTTTCTGATAGCCCAGATCCTTCCTCTGCTTCCATCGACATTTTAATAATTCCACTAAGAAACAAACTCTTCTCATGCCTGGACTGACACTGATTAAAGTTTCTTATGAAACTCCTAGGAATCCTAAACCGTGTCATCAGTGGTTATCAGTGACTGTTAAAGAGAGTCCTCTGCCTCTACCTGCACAGTGGTGAAACCTAACTGCAATTTTTCACAAAATCACCCGCACTTGAAGGTAAGAAAGCGGATTATGAACAGAAAAACTATTCCTTTTCATCCCGAGAGGCTTTTGGGCATTCCATTGAGTGACTCAATCCAAAACTTTATGGTTGGCCGGAACGGGTCAACGTCGAATGATGTGGCATACCTTTCTGTCCTTATTTTACATTCGTTTATTTTTGAACACTAAACAGCTATAGATACAGAAAAATGCTCCATATGTGGAATTTCCAAAACAAATTTATTTCAAAATGTTATGTCAAAGCGCCACCAACACCACCTCCCATTGGCACTATTTGTTGTTCATGTTCCCTCATATTGCATGACAATCCAATCTGAATTCCCATAAATATTAAATTCGATTAAATCCGGGTCAAGCGAATCCAAACATACAGATTTTTCCATATATTTCCGACCACAGTCAATAACAACACACAATCACCATAGAATTGTAACCGAAAAATGCGTGCGAACCTTTGTGATCCGATATAGGTGTAGGTGTCAGCACTTTTGCACATTTTGCTTTCAATATTGTGGCTTTTCCGTGTTAAAAATTCGTTCGTCCTTTTTGTTGTTTCCTTTTCTGGACCTGGCTAATAAAAAAAAGACTGAAATCAAATTAACAAAACATGACAATCTGGCTTCGAATGTAACCACATGGGATGGGAAGGTTGTCCGACCGTATACGACCTGTATCGACCTCGTAAATCTACATTCATAACCACCAAGTGTGAATATTTATAGATGCAGCAGGTACAGAGAAACACACATGAGTATCTACAAATTTTATGTGTCCACAGACTGTGAGAAGTTACACCGAAACTAGGAACAAACGTGACGTATCTGGGTAGCCCCAACAGCAGCAGCAGCATGTTAAATCACTTGAAGCGTAAAATCAGTAGAAATTACGTGTAAACGGTTTTAGTTTACGGTTTATGGCTTTTGAATCCCTTTTTTGGGCAAATAAATTCCATGACACATTTTCCAAGTGTATGTGTGTGTGTATCCCGGTAGAAGAATGCAATGATTTGTGGGAGTGAGTTGATAGAGAAGGTTCACATCTGCCTGTCACGTCACATTCATATGGAGCATGTGGTTTAAATCACATCGAGGTAAGTGGTTAGAAGCCAATTACATTACACCTCATTAAACCTTCCATCGAGCGGAATCAAGCTTTCGGCTTCGATGTCAAATATCAAACGCATAGATACTAAGTATCTGTAAGTGGCTTGTATGGTGGTGCTTAATCAGTGGTTTCAAACGCAACAAACTACTGGAACCGCACAGCATTATGGTTAGTTAGCTATGCCCACTGAATGACACTCAATCGAAGGACATCATTTTTGTCCTCTAAATCAAAAGCCGCACGGTTGCAATGGAATATTGAAATTGCAAATGTATAGAAAAAAAAAAAGTACAAACGAACTTTTCATATCTTTTCTATGTCAAAAGACAAAAGGATATTTTTTTTTTCGTTCTCTCTCTCTGTTCTATTTGGTATCCTTTTGGCGAGAAACAATTTAAATTTTTATTTATTTCCATTTCTACGTTTCCTTGCGTCTTTGTTTCTTCAATAAGGTACAGACTAAAGTTGCTGCATGACTCTTTCTATTTGCAACGTCAGACGAAGGAAAAGAAAGGACTATTGCGCGCAGGATAATGCACTTATGTTTGGAATTCTCAAGTAAGAAGTTAGTTGACTCAGTATACAGCAGGTTGTTAGAAAATTGTTTGCTTTATGTGGGGATAAGAAGTTTTTCTTTTAGTTTGTACGCTTTTGTGTGTAGAACTTTGAAATGCGGAGGTGGTAAATGGAAGAAGGATATCTAGAACTAAGGGAACTGAGTTTTTCTGTGAGAAAGAAAGAAAGTTTTGTTGATTTATGGTGAATTTCATTTGAATTAATTGAAAATAATAGGAAAAGAGTCGCTTATGTTGGACTAGTCTTTGCATAGAAAGTCTCAATTGAATGTAAGTGGATGGTATTTGTAGATCGTTGAATTATGAATGTAATTCGAGTATCTTTGATCTGTAACTGCTTGATTTTTTTCAATTAAATGCAATGGACAGTGGAATAATTCTTGCCAAATGTTTGAAAAACAAAAAAATATTACAAAACCAGCATATCACACTGCAGAAGAGTACAGCAAGTCGTAGGCAGATGCTTTTAATTTGGAAGCCTACCTACTCAGTCACATATCTTTTACAACCTACGAATACGTTCAGGTGACACCTTCACAAATTACATATGTATATGAGTCTACTTACGTTAAGAGTGTTATCTCAACACTCTGCCAAACAACATGGTGTAGACAGAACATCAGTATTGTGACTTAAGGCATTTCTAATGAATTGAACTCTGATTGCAGATACAAAGGTAAACAGCGGCTGTCCACAAGAAGCCATCTTTCCCTCATAATACGGTACAATAGTTCTAACATCTGCGAGGTTGTTCTTTACAAGGAGGAGGATCTTGACAATAAAGGCAAACAGTTAGGAGATATCCTGGAGTTTCTAATCGAGATGAAGGATTTTTTTTTTATAAAATAATTTGCGCGCATCCAAGGGGTTTTTTTAAACGCCTAAATGGCGTAAAGGCACTGCGACCATTGAGATCTAATGTGCCAGAGGCCACTTTTCAGGGCAGCAGTACTTCCACTCTCCTTATGAAAACTTTCATAACGGCTGCGGAGGAGTTCCTTAAATTTATTGGAGATATGATCTCTTTAAGGAAAAAGCTTCTCCTAATTCTACACAGAGCTACGCACTCATATAGAATGTGCTCTGCGGTTTCGTCCTCTTCTAGGCAGAAGCGGCAGGTCATATCCTCCGTAATTCTCACTTTATTAAGGTGGTAAACTAGTTATGTCGTTTCTGCCGTATTTTAGGATATCAACTGGCTGTCTTTGGAAGGGTTGGACAGCTCTTTAAGCTTATCTGAGACCTTGGGAGTTATTCCAGTGGGAGATGCACGCGTTCCCAAATGTTTAGGGTCAGTTTAAAGGCGGAATCGGATATTCCGCAGAAGGGGTCAGATCCAGTGAACAACTCAGAAGAGCCTTTCCTAGCTAGCAGGTCTTCAGTTTCGTTGCCGTCAACTCCTACATGACCCGGTACATACCACAATTTGGCCGTAAAGTCGGAAACCGTGCTGAGCATATCTGTCCAGAACAAGTCGGTTAATAGATCCATAAGATCCGCATGATCATGTGTACTATTAACAGCTGACTTTCGAAGACTAACTGCACTGCGAATAGCCACTTTTAACCCAAGGGGTTATGAATACCCTTAACATGTTTACATACAGTGCGGGCGTTGGAAAGGATAGATAGAGAGAACGATTTGGTGTAGTGGTTTGAAGCTGAGTTGTTTATGCTTCAGAGAAACTCCGAGGGTGGCGTCCAGATAACTGGGGAGATTTTTGTTATTGTTTGTCTTTCCTTCTGATTCACAGTATTTCTTTCCCGAGAACCGATGTCAAAGACAAATCATCAACAGGATAAACAATTTTCCAGCCATACGAAAGTGTAAGGATGTTTTCGGCAAGATGTGGTGTTTATTACAGAAAAAGGTAATACGTTTGGATCGACTCTAATTGCATTGCTAAACCAATCTTTACTTGGTACTCACACCTGTGTCATGGGCAGTACTATCAAAGCGATAGGTTACCGTCTTGGGCGAGATGACTATTGGCGTAACCGACCGTACATTAGCATTGGATTTTCAACACACTCGAATGTCAGTAAAAACTCCAATTGGTGTGGTAAAAGCAAGAGAACTGATTAACTCTGTCATATCTCGCAGCTTATGGCCGACAGTGGATGAAAACAGAACAAAAAGCCTTTCGGCGATGAATAAGAAGGAGATTCGCATCTTGACAGGTGCGCTAACAGGACACTGCGCGATAGGTGTAATGGCTGCTAGATTAGGCGTTAACACACCCGATCACTGCAGGAGGTGCCAAAAAATAGAGGAAACAGAAACCCTTAAACACCTGCTATGCGATTGCCCGAATCTTCAAAACCGCCACCTCCGTCATATGGGAAGCAGGTTTTATTTTGACGAACTAGGGGATCTCATACAAGTCCCACTCAGGAACATGATAGGCTTCATAAAGAGCACAAGCTGGTTCACAACAGAACCGACCGCAAGATAATAATTTAAGTATACAAAGGAAAACACAGCGGACCGAATGGCCCCCGTGATAAGCACTTAGGTGCACTTCCCTCCAACCTAACCTAACCTAACCTAACAGAAAAAGTGTCCAGACAAAATTCAATAAACAAGTTACAATTAAAATTTTCCTTCTAACAGTTTTTTAATAAGAAAAACCCTAGAGGCACAAAATAACTTTAAACTTTAGCTCACGTACAAAAAGCTCTATAAACCCACTCATTCTGCCTAGGCGTTCCTCTTAAAACTGTTGCAAGCCACCAGATATCCCAGAAAACTGACACCTGGGATTCTTACGAAAAAAATGACAAATCAGACTTTATGACCACTAGTTTCGTAGTTTTCAAAATATAAGGTGCCCGAGAGAGTATCTATTTTGCAACGTTCTTCAATTCAACTATCCAACTGCTATGCGTACTTTCCGTATCTTCTAGATGCCCTCGACAATCTGGCAACACAGGCTTTTTGCAAACTTTTAGGAGAAATCATGATCAAGAATATAGTGTAAATGAAAAGTCGTGTGTCCTTGCTTTTTTGGAATATCATGAACAGTGAAGAACTTGAGATCCGAAGCGGCGTTCGACAAGGTTGCATACACCACTACTCTCTTTGGTGGAAATCAGCAATGTTTTGAGGAACGCTCTGTCAACAAGAAGTGGCAGAATGCAATGGAGTCGTACAAATTATCCTCAAACACCTCGAATATGCTGACGATGTTTGAATACTATCGCACATGATCATGGACTTACACCAAATGACCACTGGTTTGGTGTAGAGGTAAACTTGGTAGACTTGAGCATTAACTCCGCCAAAACTAAAATTCTAAATCTTCCTCCGAATCAATAATTCACATCAGCATTGCAGGACAACAGGTCGAAATAGTAGAGAATTTCCGCTACCTTGGAAGTGTAGTCTCGATTGACGGTGGTACCGAATTAGATGTTGGTAGCCGGATATCTAAAGATAAGGCTGCACTCTGTGCATTCATACATACATTTTCAATAGTCCGGTAATCCTTTATGAGGGTCGCGGGGGTAGGATGTTCAGGTGGACTCTTCATCCTTCTCGATCCTCCGCCATCGACTCCAACTCATCAGGAGTCTCTAGACGGCTCCACGAGAGATTTCGAACTTGATCCATCCATCCATCTGTAGGTATACCTAAGGGTCGCCTACCTGATGGCACGGCAATCATGGCACGCCTTGAAAGCCGATCTAGGGCATACGCACTACATGACCAAACTATCAAAGCATAGATCGTTTCGTTCGCTCAACATTGAGCACCCCGCCTACTCTGGTGTTGTGCACTCGTCCCTACAAGTTATTCCAGCAATACAGCGAAGGAACCTCATTTCAGCAGCTTGTATCCGTGGTCTTATTCTTTGGGTCACTATCCAAGTTTCATGACCATTGGGAACATACACCGAGTTAAAAACCGATAGCTTAGCTTGGACACTAAGTTCGGCCTTCTTCGTAACAGATGGACAAAGCTCTCTCAAAATTTATCCAGCCTAACCAACTCGGCATTGCTCTTTCTATCACTCATGAATAAAACCTCGAGGTACTGAACCATATCCACCTGATTCAGTGGGACTCCACTAACATGCAGAGTGCATTGAATGGGCGTTCAGGAAACGACCATTACTTCCGTTTTGTTCACGTTTACCTTCATTCCATTATCATCACAAGTGGCTACAAACCTTTCGAATGCGCGCTAAAGTTCGGTTTGAGAGGACCCAAGGATGACCAAATCATTCGCAAAGAGCAGATGACTAATCCTTAAGTCTCCCAGTTTGAAAAATTTTGCGCCACGGCTGCGAGAGGTGAGGAGGGGTGACAAAACGCATCCTTGGCGGAGTCCACTGCCCACAGTGAAAGGTACTGATTTAACACCGTTTATTCGAACACAGCTACCACAGTTTGTACATAAAGACTGAATCGCCCTTAACAAGGAACCTCTAATCCCATACTCCTGTAGAACACTCCAGAGTTTGCCTCGAGAAACCCAATCATTCGGTATGTTGTCTAAAATTTGGAGAAGCAGAGCAATTAGCTTAAATACCAAGCTGCGACTATTCCGCTCTAGCGTGGAATCGGTACTGTTATGTGGCTGTAGTACCTGGAAAGTGACCGTCAATTTCACTTAAAAAGCTGCAAACTTTTGTTAATCACTGCCTTAGAAATATATTACGAGTATCGTATCAAAAAACGAACAGATATGAGAGAACGGGCCAGAAACATATAGATCTGTTTATACAAAAGCGAACGTGACAATGGATTGGAAACACACTGGCCTGGGCGAAAATTCTATTGCCCGACAAGTCATGCAATGGAACCCGATAACATGATAACATAACAAAGGCGAATACAGAGAGGTCCATGACGTGGCGTAGAACAGTCGAAATGAAATCTCGGTACCTGGGAAAGAGCTGGTCGGAACTTAAACACATCCCCAGGAACCGAACACGATAACGCGTAGGTGTGGTTGATGCTCCAAGTAAGGGAACACAACATTTAAAGAAAGTATGGTCAGTGAGCTGCTATCCCAAGGGCGGTGCGCGGAAAATGTGGGTATAGGGTTCGAGAAACCAGTAGTAATTGGCGCTTGTCACTGTCACCACTAGGTTGCGGAAAAACAACCAGCATCCATCCAAGCCTAAAAGGCAAAGAAATACCATTTTTAAACCAATGAACCGCATAGAAAATGTTCGGGATCTGGTTCCTTAACGCAAAAGCCTATCATCAAAGTTGTATCATAAAAATGACCCCAATTACAGTATATGTAGTCTGCCAGTGCTCTTTGAAAGACGTGCCGAATTAAATACAGATGCCAGTAGTGTGATAAGCCAATCACTTCAGTATAACCTTCGTACACCGCCATACACCTTGGGACAACAAATAGCTGTATAAGAACTAATTAAAGTCTATGTATCCATTCTTTATTTATTGAATGTAGGCTGGCAGCAATTTAATACACTCGACGCTATTATAGCAAAACAAAGTACGTAAATCCATGAACCACATCGTAACATAGTACCACTTACACTCCTTCAATGGTAACTGGTCTGCCATACTTATTTACACTTGCATCTAAAGCACTTATTTGGTCGACCAGTCTAGACATACATATGCTTAATCCCTAGCTGGTGTAGTGGATTTATTCAGCCATAATGTATGTACATATGTTCAGGTTAAGTAAGTAACACACACACAAACCAAACCCTCGTGAGTCCCTTTCAGTGTGAACAGAAATGTTCTGAATATTCTATTGCTACTTACTGATTGAAAGTATCTAAATGTATCTATGACCATCAATTACCTGAAATGAGAGAACAAAAATACAAATTAGTGTTTTTATAAGATATCTTCGTTATTTGCATTAAATTTAAATTTAAAACTAAAACTAATTCACACATTATTCAAAAATTGCTTAATTCATATATAAAATGAAAAATCCATTCATCCATCCGATATTTCCTTTAATTTTCTAATCGAATGGAAAACATAATGAAATTTCATAAAAAACTTATTTTCCAAATGATTGATTGCAAAGTCATGTAGCAAATTCAGTTAAAATTGTTTTTATTTCTTTTTAAAGGGTCTACCCCACGCACATGGTAAACATATCTTTTGGAATGAAACGCAAGTCATCATGAGGGTTTTCTAGTTTTTGTTTTTGATTGCAAACCGTAAAAGGGTTACGGATACATTGTTCGTGTTCGTGTTGACTAAAAGTGGTTCAATGATTTAGAAAATTTCATTTTTTTTTTTTTATCTAAAATGTTTTGAAAGAAAGCTAAAAATAAATAAATTGTGCTGCCAAGTAAAGTCAACATGAATTAAAGTGTAATTTTCTATAATTTTCTCTAACCGTTGGAAAGAGTGTATGTACGAGTATATCGTCGTGTATATGAATTGTGTTTGGAGAAAGAGGCCTACCTATAATAGAGTTGGAAGTGTTTATTTGTTTATTAGAAGTTTACCTTGACAACGCGTTGTTGGTTCGTAATTCAGAGAAATTGTTCACACTACTTAAGGCCCGATGCAATAGTAATGAGCTTTTAATAAGTCTATTGTTGAATGCAATCTTTTGGGGGGAAATGTAGGCAGAGATGTGTCTTGAAAAGTACTCGTAAGTGGGTAGTAAAGATGTATTTGTGTTATGGAAAATTGAACACTGACGTTATGTCAAAGTTCGTCAAAAATCAAATTAGGACTCATAAATGTGCGTTTGTTTGATAGGGATAGCTGTCAAACCAAGCTGTCATTCTGGCTGATTTTTCTTACGACAATTATGTTCAGTGTAGTTTGGCGAATCATCATAAATAGGCTCACGCTTGAACGAGGCTACCAAATTATCCACTTTGAAAATAGATCTTCATCTTCCCCTTCCTCCTATTTTGTCGAGGTTATGATCTAAAAACAAGGCATCATAACCCTCCCACTTCACTGCATTTCTACTGATTCGCCTAAACTTACTTACTAAGGTGGCGCTACAGTTCGGGGTGTACCTGGGCCTCAACCAACAAGCCTCTCCATTTAGCTCGATCTTTAGCTAATTGCCTACAGTTGCGCACTCCAAGTTGGTTGAGGTCTCCTTACACTTATGCGCGCCACCTACGGCGATAATTCCCACTACTGCGTCGTCCCTCGGGGTTAGATTCGAAGACTCTGCGGGCCGGAGCATTAATGTCCATTCGCTCTACATGTCCTATCCATCTCAGACGTCCAATAAGCAGTTTTTTGACCATGCTGATGTCGCTGTACAGCTCGTATAGTTCGCAATTGAATCTTCTCCTCCAAAACCCGTCAACGCAAACGAGTTATTCTTCGATTGATTTCTGCACTGATTTTGTTTGTTGAATTTATAGCGGAGCCAAGGTAGACAAAGTCCCTTAATACCTCGGAGTTATTGCTGCCCACGGTGACGTTCTGTCCAATTCGTCGGTGTTGGCTTTCCCTTGTTGTTGACCGCATATACTTGGTTTTGCCCTCGTTTATCGCTAAACCCATTTTGGCCGCTTCCGCCTCAATGCTGGCAAATGCACCGGTGACAGCCCGCTGAGTTCTTTCGACATCTATATCGTCGGCGTATGCAACCAGTTGTACAGGCTTGTGATAGATTGTGCCACTGGTGTTGGCTTGTGAGTTCCGCACAATCCGTTCGTTCAAGTACAATATTAAAGACGTCACATGACAGCGCGTCACCTTGTCTAAAAACTTTTTTGACATCAAAGGTCTCGGTGAAGTCATTACCGACCTTGATAGAGCAGCGAGCGTTCTCCATCGTCAACCTGCACAGACGGACCAGTTTGGCAGGGATGTAAAAACTAGACATGACTTTATAAAGCTCTTCTCTATAGATGCTGTCATAGGCGGCCTTGAAATTGATAAAGAGGTGGTGAGTATCGATTTGGAATTCTTGGGTTTTCTCCAGGATCTGCCGAAGTGTGAAAATTTGATCGATGGTGGACTTTCCCGTCCTGAAACCGCACTGATAGGGTCCAATCAGGCTGTTTATAAAAGGTTTCAGGCGTTCACACAATATCGCAGAAAAGATTTTGTATGCGATGTTGTGGAGACTGATGCCTCTATAATTGGCGCAGTTGAGGGGGTCTCCTTTCTTGTGGATCGGGCAAGCGATGGTGAGATTCCATTCATCAGGCATACACTCGTCTGACCAAATATTAGAGATGAGCTGGTGTATGCACTCTACCAGTTCATCCCCTGCTGCCTTGAAGAGTTCGGCCGGTAAGCCGTCAGGTCCAGCAGCCTTGTTAGATTTTAGCTTGGATATTGCTATCCTTACTTCGTTTTGGTCAGGTGGACGGAAATTTTGACTATCATCGTCTATGTTGAATGGTTCATTCTGCCTGACAGCGGGATGTTGGTCTTCGTCGCCGTTATACAGTCTGCAGAAGTAGTTTTTCCGTATTCTCAGCACCGACTGTGATTCTACTACGAGGTTTCCATTTTCATCTCTACAGGTTTCTGTAGGGGTATAGCTCCTCTGACACGTTCTTTTTACCTTTTGGTAAAACTTCCGTACATTGTTCCTGGAGTATAAACTCTCGATATTCCCAAACGCGCGCTTCTCATGCTCTTTCTTCTTCTTTTGGAGAAGCCGATGTTCTTCCCGTCTCTTTTGCTCGTAGAGCTCAAGAGCAGCTCTCGTCTTCCTTTGCAGCGCCGCTTTGTATGCCTCTTGTTTTGCTGCATGCAGTCGCCGGCATTCTTCGTCAAACCCAGCGCATCAGTCGCGGCGTTTCTGATGGCATGTTGGCAGCGTTGCCACTGGTCTTCGCCACTTGATGCTGGCGGCATAGGGGTGATTGAGAGATTTCGGGATACGCGTTCAGCGAAGAGTTTGGCGGTCTCTTGCGATTGTAGCTTTTCGACGTTAAATTTTCTCACAGTGATTCTTCTTTGTTGTTCAGATTGGGGTATCCGCATTCGTACCTTGGCTACAGCAAGATAATGATCCGAGTCTATGTTGGCTGCTCGAAAGTTCCGGACATCCAGAATACTGGAGGCATGCCTTGCGTCGATCGCAATGTGATCAATTTGGTTGATCGTTACATGATCATTGGACCGCCATGTCTACTTATGAATATCGAGATGAGGAAACCATGTGCTTGCTATGGTGACACTTCGCTTCACAGCGAAATCAATTAGCCTTAGTCCGTTATCAGACGTGGTGTCGTGTAGGCTATGCTGACCGACTGCCCTACCAAAGACGTCCTCCTCTCCTATTTTGGCGTTAAAACCGCCCAACACGATTTAACGTCGTATTTAGGACATTGCTCGT
Organism: Brachypalpus laphriformis; assembly: GCA_945910035.1. Classification (NCBI taxonomy): domain Eukaryota; kingdom Metazoa; phylum Arthropoda; class Insecta; order Diptera; family Syrphidae; genus Brachypalpus; species Brachypalpus laphriformis. The sequence goes on from OX246755.1 coordinate 147,394,909, forward strand.
ATGTTTTGTCGAGGAGCTCGTAGAAACACTCTTTGGTGGCAGGGTCCTTTTCTTCCGTGGGGGCATGAACACATATTAGGCTTATGTTAGCGAATTTGGCCTTGATCCGGATAATCATAATACGCTCGCTTACGTGTCGGAAGCTTAAGACTTCTTGCCTAAGTCTGCCGCGTATGACAAATCCGCATCCGAATAAGCGTTGCCTGTTGCCTCTGTAGCAATCACCGTAGTAGATGTCACAATTTATCATCCTCTTCTTGCCCGGCCCATCCCATCGCACTTCCTGGATGGCGGTAATATCTGCTTTATAGCAGTCTAGGGCCTCTGCTAGTTGTTCGGTTGCACGTGGTCTGTGAAGGGACAGAACATTCCACGTACAGATCCGAAGGTCGTTGTCCTTATTTCGTTTGCTGGGGTCGTCATTAGTTGAATCATCCTTATCCGAGGCTTTTGGCTGCTTCGGAACCATGCGTTTTTTACGCGGTAGGGAAGTTACACCGACGGCACAACCCCCAACCTGGAGGGCCAGTTCCTTAATTATTCCCCTAGGACGAGGGGCCGGGTACACCGGTGCCAGTAGTCCACAACGGGAGTATGAGCGCTGCCGTTGGCCCATTAAGGGCTCCTCCGCCACCATCTCTATTCCAATGTCCTGACCAAGATTGGAAATTCCTTACCGACCTGTGATACGAATACGTCGAAGCAGCTCGCGCAAGGTATTCACTAAGTTCAACCTAACTGGAACTATAGACGCTACCATTCACTCCGTCTAGGGAATTCGTCTTCTGCCGCCTGGAACAGGAAGAAGTGCTCTAGTGAGAAAACACTCTTCCCCCCTCTCTCATCTGCTGCCACCAAGAATCCTCCAAACGGGGTTGTTTACCCATTTCTTGGATTAAGGTACTAGGCACCCGGCTGTCACCGAGTGGAGGTTGAGAGTAGGAGTTGGTAGGCCTCAGCTGAGTGAAAACGCTTGTGTTTTCATATGATCGCATGCACTACCGTTTGACCAGCCAACAAACGTGGTATCACAATGGACCTATTATTGGTTGGCGATTCTTAGGTGGCAGCCAACCTAAGCTAATCTAAAACTCAGATAGCGTTATGTTTCAGTGCGCTTTTCCTCCATGGTTCAGGTCCGCACTAGCCGAGGAGTAATCGCTTTGATTTTCGCATTCGATTTCCACTTCGAGTATTAATTTCAAGTACGTGTCTGGCGGCTTATTAAACACCAGCTCTGCCAACAGATTCTATCTCTGTTTTCGGTCATAACAGCTCGCTGCAGCTTTTCTGGTTTTGAGGAAGCTGACTGTAAACTTTCAGCTTCATATTTAGGTTTTCTGGGCAAGGTCTTCTTTTTTTTACATTGAACCGATGATAGGGCTTAAGTAGTTCGCGTTGCTGTGTGGAAAGCTTAATCAAGATACTATTACAGACACATTAGTTTAAAGCTGCATGGGAACGAGCGGAGTAAGATATTGAACTAAGAAAAATACTTCAGGGCTAAGGCACTGAAACAAACGCAAGGACAAAGAAGATAGAAAGTTTTAATCAGGCACGAGTCTCAAAAAGTTCAAAGCCTCAAATACAAATTTGTTTTTCTGGTAAGTACGACGAAGTCTGATAAAGCACTCACGACTGAGTGCCAGCACAACTTCTGAAGAATAACTTGTCATAATCCCAGATTCGTAATCCCATCCCATTCCAGGAATCTGCATCCCCTTAACCTCTAACATCAAGTCACTCCCCTTATCATTTTCCCATCTAATGTCGTTCCGCTTAATCCTTATCATCAAATTACTTGGAGTATCTCTTCGAAAACACATAATTCTTCTAAATTACATCTTTTCCTTCGATTGGCATTTATTGCAGATACTTTTGCTTTTTTTGGAAGAAGAATTTATCTACTCACACTCGTAGTCTACTCGCATTCAGTGTAAGAGCTTCTTCGATCGGAAACATTATCCTGTCCATGGCTCCCCCTTACTGACAATGCCTCCTCCTATGCTGCCGACCATCGAGTGCACGAGTGTGTTAGACTGTTCTTATGTCGGACTTAGTTCGCAATTAATGTCAAATTCTTTTTTCCTTCTCCGAATGGCAGGAACAGGCACTAAATATCGGTATTATTGCCACTCGTTCTCATTCAACGAGAGACTAAGGGAGAGTCAATAGTTTTAGATATTTTCCAGCCAAATAGACACACTTTCCACTCGACTCGACTAATTGCAAGGACTCGCCGTCTGGCTGTGTATCCTACTGGGCCATGCAGTTACCGTATATGGTGTTATGTTATCCTGTTTCGATAATTGTGCAGTGAGGAAAATATAATGAATGGCGCTCATAATCATAATAATAATCCGGCGTAAGGATAACAATTGGAGGGAGGTAGAACACTCATGTATCCTTTCATCTTTTAAGTGCTGGGAACATACGCAGGCTGTGTGGATGCGTGTTGATGGTTTTTTTTTTTTTTTTCGTTTGATAGTTACCTGCGTATCTGGTGAGTGCGGGCACGAGGATATTCCACAATGGGCTATTATCCTTTTTTTTTGTGTATATCTCCTCTTTAACGGATGCTTGGTGTTTTCATATCGGTCCGGAAAATACCAGGAGGAAGTCGAGGTAAACTTAATTTGCACTCAGTAACTACCATTCGTGTGTGCGTGTAGGACAATGCAATGTCCCTTTCACAGTTAACTGCATTTTTACGCCCAACGGACAATAAAGCGATGATATCAGAGTTTTTTTTTTTTTTTTTCGTTTTTAATTGTAAATCGCTTTTTGTTTGCGTCTCGTCTTTGTATCTGTTTTGTGGAGAAGGGGAGAAGTATAAAGGACAAATGTTAAATTGTTGTGTTACTCGCATTTGACAGACGAAAAGGATTCACTGTTTGATGCATGAGCGGAAATCGACTACAGTAGTCGGCCCCATTACACACAGTCAACGTTGATGTATTAATTTGTCGTATTCATTAACAGGGATTACACGGCATCAGAGGGGATTGACAGAGGAAAGGCTTCTGAATATATGTCCCCTGTGGACAGAGGGAGGGGACAGCACACAACAACGGATGCAAATAGGAATCTAGGTTAAGGTTGATAGAGTTTTGGGTGCCGTATAGGTGATTTTTTATTCGGGGCTAAGTCGGACGGATGATCTGCTATTTATCGGAAAATCTTCTCTTTTTTTTGTCGTCCTCATCAAGTGATTTACCAGCACATTTGGATTTGTGGGTCGCAGTGATTGAACACAGATATGAGGATACATTAACACGATGTAATGGCAAATTGGATTCATTAATTTTAGAACTGAGGGACGGTGGACGATGAGTACGATTTGAAGGATATAAATAGCTCACACGCATACTTAATCTCGTCCGCTATACGAGTGAGAATCATAGACGTACCAAGGAAGAAAAAACTGACATTTCAACCATCAAGGAAAAATGCTCTTACATTTGACTAACACTTTGATGGAAGGGAAGACTGGTATGGATTCCTCAATAAAATCAAAAGATAACGACATCAAAGATACAATCAAAGAATGTCAACTAAGAATTAATTCTCCTGTCCCCCCTGCTCGGGACTTTAGTTATTGACGAACTCCTAGAGATACTTGAAAAATGGGGTTACAAAGTACAAGGATATGCAGACGACATTGTCGTCAGCGTTAGGGGCAAATTCAATTTAATTTTTGATTTGTGCAGGACAAAGGGACTTACCATCAATCCCGGAAAAAAAACTATACTTGTACACTTTTCTGAGAAAAGGAATGACGTTCTGGAAAACGTTCCAATCGACATATCCAAGGAACCTAAATACCTAACGATTATTCTTGATAAAACGCTCAACTGGAATTCACACGTGAACAAGGTTACCAAGAAAGCGACAAAAGCAATGTTTATGTGCCAGCGCCTACACGGTAAAACTTGGGGACTAAGACCCAAGATAGTATACTGGAAGTACACCATCATTATCAAACCCATGGTCACTTATGAATCGTTGACTTGGTGGCCAAAAACCTTACAGGCCAAGGCTCAGGAACAGTTGAATAAAATCTATCGTCTAGCCTGTCTGAATATCACAGGCGCAATGAAAACGTGCCCCACCGCAGCAATGGGAGTAATGCTTAGCCTCACACCACTGCACCTTGCAGTACAAAAAGAAGCTATACTGAGTGCTCTTAGGCTGCCCAAGATGTCGGACCACAAAGTCGGCAACATTGGACTCCATCTGAAGATTCTAGAATACATTCAAAACGACCCTATTCCCAAAATCGTAGATACCATGCTCAAGGTATCCAATGCCGGTTCTCCAGAAGATTCAATGTGGTCATAGGTAACCGCCACACAAAGAGGGGTTAAGGGCTTGTAGTCTTACCAAACTCTCAAACTTGGTACACACATGGTTGCAAATTGGAAAATGGTAGGGCTAGCGCAGGGGTTTATGGACCCAGGCTCCAACGTACAGCAGCGCTTGGGAAATCAACAACAGTATTTCTGGCGAAAGTCCATCCGATCGAACTCTGTATACAAGAATGCTTGCGAAGGTTCGAGGCCACCCGTATTTACAACCTCTCGGACAGCCAGGCAGCACTTACGACTCTGAAATTCTACTCGGTAGGATCCAAACTTGAATGGGACTGTCTCAATCTACTCGGAGATTTCACGTCAAAAAACACCGTCACTGTGGCCTGGATAGGTAGGTACGGTAGGTAGAAGTGGCGGTTCTGTAAAACAGAGACCCAATTAGCACAGTTGTGCCATTTTGATACCACGACTCATGCGGCCTTGGATGTTGATGTGTGTGGGTGAGGACAATCTAGAGCCAGCCTGTGGAGTTTAAGAAGAGAGTTAGCTCATTTATGTTCTTACCCGAGATCTCCTCAAGTGAATTGTAGAAGGGTTTGCCTAATGCTTGATGTCTAGCCCTAGCTAGTGCTGGACAAGTGCACATGTGGATAATTGTTTCCTTTTCGGTGGCTATGTTGCAACTCCGGCAGTGTGTATTATATGAGATACCTAGTTTGGCTGCGTGCTCTCCTACCGGCCAGTGTCTCGTGATTGTACGGGCAATGTCTTTGCGCGTTCTGTTCAATAGGGTGGTTGTTTTGGTCTTGTTGTAGTTAGGCCACATCTTTCTGCATATGACGCTGTTCGTTAACCTGGACCATTTAAGGTTAGCTTTTCTAAGAAAGATTGAGGAGATGTTTGCCTCAATTGCTCCGAGCGGGGTGTGAACAAGTTCAGCAAATGAGCATTGAAGGGCTGAGCTTCGCCTGGCCAGTTCGTCAGCATGTTCGTTGCCATCAACGTTGCTGTGACCTAGAACCCAGACTAGGCTCACCATGCATTGGTCATCTAGCGAGGCCAGCTCCTGTCGGCATTCTAGTACTAATTTCGAGGAAATGGTTTCCGAGGCAATGGCTTTGATAACAGCTTGGCTATCAATTAAAATAGCGATTCTTTGCCTCGGTAGTGTATTTGTGTGACTTGATTTGGCGACAGGATTCGCGAATGGCGAGTAATTCCGTTGGAAGACGCTGGCAGCGTCCGGGAGTCGATACGATCTTGCGATTTTAAGGGACTCCGAGAAAACACCCGCACTAACCCCACAGTCCATTTTTGACCCATCGGTGTAGACTGTTACATCGAAACCACTGGTCGCCTGTCCATTTTGCCAATCTTTTCTTGTAGGGAATTGTACATCGAAACGCTTTGTGAAGTTCAATGTGGGGATGATGTAGTCTGTTGGAGTCGATACGAATTCTCCTGGTAGAGAATCTAGGATATTGCTGTGTCCCTAGGGTTTCGCAGTCCAACACTTTGACTCTCTGAGTCTGATTGCGCTGTGCGCTGAGATGTTTGTGATATGTAGATCTAGGGGCAAAAGGTGTAGCAGGACTGTTAGAGCGTCTGACGGAGTTGACCGTAGGGCGCCTGTGATGCATGCTGCTCTTTGCACCTTATTTATTTTGGTTATGTTATAGACTTTTTTAAGGGCCGGCCACCATACTATCGACCCGTAGGTAAGGATTGGGCGTACTACGGCTGTGTACATCCACAGGGTCCTGGATACCAGGACACGAAGGCTTCGAGGGCAACGAACGACTTGACTGCTTAGGGAGAAGAGGCGCTAGCCGTTATGTTAGAGTAGTTATGCAGAGTAGTGGGCCAACTTCGAGGATTTACGACAAGCAAAAAACTTCATCAACCTCAACCGCTAAGTAAGGCTAAGAAGCTGCCTCAGCTTAGGAAAGCGGACTTAAGAACCTTAACAGGCTACTTGACTGGTCAGGTACCATCTGTACAAAATAGGAGTAGCAGATACCGATGTATGTCAGCTATGGGAGAGCAAAAAGAACATATTCTTTGTGAATGCTCCATAGCCGCAAGGAAATGATTTCTTCACCTCAGGCGGGCTTTACTGAGCCCCTCAGTCTTTTCGAACATTGAGCCTGGAGCTTTGTTGCAGTATTTCAAGAGCCTCAACCCATTTCTCGGCTAATCACTTGGCTGGCACAATTGATTTTCGAAGTCGCAGTGCGTACAAGGCCATAGTATAGTATAGGTATTCCCAATTTGTTGGCTCCTTATTCTTACGATACTTAAGAGGATATAGAGATCCTTACTTCTTAGAAATGCTACAGAGATTTAGGTAAATATTTCAAATACTTCGCTTAAAATAGCTTGGCTCTGTCCTCAGCGAGAAGGGTATGACTATGTAGAGTCGATGACGATTCAGTGCATAGAATTAGCATTAGGTGATTGGAATTGAAATCGTTGTGATGTGACAGTCTTGTTGCCCACAGCTTCAAATCCAATCTTTTGTGTGTAGTCACATCTTCATGACCTTACCAAAAGGCATGTCTCCCTTTTATGACAGAGAAGCTTTCCCTCCTAATTGTTCGTACACGTCGCATTTAAACAACGAAGATTGCCTTCTTCACCACCCTGTTATACTCAGATGATATGAACTTCTAATTATTCAAAAATAAAATCCAATTAATTCACAATCTACAAAAAAAATAAGCGAATTCCATATGCAAATTGAAATCTTTCTGAGGTTTTATGGAAATATTTTCCCACTGGGTAGACATACAGGTTACCTTTCTTTTGCACCTGGGAAAAGTTCAACATCAAATCCATAAGAAAGTAATCGGTTTCACTTTGATGATAAATGCAAGTAAAAGCGGCCTCTGCCCTGCATGCTTACTTTCATCTATTTTAAAAGATAAAAATGCCTTTAAGGTGCACAACTGTACATAGCAAGGCAACACCCACACCCAGAGATCAGCATGGAGACAACAATAAACCGCATAGCATCCAACAAGCGGTTACAATGCGCCCCCTTTCATAGCCCTTCACCAGAGATACGTGCGCGCCTCCCACTCTCACCCACTCACTCCTTGAACCGCAAGTCTCTGACGATTTCCTTCCCCCCCACAGACGAGCTCTCATATTTTAATCGTGATCAATCAACATTCACGTGGATATGCAAAGGCGAACCGCAGATACAAAACCAAGTCAGCTTTAAATGCCGGCGTGTTTTTTTTTGCATCTGCCTGCAAGCCCTTGATGTGTATCGCACACCTTTTCCCGTCTGCGAGGCAACAAGGTTGGAGGCACAAAAGCAGAGACGGAAAAAAATGGTCTCCGCCGGTCGGTTTTTTTTGTATCAGATCATAAACAACACGGTTTGTGCGGGTGGAAGACTGTATCTTTGCGTATTGCACCACCCCCCATCCATGTGCACAGGCAAATTATCAAGCTAAAGATACAAAGCAAGTCTGGCAAGCGATTCGCATTGAGTGGCAGTACACAGCAGACTCACACATTCACATGCACGGGAAAAGTGCATCAAATAATTGCACTGAGGATGTGTGTAAAAAGGCGACCACTTATGACGGGGGTGAATACAGGAAGATGTAGTGAATGACATGTACACATGTGTACGTGGACGGGCACGGGCATATGATGTTAAGGATTCACTGAACCAAACGTAACAGGGAAATAGAGAGCCTTTTGAGAATTTTAGAAAGTGTCTCCCCCTTCCTTCATTGTCAAGCCATTTAAATGTGAACTACGTTTCTAGCTAGCCACTCTCTCTCTCTCCCTTGCTGCGATGTGCATGACACCACACACACACCCAGCAGGAGAGTACCTACGGGAGAAAGGCGGTGACACATTTTAGTATTCATCGTTTGTCCTGAAAAGTGGGCAACTGAATTTGAATGCGGTGCCCCCCATGAACTTTTTAATCTCACAAGTCTGGAATGTGGCAAACGATTGTTAGTTAGTTGAGAAGTTGGGTGTTACCACTGGAGGGCTTCAGTTGAATTTGGTGGAACGTTTTCCACTTTCAAGAGGGAAAAGTGAAAGTGATGTTATTCAAGTACCAAAAACAAGTAACACCATGGACCTATTTTTGATCTAAGTGTACCTCATCGAGAGTTACTCCCAACTCCAATCGCTTGTTAAGTACTTTATTTGGTCGTACAGCTAGAAAAATTGACATCAGATGGTCAGACAAAAAATACGGTGAATCATAAGCGAAGACAATATAATAAAACAATTCTCTCCAGTTATCTAGGCGTCACTCCCAAGTTTCACACCACTACACTCATCTTTCTCTCTCTCTGCTTATCCACTTCAACATTCCTTGGATTTGTGTTTTTATTAAATCTAGAGGCATCCGCTTGAGCAAGATTTTGAAGTCTGCAATAAGTAAAATCCAACAAGGCTGCTGGACCTGACGGCTTACCGGCCGAACTTTTCAAAGCAGCTGGGGATGGATTGGTAGAGTGCATACACCAACTCATCTCTAAGATTGGTCAGACGAATGTATGCCTGATGAATGAAATCTCAGCATCGTTTGCCCTATCCACTAAAAAGGAGACCCACTCAACTGCGCCAATTATAGAGGCATCATCAACATCAACATCGCGTATAAGATCTTTTCTGTGATATTATGTGAACGCCTGAAACCTTTTGTCAACAGCCTGGTTGGCCCCTATCAGTGCGGTTTCAGGCCAGGAAAGTCCACCATCGATCAAATCTTCACACTTCGGCAGATTCTGGAGAAAACCCGAGAATTCCAAATCGATACTTACAACCTCTTTATCGATTTCAAGGCCGACAAGAGCCATGTCTGGTTTTGACATCTGTGCCAAACTTGTCCGTCTGTGCAGGCGGACGATGGAGAACACTCGCTGCTCCATCAAGGTCTGTAATGACCTCACCGAGACCTTTGATGTAAAAAAAGGTTTTAGACAAGGTGACGCGCTGTCATGTGACTTCTTTAACATTGTATTTGAACGGATTGTGCGGAACTCACAAGCCAACACCGGAGGTACAATCTGTACAACTGCTTGCATACGCGGACGATATACAGTGCACGAAATAAATATAGCGTACAAGACATATTTTAATGTAACTCATTTTTATATATTTATTTTTCATTTAATTTTTTTTTATAAACTTAATAGCAACAAAGCAATATAATAAAACATTAAGTTTAAAGATTCATAAAAAACTTGACACGAAAAAAAAACATTGCGATTTAGTTCAAACGAAATAATTAAAGCGTACAACAATGTAATGTAAACGTAAAACAATGTTTTTATTGATAAAAAAACCAAATCTTTTATTTTTAATAATCAATATGATCTCCATTCTTTTGAATAACATAATTCATGCGACGAGGCATTGAGTCAATTAAATTATTTAATGTTAAAAGATCGATTTTTGTACACTCCTCGTTAATCGCGATGCGGAGTTGCAGTAAAGTGTCAAATTGACGACCATTTGCATAAACTTTTTGCACCAAGATGCCCCAAAGATTTTCGATTGGGTTAAGATCACGACTAATGGCCGGCCACCCCATTAATGGTATATTCCTTGATTTTAAGAAATCTTTGGTAATTGCGGCGCTGTGTATGGTTGCATTGTCCTGCTGAAAAGTCCAATTATCCCCCAAAATAGTTTCTTCAAAATGAATCAGAACATCGTCCAAGAGTTCGACATACTTTTCTAAATTCATCTTATGGGAGATAAGGCACATTGGAGACTATCCATGGTAGCTAAATGCAGCCCATACCATAAGTGAGCCTCCCTGGAAATTACGCGGATAACGAGTTTCTCGCTCAGTTCTTAGATCCCTCCAATATTTTTGGCAGCCATCAGGCCCATCCATATTACATTTTTTCTTATCACTAAATGAATTTCCGTTGCTCTTCCCAGAATGCAAATTCCAACTTTTTTGTCCTGTGGCGTGTCAAAAGCTTGTTCAAGTGCCCTTTTTTGGTACTTCAGATTATCATCCTTTTTTAGTATTTGTTGAACTCTGCTTGTTGTTACCGGAAGATATAATTTGAGCCTTATTTAAGATGGAGTTATGTTTTTATTGACTGCCAAATGTTTTATTGCCCGGATGTCCCTGCTGTTAATCATGGGTGGCCGCCCGGATCGTCTTCTTTTGTCGTAATTTTCGCTATCTTTTAGAAAATTGCAAATGGTCTTTTTATTTCGGTTTAATTTTACAGCGATTTCCCTAATTGCCTTTCCGCTGTCCCTGTAAGCAATCATTTGAGCGCGTTTTTCAATAGTCAATATTGGTCCTCGTGACATTCTTAAGAATGACGTCCTAAAACTGATTATATCTACATGATGCAATGAAGCACTTATTACATCATTAATAGGATCACTTACCACTAAAAACTTTTTTACAATTTAAAAGAATTATCAGCAAAATACCCTTCAATAACGGCAGTCAAACGCGTTGTACGCTTTATTTATTTCGCTCTACGCCAGAAAAATGTTCAAGAAAATGCCAGATAACGGTACATGAACAAAGCGTCAAATGCAGAAAAGATTTTTTTTCGTTCATTCATGCATATATAAACCTAACTTACAGTTTAAAAGCAAAGAAAAGTTATTAAATTTCCAAAAAAGAGATCATGTTATTTTGTACGCTATACTTATTTCGTGCACTGTAGACATTATCGGAAGAACACAGCGGGCTGTCACCGGTGCGTTTGCAAGCATTGAGGCAGAAGCGGCCAAAATGGGTTTAGCGATAAACGAGGGCAAAACCAAGTATATGCTGTCAACAAGAAGGGACAGCCAACACCGACGAATTGGACAGAACTTCACAGTGGGCAGCTATAACTTCGAGGTAGTAAGGGACTTGGTCTACCTTGGCGCTGCTATTAATTCTGCAAACGACATCAGCGCAGAAATCAAGCGAAGATAACTCTTGCCAATCGCTGTTTTTTTGGGCTTATAAGGCAATTTAACAGTAAAGCCCTATCTCGAACAACTAAAGAGACTCTGTATAAGACCTTGATCATCCCAGTCCTGCTTTACGGCGCTGAAACAGGACTTTATTAAAAGAGGATGAAGATATCCTTGGTCGCTTCGAGAGAAAAATTCTTCGTAAGATTTTCGGTCCCGTTTGCGTTGACGGGTTTTGGAGGAGAAGATTCAATCACGAACTATACGAACTGTACAGCGACATCAACATGGTCAAAAAACTGCTTATTGGACGTCTGAGATGGATAGGACATGTAGAGCGAATGGACATTAACGCTCCGGCCCGCAGAGTCCTCGAATCTAACCCCGAGGGACGACGCAGTAGAGGGAATCATCGCCGTAGGTGGCGAGCACAAGTTCAAGGGGACCACGTTCAACTTGGAGTGCGCAACTGTTGGCAATTAGCTAAAAACCGAGCTAAATGGAGAGGCTTGTTGGTTGAGGCCCAGGTTCACCCCGAACTGTAGCGCCACCATAGTAAGTAAGTAAGTAAGTAAGTAAGAACAAGCTGAAACTTGTCATACGAACTAATGAGAAGTGCACCCAGCCAAAAAATATAATTTTTGCTGATTGGAACGTTATCTCTGCGTCAGGCCGACAACTTTTCACCTTGCCAACATGTTGGTATCCGAAGGCCTGGTTGCCGTAGCAAAGACAAGAGGTAATGGTAACATCAAATACTCTGAATTTAGAAGTTATATCTACGCGCTGATTACAAAAAAAACCTCCTCCACATAATATTGATAGCCGTTTTAGCTGCTACCGTTCTCTCTTTTATATGCGGACGCAAGTCTAAATTGTGGGTGATAAGGAATCCTAGATATTTAAATTGTTTGACTACTTCAATAGGCCCATTCCCCAGATACCACTTTTCCCGTGACACCCTCCTACGCGAAGATGATTCAAAGACCATGATTTTGGATTTGGTAGTGTTGATTTTCAAATCCCAGGTATCGCAGTAGCACTTTAACTTGTTAATTTGTAGCTGCAAAGTAGATTGTCTTTCGGCTAGAACTACGAGATCGTCTGCGTAAAGCAAGACTTTAGCATCTACACCTCCGAAATTGACCCCACCAGGCAAATAATCAGAAACATTATCAATAAAAAATGCGAACAATATTGGACTGAGAACGCATCCTTGAGGAACACATGTGTCAGTCTTAAAAAAGGAGGACACAACATCTCCATTTGACACTGCAGCTGACGTATTTGTGATTAGCTTTTTATATACCCGTAAGAATTTTGATGATAAGCCGATCTTAAACAATCTATATATAAGCGAGTTGCGGTTGACGGTGTCGAATTGTGTCTTAAAATCGACAAGAAAGGCATAAAGCTTTTTTTTCTTGCTGGTATATCTCCTGGCAATGCTCTCCAATGCAAATATTTGGTCAACTGTTGATAGACCTGCACGTAAACCCACTTGATAAATGCTGAGATGGAGATTAGCTTCGACCATTTACTCTTATATAAGATCTGAGTAAATACTTTGCGAAGGCTACTGAGTATAGATATCCCCCTATAGTTACCCAGATCGCTGATGTCACCTTTCTTGAAAATGGCAAAGATTATAGATTTTAGGAACAAGTCTGGAGCTCACAAGTTTCGTAAACTATAGTGAGCTCCTTCTTCTAAATTGATTGTACATAGAAAGAAGCTTGTTGTTCAATTTCTTCTGAAGATGGTTAAAGGAATTTATAAAAATAATTTAGGTTAAGTACGAATACTCCTTCGAGTCACCCTTTACTTAACCCCCATATCGCTTGCTATCTCAAAGAGAAACGAAAAGGAAATCAGATATTTTCATTCTTTTTTATTTTGCTCTTTCCCTCATCTTGAAAGAAAAAAACTTACCATGAATCTATGCATAAGTAGATGAATATACCAAGATAAAATTATAGTCTTCAGTTTCCCTCTCGAGAGTGGATCCCCACCTTTGATAACTAATAATCTCTATTCACGGTTTTTTGTTTTCTTTCTTCCGTTCTCGTCTTTATTGGATTTTGCTTTTCGGAATAATTTTATTAAAACTAGAATCTCTTTTAGATTATAATAATGGTAAGGTTGCCCTTTACCTTGGTAGCGGAGGACTTTATACGTTATTCGTCGGTTTAATTTGTGTGCCTGGGTAAAGAAGAGGAGGAGGAAATAACCTCTTAAGGTGATGTTGTAGAGCGGATAGATAGTTCTTGAGCTAGAATCCGGTTTCTATTTAATTTGATTGAGTATGGAGACTTGCTCTTTGTGGACGTATTATGTGAACATTAGGAGATGATGAATGTGATTAGGGATTATTGTAATTAGGTTGATGTGATAGTAGAGATAAGAATTTGCATTTAAAATAGAGTTTGGAATTTATAGGAAATTTTTGAGACCGGTTTGAAAGCTGTTGTTGATTTAATACATTTCGAATTGAATTCAACGAAGTATCAAAAGTAAGGACGAACTAAAGAGGGACTTTCAGTGAGAAGTGATCATAGAGAACGATTAGGGAAAAGAGCAGTTGAGACTAGCAACTATACAACCACTCTTAAGATCACAGTTAGCATTTAGTTGCTTCAATTTCTTCAGTGTACATTGATGAACATAATTAAAATTAAAATGAAGTGGATATCAATCAAACAGAATGAAATTCTGAAATTTTTTAATGCCAAGATTCATACATACGCAAGCGCATACGAACCGTTCAACATAGACGATGATAGTCAAAATGTCTATCCACCTGAACAAAGTGAAGTGAGGATAGTAATATCCAAACTGAAATCCAACAAGGCTGCTGGACCTGACAGCTTACTGGCCGCACTTTTCAAGGCAAGTGGTGATGAATTGCTAGCAAGCATACATCAACTCATCTCTTAGATTTGATCAGACGAGTGTATGCCTGATGAATGGAATCTCAGCATCGTTTGCCCGATCCACAAGAAAGGAGACCCTCTCAACTCAGCTCAAATCTTTTCTGTGATATTGTATGAACGCCTGAAACCTTTCACCAACAGCCTGGTTAGTCCCTATTAGTGCGGTTTCAGGCCAGGGAAGTCCACCATCGGGAAGTCCATCGATAATCTTCACACTTCGGCAGATTCTGGAGAAAACCGGAAACAACCAAATCGATACCCACCTCATCCCATTATCGATTTCAAAGCCGCCTATGACAACACCTATATAGAGGAGCTTGTCCACCTATGCAAGATGACGATAAAGAATGCTCGCTGCTGGATCAAGATTTTAGACCTTCGATGTCAAAAAAAATTTTAGACAAAGTGACGCACTGTCATGTGACTTCTTTAATAGTGTAGTTGAACGGATTGTGCGGAACTCACAAGCCAATACCAGAGACACAATCTATCAAAAATCCGAGGGCAAAACCAAGTACATGCTGTTAACAAGAAGAAACATAATAAACAATACCGTCGATTGGACAGAATGTCACCGTAGGCAGCTATAACTTCGAGGTAGTAAGGCACTTTGTCTACCTTGGCTCTGCTATAAGTTATAAAAACGACGTCAGCGCAGAAATCAAGCGAAGAATAACTCTTGCCAATCGCTGTTTTCTTGGGCTAATCAAGTCAATTCAAGAGTAAAGCCCTATCCCGAGCAAACAAATCACAGCAAGTAAATCACAGTTAGCAACTGACCAGTTGTTCTTTAGAGCAATCACGATTGTTCCCTTTAGAAATGGCTTCAAGTAATGGATGACAAGAATTTAAAGGACATCAAATGGCGTCACATGAAGTCAAGTGATTTCGAAAACTTCCAACCACTTCAGACCACGTAGACTTCAAATGATTTGAAATGACACCGGCTGCATTCTTTTGACTTCGTTAAGTAGCGAAAAGAATCGCTACGCTTTCTTCTTCGTCTTCCTATTTCGGCAAGGTTATGATCCAAAAACAAGGGATCATAATCCTCCCACTTCACCACATTTCTACTGATCCGCCTGTGGGGTTCGCCTGAATTGCTGCGCTTTATGAGTACAAAGTCGTCATTCAAAAGTGATTTCTGTGAATTAAATTATTTCGCATGACTTCTTCAGTGAATATGTATATTCTCTTACAGCTCTAATGCATTCATTGATGTGATAGTGAAGAAAAAAAATTGCATATATGGACAGGAGACCGATTCGAAAGCTACCTACATATATATACCCAGGCACTGTTATGCTGCCCAAAAGCCTTGTCAAAACCAATACCAGTACGCACTACATCCAACCACAAGATTTGTAGTTATTTACTTAAAAACAAAAAATAAATCCAAATCGTAAAACTGTTCACAGTCAAAGAATTCCAATAGATTCCTTGCATCTTATCTCTTCCGGACATACCATCCACAGACAAAAATCTTCCGTAACAGTAGTTGCAAGATAAGTTCAACGTTGGTCTGTCTGCATTGCATGCATTCAGCCAACCGATACATTTACGAAGTTCTGCAACTTCTTTACCATCACCTGGAGAAGACATCGAATGGAAATACCAAAGAAGTCTCTTGGAAAGCACCTTGCGGTCAGATACTATGTAAAGGTAGTAAGTAATTTTAAAGTTTGTTTTGCATTTTCTGGTTTGTGATGTCACTTTTTGTTCAAATTGGTCGCAACCGAAAGACTGAAGGCATTTTTATTCCGTACGTCCAATATAATTGGAAAAACAAGGAATTCATCGAAATGAAGATATAAACAGGTTTTTCAGTGTGGCGGTATGGCGACTTCAATGTGTGTTACGAATCTATATGGTCAGGCATTTTTCCTTGAATTTTTTTTAGGCGCATATCTGCATCCTTATGTGCAAATGATATATTGGGCAATGCAGATTAGTAGTCATAGCAGCCGATGCTGACGAGATTGCAATACAGCTTCCTCGGGCCTTGAGGGAACCTAATACAACGTTTGCTTAGGCTGTGACTGAATGAGTGAATAAGAAGAACTGATGTCCTCAACTTCTTTTATGCAGAGAAGGACTAAGTCGTGACTGCTTTCTTCAGCAGTACTCGCTGAAGATATGCGGTGACAGTATTTATTTAGACCATGAAGATTTAGCTAAGCGGCTAACAGTCGCTTAATTTTATTGGAATTGCGCAATCATTTTGTCAACCGTAGGATTGATTGATTGAAGCATTGTTTGAATGCACAATTGCGATCAGTCGCGGCTTTAGAAATGCTGACGTCGGACTAGAATGAGATCACCATCTTACGGTAGCTCATTTACGCCTTCATACTGCATCCGTCAACAGCAACCGCTCAAACCTACTTAACATCACCAGGTTTAATATCAACAAGCTCAAGGTTCCCCAAGTGCGCCAATAGTTCAGGGACCATCTTGCCTTAGAAGTAGAAGCAATTAGCAGTATGCTGGAAGAGAACATGGATGACCACTGGAGTGCTGTGAAAAATGCTTTTGCGATTGGGGCACGCACGTATGTCGGTAAAAAGCAGAATCACCACCGCACATGGCTTTCTACAGACACCTGGAGACGGATCGATGAGCGGACAGCAATCAAGGCTCGGATTGCAGTGGCCTCAGCAGTAGAGAGAACCGAGCTTGAAGCCCAATACCGTGCGAAGAAGAAAGAAGTGCAGCGTAGTGTGAGACGTGACAAACGTCAATATATCAACTCACTGGCCTGAAGGGGCTGAAGAAGCAGCGGGTAGGTGCGACAGTAGGATTGTTTACAGCATCATTTACGAACTCATTGGTGGTCGAAACTCCAAACAACATCCAGTGAAGAGTCTAGACGGTAACCTTCTGATTTCGGATGAGGATCTGCTCACTAGATGGAGAAAACATTTTGCTACTACCACCAACCTAATAGGGAAAATTAAGCATGGACCAATGAGTCAAGGAAGGTCTTACTTATTGATTACTACGTGCAATAAGGCGTATGACTTTGACCATTATTCGTCCAATTGTTACATACAAATCGCGAGTCGGTCACCCGCATTAAGTGAGGATTACAGAATTTAATAAATTTCCTACGGTCCTTACAGGAAAACGTTTCAGGCGTGTACACCGCTTAAAACTTCGAAAACGGAGGACTAAAACGCATATGATTTGGGAGTCGAGCTGTTAGGTTTTGCAGTTTCAGAAATCGTTAGCCAGTCAACTGGAGGACGTAAACATGAAGAACGATTCGGCATTACAATACTCGGCGACAACTCGAAGATAAGTTCTGGGATTGGTGCAGGAATTTTATTTTTGGAAACAGCCTGGCGCAAATACGGTACTTTATTTCTCTTTTAGCTCGAAAATATGTGCAAAATCTCGAGATCTTAAACGTCGCAATTAATTTTACTTAGAGGAGAAACTGTGATTGCGATCACTGCTAGTCGTCACTCTATTCTTCTCACTAATCAGGGAACAGTCGTAATTGCTCTGTTGTATAACTACATGACCGCTCACTGTGATTTACAGCTTCGCACACTGCAGATGACTTCACGTAACACAATGCTTGCTCATGGCTTTTCGGTAGCATCAACCAGGCATATATTAGTAGATACCTACCAAACCGTAGTTTACATGCAAAGCAATCGTTTTCTTCACTATCACTAAAATCCTTCATGCGAATGCTCCCAATTTGTTCGACTTTCTGTATCACACATTCTCATTTCGCACTCAGTAGGACATTGTTGTGATAACTCAACGTAGATAGATACAAAATCACAGCGGTGAATGTGATTGGTTTATTCTATAACTACTCAGCTGGAAGAGTTCAGAAGGCTCAGTGTAGGTCCACATTCTTCGACGTTTTTTCCTTGACTGCTCTCTGCGATCACTGATCTGATGATGATGAAAATCGCTCGATAGCCTACAATACTACAATTCTACTCCTTACAGTGTCAACCATTTGACAAGAAATATATGACGCGAGTTTGATTCAAGCTGTCGTTTGATGTTTCGCATCCATATGCTATATTGCACTGTTTGACACATTATCCGAAAGTGTCAACCACTTAGTTATTAATACTAGAAGCTTATGGACTGGAAAAGGAATGAGAGAAGGCTTTCGGCAGTGTTTGGGTAATGTATTGGGTCGAGAGAGGGAAAATTAGGGATTTAGTGCAAAATCGTTACGAAAGTTGAGTGACGAAGAACCACGACTTCGTGCGGATAGCATATGGACAGTTTTAATATTAACACACTCTCTTTCACCCCGCTCATTTAAAAAGAGTAGTATGGAGTTACATTAGGAAAAGGAAGCTAAGGTACATATGTATCGACGAAGGTACCCAACACTATAATGTGTTGGCAGGCGTTCAACAAGGTTGAGTGCTAGGTCCCCTTCTATGAAACATCATGTATGACGATGTGATAAGGTTGCCAATGCCGTCAAGAACAAAAGTCATAGGCTTCGCGGACGACATTGCTGTTATGACCATTGCAAAACATGTTCACGAGGTAGTATCAGCAACAAATGAAACGATCTCAAAAATGTAAACCTGGTTGGCCTGAATTTGAATTTAAACCCAGAATTGAAGTTATTGGATAGACGGAAGCAGTTCTAATCACCAGCCGGAAAGCATTTGAATATATGAACGTGCACGTAGGAAACCAAGTAATTAAATCTAAAGAGACAATCAAATGCCTAAGTGTAATGGTAGACAATAGGCTGATCTATAAGCCTCACCTAGAATATGTATTGTAGGAAAAAGTCATCGATACTACAATCATCGCTAGCGAGGATACTGTAAAACGTCGCTTGGTGGACCCGGATATAGCCGCAGATCCTTTTTTCCAGAGTAGTAAGCTTAGCCCTACTATACACATCCACAGTGTGGGCTGATGCTTTAGCAAAAAAAAAAACCAGACGGAAACGATAGACTGCCTACAGAGTCAGCGTATTAATTACAATTTGCGCCTATAGAATTGTGTCAGAAGAAGCGGTATACGTCGGAGCTGCGATGGCACAAATCAATATCCTGGCCGACGAAATGAACCCGCGAATCGACAGCATGGAGGAGCTATTAAAGCAGAAGAAAGGGCTGTATCGATGGCAAAATGGCAAAACCAACATAGATGATACAGAAAGTAGCTGCACAGATTCGGACACGAAAGCTCATTACTTTGTGGGTTCTGTGAAAACCAGGAAGAAGGCGCAGAAAACGTGATGTTCCACTGTCCTCGTTTTATATTAAGAGACCCAAACTTTACCCAAGACTGATCACTGTAGATTTGATACATTTGGAAGAGAAATGCCACGAATCAAATGGATATATGCCCAACGTGCAGGTGGAACTCAGGTGGAACTCGAGCGCCGAAAATATAAAATAGCGAAAAGTAGAGCAGAGCCTAAAAGGGTAAAGCAATACTTAACAGCAGTCCCGCGCAGTCATCATGCGGGATGTAAAGAACTCCTTCAACACCGCAAACTGGAGAAATATCCTGCGAGCACTTTCCTCAAAAAGAGTACCAGACTACCTGCACAAGATTATGACGGACTATTTCAGAAATAGGATACTGCACAACGAAACCGACGATGGAACAAGTCAACATGATGTCACAGGCGGTGTGTCCCAAGGATCCGCTACTGTGAAACCTAATGTAGGATGACATCTTCTGGCTTAGAATCCCGAGGTCTTCGAAAATAATAGGCTTCGCCGACGACATGGCAATCGTTATAGTAACCAAACTCCTTGAAGAATTGGAGTATTACTGCCAATGAAGCTATCGGGATGGTTCAGGGCTGGCTAGCACACATGAGCCTATAACTTTCAGAAGAAAAGACAGAAGCAGTGCTCATAACCAGCAAGCGAGTAATGGAGATTATTAGAGCACCCGTGAGCGATCACGTGGTAGTTCTCAAACCAAAGCTGAAGTACGCTGCCATTACCATGGATGCAAGGGTAACTTTTAAGCAATATCTGCAATACGCAACTGAGAAGGCAGCAAAGGATACGGCGGCCTTAGCAAAGGACCATGCCAAATATCGGTGGACCAAAACACAAGAGGAGACTGCTCTTAGCCAGAGTTGCAGCATCGATTTTGATCAACGGCTCTTTATACAGAAGGAAGACGGAGACAGCTTACAAAATTAACGCATTAAGAGTATACAGAGTCTTCCGAACAACCTCCTACGACGCGGCATGTGTAGTGGCTGGCATGGTTGGTACCAATAGACTTTCTGGCTAAAGAAGCCCAAATGGAAATACAGCGGCACTAACTGCGACGAATCGAAGTGTCACTGAGACACCACCAAGGACAAGTCTGGATGGATGGCAGGAGATATGGGATCAGTCTAATAAAGGCAGAGATTGATCCCCAATATTAACGCTTGCATCAATAGAAAGCATTGACAGCTCAATTTCTACCTGACCCAGATGCTTATTGGCCATGGTTGCCACCTCTACAGGTCCCCTATTGGCCAACGTGCACGGAAGCAGTCAAGGATGCGAAACAGATTATGTTCCATTGTCCACGATACTATGAAGAACCACACCTGGTGCGAACAAACTGGATGAGAAACTAACCCCAGCCAACATCACCAGATAGATGATGAGCAGGGAAAGATGCCTGGGAAGCAGATAGAGACACTGTAACAACCATTATGAAGGGGCAGAGAAGACAGGAGCGACAACGAAACTAAGCGCAGGAGGCAGCCAACATGAACGAGCTGAGTGCCTAAGGCTAAAGTCCTCCCTCGTGATGAAATGCTTGGCAATTCCTCGCGGACCACGGGTAGAAGGGGAGGTGAGTTCAGTGGGTGGAAATCCCATACTGTCACGGTAGTCCCACAGGGAGAGTGGTAGAAGTGTGTAGGGTATGGGTTAGTAAGTAGACATATTCCTGGCATTGATTACTCAAATTTACGAATCGTGCATGCTGGTAGTCCGGGCTAGTAGTATCTTTCGAAGATTGCCTCATCTCTTGGCGTAACCAAAAAAAAAAAATAAAAAATTAAATTTAAAAAGAAACCACACGATTTCGTACAGTATTACGGTGGCGTCTGACTAGATGCTTTTCCATTTCGCATGTTAGTCCTGCTACTTATTCCCATTCCAACTTTTCCCCAATTGTGGCTTTGGAATGCGGGAGGTGGTGCCGCCAACATTCCAGAGTTCTGGTCACAGATCCACAATTTCGAAGATCTAGCAAATTTTATCATCCGGTCAACCACCTCTGATATCATTTACTCCTCCTTTCCCACTTATCATCGTTTGACCCATTTGACCCATGAAATGTCAAGTGCTGCCAAATCAAGAACTTGTATCCCACTACACTGTTCGAAAAAAAAATCCAAATTCTCGTTTACTGTAAAATGCTGTCAAACTCTGTCAAACGACCGAAAATCAAAGTTTGACACAGAAAACTTGACACTGTGTGACATCTGATCAAACCGTGGAATCAAAGCGTAGGTACATAATCTCAGAAGTCAATCGAGTAACTCGGTTTAAGATTCCGATTCCTCCTACTGATTAAAAACGTTTCGCTTTTCATTTACTCCAATTCCTAGGGGCGGGCGTGAAGTCCTTTTAATCCCACAATGATTCAATGCACTAGATACCAGATTTAAAGGGAATAACTTCAAAACTCGGTCAAGAAACGACTCAATAACAGCCACGCAACCATTGTATCCGAAGGTGCAATCACCGCCTCTACAGAGGTAACACTTTAAGTACCCACCAGGTACCCAGATAGTGTAATAAAACAAATCTAAAGTCATTGCACCTACACGCCACTATGACTGATATGCACCACTTGAGATGATAAAAACAAAAGCCAGCACTCGAGAAATCTCCTCGGCAAAGATGCATTAGGTTGTAAAAGCATCTCTCGTAAACGCACAGAATTTCCTGCCATTAAAACAGAATTTTATTATTATTTTGGAAAATTTTACTGCAGACGCTGTAGTAGCTGGCGTAAGCCAGAAGAGCACTCATCCTCTGTAAAACGTTAAACCACTCATCTGTCATCTGTGTGCTGGTTTTGTGTTCAGCTTAGAATTTGGGTCAAAGCCTTTTTTGTTACGAATAGCTCCCACTTTAAGTCGTTCTTTAACTGGGAACGTACACATAAACCAGAAAAGACGGAATTTTTTTCTTTTAAACCTCTAAACAGTGTTGCACAAGGCAGAGTGCCCAGACCCTGCATCTTTCCCCGCTGAGTTCAGCTTGGGTTTTTCTCTACCGATGTGTGTGTGTGTTGGGTTAATTTGTGTGCTTTGTTTGTTTTCTTAGGTCTTAGGACCGTTGCTCTGGTTGCATTCACACTAATCTTCCCCACTTTAGACGTTATGTAGCAATAAAACGCTCAACGTTTTGAGAAAAACCGGAGTATAAAGCCAAAATGGCAAGACAGTGGAAGGGAGTGAAAGGAAAGTAAAAAAGAAACGCTTAATCGTTGGCTGGTTAGAAGGAGAACAAAAACAAGACAAGAACGCGCCAAGTTTCTTTGCCTCCATCTTCGGGGAGTTGCACACACGAGGACGGTTGCTTTTGCTGTTGATGGTGGCTGTTGGCTTTTGTCTACCTTTGATGTAGTGACTGGTTTTGTAATCTCGTGTTCAACTTGTTAAGAAGTAGAAGCAGATTGTGTTTATGTAGCAGACGCCGAGCACAGTGGGGGCAAAAAAGGGGTATGTTTTGGTTAAATCGCTGCTAAGAGGAGAAGATCTTCTCTGATTAAGTTTTGTCACTTATAATGCGCGGGCTATGATCATGCAATTTGGGTAGTGATCGAAAGAATAAAATCGCGAATACAAGCTGCCGAAATGAGGTACCTTCGCGGTGTTGCTAGAATAACTCATAGAGATCGAGTGCGCAACACCAGAGTAAGGGAGGCGCACAATGTTGAGCAGCTACTTCTCCGAACAGAAAGATCTATGCTTCGATGGTTTGGTCACGTAGTGCGTATGCCCCCAGACCGGCTTCCAAGGCGTGCCATGATTGCCGCGCCATCAGGTTGACGACTATTCTGTAGATCTAGAAAAGATGATTAGATCAAGTCCGACATCTCTCCTGGAACCGTCTAGAGATTCCTCCTGATGAGTTGGAGTCAATGGCAGAGGATCGAGAAGGATGGAGGGTCCACCGGAGCATCCCACCCCGGCGACCCTCATGAAGGAATAGCGGGCCATGGAAAATGTATGTATGTACGTATTGTACATATGTACATATGTAATGCACGGGCCTGGATTGCGACTCACTATCTATAGCATGGATTGAAGTTCGTGACGAACTATAATACTTAGCTTACCCATCCAATGGCTTTTATTTATTTGCTTATTTTTTATTTTTTTCGGAGGAATGTAAAGTAAAGAATATTTAAAGACGAAACTCAGTCCATACTCAGTACCACCGTTTTGGCATTTCATCGTGTGGGGCAAACAGCATTACTTGCTCCCATTTTCATCTAGATTCTCGATTCATTACTCTGTCGCCTTTCGCGTACGAGGTGTTTTAGTTGTGTCGTAATATGCTTTACGTAATTACTCACAGCACTCCATATCTCCTGCGATTGGATCATCAGATGGACTATGTTCTCGGGTATTGGTATTTCTACAAATTTATTTCTTAGCGTTTGTCTCTCGGGTTCGAATCGCGGGCAGTGAAAGAGTACATGTTCCACATCTTCCTCAGCCTGGATGCAATTCAGACAGTAAGAAGAATTATCGTGCTTGAATCTGTAGAGATATGCGCGAAAGATATTCCATACCGAAAAGTTGCGTTGTGTAGAATTCTACCTCGCCATGCCTTAAGAAGCGGAATGAGACGATAGGTCCATCGGCTTTTTCTTGGCATGCTCCACTACTGTTGCTAGTTCGCTATGCTGTTTGCACTTTCTGGTAAGTTCGCTTTTCCGTCGGTTAACACTTGTTCCTATCTCCTCATCTCGTATGTGTTTTGAAACTCCTCTGCCAGTATGCCGATTGGGAATAATCCAGCAATAACATGGACTGCATCTCTTGATATTGTACGAAATGCACTGCATACTCGAATTACACAAAGTCGGTATGTCAACTCAATTTTACGCCGATATGACTGGGTTTTCATAGCTTTGGCCCATATTGGTGACCCGTAGATCATCACAGATGTAACCACTGGCCAAAAGCCGCCGTCTACTGTACCTCGGTATTCGATGATTTGGCATGATGAGCGTGTTATTTACTCACGAGACTTTGCCACTAGCATATTCCAGATGTTCGTTAAATGAGAGCCTTGTGTCAATCATGACGCCTAGGCATTTGATGGCGTGCTTCGACGTAATATGGGGCATCCCCTATAGTAAGAGTAATCGTTTCCCTCGCCTTTCTGCTACTGATTATGTCTTATGTTCGGCTAATTTTAAACCCACAGATTCAAGCCAGCGCTGAACGGCTCCGATTGTGTCGTTGCTTATTTGGACCACTTCTTCCAGTAGCTTGGCCACCACGACAATCGCAATATCGCCCGCAAAGCCTACAATCGTAGCTTCTTCTCGTGAAGATATGTTGGGTATCCCGTCATATATGACATTCCACGGAAGCGAACCCAACATTTCGATTTCAAGACGTGCTTCCAGTTCGCAAAATTGAATAATTAAAAGTAATTACAGCACAATACCGCTTAGCACCACCGCTCCATCTTCTGCCTTCTATGGCTTTCTTCGCTGAGTCAACGACCACTCGGATTGCATCTATCGTTGACCGTGACCTTCAAAAACCGTACTGGTGTTCTGCTAGTCCTCCTGCGTTTTCAATGGCTGCTTTCAACCAGTTGGTGATGGTGCGTTCCGCAATTTCTACAGCCGTATCCAACATACAGAGTGGGCGAAACGACGATGGATCCCCAGGAGCATTACTTCCTTTGGAGATTAGCACTAATATCTGTTTTGTTTGTTTTTTTTTTTTTTTGTTTTTTCATCGCTCCGAGAATACACCTTCACTCAGGCATGAGCCGCAAATATTCACCAAATGGTGGTCCCCGGACAAATGTATAGTACTGTACATGTGGGCTAAAATTACAAGTGCAGGCTGTTTAAAGTCGTATCTCTAGACTAGCAGATACCCTCGACTTTGTCTGCGTTGTCCACAGAAATATTAACTATATATGTATGCATTTAGCTAAGGAATACATCCCACCGCGATGACTATCCACCTTGTCGTGGTGCTGGGGCTTAAGTAGGGCCGAAGGTTTTCTGCGGAGATGTGTCGGCGAGTGCTGGACTCCTAGACTACCTGAGGTCCAAAAAACCAAGAGATAGTCTCCCTAATTCTACCGGTGGTGTGAGCGTTTTAAAACCGTGCCGAAAGATGAAAGGTTGGGGGGATACACAAAACCAACCACTAAC
This sequence comes from Brachypalpus laphriformis, assembly GCA_945910035.1. Taxonomy (NCBI): domain Eukaryota; kingdom Metazoa; phylum Arthropoda; class Insecta; order Diptera; family Syrphidae; genus Brachypalpus; species Brachypalpus laphriformis. Next base: position 147,420,476 of record OX246755.1, read on the forward strand.
GAGCTCTCACAGATGCCCTGGCGAGGTCTGTGTATAATAAATGCCTTACCCCGGCATGGCAGCTCTGGCGGGGCAAATTATACTTTCCGGCCATACTCGTGGGAACAAAAAATTATAAACAACAACGAAAAAAACAAACAAACAACAAGCGACAACATCAGTTCGGAAGCTGACACGCAACCCGTGTGCGTACCGGTACTGGCTGAGCTGCAGCCACCATCGGCAGCTAGCTCGGATGAGGAGGAGATCTCTATGGAGATGGAGGATTGATACAATAGCAAAGGACGCTCTGACGAGGCCTGCGCCTAAACAGAGCGTTGCTGTAACCAAGGCCAGCCGTAAGGTCGCTGCCCCTAATAAGGCAAACCTTGGCGGAAAAGGAGCAGACGTAGAGACGAAAACCAGTAAGACCACTGCCGCTAAGGCAGGTCCTGCTGGGGTTCAGCCAGAAACCTCGAGGGGCGCTGAACATCGTCGTAGGATGGCCGAGACCAGGCGGGAGGAGTTTGTGTCAAAAAGGCTTTGGTCTTCGGAGGATACAAAAAATCCCCCCAAAAGGTTGAAGGCTGATATGTGATGGGGATGCTCTTCAGCGGGGCGATTCGAAGTTCACTGCAGCTAGCTGTGGTGGACTTCGGAAAACCTAGTGGCCAGTATTCCCAAGAATGCGGTCAGATGATTGAGAAGGCCTTTGCTGGAGCAATCTTCGACCTGCTCAAAATTCAAGAGAGAACTGAGGAAATCAGTGAATCACCTCGCTGAGAACCTCGACTCGACTGAAGCAGTTGACAATGCAGTCGATGCATTGACTAGTTCCCTTACGAGATCCTTCGAGAAGTCCTGCCCGGTTTAGGCTTACCGGTAAAAGGCGTCCACCATGGTGGAACGATAAAATAGCGAAACTCATTCGTATTTCAAGAGTAGGGTGGAACCTCGCTAAGGAGGTGGTCGTCGAGTGGTCCACCTATAAAGAAAGCGTGAAGCTCCTCAAGAAAGAGATTAGGTTCGCAAAGAGGAACTCTTGGATGTCCTTCTGCGCATCTATAGAATCAACAAACGAAGCGTCCCGCCTAAGGAAGGTCCTGGCCAAGACACCAACGCCGGAATCCAATATTAGGAAAAGCGATGGCGCCTGGGCAGAATCACACGAGGAAACGCTGGGCATGCTACTGAGTACTCACTTTCCCGGATATACATCAATCTCCGGAGATGATCTAACCATTCCAGAGACGAGATCGGGAATAAGCGCGGAGCTAGGTTATATAATAGATGATGACAAGATAGCTTATGCAATTAAATCATTTGCTCCATATAAGGCACCAGGAATGGATAACATTCGACCTGTGATGCTGCAAGAGTCAGTGGATATTGCTATTCCATGGCTCAAGCGTATCTTCACAGGATGCCTTACGCTAGGTCACAAAACAGCAGTGGCAGGAGAGATGGAGCTCAGATAGCAGAGGACGATGGGCCGCGGATCTGATCAAGAATATCGCCGAATGGAAGGGACGAGAACACAGTGAAGTAAATTATTACGTCACACAGTTTCTTTCCGGACACGGATACTTCAACGCCTACCTTCACAAAATGGGCAAAACAAGCAGTTCGGCGACTCACAAGTGGACGACGCAAACCACACGATCTTCGCCTGCAGCAGATTGGAAGCCGAAAGAAGTGCGCTGGAATGGATGATCGGCATCATCACCCCGGACAATATAGTGGCAAACATGCTAACGAGCGAACAGAACTGCTCCTTCATAGAAATGGCATTCAAAACAAAAAAGAGAAAGGAACACCAAATTAATTTCCTCATGAGATTTATGTAAGCCTGATGAAAGCCTCACCAGCAAGAAAGAATAAAACCGCAAAGGTGAAAGAAAACGACACCACTCTGAAGTAATGCAAAAAGCATTCGGCTGCACGGGAGCTTTTCCGAATACGCCTGGCTCTGCTCTAGACGCTTTGCTGAACTTACCTCCCCTTGATACTTATATCATGGGCTCCACTATCAAAACCATTCATCGTCTTATGCGGGTCGGTTTTTGGTATACTCCACACTGGAATTTTGATGAACTTGCGCGACACTTATTTTACGACTCCGGTCGTATGGATATGCCGTCTGACGGATCAGAAATCCAGCTGATGCGCAAATTCAGAGCCGACTTTCCTTGTGTTCAGGACTAGCTTATGCCAGAGTCTGAGCCAGGAATGGAATGTAGTCGTATTTTCACGGACAGTTCCAAAACCAGTCAAGAGTCTGGTGCTTGTGTTTTCGTGGAAGTCGACAACATTAGATTTATTTTCTCGCTAGGCAAATATGCGTCTGTTTTCCAAGCGGAAACTTATGCAATCCTAATGCCCATGAACTATGTTGTGAAGAACAGGTGGAAGGGCGGTAGCATTTGTGTCTGTTGTGACAGTCAGGCTGCGCTTAAGGCCTTGCTTAATCCTTTAACAACTTCCAAAGTAGTTCGTGAAACCAAAAACTCTTTGAACTCGGTCGCAAGGCTGAATTCTCTGTCTCCTATCTGGGTCTCAGGTCACACTGGGATCTTGGGGAACGGGATCTCTGATGAGACAAGGTTCAGAGGAGGTTTTCTCAGGTCCCGAACCCGCGTTGGATCTCCCTGCGTCCTTGGTTAGGGCTTCCATTGACGGTTGGGTCTCTTACGAACACAATTGTGTGTGGTATGGTTCTCCAGGATGCAGGTTGACTAAATGTATGCTCGAGGATGTCTGTAAGAAATCAGTGGCATTCTTGGTGTCTCTCAGCAGAAAAGACTGTAGACAACTTAGCGGCGTCCTGACAGGCCACTTTGCTTTCGTCAAGCACCTTAACGTGCTGGGCTTGAGCGACACTACAATCTGCGACGCTTGTGGAGAGAGCGACGACAGCGCGGAACATTACCTCTGTGAGTGTCCGGCCTTTGCTCGTATCAGGTGCCAGATCCTCGGGGCTGATGTGGTGAGTGCTGGTACTGTAAGCGCCTCATCATTGAAGTGCTTGCTTGGCTTTCTTAGAAAAACAAGGAAATTCCAATAAAATTGGTAAATCAGGGTTTGCTCTCTGGTAGTACAATGGACCAGTTGCGTCTGAGTGCTCCAGTCGAGCGTTTCCTTCCTATCCCGACAAAAAAAAAAATGCAAAACGCAGTCCCGGAGGGGATGGTGACGAAGTCGAAAAAGCGTAAAAGGTGGTTTTTTAGTGAGTAGAAAGTCCCACACTACTTGAAACAGAGCGGGCCTGTTTCTCATGAGCAGTAGCGTTTTCCACCACCCCTTAGGCAAAAAAAAATATATATATATATATATATATATATCTCTTGTTAGACGTGGAAATACTGTTCAGATCTGATCTCCATTCTACAAAATATACTCCCCAATGGATTATCCTTATTCTAATACTAAAATATTTTCTTCCGGTCAAACGTACTACAAGATCGCAACAAACTGTTCCAAACAATATTAAATTCAAAATTCGTATTCCTCTTCCTATTTGGGCGAGGCCATGACCTGAACTCAAGGGATCATAACCCTCCCACTTCACTGAATTTCTACTGATCCGCCTGTGCGGTTCAGCTGTTTGACCCCAGGGAATATCGGCAAACCTCCCGATCTGGGAGCACTTCGTTTCTGAGACAAATCAAATGCTGGTGTTGCTGCATTTGTGTGATCCAGGAGTTGTTAGGCCTGCTTCTCTTTCGCGATATCTTTAGAGCGTTCCGTGGTATGGCCTTTTGAACAGCTTTCAAATGATCTCTTCTTTGAGCATGGCAATACCAGCTGAGCGCTCTATTTTTCGTCACATGATTTCATGACGTGAAAGCTTTTATGGATTTTTGCACTTCTTATTCGATCAAGCTCGTCATTTCTGCTGTCATGCGTTAATTTACCCTCATACGTTTTGTACATTGTCCAACCCTGTGAGCCGTTTTTTTGGACTATTGTGGTGCACATTTCGCTCCAAAACGTACACTCGTACGTCAAGTGCTCGTTTCATAGACGTAGGATCCTCTTTTATATCGACTCCATCGTCAGCAAAGAATAACTGGTGCACTTTGGGTTCCGTCAATTTAGTTTCAAGCAGACAGAGTTGAGACGTTTTTTTTTTTTTTTTTTTCTTAAAACTAAATGTTACACTAGGTTAGGTTAGATTGGCTGTCTGCACCACGATGCAGACACACTTAGACCAGTAAAGGTCCATTGTGATGCCAAGGATCTACCATTAGACCACTCAGGGACTAATAAAACCAACCGGAGCTTTTGACGAAGCGATGGATGCTCGTGACGTCTAAGGACGCCAAATCGCTGAGGTCGTCAAGGAAGGGAGCTCCTAGATGGAGCATTCTTTTGCGTGATAGAGCAGGACATGTGCATAGGAAGTGGAGAATGGTTTCCTCCTCCTCCTCGTCCCTACAGCTCTTGCAGAAGTCATTGAAAAAGAGGCCAAGTCTTTTGGCATGTTGGCCGATTAGACAGTGTCCGGTGATGACACCGATAACGCAGCTGATCTGTGATCGCTTGAGTTTAACCAACTCGGCACTACGTTTCTGGTCCAGCTTAGGCCAGATCTGCCTCGAAATGAGACACGTAGAGCCACTATCCCACCTAAGGTTGGTCTTACTAATAGCGTTCAGCTTCAGTAGATGCTTACATGTAGCGAGGGGCATACCTAGGGCCTGCCTATCTGGCAGAATCCTTAGAGTAGTACCCTGTCTAGCGAGTTCATCCGCCCTACAGTTTCCTGGAATGTCTCTGTGACCTGGCACCCAGCATAGGTGAATGTTGAACTGCTCTGTCATCTCTGTAAGAGATGAACGGCAGTCTAAGACGGTCTTTGAAGTAAAGGAGCACGATTCCAGGGACTTGATAGCAGCTTGACTGTCAGTGAAAATGCTAATATCGCTGACAGATAGTACATTACATTTCAGCCAAGACAGGGCTTCCTTAATCGCCATGATTTCCGCCTGAAAAACGCTACAATGATCAGGGAGGCGAAACGAGATGCTCAGGTTGAGCTTATCGGAGAAAACACCACAGCCCAGCCCACCTTCGGTCTTAGAGCCATCTGTGTAGAAGTGCACCGAATTTCCATCATCAGGGGGAGAGCCATCCCACTCATCCCGTTCAGGGATACTCATACGGAAGTGTCGGTCAAATCTCAGTTTCGGTGGGGTGTAGTCCGTGTTTTCATGTGTGAAGTTGAGAAGATCAAGGATCGAGGAGTGGTCAATGTGGTAACTAGACCACTGAGAGGAGGCTTTAAGACGAATAGCCGCACTGGCAGCAGTCTGTCTGCCAAGGATATCCAGGGGTAACAGGTTGAACATAATGTTCAGTGCCGCAGAGGGGGTAGTTCTTAGTGCACCACTGATGCACATGCAAGCGGATCATTGCACTTTAGCTACCTGAGAGAGGTGAACAGCCCTGTCAAGTGCAGGCCACCAAACGATCACGCCATAGAGTAGTATGGGCCTGACAACAGACACGTAAAGCCAGCGAGTGATTTCAGGTTTCATACCCCAGCTCCTACCTATAACCTTTTTACAGAAATAGAGAGCTACATTGGCTTTCCTTACGCGTTCTAGTAAATTGGCTTTCCAGTTCAGTTTTCTGTCCAGAATAAGACCCAGGTATCTTGCATTAACAGTGAAGGTGAGACTGGTGCCATTAATCATAGGACGTGGGGAACTTTATATTTCCTTGTGAAGAGAACAAGTTCCGTTTTATGAGGGTTAACCCCCAATCCACAATTGGAGGGCCACCTAGAGAGCCGAGAGAGAGCATATTGGAGGATTTCCTTGAGAGTGTCTGGGTGCTTTCCAGACGCAGCAATCGCAATGTCATCAGCATAGGAAATGTTACACTAACTTGTTTGACAATACTTTTCTGAACTTTTCTCAAAGGAATTAAATAACTCGGTCAAAAGCCTACCCAGTGACGGAGTTCAATAGCTACCAGCTTAGACTGTAATCTATCAAACCCTCAAGACTTCGCTTCAAAGACTCAACTTCTTTGAATTTCTAAAGTTTTTCATTTCTTTCCTCTCCACTTTTGCCAAAACAAAATAAAAATATTTCCCCTAACACCACGCTAAGACTCCACTGTGCAAAGCCACCATAGCGTGTAGCGTGATGGTGTCATGAATAATGTTTACCTTCGTAAGGTATGAAGCAAGAAAAGATACCAGTAAAACCAGTTCTTTCGATTTTGTTGTACCCCCTCTGACCAGGGTTATATACCGCACATGCACAGATACACCGAAGAACACAAGCCAAGCCAAGCCAGCGCCCCAAAGAGAAGTGGGTCCATTGTATTATGCATGAACTTCAGCGTCAAAGTCCAGGAATACCCGTCCATCCATCCATCTATCAAGTTGCCCGTCTAAAAATAAACACAAGACGATATCGTCTTCGTCGTCGTCGTCGTCATCGTCGTCGTCGTCGTCGTCAGATATAAAGGCAGGACCATGCTGATGACGACGGAGAAGAAGTGAAGAAATGAAAAGTTTTCTGTTTGACGAAAACAAGAGACAAAAGCAAACCCTAGTTACACCCTTGGTTGCCCGCTCAAAGTGTCCTGTCCAGGTTGATGGTGGGCAAATAGTCGTCCGCGTGGACTTTGATACGTCCAAGGTACAATCGTAAGTATCTGTGAGATGCTTAATTCTCTTTGCTACTTTTTCATTTAAGGGATTTTATATGTGTAGTTTCTGTGAGTCTTCCTCTTCTGATGCATTTCGGAAATGGCAATAAAAAGCAAGCGGAACCGCTGCCGGGGTAAATGGAAGAGAATGGACGTTGGCCAGGTCCATTGGATGCTGTGTTTTGTGTGGAGCGCATCATTTAATGTTGCATTGTGTATATATAGATACATTCGGACACGATAAAAGTCAATTACTTGGTTTTTATTTTTTTCTGTGCTTCACTATCTCGTTTAATGTTGCTGATGTTTGGCGAAGGAGTGGAAGTAGAAAAAAGGAAGGAAAATCCACTACAGAACGATACTAGGTGGAGCAAATGTATTAAACGCTTCCTCGTCCATTCCATTGGACAGTCAACAGTCAGTCGGTGGTGTTCCAGAGATTTGCATTGAATTTGTTTTACTTCCTCGCTTTCCGCTCGTCCCTTTTCCAGGACTTTCTTTTGTAGTGTAATTCAATTTGTAGTTTATTGGGAATTTTCTTTTAATTAAATTGAACAACACTGCTGTTGGTGGTGGGATGCTAGAAATCAATTACAAGTTTTATTTTCAATTAAACACAAATGATGGGGAGGGTTAGTGTCCTGCACGCTGTTTATTTGATCCTTCTTCTCCTCGATGGTGTATACAAAGGTTCTTGATCTTTGTTAGAACCTTTAGTACTTTTAATTCAGATTCGATTTAAGCGGGCATTGCTGTCTTCCACAGATGTCTGCAGTGCAAGCGAATATTGATGTGTTCATGACTGGAATATTACATCTTGAACATTTGAGTGAGAAAAGGTGAAACAATTCGGGAAGGTCGTCGCAGGTGATAGTCTCGATCTAACCTGTAATTGTAGCCGATGTTCTTCGTATAGTACACTACTATGCCAGGGATCTAAGCATCTACCCAATCCAATACTAAAATAAAACTCGGATAAGAAGAATTAAGCAGTCTAATTATGTGCTGGAAGCTAGTTTTCATTACGAAAGCCAGTAAGTCTATCCATACCAAAGCAAGCAATTCAAACATGTCAATCATAAAGGTTTGTCCTAAAAACTTGCGAAGTGTACATGATTTAGGCACCATAGTGTGTCCATCGCAAGCCCTAGGGAACCTTCACGGAAAACAAGACCTAAGCCAATTCTCCCTACCCTACACATTATTTCCCTACAGAATTTGAAAATATCGTTCTTGTCATATCTTCCAACGTACTTAAGACATGGCCTGCCAATGCCTGGTCATTCACAGGGTATGTGCGTTATGTCTTCTGAGACATGTAGGTCATTGCAGTACCTACAAACATCTGTATTTAATAAACCTAGTTTCATAGCATGCTTCCGTAGAAGACAATGGCCAATGAGTTTTCCTATCGCTGTTATCGCCTAGCCCTGACCTTTCTAGTCGTATGATCTCCCCAGATTTCCTGCGTTGAAGCTACTCCAGCAGCAGGGAGAAGCGAGCTAGAGTCCCTATATCGCATAAACATGAGAGAAATCCAGCGTAGCGTGCGACGTGACAGGCACAACTACATCAATGTGCTGGCTACAGAAGAACAAGAAGCTGCGCGGCGGTGCGACAGCAGGACCGTCTACAGAATCACCAAAGAACTGACAGGTGGTTGCAGCTCCAGCCAACACCCAGTGAAAAGCCTAGACGGCTCTTTGCTCATTTCGGATGAGGACCAGCTCAAGAAATGAAACGAGCATTTTGCTACGGTTTTGAACCGTGTATTCGCTAGCGATATGCTCCCAAATCAGACTGAGATGCCCGAGGTGAGAAATGCCCGAATACGCAACACGACTCCCAGTAATGGTGAGATCACTACCGCGATCAAGGTACTCAAAACCAACAAGGCAGTAGGACTTGACAGTATTTCCACAGAGCTCTTACGAGCAGCGCCAACAACATCGGCTGTGCTTCTGCTTCCACTTATAAAGAGAGCTTGGGAAGCTGAGAGTGAGGGAATGATCGTCAAGCTTCCTAAGAAATTGAATGGAGTGCGGAAACTGGATGAGCATCTGCGTGCTGCATGCTGTAGCTAAGATAATAGCAAAACTCATCTTGGAGCGATATAATCAACATCCCGAAGACACATTCGATGCCGAACAAGCAGGTTTCCGCTCTGAATCCTCCTGTGCTGACCACATCAACACCCTACGGATTATCATCGAACAGCGTGTTGAATATCGATCGCCACTCCACCTGCTGTTCATCGATTTTGAGAAGGCGTTCGATAGTGTCAACAGAGAGTTTATTTGGAGTGCCTTACGGAGAGGTATTCCCTATAAACTAATTGCTATTATCAAAGCTACATATGAAGGCTCCAAATGTCACGTTCTGCACAGAGGAAGGTTGTCTAAAGAATTTGTGATCCAAAGTGGGGTAAGACAAGGCTGTAATATTATTCCTATTGGTGATTAGCGATGTGCTTCGTGCAGCTTTGTCGACGGGAAACGGAGGAATTCGATGGACTCTTACATCTCAACTGAAACATCTTGACTACGCTGACGATGTATGCTTACTCTCCCACAGAATTATGAACCTCCACCAAATGACAACAGATGTGGAGAGGGAGGCAGGCGTCGTCGGGCTGAAAACTTATACGAAAAAAACTAAAATTATCAGCCTTGGAACTAACTCGTCGGCTCAAATATGCATTGCTGGACAACCGGTAGAGAGAATAGAGGATTTCCAGTATCTTGGGAGTATTGTCTCGACCGATGGTGGAGCCGAACTGGACATAGCCAACAGGATCGCCAAAGCAAAGTCCGCGTTCGGGATGTTGTCCAAAATATGGCGAAGCAATGCAATCAGTTTAAACACCAAGATAAGACTGTTCCGCTCCAACGTTGAATCCGTGCTGTTATAAGGATGCAGCACGTGGAGAGTGACCACTGCTATCACCAGGAAGTTGCAGACGTTCATTAATATGTGTCTACGGAATAACCTTAACATTTTCTGGCACAATTGTATCTCTAATGAACATTTTTACGAGAGAACGGGCCAGGTACCAATAGGTACAACCATTCAACAACGGAAGTGGTAGTGGATTGGTTATACGTTCCGAAAGGGTGACAATTCCATAGCGAACTATGCTATGCAATGGAACCCTTTAACCCTGGCAGAAGACGTGGCGGTCCGAAGAGAACATGGCACAGAACATTCGAAAAGGAGGCACGGCAGTTGGGGAGAACTGACACATTGCCAGAAACCGTACACGATGGCGCGTAGGCGTAGTAGAAGCCCTAAGACCCACAAGCGGATACAGGATATAAGTAAAGTAAGTAAGTGCTATTTTTGCTAAAGTGTAAGGAGGCAGCAAAGTAATATGCAGTGGAGAAACTTGTTAGGAGTTTATCAGCTACGAGTACCGACACACGCCGAACTACATTATCGTGCTTGAAACAGCTTCTTAGACTGCAGTTGTACTATGTTTTAAAAGTGATAAAACCTGATAGAAGCTACATAGAAAGCTAGCGTACTTTTTTTTAGGAATCAACCGAACTTGTCCTTAATTTTACGATGGAGAGATTTTAGAGCACAATCTGCCATAAATTTAGTATCCTTCCAAAATACCAAAAGAAACAAATTCACATTAATAGCAGTACTTACAAAGTATCCTGAAATGAATATGATCACAACATTTTGTGCTGTATTTACCTGAAATTAAAGAAAAAGAAATTTAAGTTTTAATTGCTTTTAATTTATTTTAGCAAGTACATGAGTGATAAGTGGATTAAGAGTAAATTTCGAGATTTTACAAGATTAGCTTAAAAAAAAAGTCTGATTTCGAATGAGTATGTCGTTGATCGCAGACATCACTACAGTTCAGCTTTGTTCAGATTCTATTATGAACTTCCAGCTGTTGATGATAGGGTTTACAGTTTCATGGCATTATCCCTTTTCTTAAGGGAATTTAAGAACACTACGATTCATCCGAATTTTGGACGTGGATTCGAATCAGTACCTAGTTGTAGCCAAGATACGGATGCGGATATTCAGTACGGAGCGAAATCAACCAAATACTGTGAGAGAGTTTGACTTCGGTCGGCTACAATCACAAGACGGTACCAGAGCCGCTGTTGATGGAGTCTCGACCTCAATTTAAGTCCTATGCAGCCATTAGAAATACCGTCCCTGATATACTGGACTTCTCTTAGAAATCACAACGAAATCCTGGGTTTTATCACGAATGCCGGTAAGCACGTGTGACAAAACAAGAGGTGTACACAGCCGTGCTGCATAAAACATCTAGAGCTGTTCATGAGCTCTAGGAGCGGAGGAGGAAAGAGGAACATCGACTTCACAGAAAGAAGGAGAAGGAGACTGAGAGTCTTTATTGTAGGAATGATGTTCGAAAATTTTATCAACAGGTACAACGAACATGCCAGGGTTTCAAAGCCAGAACAGAAGCCTGCAGGAACGAAAATGGTAATATAGTAGTAGAATCGCAGTCGGTGCTGAGGATATGGAAGGGACACTTCTACAGACTGTTAAGCGGCTACGATAACCAATATTCCGCTGTCAGGAAGAACGAGCCACTCGACTGTGATGCTAACAATCAAGACTCCCGTCAACCCGATCAGAATGAAGTGAGGATGGCGATATCTAAACTCAAATCCACAAAAGCTGTTCGAGCCAACAGCCTTTCCGGCGAACTTTTCTAGGCAGGAGGAGATGAGTTGGTAAGGAGTATGTATCAGCTCACCTGTAAAATCTGGTCGGAGGAAAGTATGTCCAGTGAATGGAAGCTGAGCATCGTTTGCACGATTCTGGAGAAAGAAGACCCTCTGAACTGCGCCAATTACAGAGGTATAAGTTTGCTCACCATAGCATATAACATCCTGCGTGCCGTATTATGTGAACACCTAAAACCGATCGTCAACGACTTGATAGGGCCTTATTAGTGCAATTTCAGTTGGAGAAAGTTCACCATTGACCAAATATTCACACTACGGCAGATCTTGGAAAAGACCCATGAATATAAAATCAATACGCATCACCTCTTCACTGATTTCAAAGTTGCCTATAATAGCGTGTATAGAGAAGAGTTATACAGAGCCACGTCTAGCCTTGGCATCGCTGCAAAGTGGGCGTCTGTGCAGGATACTTAATTACTACTGTGTAAGTATAATTGTGCAGGAAGACGATGGAGAAGTTTCGCTGCTCCATCGAAGTCGGAAAGAAAATCACCGAACCGATCGATGTCAGGAAAGGTCTTAGACAAGGTGACGTTGACATAGTCGGAAGAACTCAGAGGGGCCGTTAGTGTGGCCTTTGCGAGTATTGAGATCGAGGCAGCGAAGATGGGTTAAGCGGTCAATGAAAGCAACACAAAGTATATGCTGTCTACAAAAAACGACACGCAACATCGGCGTCTTGGACAGATCGCCACAATAGAAAGATATAATTTTGAGGTAGTAAAAGACTTTGTCTACCTAGGCTCTATGATGAAATCCGCAAATGACATCATTGGGAAGATCAAACGAAGAATTATGTACTCTTGTCAATTGCTGTTTCTACGGGCCAAGAAGGTAATTGAGTAACAAAGCACTATCTCGAACCAGAAAGGTAACTATGTACAAAACACTAATCATTCCAGTCCTGCTGTATGGCGCAGAAGCATGGACTTTGTCAAAATCGGATGAGGGTGCCCTTGGTTCTTTTGGGAGAAAGGTTCTTTGAGTGATACTTTGTTCCGTCTGGATAGACGGTGAGTGGAGGAGAAGGTACAATGCCGAACTATGCGGCCTGTACAAGGACATCGACTTAACCAGAAGAGTTGATTGGAGAGGTTTGTTGGTTGAGGCGCAGGTCCACCCCGACTGTAGCGCCACCTTAGTAAGTTTCAAAGAATGCTGGTATTGAATTTCCAGTCAAATAATAGCAATCAGTTTCTCGCTGCCTGTTTGAAGTCTACCTCGGGATAAGACGGAGACATGAACGTATGCTGGTTAGAATGTAGCCAGTCGTCTGGATCTTAGTGAGATTTGAAAGGTGATATTGCTTCTAAAGTACCTTCCACCATATTTGAGCCATACGACAGCATAGGTTTCACAACCGCTACATAAACCAGAACAAGGGTTTGAAGCCTCATGTGTAACAGAAAAAGAGACTACAGAATATCTTGTCTATGTCCTCCTCATTCAATCGGGTAGACCGAGCGCTGTGACGCAGTGATTAGTATGTTGGACCACTGCGCGTGAGGTTCAATGCTCGAATCCCTGAAAACCACACCCGTTTTTTCACGGTCTTACCTCTCGCGAACGTTCGACATTGAACGAACGTTTGTTATCGGACACAGCGCAAGACTGTAGGTCGCTTCCATTCGTGCGAAAAGTACATCGCACACAACACGAGTGGTTGGGAGAAGCTAGGCCTAGGTCATTCACGGGCTGTTGCGCCAAATATGTATTTATTTATGTATCCAATCCCGACGTAGTTTCCAGGATAGATGGACCATCTTCAGACACAAGCGTGCAGCCGAAGAAATAAGTGCTTCATTAAAATATAGAAATTCTCCTCATGCGAGTCAGACACAGTACGACCAATTCTCTTAATACTAGATGCCGTCCGACCTTGACATGTACCTCGGTAAGAACTTTGCTTAAGATTCACTGGGTTTTCCAATAGACCTGCAAACGTGGACCTTACTAACTTCCATTGAAAGGTGGCTCTAGAATTTCAACAACTATGATTGAATTGGCATTCTATCAATTACCATGCCTGGATTGAAAGGATCACTCAAACCTTGTGATTATTACCAGAATATTCCATTGGCGGTAAGTACCAGAAAACTCATACACATATTATATTACGCCGTGTGTAGGCTGACATCAGAAGCACGTAACCGATAAGTCTTCTTTGATACGCTAAGTCTTAGCATTTCTCTCGCCTCTGTTCTCGCGCGTTCTCGTCTTACCAGAAGCGGGGTTCAATATCTACCTGAGATGTAAGCGTTCTTACTGATAGCCAGGCCGCAATAAGCGTTGAGGAAACGGATAATAACCCCAATGCTTATCTCTGCTAACTGTGTTAGGTTATCAAAAAAGGGTTTACCTAGTGTGCGCTGTCTGGCCCTGCCTTCTACTATCAGCCAGTGCTCAAATATTCTGCCCGTAAGGCTCCCAACGGTACGTTCATCGCCTCAGCAAGGGAACTATCAAGGGCAGATACCCGCCTTGCTAGTTCATCAGCTCGCTTATTACGCTTAATATTGCTGATCCTGAACGGAAGACCAAGCGAGGCTGAGAAGAGGAACCTCTTTGTAATGTTCTACTAGCTTGGAAGTTGTAGTGGCTGATATGAGGATGGTTATGTCAATGAGGATGGTTATGGTGTCTAGAGGTGTAGATGATTGCTTGAATAGGCGACAAGCCTCAGTTTTATTGTTGTATGCTTTCTTTAACGCAGACTAGCGATCCATAGAAAAGTGTAGGATGCACCACAGCGGTGTTAATCCATATGACCATCTTCGGGCAAAGTCCCCACTTCTTATCGAAGGACCTACTGCAAGCATAGAAAACCACACAGGCTTTCTTAACCCGCTGCTCAATGTTGAGCTTCCAGCTTAGTTTTGGATCAAGTACTTGGCACTGGACGATAGGGAGAGTAATTGGTTGTTTAGCCGTGGAGACGTGAAGGTCGGTATTTTGGTATTAGTGGTAAAGAACATCAGTTCAGTTTTGCTTGGATTGACGCTAAGTCCACATCCAGTGGCCCATTTGCTAATCTTGTCCAAGGTACCTTCCATAATCTCACTGATTACCGAAGGAAACATCTCAGATACCAGTATTACCACATCATCCGCATACGCGACAACCTTGACTCCAGCTCTGTCAAGTCTACACAGGATTTTGTCGATAAATATAAAACAAAGAAGAGGTGATATGACCCCACCCTGAGGAGTTCCACTAACGACAGATATGGTGGAACTGCTGTTATCGAGGATGGATTGAATGATCCTAGTTTGTAGCATAGTCAGTAACCACTTGCTAGTAAACTCTTCCACCTCCTGAATCGATTCCGTACTGACGTTATTAAAAGCGCCTTCAATATCTAAGAAGGTAGCTAGGGTAACGATCTTTGGTACCGTGGGAGCATTTTTTTTTTTACATAAGTATCTATAAGACCTCTCAACTATCTAATTAGATGTGTGACAAAATTCAACTATAAAAAAGTACCGCAAATGCCCTAACACAACACAAAAGTACTGGTATAGGAACATAGACAAAGATTCTCAAGCCCTATACCGTTAAATGTTTCGACACACACATGTCTTTAACGTTAAAAACCGTTTAAAACACAATTTCGTAAGAGTGCTGAAACTAATCAATATTACAGCCCCTAGAGCGTTTTTATTTGACCATGAGTAGTAGCTCAAATCTGTTATTACTCGGTAAGTACCTTGAATGTTGCTCGTTAAAGGTGCCTTTAAGGTACTTATATTCGCCAATTACAACTTAATTAAAACGTCATACACACTCCGCCAAACGAGTAAAAGTTCACAATCCCATGCTACTTGCCTTCCAACCTCTGGTTCATTGTTATAATAACTCCATCACGTTGAACTGCATGAGTAAACGTCGTATCTGTACCCAACCGAATATCATTAAATTTTTTGGGGTCGCCTATACCATGCCGTTACATTTTTGCATTTTAACTTTTAAAAAATTCTAAAAGCAGGATATACAGAGGCAGAGCTGTAGATACAAATTCTACTCTGAACTCCCTGCCAGTATTTAAAATGCACAAAGCATAGCGTGACACGCAAAGTCCTCTTCTCTTCATTTTTGCATACACAGGGGCTGAGCAACGCCAAATGACAAAAGAGAGATTGTACCATGGAGAGATACTTTATGCACAGTCGGGTTCATATGCAAACACCTGATTGCATTTTAAAATAAAAAAAAAATTCGTTAGTTTTTGCATTTTTTGTTAGAGAGTATCTAGTAGATAGAAAGTCCCCCTATGCACTTGGCGCTGTCAATTTCCATGTCGTCACCCCGGCTTGGGTGCATGCATGCACATTCACTCATCCATGTAAATAACAAAAAAGTATCTACAAATAAAGTCAAAACTTTACTGAGTCATTTTCGAGAGTCCGACACGACTGACAGACACACACAAGCAGTCGTAAAGTAAAATATTGTATCTAGAACCACATCGCTGACTGGGGAAACTTTTTTCGCTGCTGGGTACCTCTCAATTGAACTGTTTAGTACACTACTGCAACGTCATAGTGACAATGACGACACTTTTCCAAGTGAACGCGCCATTCTAAGATACTTTTTCTTGTGACGAACAGCACAGTACAGGTTCTAAGTGCTGTGACTAATGTGACTTACTAATAAAGTGGATGATGACCCTCACCCATACCCATACCCGTGATCCATGTGGAAACTGTAACATGAAGACTTATGTCAATCATTGTTGATGATGGTTTTGATTTTCACAGGTGGTTTCGTAATTACATCGGAATGACTGTTAGGATTTCCATTCTCTTAAAGAGTGGTAGGTCAGATATAGTGGGCGATTCTAGAGAAATATGACTTACATCGATTGGAGTGACGAAGCGATTTCGATGTATCTGTACTGACAAATTAGATGACAGCAGGTGGAGTGTCACAAAGAAACGATTTGTAAGATGATTAAGTTGACTCACAAGGCATTCTAACTGCGTGGGAATATTTCAACAGCCGATAGATATGTGACAGATACTTATGTCAAAACGGACAAGTTGTTCATCAAAAGGCTTAACAAAAGAAAAGTCTGGTTAAGACGTTCATGGAACCATGTGTTAACATAGGAGTACCTGAAACTTTACAGATGTTAGAAGTGGACTTCCCAAACTGATACGACTAAGGATTCATCGCCAAACCTGGTAGGAAAAATCTTGCTCATTGAATCTCATTAAGTTGTGAAAGTGTGTGTCGACAAAGATATTTTAAAGCAAGTTTCTCGTGCGTATCTAGCAGCACTAATCTTGAATGTTTTCACTTAAAGCGTCTCGTTTATTTCCACAACTTGTACCAGTTACTAGTTTCGTGTTTACTTCTAGAAACATGTAACATAGCAGTATGGCCATTGTCGCACAAGAGGAACATCCGCTGAGCTAATGAGAAATATAATTTGAAAGTATAAAGTCAGCAATAGCTAAAGATGAGCCTGGACCCTCCAGTCTGCTCAATTATTAACTATTTGCATTTAACTACCAACTAAGGTATACCTAGGTCCCTGTCCACTTGCGCGCAATTTTTTTTTGGAAACACTCCACTGGAGCACTCAGATGCAACTGGTCCATTGTACTACCAGGAAGCAAACTCTATTTGACTCATTTTGTGGGGCAAAAGCAGGACGATCACAAAAGAAGTCTTCAACAGCACCGTTGATCTGTCCAAAATCACCGCAGATAGTAGTGTCACTTAAACCCAGCACACTGAGGTACGTAGCAAAATCATAGTGGCCAGTCAGACGCAATAGGATGTCTGCGAATTTCTAACAGAAATTTGAAAGTTCGTTAGATACACAATCGTCAATGGAAGTTCTGACAGAGGACGCTGAGACTCAACGTAAGTCTAGATTTTGAGAAATCACCTATGGGCTTTGTCTGGCAATCTCAATATGGACCCAAACAAGAAAGAAAGAGTGCAATATTGGAATCGAATTCAGAGAGCTCTTGCATTCTCAAACTATTTCTGAAATGGTTATAGGGTTTGAATAAGGCGTTGAAGTCAGGCTATCGCTATCGGATACTTCGACCATTTCACACATTTTTTTACAATGCAGATCCCGTCGATTATTATAGCATGAGTCTCCGCTTGGAATGGAGGACAGATGCATGTTTGCCTAGCGAGTGCAGAAACCTTAAGCCTTACCATACCCTTAGGGTGAGGATTTCTGCTGCGAAAAAAGTGGATTCGTTAGTGTCTAACACTTCTCACTAGATCAATGTTGTTGTATGTAGTCTCTTCTTATTTATTTTTTTTTTTTCGGGATAGGAAACACTCGACTGGAGCACTCAGACTCAACTGGTCCATTGTACTACCAGAGAACAAAGAAACACTTCAGTGATGAGGAGCTTACAGGACCAGTACTCACCACATGAGCACCGAGGATCTGCCACCTGATACGAGCCAAGACCGGACCCTCGCAGAGATAATGTTCCGCGAGCACACGTTTAGTCAACCTGCATCCTGGAAAGTCATGCCGCACACAATTGTGTTCATGAGAAACCCAATCGTCAATGGAAGTTGTAACCGAGGACGCAGGAGAGAGAGAGAGAAGAGAATTTAGCCTTGCGACCGGGTTCAAAAAGTTTTTGGTTCCACGAACTACTTTGGAAGTGGTTAAAGGATTAAGCAAGGCCTTAAGCACAGCCTGACTGTCACAACAGACACAAATGCTACGGCCCTTCCACCTGTTTTTCACAACATAGTTCATGGCCATTAGGATTGCATAAGTTTCCGCTTGGAAAACAGAAGCATATTTGCCTAACGAGAAATTAAATCTAATGTTGTCGACTTCCACGAAGACACCAGCACCAGGCCCTTGACTGGTTTTGGAACCGTTCGTGAAAATACGACTGATTCCATTCCTGGCTCAGACTCTAGCCAAAGCCAGTCCTGAAGATAAGGAATTTGCGCATCAGCTGAAGTTCTGGTGTCATTGTGTCAGACGGCATATCCATAAGACAGGAGTCGTAAGATAAGTGTCGCGCAAGTTCATCAAAGTTCCAGTGTGGAGTATACCAATAACCGCCCCACCTAAGACGATGGATGACTTTGATAGTGCAACCCATGATATAAGTATCAAGGGGAGGTAAGTTCAGCAAAGCATCTAGAGCAGAGCCAGGCGTACTCGGAAAAGCTCCCGTGCAGTCGAGACAAGCCATTCTTTGGAGTTTGACACACAAGGCAGCCACTTATTTACGCGAGAGCCATTTATTTGGTGGAACCAAACAACCGACGCATAGGCGAGGGAGGAATGTTCTTATCATAGCCGTGTACATCCAGAGAACCTTATTCGGTGACCAACCCCAAGTCTTGCCAACCCTTACACTGCCAGAAGACTGAGAGTGCCTTGGATGTTTTCGACTCGATGAGTTTAGACCAATGAAGTTTCTTATCTAAAATCACTCCCAGATATTTGGCTTCATTGGAAATGTGGATAGTGACGCCTTTTAGCACTGGCTGAGTCAGACCGGTCAGAATCTTTCTTCTCGTAAAGAGAACAACCTCAGTTTTAAGATTCACCGCAAGCCCACTCCTAGTGAACCATTCATCGATCACGTCCAGTGCCGCCTGCGCGTTAGCACAGACCATCGCCAAGCATGGCCCGACAGAAAATACAACAAAATCATCCGCATATGCATATGCATGAGCGTAGACGTAAGAACTATTTAAAGTGTTCAACAGAGAGTTGACCACCTTGCACCATAACAATGAAGACAGAACGCCACCTTGCGAACAACCCCTGTTTATCATAATATGTCATAAAATATCGCCCACAATCCGCATCCATAATCAAAGTTCTGTTTATTAGCATTGCTTTGATCCACAACACCAATGTTTCATCAAATGTTGTCGGGCCGAGTCGCACATGAAGTCAAAAGTCGCATTGCCAAAAGCACCCTCAATGTCGATGAAGATACTCATCGCGTATTCTTTCCTATCAATCGCACATTCAGTTCTGGCCACTAGATTTTGAAGTGCGGTCTCGCAGGGTTTCCCACGCTGATAAGCATGCTGCATCTCTGATAGTGAATGCAGCTTCAAAGCAACTTTGTGCACTTGAAACGCTACCAGTCCCTTCATACTTTTCAGTAAGAAGGAGGTCGAACTTATAGGTCTGAAACTCTTGGGGAGCGAATAGTCTACCTTCTTAATTTTCGGTATGAAAGCTACTCTGAGTCTACGACTACCACACTACTCTGACGGTAGTGACCTTCGAGGTTCCTTCGCGGGTGCGCAACACCAGAGTGCGCGAGGCGCTCAATGTTGAGCATCTACTTCTCCGAACGGAACGATCTATGCTTCGATGGTTTGGTCACGTTGGGTTTTAGAGTTGGCTTCTCTCCCAAGCAAATCAAAGATGACTTTAAGAAGTTTATTTCTCAAAATAACTAAGGCATCCTCATCTTTTCAGAAAGTGCATGCCTCTGTGCCATATCACAGGATCCGAATGATTAGAGCCTTGTACAGAGTTACCTTAGTGGTACAAGAGAGAACTTCGCTACACAATTGCTTTCTTAGATCAAAGAAACAGAGATTGGCAAGTACGATTCTTTGCTGGATTTTCGCGCTAGTGTCGTAACTGAAGTGTGTAGTCTAGCGTAGACGGTTTAAGTGATGTCATTATCACAAAGTCGTAGCTGTCCAACGCGACGTTCTGTATAAATCTATTCATAGCATTTGCCTAAGCTAAGGTCCTGAGTAACCTGGGTGAGACTGTGATTGATATCACTGCGAATCATCTCCCTGTTCTTCTCACTGAGCAGGAAATAGTTATGATTGCTCTGAAATATAGTTGCTCGGATTCTCACTGTCATTTAAGGTTTCGCACACCGCAAATGACTACAAAAGACACAAACACTGCTAGGGCATACATATATAGGTAGTCGTAACTGTTCCTGGTAGGTATTGTGATTTCGATTGTGATTGGTCTATATTACAGGAACTCAATTCAGAGAGATTTTTCTATTGCTCAGGTGAGGTACATACCAAATAATAATGCTGTCATCTCATTCTTTCGTTTTTTACACACAATGCATGCTGTCATCTTAGGAGTGATTAAGTCCACTGCTAGCCTTAACTGTTCTTTTCTCTAATTGCTTTAGCCGATCACAGTTCACTGAAAAACGCTATTTAGTACATCGGGTTGCTTTGAAAGTCAAAAACTAACTCGACTAACATCAACAGATACAAATATATCTCTTCAGTCGTAGTGTTCTATACCAATGAAACTGTCAGCGACTCCTCTAGACTTGAGAGCGAATCGCTGTGCGCAGGAGGAACTTCAACTAATCTCAATCTTAGCAATAATTCTAAGAAACTACAGAAGCTATAGCCAAAGAAAGAGCGAAACAAATTATTCAAAGACGGGACTCAGTAGATTTGGTAAGACGATATCGATACATATGCTCAGGTGGACTATCCATCCTTCTTGATCCTCCGCCATTGACTCCAACTCATCAGGAGGAATCCCTAGACGGCTCCAGGAGAGTTGTCGGACTTGGTCCAACCATCTATTTCCAGGCCTACCGCGGGGTCGGCTACCTGATGGCACGACCACCATGGCACGTCTTGGAAGCCGGTCTGTGCGCAAACGCACTACGTGACCAAACCATTGATCATAGATCGTTCCGTTCGGAGAAGTAGCTGCTCAATATTGAGCGCCTCGCGTACTCTGGTACGCCACCTTGGAGTACGCGTGTTGGAGTCGCCATTTTTGAAAGATATTTACAACATAGACACTCAAGGCAGCATGTCGAAGAAAAGTAAGAATCAGTTGCATAAAAAAAAACCTTCCTATTTCGAAAAAATCACTTAAGTGATTCATGCACCTGTATCCGTTTAGAGTGTCGATAAATCGTTTCATGACTTAAATGGTTGCGGAATGCATAAGTACCTACGTTATTCGAGTCTAACAACTCGTCGGTGAAAGTGCCCTTTCATCCATACATTGCATCCATCCCAATCAAATTTCTTCCGCCCCTATGCAACGGATTTCCACTGTAACTGGTCCTTCTAACAAGTCTCGTAAAACGAGTCGATTAATCCCAATTAAAGCCAAACTAGAATCAGGGAAAGGCTACCCAAATGAAATCCAATTAACAACCATCCATAGACCGCTACAACACGTTGTTGTACGAAAAAAAAAAAAAAAAACCCGCCACCGCCAGACTTAATTTCATAAAATTTCACCTCGTTACCGACAAATCTAAAACAACTTTTGCCACAACTCCACACATAAGACGACTCTTGCATCGTGATTTTCCTTTTTGCGCATCAGACAGCACATTTATGGACAACACACATTCAGCAACGCAGAAACAATTCAATTTATCTAATTAAACCCGAAAGCAGAACGGACCATTAAAACCGATCCTACGAAGCATTTTGATTAGCTACGCAAAACCACATTAATGGGCTATCAATTACCGCAGCACATAAGTTGAAAGAGATTGGACCTTAGCCACCACCAGTCGGGACAGCCTCCAACCGAACGAGGCGACATCAACAATTGTACACAAAGGCATCCTCCACTCCACACTCACCCAGAAAACCAGTAAAAATGGAAAGTACTCATAAATTGTTGCCAATAGCCTATTGCCATGCCAGCCTCTCCTGCTGGTTGCCTGACCAAAAAACCAGATCGCAACGCATAGAGTGAAAGAGGCTGTAGCCTCTGCAGTATGTGTATCTAAAAAGTCGTTGGAAAGTTTGCAGGCAAAACCTCCTACGTTAGAGG
Organism: Brachypalpus laphriformis; assembly: GCA_945910035.1. NCBI lineage: Eukaryota > Metazoa > Arthropoda > Insecta > Diptera > Syrphidae > Brachypalpus > Brachypalpus laphriformis. The sequence continues at coordinate 147,442,634 of OX246755.1, forward strand.
CTATCATGTGGAATCCGCATACAAAAAATAAAAGAACGAAGGCAGCAAAAAAAATGAACCGTAACCCACATCGAGAGGACGACAAGCGACGGTCCTGCACCGGAAATTTACGATCTCCATTCGAGTTTTAATGAAATCTACACACTATGCGCCGGCCTACCGATAGCAGTTTGAATGATTCTAGGATTCCCTACACCGGCCACAGGAAGTACCAGCACACTTGTATTATTTCGCCTCGACCTCTACTCCCGAATGAGTGTCTATACATAGTTTGTTGAACTCATTTTGCATGCTGATTTCATTTGAGGATGAGGCGACCTCAGATGAATCACCTCCTAATTGGATTTCTTTGATTAACCACTTGTAGATACATTATGAAATAAATGTGTATCTAATGAATCCGCGTTAGTAAAACTCTTGTTATTTTCAATTAACTCGATGCAGATACATGCTAGGGATCTGCATTCGCAGTTACAAAGTGCAAAGAAGACCCCATACACATGGAGATACAAATCACAGATGGATAGTCAAATTATACTACTTTCGGTGTGCAATGTGCACACCCCCGTGTCTCTCTCTCTCTCTCTCTCTCTCTCTTTGTCTGATCTTCCACATGGAATGACTAAATGAATAACGATTATTTGATTCCATAATTTATGGGCAATTTGGTGAGGAATATGTTCATCGTGTATCTGAAGTGTGCATACGTCTAATTGAATATGGTCACAGACGGTTTTGCCGGCTTAGCATAGACTGGGATATGAGAGAGAGGCATGGGCTAGATGCTGATGAACGCGACTGAATGACTAAAGTGGCTCTATGTACATACTCGTAGCTAGTGATTAATGCGATGTACATTGTAGTTTTGTTAATCAAGGTTTTTTTTCTCCTTTGTCCGAGTTGTGGATGTGATGAGGAGTTATTGTGTAGAAAGTTGAATAGTTTAGCATGGAGTGAAGGCGATGTGTCTAATGAAGCTGTCAGGGGGATGGCTGGTTTCTTTTTATGAAAGGCAGGCCTACTTTATGGTTTCGGTAACGCGTGCAGATACACGCGGTGTAGAAGGCAAAATTGAATAATGAAGTATGTACCCTGAAGAAAGCTATACAAGTGCTTGTACATTTCTAACCCACTAGCCTGATATCCACAGTTTAAATACTCAAAAGTAATTTACCGAAAATTATGGATTCAAACCTGCTCATCCTAAGTTCCTTAAGGTTACCATCGTCACCGTTCACCAGGTGGCATCGTCAGCAAACAACTGACTATCTTCTTCTTCCTTTTATCAGCGAGGTTATGATTCGAAAATAAGGGCTCATAACCCTCCCACTTCACCGCATTTCTACTGATCCGCCTGTAAGGTTCGCCTGAACAAACAAACAACTGACTATCACCTCAGCAATTAGACTGGAATAGAAGGGAGGGAGGATCCCAAGGTCTTCAAAAATAAAAGGCTTCGCCGACGACGTAGCAATCGTTTTAGTGACCAAACTCATTGGTTGCTAGTATACACGGGCCTACCACTAGCAGAGGAACAGAAAGAAGTAGTAGTCATACCCAGCAGGCGAGTCATCAAGACTATAAGAGTAACCGTGGGCGATCACGTGATAGTTTGCAAACTAGAGCTAAAGTACATTGACATTACTACAGATGCAAGGGTAACTTTTAAGCAGCTGTGAAATATACAGCTGAGAAGGCAGAAAAGGCAACGGCTGCCCTGGCAAATATCATGCCAAATATAGGCGGACCAAAGCACAAGAGTAGACTACTCTTAGCAAGATGTAGTCTACCAAGGTGCAAAGATCTGCATGCATTTGCATCAGTGGTGCACTGAGAACTACTCTCTCCGCGGCACTGAACATTTTGTTCAACCTGCTACCTTTATATATTTACGGCAAACAGATGGCTGCCTGTGTGGCCATCCATCTAAAAGCCTCCTCTCAGTTGTCTAGCTATCGCTTTGGTCACTCCTCGATCCTTGATCTTCTCAACTTCAAACACGAAAACACGGACTACACCCCGCGAATACTGAGATTTGACCGCAACTTCCGTACGAGCATCCCTAATCGGGATGAATGGAGCACTTCCCCTCCTGTCGATGGTAGTTCGGTTAACTTCTTTACAGATGGCTCTAAGACGGAGGGTGGGGTGGGTTGTGGTGTTTTCTCCGAAAAGCTCAATATGAGAATCTCTTTCCGCCTCACTGATCATTGTAGCGTTTTCCAGGGGAAAATCATGGCGATTAAGGAAGCCCTGCCGTGACTAAAGTGTAATGTACTATCTGTCAGGGATATAACCATTTTCACTGAGCGGCAATCAAGTCCCTGGAATCGTTTTCCTTCACTTCAACGGCCGCCTTAAACGGTCGTTTATCTCTCATAGAGATGACGCAGCAGTTCAACATTTACCTATGCTGGGTGCCGGGCCACAGGGACATTCCAGGAAACTGCAGGGCTGACGACCTCACCAGACAGGGTACCACTCTAAGGATTCTGCCTGACAGGCAAGACCTGGGTATGCCCCTCGCTACTTGTAAGTATCTACTAAAGCTGAACGCTATTAGCACGACCACCCTCAGATGGATAAACGGCTCAACGTGTCACATTTCGAGACAGATCTGGCCTAAGCTGGATCAAAAACGTAGTGCCGATCTGGTCAAGTTAAAGCGTACACAAATCAGCTGCGTTGTCGGTGTTCTCACTGGACACTGTCTTATAGGTCAACAGGCCAAAAGACTTGGTCTCTTCTCAAATGACTTCTGCAGAAGCTGTAGGGACGAGGAAGAGGAGGAAACCATCTTTCACCTCCTATGCACTTGTCCAGCCCTGTCGCATAAAAGAATGCTCTCTAGGATCCCCCTTCCTTGACGACCTCGGCGAACTGGCGTCCTTAGACATCATGAGCTTCCATCACTTTATCAAAAGCTCCGGTTGGTTTTGTTAGTCCCTGAGTGGCCTAGTGGTTGATCCATGGTATCAAAAAGGACCTCCACTCGTCTAAGTGTGTCTGCACTCTCGTGTGGACAGCTAACCTAACCTAACCTAACCTAACCTAGCAAAAGTTGCGGCATCGGTAATGCTCTACGGCTGCCAAATATCGGCTGGTGCCATGAAGACGAAGTCATACAGAAGGAATACGCATAAAGTTACAGAATCAACACGTTGAGAGTACGCAACACTTTCCGAACAACCTCTTACGATGCGGCATGTGTAGTGGCTGGCATGGTACCAATAGACCTACTAACTAAAGAAAACCAATGGAAATACCGTGCCAGAAGGATACTGGCACCAACTGCGACGAGTCAAGGTGTCACAGAGGCACCACCAAGGATGAATGAATAGCAGGAGGAATGGGATCAGACTGATAAAGGCAGAGATTGATCGCCAATATAAACTCTTGGATCAATAGGAAGCATGGGGAGCTATATTTCTATCTGACCCCAATGCATACTGGCCATGGTTGCTTCAGAGCCAACCTCCACAGGCTTGGAATAGACGATAACCCCTATTGCCCAACGTACATGGAAGCAGTTGAGGTTGTGGAGCACCCATGTTCCATTGTCCACGGTACTGTGAAGAACAACACCTTCTGGTGAATAAACTGGGTGAGGACCTTACTCCAGACAACATCACCTGACCAATGATGAGCAGGGAATATGCCTGGGAAGCAGTTAGGGACAATGTAGCAGTCATTATGAAGGAGCAGCGAAGACAGGAGCGACAATGAAACACAGCGCAGGAGGCTGCCAACACGAATGAACGGAGTACCTAAAGCCAAAATCTCCCCTCGCGAGGAAATGCTTGACGGCAGTGCCGCGAGAGCCAGAGGTAGAAGTAGAGGTGGGTTTAGTGTATGGAAATCCCACACTGTCACTGTTTTGTGTTTAAAAGATTCCCAGGTTCCGATGCAAAAAAACAAAAAAGGAGCGAAGAAGGTACTGGACGTGCAAGCATCCTGTCGATGTATAGGTATCTCAATACCGGACAAAAAAATGAAGTCATGCATAACGAATCGCTGTGAAATTTCACGGATGAAAGCAAAACCAAATGCGGAGTCTAATTTTCCAAATCACTGCAACATTTTTCAAAGCCGATGTCATCACTGTTCGCCAAGTCTCTGACTGGTTGGCGGTCAAATATCGGCATGTACACTGACAATCAGGCAGCCATAAAATCCCTTGCATCCAGCGCCATAAGATGCAAGGCTGTCGTTCATACCAATGCTTTGCTACTCTGATCATCTGTCGATCAGAAAATATCGAGCGCACTTCGGAAGCACAGAAGAGGAACAAATGTCCATTACCGGACTCTGTACTATGCTCATATGTTAGGTGTTCTCTGGAATGAGTTCTACAGAAGCTGAAGATACGAAGAGGAGGAAGAAGCCATCGATTATTATTTATGGCACTCGCCAACCTTGGTAAGGCTACACTAGGAGAATAGCTTTTCAACGATATCAGCAATGACTAGACGTAAGTCAGCACTTTTGTCGTAAGAAGCAAATGGTTCCGGGAGTAATTCCAGCCGCTAATCCAACGATACCTCATCGAGACCCACTCCAAGCCAACCAACCAATCCGAGGTGGATATATTCTCACTGTTACTAAAGAGCAACTCTATTTCGGCTGCAAAAAAGATTGAAATTCTCGTAGCTGTTGAAAGGCTACAAGAAAATCCTTTTGCTGGATACTACGGCGTAAAGCTTGGCCAAATGCTTATGCCAAGAACTCATTCTGTCCAGTGGAACCTTTTGCATCAACTGAGGTAGCGAAGTAAATCCTGTACATACGCATCTAAAAAGATTCTATGTGCTTGGAGTATAGAGTGTAGATACAAATTTCAAGAATCTAAGCATGGTTAACCCAGCGCTATACCTTTCTGGAAGCCCTAACAAGATGTTGTTTAGATGTACTGCTTGATCCCAAGCACTCGGATATAAGTGCCAGACAACGGGTCAGGAACCAATAGGCACAACTATTCAATGGCAAATGTGACAATTGATTGACCACACATTCCAGAAAGGCGATAGTTTCACAGCTAATCACGCGATGCAATGGAACTACTTAGCCCTGGACGGCAGAGGGCCTGAAGAAGTACGTGGCGCAGAATAATCGCGATGAAATCACGACAATTGGGGAAGAGTTGGAAAGAGCTGAAACTTATTGTCAGAACCTTAGACGATGCCGCGTAGGCGTCAGAGGCCCAAAGATCCACAAAGAAATGCAGGACATAGGTAAGTAAGCTAGTGCACGGTTTAAATTTCCACAGCAGTCTAGAAAATACCAACATGAAGCCTGGATGGCACTGCCAATTTTGCAGAGGATTGATTGGCCGGAACTCCGGCTTAACTCATACACCATACTATTAGGGCGATGCAATTCTGTGACGCAGACCTGATTCCCATCCCTAGCCATGCAGGGGAGGTATTCAGGGTAAAGAAAGAGCTGATGCTTTTACAGAGAAATGTTCAGCAAGAGCTCATTGGTTCGTAAACGTGGAATGACTAAACTTCTACGTCTCCAGCACTGCGGACTGGTACGGACGTGACTTGACAACTTTAGTAGATCCTGTCACTGGCCTTAGTCCATTAATTTCAAAACCATTGGTATAAGAGGCTCCGGTCTATGTGAATGCTGTCTTGAGGCGGATTAAATGGGTTTACATCTTACGCCGAGCTGATCGGGCCCAACCTTACCAGTCTCCTTTGCTTTACTAAAGCAACTGAGCGGTTTAGAGCTCTCGACTCGGTGCGCAATCGTTGATCAACAGCAAATGGGGCTTGTTGGAGTATAATGAACCATCAGGTCTAGACGTCGTCGGATGCCCCCCTGGCAAATTAAAATAATAAGACCTTCTTGATGGGCAGAAGACAGCAACTCTCAACACTTTAGCATCTTCTACTTAAAGTTCCTAAACCAACCTTGTTCAACTACGGAAGACAGGTATGGAGACGTATGACAGTTTAACTGATATGACAGAGTGGAAGCAGATGTTTTCTCAAAAGAGATGCAGAGTGGCTTACATAAAGTAACTCATTGGGTGCGTATGCTATAGCGCCGCTTTGCCGAGACCACATCATTTTAAGGCCGTGCTCTTCCATTTCGATCTCCAGAAAGTTATCGAACATCTCTCTATGGCGCAGGATTGAAACTATGATAACATTGCGTGTCGTGTATCATGTGCGGTTCTCAATTCCCCAATAGTCAAGCGCAAATTTTTTCGTTAAGGCTTAGGATGGCCTGGACATACTGAACCGACGTTCTTGAGGTATGTATATCACTCCATAATTATTTACAAGCTGCTGTAGTTCTCATCTGTTAAAAAGCCGATTCACATTCAAGTGCACTCTGTAGATATTCAGGTCACTGCAGCGGGCAGATAAGACGACCAAGCAAACCATGAAATACAATGGTTTGTGTCCACAAGAAACTATCTAAGGTTATCCACTGAGCTACAGTGAAACGCATTAGTATAAGAGCAGGTTTGGTTCCACCCAAAGACACCACACTAACCCTTTATTGCACCGGCACACCCAATCGGATCGAGGATCACTTTAAAAGCATTGGAAATGTGGCTGTAACAGCTAGGGTTGCAAATACCTTCTCAAATCGTCTTGTTTTCGAAATTTTGCAGGAAGAAACCCTGACCACAAAAGTTGTTATTCTGTTGTCAGATCACAATGTGTATGAGGAAAGTTGTCGGACATTTGTAGGGTCATATCCCTCAAGTGTTCGTCGAGAAATTAGTTCAACATCCAAGTGATCCTTCTCCTGGATACAAATTAGAAACACCGACAGATTAATATCATTCCTAACAGTCAATGTGCAGTAAAAACCCACCTTCTGTTCGCCATCAATCCTGCATTATACTCGTATCTCGTATAATTTACGGCTTCGGTCATAACTTCTAATTTTAAAATCCCTCCTTGTTTATTCTTCTTCTCGTCACTCTACCTGCTGAGAAGCCGAGAACGCCTTTTTGTGTTCCTAATCATTCTAATTGCACTAAATTGCCACCTTCCGCTTCCACTTCTCACCGACAACATACCATATACCCGGGCAGTATTTAGTGTGGAATACCAAATTCCCCTATTTATAGTTGCACCAGTATACGCATCATCTGCATCTGATCCAATTGCTAATGCTCGTGTTGCTCCTGTGATACCGGTTTCAATTAAAATCACACAAGAAACCTCCTCCCTTGAGCCATTTGGTGGCTGATCATGCGATCATGAATGAACGCGGGAAGTATGGATATCTTCCCAGAGAGGATCAAATGAAATGCCTCTTTGGCTTTGTTATTTCACTGTTTTCGTCTGATTTATCACATTCCTCGTGTATCTGTACCTCCCTTGTCGACCGTATGTTTCGTGTATCGTATCAATGCAGTAGGGCACACGTCTTTTCTGTTCGGATTTGTATTCCTTTTGTTGTTGCTCGTTTTCCTTCTTCAGAAAATCTCAAGTGCAGATACATGCGAGACGTGCAATGCGTGGTACAAAAGATACGAGAACAGTCTATCAAAATATTTTCATTTCGAAGTGCTACTGCGGGATTTAATCGAGAATATGTGCTTACAATGCAATTTGATGTTCAATCAGGACGGGACTATAGGGATGGATGGATGCATTGAATTTCAAACAGAGTCCCATTGCTAATGGGAGAAATTATGGCCAATTGAATGAGTAGTATATCCGATCAACTGGAATGTGTTGGATTTCTGATTTATTCTCGGGAATTTATAGCTTCGCTCCAGATGGTCAATATTAGGCATGTCTGCTTGCTAATGGAAATCATATTTTTGACGTCTGGAAGAGATTCTTCACTTCAGGGGCACTTTAGATACAACTTTTACGCTTGCAGATACATTCTTTTTTAATGAATGTGTATCTGTCTGCTATGTAATTAAACTCACCACAAAGTGGTAATCAAAATGCAGTTCAAAAGTGCTACAATTATGACTATGGACTACTTTCGAAGTCGGAAAAGGCTTTGTGTTCCAAGGCGACTCAACCAAATTGCGTTGGAGCGAACGCAGCTGAATTGGATTTAATTAGACGACAATAGACCACAAGCGGAGCAAAATGGATAAAGCCTTTGCATCGACTGAGACTATAATTTTCGTCATATTGACGTTGGCGGTAGAAGCAATTGGCGCATTATGCTCCCATACACATGCTGCACTATTACGTTGCATCAACAGCAGCAGCAGCAGATAGGTATCCGGACACAATGGAAGAGTTGCGAAATGAGATTTCAACTCGATGAGATTCCGTTTCGTGAATTGAAGAGGAAACTACCCGTCGTTGTCGTAGTTGTATCTGGTGGATGTGCTTTTCATATGAATGAGAGGAAACCGAAAGCAAGGAAGCGGAAAATAATTGCATTATACTGAGTGTAGTGGTAGTTTTCACCTTTCCACACAACAATATTGTGGAAGCAGCAGGTGGAAGCAGAGCTAGGAAATAGAGTCATTGAAACTACTTGAGGTTAAGCGAACTGTCGGCGACGGTACAACGTGCTGCTGTGAAAGTCAAAGGTTAAGCTCTGGAAAATTGGAATATAATATTATATAAATGTGTTTGGGTTTTCTCGTTAAGGCTGAGATTGTTTTTTATGAGATACACTGTTAATGGGGAAAGCTAAAAAGCGTTTTCTGTTTGTGATTTTTAATTTGGTAGCTGATTGGATAAGGAGGTTGTGGTTAACATGGCAAGTATCTGCAGCAAACAAAACCGTACTAGACTACCTAACATTCATATGTATGTAGATGCAAGCGTAATAATCGATCGTGAAAGGCAGTATTAGTTTTGCTGAGACAATTCGCATACTCGATTTAAGAAAATTGGTTCAGTGATTGATGCAACTCTTTATATTCATTTACGTAGCGTAAGATCAGCCGAGTGCTGTGGGTAATTGTCCTGAATGAAGTATTTAAGCTCAGAAACAGCGGCGTCAAAGCCATAGCTTATGCGGACGACTCCCAACCCTGAGCGAGCAAATTAAAGGGGCGCTAATAACCATTGACTCTTGGACGAAAAGATGCGGTCAATCCCCAGAAAACGGAGTTAGTACTATTCACTAGCAAAAAGATAATTCCACAACACCTTCTCTAAGGAGCATCCACCTAAGTATCTTAAGCAGTAGGAGATACCTCGGCTTGGTGCTAGGAAACTGAACTGGAGACTGAACATTAACGATAGAGTCAAAAAAAAATGCGATAGCTTTCTACTCGTGTAACAAAATATTCGGAAAAACTTGGGGACCGAAACACAAAATGATCCTATGAATGTATTCGGATATAGTAAGACCCGCACTAACTAATGGCAGCCTTGTATGGTGGCAAGCCATCAGCAGAATTAACAATCTGACTACCATCAAAAAGTACAAAGACTAGCGTGCATTGGCACAACCAGTGCAATGACAACGACACCTACCGTAGGACTCGAGGGCATTCTCAACCTGCTTCCGCTACACATCATTCTACAAGCATCGGCGGCTATTAGTGGCATAAGATTAAGCTAAACAGAAGCAATGCAATCAGTTTGAACACCAAGCTAAGACTGTTCCACGACTGTGACCGCTACTACAAACGTTCGTTAATAGGTGCCTGCGCAATATCTTAAGGATTTTCTGGCCCAATCGTATCTTTAACGAACACCTTTACGAGAGAACGGGTCAGGAACCAATAGGCACAACCATCCAAGGACGGAAGTGGCAGTGGATTAGTCACACGTTGTAAAAGGGTGACAGTTCCATAGCGAACCATGCTATGCAATGGAACCCTTTAATTCAGGATAACAGAAGACCTGGCGGTCGAGGAGACACCACAGTTGGGGAAAGTTGGGGAGAGCTGAGACACATGGCCAGAAACCGTACACGATGGCGCGTAGGCATAGTAGAGGCCCTAAGACCCACAAGGGCATACAAGACATAAGTAAGTAAGTAAGTAAGATAGCTGGAGACCAAATGGAATGGGTCATACTACTATATCCTACAGAGATATCTAGGCAATGTATCTAGTACAGACTACACAACGACTTACCTAGACTTCATGAGAGCATTTCTTAGCACCTATCCGAGCAAGGAAGAATTGAAAAACAACAGAACACCTAACGAGCGTTCCATAGCTGTGAACACCGATGGACCAAACATTTTAATAGGTGTAGCCGCAGGTATATTCTCTGAAGTGGATTGTGGCACATTTGATGCCAGAGTGCAGGTTCATACTAGTGCAAATCTTAATAGCGTCAAGCCCGGTCTGGAAAACACTCGGACTTTTTCCGAGTTTCGATAATTGAGTCCATACACACCGGCACCAACTGCTGAATCCATGTTTGATCCATCAGTATACCACACAATTCCCTTCGGATCAAGCAGCGGTCCGCCATTTTTCATTGTATCACGGCTTGGGATCTCAATCTCAAGCCTTCTACCGAAGCGGTGTCATTTAGGCATAAAGGCAGAAACCGTGCTGAGCATATCTAGCTCGGGGAAGTCGGTTAACAAATCCATGAGATCCACTTCATCCGACTTTCAAAGACTAATTGCACTGTGAATTGTCACTTTCTTGACGAATTTATGCAGCGGGGTGAGTCCGATAATAGCCTCTATGGCTGTCGTAGGACAAGTGTGCATTGTACCGGTGATTCCGTAACATGCTTATCTTTAAAATTGATTGAGCTTGTTGATAGCTGTGACTTCCTTTGTTTTTGTCCATCAGACAATGGAAGCGTACGTACGTAAGGATCGGTCTAACTACGGTGGTATATAACCAGAACTTTACCTTTGGGGGCAGACCCCAAGTTTTTCCATAAATACGTAGCTTAAACTGATTCGAAGACATTCAACAGTTTGTTTTTGATAAAAAAAAAAATAAAAAATGCTACAGTTGTATGCTAACTAAGCGAATCGTCCGAGAGACATATTTTTAAAGTCCAAACACTCGAATATCCCTTACCACGGTCTCAGAGATGTCGAAAATAAGATAAGCTATCATTCAGAAATTCCCAGTGGACCCAAGCTCCGAGTACCTGCCTGGAAGAGTGTGTAGTGTATACCAAAGGCAAATAGACCAAAAGAAGTGCTCTTTGATAAAAATAAATTACCTCTCCCACACCATCATTGGAGCTGAGGATGAAGAGTGCAGAGCACAAAATTTGTGTGATTCCCTACAGTGAACTCTCCTAAAGAAGGCCAAATCACTGCTAGGAGCTTCAAAAGGCCACCATCAACACGCCAAAGAAACATGGTGGTGGATTGATGAAGCTAAGAAGGTGATAAATGAGAAGAAAGCGGCTTTCAAAGCTTGGTCAAAGTGCCCCTCTTGTAATAATGACGAAAAAATTCGCCTCGAAATGGAATACAGATGTTGCAAGAAAAAAGCGAAGAAGAAGTGCGCCCAGCTTCAAGCAGAGAGTACGGAGGGCCTGTATCGGGAGCTGGAGAAAATATCTTCTCCGGTTGCTGATGCAAGCCAGGCTATCCAGGAGCTGCGAAGACACAATATGAACAAGAGCGCCACTATCTTCAAAATAGCTCCCCAAAGAAGGAAGAAGCTCAGGAGATTCGTTCGCCAAAGTTTATTAACAATGCTCATGGCCAGCTTCTTGTGCATGACGACAAAATTCTGCAGAGGTGGCGGCAGTATTGTGAAGAATTTCTAAATGAACAGTTTCCCCGGGTATACTTTCCAAGAGCCACCCCTATCTGTGAAGAAATACCCGACATTACAGTCGAAGAAGTTAGTGAGGCGGTCAAATACTCCAAAAAACGAAAAGCGGTTGGGCCAGACGAGATGCCCTCTGAGTTCTGGAAAAAAGATGAGAGACATCGGGTTCAGATGGTTTAGAATTCTCATCTCCAAATTAATGAGAGGTGATCCAATGCCGAATCAATGGAGGGAAAGCTACCTTCTCCTTGTATACAAAGGGAATGGTAATACGCGAAACTGTGATAACTACCATTCGATCAAGCTGTTGTCACACTCCATGGAGATCGTTGAGCGGGTATTAGGTGGCCGACTGCGAAAAATAATACAGCTATCTGATGATCAGTGCGGGTTTGTCTCATGTAAATCAACCACAGATGCAATCCAAAGTATAAGGATCATAATGGAAAAACATCGTGATTCCTTAAGCGATTTGCATATTGTAGTGGTGGACTTTGAAAAGACATTCGACAGACAACCACGAGATTTGGTGGCGCTAAGGCATCGAGGGGTTCAAAAAACCTACGTACAGATGATCATGGACATGTACGAAGGAACAAAGACAAGAGTAAGATGCCCCGCTGGAGTAACCGAAGAGCTCCCAATCAAAATCGTGGTGCATCAGGGTAGCGTTTTAAGCCCTTCGCTCTTTATTACAGTCCTTGATTATTTGCTTGAAGGTAAAGTGATGGACCCCAAAGTACATCAGTTATTCGTTGGTGACGATGGAGCAATCATAAGTGAGGATCCTACATCCCAGCAACGAGCACTATGTGGGTGGACGTTCTGGAGGGAAATGGGTATCGCATTGATTCAGAAAAGACAGAGTACTTGTGCTGCCCGTTCTCTGATCCACTCAGTCCTATTCCAGACATTTATTTGAATGGAACAGTGCTTCCCAAGTGCGAAAAGTTTAAATATCAGGGATCTATGATCAATAGCAAAGCAACTTGTGATGACGACATCAATCATCGCGTAAGCGTAGGGTGGATGAAGTGACGAGAAAATTCCGCTATCTTCTGTGACAGAAAAATGTCACCTAAGTTGAAGGGAAGGCTCTACATCGCAGTTGTGCATCCAGCGCTCACATACGGCTCACAATGTTGGACGATGTACAAAAAGTATGAGAGTAAATTAACGGCAGCTGAGATGAAGATGCTTCGCATGACAGCAGGAGTGACACAGCTTGATCGAATAAGAAGTTCGAAGATTCGTGGAAGCTTTGACGTCAAGGAAACCATCGTACAAAAGATAGAACTGGTATTGCCACGTTCAAAGAATAGATCATTTGAACCCTGCCAAAAAGGCAATATCAATGAACGTTCCAAAGACATCGCGAGGGAGGAGAGACAGGCCTATAAACGCCTGGATCACACAAATGCGACGACATCGGCATTTCATTGGCCTCAGTAACTGAGTGATCCGAAATCGAGAGGCCTGCCGATATTTTTTGAGGTCAAATAGGCGAACCCCAAAGGCGGATCAGTAGAAATGCGGTGAAGTGGGAGGGCTATGATCTCTTGTTTTCGGATCATAACCTCGCCGAAATAGGAAGAAGAAGACCAAAAGGAGTGTAGCTTTTCAAAAACAAGCATAAATCCCAATTTTTGGTAGAGGTATCTGCAATGTACGCACTTAAAACCAGACTTAGTAGATGGAGATATTGTACAGATGCTGTTCAAATGTATCTGCAATAGACTTTTGGATCACTTTCTTTCGTGGTAAATAATGCTTTAGATGTGATTGTCATAATGGCAATGACACTCAAGGCTGTCATCTTAAAGATGTTATGGACTCTGAGTATTTGCTTGGTATTGTTACAGCAGTTTCAAAATCTCGCCCACTGAGATCTAACGATCTCTTTTCATTTGCTTCCTATGTTAGCTCAAAACGTCTTTCCCATCTTCAGAGATCGCGAACTGACTTTAAAACCTACTACCGCTCCTAACGACAAACGCATTTTCGCTCCAAATAGCTCAATGCCATGCCCTACTAGCGTAGATAATAGCACAGTTAAACACCCATCCGTTTAATACCAGAACGTACGCGGTTTACGCACCAAAACCTTCTCTATCTTCCTTAATTCGCAAAAGTTGCCCTACGATGTTTTCGCCCTTACTGAAACTAATCCCTCCCCCGCCTACAATAGTAATGAGTTATTTACCCCTGAATTTAACGTTTTCCGCGATGATGGTCTTGACAAAGACGATGATTCTTCTGGCCGCGGAATTCTCCTGGCTATACATAACCGCTATGACTCCGCACTATACAAATCGTCGCATACCGCCAATTTTGAGTTTATTTGCGCTAGAATTGCAATCCTTAAACGTAATCTGTATCTACTTTGCTGCTACATTCGCCCCTCTCAACCAATTCAAGGCTACCAACTTGCTGTAGATGCTATAGACTCTCTCCTTGATGCTACTGATCCCAACGATGACGTCATTATCTTAGGGGATTTAAATCTTCCATTTCTCCAATGGGTTCAGTCTGAGGATGAGTCTCATTTTGTCACTTCAATTGCAACCTCAGACAAAGAAGTCATCTTCACAGATTGTCTCTCCAACTCTGGCCTCCATCAAATCAGTGGCATAACCAACAGCCTTGGCAGACAACTTGATCTTATCTTTTCATCTGATGCTGATAATTGTGTTGTTACAGCAAGCAACCATCCTCGTTCTACTCTAGACAGATACCATCCTCCCCTCTTTGTATCGTATTCCTACGGTGACTTAAATTCTGGTATTCATTCTCAGAACTCATATAGCTTTAACTTTCGAAAAGCTGACTTCACCAAACTTAACATCCTGCTCAGTAATGCTAATTTTAACTACGCACGCGTTACTGTGGATGCTGCTCTTGCATCCTTCTATACTACTATGTTTGATTATCTTCTGCAAGCTGTTCCTTTTTCGCTCCAAAAAAAACAGTACTTCATCCCCACCCTGGTATAATAAACAACTACGCTCACTTCGTAACAAGAGGAACAAACTTTGGAGAGCATACCTAAAATCCCGTTCTGGCTATGACTACTACATCTATCACCACACACATACACACTTCGCCGAAGTCTGCGAAGCTCTCTACCAGGATTATCTTGATCGAATGCAATCCAGACTCATTACTGATCCTAAGCGTTTCTATCATTTCATAAATGGCAAACGAAAATCTGACAGTTATCCTTCTACGCTAAAACTCGCCAACACCTCTTCGTCCGACCCTAAAATTGTTGCAAACCTATTCGCTCACTTTTTTAGCCAGTCGTTTACTGACCGCATCCTTGAGCCCGATCACGATTACTTCTCTTATATGGACAATTGCGCCAAAACGTCATTAGTTTCGGTTTGTATCACCTCGCTACTTGTCGCAGAGAAGATTAATAAACTTAAAGATGACTATTCTTCCGGTCCTGATGGGTTGCCCCCAATTGTTAAAAAAAAAAAAAATGCGTGACCCACTTGGCCCAACCATTGACTTCTCTTTTCCTTATGTCCATTTCCCAAGGTTCTTTCCCTATCCTTTGGAAGAACTCATTTATTATCCCAATTCACAAGAAAGGTCCTAAAAATGAAATATCTAACTACCGACCTATCGCCAAACTATCATGCATACCCAAACTCTTCGAGAGCATCGTTTACGACTCGATGTTTTTTCATTGCAAACCCTTATTCTCTTCCAACCAACACGGGTTCCTTAAAGGTAGATCAACAACCACCAACTTAACTGAATTCATTTCTCAGGCGCTGTGTACATTTGAAGATGGCAGCGAAATCGATGTAATTGCCACCGACTTCAGTAAAGCATTTGATAAAATCACCCATGGAATTATTATTCTTAAGTTGAAAGCTCTTGGTTTTCAACCCGGTTTTATCAATTGAATCAAATCCTACTTGGAAGGTCGGCAGTACGAGGTTATATTTAGATCTTCTGTCTCTAACTCCTTTAAGGCCACTTCGGGTGTCCCTCAAGGCAGTCACCTTGGGCCTTTAATTTTTGTCCTGACCATTAACGATGTCGACTGCATCATCAAAGACTCGTATCTCTCTGTCTATGCCGATGATATGAAAATATTTAAATACATATCTTCTCCCAATGATTCTCGCCCACTTCAAGATGACCTAAACAGATTTTCTCTCTGGTGCCAGAAAAATCATCTTGAACTTAACGTCAGCAAATGACAATTCATCACCTACTCCCGTAAACGACTTCCATCAACCCATAGGAGCTACTTACTCTGCAACGAGCTTGTCCCACAAGTTTCTTCTTTGCGTGATTTAGGTGTAATCTGCGTAATGGAACTTAACTTCCGTTCCCATATTGACCACATAATAATTAGAGCCAATTCTGCGCTTGGCTTTGTAAAACGTTAGTCAAGGGAATTTTCGACCCCATGCGTCACCAAATCATTTTATATAACCTTCGTTAGACCTATCCTCGAATATGCTAGCCAAGCCTGGTCGGCACACTATGCTGTACACATCCGACGTATTGAAGCCATCCAGCGCAGGTTTATCCGTTTCGCCCTTCGCGGTCTGTCTTGGCTTGATAGATACGACTTACCTCCCTACTCTGAACGCTTAAAGCTCATCAATCTATATATAAGCGGTTGTTCTTACGATGTACCTGTGCACTATTTTAAGCGTCGATAAAAGCCTGCCTTAGAATTGATTTGTGTCATACAAACATGACTAGTCTTGGATGCTTTCTAAGGTACATTATGGTAATCTTAACACTTTTAAGCTTTCAGCAAAGATTTGCTTGTCCATCGTCGAACAAAACTCTAGTTCTTCGATACATGCGTACGTTTACGGATGATTTTTAACTAGGAGCATGACAGCGATACATTTTTGTTGATCGAATTCTCTCTTAATTAAAATATGTCAATTGATTACGAGCTTGACCTAATTTGCTACACTTTTTCTGTTCGAGTTCTCTAAATGTTAGTTTGCCACCAATCAGTCAAATGTCAATTTTAGTAAACAGATGACATTCAAATACTAAATTTGGAGGAGCTTACCTAAATAAAACAACATCCCTTATCGATGACATACTCGTAAATAAAGTGCAAACTAGGTCTTGTTTAATATTTGACAAATCACCGTCGGATCGCCTCAAACGGAAAAATCCACTTCCCACAGAAAACGAAAACATTATAATCTATTCCTAACCCACCCCACCGTATCTATCTATCATTCTACTTTACATAACCAAAAAACAAAAGCAATCTAATTCAAATTTAGAAAGAACAATGCTTCACCTTTTTGAACATCATTCTCTCGCTATGCACTCGAGTGACTTCAAGAGATTCTGTGATACGTTACACCATCAAGCGATGTGCTGCGCCCATAGGTTAATGCCCCAACATGAACTTGCCATCGTATGCATAGAGTTACAGAATTTCTTCACCAATTTTTAGTTTTGGATACTTTTCCCACCTGTAGATACATGTGGTATAACAGCCCACCTGCTCTGGCATAAAATTTTGTTAAGTGTCAACTAGATGACCGGAACGAATGATAAAGGAGCACGAAAAAATTATAATTTATTCCCTCTATGAATCATAGATACATAGATACAATGATAATTTATTGCATGGCATCCCACGCAATAACTAGAGTATAAAACCATCCATACGTGTGCATCGCTGGTGTGCGCATTCTGTATGCATGGCTGGTTACAATCGTCGGCTTTTATGTGTAAATTGTGATTACATTATATTGCTTCCGATAAAAACAATAATAAAAGAGAGACCTAAACAAAACATGAAACCCAAATCGAATTGTTTGTTAGGAAATGATTAGAAGTCATGCAGCTTGCGATGACAAAAAAGGTGTCAACACTGTGTGAGCAACAGCGATGGGTTATTAGTTCATTCACACTGCGTGTACCTATGTATCTATCGGTTGTCTATGATGATAATTTAAAATTGTTCACATTACCCCCCTGATTTGGGT
The DNA here is from genome assembly GCA_945910035.1 of Brachypalpus laphriformis. Lineage (NCBI taxonomy): Eukaryota > Metazoa > Arthropoda > Insecta > Diptera > Syrphidae > Brachypalpus > Brachypalpus laphriformis. The sequence goes on from OX246755.1 coordinate 147,460,295, forward strand.
GTACGAGTATTTGTAATTAAAGAATCAAGACGCGTACAGTGGGCAACACGTGGAAAAACGTTAGTTTTCTTGACCCAATTCTCGGCCACGTCCGCACGAGAGTGGGTCAAGAAACTTTTATTCTAACCATGCACGTTCTCGGACCTTTTATTTATTTATTTCTTTAATTTGCCGTGAGATTTTTAGCATTTGTGTTTGCTACCAAAGCCGCATACTCGTATATACTACTTGTCAGGCCGTTGGGCATTTGACCCACAATTCGGACAGCATACTGTACCGGTGTTGTTGCTGTTGAGTCATGACATTATTCATCGAATGAATAATGAGAGTACTGAGTGTGTGTTAGATGGAAAATAATGTATCCAAAACGGAAAAGTTGAATAGAGGATGGGAGCAATTAAGTACCGAGCACACGTAACCGCCTGCACAGTTATACTATGGTAGACGTGATGTTATTTATGAATCATTAGGTTAACCTAGCTGACATTGTCATTGATTTTTCCCCTATGGTTGAAGTTATTCATTTTTTTATTTGTTTTTAATTTTTGGATGATGACTGTGACCTACGGTCAGCGTTTATGAGCTCAAGATGAGTAGTCTTAAACTAGACTAAGCATTTTTTTGTTTGACCATAAAATGAGTCATTTCATTCAAATTTCTGACGGTATAGGGTGCGGCCATACTGAGGTATGTAATCGTAGCATCGTCACTACTAGATACCTGGTCAAAAAAGTCTTCAAACTCAGAATATTCGACTGTTTTACTCGAGCGAAAGTTTAGTCGGTATAATAGCAATTCTTAAATCTGATCTAAGTCTGGCAGTGAAAATCCTTAATCACATGGAATCACTTTTGCTTTCGCTAAATATGGTGTTCAAGCAAATGAATTTTTCAGCAAATACCCTTCCCACGTTGAAGACGGTTTATTAAACTCAAGAATGTGGTCGGAAACAACCAAAAGCCTCGGATTAGGATGACTCAACTAATGACGACCCCAGCAAACGAAGATAAGGACAACGACCTTCGGATCTGTACATGGAATGTTCTGCCCCTTTACAGACCACGTGCAGCCAGACAACTAGCAGAGGCCCTAGACTGTTATAAAGCAGATATTACCGCCATTCAGGAAGTGCGATGGGATGGGCCGGGCAAAAAGAGGATGAAAAACTGTGACATCCACAACGCTTATTCGGATGCGGATTTGTCATACGCGGCAGACTTAGGCAAGAAGTCTTAAGCTTCCGACACGTTAGGGAGCGTATTATGACTATCCGGATCAAGGCTAAATTCACTAACATAAGCTTAATATGTGTTCATGCCTCCACGGAAGAAAAGGACCCTGCCACCAAAGAGTGTTACTACGAGCTCCTCGACAAAACATACGAGCAATGTCCTAAATACGACGTTAAAATCGTATTGGGCGATTTTAACGCCAAAATAGGAAAGGAGGACGTCTTTGGTAGGGCAGTCGGTAAGCATAGCCTACACGACACCACGTCTGATAACGGACTAAGGCTAATTGATTTCGCTGTGGAGCGAAATGTCACCATAGCAAGCACATGGTTTCCTCATCTCGATATTCATAAGCAGACATGGCGGTCCAATGATCATGTCACGATCAACCAAATTGATCATATTGCGATCGACGCAAGGCATGCCTCCAGTATTCTGGATGTCCGGACCTTCCGAGCGGCCAACATAGACTCGGATCATTACCTTGTTGTAGCCAAGGTACGAATGCGGATATCCCAATCTGAGCAACAAAGAAGAATTACTGTGAGAAAATTTAACGTCGAAAAGCTACAATCGCAAGAGACCGCCAGACTCTTCGCTGAACGCGTATCCCGAAATCTCTCAATCACCCCTATGCCGCCAGCATCAAGTGCCGAAGACCAGTGGCAACGCTGCCAACATGCCATCAGAAACGCCGCGACTGATGAGCGGGGTCTCGCTCGCCCACCACCGCGAAACCCCTGGTTTGATGAAGAATGCCGGCGTGTGCATGCAGCAAAACAAGAGGCATACAAAGCGGCGCTGCAAAGGAAGGCGAGAGCTGCTCGTGAGCTCTACATGTAAAAGAGACGGGAAGAACATCGACTTCTCCAAAAAAAAAAGAAGAAAGAGCATGAGAATATTGAGAGTTTATACTTCAGGAACAATGTACGGAAGTTTTACCAAAAGGTAAAAGAGAGAAAATTACCATGAGCGAATCATTGTTGCAAGATTTGCAAGGACAGATGCAGGAACTGCTCACGACAATGAAAGCTCTATCAGTTTCTTTACAAGAGCAAAAATGTGAGCTGGAAAAAACTAGAACCGAAACTATGGGCCTCTACAAGGAGCAAGAACGGCGTCTGGATGACTTGTAGAAAACGATGAGTGGCACCACGTTTGTGGAGAACGTTGTGCAGCTGGCTGAAGTTTCAACGCCTTTCAATAGCCCACGTGGAGAACCTCAACTTCGACAAAGAACAGCACAGGCGGCTCCCTCAGCGACTGCACAAATTTCAAGTGATGACAGTAGTACGTCATTCTCGTCGGCGCAAACTAGATTATCATCTGTTTTTCCCGTGAAAATCAAACCGCATCCGTTCGATGGTTGTATCTCGTTCGATGATTATTTGATGCAGTTTGAGATTATTGCTCTAGCTTGTGGTTGGTGTACTGAACAAAAAGCGCTGCAGCTGGCCTGTATACTGCGAGGACCTGCACTTGTTGTGCTGAGTAATTTGGGGCAGGAAGATCGATGTAGACACGATGAAAACACCAAAAAGTTTTTTCACGGTCCCACCTCTCGCGAGCGTCTGACAAACATCCGAGAGTATTGTCGTCACGAAAAAGCTTCTCAAATCGCCGTTCGGATTCGGCATTAAACTGTAGGTCCCTTCCATTCGTGTGAAAAATATAACGCACATAACATGAGTGGTTGCGAGAAGCTAGGCCCTGGCACTTTAAAGAGCTGTTGCGCCAAATATTTGTATTTTTTTTTTTTGTAAGATCGATGTAATTATAACAAACTTGTCGACGCTCTCAAACTCAGATTCTTGGGGCAGACTAAACAAATCACTCATGCTCAACTGCGATCTCGAGTTCAAAAGCCCAGGGAAGACTTAGCCGAATACTCTGAGGATATCGAACGACTTACTCGTGTAGTGTTTGATGACTGTCCTAAGGAAGCTCAGGATCGGATTGCAACAATACAATTTATAGATGGCATCGCAAGCATGGATGTTCAGGATCTAATTAGAGTAGCCAATCCGAAGTCACTCTGTGAAGCAGTAAGTAAGGCCATGGAACTGCAGGCGTCTAGACTTGCAACTAGCGATAGTCGACAAAGTGTTCGTGCAGTGCGCAACTGGAGGCAATTAGCTAAAGACCGAGCTAAATGGAGAGGCTTATTGGTTGACGCCCAGGTTTACCCTGAACTGTAGCGCCATCTTAGTACGAGTAAGTAAGACAGGCAAAGAAGTTCATTAATCTCAACCGTTGCAAGGCTAAAATGCGACTCGGGCTTAGGAAAGCAGACTGAAGAACCTTAACAGGTTACTTTACTGGTCATTGCCCACTCATGTACCATCTGCACAAGATAGGAGTGGAGAGAAATAGAAGAACATATTCTTTGTGAATGCCCTATGGCCGCAAGAAAAAGACTTCTCCATCCGAAACGCAGCGCAGTAGGCTGCGAACACGAACGAGCCCAATACCCCTAAGGCTGATGGTAGGACCAAGGGTAGAAGGGGAGGTTCGTCCTATACTGTAACTGCTGAGTACGGGCTCAATTTTGTCTTTAAAAGATTCCCATATTCTGACGAAAAAGAAATGTCAGACAGACAGACGTTAGCCTAAGTCGACGTAAAACGAAAAATCCACTATACTCGTATATCAACATAGGCGTATCACCCATAGTTACACCAGATACCGCCCTACAAATACGTTATTGCACTCTAGGTAGGTAAGACATCTGCCAAAGCTCTTTGAATGGGCAAGAAAAGCCAACACCTTCCCACCTGCTACGCAACAGAATCTACAGCAGGAAAGTAGATTACGACTGCATAAGTCTTCGATTCCGGTCCCTTTGTGCTAAAAATCACCACCAAACCAAACCTATATCAGCTGGTTGCAAATACCTAGAGAAGCAGCTGAACAAAGCTACTGACTGCAAGAAAGATAGCGAACTGTCTTACCCCCGTTAAGTAAAACTGAACTAACAAGTTACACTAACCACGAATTCCATCACATTGAGTCACTTTTCCTCAGGAATTGCAGTGCACTAAATTATAAAATATCTCAGAGACCTAGCACTATGCTTTGTCTGACTCTAATAGATACCACCGCCTCGGTTCCCTACCCCTTCGGGTAGGGGTTAGAATATACCCGAGGTAGGCATGCCTGTCGTAAGAGGCGACTAAAATCCACCCTTCGTATACCGGGCTTAAAGTGTATACAAAAAAATGCAATGAGTAAAACGAAAAGATTTAATACCCCAGGTGGCAGTCCAGGTTCACTGGAAAATCCACCCTCTTCGGAGGTAGGCTCTACGGATTCTGGGGAGAGCCAATTATTGCAATTGATAAATCCCTTTATAAAAAGTTCAAGGGTACCTCGGTCTCCACCATCAAGACCGAATGTCTCCGGGAAAAAAAGTCCGCCGGAAGTGCAAGCGCACAAGAAACAGGACTTAGAGAAATGTAAAAGCTTTGAGAAGGAAAATAACGAACTTCGCAATAGGCTTGATGAAATGGATCGGCTCTACCAAGAGCTCAAAAAAGAGGTAGACATGCTGAGAGAGGAAAACAAGCTTCTAAAGAACTCGCTTTTACAAAAAGAACGCGAAGATTCCCCTTCCCGCGCAGCTAATCCACAATATCACACGGACGAAGAAGAGCTTGCACGCGAAACGAATTGCGTCTTAAAGAAAAGACCTAGCAAAAAACGCAGAGCCGGCTCTTCGCCCGAAATCGAGCCGCGAAAAGAAGACAAGCAAAATGAGTCGAAGCCAAAGCAAACTCAAGCTAAAGCACGTCCTCCGCCTGCAATAAACGTCGTTGGCATAACGGACTACAGTAAGCTACATTGCCTTCTTAAAGGTACGACGACATCGAAATTCAAGGTAACGTCACTCAGGAACAATGCATGGAAAATTAACGTTGATGACTCCGATGGCTACCGAGCAATATCACAAAAATTAAACACGGAAAAAATCCAGTGGTATACTTATGAAAATAAGTCAGAAAGACCACTGCGTGTTATAGCAAGGGGTCTCCACCCCTCGTGCACAAAAGACGACGTAATGAACGACCTCAAAGCTAAAGGTTTGAAAATTCTTAATGCCGTCAATATTCTCAAAAAGGTGAAGCAACAAACGGAACAAGGCCAGGAAATCATGGTCAAGCATGGACTTCCGCTCTTTATGCTTACCTTTGACAGGAGCGAAAATGTAGACGATATTTATAACGTTAAAACTATTCTGAATATCGTAGTCAAGATTGAGCCTATGCGTACGAGTACGAGATCGATACCTCAGTGTAAACTCTGTCAAGGCTTTAATCACACACAGTCGTATTGTCAAAAAGAGCCGAGATGCGTAAAATGTGCTGGTAACCATCTCTCAGAAAAGTGTGACCTAAATAAGCAGGCCCCGGCTACCTGCATTAACTGCAAAGGAAAGCACCCAGCGAACTATCGAGGTTGCGAAGTGGCAAAAGAGCTTCAAAAAAGGCGAGACACATTTAAAAATGTTCAACGCCAGAACGCAGAACCGGTTAAAAATAGTCGTGAAATCGCTAAGCCAAGGGTAACGACCGTCAATAAACACGTCAAACTTAAGACGAGAGTCGAGCAAAGTAAAGTTCCTTCGGCAAAATCAAAGGAAAAGCCACAATCTCCAGAGACGCTAACATATGCTCAAGCTGCGTCGCTAGAAACCAAGCAAAGCGGTGTTACGGTAGACCCAGTCTCCCAAGTCTTCTCTATAATTCTTGCGAAACTTGAGGAGCAAACGAAGGTAAACAAAGTCATATTTGATAAATTGAGCAAGCTCGAGTTAAAACCTCGCCAGAAAAGAACTCCCATATGAATATGAATCAGTTACTAAAAATTTTAACATGGAACGCAAACGGCCTTCTACAAAAAAACGCCGAATTAGAAGTATTCTTACGGAATGACAACATTGACATTTGCTTGATCTCTGAAACTCATTTGACAAAGGAATCCGGAGTAAAAATAAGAGGGTATCGTGCTTATCACGCATACCACCCTTCCGGAAGAGCTAGAGGCGGATCCTCCTTATTCATTAAAGACTGCATTGAGCACTCCATAAATACGACGATTGAAATCGATACAATGCAAACAAGCTCAGTTCGAGTTAAGAATAGGCACTCATATTTCAACATCGCGTCCATTTATTGTCCTCCGCGATGCACGTTTCGAAGTAACGACTTTGTACGTCTCCTTGACTCACTTGGACCGAATTTCATTATAGGTGGCGATTTCAACGCAAAACACACCTTTTGGGGTTCCAGATCCAATTCACGGAAAGGCAGACTTCTGTACGAAGCCGGTATGCAATTCGGGGTTGATTTCTTTTCGACGGGGAAACCGACGTATTGGCCCTCTGATACAGCAAAAACACCGGACCTAATAGACTTCTTCGTAGCGAAAGGAGTATCTTCAAATTTTGCGAAAGTAGAGGAAAGCTTTGATCTCTCCTCAGATCACTCGCCGGTAATCTTGACAATAAGTGACCGACAAATGACAGTAGAAGCTGTGCCTAGATTAACTAACAAAAAAACTAACTGGCGCGACTTTAGAACTGATTGCGAAGAAAATATTGTCTTAAATGTATCGCTCAAAACACCCTTCGAAATAGAAGATGAGCTCGGCAAATTTATTGAATCAATACAAAATGCCGCGTGGAAAAATACACCTTTAAGGAGGAAAGAAGTCCCATGCAATGAAGCTTATTATCCGCCGGAAATAAAAGAACTTATTCGAGAAAAGAGGAGAGCACGCAAAATATGGCAACAAACTCGCGCTCCCCAGCATAAAACCCACTCGAATTTCTTATGCAATAAGCTTAAAAAAGCGATCCAAGACCTAAAAAACCGAGAGACTTCAGCTTATCTTGAAGGTTTAACCGCCGGAAAAACTACTAATTACTCGCTCTGGAAAGCTGTCAAAAGAATTAAAAAACCGCAAATACATTCGCCACCGATAAGAAAAAACAACGACGAATGGGCAAAAGGTGACAAAGAAAAAGCGGATCTATTTGCCGAGCACTTAGAAGAAACTTTTAAGCCATTTGATGGAGAAACATTGGTAGACGATTTTACCGGTACGACTACGACATCTGACAACCTTAGAATAAAAAGTGTGTCACTTATAGAACTTTGCCAGGCAATAAAAAACCTGAAGAACAGTAAAGCTCCTGGCTATGATTTAATAACCGGACAAATCCTCAAGGAATTACCAAAAAAGGCACTATTAAAATTGCTTTATTTAATAAATGCTTCCATTAGATTATTATACGTTCCAAATCAATGGAAAGTCGCAGAAGTCATAATGGTTCCGAAACCGGGGAAATCTCCAAATGACAAAAAATCGTACAGACCGATATCGCTACTACCAATAATATCGAAGGTATTTGAAAAACTCCTTCTGAAACGGATTCTTCCGGTCATTGAAGAGAGACGCCTAATACCTGACCACCAATTCGGGTTCAGAATCAAGCATTCCACAATTGACCAGGTTTATAGAATAACCGACGAAATTGAAAAAGCCTTTGAGGAGAAAAAGATTTGTTCTAGCGCTTTTCTTGACGTATCTCAAGCCTTCGACAGGGTTTGGCACGATGGATTGAATTATAAGCTAAGACGAATCCTTCCGGAGCAACTTCATAAGATCTTAGAATCGTACCTTAAAAACAGACTTTTTCGTGTTAAGCACGGAACTGAATATTCTGATTTTAAAGAAATCGCCGCCGGAGTTCCGCAAGGAAGTGTCCTTGGGCCTATCTTATTCTTGCTGTACACTCGGGACATACCTCAAACTGAAGGCACTATTGTAGCTACGTTCGCGGACGATACGGCTATTCTGGCAACGGAAAGTTCAATCGAGTCAGCAACCATAAAACTCCAACGAGCTTTGGATAAAATCTGTGAGTGGACAAAAACTTGGCGCATTGTTCTTAACGAGACCAAATCGACGCATGTTAACTTCACTTACAAGAAAATAATCAACCTTCCCGTTTTCATTAACTCGGTACAAATACCGCATGCAAACGAAGCTAAATATCTGGGAATGACACTAGACGCGAAACTTAAATGGAAACCTCACGTTAAAAAGAAACGTGACGAAGTCGAAAATCGACTTAGAGAAATGTATTGGCTAATTGGAAGATATTCCAAACTAAGCGTATATAACAAACTGCTTCTGTATAAGCAAGTGCTTAAACCCGTGTGGACGTACGGTATACAACTCTGGGGTTGTACCAAACCAAGCAATAGGAATCTCATACAATCATTGCAAAATAAAATTATAAGAATAATCGTGAACGCTCCCTGGTATATCAGAAACAATGATATCCACAGAGACTTAGGGATAGCTACCGTGGAGGACGAAATAAAAAACTTCGCTCGCAAGCTTCGTATTCGTCTTCATGGCCATTGCAACTGTGCCATACTCCAAACTTTGGATGTGACAAATCTTACGCGCCGACTTCAAAGAACGAAACCGTTCGAATTAGCGCTATAAGACAAAAAGCCGCATGTAATGACGGTTTCAGCAGGTGCTTTTATTGGAAATCTACCTGCCTCACGCGAATATAAATCTGAAGCTTAAACTACTTGATAAGGTCAAACTTAGTCGTAGTAAACAAAACGAAGGGAAGGGTGTTTTTAGTCAGTAGAAATCTGACACTACTATGAGTACACGGTCTCATAGTGTCTCATGAAGATTTTCACCTACCCACGAAAAAAAAAAAAAAAAAAAAATCTTTAATGACTGCCATTTTGAAAAGTCACTCCTATTACTAAACCCATCGAAAGCAATTGCTTGTTTCTTACTCATTTAACACTCCATCAGCCCAGAGAAGCATAAGATTATGATTCCCGAACAATGAGATACAAAAGGGCAACACGCTGCCAACTGACCACGCCGCCCATAAATGTTAAGCATCTTATGTAAATGATTTATAATGTTTTCGATGGCCGGTTCAAACCAGACTGTCTGATACCATAGCACTGCCGATTCATAACCCGTTTATCCACAACTTTTATAAATAGCCATGCTGTAAGCTGTTGATAGAATCAATTATTCTCTGTAATTGTGTATCTTATAGCAGAGCGAGATAGTTCCATAGAAATTCCTCAGTAATACGTGATCGGTTCATAAAATTAAAGATAATTGCTTGGGGAGATGTGTTTTTTTTTTATCTGGCAATCCGTTGCGCTTGCAGTGGAACTATAAACCGCTAATCTGATATAAAACAGACCAAATCACTCAACAGTTCTGTGCACTAGATACCACTATGCGGTTGAACCAGATTCAATAATCCATCAAAAGTGAGAAGCCGAATTAATGCGACATCACGGCCCCGCTACATGCATTGTGTGTACTCGTATCTACGCGTATCTGTTCTATGCGGACTTTGCTATTTTTATGTCCGCTGTCCGGATTTAGTTTAATCGGTGTGCAAACATAAATAAATGACCGCAAAGATACAAAACAAAAAAAAAAAGCCAGAATCAGGACAGAGGAGAGAAAAAGAAACGAATTCACATTTTGGAGCACCAACCAGTCTTTTAGGCATACTGGGGCACGTAACTGTGTGTGGTGTATTGGTCAGTACTCTGGTCATAATCAAACGATCAGACACCATGGCTAGACATATGCAGAGTGTAATCAACTCTGTCGCGGGCATTTTAAATAATTTGTTCTGGCAAAGTAGCACACAGGGGCTGTGAGTTTGCTGAATGTAACAGCATGTACTAGAGGCACACAAACGCCTTTGCAAAGGACTCTATCTACCACAATTAAGACGTGGTATACTCCTGAATATAAAACTCAAAGAAAAAATAAAACAAAATGCTCCCATGACACAAAGCCCACCCGAGTTAATTGCTCTCAAAGCAAGCGTTACACCGACAAACTATATACAAAAGTTTTGTGCGAACCTCAAATAGAAAATTATGGTTGGGTAGTTTGTTTTTTTTTTTAGCCTTTTGGGTATATTAACCTTTGGAGTGTGTTCGTACTCGTTCTCTAGTTTGAAACTGTGAATATTTTCCAAACGAGTTGGTCGCAGTAGAGGATGATGATGGGACTTTGTTTTATATGCCCCATTTGACGTGAACATTATGGTTGAGGGTTATTATAGTGTAGTAGGTATTTATTTATTTTTTTTATTTTTTTTTTTAACAAAATATTTATACATTGTTGTGTTAGGCCAGTGTGAGTGTGCCTTTTAAAGTCGAAAAGTTAATTAAAATGTTTATTTTATATTTCTACTGGACAAGTGCGAGTACATAAATCAAATTCAGCTTTCTGGTTTCACCGGGATGTATTCATAAATATATGTTTTTTGTATCTTTTATGGAGAACCGTTAACCTATTTTTAGTTTTGGGAATGGAATTTGTTAAATTTTTTTATAGTGCTGGACCATAAAACAAACCAGGGAGGGGTAATGGAAGTGATTGACGTTATTCGAGATTTTTTTATTTTAAAAATGTTGAGTTAAGTTGGAGAAGGTTGTACACAGTCATCTGTAAGTTGCGATGACGATTATTTTATAATGCATTTCAGTAACATTCCAGGGGAGGTTATCTTGTCATCAAAATGTTTTCGTAACATTTGAAATATTTGCTGCGCAGATAGTTTTACGTCAACCAACTCCATTTGTTTCTACATCTGAATGTCAATGCGTCCCAGTCATCAGTTCGATTTCAGGTCAGAAAAGTCTATTATCGATCAAATCTCCGCACTTCGACAGATCCTGGAGAAAACCCAAGAAGTCCAAACCAATACTCGTTATCTCTTGATCGATTTGAAGGCCGCTTATGACAGCATCTTTAAAGAGGAACATTATAGAGCCATGTTTAGTTTTGACATCCCTGCCAAACTTGTTCGTCTGTGTAGGATAAAGATGGAGAATGCTCGCTGCTTCCTCAAGCTTGTTAATGACCTCATCAACACCTTTGCTGTCATAAAAGGTTTTAGACAAGGTGATGCGCTATCATGTGACTTCTTTAATATTGTACTTGAACGGATTGTTCGAAACTCACAAGCCACCATCGTACAACTGCTGCTGCTGTCAACAAGAAGACAATCAACACCGAAAAATCGGACATTGGGCAGCTACAACTTCGAAGTAGTAAGGGATTTTGTCTACCATGGCTCTGCTTTTAATTCTGGAAATGAATTCATCAGCGCAGAAATTGATTTCGCTGTGGAGCGAAATGTCACCATAGCAAGCACATGGTTTCCTCATCTCGATATTCATAAGCAGACATGGCAGTCCAATGATCATGTAACGATCAACCAAGCTGATCATATTGCGATCGACGCAAGACATGCCTCCAATATTCTGGATGTCCAGACCTTCCGAGCGGCCAACATAGACTCGGATCATTACCTTGTTGCAGCCAAGGTACGAATGCGGATATCCCAAACTGAGCAACAAAGAAGAATCACTGAAAAAAAATTTAACGTCGAAAAGCTACAATCGCAAGAGACCGCCAGACTCTTCGCTGAACGCTGAACGCGTATCCCGAAATCTCTCAATCACCCCTTTGCCGCCAGCATCAAGTGCCGAAGACCAGTGGCAACGCTGCCAACGTCTCATCAGAAACGCCGCGACTGATGTGCTGGGTCTCGCTCGCCCACCACCGCGAAACCCCTGGTTTGATGAAGAATGCCAGCGAGTGCATGCAGCAAAATAAGAGGCATACAAAGCGGCGCTGCAAAGGAAGACAAGAGCTGCTCGTGCGCTCTACGAGCAAAAGAGACGGGAAGAACATCGGCTTCTCCAAAAGAAAAAGAAAGGGCATGAGAAGCGCGCGTTTGAGAATATCGAGAGTTTATACTCCAGGAACGGAAGTTTTACCAAAAGGTAAAAAGAACGTGTCAGAGGAGCAATATCCATACGGAAACCCGTAGAGATGAAAATCGAAGCCTCGTAGCAGAATCACAGTCGGTGGTGAGAATATATAAAAACTACTTCTGCAAACTGTATAACGGCGACGAAGACCAATATCCCGCTGTCAGGCAGAAAGAACCATTCAACATGGACGATGATAGTCAAAATTTCCGTCCGCCTGACCAAAACGAAGTGAGAATAGCAATATCCAAGCCAAAATCCAACAAGGCTGCTGGATCTGACGGCTTACCGGTCGAACTTTTCAAGGCAGCTGAGTATGAGTTGGCAGAGTGCATACACCAGCTCATCTCTAAGATTTGGTCAGACGAGTGTTTGCCTGATGAATGGAATCTCAGCATCGTTTGCCCGATCCACAAGAAAAGAGACCCCCTCGACTGCGCCAATTATAGAGGGATCAGTCTCCTCAACATCGCATACAAGATCTTTTCTGCGATATTGTGTGAACGCCTGAAACTTTTTATCAACAGCCTGATTGGACCCTATCAGTGCGGTTTCAGGCCAGGAAAGTTCACCATCGATCAAATCTTCACACTTCGGCAGATCCTGGAGAAAACCCAAGAATTCCAAATCGATACTCACCATCTCTTTATCGATTTCAAGGCCGCCTATGAAAGCATCTATAGAGAAGAGCTTTATAGAGCCATGTCTAGTTCGACATCCCTGCCAAACTTGTCCGTCTGTGCAGGCTGACGATAGAGAACGCTCGCTGCTCTATCAAGGTCGGTAATGACCTCATCGAGACCTTTGATGTCAAAAAAGGTTTTAGACAAGATGACGCGCAGTCATGTGACTTCTTTAATATTGTACTTGAACGGTTTGTGCGGAACTCACAAGCCAACACCGGAAGCACAATCTATTACAAGTCTGTACAACTGCTTGCATACGCCGACGATATAGACATTATCGGAAGAACTCAGCGGGCTGTCACCAGTGCATTTGCAAGCATTGAGGCGGAAGCAGCCGAAATGGGTTTAGCGATAAACGAGGGCAAACCAAGTATATGCTATCAACAAGAAGGGACAGCCAACACTATGTGTACGACCCTGATCATCCCAGTCCTGCTTTACGGCGCTGAAACGTGGACTTTATTAAAAGAGGATGAAGATATCCTTGGTCGCTTCGAGAGAAAAATTCTTCGTAAGATTTTCGGTCCCGTTTGCGTTGACGGGTTTTGGAGGAGAAGATTCAATCACGAACTATACGAGCTGTACAGCGACATCGACCTAGTCAAAAAACTGCATATTGCATGAGCGAATGGACACCAACGCTCCGGGCCGCAAAGTCTTCGAATCTACCTGGGAGGGATGACGCGGTAGAGGGCCTCCTGGTGCTCAAAAGTTCAAGGAGAACTCTGCCAACTTGGAGTGTGCAACTGGAGGCAATTAGCTAAAGACTTAGCTAAGGTTGCGAACCAGGTTGAGGACGCGGTTCACTCCGCTACCTAAGTAAGGAAGCAAAGGCCAAGGGTACTAAACTGTTAAAATTCGTAATAAACTTTGATGTTGGACAACCGATTTATAAGTTCATCGCAAGTAGATGTAGATCCAATGGCCAAGGCGGTATTAATGTGTGATATACCACACAATTCAAGAAAGTTAACCTTTAGAGATTAACAAATTCAATTTAACGTAAATACGTACCTGCGGCATTTCTAATTATCTAATCGAGGATTGATCAATAAAACCATGACGAATGTCAGACAGAGTACTCGTATATGAATTGAAAGTGCTCCTATATACTCAATCCACTCCGATAAGATAAAACGAACATTTTTCAAGGAACGTCGACCTCATTGTTGCACACAAGAGCTATTCTTATATCAGAAATTAAAAGGTTTGAACTTGATATACCGATGATTCATAGATACGTGTGTTTGAGCCCAGCCAGTGTTGCTGATGTTCTAAATTAAATAAATTCAATATTAAATGCATGTTGCCTTTATTTATGGATCAAAACCGCAAGCACTTTGCAAAATAATATTTTATGTATTTATAGACACGGCAGATTTAACCATTTCCGGTTCAGCAACCAACACTGCAGTAATGTTCAGTAATATTCAAGACGATACTATTAACGATATGCAGCCCTAACAAAAAAAATGTTAACAATGGCAATTAATAGGAACGCTCCTTTTAATCCAAGCCAGTTACTAGATGTACTACTAATGACTAGATATGTACATAACTATAGGAGTAGTAGAAAACCAAAATGCAACACTTACTAGGATCATGTTATATTCGAAAGTTAGACCACTTGTTTTCTTACCTGAAAATAAACAAAAATAAGGAAATAAGTCAGACTATGAAACTAACGACGAATCGATATTTGAAGGCAAATTAAATAATAGTTAGTATAAATATAAAAGAAGTTTTAATTGTATGTATATTACAATTTATGTAAGCCATATAATTATAAGCACCTGTCCGAGAAAATACTATCTGCAGTACATTGAAAACCGACAAGCTTTCAACAATTACAAACAACCAGTGGACCGTATACCACTCATTATCAAGGAGGTGGCCGTAACCACCCTTGGCTACAAGCTACCACAAAAAAGGAGCCCTTGGTATGATCAGCTACCACAAAAAAGGAGCCCTTGGTATAATGATGAGTGCGGTTAACGGAAGAAGGTGACAGAAGATGCACATAGGAAAGCGCTGCAGCGCAAGACAAGAGCAGCGAGAGAGGAGTATCGGATCAGAACAAGGGAAGAGAAGAAAATTCTGCGTAAAAATGAAAGGGACCACGCCGCTTCCTAGCTCAAGAATATCGAAGAATCTCGTGAGCCCAACAACATCCGGAATTTTTATCGAAAAGCCAAGCAGCTGGCAGCTGGCTTCAAACCCGAAGCACCGGCTCTTCATTACAGCGAAGGCAACTTAATCACCGCAACGCAATTGTTGATTTGTTTAAGCAACACTTCCAGCAGTTGCTTAACGGGCAGCAAACAGAAAGAGTGATAGGCCAAGAAGAGAACCCGCTTCCAGATAATGACGAACCAATACCACTACCCAATAATGAAGAAGTTGGCGCAGCCATCAGAAAGATGAAAACCAACAAAGCCGCTGGCTCTGATAGCCTCCCAGCCGAACTCTTTAAATACGGCGGTGATGTTTTGGTAGGGCGCATGCAGCAATTCACAAGCCAAGTATGGATGGAGGAAAACATGCCCGATGACTGGAGTATCAGCTCTATATGCCCCATCTCCAAAAAGGCGATTCTATGTCTTGTAAAAACTATCGAGGCATATCCCTGCTAAATATCGCATATAAGATCCTATCCAACGTATTGTGTGAACAACTAAAACCTTTCTGCAGCACACTAAACGGCACGTACCAGTACCAGGCGAACCCCACAGGCGGATCAGTAGAAATGCGGTGAAGTGGGAGGGTTGTGATCCCTTGTTTTCGGATCATAGCCTAGCTGATAAAAGGAAGAAGAAGAAGACTAAACGGCACGTACCAGTGCTTTCGGCCCGGCAGATCGACAATGAACCAAATTTCCACACTAAACCATATCTTTGAAAAAACCAACGAATATCAAGTCGAAACTCATTACCTTTTTTCGACTTTACAGCCACTTATGACAGTATTCATCATCTTCAACTCTACCAAGCGATGGCCCAATTCGGGATACCGTCAAAACTTATACAGATGTATCGCATAACGCTGGAAAACACGCGATGCTCTGTGCAACTCGGAAACAGCTCTTACGACCAAACATTCACCGGATTCCGGCAACGAGACACGTTGTCATGTGACTTCTTCAGTATTGTGATATTGCAGATAGTGCATAGGGCAGGTGTAAACAGGGAAGGTACTATCTTTCACAAATTCATCCAACATTTGGGATAAGTGGACGAAATTTATATCATCGGAAGATCCCGGCAAGCCGTTGTAGAGGCAATTGAAGAACCGGCGAAACATCTTCAAACTTCCGCTAAATACCCCAAATTATATGCTATATGTTGAGACAGGACTGCCTATGTTGAGCCTATATGCCTTGGGATTGCACTTCAAATATATACTAAAAGTAGTAGATATGCCAGACCATCGACTGCCAAAAATAATGCTTCGCTATCTTCTCAACAGAAAAGCTCTACTGTTCCGTAAGTGGGAAGAACTTAGTGAATATTGCAGTGTGGATATGTCATTAAGATGGGAAGACAAAAGTAGCTGGAGTGCAGCTATGAATGTTATATTAAGTACCCTTGATGAAAGGAAACATGCAGCTTTCATGGAAAGGGCTTCTCAATCCGGGAGTCGCAGTATACCATATATAGAGTTCTAAATCATAGCCTGAAAGAGAGAAACTATTTCAACGAAAAAAATACGGTACAGCAGATGAGCGTAGCCTTTAAAGCGAGAGGAGAGTTGTTACCACTGAATTTCAGACCTCACCGGAACGATTTGCCAATCTTTTGCTCACTGTGCAATTTAAAGGAGAGAGAAGATTTTTTTTTTTTTTTTTTTTTTTTTTTTTTTTTTTTTTTTCGTGGGTAGGTGAAAATCTTCATGAGACACTATGAGACCGTGTACTCATAGTAGTGTCAGATTTCTACTGACTAAAAACACCCTTCCCTTCGTTTTGTTTACTACGACTAAGTTTGACCTTATCAAGTAGTTTAAGCTTCAGATTTATATTCGCGTGAGGCAGGTAGATTTTCAATAAAAGCACCTGCTGAAACCGTCATGACATGCGGCTTTTTGTCTTATTGCGCTAATTCGAACGGTTTCGTTCTTTGAAGTCGGCGTGTAAGATTTGTCACATCCAAAGTTTGGAGTATGGCACAGTTGCAATGGCCATGAAGACGAACGGTAGTTATCCCTAAGTCTCTGTGGATATCATTGTTTCTGATATACCAAGGAGCGTTCACGATTATTCTTATAATTTTGTTTTGCAATGATTGTATGAGATTCCTATTGCTTGGTTTGGTACAACCCCAGAGTTGTATACCATACGTCCACACGGGTTTAAGCACTTGCTTATACAGAAGCAGTTTGTTATATACGCTTAGTTTGGAATATCTTCCAATTAGCCAATACATTTCTCTAAGTCGATTTTCGACTTCGTCACGTTTCTTTTTAACGTGAGGTTTCCATTTAAGTTTCGCGTCTAGTGTCATTCCCAGATATTTAGCTTCGTTTGCATGCGGTATTTGTACCGAGTTAATGAAAACGGGAAGGTTGATTATTTTCTTGTAAGTGAAGTTAACATGCGTCGATTTGGTCTCGTTAAGAACAATGCGCCAAGTTTTTGTCCACTCACAGATTTTATCCAAAGCTCGTTGGAGTTTTATGGTTGCTGACTCGATTGAACTTTCCGTTGCCAGAATAGCCGTATC
Organism: Brachypalpus laphriformis; assembly: GCA_945910035.1. Taxonomy (NCBI): domain Eukaryota; kingdom Metazoa; phylum Arthropoda; class Insecta; order Diptera; family Syrphidae; genus Brachypalpus; species Brachypalpus laphriformis. The sequence continues at coordinate 147,477,793 of OX246755.1, forward strand.
GTCCGCGAACGTAGCTACAATAGTGCCTTCAGTTTGAGGTATGTCCCGAGTGTACAGCAAGAATAAGATAGGCCCAAGGACACTTCCTTGCGGAACTCCGGCGGCGATTTCTTTAAAATCAGAATATTCAGTTCCGTGCTTAACACGAAAAAGTCTGTTTTTAAGGTACGATTCTAAGATCTTATGAAGTTGCTCCGGAAGGATTCGTCTTAGCTTATAATTCAATCCATCGTGCCAAACCCTGTCGAAGGCTTGAGATACGTCAAGAAAAGCGCTAGAACAAATCTTTTTCTCCTCAAAGGCTTTTTCAATTTCGTCGGTTATTCTATAAACCTGGTCAATTGTGGAATGCTTGATTCTGAACCCGAATTGGTGGTCAGGTATTAGGCGTCTCTCTTCAATGACCGGAAGAATCCGTTTCAGAAGGAGTTTTTCAAATACCTTCGATATTATTGGTAGTAGCGATATCGGTCTGTACGATTTTTTGTCATTTGGAGATTTCCCCGGTTTCGGAACCATTATGACTTCTGCGACTTTCCATTGATTTGGAACGTATAATAATCTAATGGAAGCATTTATTAAATAAAGCAATTTTAATAGTGCCTTTTTTGGTAATTCCTTGAGGATTTGTCCGGTTATTAAATCATAGCCAGGAGCTTTATTGTTCTTCAGGTTTTTTATTGCCTGGCAAAGTTCTATAAGTGACACACTTTTTATTCTTAGGTTGTCAGATGTCGTAGTCGTACCGGTAAAATCGTCTACCAATGTTTCTCCATCAAATGGCTTAAAAGTTTCTTCTAAGTGCTCGGCAAATAGATCCGCTTTTTCTTTGTCACCTTTTGCCCATTCGTCGTTGTTTTTTCTTATCGGTGGCGAGTGTATTTGCGGTTTTTTAATTCTTTTGACAGCTTTCCAGAGCGAGTAATTAGTGGTTTTTTCGGCGGTTAAACCTTCAAGATAAGCTGAAGTCTCTCGGTTTTTTAGGTCTTGTATCGCTTTTTTAAGCTTATTGCATAGGAAATTCGAGTGGGTTCTATGCTGGGGAGCGCGAGTTTGTTGCCATATTTTGCGTGCTCTCCTCTTTTCTCGAATAAGTTCTTTTATTTCCGGCGGATAATAAGCTTCATTGCATGGGACTTCTTTCCTCCTTAAAGGTGTATTTTTCCACGCGGCATTTTGTATTGATTCAATAAATTTGCCGAGCTCATCTTCTATTTCGAAGGGTGTTTTGAGCGATACACTTAAGACAATATTTTCTTCGCAATCAGTTCTAAAGTCGCGCCAGTTAGTTTTTTTGTTAGTTAATCTAGGCACACCTTCTACTGTCATTAGTCGGTCACTTATTGTCAAGATTACCGGCGAGTGATCTGAGGAGAGATCAAAGCTTTCCTCTACTTTTGCAAAATTTGAAGATACTCCTTTTGCTACGAAGAAGTCTATTAGGTCCGGTGTTTTTGCTGTATCAGAGGGCCAATACGTCGGTTTCCCCGTCGAAAAGAAATCAACCCCGAATTGCATACCGGCTTCGTACAGAAGTCTGCCTTTCCGTGAATTGGATCTGGAACCCCAAAAGGTGTGTTTTGCGTTGAAATCGCCCCCTATAATGAAATTCGGTCCAAGTGAGTCAAGGAGACGTACAAAGTCGTTACTTCTAAACGTGCATCGCGGAGGACAATAAATGGACGCGATGTTGAAATACGAGTGCCTATTCTTAACTCGAACTGAGCTTGTTTGCATTGTATCGATTTCAATCGTCGTATTTATGGAGTGCTCAATGCAGTCTTTAATGAATAAGGAGGATCCACCTCTAGCTCTTCCGGAAGGGTGGTATGCGTGATAAGCACGATACCCTCTTATTTTTACTCCGGATTCCTTTGTCAAATGAGTTTCAGAGATCAAGCAAATGTCAATGTTGTCATTCCGTAAGAATACTTCTAATTCGGGGTTTTTTTGTAGAAGGCCGTTTGCGTTCCATGTTAAAATTTTTAGTAACTGATTCATATTCATATGGGAGCTCTTTTTTGGCGAGGTTTTAACTCGAGCTTGCTCAATTTATCAAATATGACTTTGTTTACCTTCGGTTGCTCCTCAAGTTTCGCAAGAATTATAGAGAAGACTTGGGAGACTGGGTCTATCGTAACACCACTTTGCTTGGTTTCTAGCGACGCAGCTTGAGCATATGTTAGCGTCTCTGGAGATTGTGGCTTTTTCTTTGATTTTGCCGAAGGAACTTTGCTTTGCTCGACTCTCGTCTTAAGTTTGACGTGTTTGCTGACGGTCGTTACCCTTGGCTTAGCGATTTCACGACTATTTTTAACCGGTTCTGCGTTCTGGCGTTGAATATTTTTAAATGTGTCTCGCCTTTTTTGAAGCTCTTTTGCCACTTCGGAACCTCGAGAGAGAAGATGTATACCACTTTCTGGGAAGATGTCCTATTCTGCAGGAACTGAGGAGACTCTATTGGAATCAGTCCGTGCTATCGAGAGAGGAGGTAATTCAAATCTTGAGTGGTAGTAACTGGAAAGTACTATTCTACTACGTCTCGTCTGCATTGGAGTACAGAAAGCAATATTTAGAAATATAGTTCTACACATTTAACTTCATTTTTATGTTATTATTATTATGTTTTTTTTTTTTTTTTAACTGATTTATTATTCGAATTATAACTGTCATTCTGGCTGACGGCTTTTGCCATTGCTTTAAAAGAATTTGTACACCGATGTATATTAACATCATTCAGTGAAAATAAATTCTATTCTATTCTATAAGAATAGGCGAAACGAGAAGGTCTTGAAGTAAATGAGGACAAGGCTAAGGACATGTTGTCAACAAATAAGAAATTATCTGCTCAAAACCTTGGACAGAACGTCACTGTTGATGATTACAAGTTCGAAGTAGTTAAGGAGCTTACCTACCTCGGAGCAAACACATACCCCAAAAATGACACCTTCGTAAAGATCCGACGAAGAGTAAACCTAGCAAACCGGTTTGGCAAACCAACTGGGTTCAAAACTCCTAACTCGACGGACCAAATTAATGCTCTATAGCACGCTCATCTTACCAGTCTTGCTTTATGGTGCCGAGTGCTGAGGGGCCTTATTTTGTATTGCGTTTCTATAGCAAATGTATACAAACTCAAATTCCAAGTAATTTAAGTGACGTTTGATAGATGTTTTGACAATCTAACTTTCCGAAATATTTGATTTTGAGTTGGAAGTACTTACACCCAATCCGAGAACCATACAAAATACCAATTCATTTAGGAATCGGATTACATTTCCAAATGGCAATCCGAATCCGAAAGCAGTACAAAATAAGGCCCCTGGACGATAAGTAAGAAAGCAGAGCAAATATTGGGTACCTTTAAGCGAAAAATACTTCGTCGGATATTAGGTCCCATATGCGAGGAGGGCGAATGGAGGAGAAGATACAACCGCGAACTCTATGAGTTGTACCAAGATGTGACTGTAGTCCAAAAAGCCAAGACACGTTGACTACATTGGCTCGGCCACATCGAGCGAATGAACAACAACGCTCCAGCCAAGAGAATCTTTGAATCTCGGTCCCTACGAGACGGCGAAAAAGATCAAGCTGTCGCGGATGCCAAACAGTTACTTAACTTAGTTACTTTTCTGACACTTTTAGATTTTCCCAATGCCTTTGATTGGGTTATTCATAAGCTACTTGTCGCCAAGCTTTTAACTTTGTACAATTCAAGGTGTTCCCTAAAGATAAATTTTAGGTCTCTTACTTACTTACTTAGGTGGCGCTACAGTTCGGGGTGAAACTGGGCCTTAACCAACAAGCCTCTCCATTTAGCTCGGTCGTTAGCTAATTGCCTCCAGTTGCGCACTCCAAGTCCGAGGTCCCCTTGAACTTGTGCGCGCCACCTACGGCAATGATTCCCTCTACGGTGTCGTCCCTCGGGGTTAGATTCGAAGACTATGCGGGCCGGAGCGTTGGTGTCCATTCGCTTTACATGTCCTAGCCATCTCAAACGTCTAATACGCAGTTTTTTTACTAGGTCGATGTCGCTGTACAGTTCGTATAGCTCGTGATTGAATCCTCTCCTCCAAAACGCGTCAACGCAAACGGGACCGGATATCTTCATCTTCGTTTAATAAAGTCCATGTTTCAGCGCCGTAAAGCAGGACTAGGATGGTCAGAGTCTTATACAGAGTCTCCTTAGTTGTTCGAGATAGGGCTTTACTGTTGAATTGCCTTATAAGCCCAAAAAAAAAAACAGCGATTGGCAAGAGTTATTCTTCGCTTGATGTCTGCGCTGATGTTATTTTTCGAGTTTATAGAAGAGCCAAGGTTAACAAAGTCCCTTACTACCTCGAAGTTATAGCTGCCCACTGTGACGTTTTGTCCAATTCGTCGGTGTTGGCTGTCCCTTCTTGTTGACAGCATATACTTGGTTTTGTCCTCGTTTATCGCTAAACCCATTTTGGCCGCTTCCGCCTCAATGCTTGCAAACGCACCGTTGACAGCCTGCTGAGTTCTTCCGATAATGTCTATATAGTCGGCGTATGCGAGCAGTTGTATAGACTTGTGCTTTCGGTGTTGGCTTGTGAGTTCCGCACAATCCGTTCAAGTACAATATTAAAGAAGTCACATGACAGCGCGTCACCTTGTCTAAAGCCTTTTTTGACATCAAAGGTCTCGGTGAGGTCATTACCGACCTTGATGGAGCAGCGAGCATTCTCCATCGTCATCCTGCACAGACGGACAAGTTTGACAGGGATGTCAAAACTAGACTTGGCTTTATAAAGCTCTTCTCTATAGATGCTGTCATAGGCGGCCTTGAAATCGATAAAGAGGTGGTGAGTGTCGATTTGGAATTCTTGGGTTTTCTCCACGGATCTGTCGAAGTGTGAATATTTGATCGATGGTTGACTTTCCTGGCCTGAAACCGCACTGATAGGGTCCAATCAGGCTGTTGATAAAAGATTGCAGTCGTTCACACAATATCGCAGAAAAGATCTTGTATGCGATGTTGAGGAGACTGATGCCTCTATGCTGACCAAATCGCAGTTGAGGGGGACTTCTTTTTTGTGGATCGGGCAAACGATGATGAGGTTCTATTCATCAGGCATACACTCGTCTGACCAAATCTTAGAGATGAGTTGGTGTATGCACTCTGGCAATTTATCCCTAGCTGCCTTGAAAAGTTCGGCCGGTAAGCCGTCAGGTCCAGCAGCCTTGTTGGATTTTAGCTCGGATATTGCCATCCTCACTTCGGTTTGGTCAGGTGGACGGAAATTTTGCCTATCATCGTCCATGTTGAACGGTTCATTCTGCCTGACAGCGCGATGTTGGTCTTCGTCGCCGTTATACAGTCTGCAGAAGTAGTTTTTCCATATTCTCAGCACCGACTGTGATTTTAGGTCTCTTGCTCTTTGCGATTTTTATAAATGATCTCCCTAGGGTAATTAAAATATTCCAAGTTTCACATGTCTGCGAACGATGTTCAGCTCTACTTAAGTTTTGCACTTGGACAAATGGAAAATACGGCAGTTAAATTTTATGAAGACCTACAAAGGACTCTTGTCTGGGCTCAAGAAAACTACTAATGGCTTAACGCAGTCAAAATGAAATGCCTAGTCATAAATAGAAATGGTCTCAACACAAGCAGATTTCTCACAATATTCCTTGGTAATGCCCCTATTGAGTTTCTGGACAAAGCTAAAAATCGTGGAGTTTGGTTTAACACAAGTTTGCTCTGGGATGACCATATGCGTAAGGTCAACAGGAAAATGTATGGCTGCCTCAGAAACCTCTCGCTGTCCCAAAGCATTAACTCCAGTTAACACAAGGCTAATGCTAGTCAAGTCCTTACTCATTCATATACAAACTTTATTCATATGCAAATACATTAAATTTTCTTTTAAAGATATTACATGTTTCTGCCAAATAGTTATATGTATCTTCTTCTTCTTCCTTTTTCAGCGAGGTTATGATCGGATCATAACCCTCCCACTTTGGATCACTTGGTTACTGCCAAAGTCGTCGCATTTGTGTGATCCAGGCGTTTATAGGCCTGCCTCTCCCGCCCCACGATGTCTTTGGAACGTCCGGAAAAAAATATAATATTGCCAATTGTCAATTAAAATATGGCTATCTACAGATCTCTAGGAACGGATCAATCATCGTATTGCAATCAAGGCTTACATTGCAGCGACGTACTCTACTACTAGTAGAGACATCCGAACTTGAACACCAGTATCATGTGAAAAATGGAAAAGTCCAGCGCAGTGTGAAACATGACAAGCGCGCTTATATCAACATATGTACTTGCCTCAAAAGCTGAAGAAGCAACATGCTGGTGGCCAACGGTCCAAATAACACCCAGTGAGTAGCTTAGACGATAACAATGATATCAGCTCAAGAGAGGATAGGGATTAGCTCAAGATATAGAGAAACCATTTTGCAACAGTGCTCTACCATTAAGACGACAACGTTGTGAATTCTTCCGAAGTAGCAAACTTTCTCCAAGCGTCACAAAGAAAATAACAGCGATTGGATCCTTCAAGAAAAAGAAAGCGGTATGGATTGATGGGATCCTTGCCGAGCTCTTTCCAGCGGCGCCAAATACATCAGGAGAATTGTTCCAATGATTCCCACATGAGTGGAAAAGAGGAATAATCAAAAAGTTTCCAAAAAAGGATATCTTTATGGTGTGTGGGAACTAGAAGTATGTGTGCATTCTGCCGGCCGTATCCAAGATAATAGCTTTATAAACATAATTTTTTAAATAGAATACGCAAGCAATTAGATTCAACTTTCGATGCCACATAAACACCTTTGGGATCATCGTGGGTACAGCTCCTCATTGTATATTCTGTTCATCGACTTTAAGAAGGCTATCGACAGTTTGAATCGATATGCTACCTGGTTAACCTTGCGCAGGGAAGGCATTTCCGAAACACTCAAAGCTAATTTAAAGACTACATATGAGAGGGGTAAGTGTCATGTTTTGCACAACGGTAAGGTAGCGAAGGAATTTGAAGTCCAAAGCGAAGTACGACAGTAGTGGCCATCAGCGATGTACTTCGGTTAATAGTGACTGACGGAAACCACGGAATCATGTTGTTTAAGACACTTGAGCTGCCTACTTTCACATCGAACAATGGACCTGCGTTTAATGGACCACCACCTGGAAACCGAGGCCAAGAAAATTGGGTTACAGATAAATACTTCCAAAACAAAAACCCTGAGCACTTTAAACTCCCACGCTCAATGCAACACTGGCGGACCGCCGCTGGCCGGTCGAGAAAATCGACCACTTTCTATACCTAGGTAGTTTGGTCTAGACCAATCATGGTGGCACCGAGCGGGATATGTGCAGCAGATTCGGGAAAGTAAAAGCTGCGTTCGAAATGTTATAAAAAAATTTGTGAACCAATGTTTTCAGGACAAAACCAAGCTTCGACTGTTTCGCTCCAATGTCACTGTCACTGTCACTGTCACTCCCAAGCCGCAAACTGTCGTAAATAGATGCACACGCATATCTTAGGGATTTTTTGTCCCAATGGTATCTCTAATAATCAGCTTTATCAGAGGTCGGGCCAGGAATCTATAGACATCACCATACGGAGGAGAAAGTGGCAGTGGATTAGTCATGGCGTGAAGAAAGTTTCACTTCAAAATACCCTATGCAGTGGAATCCACTAACCCAGTCAGGAAGAAAAACTGATCGTCCAAAAGAAAAGTGACGCAGAATAGTTTAGGAATCCAGGAGTGGAATCCTCTAAGGTGATAGTTGATAGTCAGACTTTTGACAGTCAAAATTGATGATCACACTTTGTTAGCTCTTTTTTTTTTTTTTTTTTTTTTTTTTTTTATTATTTGCGCGCACTCAAAGGGTTATGAATACCTTTAACATGTTAACACACAGTGCGGGCATTGGAAAGGATGGATAGAGAAAGAGAGAGAAAGATTTTGGTGTAGTGGTTTTTGAAGCTCAGTTGTTTATGCTTCAGCTATTCTCCGGGGGTGGCGTCCAGATAACTGGGGAGATTTTTATTATTATTGTCATTGCTTCTGGTTCACAGTACTTTTTTCACGATAACCGATGTCAAGGGCAAATCATCATCAACAGAGCGAACAATTTTTCCAGGTCACCTTAGAGAGAGATCAAAAGGGATGACTGTGATCGTCAACAATCAACTATCACCTTAGAGGATTCCACTCCAGGCTCAGTTTCCGCCGAGCCTTTGAACTGTGTAGATCGCGCTGGAAGTAAAAGTGTGTTTAGTGTTCGCATCGAAAGTCAATATGCAGCGAACCATCGACGTTGTGCATTAAACTGTGCATTAGCTTTCACGCAGAAATGCTCGATCGTTTGAGGATTACGATCCGCCGTGTTCGAAGGGAGATCGCCGATACCCGGATACACCATCACGACAATGCGCGCAGTCACACGTCGCTGATTGTGTGGAAGACACAGGCCAAACACAACGTGGCAACGGTGTTCCAACCACATTAAATAAATAAATAATTATTTGGTGCAACACCTCTTTAAGTGCCAGGGCCTAGCTTCTCGCAACCACTCATGTTGTGTGCGCTATATTTTTCAGACGAATGGAAGGGACCTACAGTTTAGTGCCGTATACGAAGGGCAATTTATTCTGACAGGCTTTTTCGAATCAAAAATACCCTCGGATGTTTGTCAGACGCTCGCGAGAGGTGGGACCGTGAAAAAACTTTTTGTAGTTTTCTGAGATTCGAACTTGGAGCCTCACGCGCAGTGATCCGACACATTAACCACTTACGCCACGGCACCCAACCACATTGCAGTCCAGATTTAACTCCCTTCAACTTCTTTTTGTTCCCTTGGATCAAAAGGAGACTGAAAGGACATCGTTTCTCGACTATTGAGGCGGTCGACGCGGCTTCGATGGGGTGCCTCACCAGCCTTGTGGTTGCCGTCTTTCAGGGGGTGCATGAATAATGCGTAAAGCACTGGCAACCGTGTATTAATGTGGGAGGTTCATATTTCGAAAAGTTCTAGCTCACTGTACATATATCTTTATCTAATTTCTTTTTATGTCTTCAGTCTCGATTGTTATAGCACAAACCCTGTAGACTACTACTAGACAAATGAAATGAATCCACTTGGTTCTTCTATGAAAGACATTCAGATGGTTTACAGGTGACATAAACCTCGTTCAGATAACTTTCTTAAGACTTATCATGTCTTAAAGTTCCAGAATGAGTGCATATTTATTAACGCTCATGGATAACAGTTAAACAGAGGTAGTAAGACTTTTTATTGTCGAAACTCATTACATTCACTGAACAGCCGTCAAGTCCACGTCGCATTTGTTTCTTTCTCAAGTTGTCTGTGGTTTTCATCCAACAGAGATACTAAAATAAGTACATTCACTCTGAGACATAATAAACTCGTCTCAGTGCTACCTATTCATTAAAAGTACTCTGAATTACTCTTTGCAAACACAATTACTTTTCGCCAAGTATCACGTACGGACTCTTAGATACCATGACTTGTGTACGAGTATGTGTTCAAATAAAATTACAAAAAAGGTGTGCAAACCATCAAATTGATTGGGGATTATGCATTTAATCACCTCTTCACAAAAAAATAAATTAAAAATATTAAGTATCATCCTGCAGTACGTGTCATTTAGCGCCATTGTATCATACGTTGGTTTTTTTTTCCTTAATTAGCTATAACTTTGTTATATCAGCTATAATTCTATAAAAATAAAATTAAAAGTCGGATAATTGCAGATAATAATTTGCTATTTATTTATTCTGCTTTATGTTGCATATGCATCATGGCATTTCAGTGGCTGATGATCGTTTATGTTTTGTTGTCGGATACAGAAAGTAAAATGTAATTGTATCATTAATTAGTACTTAATTAAGGCAACTTTTTTTTTAACCGTAACTAACGAATAAGATTTGGTTAAACACATTTTTAGAGTCAGAATACACCTAGATACTAGATACTTGTGTTGTCCAGGTGCCAAATGGCTATGTTGTGAAATACAGTACTATCTCGATAATATGAACTTCAATAATGTGCATTTCCCGATAATGTGACATTGCCAACTCTATGATGTGAACTTTGAAATATTCTCATCTCTATAATGTGCAATTTTCCTCAATAATGAAAATTTATCCTCCCTACAGGAGCAAAGAATTCGTAAATAGCGAATGTAAATATCCGCTGGAAATAAAACAACTGATACGTCGAAAGAGGAGAGCACGCAAAAGATGGCAACAATCCCGCGAGCTCCACACGACAAAACTCTTTTAAACCATCTGCGTAATGAACTCAAGAAAGCAATCAAAGATTTCGAAAATCGAGACATCTCTACGTATCTTGAAGGCTTGACTGCCGAAAAAAGTTCGAATTATTCACTATGGAAAGTCGTGAAAGGTATTAAAAAGAGCCAAAAGCAATCGCTACCGATAAGAAAAAACAATGACGAATGGGCAAAAGGAGGCAAAGAGAAGGCGGATTTATTTGTCGTGATCGTTCGTTTGACGAACATGCGCTAATAGAAGACCCCGGTGGTACGATTACGTAACCTGACAACTTTTAAATAAAGAGCGTTTTGTTTGTCGCACTTTGCTATTTGACAATATTTTTTTTAAAAATAACAATGCCCCTGGCTATTTCTTAATAACCGGACAGTTCCTCAAGGAATTGCCAAAGAAAGCTGCATATTATAAGTGCCGCGCTAAGACTGTTATACGTACCAGGAAAATGGAAAGTCGTCGAGGTTATAATGGTTCCAAAACCGGGAAAGCCTCCAAACGACAAAAATCGTACAGACAGACCGATGTCGCTCCTGCCGATCGTATCTAAATGGGGTGCTATGATAGATCGCCTCCTCGTGGTGCACCCTGGGTAATTAATTTAATCTCTCCTGGCTACTAGTACAAAGACAAGCAATAAACTAATAAAGAACAATAGTTAACTGCAGACAAATGAAAATGAATTATAGAACCTGTACTTCTCAGTACAAAAAGACGAGACATATAGGCCCTTGTGTCCGAATATGTCAATTAAACATTGAAAGCATAAGTAGGTCAAAATGCGAACACTTATCAAAATTACTTCTTAGCAACAAAATTGACATTGTAGCCATTCAAGAAACTCACGTATCGTCAGAAGTTGAGCTTCAGTCAAGAGGCATCATCCACGGGTACTTTGTGATCGGCTCTATATTCCATCCTACTTATGGTGTCTCAACATATGCAAGAAACGACCTCGACGAAGTTAAACTTATCAGCTCAAATTGCGACGATTGCGTTTATTCCGTAACCATAGAGACAGCTGGGACCTACATAGTGAACCTATATAAGCCCCCCGGAATTTCTTGGCCAAACAGTGTTCTCAAAACTAACGATAAACCAACAGTCTACATAGGCGACTTCAATAGCCACCACCATCTCTGGAGGTATACCACAAACGACGAAAATGGAAATAAACTTGCCGACTGGGCCGATAACAAGAACATGCATTTAGTATTCGATTCGCTAAAGATAAGGCCACGTTTTATTCTCAGAGATGGAAAGAGGATTACAACCATGATCTCTGTTTTGTCACCAAGAACTCTGATAACCACCCAGTCCCTGCTGCCAACACCGTCCAGTCATCGTCGAAATTGGGATACAAATCCCATTAATAAACTCCGTCCCAAAGCCTCGTTGGAATTTTAACAAAGCTAACTGGAAGAATTTCAGCCGAGAAGTCGATGCCTGCCTCCGCTTCGTCCCTCCGTTAGCAAAAAACTATGACAGATTTGTTGGCAGCATCCTATCTATTGCTAAAAAATACATTCCACGGGGCTACCGCAAAGAATATATCACTGGATGATCCGAAGAAAGCGAACTGTTGTTCAAGGATTTTAAAGATACTGGCAGTCCTAACATCGCTGGCATATCACTAAGGTCCCTTGACGAGAGCCGTAGACAGAAGTGGTCGTCAACAGTGGAAAGAATGAACTTCACACATTCCAGCCGTAAGGCGTGGAACCTACTCCGCAAACTTGGAGCCAGCAACTCAACATCAGCCTTACCAATAAGTCCAGACGCAACTCCTATAAGCCCAGACGCAATAGCGAACCGCGTTGTAGACCTCCCTCGCGCGCCTATCGACAAAGTGCATACAAAATCAATTAGATGTGTATTGCGGGAACTTAAACGCAATACACATGTGCCGTCCGCATTCTCACATAGCTTTTCTACCTACCTATGAAGTCGACAATGCTATAAAATCAATGAAAAGCAGGATTTGATGAGATCTTTCCGGAATTCATTATTCACGCCGGCACTAACACAAGAAGATTGTTATCTAAATTGTATAACAACATTTTGGATACAGGAAATCTTCCTCAAGCCATTAAAAGAACTAAGCTTTTAGCAATCCTGAAATCCAATAAGCCGAAACACCAAGCCGAAAGCTACCGCCCTATTGCACTTTTAAGCGCGTGCTATAAATTACTTGAAAGGCTGGTACGGAATCGCATCGGTCCCATTATTGAGGAAGCTCTCCCCATCGAACAAGCTGGCTTTCGGCCTGGACGAAACTGCGCTGACCAAGTGCTATCATTGACAACGCATATCGAGGCTGGCTTTGAAAAGGGCCTTAAGACCTCGGTGGCATTTGTCGATCTGTCAGCTGCATACGATACTGGCTGGAGAGATGGACTTATGTATAAAATTCTGAAAGTCATACCCTGCCTGACGAGAGCACAGCTCATAAACAACACCATGACGAATCGGATACTACAAGTCTTCATTGACGGAAAACAGAGCAAAATTAAGAAGCTTAACAATGGGCTCCCGCAAGGATCAGTGCTAGCTCCAATCCTGTTTAATTTATACATATCCGATCTGCCTGAACTTTCCTCAAGGAAGTATGGATATGCAGATGACCTTGCGATTAGCTACCCAACACAAATCCATTCCATGCACTGAAGAAACGCTCAACCCTCGTTCAACCTCCGGACGCTGAGATCCTATTTTCAGCAATGGCGGTTGTGCCCGAGCCTTTCAAAGACAGAGGCTTGCTACTTCCACCTAACGAGCCAGCTGGCGGATATGAATCTTACAGTCTCTTTCAACAATGCTGTCTTGATGCACAATCCCCAACCCAAATACCTCGGTAATACTCTTGACCGGTCACTAACCTACAAGCAACACCTCTCTAATGCTGCAGCTAAACTCCGCACTCGAAACAACATCATTTAAAAGCTAACGGGATCTTCGTGGAGCACAAATGGTATCTCGTCTGTACTGCATCTCTTGCGCTAGTCTACAGTGTCGCAGAATACTGTGCCCCGGTGTGGCTGAAGAGCGCCCATGTCAATAAAATCGGTTCACTGGCTCCCAGTTCTCTGCAATATTGCACCTCCTAATCTTCGTCGTTCAAACTCAGCCCTGAGAGACTATAGAAAAATCTTGGCGATCTTAATTATACACGATGATATTGGTGTATTGCAGCACACACAACCGAGACTTAAGCCGAGGAACCCGGCTATAAAACATGCAGGAGTCTTGGCCGCAAGCGGCTTTAACATCCAAGATGAGTGGAACAGAACTTGGTCATCCTCTGGGCACAATGGCCTACATCTCAAACCCATCCTCTAAGCTCCCTGGCTTCGATTTGCCAAGACACATCTGGCCAAAACTAAATAGGGTTAGAACAAACTCTGGTAAATGTGCTGATTCTCTCTATCGATGGGACATCCTTGACTCTCCAGCGTGCGATTGTGGAGCGGCCCGACAAACTATGAAGCACATTATCCAAGAATGCAGCATTCGAGCATATTAGGGGGACCCTGCGAATTTCTACGAAGCAACTCCAACTGCAATTGAATCGCTGCAGAATTTAGATATTGATATTTGAACAAATAGAAATATTGTGCAATTTTATAATGTAACTTTCATATCCTTTGTAATATTTATTTTACCTTGTTAACTTATTCGTTATACTGTGTTCTTTGTACTCTTCCATACGAAATAAATAAATAAATAAATAGTATCTAAATTTGAAAAGCTTTTGTTAAAGCAAAAACAATCGGTCATTGAAGAAAGACGTTTGATTCCTGGCCATCAATTCGGCTTCAGAAAAAACCATTCCACAATTGATCAGGTATATAGAATAACAAATGAAATAGAGAAATCCTTAGAGAAGAAAAACGATGTGTTCTAGCGCTTTTCTGTACGTCTTTCAAGCGTTCGACAAGGTATGTCATGAAGGCTTGAAGTTTAAGTTAAGACAGGTTCTTCCGGAACAATTATATGAGATTTTAGAACCCTAGAACCACTCGTAGACAAAGAAACTTCTCTGGCGGATTCTATGATGCCAAAGTCAAGTGAAAGTGAATCGAATGAGTGGAGGGAATCTCCGATCCGTCCGATTCTACGATGCGGGTGCAAGGCACTTTGAAGATCACCACTTGTCTTCCCAGGATTTATCACACTTTTTCGGACCAACATTTTATCATCATGAGTCGTCGTTTTACGTTTTCGGCCGGTGCAATCAAATATGTAGCCTTGTACAATGCAATATTTCTGGAAACCTGGACACACTGGCTTTCCAACTTCAGCATCAACCGAAATCTCCTTTATGCTTTTTCCAGTGTGCTCATGCTGTAATGGTCAAATTCTACACTGCAGCTTTTGGGTATCTTCCCAATTTGAACAGACCACAATTTGTCTTGTTGGGGTCTGCACTTGCATTTATGGTACATGTGTCCCTTAATTTAGTTCCTCCCCGCCACCTACCAGTTTTGTCCAAATGATAGCCTCACTAGGAAACACACGCACGCAATTTGGTGCATAATCGACCCAAATACTTTTTTTTGTGGAGCTAATCAGTCCATACCATAACGTATTGGATTTTGGGACACAATGTCACAAGCTAGAGATAAAGCCAAGAGTAGTAGTGTGGACAGACAGTCCAGTGAGGGAAGCGATCGTGCGCGGTGATGTAAAAAATGAATAAATTATGCAATTTTTTGTGTAGTGGGGACGCTCCTACGCTCTGGGCCAAGAATCCACCCTCCGGCGAGCTCAAGCTAAGACCAGCAAGGCATGCACCCACGCTAGAGTTGACGAAAGTTCCTTTTCCTCTTTCTTTCCTCTGATTCAAACATTATAACCCTTTCTCCGAAGTTTCTCTTTTCATCACGTCATTTCACCCTTGCTACCTTCTTCTCTACAGACCTTCCATTACAATGTTAAGCAATGATTTTTGCCTTTTCTTCACAGGGATATCCATCAATTTTACAGATTCCCCCAACTGCTACTTATTGGGGGAAGAACCTTTTTCGTCTTATATGTGCATTCGTTATTCGAAAATGTTCCTTCAATAAAGTGAACCATGTTAAAATTAGTTCACATTATCGAGGTATTACTGTATTAGTAATTAAAAAAAAAAAAATACAATACAACGAGCTTAAATGGCAAAAGATTCGTCACCGCAATTTACAATGGAACCGTGTAATAGGGTTTCTCATATTCAATTGGCAGAAATTAGTCACGAACGTTAGTCAAACGATTTATGACTCAGAGCTTAGATAAAGCAATGACTGGAAGTAGTGTCTTAGTTTGTATAGATTTGCTTTATTTAGTTAGCCTCGTTGAACGTGCTTCAGTGGAGGAATGATCAATCACAGATGCACTTATCAAAGAAAAAAATCCGCATTATTGTTATGCTATTGGCATAAATTTAGTATTTTCATTAATGATATGCTAAAGAGCACGTTCATGCGTAGTCGAAACTCCAAGCAACTGCATCTGGTCGAATTTGATTGACAGATTCAGGCGATCTAATTTCGCCTTAAGATCATTTAGGTGCCGCTTAGCCTTTTTCAATAAAACGCACGCCTGGGTCGCACGCATTAGCACAGGGGTAGTGAGCTTACTCACACCCAACACGCCTAGCAGTATGATCTATTTTAGGACAAAATGCTCTAAAAAAAATGAAGTTTTATTTGAATTCATTATTTTTCGTCGTACGTAAGTGCTATCTGATTAAATTTAAATTAATCTTTTTATGAAAAAGTAATACTCTAAAAATTGTACAGTCAACAAGATACAGAAGCAATACAAACTCAGATATGAGAATTGAGGAACCATTCTTTGAGTCGATACCTTGAAGAACTGACCTCCGATAAAATAGGCGACTACTCTCTATGGAAATCAACGAAGTACGAGTATCTCAAACAGAATCTACATATTAAACATACGCTACAACCAGAGGAACACCACAGGGCGGAGTACTTTCACCCTTACTGTGGCTCCTCACCGCTAACAGAATCCTCAGAACGGCGTAGTCATTCTTATTTTAAGCAACTATCAGTGCTAAGTTCTATTAGCTCTTTCCCACTATAAGCGAGCTAATAGAATTCACTTTTAAGGAACTGACGGTATGGGCAAAACCTCTCGAAGACCAAGCTTGTCCTTTTACAAGAAAAACAAAAAAGGAAGATCCTTAGCGTCACACTACCGAAACATGGTGACCTCATTTCGATGTATATAATAGTGAGGTACAAGTTTACTGCGACCTTTAAAAGATCTATTGTGCCCCCCATTCTATGGCATTGATATACTCGGTCTAGAGCACTTCTTCAGTCCAGCTGCTACAGCAAACCGGTGGAATGGTGACATCATTGTGGGCGCCTTGGCGTAAGTGGTTAGTGTGTCGGATCACTACACATGAGGTTCCAAGTTCGAGTCCCAGAAAATACCAAAAAGTTTTTTCACGGTCCCACCTCTCGCGAGCGTCTGACAGACATCCGAGAGTATTTTTGTCACGAAAAAGCTTCTCAAATCGCCGTTCGGATTCGGCATTAAAAAACTGTAGGTCCCTTCCATTCGTGTGAAAAATATAACGCACACAACATGAGTGGTTGCGAGAAGCTAGGCGCTGGCACTTATAAGAGCTGTTGCGCCAAATATTTGTATTTTAGTTTTGACATCATACTCAATATATCAACTGAGGCAAAATACTAGTAAATTGAGATCATTTCAGACTCCAAGGTTTCTTGGAGACGAAATGTTGAAAAGAAGATGCAGACTAAAACCGTATAGTATACATTGGATGTGCCGTGCAATCAATAGGCCAATCATCGATGAGCCATTCCAGGGAATGAGATGGCGGATGAATTGGCAAGAAAGGGATCATAACAAGACCTGTCAATAGTTCAAAGCTCAGTCCCACCTCCCCTAATACTTTCTAAATCTAATATAGCACTTGACCTCAAACGGCAAGCAGAAAAAAGATGGAGAGCGCTCCCTTCATGCCGTGTCTCCCGAAGCATCTGGACAAAACATGACACGATGAAAACCAAGCTCATCCTTACTCTAAATAGACAAAACTTGGCGCTTCTCGTAAGTATCATTACCGGCCAACTTATTCGCGGCCCACCGGAAGAGAATGCGGCTAAGTACAGATGAACTCTGCAGAGGATGCGGCAATACAGACGTAGAGGAAGACACAGAACAAATGCAAATGCAATACCAGGAAGACGGCCCTTGCAGAGTATTTCTTCAACCATCTGGGCGACCTGTCTGAAAAGTCACCAACCACCATCATTTTTAGTATTTAGTATTTTATTTATTTATATGCTGACACATTAAGATACAATATCTTATAAATTTGTGGAGCTTGGCAAAAAGAACACATTATTTCAATCAAAAAAATTCAATGAATTAATCCTAGTAAATTAAGGAAAAAAAGAAGAAGAAGAGAAAAAGAAAAAAAAAAAAAAAAAAGCTATTAACAGAGGACATACAAATTGTGTTGGTTCAGAAAGGAGGGAAAACTAATCGGATGCAGAGAGGAATAATTGCAATCTCGTCCTAAATTCGGTGAGATTACTAGTTCTTCGTACAGTGGGTGGTAGAGAATTCCATAAGCGAGCGGCATTGACGAGAAATTGCCTTTCGGATGTCAAACACGAAAACCGGGGAAGGATGAGCTGTGAGAGTCTGTTTGATGCTGAAAACTGAAGCCTATTGTAAAGAAATGAAATTTATAACTTCTTCAGAGTAGTTCAGAGGAGGCCGTGCCACTAGCATAGAACTATAGCTATTTTGTTTTTTCCTCTTTGCAGTTCTTCAGCCAGGAAACTCCACGTCAGGTGAGCACAATGTATCCGTGTGAGATCCGAGTTCAGGCTGTGCACATTCGTTGCAGCTAACCCCTTTAACCTAACCTAACCTATGAGCCATATGGAAAATCTTACCAAAATACAAATGGTGACAGCATTTGCACTTGCACATCGCAAGCAGAGATTAATATGATGCTTCATAGGCTCTGCCAAAGAGGCTCTCTCAGGTTTAGAAGCTTCGTGGGTGTAAACCACGTATAGGCATGCGGTTATACTTGGGACTATACATGAATTCGGGAGGAGATCTAACTCTAACTAACAGTACCGATTCTATTTTCAAGCAAGAGAGACTGGCAGTATGGACTTTATTAAAAGAGGATGAAGATATCCTTGGTTGGTTCGAGAGAAAAATTATTCGTAAGATATTCGGTCCCGTTTGCGTTGACGGGTTTTGGAGGAGAAGATTCAATCACGAACTATACGAGCTGTACAGCGACATCGACATAGTCAAAAAACTGCGTATTGGACGTCTGAGATGGCTAGGACATGTAGAGCGAATGGGCATCAACGCTCCGGCCCGCAGAGTCTTCGAATCTAACTCGGAGGGACTATGCAGTAGAGGACCTCCGCGCGGTAGGTGGTGCTCACAAGTTCAAGGGGACCTCGACCAACTTGGAGTCCGCAACTGGAGACAATTAGGTAAAGACCGAGCTAAATGGAGAGGTTTGTTGGTTGAGGCCCAGGTTCACTCGGAATTGTAGCGCCACTTAAGTAAGTAAGTAAGAGACTGGCAGTCAAATAATGTGTTTAGAGATCATATAATCATGTTCTTCACTGATAGCTAAGAAATGCAATCTGGTACAAAAGCAGATTTATATTCAGGAGCACTGCGCAAACTGTGAGTCCTTTAAACAGTCAAGTTGTCACAGAATCAAGTAAAATTAGATCAACGCCAGTTAAGTAATTGTATTGCACCAAAAGCCATTAGTCAACACAGAGTCACATTATGCCGAGTTTTCGGAAACAGAAAACTGTGATCGGCTATGAGCAACGGTGGGGCTGACAATTGTATACTGCCACCGATTAAAAATCTGTACAACATGACAGTGGAAAAGGAGACAAAAATGCAGCTACAGCTTGATGGACCATCTATCCACATACTCATCGGAGTAAGCACTTCATACAGTACCATCAGAACTATGCTTTTTAAATGACAAGGTTAAGTTAGGTTAGGTAGATGGGTGCCTTGTGACAAAGACTAACTGAACACCCAGACCAACAGTACAGGCCCATTGTGCCCAATCATTTAACCATAGATCACAATAGATCTTACAGGTCGCAATGCGTACAAGGCCCTAGTAAAGTGAAGTAAAGTAAAGTAACCATGGAAACGCTGTAAAGAAAGTCCGCTGTTAAAACCACCCAGAAAGTGATATGAATCTTAGGAGGTCCATCATCTCAACATTACCCAAGCCCTCCAGCTCCAAGAAGAAGTAACTACCAAGAGTTCTCATTCTTCTGGCGGACAGGGCAGGACAGTCACACAACAGGTGACGAACAGATTCAATTTCTTCTTCGTCCCTGCAACTTCTGCAATAGTCGTTATGCAGCACACCGAGTCGCTTCGCATGAACGCCAATGGCACAATGTCCGGTAATTATGCCAGAAATGATCCGTGCGTTATAACGACTAACTTTAACCAGAGAGGTTGTTCTCTTCTTGCTGTAGGCCGGCCATAGAGCCCTGGCCGTTGCGCATGTTTCCAGATGAACCCAACGTCTGTTTACTCGACCGGTGGCTTCATCCTATATTTTCTTCCGTGAGAAACTGACTGGGGTTGCTACAGAGGGGAGGGCCCGCGATAAGTGCAGCGCCGACCCTTTTCTAGCAAGCTCGTCAGCCCTTTCGTTACCTTCGATATCGATATGTCCTGGTACCCAGCAGAGGGTCACCGCATTGGCTCTAGATATCTCGTTTAAGAGTGATTTGCAGTGTCTCACAAGCCTCGATCTTATTACAGCAGAATCCAGAGCCTTAACGGCTGTCTGGCTGTCTATATAGACAGTGATCGTTTTACCAACGATATTACTCTCGCGTATAATTTCAGCAGCCTATATGATGGCTGTGACCTCGGCCAGAAAGACGCTGGAGTCGTCGTTTTTTTCTAAAGGAGTGGTTTATTCCTAGGGCTTGACAATAAACTCCGGCTCCCGTGCCAACATCCGTCTTAGAACCGCTGGTATAGAATACCAACTCCTTTTTCTTCATGGTTCTTCGGTTCTTCCAGTAGATTCTGTCAGGAGTTCTTGTAGTGAATCTCCTTTCAAATGCTAGCACCGGGTTCATGTGATCAGTTTCCGTCATTCCAGTAGTAGTCCCCGATCGGAACAGAATGGAGGCATGGCCGTAAAGGCTCGATGACCACAATCGGCCTTTTCCCAGTTTTACAGCGGTTTTAGTCGCCAGACTGCTGCAGTATATGTATGTCAAGCGGAATGAAACTAAGCATGGTTTCCATTGTCGCTGTTGGAAGCGAAATCGTTCCAACATCTATTATGCTTCTGGTCCTCTTTGCAAGAACGATGCCTTTGTTGCTTTAGGCTTGACAGCATAGCAGAGCTAAGACTCATAGCTACCGGATATATCGAAATTTCTAAGAAGCACAGATTGGATAACGAGTTGATAAGCGGATCATGAGCAACCTTACTCATTTAAAGATTCACACTGGACCCATTGATGCGTTGGTCTATCAAACACCCTTCCTAACCTTACCTAGCTTAAAGTACCACTAATGTTGAGGTTAGAATGAAAATTCCAAACCCGCCTCGAATGGTGATATTACTGATTACAGATATGAAGTTTGAAGCAATTCTGTCCAATCGTCTAAGCTACACTCGAGTCTCAGTTCCTCTATAGTAGTTGTGTCTAGATTTAATCTCGATATTAAAGATTCTCATGAAACCAATACTTGCACCATAGTTACACGTAGGTCTACGTACAACTAAAAACCCACCACACCTAGCCGACTAGCTGACCAGAACAACTTGACCTACTGTGTTCCAAAACTGGTTGGCCCTTTGAATTCGTCAAGCAATCCGTACAGGGCCATACAGTTCCGCATTAATAAATTAAAAATAAATCTTAAGGCCCTTGAGCTATGTAAATTTTTTTTATAAAGTTACCACACCAATATAGATGGCAATTAGCATACACATTCTTATACTCGTTTGTAAGTTTAAACAATCAAAACACGTTAAACGTTTGCTTTACTTGTTAGAAATTTCCATTAAAAGCCGCAGAGACAGACAACCCGTCCTTAGGCAATTCTTACAATGAAAAGTGTTAGAAAGTTGAGAAAATATACTATTAGCACTTTCTTAATGACTCTTATGTTGACTTATAATTAAATGTATGAATGTATGTAGCTTTTAAGCTCGTTTACTAGGTTTATCGTTTTTTCTTATTTCTAGTTTTGTGTACAAGCTTTCGACACATTGCAATTAAATAAGTTCATTAACTAACTACACAAAATGAATAATTAATCTCATTTCTGTACTTATGTGTGTACATAGTCTGAGCTAAATAAACGTACATGGGACATGAAACTTTTTGAAATAAAATTTGACGTGAGAAATTTCTTAATACATATCCGCACACGACAACAGACCAACAAACTTAATTTAAGTTTCAAATTCCTGTGTTCTTGATGTGAATGGTTTTGTGAATGCATGGCTGCCTTACAGGAACAAGGACACAATACGAAAAACTACAATTAAATCTTATAGAAAACGACTTTAGTCCCAGAGGGTGCACCCATTGTTCAGCAAAAATGCCAACACTGCAAACATTTGTGCATTCAACACAGACGGTGATAGTCAAAATTTCCATCTAACTGACCAAAGCGAAGTGACGATAGCAATATCTAAGCTGAGATCGGACTGCTGGACCTGACCTGACTTACCGGTCGAACTTTTCAACTAACATATATAACATATCTCTAAGATTTGGTCAGACGAGTGTATGTCTGATGAATGGAATTTCAGCATCGGATGCCCGATCCACAAGAAAGGAGAACCCCTCAACTGCGCCAATTATAGAGGCAACAGTCTCCTCAACATCGCATACGTATACAATATCTTTTCGGCGATATTGTGTGAACAGCCGAAACCTTTCATTAACAGCCTGATTGGCTCCTATCAGTGCGATTTTAGGACAGGAAGGTCCATTATCAATTAAATCTTCACACTTCGACAGATCCTGGAGATAACCCAAGAAGTCTAAGCCGATACTCATCATCTCCTAATCGTTTTCAAGGTCGCCTATGACAGCATTTGTAGAGAGGAGTTATATAGAGACATGTCTAGTTTTGACATACCAACACAACTTGCCCGTCTATGCAGGACGACGATGGAGAACGCTCGCTGTTCCATCAATGTCGGTAATGACCTCACCGAGACCTTTGATGTCAAAAAAGGTTTTAAACAATGCGATGCGCTGTCATGTGACTTCTTTAATATTGTACTTGAACGGATTGTGCGGAACTCAGAAGTCAACACCAGAGGCGCAATCTATCAAAAGCCCGTACAACTGCTTGCATACGCCGACGATATTGACATTATTGGAAGAACTCAGCGGACTGTCACCTGTACGATTGCAAGCATTCAAGCAGAAGCGACCAAAATGGGTTTAGCGATATACGAGGGTAAAACCAAGTATGTATATGCTGTCAACAGGAAAGGACAATTAAAACCGACGTATTGGACAGAACGTCATAGTGGACAACTACAACTTCGAAGTAGTAAGGGACTTTGTGTACCTTGGTTCTGTTATTAATTCTGAGAACGACAGCAGCGCAGAAATCGAGCGAAGAATAGCCCTTGCCAATCTCCAACAACTAAAGAGATTCTATATAAGATCCTGATCATCTGAGTCCTACTTTACGGTGCTGAAACATGAGCTTTATTGAAATCGGGTGAAGATATCATTGGTCGTTTCGAGAGAAAAATTATTCATAAGACATTCGGTTCCATTTACGTTGACGGGTTTTGAAGGAAATTCAATGGCGAACTGTGGGAGCTGTACAGCAATATCGACCATATAAAAAAAAACTGCGTATTACACGTTTGAGATGGATGAGCGAATGGACACCAACGCTACGGCCAGCAGAGTCTTCGAATCTTTTCCAGAGGAATGACACAGTAGAGGACCTCCTCGCTTGGCGCGAACAAGTTCAAGGGGACCTCAACCAACTTGGAGTGCGTAACTGGAGACAATTAGCTAGAGACCGATCTAAATGGAGAGGCTTGTTGGTTTACGGCGAGGATCACCTCGAACTGTAGGTCCACTTAAGTAAGTAACCATCTCGTTATATCGAAATTTAAAAATATAAATCAATCGGGTTTTATAGCAGCATCAGATTTTGGAATTTAAATGCATGTAGTGTGAACAATGTGAAGTTTGGCGGATGTTTTTGATAATATTTGTAAGAAGCACAAATTAGCTTGAAGTCTGGCACTCTCTTCCTCGTTGTGTCATTGGGTTTAATGCCACATTCTGTTCTGAAGTTTTTTCCAATCTATATTTAAGGACTATGACCTTACAGACAATGAAGAAGAGATTCTTTCTCGTTAGTATCTCCGCAGCTACGACAGAAAGGGTTATTTGGAATGCTAAGCTTCGCTGCATGGTCTGCGTTTGACCAATGGGGTGTACTTATGGCTACAATTCTGGCAATATCTGGCCCTGATCAGCTCAATAATGGGTGACCAGATAGTAATAATTCTATTCCAATTCTTATGTTTCAGCAGCTGTCAAAGTTACCAATGATACCCAGCTGTCCAAATATTCAATAAGGTTTGCCATTTCATTATGCATCGATTCACGCTTGCCGAACGTGCGGAAAATTATTAAAAAATCGAAATCCCGGCTCAGTTGTAAATACGGAACGTGAATTTCGTCGTTAGGTCGGTCGTCATCATGGCTTCAGTGTGCAGGCAATTCGTCGCACCGTGCAAAAGTTTGAGCGTGAGTACACTCTTTTGGACTTTAAGCCACCAACCAGACAGAGATTGGTGTGAAATGAAGAAAACTAGGCGCCCTACTGGCCAGTATCGAAGAAGACCCAGAAATGTCAATTCGGCGCCGATCAGCTGAATTGGGAATCGCCACAGAGTCAACCTGCCTTATTTTGCGGTTGGTTTTTCGCATACATTCATATAAGATTGTGCTGACGCAAGAATTGAATTGACGACCATAGACAACGCGCGCCGTAAGTTCGCTAATTGGGCGCTGCAAATATTGACCAGAGATCCGGATTTTCACCAAAACCAAAGTATGGTCTCGGGCGAAGCCCAATTTTGGCTTAGCAGCTATATCAACAGGCAAAATTACACAAGTGTTCAACCAAGCATCAATGCATCCATAAAGATTGACTGTTTGGTGTGGTTTATGGACTGACGGCATCATCGTACCTTATTTCTTTCGAAATGAGCCAGGAGACACAGTTACCGTCAATGGTCACAGGTATAGAGTGGTGTTAACCGACTTTTTGTGGCTAGAGCTCGAGAATATCGATATATCCGAGCTGTGCCAGACGGCGATCTATGCCATACAAGCATGGACGAAACGCTCAAAGTTGTGAAGGAGAAATTTGGCGACTGGGTCGTCTCACGGCGAGAGTTCATCAATTGGCCGCCGCGATCATGCGACTTGACACCACTCGATTATTTTGTCTGAGGCTACGTCTAAGTCTTTAGCCTGCGCTAATCAGCCAACCACTTTGGACGAGCTCGAGGCTAACATTCGAGACGCTATTGCCAGAATAACGCCGTACATATTAGACCGACCGCTTGAAGCACTGCCAGCGAAGTCCAGGCGGCCATTTAAATGATGTGCTATTGCACACATAATGGCATGAATGTATGTAGCTTCAAAATAAAGCTAGAATCAATTTCATATCTCACACCGTTGTTGTTGTTATTTAAATTTTTTTTCCTATCGTTCTTATCTGGTCACCCGTAGCTCATGTGATTTAGGTTTGTTGTAGCTAGACTAGTCTTAGTGATATCACGCAGCTAGACTAGTCTTAGTGATATCACGCAGCTAGAAAGCGTGTTCTACCCGAGATTGGGCAGCTTTAAGAAATGAGGACTTTTATCGGAACGTTGACTCTTTCTGCCAGAAAGCCTCTAAGTTGCGTTCAGTACGCAACAAGACTCCTGAATCGTGAGAAGCTCCGCTTGGAAGACACTGGTAAAATTCGGTAAATGGGAGGATTTCGAAAAGTTTAGCCTGTCCGAGAAAATGCCTGCGCTGAGTTCGCAGTCCATTTTCGATCCGTCCATTTAAATAGATATATATATATACATTTGGCGCAACAGCTCTTTAAGTGCATGTGCCTTGCCTCTCGCTACCACTCGTGTTGCGTGCATTATATTTCCCACACGAATAGAAGGGACCTATAGTTAAGTGTCGTATCGGAAGGGCAATTTGTTTTAAGAAGCTTTCTCGTGACACCAATACTCTCGGATGCTTGTCAGACGTTCGCGAGACGTGGGACCGTGAAAAGACTTGTTGGTGTTTCCTGGAATTCAAACTTGGAACCTCACGCGCAGTGGTCCGATATATTAACCACTTGCGCCACGGCGCGCATCAAAATCATTAATTACTTTGCTGTTCTTCCATTGTGCTCTGGTTGGGAAAGTTATTGAGAGAAGTTTCCTGCGGTTTAAAATTGGTGTTTTGTACCAACCAGTTTGTTTGGTACTGCCTCCAGGACTTTACTACCCAGATTCCCTGAGGCGGACTGCGCACCATAAAGCTGTATCTTTGATGTGTAACTCGAGAGAGATCAATTAAAAGATCACAATTAGGGCAACCGTTGCACAGGATCTCAAGGCGCCCATGATATACCATACAGATGTTGCTCTTTGGGCTTTTATTTAGTCTATCGACATTTCATTTTCGTGGAGGTTGAGAGTAGGAGTTGGTAGGCCTCAGCTGAGTGAAAACGCTTGTGTTTTCATATGATCGCATGCACTACCGCTTGACCAGCTTGATTCTCAGGATGCTTTCAGCTTAATGTGTCGAAGCTCCTTCAATTCAGTGAAGAAGTGAGAGTCCGCATTCTTCTCTCAGCGAGGACAGGGCATTCGCACAGCAGGTGTTGGACAGATTCAATTTCTTTCTCATCCCTGCAGCTCCTGAAGAAATCGTTGTGAGGTACGCCGATACGCTTTGCATGAATCTCAAATAATATGCGAGCACTGACGGGCGTACTGCTGTAGGAAAGCCTAACCAAGGTGTTTTCTTCAAATTATAGGGCGACCGGAGTGTTCTTACATTGACGCACGTAAACAGATGAGTCCATCATCTGTTGGCTTCGCTAGTGGTTTATTTATAGTTAATTTATGGAGCTACTGCCCGATACTGAAGAAAGGAGACCCTCTGAACTGTGCCAACTACAGAGGGATAAGTCTTCTCAACATCGCATATAAGACCTTGTCAGCCGTATTATGTGAACGCCTAAAACCGATCGCCAGCAACCTGATAGGCCCTTATGAGTGCGGTTTCAGGCTGGAAAAGTCCACCAATGACCAATTATTCTCACTGCGGCAGATCTAGGAAAAAACCCACCACCTCTTCATCGACTTCGAGGGCCTAGCTTCTCGCAACCACTCATGTTGTGTGCGTTATATTTTTCACACGAATGGAAGGGACCTGCAGTTTAATGCCGAATCCGAACGGCGATTTGAGAAGCTTTTTCGTGACAACAATACTCTCGGATGTTTGTCAGATGCTCACGAGAGGTGAGACCGTGAAAAAACTTTTTGGTGTTTTCTGGGATTCGAACTTGGAACCTCATGCGTAGTGATCCGACACACTAACCACTTACGCCACGGCGCCCACACGAATTGCTCTTGCCAATCGCTGTTTTTATGGGCTAAGAAGGCAATTGAGTAACAAAGCTCTATTTCGAACTACTAAAGTAATTCCGTATCTATCACCGAGATCGAGTTCTTCTGTATGGCGCAAAGGCATGGACTTTATCAAAATCGGATAAGAATGCCCTATTAACTTTGAGAGAACAGTTCTTCGAGTGATCTTTGGTCCCGTCTATATAGACGGTGAGTGGAGGAGAAGGTACAATCCCGAGCTATACCGCCTATATAATGACATCGACTTAGCAAGAAAAGTTCACATGCAGCGACTAAGATGGCTGAGTCAGGTAGAGCGGATAGAGCCCAACGTTCCCGCCAAGAAAGTCTTCGAATCCACCCCGGATCCACGGCGCAGTAGAGGACGATCTCGCCGTAGATGACGCAAACAAGTAAAGGGGGACCTTAACCAACTTGGCGTGCGTAACTGCAGGCAGTTGGCTCATAACCGGGCTGGCTGGAGAGGTTTGTGGTTGAGGCCCAGGTTCACCCCGGACAGTAGCGCCACTTAAGTGAGTAAGTAGGTTAGGTTAGGTTAGGTTAGGTTAGGTTAGGTTAGGTTAGGTTAGGTTAGGTTAGGTTAGGTTAGGTTAGGTTAGGTTAGGTTAGGTTAGGTTAGGTTAGGTTAGGTTAGGTTAGGTTAGGTTAGGTTAGGTTAGGTTAGGTTAGGTTAGGTTAGGTTAGGTTAGGTTAGGTTAGGTTAGGTTAGGTTAGGTTAGGTTAGGTTAGGTTAGGTTAGGTTGGGTTAGGTTAGGTTAGGTTAGGTTAGGTTAGGTTAGGTTAGGTTAGATTAGGTTAGATTAGGTTAGGTTAGGTTAGGTTAGGTTAGGTTAGGTTAGGTTAGATTAGGTTAGGTTAGGTTAGGTTAGGTTAGGTTAGGATAGGTTAGGTTAGGTTAGGTTAGGTTAGGATAGGTAAGGATAGGTTAGGATAGGTTCGGTAAGGTTAGGTTAGGTTAGATTGGCTGTCTGAACGGACGATGCAGACACACTTAGACCAGTAAAGGCTCATTGTGATGCCAAGCATCTACCATTAGACCACTCAGGGACTAATAAAACCAACTGGAGCTTTTGATGAAGCGATGGATGCTCATGACGTCTAAGGACGCCAAATCGCTTAGGTCGTCAAGGAAGGGAGCTCATAGATGGAGCATTCTTTTGCGTGATAGAGCAGGACATGTGCATAGGAAGTGAAGAATGGTTTCCTCCTCCTCCTCGTCCCTACAGCTCCTGCAGAAGTCATTGGAAAAGAGGCCAAGTCTTTTGGAATGTTGGCCGATTAGACAGCGTCCGGTGATGACACCGATAACGTAGCTGATCTGTAATCGCTTTAGTTTAACCAACTCGGCACTACGTTTCTGGTCCAGCTTAGACCAGATCTGCCTCGAAATGTGACACCTAAGGTTGGTCTTGGTAATAGCGTTCAGCTTCAGTAGATGCTTACATGTAGCGAGGGGCATACCAAGGGCTTGCCTATCTGGCAGAATCCTTAGAGTAGTACCCTGTCTAGCGAGTTCGTCCGCCCTACAGTTTTCTGGAATGTCTCTGTGACGTGGCACCCAGCATAGGTGAATGTTGAACTGCTCTGTCATCTTTGTAAGAGACAAACGGCAGTCTAAGACGGTCTTTGAAGCAAAAGAGCACGATTCCAGGGACTTGATAGCTGCTTGACTGTCAGTGAAAATGCTAATATCGCTGGCAGATAATACATTACATTTCAGCCAAAACAGGGCTTCCTTAATCGCCATGATTTCCGCCTGAAAAACGCTACAACGATCAGGGAGGCGGAACGAGATGCTCAGGTTGAGCTTTTCGGAGAAAACACCACAGCTTACCCCACCTTCGGTCTTAGAGCCATCTGTGTAGAAGTGCATCGAATTTCCATCATCAGGGGGCGAGCCATCCCACTCATCCCGATACTCGTACGGTAGTGTCGGTCAAAGTGACCGAAGTGAAGTGAGTAAGTAAGTTATGGAGCTAATAGGAACCCTCACACAGGGGATATGTACCAACGCGGACTTCATTTCAGCGAGTTCGTCTACTCTTTCATTACCCAGTATGCCCATATGCCCTGGTACCCAGGGCCCTGTTGACTTGTTATACCTCATTATGATACCGCTTACAGATTCTAACGAGCTTAGATGTAATTACTGTGGATTCCATGGCATTAACGGCTACCTGGCTTTCGATGTGCAGTAATTGATCTACCCACGATGTTGCCTTTTGTGGTGATTTTTGCAGTCTGGATGGCGCTGAATTGGTCATTCTGAACGAGTGATCGACCCCTAGTGTTTTGCAGTAAATCCCAGTTCCCACCCCGGCACCCATTTTAGAATCGTCAGTGTACAAGGCCAATTCCTCTTCGATATACTAAGGAGGATATGAGTCAGTTGAATATGGAGCAACATTCTTTTTTAAGCGTCTTACAAGGCTAACCATTCATAAGAACTACCTACATACACCGGTTTTACCCAGGGGCAAAGAACTGATTGAATTATACTTGCTTACATCAATAGAAGGTTCACCGACCTTTGTTGCGAAAACATATGTATCTCATTAAGTGTGAGACATATGTACATGCCTATATTCTTGCGTAAATAAATGGAGACTGCTTTTTGCTTAATCATCCCTCAATACATTGTTTTGTAACTCCAAAAAAAAAATGTTTTTTTTGTCCAAAAATATCTCGCTAATCCAAACTTCCTTTCACGATCACGATCATCGCACCTAAAATACTAAAAAAATTTGACAACTCGTAAGTGTTAAATTAAACAAAACCCCTCACCGAGCTATCCATAAACAGGAAACTAAATGGAACTGTAAACAAAAAACATCATCCGAGACCGCCAAAAAAACAATCGAATGATGTATCTAATTGCGCACCATTTTCGGCCGCTTAAAACCGGTTCGCTGTGGCAAGCTTTCGATTAGGTACTCATTAATCCGTAAAGTTTTTACATCAAATCCAACAGATACTGCAAATATTTACTTACAGATACTTTTCTTACACTTTTCTCTTTTCAAACAAAAAAATAGCATAAAAAACTGGCAATAAAGACGTCAATTACGATTCACACTCGACAGAAAGAAAAGCGAAAGCGTAACATCGGAATCAGACATTAAAGTACTCTCAAAGCAATTATTGCAGATTTTCCTTCTCATTTGATGCCCATTTGTAATGGGCTTGCAAAATAATTGTATTTCTTTCAAATGACAGCACAAGAAATGGAAAGAAAAACGTTCCATAGCGACCACCGCCCTCACTACGGATACGTGTTCTACCGGTTATTCAAGAGCCGTCGTCGTTGTCGTGTCGGGTGAGCAATAAAGCAGCCAATGTCTCCTCCAACTGGGGAATAACAATTGAATATCCAACTGCAAAGTACTTACTAAATACGCTCTGAGTCACACCATAACACAGTGGCCTGTTGTGTTCCACTTGAGGAGCAAGTATCTAAATACATTCTCATGCCGTGGATACACATTTTTGTTGACCACTCGCTCACTCTGTACAAACACACAGAACCGGAATAGAAAGTTTATTCGTTTGGACGGACACAATCGAGTTTGCTTTTTTTTTGCAACAGTTATTGCTTGGTGCCGCACAAAAATATTTCACGCAAATATAGCTACACACCCAAATAAAAAGGAAAAAGATACGAATACGACAACGAGTACGAATACGAATTTTTGCTTGCGAACGGTATTTATTGTTATTCTTTTGCGAAATTCCTTAACCTCAAGTCGTATATGGGGATACGTACCCTACAAAAAAAAAATACATAAACATGCCTGTCATATGTATCTGCGGAAGTTTGGAGCGTTATCTCTTTCGAGGTTCGAAAGCCGGGCAAAGCATGGAGTGACGTTTACGATGAAAACGTTTTTATTTTTGTATCTTTTTTTTTTTTTTTTTCATTAATTAACGTTCTACGATGGTTTTCATTTGATATATGAAGTCATGTGAATGATAATAATTTTCGGGGCAACATGCACCTGTATATATTTATATAATGCGGTCGGATGAGGTAATGGTTTTGGATGGAGGTCATGCTAATGGAAGTTCGTATACCATGCCACCACCGACCACCGTCGAGTGCATAGGCAATTGACCTGATTTTTATGATTCGAACACACAACCAATTGACGACCTCATATAAATTGAAGTTAATTAAATTGTGGATGGGGTCTGGGCAGTGTTATTATTTGCCTATACTTTCCTATAGATACATAGATACATTGTACACGTAGATAACTCGATTAGAAAGTGGAAAAGAGAAAAATAGATTGGCTTATCGTTCATACACTTGTATCTATTGGTAGATATAGGTTTGTTTACCCTAAGCTTCATAAATTAGGAAGACAAATACAAATAGATATGGACGACGGCGGTAAAAAAAAATTGATGAATTCCAAGTAAATAGTCATTACATGGGAATTATTCCATCGACAGCAATGTGCTTTGAACAAGTGTTTTGGGGAAACCTTCAAATTATAGAAAAAATATAAGTAACGGAAATGAATTTCGAATATAAGAAGGTAATTAGGAATTCGGTGGAATTTTTCAATTCAAAAATATTTGAAATTTCAGTCCGCTTGTCCTTACTCGTAATAGATTACGAAGCTGGTGAGATACTTTTGCAGCTCAGCAGCATAAGCGAATCAATTTCATTTCACTTCATTTTTTTATATAAGAGTAGATTTACAAGATACTACAAGATTTGTATCTTTTAATTAAGTATCTAAATTCAAGTTAAAATTACGGTGTTAACAATACAATTTTTTTAAATGGGTACATGTATACATACTATGTTAAAAAGAAGCAAGAAAAGAAGATAAATAAAAATTGTTTATGAATGCAATTACCTTAGTAAATTTAAAATGTTGATAAAGTTTTAAAAAAAGAAAAAAATGTTTTTAATTCTGTGAAATTCCATTCTGATTCGACATAAGTGAAAATAATTTTCTCCGAAAAACAGCTGATGAGCTTATCCTTTGCAAATCGTATGGAAGACCGTTCCACAAACGGATTGCATTTACAAAGTAAGATCATTCTGCAATAGTGTGCGAAAAGCGCGGTATAACTAGTTTTAAACCTCTTGGTTTATTTAGAAATGATTGTGATGGCAGAATTGGAGGAAGTGTGTATATGTATGTCAGAGAGCATATCGCCTCAAGGTGTATATGTGCAGGGTGGGCCAACTACAAGTTTCTTTCTAAAAATGCAATAAAATGAACAAAATGAAATTTTTTCCATGATTTGGGAATTTGGTGCGCAAAAGACCGATTGTGGCATGGGCTGTGTGGCATGGCGCGCCATTCTGCATGAACCAGAGGTCGTCCAAATCCATGTCTTCAATTTCAGTAAAAAAAAAAAATAGTCGTTAACATGCCTCCGTAACGCCCACCGTTGACCGAAACGTTGTTCCCAGCCTCATTTTCGAAGAAAAATCCTCCAATGATGCCACCACTCTACAATCTGCATCAAACTGTCACTCTCTGTGGATGCATTGGCTTCTCAAGAATAACGTGCGGGTTTCCCGAGCCCCAGATGCGTCAATTTTGTTTGTTAACGTAGCCGCCAAGATGAAAATGTGCCTCGCCAGAAAAGATGATTTTCCGCCCAAAATCGTTGTCCAATTCAAGCTGCTCTAAGGCCCAAACTGCGAAGCAATAACGAAGCGGATGGTCGTGCGCTTTCAATTGCTGAATCAATTGGACCTTGTAAGCGAATAATCCCAGATCTTTGTGCAGAATTCTCCTCAGGCTAGTGCGTGAAATGTTGAGCGGTTGAGATCGATGACGAGTTGATGTTCGTGAATTGAGTCTCACACTCTCAGCTACAGCAGCCACATTCTCGTCTGTGCGCACCGTACGACGACGGGGACCATGAGTGTTGTCCACTAGCATACCAGTCTCACGAACTTTTTGCACAAACTTGCGTACAGCAGGCGCGGTGGGTGCTTCATTTCGGCCAAAACTTATTTTCAAAAAACGCACTGCTTGGGCTACACAGCACTCACTTTGGAAATAAGTTTTCAATATTTCCCAATGCTGTTCAAGCGTAAAGCGACTCATTTCGTTGCGCGGAGGTATTATACTTACTTTCTGTCAAGATTTCGAGCGGGAAACAGCTGTCAGTGTCAAAATAACCTATGATTTAAAAAGAAATCACTAGATGGCCCACCCGTTACTTCTACTATCTCTATCATTCAGTTTATTTGTGTTGAGATCAATAATGGTGTTGAAAAGTGTCTTCTAATCGTCGTTTATTCACCCCCATTATAAACTTAGAGAGGACAATTTGAAAGAGCTTGAAGAAACTCTGATGAGGCTTAATCCAAGATATGACAAGATTCTAGTCGGTGGTGACTTGAATGTGAATTATTTGAAGAACAATAGCGTGAATAGGCTTTTTCGTTACTATTGCGATAATACTTATTTGTCAGTTATAAATACACGTTGGCCTACTTGTTTTCAATCTGCTAGTAAACCGTCACTCATCGATGTATTTTTGAGAAGTTCAGGGCTTGCTTTACTTGGATATGATCAAATCAGGCCTACATCTGCATTTATTCATGACTATATTTTGTTCATTTCGTTTCAATGTTAATGCGTCAAATAATGCGAAAATAATAAGATATAGATCATTTCCTAACATTGATCTTACAGATCTTGAACTGATTGCCGGTGACTCTAATCGGAATCAAACTTATTTTACCCCAGATATTAACACTAAGGTCTTACTATTTAATAACTTAATCAACGAATTATATAATCGTCATGTACCACTAGTTACAAAACTGGTAAAACCGAGATGCTGTCCTTGGTACAGAAATGGATTAAAGTTGCAAATACTTGAAAGAGAACGTTTCTATAAAAGATATAAAAGAAATCCATCGGAGTATAACAGAAGGCAATATAATTTCGCTCGACATAAGGTTACACTGCCAATACGTTCCTCTAAGAGGTCGTATTTACTTAAAAAGCTTGATCCTAGGTTTAGCTCTAAGGAATTGTGGAAGAATTCAAAAGAAATAGGTGTGGCTGTTGACAAAAATGTGTCCAAGTGTTCATTTAGTCCTAAGGAAATGACTTCAGTTTTAGCTCCACCTTTGTCAAATCCAAAACTGAAGCTTAAGTATTCAGAACAATTGTTGTGGATTATACTATGGAGTTTCAGAATATTTCTAAAGTCGTAGTAAAGGTTAAAATTCATTCCGAAAAGGGATGCTTTAAGATGAGAAACACTATCATGCCTCGGAATAATACTGTGTATAAATCGTATGCAGTCGTTGAAAGCAACATTTATTCTACGGGTGCACTCATAATCCAAGCATGGATAGACTAAACAATTGAACGTAAAAAATGGTAAAATCAAACTTTTAACTAAGTGACTCTTACTTATGTCCTGTATCCACTTGTGGGTCCTAGGGCCTCTATTACGCCCACGCGCCATCGTGTTCGGTTTCTGGTAATGTGTCTGAGTTCTCCCCAATTTTTCCCAAACTGCCGTGCCTCCTTCTCGACTGTTTTGCGCCATGTTCTCCTCGGACCAGGTCTTCTGCCATCCTGAGTGAAAGGATTCCATTGCATAGCATGGTTCGCTATAGAACTGTCACCCTTACGGAACGTGTGACCAATCCACTGCCACTTCCGCCGCTGAATGGTTGTGCCTATTGGTTCCTGACCCGTTCTCTCGTAAAGGTGTTCGTTAGAGATATGATTGGGCCAGAAAATCCTTAAGATATTGCACAGGCACCTATTAACAAACGTTTGCAGCTTTCTGGTGATAGTAGTGGTCACTCTCCACGTGCTGCAACCATATAACAGCACGGATTCAACGTTGGAGCGGAACAGTCTTAATCTTAACTGATTGCATTGCGTCGCCATATTTTGGACAACATCCCGAACGCGGACTTTGCTTTGGCGATCTTGTTGGCTATATCCAGTTCAGTCCACCATCGGTCGAGACAATCACCCTGATTGTCGTCGGCGTTTGTCGCTTTTCGACGATCGTCGTTTTATTCATAGCTACGACCTGCTGACCGTTAAACATTACTTAGCGATTTGTTTGTCGTTTAGAATACTATTACAACTCGTTCACAGTCAAAAAGTTATAAAAATGGATTCGTGCTACATCTGAAGAATAAAACGACAATCGTCGAAAAGCGACAAACGCCGACGACAATCAGGGTGAATACTCCCAAGATACTGGAAGTCCTCTACTCTCTCTACCGGTTGTCCAGCAATGCATATTTGAGCCGACGTGTTTGTTCCAAGGCTGATAATTTTTGCTTTTGCCGTATTAATTTTCAGCCCGATGACACATGCCTTCTCCACATCTGCTGTCATTTGCTGGAGGTCCATAATTCTGCGGGAGAGTAAGCATACATCGTCAGCGTAGTCAAGATGTTTCAGTTGAGATGTAAGAGTCCATCGAATTCCTCCGTTTACCGTCGACAAAGCTGCATGAAGCACAACACTAATCACCAATAGGAATAATATTGGTGAATGGATACAGCCTTGTCTTACCCCGCTTTGGATCTCAAATTCCTCAGACAACCTCCCCTGTGCAGAACGTGACATTTGGAGCCTTCATATCTAGCTTTGATAATAGCAATTAGTTTATAGGGAATACCTCTCCTGGGTAAGGCACGCCAAATAAACTCCCTGTTGGCACTATCGAACGCCTTCTCAAAATCGATGAACAGCAGGTGCAGTGGCGATCGATATTCAACACACTCTTCGATGATAATCCGCAGGGTGTTGATGTGGTCGACACAGGAGTATCCAGAGCGGAAACCTGCTTGTTCGGCATCAAGTGTGTCTTCGAGATGTTAGGATGATTTTAGCTATTATCTTAGCTACAGCAGGCAGCACGCAGATACCCCTCCAGTTTTCGCACTCCATTAAATTTCCTTTCTTAGGAAGCTTGACGATCATTCCCTTTTTCCACTCGTTAGGAAAGCTATCAGCTTCACAAGCCCTCTTATAAGTGGAAGCAGAAGCTCAGCCGATGTTGTTGGTGCTGCTCGTAAGAGCTCTGCTGGAATACCGTCAAGTCCTACCGCCTTATTGGTTTTGAGTGCCTTGATCGCGGTAATGATCTCATCTTTACTGGGAGTCGTGGTGCGTATTCGGGAACTTCTCACCTCGGGCATCTCAGTCTGATTTGGTGCCATATCGCTAGCGAATATGCGGTTCAAAACCATAGCAAAAGGCTCTTTCCGTCTCTTGAGTTGATCCTCATCCGAAATGAGCAAGGAACCGTCTAGGCTTTTCACTGGGTGTTGGCTGGAGCTGCTACCACATGTCAGCTCTTTGATGATTCTGTAGACGGTCCTGCTGTCACACCTTCGTGCAGCTTCTTCTGCTTCTGTGGCCAGCGCGTTGATGTAGTTGCGCTTGTCACGTGGCACGCTACGCTGAACTTCTCTCATCTTCATGCGATATAGGGACTTCCCTGCGACCGACCGACAATTCTTTCAGCACCAGATGTAAAAACATTTTTCACAGCACACCACTGGTCTTGGATGGTTGTGGGGAATGAGCTGGGCCCCAGCTGGGCCTTATTTTGTACTGCTTTCGGATTCGGATTGCCATTCGAAAATGTAATCCGATTCTAAAATGAATGGGTATTGTGTATGGTTCTCGGATTGGGTGTAAGTGCTTCCAACTCAAAATCAAACATTTCGGAAAGCTAGATTGTCAAAACATTTATCAAATGTCACTTAAATTACTTGGAAGTTGAAATTGTATGTATTTGCTATAGAAACGCAATACAAAATAAGGCCCGATTGCTTCCACACCTTGCGAAAGGTGCTCCCTTAATTGTTGGCGCACTGAGGGATCACCAAGTCTATCGATGTTGAACCTGGGTATTCTTATGTTTTCGTGGGATCTTCGAACTGCAGCAGTACGTAGTTGAAGAGTAGCTGTCATAAGATGGTGATCTCGTACTATCCCCACATCTGCAGCTCGCCTGTTTCGGACGTCCAGGAGACTACTTCTAAAGCGGCAGCTGATGGCAAAATGGTCAATTTGGTTGGAGGTTGTTTGCCTGTCGTTGGAAACCCAGCTGACTTTGTGGCAGGTCTTGTGCTCAAACATGGTGCCACCTATCACACGGCGGTTGGCATTGCAGAAATTCACAAACCTTTCGCCGTTGTCATTGCGGTTGCCTAGTCCATGCTTCCCGATTACATGTTTGAGCCCTCCGTTGTCGTTGCCCACCTTGGCATTCAAATCCCCCATTACTATGACAATGTCTCCATTTGGTGTTGTGTTGAAGACTGCACTTAAGAGGTTGTAGAAGCTCTCCTTTTCGTCCTCAGACGAACTATTCGTTGGGGCGTAACACTGTATGATGGTGACGCGTCGTATTCTAGTCCGGAATCTGGCCGTCAAAATCCTGTCACCATGGGGCTGCCAGGAAATAAGGCCCTTGCGTGCTGTTGTTGTTAGCAGTAGTCCGACTGCATATTTCCGCGGACCTCCGGATGGTCTTTCAGAATAGAGTAGTACAGTGTTACGCGTTGGGGACTGGTACTCGCCCGCTTCTAACCATCTTACTTCACTAACCCCCAAAATGTCCAGTTTATATCGCATGAATTCGTTTTCCAGTTGGAGGAATCTGGCATTGTAAGGACCTTCGCTTCCCGAGTCGAGGAGTGTATTTACATTCCAGAAACCTATTTTTGTCCGGGTTCAATAGCCAAAAGTCGTCAACATGTGATCATTCCTTATTCGAGGCATAGTGTCGGTTTCTATAGCGAGCAATTTTCGGTAACGCAGGTTGCTGGCCCACGTTACCTAGCCTAGACTCAAGGCCCTAGACAACCCGCACTTGCAATTTTAGCCTACAGGTATAAGGGCTTATACGTATAGGTGCCCGGGGTCCACCACTAGGAGGTAAAGTAAGCACTTCATCACGAACTTGATTGTTGCGCTACTGGCCCAAGCCAAGTTTTGGCCAGTCAGTAGTTTCCCGATCAATCGCAATGCAGGTCCATATCCCTTATTTTCGGATCATAACCTCGCTGATAAACGGAGGAAGAAGGTATGACCGGGCGATGCTTGTCAATGTGAAAATGTTGCCTATTGTGGAGTTAAATTTAATATTTACTCGTAAGTTAACCTCAAATGTTGTTTACTGCAAAAGTTGTTCAACTCTTGACTTAATTTGTCCGAATTTCCCTCTTTTATTCGAATACACTTTCCCAAAGAAACGACGTACTTACGTAAGAATTTGTCTACATTGTTTTAAGCCGCTGTACTTACTATAAGTAAAGTAAACTTAATTACTTTTACTTTCTTTCAATTTGTCAAAAATTCGTTCGACGTTAGCGTTAACTTGCAAACATTGAACAAGTACAAGCCAACATACACGTGGTAATTGTACAACTTTAATAATATTTTGCAACCAACATCGTTCATCATTTTCTGACAACCATATCGTCAGTAAAACTTTCGACCATTTTGAGTAATTTTTTTGTTTTGCTCTTAACCATACCATACACCAACACCGTAGACCATAAATAAATTCCCACAAAATGTGCTTGACTTCGTTATAAGCCATTTTGTTTTCCTGTGGCTTCTAGTCTCCATTGTTAACGTTTTAGCCCCCCCCAGCTTACATCACGTGTCTGAGAATAATTTACTTCGAAGTTTACCGTGAAGTTTTAAAAGAGGGCACATTGTCACGAAGGTGTTGATGTAATATATGAGATAATGTATCTATTTAGTATAATAGGTTCCCGGCATATGCGGCTAACCATGTGCACCTATGTAGGGATATGGTTAACGATTACATAGAGCTTGACATAGAATGCGGTTAGTTGCCTGATTTGTTCAAGGGCGTGGCACTGCTCTGTGGGCATAGGTTTGTCCTTAAAAAAGAGTTTTTAACTGATTAACGCTTGTAGCGAATGTGAGATGATTTAGTGGTTTTCATGATTAGAATAGGAATAGACTATTATTAGACCTGGTTTATGGTATCAGGTCACCTTTTCGCTTTCAATGTCCTTCTTCAAATAAATTAAAATCCTCATTCTAATCAAGTGGAAGTTTTGATATAGCTACGTGGGCGGTAACCAGATGTATTGCATTAGCGATTGATTTGATTCCACATTTGGTTTATTATGCATTTTGTTATTATACTAACGTATCAACTCAGTGCCATATCTTATACATATATCAATACGTGAAGAAAAAATTTGTCGTACGCTTTTTTAGTATTTATTATAAAAGGAGGGGGATGAAACTTATATCATTGGAAAGGTACTGTGCCATAGATGTGCACAAAAAAAAGAGTGTGTGTATGTCGCCGTCAAAGCGAGTGAAGATATCCCATACAAAACGCTTAACCAATTAAATGAAACCATTTTGATCACGTTCATGGTCGAATTTCGACCATATGCGATACTAGTAAGAGTAAATACGTGTGTCTATCGAAACTAAGAAGGAGGAAGTGTTTGCATGTTTGTTAGACGATTACTCTTCCATTTAAGCATTAGTTGGGGTGAAACGTTCACTGGCAAGTTGAAAATTGTCTCCGGAATAGCATAAGCTACATACATACATGTATGCCACCACGCTTTATCCAAAGGCGGCTATAAGTCAGACACAAAAAATACCGTTTGAATGGCATTTATTGCCTCCGCTTAACCTCTAAAGATATATCAAAATGCTGCATTGTAATAAATGAATGTACTACACTCTCGCATAAAAATCTTGGTGCGACTTGATAGGGAGGGTTTTAAGGTGGTTGCGTACGGGGATGATATGGTTATACTAGTATCAGGAAAGTTCCTCTCCACGATAAGTCAACTCATGGAGAGGGCTCTGGATAAGGTACACTCATGGGCTGCGAGCTGTGGTCTC
Organism: Brachypalpus laphriformis; assembly: GCA_945910035.1. NCBI lineage: Eukaryota > Metazoa > Arthropoda > Insecta > Diptera > Syrphidae > Brachypalpus > Brachypalpus laphriformis. The sequence goes on from OX246755.1 coordinate 147,517,717, forward strand.
GGAGTAAATCCGGAGAAGACTGAAATGATGCTGTTTACCACTAAAACCAAGGTACCGGCATTCTTCTCTGACCAGCTGAATATATCAAGGTCTTTCCGTCTCCCAGACTCTGCTAGTGTTTTACAAGCGCAGCTTCTTGCGATTCGAGAAGCCTGCCGCCTGCTAAACAATCTTCCAACGTCTAATCACAGTATCGCTATTTTTTCGGATAGTCAGGCTGCCATCAAGGCCATTGTTGCGGTCTGCATCTCTTCAAAACTGGTAGAGCAATGCCGGTTTGAATTGAATCAACAAAGCACTCACTCGAGAATCACTCTCATCTGGGTCCCAGGGCACAGCAACCATGAAGGTAATGAGCGTGCTGATGAGCTGACCAGCCGAGGGTCGGCCCTTAACGGCCCTCTAGCAGAAAGAGTCGACATTCCGCTTGGTGCCATTAAGGGCTATATTCACCTTCACTTCCTCCAGCTAGCCAATCGCGGGTGGAACAACCTCACAAGCTGTGTCATATCTAGGAAGACGTGGCCCAGTTTCAACAAACCCAGGTCAAAAGAGTTATTAGGCAAACCAAGACCAGTTATTGCCAAAATCGTAGCTATTATCACAGGTCACTGGCCAGTTGGAGACCATGCGGCCAAGCTTGGTATCCCCCACAACACCTTTTGTAGGAGCTGCAAGGATATCAATGAGAAAGAATCTCTATGTCATGACCTATGCAGATGTCCGGCCTGGCGAGGATCAGACAACAAACACTTGGCAAACCCTTCTTCGAGGATCTGAGAGACATAGCGGACAAGAGGATTGGAGAACTAATCCTCTTCCTGAACTCCACGGGCTGGGTTTAAACTTAACATCCCTTTTTAACTAACCACTGCAATAGGTATACACGAGTCCGTGGTAACAAAACGGCGCACCTTAAGCGCTAATTGGGTTCTTTTGGACCACCACTTTACCTACCTACCTACACTCTCGCATATAGTTTCATAAGAAAATCCATTACAAGAGGGATTCCGCAGGGAGGCGTTATATCACCCCTTCTCTGGGTTCTTGTCATTGATGGTATACTTAGATTAGGTTAGGTTAGGTAGATGGGTGCCTTGTGACAAAGGAGTCACTGCTCACTTAGACCAACAGTTCGGGTCCATTGTGTCCAATCATTTAACCCTGGAAACGCTGTAAAGTTAGTCCGCTGTTAGAACCACCCAGATAGTGATATGAATCTCAGCAGGTCAGTCAGGTCTACATTATCTACCAAGAGTCCTCATTCTTCTGACGGACAGGGCAGGACAATCACACAACAGGTGACGAACAGATTCAATTTCTTCTTCGTCCCTGCAACTTCTACAATAGTCGTTATGCAGCACACCGAGTCGCTCCGCCTGAACGCCAATGGCACAATGACCACGAATTATGCCGGAAACGAACCGTGCGATATAATGACTAAGTTTCACCAGAAAAGTTGATCTCTTCTTGCTGAATGCCGGTCATAGCGCCTTGGCTATTGCGCATGTTTCCAGATGAACCCAGCGTCTGATTGCTCGACTGGTGGCTTCATCTTCTATCTCCTTCCGTAAGAAACTGATTGGAGTTACCACAAAAGGAAGGGGCCGCGATAAGTGCAGCGCCGACTCTTTTCTAGCAAGTTCATCAGCCCTTTCGTTTCCTTAATATCCATATGACCCGGTACCCAGCAGAGAGTCACCGCATTAGCTTTAGATATCTCGTTTAAGAGTGATTTACAGGTCCTCACAAGCCTCGACCTAATTACAGTACAGTCCAGAGCCTTAACGGCTGTCTGGCTGTCTATATAGACAGTGATCGTTCTACCAACGATATTAATTTCGCGTACAATTTCAGCAGCCTATATGATGGCTGTGACTTCGGTCTGAAAGACGCTGCAGTCGTTTATTCTAAAGGGCTTCCTAGGGCTTCACAATAAACTCCGGCTCCCGTGCCAACGCCTTTTTCTTGATGGTTCTTCGGTTCTTAAAGTACATTCTGTCAGGAATTCTTCTTGTGAATCTCCTTTCAAATGCTAGCACCGGGTTCATGTGATCAGTTTCTGTCAATCCACTAGTAGTCCCCCATCAGGACAAAATGGAGGCATGACCGTAAAGACTCGATGACCACATTCGGCCGTCTCTCAATCTTACAGCCAGACTGCTGTGGTACATACGAGTATCAAACAAAATGAAAGTAAGCATAGTTTCCATTGCCGCTGTTGGCGCTGTTCTCATTGATCCCATGACTCCGATGTACGCTGCCGTCTGGATTTGGGTGAGGTTTGAAAGCTGGTATTGCTTCTCAAGTATAATACAATTCACCATACTAGTGAGCCATTATGTGAGAATAGATCTTACAACCGCCGTGTATATCCAGCACACTACAGCTGGTTTGAAGCCCCCTATACTAATGAATGCCTTTTTGTAAGAATAGAAAACCACGCTTGCTTTTTTGATGCGCTCGGCAATGTTTTCCTCCCAGTTTAGCTTGGAATGTAGAACGCCCAGGTACCGAGCTGAACTTGAGATACATTGCTCAATACGACCGACATTTGGGGGTCTTTAGGTAGGGATTGATCTTTTCTTAGTAAAAGGACTACCTCCGTCTTTAAGGGGTTTACTCCCAGCCCTTTTCTACTGACCCAGTTATCCACTAGTTGTAGTGCGAGATTAAGTCTTTCACCTAGGACTGCAGGAAATTCTTCCGAAACCAGGATAAATCCATCGTCGGCATAGGCCATCGCGTTGAAGTCGTTTTCCTTCAGTATTACCAAGATCTCATCCACTATAAGGAGGCATATTAGAGAAGACAGAACTCTGCCTTGGGGGGTTCCTCCGCAGACCCTTCTCCGGATGATTACGTCTCCTTGCGTTAGTATATAATTCTTGATTGAAGCATCTGTGCAATCAAGTTGCAGAGGCCGGTGTTAAGATGAGCTCTGTGTAGGTATACTTAGAGAACGAAGTAATACGTCACTGTATAGACACATTAAGTGAAATGATTGACTCAACTCTAAATGGTCTGGGAAAAGGGGCTAGAGATTGCGGACTTCCCGTCAACCGAGACAAAACAGAATTGGTACAAGATACAAGATACCAAGCTTTGAGGTACAACGAGTAGACCTTTCCCTTTCGGACCGAGTATTGTGCTATACAGAAAACTAAACTGGACACTTAACATACAGGAAAGAGTCCGTAAGGTTTGCAATGCACTCTTCATCTGTAAGAGGACTGCGTGGAAAAATGGGACCTGAAACCTGCAATGATGCACTGGCAATACATCATGGTAGTCACCATCCTTACATATGGGACTCTTAAGTATTGTAAGGCTACGAATACGAAAAACACGCTGGATATCTTGGCTATGATTCAACGAACAGCCTGTATTGCCATCACGCCCATGGCTGCACTCGATATTCTTTGTATCTGTTACCATTAGACCTACAAGTAAAGTTACAAGCGGGCAATAGTGTGCTTCGGCTTACTAACATTGAACTTTTCAAAACTAGTATCTCTGTTCTTAACCACATTCAAATAAGAGATCATTTGAACCTTGGCAATATCAATGAACGTTCCAAAGACATCGCAAGGCAGGAGAAGCAGGCCTATAAACGCCTGTATCACACAAATGCGACGACATCGGCATTTCATTGACCTCAGTAACCAAGTGATCCAAAATCGGGAGGCCTGCCGATATTTTCTGAGGTCAAATAGGCGAACCCCACAGGCGGATCAGTAGAAATGCGGTGAAGTGGGAGGGTTATAATCCCTTGTTTTCGGATCGTAGCTCTATTCTTAGGAAAGCATTTCCCGATATCCCTGATAAATCGGGTAATACCATACCTTAGACTTCGACGGACCATATCCTCCCAGTTAGGGAGGATTAGGAAAGAAAGACAGTCTCTGTCCACAATGAGATAGCAATATATACAGATAGTTCTAAGATCAATGAGGGAACACTGCCACTGTGATATTAACCTACAGGTGACTTTGCGACTTCCAGACACATGCAGTGTGTTCCAAGCAAATGTTGCTGTACTTAAAGCTATAGGGTGTATAGGGTGCCTGTGTTAGCCCGTCTGGGAAGATTATAAGACGAGCCAGATCACGGTTGGACTTTGGACTTCGAGAGAAAAGTATTTCGTAAGATATTCGGTCCTGTTTGCGTTGACGGGTTTTGATGGAGAAGATTCAATGACGAACTATACGAGCTGTACATCAACATTGGGCGTAGTCAAAAAATTAGTCATATGACTGGGAAAATTGTTCGCTCTGTTATCGGGAAAAAATACTGTGAATCAGAAGCAAAGACAAAAAATAATAGAAATCTCCCCAGTTATCTGGACGCTACCCCCGGAGTTTCTCTGAAGCATAAACCACTGAAGTTCAAACCACTACATCAAATCTTTCTCTCTCTCTCTCTATCTATCCTTTCCAACTTTAAGGCATAGCGGCACACTTTAAGAACGTTCTAGTTTTGGTTGGTCCTTTTGTTGGTAAAACCAGGGAAAAGCTAGATTCTCATTACAATTGTTGACGATTTCATAAAATTATCTACCTGGCAACACTGCTTGTTCCTAACTTCACCAGGAAATCAATCCTCTCTATCCATACTAATACATTATTCTTGTACAATACCATAGTACTCGTTTGATTAGTGAAACTTTTAATTCAACTTTCCTTCTAAACAAAACTGCAATCCTTTCAATCGGTAACTAGGCTAAGTTATATGAGGAATGCCAATGAATGATTGAAAGTTCGCCTCAAAGGATAAGCAATTCTATCTCATTGAAATGTAGAAACCCACTTTTCAAAAGATACAACGAGACTGAAGTCGTATTAAAGTGGAACATTTTTAGAATCTGCCTCCAAGGAATTAACCACAGCTAATATATGTATATCTTGTTTTTCATATTTAATGTCACTTTTATGGAGAAAGTCGTTCTCAAATTTTAATTCAATATATATGTACGAGTAGATACACACAACGCACGAGTATGTAAGCATGCATATCTCAAGTCAAGGATACATGAAGATTTTACAGAAAAATCTTTAAATTAATGTAAAGTCCTTAATTCCCTTGAGGTGCAGACTTTCTTTTTTGTTTTTTTCTTAACCCTCAAGTTCGCAGGAGTATATCACACAGTGAGAGTCAGTCACAAGTATGCAGAAAAAAAGTGAGAATGTATGTGAATGTGAATGTGAATATTTTGAGATTTCTAATTGCAAGGAATTTACATCTTTTTCATGTTACTCTACTCTACTCGTACATCACAAATTCTAAACATTGAAAGGAATCCCTATCTAGATACATACATATACTCGTACACATTTCATTACTTGCTTTAGGAGCACGCGACCCGTGAAGGATCTCTGGGTGATATAGATACATTCTGTATTTCATCCTCGTCGATTGGTAGTGGTTCCGGGTCGCGATGATTAATGAGACGATTCATTATTTTCCAGGGCTGTGCCTTTTTCATAATTATTCCTTCCCACATTTTTTTTTTTTTTTTTTTTATTTCCGCTCTGAAGCGGTTGCTCCAACGCATAACCTCTAGGGTTTAGGTTCATTTGTCGTTGGGTGAATAACTGACTGATGTTAGTAAACCCCCTTCGGGAATGTTGACGCATTGAGGTTCTATCACTTGCCATCACTTCGTAAAAAAAAAAAAAGAACTTCAACGCAGTTGGTACCTAATAATAACTTTGCTACTTGGAGTACGTCAATGAAACTCATGCATTTAAAAGTTAACATATTTTTTATTTATTTGATGTGGTTCACGAAATTCGATGCAGGGTCGGCTCGCGCATTCAGGCGACCAAAATTATACATACATATATACATACATACATACATTTTCAATGGCCCGCTAATCCTTCATGAGAGTCGCGGGGATAGGATGCTCAAGTGGACCCTTCATCCTTCTCGATCCCCCGCAATTGGCTCCAACTCATCAGGAGGAATCCCTAGACAGCTTCAGGAGAGATGACGGACTTGATCCAACCATCTATTTCTAGGCCTACCTGGGAGCGGCCTACGTAATGTAACAGCAATCATGGCACGTCTTGGAAGCCGGTCTGGGGGTATACGCACTACGTGACCAAACCATCGAAGCACAGATCATTCCGTTCGGAGAAGTAGCTGCTCAACATTAAGCGCCTTGTGTACTCTGGTGTTGCGCACTCGATCCCTACGAATTATTCCAGCAACACCGCGAAGGAACCTCATTTCGGCAGCTTGTATCCGCGATCTTATTCTTTCGGTCACTACCCAAATTTCATGACCATAGGTGAGAGTTGGAACATATGCCGAGCTAAAAATTATATAATTTAGGATTTTACAAGCTTATTTGATCAAATCACAATCACAATTGATCAGCGAAAATTCACTGAATAGCGGTGGGTGCAATTGAAGAACGATCAGAGGTCCTAGATTATAAACCTAAGAAGTCTGCTTGCATCCGAGCAAGCAATATTGAGCTGCGTACATGTGAACAAACGTCTAGTCGTTCATTTTTAAAGAAGGACAAGGATGACTTTGCCAAATCCGTAGTCATAAAAGCGATCATCAAGTGATCTCCTGTCAAAATATCCGTCAACCAGACTGAGAGCCACTTACGCAGTTGCTGCAACATATGGTAATTTTCCCATAAATGACTGCATATTCAAGAATGCTTGATCTCTCGCGAAGTCTAGTATGAGCAAGATCGATTGCAGATCAGTGACAATATGCTTGCAGACGATCAGCTAACCCATTCGCAAAATATGATCAGATGAAAGTATGCCTGGAATGAGACATCCCCAGGCAGATGTGACCCAAATACTCCCGGAAAAGAACGCAAGATCTACTAAACAGAAACCGTGCAGATATCGCAAGAGTTCTGGCAGTCAGTACTGGCCACTGGCCCATCGGGGTTCATTCGGCCAGAATAGGCATTGCATTTAATGCACACTGTCACAGCTGCAATACTGCTGACGAGATAGAAACAATCTTACACTTCCTCCTCAAGCGGAGATTAGCATTGGGGATATTATCAGCTTCCTCAATGTAACGAGGCGGATTTGAATAATCCTTACGCCTTTTTCTTCTTTTTTTTCCCTAGTAGTTAACGTCCTTGTTAAATCCGTAAGGTCACTTGAGTTGTGGTGTTAAAACGACGCTTCTGCGCTAACTAAGTGTCAGCATGGTTTGCTGACACAACCACTTCTACCTACCTACCTACCTAAACAGCGAGAGAAAGATTGGTGTAGTCGGTTGAAACGCAGGTGATATTAGGTTTTAGAAAACCTCCAGGGGTGGCATCTAGGTAACTGGGGAGCATCGTTTTGTTACTTTGTCCTTGCTTATGATTCACAGATTTTTTTTTTCTCGAGCACCTTATGTACCATATGGCCAGCGTCAACACTACTGCGAAAGCATAAGCTTTCGTACTTGATCGGGCTGACTATACAAATATTTCATGAGAAATAAATAATATTTCCTCACATCAGGATCTGACCCCTGAACCATTTGCGTGACAAACTGACGTTACGACTACCATTACCACCCCTTGTAACGGTATTTTAAAAGCCACAGGACGGTATGCTCCTTGGTACTTTGGAGCATGATGGGGATTAAGCCATCGGGTTCTTTATATGGGAAAATTTTATTACTACCATTGGGTCTTCGACTCTCTTCGCGGGGTTGTGTGACTTTGTCCATGAGCTCTCCTCTTTCTTAAGGATTCCTGAGTCCTGTCACTTTTGACAAAACTTTTCTTATTCTTGCAACGTTTTTGGTGGATTCAATGCCGTAGCAGAAATTTGTCCATGCAGCTCTGTTTGCATATGCTGCTCCAGCTCTATTTTTAAGGCTTCCCTTGCTTTCGACAGATGTATCTGTCTCGTGCATGAGGTCTTCCCGAACTTAGACGTAAGATCGGGAGCTCGTTCGACCACTTTTAGTTGCCTTTATAAGGGGGTTGGAATTTTTAAAATTCTTTACGAAGCGCTGAAAGCTATACAATACATGCTATTCTACAGAAGTGAAAAAGACGACTAGTACACGGTGAATCAGAAAAGCAGATCGCTGCTGAATGGACTTGAAGAAAATTTTAGGCACAGTTTTCCACTCAGAATTCTTAAGCTCAGAATGCTAAGACCGAGGTTTGAGTTTCGAATGCTAGAACATTATTTTAATGTTTGGATTCAAAAGACCCTCTAAAATTCGATTTCTTTCAATAGATTGCATATCGGCACTACAATAGGTGTCATCACTGGGCAGAGGGAAGCTTCATCTAGGAGTCTTCTACAACAAGGATTTAGAAGATAGGAAGAAGCTTCCGAAGACATCGCGAGGCAGGAGAGGCAGGCCTATAAACGCCTCGATCACACAAATGCGACGACATCGGCATTTCGTTGGCCTCAGTAACCGAGTGATCCAAAGTCGGGAGGACTGGCGATATTCTCTGAGGTCAAATAGGCGAACCCCACCGGCGGATCTGTAGAAATGCGGTGAAGTGGTGGAGTTATGATCCCTTGTTTTCGGATCATAATCTCGCTGAAAAAGGGAGAAGAAGAAAGAAGCTCAAAATGGTTTAACTAGTAGGTAAGGAGACACTTTCTCCTATGAACCACGTGGCATCACAATGGACCTATTGTTGGTGGAGTAACCGAAGAGTTCCCAATCAAAGTCGGGATGCACCAGGGAAGCGTCTTAAGTCCATTCCTCATATTACAGTCGTTGATTATCTGCTTGTAAGTAAAATGACGGGCCCCAAGGCACATCAATTATTCTTTGCTGACGATAAAGCGAGAGAGAATCATAAGTGAGAATCTGGAGGGAAATGGGTATCGCATTAGATCAAAACAGACAGAGTACTTATGCTGCCCGTTCTCTGATTCACTTTGCCTATTCCAGATATTTATTTGAATGGAACAGTGCTTCCCAAGTGCGAAAAGTTCAAATATCTGTGACCTATGATCAATAGACCAACATCCCGCTGTCAGGCAGAATGAACCATTCAACACAGACGATGATAGTCAAAATTTCCATCCACCTGACCAAAACGAAGTGATGAAAGCAATATCCAAGCTGAAATCCAACAGGGCTTCTGGACCTGACGGCTTACGGACCGAACTTTTCAAGGCGGCTGGGGATGAATTGGTAGAGTGCATACACCAACTCATCTCTAAGATTTGGTCAGACGAGTGTATGCCTAATAAATGGAATCTCAGCATCGTTTGCCCGATCCACAAGAATGGAGACCCCCTCAACTGCGCCAATTATAGAGGTATCAGTCTCCTCAACATCGCATTCAAGATCTTTTCTGCGATATTGTGTGATCAACTGAAACCTTTTATCAACAGCCTGATTGGACCCTATCAGTGCGGTTTCAGGCCAGGAAAGTCCACCATCGATCAAATCTTCACACTTCGGCAGATCCTGGAGAAAACCCAAAGAAGTCCAAATCGATACTCATCATCTCTTTATCGATTTTAAGACCACCTATGACAGCATCTATAGAGAAGAGCTTTATAGACCCATGTCTAGTTTTGACATCCCTGCCAACCTTGTTCGTCTGTGCAGGATGCCAATGAAGAACGCTCGCTGCTCCAACAAAGTCAGTAATGATCTCATCGAGACCTTTGATATCAAAAGAGGTTTTGGACAAGGTGACGCGCTGTCATGTGACTTCTTTAATATTGTACTTGAACGGCTTGTGCGGAGCTCACAAGCCAGCACCAGAGGCACAATCTCTCAAAAGTCCGTGCAACTGCTTGCATACGCCGACGATATTGATATTATTGGAAGAACTTAGCGGGCTGTCACCGGTGCGTTTGCTAGCATTGAAGGAGAAGCGGCCAAAATGGGTTTAGCGATAAACGAGGGCAAAACCAACTAGGTATATGCTGTCAACAAGAAGGGACAATCAACACCGACGAATTAAACAGAACGTCACCGTGGGCAGCTATAACAGTAAAGTACTTTGTCTACCTTGGCTCTGCTATAAACTCTGAAAACGACATCAGCGCAGAAATCGAGCGAAGAATAACTCTTGCCAATCGCTGTTTTTTTGGGCTTATAGGGCAATTCAACAGCAAAGCCCTATCTCGAACGACTAAGGAGACTCTGTATAAGACCCTGATCATCCCAGTCCTGCTTTACGGCGCTGAAACATGGACTTTATTAAAAGAGGATGAAGATATCCTTGGTCGCTTCGAGAGAAAAATTCTTCGTAAGATATTCGGTCCTGTTTGCGTTGACGGGTTTGGGAGGAGAAGATTCAATCACGAACTATACGAGCTGTACAGCGACATCGACCTAGTCAGAAAACTGCATATTAGACGTCTGAGATGGCTAGGACATGTAGAGCGAATGGACACCAACGCTCCGGCCCGCAGAGTCTTCGAATCTAACCCCGAGGGACGACGCAGTAGAGGGAATCATCGCCGTAGGTGGCGCGCACAAGTTCGAGGAGACCTCAACCAACTAGGAGTGCGCAACTGGAGGCAATTAGTTAAAAACCGAGCTAAATGGAAAGGCTTGTTGGTTGAGGCCCAGGTTCACCCCGAACTGTAGCGCCACCTAAGTAAGTAAGTAAGTTATTGGCGTCTTGACAGGCCAATTAGCTTTTGCCAAGCACCTTAACGTGTTGGGCTTAAGTGATACTACAATCTGCGACGCTTGCGGAGAGAGTGACGACACCGCGGAACATTATTCCTGTGAGGGTCCGCCCTTTGCTCATATCAGGTGGCAGATCCTCGGTGCGCATGTGGGGAGTGCTGGTACTGTAAGCTCCTCATCACTGAAGTGCTTCCATGGCTTTCTTAGAAAGACAAGGAAATTCCAATAAAATGGGTAAATCAGGGTTTGCTCTACTTGACCATTGCTCTGGTACTCGTAGTACAATGGACCAGTTGAGTCTGAGTGCTCCAGTCAAGCATTTCCCATCCCGAAAAAAAAAAAAAAAAAACGCTCGTACACGCTTCCTAAAACTGATAAGCATCCTGAGTACGGAACAAATCTCATATCACCTGTTATACTGTCTGAGATTGAATGCAAATTTAATTATGAATTTCCACCCGTTCCACCAGCATAGGAACGTAACCACAGCAACCGTAATCCTCATTGCTTGCTCAAAATTTCCTACCTTAACCCAAGATCCACGTGACAAATCCGGCACCGTGCTAATCCTCTTCCCACACAAATATGTATGTATACCTTCCTTAAGCTGTGATGCAAAGATATAACCTACTCCTTCTCAGCTCCATCCATCCGTATATCCACCACACCCCCAAAGCTTCCCGGCAAACGAATGTATCTATGTACACATCTCCTGAAATAATATTATGATGATGGCACCCCCACAAGACAGTTCACGTGTGTGTACTTATCTTCTTTTCCGGATTTATTTTCCCCAAATATAAAAATTGACTCCGAAATAGAAAAATGAGTGTTTGTGTATGTCCTCAAATGTAAACACAAGAATTCCCGCGCGCGCCCTCACACACAACACCGCACAAGTCTATGACACAAACATCCATCCACCTTACCCAGGAACAGGTTTTAATAAACACAACTTCCAAATACATATCCATACATCCGAACCCAACTAAATAAACAGCCAAAACTTTTGAGATACTTTTTTTGATTAACATTTCAATTCTTATCTTAGCGTCGTAGTCATTGTATCTAACAGCCTTTCAACGACCTACAAAGCAATTGTTGTGTGTGGTTGTAGTTAAGAACCAAATAAAAGAAATTCTTACTTATTTGCCGATAAATCGTTATCTTTACCGGTACCGTGGCGCGGCGTATCTATGCGATTAATCAGTCAAACGAAAATAAAAGAAACTTTCATTTTTCCTATGAACCAACTAACTGCCGTAGATACAAATTATTTTACCTTGGCTGTACAGTCAGACGCAAAGTTATAGGTAATCGGTATCCAATACTACCTTACATTACATACAGTGTGTATTGACTAAACTTTTGAAATAACGAACTTCATAGATACACAGAGAAGAAGAAGACATGCTGTAGGTGGATAAGAAGTATGGCGCACTCACCTGTTAACATTGAGACAATGATGAAGACCAACGCCGACGTTGTTATATGCAAATTAGAGCGATTTTTGTATAATCCACGTTCCATTTTGATGAAGAAGAAGTATCTGTGATTCGTGTATCTATCTATTAAAAAAAAAAACAAAACTGGGTGTTGTTTCTTTTTCTAGAATTTTATTTGATTTTTGCTTTTTCAATTTCACTTGGATTTCACTGCCTTTTTTTTTTGTAGGGCGGAGGGGGAGATTTTCTGCACTAAAAACTGAAGGATTTGAATTTGAACACACACACTGAACGGGATGGGGATTCAAACGCGCTCTTTTCTCTCCTCGTAGTTCCTGCAACGGTCACAAACGATGGTGAGGTGTTATTTTTAAACTCACGCAAACGATTTTTTTTTCTTTAATTTTGTATCTACGCGGGAAGAAATGAATCTACGAGTATTTATCTTTTAATCCGTTTTTTGTTTTTAAACAATTTATAATGAACCTGTCGACGACACCTAACCTAGAATATCACAACGAACGATGCAACAGTTACTAAACGACTGAACCACCAAACAAAACGAACGCTAGAAGCATGGCACACAACCAAACGACGACAACGACAACCACGACGGGGCGACAACGATAGCGACGATGGTGATGATGACGGCGAGACGTATCTACGTATATTTACAACGTCACCGCAACAGCAACATGTCTCGTATACAAAATGGAAAAAAAAACCTTCATTACGTGTGTAGATGTTATAGATACATTTTTGTGGCCCGCGATACACACATAGATACTTTAGATACAAATTGTATGTGAATTGGTATGTGCTGCGGTGTTGTGTATGGCTTACTGACTGCCTTGGGTGGAAGAGGAAAAAAATACAAACACCGTAATGGGAAAGGGTGCGCGTAGGTATGTAAGAGAGGGAGGATGTAATAATTGTTGGTTGGATGGTTGTGAAGAGGTCTGCCTCTCATACTTAGAGAAATGATGAGGAAATCTTTGTTGCAAGTTGCAATCAAATTGGAATTACAGTCAAATGGTGGGGCTTTGCAACATCGATACTCGAATTTTTATTGGAAAAATGATCATGAAACACTTAAGTGTGGATCACAATAGATACATGTTGCTATCAAGTATCTTTTGATGCTAGATAAACAATTTTTTTCTCCAAGTGTTTGTGAGAAAGAAATCAAACTTGTTTATAGCAGATCGAGAAAGATATTGGGTTGGATGAGAGAGTATATAATTTTTTTTTTCTTTTTGATAATTAATAAAATAATAAACAATCGACACGAAAGTGTGTTTAGATTGGTATTTGGTTCACTAATAGGCGCGTGATCACTTAGAAGGAATATTACGGAAATAGATTGAAGATTCATTTTTAGTCTCCAGCTAGGCCGCTTTTTTTTTTTTTTTTTGCTTAAGCCGAGCTCAGTGGAAATTTTTAAGCAAACAATAGCTCCCACTTCGTTAAACATTAATTTATCGATGTTTGTATGAATAATTATTTTTGGAGGAAAATTATGTAAGAATGTGAATTAGCAATAATTTCTTGACAATATGTAGGCGTGGCATGAGACTACAGCTTTTCTGAAGAATTTACTTTTTACAAAAAATAAATAAATTATACAAGCATGGGGTTTGGTGCATATTCACCTCAGTCCTCCACTTAACCTACTCAATAGCACCAGCAGTGCAATAAGAAGGGCACCTACAGCAGGATTCGAGGCCATTCTCAACCTGCTTTCGCTAGATATCTTTATACAAGCATCGGCGGCTATCAGTGCCGTAAAACTAAGCCAAACAGATAGCTGGAGACCAAATGCAATGGGTCACACTACGATCCTACAGAGATATCGAGGTAATGTATCTAGTACATACTACACAACGCCATAACTAGACTTCACGAGACCATTTATAAGCACCTATCAGAGCAGAAAAGAATGGAAAACCGACTGAACACCTAACGAGCAATCCATAGCTGTATACACTAATGGATCCAAAATGGAAATAGGTGTAGGCGCAGGCATCTTCCCTGAACCGCTTGCAATCTCCTTGTCAGCTCGGCTTCCGAACTACAGAAGCAGTTGTCAGTGCTAGGCAGAGGTCCTAGCAGTAACAATAGCAACCCGTGGGACTGCGATGAGGGCAATACCACGGGAGGATATCACCTTTTTCATCGACTGCTGGGCAGCGATAAAAGCAATATCTGCTACAGGAATTAAATCGAAGTGCTGTAGAGGAACACAGCACAAGGTAAAGCTCTGCTGGGTCCGTGGTCATGAAGGCATACCAGGAAATGAGAAAACTAACGAATTGGCTAGTGAAGGCTCAGAACTAAATTCGGACCAATCTGACTCCTCAGTGCCTTGCACACTCAAACGCGAAACAGGGAACAATGCTCTAACGGAGGCAAGCAACAGGTGGACCTTTCTAGATACTTGTATCACCACGAGGAAGCTAACTTTGGCAGGTAGGTAGGTAGGTAGGTGTGGTGGTTCTTCTTAAGAAAGAACCCTATTAGCACTTGGTGCCACGAAACTCGTGTACCTGGATATAAAAGGTATTATTTTGTAAAAGATGAGCGAGAGCGAAGGAGCGAAATCAAAATAAACAAAACAACAACGATTTAACTGACTGATCAATTTATTCAATGTTATCACTGTTACGGCCTGTCGGTGATTGAACCCTAATTCAGCTGCAGTATTTGTTTATATAGCTTTGAGGTTACCGTTAACATTACAACTGGTCCATCCTTAACTGATCGTGCCCTCACGATCCGAACATCGGTGTCACTTTGCGGGTTGAGTTTTTTCCTTGGAACACTGATCCTAGGAATCCCTGGGCAGTGCTGCTCTCTTCCACTCCGGCGTCTTTGCGGCCCTTTGTGATCGAGAGCGCGACCTTGGTTTGGAGTGCAGCTGCGCTTGGGGCCACTACGACTGAGTCGGCAGCCACCAGACTTACCTTTGTTCTTTCTCGATCTGCCACGACTTTGCCTTGGGCCGCTCCGACTGCGGCTCTCATTACCCCACCTAGGCCTCGAGCTTTTTGGTCGCCTGAGTCTGCTCCTGCTTCGCCTGGGGTCACCTTTGTTGCACCTAGATCCACTATCGCACTTGCTTTGGCTCGATCCGCTCCTACTGTGCCTGCAGACCC
This sequence comes from Brachypalpus laphriformis, assembly GCA_945910035.1. Lineage (NCBI taxonomy): Eukaryota > Metazoa > Arthropoda > Insecta > Diptera > Syrphidae > Brachypalpus > Brachypalpus laphriformis. Next base: position 147,532,928 of record OX246755.1, read on the forward strand.
TCCTACCGCGACTTGGACTTGCTGAGCGTCTCCTAGATTCGCTGCGACTTCTCCGGGGGGACTTAGTCCTACAGTCCATGATGGAGATGCATCTGTATGCCTTCACAACCATCACCTGTGGTTGATCCAGCAACTTGTGGCCAATCAGCATCGCATGCGATTGGCTCTCATCCGGCACTATTAGGATCTCGTACCATGAGATGAGTTTGTCGACAGTTATCCCGGCGCACACTCGCCCAACGGTCTGGCAGGTCCCTCCTCCAAACTCATTCAGGTGCCTCCGGTCTGCGACGTACTTGATGTGACCCTCGTCTTCGTTTGTAGTGCCCCACCTGCTGGCACCCATAGCACCTTACATCGGCTCCGCCATCCTCCGATCTGGCCACTGGTCCTTCGTCTTGGTGTTCCGACTCTCGCTGTCGATACTTCTCCAGCACACGTCGACTCCCGGGCCTCAGTCCAACAACCCATCGGACTCTTTGCAGAAGGTCGTCGACCGACATTGGACTCACTGCCCGGAATGCTTCCTGGCACTCTCCATCAGCGATTCCCTGTGTAATATACTTCACCAGGTTACCCTCCTGTACATGCCCTCGGGGTGCTATTGCCTTCATCTCGAAGATGTACTCTTCTGTGTCCTCCCCAGGACACTGTCTCCGCTCACACATACTGTCGTGAATGTCGGCTTCATAATCCAACGTCAGAAAGTTGCGACACAAGCCAGAGAAAAATTCGTTCAGAGACTCCGCTTTACCACTGCAGCTCCACAACTTCGCCGCTCCCACTAGTCTCGTAGTCGCAGCCATCAGCACTAGCTTCTCGTCGAGTGCATACACCCTCTGGGTATCTAAGACCCTCCTCTTCCATGCTTCGGAAGATAGTCCAGCAAACGCCTTCGGGTCAAATAGCGGTATCATCTCCGCAACATCTCTTACCGTATATAGATTGCGGGAACAACACTTTTTCCCAGTCCCAGCGACAACACCTGCGTTCACTTGCTCTTGTGGAAGCGTCTTCGCACTTCTTCCAACTCCGTGTCGATGCACTGCTTGCTAGCCGCGGCAACCTCTGAGTGCGCCGTAATAAGTTCAGCGAACTTCTCTCTTAACCGTTTTGATACCACGAAACTCGTGTACCTGGATATAAAAGGTGTGTTGGTGTGGAGTCCCTAGATCCAACCTGTGGAGTTTAAGAAAATTATTAAATCTTTAAGGTTTCTCTCTGAGACTTCCTCAAGAGAATCGGAAAAGGGTTTTCCTAAAGCTCGTTGTCTGACCCTAGCTAGTGCCGGACTGGCGCATAAAAAGTGGATAAGGGTTTCTTTGTCAGTTGGGACATTGCAACTGCGACAGTATGTGTTGTGTGGGATACCTAGTTTGACCACATGGTCTCCTATAGGTCAGTGACCCGTTGTGGTTGCTATTATCCTGGCAATGTCCCTACGCGTTCTGTTTAAGATGGTTGTTTTTGATTTATTGTAGTTTGGCCACATCTTTCTAGATATGACACAGGTTGTTAGCCTAGTCCTTCTGAGTTTGGCTTGGGCAAGGAATTTTGAAGATATTTCTGCTTTGACTGCTCCAAGCCGAATCTGAACTGATTCCGCAAGAGAGCTGTGGAGGGCTGAGCCTTGCCTAGCCAGTTCATCTGCAAGTTCGTTTCCATAAACGTGACTGTGCCCTGGAACCCAAATCAGGATTACCTTGAATTGGCCATCTAGCGAAGCTAGCTCATTTTGCATTCAAGCACCAGCTTGGAGGATGTAGTAGCCGATGCAATGGCTTTGATGGCTGCTTGGTTATCAACAGAAATAGCGATCTTTTGCCTCGGCGTTTTACTGGTGTATGCTTTGATCTGACCGCAAGCTTCCTGGACAGCGAATAATTCTGCCTGGAACACACTGGCAGAATCCCGGAGCCTAAATGATTTAGAGGTGTTTAAGAGTTCGGAAAACACACCCGCACCGACTCTACAATCCATCTTTGAACCATCTATGTATTGTAGATTGTTACATCGAAATCCTTAGTCACCTGCCAAAGCGGGTTCTCTCGGTAGAGATTTTAAAATGTTACTATTCCCATTGGGTTTCATAAACCAGCACCCAGACTCCCTGAGTCTGACCGCACTGTGTGCTGCGATGTTTATTATGTGTAAATCTAAAGGTAGTAGATGCAAGAAGAGTGTTAGAGCGTCGGTCGGAGTTGACCGTAGAGCGCCTGTGGTACCTATGCATGCCTTTCTTTGTACCTTATTAAGTTTAGTTATATCATAAGCTTTTTTTAGAGCTGACCACCATACTATTAACCCATATGTGAGAATTGGTCGTACCACGGCTGTGTACATCCATAAGGTCAGTTTTGGCTGCAGTCCCCATTTTTTCCCAAAGGTTTTGCTACAAGCATTGAAAACTATACATGCCTTCTTTACCCGTTGTTCTATGTTTAGCTTCCAGTTAAGTTTAGGATCTAGGATAACTCCTAAATACCTAGCACTGGACGATAAGGAGAGCGGTTGGCCATTTAGCCGAGGAAGTGGGAAGTCAAATATTTTGGTTTTAGTGGTGAAGAGCATCAGTTCAGTTTTGTTCGAGTTGACACTGAGACCACACTTTTTGGCCCAAGCGTTTACGTTGCTCAGAGCATTTTCCGTAATTTCACTTATAACAGAGAGAAACTTTCCCGACACTAGTATCACCACATCGTCTGCATACCCGACTACCTTGATTCTTTCTCTGTCGAATGTTAAGAGGATTTTATTCATGACTGTTAGCCATAGTAGAGGTTCATCGGTCACCAACGTGAAGGTGGAGAGTAGGAGTTGGTACGCCTAGGCTAAGTGAAAACACTTGTGTTTCGTATGCACTACCGTTTGACGATGCTGAGGTTTGATTCATTGGAGACACTCTCCGTCCGTCCAAATTTGACAAATGAGCATGCTCCTTACCAAATCATCGCCTCCTGCATTGAAAAGTTAGGCGGCAAGGCCGTCAGCTTAAGCAGCTTTGTTGAACTTAAGTTTAGATATTGCTATTCTCATCTCACTTCATTTTGACGGGTATCTTGATTGTCATCGTCACTATTTAATGACTCATTCTGCGGAATTTGATTATCGTCGCCGTTTAAGTCTGCGGATGTGTCCCTTCCGTATCTCTTCTATTACCATTTTTGATCCTGGAGGCTTCTGTTCTGGCTTTGGAGCCCTGACATGTTATTTTACCTTCTGGGAAAATCGTCTCTCAATCTCCTCGATCGAACGCTGCTTATGCTCCTTTTACTTCTTTCCGGGGAGTCTATGCTCCTCTTTTTCCCTCCGCTCATAGACCTCGCGAGCAGCTCTAGTCCTTCTATGTAGCGCTGCTTTGTACGCCTGGCGTTTTGCCGCATGTGTTTCCCACAATTTTTCATTAAATCAGAGATTTCGTGATGGTGGGCAAGAGAAACCCAGTGCATTAAAGGCGGCATCTCTGATGGCTTGTTGGCAACGGTGCCACTAGCATTTGCAGTTTCACCCCGTTCTAATATGACGGAGTAAATATTCATAAGGGCGGAAAACCCATTCTGTAATCTTTACGGAATGAGTGAAAATGTAGACCAGACATCGTTGTATCTTTTTTTTCAGAATGTAGAACTTAGTGTGTAGCACACATCGGAACTGATATTTCGTATACTTTATGCAATATCAGAAATATAGGGGTTCGTATCGATAGGTCTTGAACTGCTGTGAAAGTTTTGTCTCCGATAATTTCCTACATTCATGCATGGTATTGGAGTAAATCGCAAGTCTTCTTGCAGTGTGAGCTCTAGATTAACCTCTAGATTCAGGTGAACAATTAGAGCCATTGTGAATCTCTGCAGCATATGTAGTAATTTCAATATCCACAACATAAATTGGTTTCTTCACTATAGACCAGTAAAACTTGAAAGTCGTTATACCGAATTCTTCACTGAGATAAACCATTCTACATAAGGCAACACACATTCCTCACGTTATCAGTCACGGCTTAAACACTCTAGGCCTGGCATCTTGGTGCTGGCATTTCTTCTGAATAAATATTTTGTCCCGGATCATTGCCTAGTGTCAGCTTAATTATCGTGCAAATGAAGAGCTCTGCTTCGTCTACCATCCTAGCTGTTATCTACAATGATACGAATATCCCGGACTCCAAAGTGAAAGCTGATGTACTAGCCGCGATATTTGCAGCAAATTCTACCTTCCAAGATACTTCCTCCACCTATACTGAACCCAGTTCAATATGATTTGAGACAAATATTTTTCTTAACCCATAGTCCTTAAAGATCAAAATAGTAATACGTCTTCAGGTCCAGATAGGAGCCCTACCTCTTTTTAGACAGTTGTTCTTCTACCTTGTCGAAGCGTCTACGAAAAATCCTTCACCTGTCGTGCACCATAGGATCTTCTCAGATATCTAGACCGAAATTATAGCATGTTCAGACAGTTCCGAAAAGCACGATATAACCTATCCTTTTAACTTCCAACCCAAGGCTTTAATGTCAGTGCTCTTCAATGTCATGGAGAGTATTGCCAACCACCGATTTGTCAGCTGTCTTGAACGAAACCATCTTCTCAATGACCGTACGTATGGTGTCAGGCAACAGCGTTCCACAGGAGATCTAGAGATTTACCCGTTGGAAAATTTGAATAAATGTGTTCACCACTACAGTGATAGAGTGTGGCATAGTTTTCTCTTAATTCAGAATCAAGCGTCGATGTTGTCTAAATGGATTGCGAGTTTTTTAAGTATTCGACCAACACGAGTTGTATTAAATGGATGGTGTTCCCCAGGGTTCTGTCCTATCACCAACGCTATTTTAGTCTTATATCAATAACCTTCTATCTGCTACTCTTGACTTCACCTACTCATCAATGACACCACGACAACAATCCCAGCGACAGCGTATGTCAGCAGAACCCAATTTCGATATTGATGCTGTAATCAATTGGGGCGTCAAAAACCGGGTTGAGTTCAACGCGTCAAAAATCCAAAATGGTATACTAACGTGCGTATAATTAAAAATGATTAGAGTTGATATTGAAGAATCCTATGACTTGGTAGGTATGAAGCTTATGTTCATCCGAGACATCAATATAAATAGCATATTTGGATTGAAGCGTCAAGCGTATAGGCTTATTGGTTTTCAGTCTATTTGCAGCCAAATTTCTTCACTGGAACACCACCGTGATGTTGAATGCTTAGCAATCGTTTATTAATACATCCACCATAAACAAAAGGAAACAAACCCCCATGAGACCCATCGTCGCATAGCCCGATATGCCTACTGGACACAATGGGAAAGATCCTGGAGCGAATCATTAACAACAGATTGCTCACAATAGTGGAGGAGAAAGGGGCTTTGTCCAACCACCAGTTCGGATTCCGAAAGTCTCGCTCAACAATTGACACCTGTGAGGGTATCTTTCTTCAAAGGCTGAGGTGGGCTCGCCGGACCCAGGGTTAACCCAAAGGAACACCCTAGACTTTGGGAAAGAGGTACTTTATTTACAAAACGAAGCGATTTGATACAATGTTTCTTCGTTAACAATTTAAATGGTTCTTTTCCTAACACCTTCTATACTTAACAACTTGTACATAACCTAATTCTAACGTTGGTCGTCCTGCGGCTGGTTCTGGTACGGGCCGGGGTTATGCGTCTGGTTGTCTGGCTCCGTTCGGTACGTCGGCGAAAAAGGGCGCAGTCCGCACTTAGGGCAGGCTTGCGAGGACCCAGTCCGCGCTTAGGGCAGGCTTGGGAAAGATCCAGTCCGCACTTAGGGCAGGCTTGGAAGGTAGCCGTCCGCACTTAGGGCAGGCGTGCTGTGACCCAGTCCGCACTTAGGGCAGGCTTGGGAAGGATCCAGTCCGCACTTAGGGCAGGCTTGGAAGGTAGCCGTCCGCACTTAGGGCAGGCGTGCTGTGACCCAGTCCGCACTTAGGGCAGGCTTGGGAAGGATCCAGTCCGCACTTAGGGCAGGCTTGGAAGGTAGCCGTCCGCACTTAGGGCAGGCGTGCTGTAGCTCGACAAAAGGGCGGCAAATCCGCTGTAATTTACTAAATGTGTTTCCCTCAGAAGGGGAGAAACCTATCGGACGGGCCGGCTATGGCTAGTAGCAGACCCGTGGATTAATGCCCTATCACCGAGGTGAAGGCAGGAAAAAGATTGGTGGAAAAGTCGGTAAACTATTTCCTTGAGAGGCTGTCAAGAGTACGCTTGCTTGGTACTATCACCACTTGAGCAGACTCTCCCGACTGACTCTCATCCACACTCCTTTATGGAAAAGTCCTGCAAGACGAGAATGTGAATTTTGAGCCAATGCAAAATTTCCTCCACATTCTCGTCTGCGACCTTTGTGTTTACATTTTCTCCTCTTGTTTGACAGGAGATTCAGTATCGCTACCTGCCAACAGATGGCGGCCTCCGCATTAGGTGGTTAGTGAGGTGTGCGTGGAGTGTGGATGATCGCTTCTGGGGTGGTGGATTATGTCACTTCGTTACACACCATTTAAGCTTTAGTTAATATAGCAGCGGAAGCGATTAAAGGTGAAAGATGGCGATACGGCACCAAGGAATACTACGCAGTAGTGACGCTAGATGTCAAAAACGCGTTTAATTCGGCAGACTGGCCCACTATAAGAAGATCTCTTGCTAGGATGGATACACCATCTTACTTGTTGCAGATAATGGCGAGCTACTTTACCAACAGGAAACTGTGCTATGATACCGACGAAGGAGTGAAGTACTACGATGTTACAGCTGGGGTCCCGCAAGGATCGGTGCTGGGCCCATTACTATGGAACATAATGTACGACGGAGTTTTACGACTACCACTGCCACCTAAAGTGAATATAATTGGATTTGCTGACCACATCGCTGTTGTCACAGTAGCAAAACAAACCAGTGAAGTAGAATCAGCTACAAATGTGGCGATAAGTCAAATCAAAAGTTGGCTAGGATCCGCCGGGCTAAAATAAGCTGACCACAAATCTGAAGCTGTTCTAATAACCAGTCGGAAATCTGTGGAATATATGAATGTCCATATTGGAACCCAAATCATCAAATCCAAAGAAGCAATCAAATACCTTGGAGTAATGCCTCACAATAGCCTGCAGTTTAAACAACATGTTGATTATTCGAGCAAAAAAGCGTCAAGACTTCAGGCAGCACTCTCAAGGATAATGCCCAACATTGGAGGACCTGGATACGCTAGGAGGATTCAACTATCCAGAGTTGTCAGCTCAGTCCTTCTTTATGCGGCTACGGTTTGGGCGCCGGCTCTCGCGACCAAAGAAACAAGGGGGAAACTGACATCAGCCTACAGACTCTGCGCTATAAGGACCATCAGTGGATTTAGAACTATCTCTGACGAGGCAGCCTTTGTCATAGCAGGAATGATTCCGATCGACATCCTCGCGAACGAGATGCAGAGAATCTACCATCGGAGAGGCTAGCGAAAGAAGAAGGGTTATAGAAGAAGAAAAAGCAGCTTCAAGAGCTGTGTGGCAAGATCGATGGGATAATACGGTTAAAGGCAGGTGGACCTATAAGTTAATCCCCACCATCGATATTTGGATAAACCGAGCACATTGGAACTGCAGCTACCACCTCACGCAGTTTCTGTCTGGCCATGGAGGTTATCGTAAATATCTCTACCGGTTTGGGCACGATAGCTCTCCGTTGTGTCCAGAATGTCCAGACCAGGAGGAAGGTACGGAACATGCAGTCTTCTACTGTAGGCGATTTGAAAACTGGAGAAATCACCTTCCCAGTCCTCCATTCCTCATAGATTATATGCTACAATCTGAGGAAGAATGGATGGAAATTTGCGCGTTTATTACGCACGTGCAAATGCAGCTTCGAATTCAAGAAAGAATACATCGAGAAGTAGAAAGTACAGCATAAATTGCTAACCAGCCCCGCGAAGTAATACCTAACGGGAGTCCCGCGGGGAGAGTGGTAGAAGTGTGCAGGGTATGGATTAGTACGTAGGCGTATTTCTGGCATCGATTATTCGGGTTTGGGAATCGTGCATGCTAATAGCCCGGGCTACTAGTATCCTTAGAAGATTACCCGCAACCACAAAAAAAAAAAACATCCACCATAAGTGTTCAGATGAAATATGGTATGCAGTTGCGCCCCACCAGTCTATCTGTTCAATAGTGATACACGTGCAGCATCATTTGTTAGAGCCTGTTTCGGGCGCAAGTTTTTTTTGTCGCTCAACACTCTCACTAATGTAATGTCCATGAAAAAGTTCTGAAATCAAATCTCGACGGTGCAGGTGGACAAACCGTCTGGAATTAATAAGTGGCGAAGCGAAACAATTCGTTTCGATTTACAAAACTAATTCGTTCTAGTACCTAGGTCTGGGTTAAATAAAAATGCGTTGTATTGTTCTGGTCTTATCACTTTTGAAGACTGTCGGTAGGTACTTATTTTAGCCAATCTATGCTTGTGACATTCGTGATATGCACTACCGGAGATCTATAAGGATGGCACTGATACGAATAATCAACCAAATGAGCAATCGGTGTTAGGAAAACCAATTTACACGAGTTTCATTCTCCTTAGATAAATAATGAATTCGCCAAAAATTACAAAAACTTGAGATGCTAATTTATTGACTCTATATCCAAATACTTACTTACTTAGGTGGCGATAAAGGCCGGGGTGGACCTGGCAAAGCAAGGCCTCGCGAGTAAATAACGCATTCATACCTACTTTACTTACTTAGGTGGCGCTACAGTTCGGGGCGAACCTGGGCCTCAACCAGCAAGCCTCTCTATTCAGCTCGGTATTTAGCTAACGCACTCATACGCATCATGCTAAATCATGGAGGACCGAGATACAGTAGACGGCGGCTTTCGGCCAATGTGGTTACATCTGTGATGATCTACGGCTCACGAATATGGACCGAAGCTATAAAAACCCATATCTGCGTAAAATTGAGTCGACATACCGACTTTATGCAATTCCAGTATGCAGTGCATTTCGAACAATATCAGGAGATGCAGTTCGTGTTATTGGCAGATTAGTCTCAATCGACATACTGGCAGAGGAGTTTCAAAACGCATACGAAATGAGGAGACATTGCGAATTGCGTACAGGCTGCGGAAGAATAGGAACATGTATTCTTTTACTGTCCGCGACTCGAACCCAAGAGATAAGCACTAAGAAATAACCTTCGAGAAATACCAACTTCCGAGAACATAGTCCATCTTATGATCCAATCGCAGGAGATATGGAGTGCTGTGAGTGATTATGCAAAGCATATTACGATACAACTAAGACACCGCGAACAAGAAATGTGACAGAGTAATGAATCGGGAATCAAGATGAAAATGTGGGCAAGTAGTGCTGTTTGCCCCACACGATGAAATCCCAAGACGGTGGTACTGCGGGGAAAAGGGAACGAAGGGCTGCTGAGTACCTCCCTCCGAAAAAAGCCCTACTGCAAGGTCGTCCTATACTACGCGCGCCGACCGTCGGGGTGGGAGATTTCCGGGCTGGAACGTTTGGCTTCCCTTCCACTCTACATGACCCAGCCATCTTAGTCGCTGCATGTTAACTCTTCTAGCTAAGTCGATGTCCTTGGGCAATTGCCGTCAGCCGAAGAAAAGAGAGAATTAGACTAAAGTCTTATGCAAATGTAGTGATTTAAAATGCTTCGTTCATTATTTGCTGCCGGTATTTTAATGCAGCTTTAAGAAAGCTAGCCAGCACGTTCCAGTCCTCACCATCTAGAGTTCTGATGAATTCAGCCATTGATAGCGCATCTTTACCCCAGTACGCTCGTCTGATTTCTTTCAATATTGGGCAAGCTCCAATAAAATGAAAAACGTCTTCCTTTGTTCGAAGGTTGCATAGGCTGCATTCCTCATTCCTGTCGCTTATATGAGGCCTGAAGTTGAGCCGAAGTAGTTCGCCTCTCGCCTTAAAGATGATAGAGATTACATCAACGCTGAACCGATCGTGGAAATAATTTTTCGCAGCCAGATCATGGTTGAGTAAGGGATACGTACTCTCGCTTGGCAGACACCTTGACGCGGTGCGAGAGCTTAAGTTGCAAGGACTCACTCAACCGCGGGAGCTTCGCTCTCGGATGAGCTGACTGAGGAGTAACTTACCAAGAGCTGCCCCCCCTAATCCAGGGTGTTAAGCGAGACCGTGCCTATTGGATGGTTTGCAGCCAGGGGGTCGCCAGGTCGCCTCAGGGAGTAACCATGGCCCGACCACATCATGCGGGGCTCTGATGTGGCCGATGAATATTTCCCTAGCTATTCGTGGGAACATGAACAAAGAAAAAATAAAAAATTAAATAAAATACATGCGGGATATCACCGCAACAGAAATGGCAAGTCGTCTGGAGAGAGACCTCCGAGACGAGGACTACGACAGGCCTAGCACGAGTCGTAGAAGAACGCCTCCAGCGCGCAGATTTAGCCCTAGGCGCAGAACACCTCCAGCGCGCAGAGACAGCCCTAGGCGCAGGATGTGCACGGAGCACCACAGGCGCAGAGACACTGAAGCTCCAAGAAGACAGTGGCCTACAGGCACCCAAAGGCCAAGATCCCCGGTAAAGAAGGCATACACTTCACGGGAGGCGAGAAGACCAGCAGAGAGTAGCAGACCCAGAGAGCGGCTGCATAAACCTCCCACGCTACCAGACAGGGGTAAGCCCGGTGGTCTGGATGACCCGTTGAGAAAAGGCCTCAGTGGAGCGGGTGCAAAGTGGTACTTGCGCTTCCTAGCCCAAGGTTTCGAACCTGAAGAAGCAAGGAAGCTAACCGTGGAAAGGAAGAAGGAGGCAACTGACACTCCAGTAGTACAGGGACACCTAAAAAGGGGAAGGGATACCATCACCCCCCCGGAGAAACCTGATAGCAAGCGACATAAAGCTACCAGTAGCGTCAGCTCGGCGGGCCCAACCACCGTCCCAGCAGAGAGGAGACGCAGAGTAGAGCCAGGCACCAGCTATGCAGGCATAGTGAGAAACCTGCGAGTGGCTGTGCTCCCAAAGGACTACCGGTGGCAACCCTAAGCACCGAGGAGCAAACGGCGCTTGAGGACGCCATTATTGAAGAAGTAGCCCTAGGCTGGAAGAGCAAGCTTCAGTTTGAAGGTATACACTTCAGACTGGGCTTACTACTCGTTGACTGTTACAACGAGGACACAGCTCAGTGGCTACTACAAGCAGCAGCAAGATTAACAGAAGGCACAAACTGCCACTGCTGCTAGGATGCGATGCCAACGCTCATTTTCTGGAATGGGGCAGTAGCGACAACAACGCTAGAGGTGAGCGCCTTCTCGAATTCATTATTAATGAAAACCTAGATATTTTGAATGTGGGAACTACACCAACTTTCGTAACTAGGGTAAGGGAAGAGGTTCTAGATATTACACTCGGCAGCCCGAGTATTAGTAACTGCATTACAGGTTGGAATGTTTCTGACGAGCCGTCCATGTCGGACCACAGGATCATCACCTTTAACATAGAAGGTCTCAGTAAGGAGGTTACCCCGAAAAGAAACCCCCGCAAAACTGACTGGGACAGATATAGGTCTACACTCGAGTGGAACCTATTAAATGTGAAAGGAAAGAAAACGGCGAGCCACTTCCTAGAACTGGAAAGCAACGTAGAAGTGGTTAACAGGGCGATCAAAGATGCATTTGAAAGCAGCTGCCCTATTAGCCGTAAGAAAGATCCGAAGGATATTCCTTGGTGGAACAAAACGCTAGTCGACCTAAGATCAAAGGTGCGCAAGCTCTTTAATAAAGCAAAGCGTGACGGAGACTGGCAAACATACACCGAGCAATTAACAAGATACAACTTGGAAATCAGAAAAGCTAAAAGAAATAGCTTCAGAGCATTCTGTGAGAACATAGCGTCAACCCCTGCAGCGGCCAGGTTACATAAAGCACTGGCTAAGGAGAAAGCAGGCGCGCCTGGCTCACTGAAAAAGCAAGATGGCAGCTATACCGAAGATGAAGAGCAGAGGGCCCTTCTACTATTAGAGACACACTTCCCGGGTAGCTCAATCTACAGCAGCACAGATGTACTAGTAAGACATAAAAGGCCCAGGAGAGAGGACTGGGCGATGGCAAGAGACATCTGCACGAATCAAAGGCTAAGTTGGGCTCTGAACACCTTCCAGCCGTTTAAAGCACCGGGAGCGGATGGAATATTCCCTGCCCTACTACAACAAGGCCAGGAAATCATTATGCCACACCTCCTAGGACTATTGAGAAGCAGCGTCGCACTTGGGCATATACCAAGAATATGGAGAAGGGCAAAGGTTATATTCATTCCGAAAAAGGGAAAAAGAGACACCACTTCACCGAAATCCTTTAGGCCCATCAGCTTGACCTCATTCATGTTAAAGACGCTAGAAAAGGTCATAGATAATCACCTAAGAATGACTGTGCTGGAAAGAATACCTCTCCACCACAATCAACATGCCTACAGAGCAGGAAGATCCACCGAAACTGCGCTCTACCAGCTGACAAGTTGGGTTCAGGATACACTGGAGAGCAAGGAAACAGCAGTATGCGCATTTCTAGACATCGAAGGAGCCTTCGATAACACCTCCCACGAAGCAATTAGGAGGGGTCTCGAAATAAAAGGAGTAAATCACACCACAAGTAACTGGACGTGTGAGATGCTAAGAACTAGGACTGCTGAGATAGAGGTGGGTCAAAAAACCATCACAATAAGCACCACTAGAGGCTGTCCACAAGGAGGGGTATTATCACCATTGATGTGGAGCTTAGTAGCAGATGAACTACTGCACAAATTGACAGGTGCCGGCATTACGTGCCAGGGGTACGCCGACGATATAGTCATTGTCGCAAGAGGAAAATTTGAAGAAACGCTATGCGAAATCATTCAGAGGGGTCTACGAATCACACAGAAGGGGTGTAAAACGGTAGGACTCAGAGTGAACCCTACCAAAACCACTGTGATACCCTTCACCAAGAAAAGACAGTTAAAGCGTATGCAACCCATCCTGTTGGCAGGGATCAGAGTTGACCCACAGAAACAGGTCAAGTATCTAGGTCTAACACTAGACAGTAAACTCCTCTGGAGAGAACATGTAGAAACTGTGGTAACCAAAGCCACCAGAGCACTTATGGTGTGCAAAAACATTTCAGGAAAGACCTGGGGTTGTAGCCCAGCCACACTGAGATGGATGTACCTGATGATAGTAAGACCCATCATCACATACGGGGCAGCGGCATGGGTCAACAGATCTAGACTAACAACGACGAGGACATCCCTCAACAAAGTGCAAAGATTAGCCTGTATATGTATAACAGGAGCCATGCGAACCTGTCCCACAGCAGCTCTAGAAGTGATCGTAGGGATACCTCCACTACACATAGTGCTAGAGCGAATCGCCAAGGAGACCATTTTAAGAATCAGCAAAGAGGGCATCGGGAAAGGAACATGCATCGCAAATAAAGAGCGAGTAACCCTATCCAAATCGGTGCCGCTTCTGGACTGGCCCAGAGATGATATGGTCAAGAAATACTGCTTTGAAAGGAAATTTGACTCAAAGCTGAGCAACAAAAGAGATTGGAGCAGCGAATCCGATAAATACCAACTCAAACAACACACAATTAAATGGTACACAGACGGATCGAAAACATCTACTGGCACTGGGGCAGGAGTGTACAGGCCCAGGACTAGATACTCAGAATCACTGGGAACATTCCCCAGCATATTTTCAAGCAGAAGTTCACGCGATCGAAAGATGCGCGCAATTCAACTTAGACAGGAAATATCGCGGGCAGGACATCGCGATACTATCAGACAGCCAAGCCGCTATTAAAGCACTGACCTCGCATGAGATCAGATCCAAACTGGTATGGGAGTGTCTCACCAGGATCAACAAACTGAGAGAAACAAACAAAGTAACTCTCTACTGGGTACCAGGACATGTAGGAGTAGAGGGGAACGAAGCAGCTGATGAGCTAGCTAGAAACGGATCAGACACGCCATTCCTTGGACCAGAACCCTTCTGTGGGATAGGACCCCACAAAAAAAGGGAAGACTTAAGGAAAGAAGAAGAGAACAAATGGGCCAAACATTGGGACGATATCCCCCAAATAAGACAGGCAAAGGAACTTCTGGGGAAATACAACCAGAAAAGAAGCAGAGCCTGCCTAAGAGTTAGTAAGAATCGGCTTCGCATCTTGGCGGGCATGTTAACAGGTCACTGCAGACTTAAGGAGCACCTTAGGAAACTGGGAATAGAGGGAGACGGACACTGCAGATTCTGCAGGGACTTCGCAGAAACACCATTCTTATGGAATGCGAAGCACTGATCCACAAAAGAAGGAATCACCTTGGTGCCTACCTCCTATCAGAAACGGATTTGCCTTCGCTGGATCCACTGAAGATACTCCGGTTTGCTGTAGCAGCTGGACTGGAGGAAGTGCTCTAGACCGAGTATATCATCGGCTAGAACCTTAGTAAGGGGGGCACAATAGATCTCTTATAGGTCGCAGTGCACTTGCACCTCTCAACAATATAAATCAAAATCAATCAAGGGATACGTACACCTGGTCTCACTTTGTTGCGCTTTCAATCTAAACTTTGCACCGGTAGACTCTTCAATAATGGATAACAGCTGGTTAAGAGAACGTCGCCAAGATTCTACATTATAGTGCGTTAGCTGCATACTATGTTCGCTGCTAAGCCTCGACCATTCGTTAAAGAATTGCAGCTTCCGCTGTACCAAATATTTTGCGACGATGTGTGGAAGGCGGTAGTTTGGGAGTTCTATTACTTTCAGAATGTAGAGAAAGTGCAATCTTAATGTAAAGATGTAGAGAGGAGATAAACCAGTTTCAAGGTGCAACATGTATGTCGGTGTGTTTTCGGGTAATCTAAAGATTTTTCTTAAGAAATATCTTAAAAGTTTTTCAACCTCTTCCTACTCAAATATACCCCAAACTTGTGCAACATAGCACATGATTGACCTCATAGCCGCTTCGAAAACCTTAAATTTGCTGCTCGATGGAACGTTTTTCTTACCAATGAATCCCCGCCAACTACAGTTTATTGCCTTTTTCGCCTCCTTTAGTTTTTCTCCCAGGTGGGCCTTGAAGGATACTTGAGATGTAATTAAAACTCCGAGATATCTATACTCCTTAACGACTTCAAGTTCCTGGTTTTTCCAAGTCCATCTTTCTTGCTTTGAGTATCGTCCAAACCCGTTTCTAAAAACCATTACTTTGGACTTAGCGGTGTTCACTTTCAGGTTCCATAAATTGCAGTATCATCATCTGCAACATCATTAGAGTCTCTGATAGAATGACGATATCATCTGCGTAGAAAAGCAGCTTTATTTGGAGTCCGTCGAACACAATTCCACATGTTAAAAAGGTCACAAGATCATCCAGAAATATTGAAAATAGAAGTGGACTCATAAGACAACCTTACTTCACTCCGATTTGAGACTTAAACCAGTTGGACAGGTTGTGTCCATCCCAAACAGCTGCTTTATTATCTTCATAAAGACTTTGTATGACCCTTAGGACCTTTGAAGATACCCCTAAGTTACTCAGCTTGTAGAACAGCGCGTTTCTGTCAATAGTGTCGAAGGCTGCCTTGAAATCAACAAAGAACGCATACTTTTTTTGCCTTTATCAAGGTATGATCGGGCGATGCTTGTCAATGTGAAAATGTTGTCTACTGTGGAGTAACCTTTTCTGAACCCCGCTTTGAATTCGCTTAGAAGATCATTTTCTTGCACCCAATCCGTCAAACGGTCTAGGATAACCCCAGGAAATATTTTCATTATTGAATTCATAAAAGAAATTCCTCTGTAATTCGCTGGGTCAGTCACATCTCCTTTTTTGAATAACGGAAGTATTATACCCTCTCTAAAGCATTCGGGCACTTCTCCTGAGACGAATATGTAGTTATATACTTGTGTGAGCTTTTCTAAGAATTCTACTGACGCAGACTTAAAGAATTCATACGGGATACGGTCTTCACCAGGAGCTTTATTTGCATTGCATCTGTGTAGTACTTTGGTAAGGTCTTGGACTGTAATTGGTCGGTCTAAAGAACTATTTGGAGAGGAAGGGCATAATTTAGCTGAAGCACATTGCATGGCGGGTTTAGCAACTGTTTAAAATGATCCCCTAATGCAGATAGTTGGATGCCTCGCGTGAACGACATTAAGTGCTCTGACAATGTTCCAAAATGTGCGACTATCTTTGACGCCATCCAATGTTCTCGTCAGCTGTTGAAAAAATATTGTTTGTTTATCCTTGTAGATGTCTTTGTATGCCTTGTTAGTCTGCCGATACATGTCTTTTGCGACGTTACTGTTTGTTTGTCGGACTAAACGTAGACAGGCGAAAGACTTTTTCCTCGCTGCAACACACTCCCAGTCATACCACATCTGCTTTTTTTTAGATTTGCTCTCGGTTGGAGACTCTCGCAGCAAGCTTAATACAAGAAACCAAAGCATCCGCACCACGACTTGAGTTAATTTCGCTATCATCTATATCCCTGAGACTACGATTTAGATGTTGTTTATAACTAAGCGAGTAGCTTTCCTTCCATTGAAGTTTAGGTAATAAGTGTAATTCCAGAGCGCCAGATTCAGTGCATGTATCAAAGGACATCATAACTGACAATGGTAGATGATCAGAGTAAAAACGTTCGTTAATATTTAGATCGGCAACAAACTTCAGCCATTTTCCACGCACAAGGCAGTACTATTGTGAGAAACTCTGAGAAACGTTAAATTACCTTTCACGTCACTTTTGGAACGACCATTTAGAACTGTTAGACCAACTGACTCACACAATTCAATAAATTGTCTGCCATTTCTATCAATTATGTTATCTGTGGCACACCTGGTTGCGTTTACGGACTGTGGTAACAGCTCGGGTTCCACCTCCAAAAGCTGCGAACTCCCTATTCTCGTGTTACAATCTCCCATAATCATTACGTTGTCTTCTCCGAATTCTAATAAAAAGTAGTATAAGCTTTGAAAATCTTCCATCCATTTGTTACAATTTATGTATACAGACTGTGATTATAAACCGTTTCATAGCATCCGAAGTTATTTCAACAAAAGTTCTGTTGAAGTCATTAATAAAACGACATCTTAAATTATTATATGTGTGCTTTTTAATACCATATAGGCACCGTCCACTCGGTCCAAGGTGAGAAAATATTCTTGTTGCTGGTATCCAGTGAAGTGCGAAATTACTTAGGTGACGCTCAAACCTATCCATATTTTTTTCTACAAAGGTTTCAAATAAGAAGAAAATATCATACTGACTAATATATTGGAAAAAAACATTGAAAATAAACTTGTTTCCTAAGCCTGCTACATTATAAGCAATACCATCTAACGATAAAATACTTAGTCTAGGGTTGACGGCATTACAATTAAAAATTAGTTGATTGGGCACTATTTGCCTGAACGCTAACTATGACAGATTGGGTTGGGACACCCTGCTACTGCTCTGCTTGTCGATTGACACTTGACAGTTGTCATCTGCCAGTTGCTGTAGATAAGTCATTCCGCATTCTTCGTTGCTTGTTAGGTTGTTTGAGCCATCAAAATAAAATGTTGTTTTTCCAGATTTGAGTGTTTCTCCTCGGATTTTTATTTCAGCGTCGCGGTTTTGTGTTTGGACGACTTTTTTCAACTTTTTTCAACTATAGTTCGACACTGTACTTTCTACTCGTCGTCTATGCAGATGGAGCCAAAGATCGCTGGAAGATCTTTTCTCTCAAAGTAACCAAGGAGTTCCTCATCCGATTTTGACAAAGCCCATGCCTCTGCGCCATACAGCAGGACTGGGATGATTATTGTCTTATACCGAGTTACCTTAGTAGTTCGAGATTTTGCTTTCTTATTCGATTGCCTTGTTAGTCCATAAAGACAGCAACTAGCAAGAGTAATTCTTCCTTTGATCTCCCCACTGGTGTCATTTGCGAAGTCCACCACAGAGCCAAAGTCTTTTGCTGTCTCAAAAGTATATCTAACTGTTTTTGGCGTTCTGTCCAAGACGCCTATGTTGGGTATCCTGTTTTGTAGACAACATATATTTTGTTTTGCTTTGATTGACCGCTAAACCCATCTTTGCTGGCTCGATCACAATCACACAAATCACACAAATGCCCCACTGACGGCCCGCTGAGTTCTTTCGACTATGTCATTGTCATCGACGTAAGCGGGTAGTTGTATAGATTGTACCTCCGGTGTTCCCTTGCGAATTTCGTGCAGTTCTTTCAAGTATTAACATATGTTAAAAGATAGCATGATAACGCATTACCTTGTCCTTTCTTGATATCGAACGATTCGGTGGTGTCCTTCCCGACTTTGATGGAGCAACAGTTCTCCATCGTCATCCTGCATAGACGGACGAGATTGGCAGTGATGTCGAGACTAGACATGGCTCTGTATAACTCGCCTGTAGAAGTGATGCGCATCGATTTTATATTCATGGGTTTTTTTTCCAAAATCTGCTATAGTGTGGGTATTTGGTCAAATGGGGACTTTCCCGGTCTGAAACCGCACTGATAAGGACCTTGTACGTTGTTGGCAATCCGTTTAAGGCATTCACATTATACGACAGGATTTTATATACAATATTGAGAGACTTATACCTCTATAGTTGGCACAGTTTAGAGGGTCTCCTTTCTTCAGGATCAGGCAAACGATGCTGAAGTTCCATTCATCGGGCATACTTTCATTCGAGAAAATTTGACAGATGAGCTGGCGCATGCTCCTTACCAACTTATGTCCTCCTACCTTGAAAAGTTCGTCGGCAAGGCCGTCAGCTCCAACAGCTTTGTTAGATTTAAGTTTAGATATCGCTAACATCACTTCATTCTGATCGAGTTAACCGGAATCTTGTTTATCATCGTCACTGTTGGATGGCTCGTTCTTCCTGACAGCGGAATATTGGTCATCGTCGCCGTTTAACATTCTGCAGAGTTCAAAACGCTTCGAAAGCATTAAGACAACAACTCCATATTTTACTTAACAAAATCTGGGTAAATAGACTAGTATGTAAACCCGTTTGTCAGCTTAGAAATTCGAATTTCAAGTTTACTCTAACCGAAGGTTTACCGGAAAACTGTTTAAATGCCTTTGGCATTCAAAAAGAAATCATAACATGCATACTCGTACGAATATGTACATTGATACAAGTTTCGTACTCGCTGTTACATAAGCATACAAACCTACATGTATGTTTGGATCGAGGAAAAGTGTTTAATTATGTTTTTTATGGATTACGAGTTGTATTCATTTTAATCATAATTACAAATGTATTTACACTAATAGCACCAATAAAAGCAAGACACACTTCTCGTCCTTAACCACTTGATTCATACCACAGTCATTGTAGAGAAAAGAAACTATTTCAAGATCGTTAAGTTGAATTGGATTTGTGTCGAGCAATTAAAATCTGACTCATGGATATGCTGCAGTGTACTAGGAGAACATTAAATTCTACGTTGAATGTGACTAGCTAGAGGTTTCAGCCAACGGTATTGGTACATAACATGTGCAATGTACATAATCGGAAAGTGGTAGCAACCTATTTTTTTTTTTTTTTTTTTACGCTGGGAGATGGTAATTTTCAAAAGACGAAACTGAGCCCGTACTCAGTAGCAGTGTGGGACTTTTACCCACTAACCCCTTCTCCCTTCTTACCATTTCTCCCTACGGTACAGCCTTCTTGGCATTTCATCGTAGGAGGGTTTCTGACTTAGTTGTCATTTGGATTCGTGTTAGTCCTATGGGACTCTTTTCTCCCACATTCCAATATTCTTAATCTGCTCATAATATTTTTGGCAATTTCAGTCACTGCATCCCAAGCTTTTTGGCTCTTAAGAATTTCACCAACTATATTTTCGGGGGTGAGTACCAAGTCTAAATTCTATCTCAGTGTTTCCCTCTCGTCTAGAAACCCTGGGCATCGAAAAAACACATGTTCGGCGTTTTCAATGCAGTCAGCACATCGTGGACAGTAGGGGCTGTCGTCATGCTTGTATTTATACAGGTATGAACGGAAGTATCCATGACGCGTCAGCAACTGAGTAAGATGAAACCCTACTTCACCATGCCGTCTTTATATCCATGGTTTAATCTGGGGTATGAGCACATGCGTCCAACTACCCTTTTTGGAGGCGTTCCAGCGTTCTTGCCACTCTCATTTGCTCTGTATCCTTAAAGACATCTGTTGGTTTTTGCCGGTTGGAGCAGTTTGCTCTTGTTCTGAGCGTCTCATTTCATATTGTCGTCGCTGCTCTTCTGCCAGGAGGATGTCTATTGGTAGCATTTTTGCTATCACACAGGCTGCATCGCTGGAGGTGGTACGGTATGCGCAGCATACTCTTAATGTACATATTCTGTACACTGAAGCAATCTTACTTCTAGGCGAACCCCACAGTCGGATCAGTAGGAATGCGGTGAAGTGGGAGGGTTGTGATCCCTTGTTTTCGGATCATAACCTCGCTGATAAAGGGAAGGAGAAGAAGAAGCAATCTTACTTCTGTTTGTCTTAGTCGTCATGGCTCTTGCCCAGATTGGTGGGGCGTAAAGGATTATAGACTATTTCTAGGGCCTCTTGTACTAGGCATGATTCGTGCGAGGGCAGCGCTGACATTCGCTGTCTTGTGAGACGCACTCTTGAGGTGTCCCTTGAAGGATAGTCTCGTATCTAATATGAATCCGAGGTATTTTATGTGGGGTTTCGATGTTATTGTGTGGCTACCCACAGTAATATTTATCGTCTCCTCCTTCTTCCTGCTGCTTATAAGAACCGCTTCCGTTTAATGGTCTGCAAGCGTGAGGCCAGCCGAACTTAGCCAGTTCCGTACGGTCCTAATTGTAGAGTTGTTTATCTGCCCAACCTCTTCCAGTAGTTTGCCAGTTACAACGATTGCAATGTCATTTTCTGTCCGCTAGTGCTGGGACGTTTAGGGGTAACAGGACCAGCATCCACCAGATTTTGTACACAGATAATGCCACCGGTAAGAGCGTGCCCAGCAGAAGAGAGCGCATCAGATGCACATACGCTTCCACCAAGGAAAGCAGGTGAAACTTGCTTCGTCAGATTGGACCTGTTCGAACCGACCGAAATGGAGCCAGCATTGGGTCTGAGAGATTGATCGGCTCCAGTTGGAGTACTTTCTGCCGACCTAGGACTCATTCCTGTCGCTACTGAAGGATGACTGCTTCGGCGCTTGCGCCTTCAGATGACTCTGCAGCCTCTTTGCACCGCGCCATCGCCGCCTGCCTTCTTCTCCTTTTCAGTTGAATCTTAGTCAGGAGGAGTGCGCCGCTGCAGGAGCTCGTTCAGCCTTGTTGGTTTCCCGAGTCACCGACACAACTTCGATCAGCTACCCGTCTATTGAGACAGAGATCAGACGTTCCAGCCGAAGCCTTTCCGCTAATTTTTTTTGTCATTCGGCCGTTGTCGAAAAGACCACGGGTGGATTACCGTTTTCACGAGTACCACCTGGAGTGGACATCTCATTTGTTTTCTCCATCATAGTGCATAACAAGTTTTACGTCACAGTCAAGACGTCTCCAACCTTTAGTTCGATGTCTCACCTGGGATCCTTTCAGATCCTTAGGGTCATTGACTCTTAAGCCGTTTCGCCACGTCAAGGTAGCTGAAGAATGGAAACGGTAAAATTACAATGTCCTTACTTTACTTATGTCCTGCATCCTCTTGTGGGTCCTAGTGCCTCTACTACGCCTACGCGCTATCGTGTACGGTTTCTGGCAATGTGAGTTCTCCCCAACTTTTCCCAACTGCCGTGCCTCCTTCTCAACTGCTCTGCGCCATGCTCTCCTTGGACCGCCAGGTCTTCTGCCAACCTGAGTTAGAGGATTCCATTGCATAGCATGGTTCGCTATGGAACTGTCACCCTTTCGGAATGTGTGAGCAATCTACCGCCACTTCCGCCGTTGGATGGTTGTGCCTCTTGCTTCCTGATCCGTTCTCTCGTAAAGGTGTTCGTTAGAGATACGATTGGGCCAGAAAATCCTTAAAATATTGCGTAGGCACATACTAACAAACGTTTGCAGCTTTCTGGTGATAGTAGTGGTCACTCTCCATGTACTGCAACCATATAAAAGCACGGATTCAACGTTGGGTCGAGACAGTCTTAGCTTGGTGTTCAAACTGATTGCATTGCTTCGCCATATTTTGGACAACATCCCCAACACGGACTTTACTTTGGCGATCCTGTTGACTATATCCAGTTCGGTTCAACCATCGGTCGAGACAATACTCTCAAGATACTGGAAATCCTCTACTCTCTCTACCGGTTGTCCAGCAATGCATATTTGAGCCGATGAGTTAGTTCCAAGGCTGATAGTTTTAGTTTTTGCCATATTAATTTTCAGCCCGACGACGCCTGCCTCCCTCTCCACATCTGCTGTCATTTGGTGGAGGTCCATAATTCTGTGGGAGAATAAGCATACATCGTCAGCGTAGTCAAGATGTTTCAGTTGAGATGTAAGAGTCCATCGAATTCCTCCATTTCCCGTCGACAAAGCTGCACGAAGCACACCGCTAATCACCAATAGGAATATTATTGGTGAAAGGATACAGCCTTGTCTTACCCCACTTTGGATCTCAAATTCCTCAGACAACCTTCCCCTGTGCAGAACGTGACATTCATTCATAATATGTAGCTTTGATAATAGCAATTAGTTTATCGGGAAGGCCTCTTCTGCATAAAGCACGCCAAATAAACTCCCTGTTGACACTATCGAACGCCTTCTCAAAGCCGATGAACAGCAGGTGGAGTGGCGATCGATATTCAACGCACTGTTCGATGATAATCCGCAGGGTGTTGATGTGGTCGACCCAGGAGGATCCAGAGCGGAAACCTGCTTGTTCGGCATTGAGTGTGTCTTCGAGATGTTGTTTATTAATTCGCTCCAGGGTGATTTTAGTTATTATCTTAGCTATAGCAGGCAGCACGCAGTAACCCCTCCAGTTTCCGCACTCCATTAAATTTCCTTTCTTAGGAGCTTGACGATCATTCCCTTCTTCCACTCGTTAGGAAAGCTCCCAGCTTCCCAAGCTCTATCTATAAGTGGAAGCAGAAGCTCAGCCGATGTTGTGGGCGCTGCTCGTAAGAGCTCTGCTGGAATACCGTCAAGTCCTACCGCCTTGTTGGTTTTGAGTGCCTTGATCGCGTTAATGATCTCATCTTTACTGGGAGTCGTGGTGCATATTCGGGGACTTCTCACCTCGGGCATCTCAGTCTGATTTGGTGGCATATCGCTAGCGAATACACGGTTCAAAACCATAGCAAAATGCTCTTTCCATCTCTTGAGCTGGTCCTCATCCGAAATGAGCAAAGAGCCGTCTAGGCTTTTCACTGGGTGTTGGCTGGAGCTGCGACCACCTGTCAGCTCTTTCGTGATTCTGTAGCCGGTCCTGCTGCCGCACCTCCATGCAGCTTCTTCTGTTTCTGTAGCCAGCGCGTTGATGTAGTTGCGCTTGTCATGTCGCACACTACGCTGAACTTCTCTCATCTTCATGCGATATAGAGACTCTAGCTCGCTTCTCCCTGCTGCTGGGGTAGCTGCAACGCGAGCTTTCAGCTGTTTTCGTTCGTCAATCCATCTCCAGGTATCCTCGGAAAGCCACGTCTATGTCTTCCCTGCGATCGGCCGAAAATTCTTTCAGCACCAGATGTAAAAACATTTTTCACAGCACACCAATGGTCTTGGATGGTTGCGGGCAGTGAGCTGCTGATTGCTTCCACACCTTGCGAAAAGTGCTCCCTTAATTGCTGGCGCACTGAGGGATCACTAAGTCTATCGATGTTGAACCTGGGCATTCTTGTGTTGTCGTGGGATCTTCGAACTGCAGAAGTGCGTAGTTGGAGAGTAGCTATCATAAGATGATGATCATGTACTATCCCCACATCTGCCCCTCGCCTGTTTCGGACGTCCAGGAGAATACTTCTAAAGCGGCGGCTGATGGCAAAATGGTCAATTTGGTTGGAAGTTGCTTGCCTGTCATTGGAAACCCAGCTGACTTTGTGGCAGCTCTTGTGCTCAAACATGGTGCCACCTATCACAAGGCGGTTGGCATTGCAGAAATACACAAACCTTTCGCCGTTGTCATTGCGGTTGCCTAGTCCTTCGTTGTCGTTGCCCACCTTGGCATTCAAATCCCCCATCACTATGACAATGTCTCCATTTTGTGTTGTATTGAAGACGGCGCTTAAGAGATTGTAGAAGCTCTCCTTTCTCAGTCGAACTATTCGTTGGGGCGTAACACTGTATGATGGTGACGCGTCGTACTCTAGTCCGGAATCTGGCCGTCATAATCCTATCACCATGAGGCTGCCAGGAAATTAGACTCTTGTGTGCTGTTGTTGTTAGCAGTAGTCCGACTCCATATTCCCACGGACTTCCGGATGGTCTTCCAGAATAGAGTAGTACAGTGTTACGCGTTGGAGACTGGTACTCGCCCGCTTCTAACCATCTTCCTTCGCTTACCCCCAAAATGTCCAGTTTATATCGCATGAATTCGTTGTCCAGTTGGAGGAATCTGGCATTGTAAGGACCTTCGCTTCCCGAGTCGAGGAGCGTCTTTACATTCCAGAAACCTATCTTTGTCCGGATGCAATAGCCAAAAGTCGTCAACATGTGATCATTCCTTATTCGAGGCATAGTGTCTGTGGCATAGTTTCTATAGCGAGCAATTTTCGGTAACGCAGGTTGCTGGCCCACGTTACCTAGCCTAGAATCAAGGCCCTAGACAACCCGCACTTACAATTTTAGCCTACACGTTTAAGGGTTTATAGGTACGTATAGTTGCCCGGGGACCACCACTAGGAGGTAAAGTAAGCACTTCATCACGAACTTGATTGTTGCGCTACTGCCCCAAGCCAAGTTTTGGGCAGTCAGTAGTTTCCCGATCAATCGCAATGCAGGTCCCCAAATGTCCTTAG
The DNA here is from genome assembly GCA_945910035.1 of Brachypalpus laphriformis. Classification (NCBI taxonomy): domain Eukaryota; kingdom Metazoa; phylum Arthropoda; class Insecta; order Diptera; family Syrphidae; genus Brachypalpus; species Brachypalpus laphriformis. The sequence goes on from OX246755.1 coordinate 147,557,921, forward strand.
TAATCAGTATCTTTCAAGGAAGCGTCTGAATAAGTCAAAGTATTTGTAAATTCGTGTTGATGGTCACATTCCTATGCCAAGGCGGCACGGAGTATTCGCCCATATTTCCCCCTTTAGGAATGTATGCAGTGTTGAGATAGGTTGTTGCCATATATGGCCAATGAATGTTGAAAATAACAAGTTCTTACAATCCCTACAAAAGGTGGGTGGCCACTAAGGATTGTTTGCCTACCCACCCAAAAATTGAATTGAATTTTGACGCAAAACGCATCGCAATTTATGCGTCAAGCTCTCTGAAGTAATAAAACAGCGCTATGCACTTTCTACATCATTTAAATTCAGTACGCGTATCTTTCTACAGTAAACCCTGTGTACAATTGCTTACAAAAGCCGCATACAGTTAGCTTCGAAGAGACAAACACTTTATTATGAAACAGCAACGAGGTAGCACAAGTGCTACTCCAATACCTAGTCTTGAATTGGCATTATAAAAGATGAAAAACAATCTATTCCACGCAGACAATGACAATTGGTTTTCTCTACAAGTCTTACGTAAGATTTCTACCAACTTTTCCAACCAGTTTCATCAAATCAAAAGGTTTTCAACATTTTCTTTCTTCCTCTTGTAACAATACTGCTTGACAACGAACGCACTACCTTCACACTAAATTACACAACACAAAGGTATCTAAATCTAAAAAGTCTTTCAATTAGATACTTTTGTATCACTTGTCCTCATGTTGAATCAACATTTGTTGCGCGTGAAAACTCTGGAGTCTGTGTGGGGGTGGGGGGGAGGGAGAAGATTAACTTTCAGTTGTCCAAATGGGGTACCCCTTTGGATAAATGGCACACCCATGGCACATACACAGATCGACACACAGACCACAAAACCACAGAAAGCCGGTTTATGCCGTCATGTTGAAAGGTCCCCCCTCGCTTTTTCCCAGATACAGGTTTCTCGTGTTCTGTCTTTTTTCCGTTGAGGTTTTCAAACTTGTCCCTTTTGTACCTTTTTTCCTCGGGTTGGTCTTCAGCTTTCTTACTTCTTCTGTTCGTGGTTTTTTTTTTTTTTTTATGAATTTCTTACATATTTTTATGATTAAAAAAAAAAAACAACCGAATGAGGACACACTATTCTTTGTCAGATGGATGCAATGCGATGCATAAGTGCGCTTAGTCAGCTGAACATGTACATATGAAGCTCAGTTCATCTGATGGTGTATCTTGGTATCCATGGAAAACATAGCCAAAGATAAAAAGATACTTTTTCTTTTGTAGGTTACATACATATTATTATTATTATTTTTTTTTCTTGTGTATCTTCTTCGCTTACACTTCGTTTATCTGCGTTTTTCTTATACTCGTGGATAGAACAGCATTTTTCCTGTTAGCATGTGTGCATGGTGTATCTATGCCAGGTAACGAAGATGCTACCTGTAGTATCTACTCTATGACATTTTGACCGAACGATGAGCGAACGGCCTGTGATGATGCTTTTTGTTATTTTATCACTCTTTGTGGTAATGTTAGTAAGTGTTGCTAAACACAAGGGGAGTTACCAGACTGGAAATTGGATTTTAATAGGCTTTTTGGATTTAATGCACTTTAAAAGTAGCTAAGTCATATAAACACACTTTAGACGTGTTTTGAAGCACTTAACCTGGGTATATGTGTACCACTGATGTTCAATTGGGTTTAATAAACCTATGAAGGTTTATTTTGTGGTTTTAGTAGTTTGAGACAACTAGCAAGAAAGTTGTAAGAGACTGGTAAATTAGGAAAACTTTCTTGAATGCAATTGTTTGGGAGAAATTTGAAATGTACAGAGTTGACAAAAAAGCAAAAGATAGGTTTTTACCTGTAATTTAAATGTTTCCAATACAGGGTGGCCCAAAAGCACTCACCCGATGTTGCTTTGCTACATCTCTTAAATGAAACGACATAATTTCACAATTTCTCGAAGATGATATCAGTCAAGTGGGCTCCGGCATTATTGATGACCATTTGAGCTCTTTTTACCGCATTTTCAATCGTTTTGGCGAGAACTTCGGGCGATAAGTTCTCCCAATCTTGTCGGATATTCTCTTTGAAAGGTTCCAGAGTCTGTGGCTTGATCTCATAGATCCGTGACTTAAAAAAAAACCCAAGGAAAAAAGTTTGGAGCGGTCGAATCGGGGGATCTCGCGGGCTAGTGCAAATTACCAAAACGAGACATAAGGCGACCCGGAAACGCATCCTTCAAAAGGTCCATTGTCACGTAAGCTGTGTGTGCGGTTGTACTGTCCTGTTGGAACCACATGTCCTCCAGTCCCAATTCATCAATTTGCAACAATAAAAACTCGTTGATCACGGTTCTGTATCGCTCACTGGTCACAGTAACCGTGTTACCCACGGCGACCTCGAAAAAATTAAGCCCGGCGCAAATGGCGTATCATGCAGTGACCTTGAGTGGATGCAGACGTAATCGACGTGTATTATGCATCTGTTTACTTCACAAATTTCAAAACAAAAGTGTCAGTTGCCGCCATTTGCAAAAGTTATAACATCTTCCGATAGGGTGATACATTTTGGGCTACCTTGTATTCTTAGGTTAGGTTAGGTAAGGTGGCTGACCTGACAGAGCCTGGAAGCACTTGGACCATTTAGGTCCATTCTGATACCACATGTTGATTGTACCAGAGGAATCACCGGGTACTCGGGAACTTTTACCTTTCTCAGGAGGGCTATGGCTAAAAATTGCTGTGCCTGTAGTGGCTAAGTGGCAAATGATTGAGAGTGGCCATGTATGTGTAGCTGAACACTCAAACATGCGTAAGCACATCTGGGTGAATTTAAGCGCGCATATGTTTAACCGGACGAGGCATCTCTTGTTGACCTGATTGGCTGAAATATACGACTCAGAAGTCTAGCAAGAGCTTCTCAGAAGGAGGACGTGCGGCGAATGCATTCCCTCGATGGAATCAACGGTGAGGTCTACAGACCAGACATATTTGGAGCTGAGGTCTGTAAGAGTTTTCAATACTACGTCAGGGTATTGAAAAAGAGATGGTGGCGGATGAACCCTTAATGGGCCAACGGCAGCGCTCATATCCCCGAAGTGGGCTACTGGCATCGGTGTATCCGGCCCCTCGTCTTAGGTGTTGCAAAAAAGGAATCTGGTCCTCCAGGTTGGGGGTTTTGCCGTCGGGTTAACTTCCCTACCACGTAAAAAATCTTCGGTTACGAAGTAACCAACAGCCTTGGATACGGATGATTTTACTATTGACGACCTAAGCAAAAGTAAAAAGGACAACGATCTTCGTGTCTGCCCGTGGAATGTTAGGTCCCTCTACAAACCACGTGCACCCGAACAACTTGCGGAGGCCCTAGAGTGTCTCAAAGTAGTCATTACCGCCATCCAAGAAGTGCTATGGGTTGGGGCGGGCAAAGGAGGATGAAAAACTGCGACATCTACTACGGCGATTGCTACAGACAACAAGGACAGCGTCTATTCGGGTGCGGATTTGTCATTGGAGGCAGACTTAGGCAAGAAGTCTTGAGTCTCCGGCATGTGAATGAGCGTCTCATGACTATCCGTATCAAGGCTAAATCTTCCAACATTAGACTAATATACGCTCACGCCCCTCACGAGAAGAAGGACGACGCGACAAAGGATGACTTCTACCAGCTCTTGGACAAGACGTATGAGCAATGCCCCAGCCACGAAATTGTCGTAGGTGATTTTAACGCAAAGCTAAGAAGAGAGGACGTCTTTAGTAGCATGATCAGAAAGCACAGCCTGCACGACATCACATCCGACAACGGACTCAGGCTAGTCGACTTTCCGGCGGGACGAAACTTTGTCGTAGCTAGTACGCGGTTCCCAGGTCTCGATATTCACAAGGGAACATGGCTCTACTTTGATCAAAAAAATTTCAACCAAATCGATCACATTGCGATCGACGCAAGGCACTCTTTCAGTATTCTGCGTGTCCGGACTTTCCAAGGAGCCAACATGGACTCGGATCACTGCCTAGTTGTAGCCAAGGTACGGATGCGGATATCCAGAACGGAGCGAAATCAACGAGATACTGTGAGGAAATTTGAAGTCGGGCGGCTACAATCGCAAGAGACCGCCAGAGCCTTTGCCGATCGAGTTCCTCTTAATCTTAAGTTCTATGCCACCAGCAGCAAATTCGGAAGACCAGTGGCAGCGTTGCCAACAAGCCATCAGAGATGCCGCCTCTGATGTACTAGGTTTCTCTCGGCCATCACAACCAAACCCCTGGTTCGATGAGGAATGCCGGCAAACACATGCGGCGAAACAAGAGGCGTACTAAGCGGCGCTGCATATAAGGACTAGAGCTGCTCGTGAGCTCTACAAGCGAAGGAGAAAAGAGGAACATCGACTTCTCAGAAAGAAGAAAAAGAAGCAAGAAGAGCTCTCGATCGAGGAGATTAAGAGACTTTATTGCAGGGATAAAGGCAAAAGGAACATGCCAGGGTTTCAAAGCCAGAACAGAGGCATGCAGGGACGAAAATGGCAACATAGTAGTAGAATCGCAGTCGGTGCTGAGGATATGGTCCTGACTGTCAAACGGCGTTGATGACCAATATTCCGCTGCCAGGCATAATGAGCCATTCAACAGTCATGATGATAGTCAAGATTCCCGTCAACCCGATCAGAATGAAGTGAGGATAGCGATATCTAAACTTAAATTCAACAAAGCTGCTGGAGCCGACGGCATTGCTGCTGAACTTTTCAAGGCAGGAGGAGATGAGCTGGTAAGGAACATATACCGGCTTACCTGTAAAATCTGGTCGGATGAAAGTATGCCCGATGAATGGAACCTCAGCATCGTTTGCCCGATCCTGAAGAAAGGAGACCCTCTGAACTGCGCCAATTATAGAGGTATAGGTCTCCTCAACATCGCATATAAGATCCTGCCTGCCGTATTATCTGAACGCCTAAAACCGATCGTCAACAACCTGACAGGACCTTATCAGTGTGGTTTCAGGCCGGGAAAGTCCACCATTGACCAAATATTCACACTACGGCAGATCCCATCGCACCACCTCTTCATCGATTTCAAAGTTGCCTACGATAGCGTTTATAGAGACGAGTTTACAGAGCCATATCAGGTCTTGACATTCCTGCCAAGCTCGTCCGTTTGTGCAGAATGACGATGGAGAACTCTCGCTGCTCCACCAAAGTCGGTAAGAACATCACCGAACCGTTCGATGTCAGGAAAGGTCTTAGACAAGGTGACACGCTATCATGCGATCTCTTTAACATAGTACTTGAGAGAATCGTACGAAACTCACAAGCCAACACTGAAAGTACAATCTTTTACAAGCCTGTACAACTACTCGCTTATGCCGTTGACATTAACATAATCGGAAGAACTCAGCGGGCCGTCAGTGGGGCATTTGCGAGTATTGAGATCGAGACAGCAAAGATGGGTTTAGCGGTCAATGAAAGGAAAACAAAATATATGCTGTCTACAAAAAAGGACACCCAACATCGGCGTCTTGGACAGAACGCCACAATAGACAGATATAATTTTGAGGTAGTAAAGGATTTTGTCTGCCTAGGCTATACGGTCAGCTCCGCAAATGACATCAGTAGGGAGATCACACGAAGAATTACTCTTGCCAATCGTTGTTTCTATGGGCTGAGATGGCAATTGAGTACTGACCCAATCAACCCGAAAGTCAAGGTGGACTACGAAGGTAGAGTGTAGAAACGAGTATAGGGGTGATTGATTCAATCGAACCCCTTGTACTGTTGTGGAAATTTTGTTGGCTGGTAGTGGGGCCTGGGAGACCGTGAAGGCATAGATGCACATGAGTACTAGAGTGACTGATTCAATCGAATTCTTGGTACTACTATGCATTTGGTGTTGGCTAGGTCGGCTGACTGATTCGATCGAACCCTTCATACCTAGGTGGGCCGTAGAGGTAGTGGAGTGCATAGGAGTAAATAAGTTGACTGATTCAATCAAACCTTTGTACTATTATGCAGTCGAACTATGTGTATGTGGTAATAGTTTTGGGTAGGTAGTAGGTTACATAAGAGTAGTAGATATGATTTACTCAATCAATCCCTGTTACTGATATGCAGTCGTGGTGTTGTGTTTTACCAGTTAGTCTGGTATGATTTGAGAGGGTCATCTGATAGTGACCAATACGGAGTGGAATGCGGATAGTGACTGATTCAATCGAGCCTATTTCTGTGCTGCAGTGGACTATGAGTACCCCGCCTGAGTTACGTCCCGTTGTAAGGAGGGGCGAAGTGTAAGCTGTTGTGTCAGCTAAACCAGTTTGATTTTGATATAAATCTATATAAATGTATAATGTCTATGTTATTCAGATGGTTTAGGTCTTCAATGAAGTATTTACCTAGTAGTCTCTTTCTTAGAGTAGCTAGCGCTGGGCATGTGCCAAGGAGATGAATGTTATTTGCATCTTCTTCCTCATCTCTGCAACTTCTGCCGAAATCATTTGATAGGACTCCCATTCTAATAGCATGACTGCCTATCAGGAAGTGTCCTGTGATTATTCCTACTGTGAGGCTTATGTTCCTTCTGTTTAGAGATATGAGTCTTTTGGTTTTCTTTACGTCTAGTAGAGGCCAGATCTTTCTGGACTTTATGCATGTACTTAAGTTGTTCCATCTGTTGCTTACGATTGCTAGTGCTTCGTTGAGCATGCGAAGTTTCATCGTTTGTATTGGAGGTGCCGGTTCTTCTATGTTATCAGTTAGAGGTAAACTGGTGCGTAGTTTGGCTAGTTCAACTGCTTTGCAGTTGCATTCTATATCAAAAATTATTTGATTATAGATATTTTTTTAGATAACATGCATACATAAATACATTTTCAATGGCTTTCCATCACTCGTGACTAACCCCGAGGTACTTTAACTTATCCACCTGCTTCAGTAGGACTCCACTAACATGCAGAGTGCACTGAATGGGTATTTTGGAAACGACCATTACTTCCGATTTGTTCACGTTGATCCTCATTCCAGCATCATCACAAACGACAACAAACCTTTCGAGTGCTCGCTGAAGTTCGGTTTGAGAGAACCTAAGGATGACCAAATCATCCGCAAAGAGCAGATAACTAATCCTTAAGTATCCCACTTGGAAAAATTCTCCGTCACGCACAGAACAGGAGAAGTAACAAAACTCACCCTTGGGTGAGTCCAATCCCCACAGTGAAAGGTATTGAACGCCGTTTATCCGAAAACAGCTTCTACAGTTTGTATATATAGACTGTCATATGCTAGCTATTGCACTTCCTCTTTACCTAAACCCTTGAGCATTTCTGGTCGGATTTCATCCGCACCAGCAGATTGGACAACTTTTAGCGATTTGATCGCCAAAGTTACTTCCTTTACGTAGAACTATTCTCCACCCCACTCTCGATCGTAGGTCTGTCATCTTCGGGTTGAACAATTCTGAAAAGTACTCGCTCCATCTGCGTAAGATGTCCTCCGCATTGGAAAGAAGTATACCTTATTTTAATTTGACTCCTTTAACGATATACAACCTTATTCCTCTAAGCCGGTGGACTGTCTGCCAGAACATCTTGTTTCCAGATCTGTGGCCACGTTCCAATTTTTCGCCAAAATCCTTCTTTGATTTAGATTCAGATTCTATTTCAGTAGTCTTTATTATGGTTACAACAGTTGGTTACAAAAATCAGTAAGCATGGGTTTGTCCCCGTGCAGGGACGGGTTAAGAATATCACTGCAGTGCCCCCCAACAGCTAGCGCTTGTCGTAAAAGGCGACTAAGGGGACAAATCAGATCTAGGCAATATAACACCCAAGTGAGCCTAGCAACACATATACTACCTTAAAAACCCTTCCACAAGTGTGCATGCGAGTCCGTGCGTTGACACTACTGGAGATCACCGGTGTCATAGAAGAAAGATCAAACAATACTAAAACAGGAGCATGCACGTGTCAAACAACAAACACCATCGCAATATGGTAATATTGCAAAACTGTATCATTATGGTAATACTTGCTAGAAGGAAAGGCACTACCCCGCCAAGCACTACCACTGCTGTGCATGGTACTGGTCCTGGACCGAGCAGAAATGTTCGGGTCAGAGCTATACGGATTCCGGGGGCTAGCAAAATAATGAAACAGTTTGAAATTTAAGGGTCGCGAGTTGGAACGTTGGAGCGTGACCGGTCGAAGTTACGAGCTAGAAGAGATGATGAATAGAAGGCGGGTGGATATCTTGTGTGTCCAAAAGACGAAATGGAAAAACACCGGAAACCGGGCGCGTTTCTTGGACGTTAGAACAAAAGATTACAAGATGTTCTACTACGGAACGGAGAAGGCTAAGAACGGAATCGGTATCATTATTGCGGCAAAGCTACTTGGTAATGTCTTTAGCATTTCGAAGTCCAGCGACCGTTTGATGTCTCTCAAACTAATAATACAAGGAGAGGTGTGGTCAGTGCATATGCTCCCCAAAATGGGTGCAATCAGAGAGATAAAGATGCATTTTGGGTAGATTTCCACAATCTCCTTAAGAACATCCCAAAGGAAGAGTTTCTGTTTTTTGGAGGAGATTTGAATGGACATGTCGGAAAGTCAAACGAAGACTATGAAGACTGCTATGGAGGACTAGGATATAGCACCAGAAACCTTCCTGGTGAAGACATCTTAAGCATGTGAAAATCACATGGTCTTACCGTGTTAAATACCATGTTCATCAAACAAAGCCGACACCTGATCACTTACAGCAGTGGTGAAGATGAAACTCAGATTAACTACCATTTGGTAGCCAGTTTCATGAAGCCTCGGGTAAAAGATTGCAAAGTGATCCTGGGAGAGGCAATCACTCGGCAACACCGTCTTCTGCTAACAGAATTTTTTATGAAAACACCGAAGAAAAGCAAACAAACAAGGGTCTCTGAGAAACCAAGTGGTACAATCTGGACAAAGAAAAAGGCGAGGCTTTTGTTTTCGTAATGAAAAATTACCTCTCTCACACCATCACTGGAGCTGAGGATGAAGAGTGCAGAGCACAAAATATGTGTGATTCCCTACAGTGAACTCTCTTAAAGAAGGCCAAATCACTGCTAGGAGCTTCAAAAGGCCACCATCAACACGCCAAAGACACATGGTAGTGGAGTGATGAAGCTAAGAAGGTGATAAATGTGAAGAAAGCGGCTTTCAAAGCTTGGGCAAAGTGTCCCTCTAATAATAGTGACGAAAAAGCTCGCCTCGAAATGCTCGTACTGTAATCATCATGAAAATATTTATGCTGCAAAATGATGTGCAATTTAAATGACTGTAAATAATCCTGTGCAATGGTTCCTCTAAGAACCTGAACCTTTCTTGTTCATCGGCCTTGTTCCTTGTCAGCTTACAAACGTGAGTCCCTACACTCGTCACTTCCGCTAGTTCCATTTTGCGTAAAATTGTGTACCTTCCAGGTCCTGAGATAGCTGAACTTAAGGCAGAGAAAACTCAATTTCTATGTCAATATTTATAAAAACTTTCATTTTTTACCAAATCACACACAATTGACGATAAAAGCTATCTTTATTCAGCTACATCACATTTCTCAACGTCTACCTAGTCCAGTTCAGAGACTCTTTGACCAAATGTTTTTGGTTCTCCTGTCACACCATAAAGTTTTCCTTTTAATATGTCCACCAACTGATGGATATAACACCACAACAGTTCTACCCATTACGCTGTCAAAGGCAAACCTATCTGCACCAAGTTTACTAACCCATAGTTTGATTAGCCGTCATCAAGTCATTTGAGCATCCTCTTTGCTTCATCGTTGCATCCAAATTAAGCGTTCATAGCACCGACAATGCTCAGCAAACTCGTTCACCTGGAAATCTGATACCCAAGTCCTCTGGGAAAGTTTTGACACAAAAAATATGAAGAAAACGCTCTGGCAACACCATCGCATGCACTAAAAAAAAGAAGAAAACTACCTATCGCGTCCCTTTACCAAGCTTCGGTTACACCTTTACCATGTTGATTTATTCTCTCCATTCCAAACATGAAGGTGTGCAAAGTCAGTTTACCCACCTTCACAGCCCAAGTATGGAGTTCAAAGTTGAAACACTGTATACCTCCGCCCGGCTTGTTTGCCCTGTCTCGTCCACCGGATGTCATTATTAAGGGCGAATGCTTCAGTGCGACACCTTGGCATCATCATAACTACCACACACCGTCCTGAACAGGAATAACCAACCAACCAATCTATGGTACAAGCCGTAGCCTTTTCTGCTTTCCGACTTTCAGCAGCCACCATTTTGTCTTTTTTTTTTTTTTACACATATTTGTATGCAGTTGAGTCCTGCAACCCTTGTCGTCGCATCGTCAGTCGACGCGCTTTCCTATTGCTTCTGCTCCTGCCACCACTGCGTCTATAAGTGAATCCATAAATTTTCCCATCCGTTCAGTAGTCGTTTTTATTTGACTCATATTTGCCTAAGGGATGCTGCTCTCGTTGTTGTTATTTTTGTTGTTGGGTGAGATATAATGGCTTCTCCTGATGGTCCTATTATTAGTTGAAGCGTTGGAAATGCTGTTGGGTGGCGTTAGCCCTATGTCGAGTGACTGTGTTGCGAAAAATATCCTCTGGGATGGACGGGTCATGTAATGTATGATACTGAGTAATTGTTTTTTTTTTTTTTTTTCTAAACTAAACACATACAATGTCACACCCCAGATGGGGGATGGTGGTGCACTGATGGTGTTTTGCTTAACTTTTTAATTAATTTATTGCGTTTGCGAAATGAGGGATGGGTAACTCTGTACGCAGCAAAAGTTTTCAGCACTTAACTCGCATTGATTCTAATTAAATGGAAAACCACCCTTTTGGAGGGTTTATGGGGCTACTGTGCCACTCCTGGCAGCATTGAATCGAGTTATTAGCTCAACATAATGTCAGTGACCAATGTTGCAGTAGCCTCATGGGCGACCTTATACAAACCCAGCATGCAACCCCAAGTCGTTGTCTCGTGGTGGGTAGTTTTGCGTTGCTTCGAAAGAGGGACTGCGAATTTTCCTTAAATAAAGTTGAAACCTTTCGCAGCTCTAAAGCATCCTCCGGGGATATTAGCCAAACCGGGTTCTCTTGTTTGTATGCATACGAGTATCTGTGTGGTAGCAACACGCGGCTAACGAATGAACAAAGAACGCGAGGACGAATAACAAGAAATGCAATTGCGGTAATGTATCAGGATGTACATTTAAAGTAATGGATGTTGGAGCCACAGGTGGTTTGCCATCGCCTCCCTTCGCGTCGTCCTGGAGCACTATATAAAGTCTTTTCTTTTTGGAGATTGAAAGCATTGTGTGCGGAAAGAAAAGCGTCAGAGTATCTCTCAATGGGAGTCATTTTTGGATGAGATTACGGGAGGATTACGGAATTGGATTTGGATTTACTTTGCTTGCCGTTGCCTGGAACGTGGCTGGCTTGCCAAGTTGATGTATGTGCAGATTGCTTCGTATCTGAATAGGAAGAAACACAATGGATTTGAGCGGCGAGCTTTAGTGAGATTAACTTTTTTTTTTTTAATATATTTTATGTATTCAAAGTTTATATAGCCTTCGAAGCAGGTGGTAAAAAAAGTACGCATTAAGGGCAGAATAAGAAATCCTCTGTGGTGTGTGTTCAGAACTGATTGAATCGCAAGGTTTTTGGCAAAGAGAAAGAGTCAGGGTTGTGTTAAAGAGATAATCCAACGTAAAGTCATCATTTTTTAAGAAATGCAGGCCTAACGCAATATAGAATAGTAGGTTATGTTCATGTACACGCGCTACAAACGGGTTGCAGATATGGTGGCAACTCTCATAGTATGTGTTCTGCGGTTTCGTCATCCAGACAGAGGCGACTGGTGATATCCACCGAGATTCTCATTGTGTTGAGGTGGTGTTTCAATTGACAGTTGCCGGTAAGGAAGCTCAAAGGCCTTCTTATATCGTTTCTGCTGCAATTAAGGGTATGCACTGCCTTTTATGGAAAAAGTCGGACAGCTCTTTCAGTTTGTCTGAGACCTAGAGTGTTATTCCAGTGGGAAATGCACATGCTGCTCCCCAATTATTAAGGGTGTATTTAAAAGCAGAGTCGGATATTCCAAAAAAGGGCTCAGGCCCAATGAACAACTCAGAGGAGCCTCTTCCGGTTAGTAGATCTGCAGTTCCCTTACCGTCAATGCCTACATGGCCCGGTACCCACCACAATTTTACTTTGTTGCATTGGACCACATTTTTTAAACCGCCGATCAGCTTAGAACTGATCAAGTGGGAGATCAATGCTTTGAGCGCTGCTTGGCTGTCGGTGAGTATGTGAAAGGTGCGACTTTTGATGCCTGAGTGCAGGTTTATGCTTGCGGAAGTCTCAATGGTGTAAAGCTGAGCCTGAAAAATACTGGGACTTTTTCCAAGTGCTTTGGAAACTTTATAATTGGGTCCATGCACACCAGCACCAACTCCTGAATCCATTTTTGATCCAACGGTATACCACACGATTCCCTTTGGATCAAGCAGCTTCCCGCCATGATTTCTTGTATCGCGGCTTGGAATCTTAATCTCAAACCTTCTACCCAATTAGAGTAATTTTGGTATAAAGGCAGAAACCGTGCTGAGCATGAGATCCACGTGATCACATGTTATATTTTCATCCGACTTTGGAAGACTAATTTTCTTGACGAATATTAGCAACGAAGTGAGAACGATTATGTCTTACCTCCTTTGTCTTAAAGACTTGTCTAAGATTAACTGACATATACATTCGTAGCAAACTACGCTACGCTGATATAAAAGGAAAAAGCGTAGAGACAGCGCTGCACTGTGTAGTCAGCTTAATAGAAAAATCATTCAAAGATTCATCAAAGACAAGGAATATACACCAGCCGCTTTCTTGAAGGAGCCTTTACCCATGTCAGAAAAGATGCGGTTTATAAAACTTTAACGAACCTCAATATTCACATCTCCCTTAAAAGTTGAACTCGGAGGATCAAAGTTAGAAGCCTACACCTCAAGAGGCACTCCTCAAGCAAGGGTTATATCCTCACGGTAATTTTCCTGAATGAAGTTCTACTAAAACTCAGAAACAACGGCGTCAAAACCATAGCTTATGCGGACGATGTTGCGCTAACAGGCAACAGGAAAATTTCTCCCGACCCTGAGAAAGCCAATTGAAGCGGCGCTAAAAACCTTTGACTCCTGGATGAAGAGATATGAACTAGCGGTCAATCCCCAGAAAATAAATTTGTTCTAGTCACTATACTATACTAGGGCCCTTGTACGCACGGCGACCTTTAAGATCTATTGTGCCAGCCCGGTGTTTAGCTGAGAACTTGGTTAAGGCTCTTGATGAACCTCAACAAAGCTCCAGGCTCAATGTTCCAGAAGTCGGATGGACTCAATAAAGCCCCCCCGAGATGGAGAAGCCTTTTTCTTGCGGCCATAGGGCCTTCACAAAGAATATGTTCTGCCGTCTCTTTTGCTCTCCACATAGCCGGCATTCGTCTGTATCTGCTACTCCTATCTTGTGCAGATGGTACCTGAGTGGGCAATGACCAGTCAAGTAGCCTGTTAAGGTTCTTAGGTCTGCTTTCCTAAGCTCGAGTAGCTTTTTAGCCTTGCAACGGTTGAGATTAATGATCTTCTTTGCCTGTCTTAGGCCCTTGAGTTTGGCTCAGTACTCTACATGATGATCATCTTCCCATTTCTTTATTTTGGTGCTCGCGCTACTCCGTGTGACTCCAAAAGAGGGTTTACGACCGACTAGTGGTCGTAAATTGAATCCACTCGTTCGTTGCCCTCGAAACCTTCGTGTCCTGGTATCCAGGCCACAGTGACGGTGTTTTTCGATGCGAGATCTTCGAGTAGGTTTGACAGTCCCATACAAGTTTTGATCCTACCATGTACGAGTTCAGAGCCATAAGTGCTGCCTGGCTATCCGCGAGGATATAGATACGAGTACCATCAATTGACCTCATCCGGCCAGGGTTGACAGCTTTATTTAGAGCCAGCACAATTGGGGATACATACCACCCACCTGGAGGCAAGTTAATGTGGTTTTCATCCCCCAGCCGGGCAATAAGCCTAGCGAGCTGCGTAAATCATACAGACTTATAAGTCTAACATCCTTCGTCCTTAAGACAATGGAGAGACACTCATAGATATCCATATTAGAGCCCGGTTAGATCTGTCTAACCCTCTATACTCGAATCAGTACGCATACAGGAAAGACAAATCTACAGTAGGTGCCCTTCACTTTCTCGTCAAAAAGATAGAGGGAACACTCAGTTCAAGAGAGATAGCCTTTTGTGCATTTCTTGACATCGAGGGCGCGTTCGATAACAGCGGTTACGACTCGATCGCAAGGGCGATCAGTAGCAGAGATATCGAAGAATCGACCAACCAATAGATCAGGGCCATGCTGGTAAGTCGATTCATTACTTCCTCCTCTGGGGGAGTGTCGGTGTTCATAACTGCAGCCAAAGGCTGTCCTCAAGGAGGAGTTCTTTCCCCCCTGTTAAGGTCTATAGTCATCGACAACTTGTTAGTAGATCTTCACAGATCAGGCTACACCACCGTCGGTTATGCTGATGACTTGGCGGTTTTTATCAGAGGTAAACACAGCACGACAATTTCCAACGCCATGCAAAGTGCAATATCTCAAGTTGTAGAATGGTGTAACAAAGAAGGACTATCCATAAATCCTAGTAAAACCGTTCTGGTGCCTTTTACAAGGAAGACACAGGTCAACCTTGAACCTATCACAATCAAAGGCACCACACTAGTTTATTCCAACGAGGTCAAACATCTTGGTGTAATTATTGACAAACGACTTAATCGGAATTCACATATCAAGTCCGCCACTGTGAGCGCGCTACTAGAGCACTGTGAGCCAGTAAACGCCTATACGGCAGAACTTGGGGTCTCTCTCCTAAGATGATACATTGGTTGTACATAATGATGGTTAGACTCATTATCACATATGCGGCCATCGTCTGGTGGCCAACAACTCTCCAGCAGACAACGGCAAACAAGTTGCAGAAGTTGCAAAGAATTGCCTGTCTTGGCATAACAGGTGTGATGCGCACCTGCCCTACGAGAGCTCTGGAAGCTATTGTTGGGATTACACTCTTACCAATCTTCATTAGGAAGATGGCTGCTAGATATGCCATCAGGCTGCAGCTAGATCACGAGTATAAGCCAGGTGATCTTGTGGGACATTTAAAGATACTCAACTCAATCCCTAAAAGAGACATGTTTTGCACTTTACCAGATATTATGGTCAGGCAACACTGCTTTGGTAGGTTATTCGAGGTTGAAATATTGGACCGCGAAAACTGGTCCAATGGTGCTCCAACACTGGACCCTAGAAGTCTGGTCTGGTTCACCGACGGTTCGAAGATGGATTCTGGAGTTGGAGCTGGAGTGGCACAATCTCCGCAAGGGGACCAAAGGCGCTAGAATTCATATCTTCTCAGATAGCCAAGCAGCACTTACGGCACTGTCGTCCAACCAAATGGACTCCAGAATCGTGAAATGCGGCTACGATGCATTACAAGACCTTGCCAAATACAACAGGGTAAAACTCGGTTGGACACCAAGGGATTGTGGGCAACGAATCTGCAGATGAGCTTGCTCAGAATCTGTGTTCAAAGGTCCTGAACCTTATTGTGCCGTCAATTGGGCGACAGCTACAACGCGGATTAACGAATGGGAAAACAAACTTCGTCTAGACCACTGGACTAGTGGGCCAGGTCTAAGACAATCCAAACGATTAATCAAGCCTTACTCCTATGAGGAAATCCTTAACTTAGATAGGGAAAGCATTAAGAAGCTCGTGAGCTTTCTTACTGGCCATTGCGGCTTGAGATACCACCTTAACAAGATGAACCTGTGCCAAGAGAAGGATTGTCGGTTCTGTTTAGAGGAGGATGAAACTTCCGAACACATTCTTTGTGAATGCCCGGCACTACACTGGTTAAGGAAACGTATTCTCCACAAGGAGATACTTACTTCAGTGGAACTGAAATGCTCCGCTACTAAAGACATACTCACTTTCATAAGGGATGTAGTACGTCTGTTAGATTAACTCCCACCCTCCGATACAATAGATCTTTCAGGTCGCAGTGTCGTTGCCACGCGGGCATGGGTTGTACAAGAAAAAAATAAAAACCCTCGACCCTTCTTCGCTGACATTCTCGTACGCAGAGCTCGATTGCGTGGACTTCCGCCCGAAATTTTGTTGGTGATTTCCCAAGCGTTGCCGCACGTTGGAACCTGGATCCATAAACCCCTGCGCCAGTGCTACCATTTTCCAATTTGGCACCATCTGTGTACCAAGTTTGAGAGTTTGGTAAGACTGCAAGTCCTTCAATCCTCCATGTGTGGCGTTCACCTATGACCACATTGAATTTCCTGGAGAACCAGTATTTCTTGAGCATGGTATCCGCGACTTTGAGAATAGGGTCATTTTGAATATACTCTAGAATCTTCAGATGTCCTGTAAAGTTGCTGATTTTGAGGTCCGAGATCTTGGGCAAGAGCACTACGCATAGCTTCGTTTTGTACTGCAAGGTGCAACGGTGTGAGGCTAAGCATTGCACCAATTGCTGCCGTGGGGTACGTTCTCATTGCTCCTATGATACTCAGACAGGCTAGACGATGGATTTTATTCAACTGAGTCTTGGCCTGTAAGGTTTCTGGCCACCAAGCCAACGGTGCATAGGTGACCATGGGTTTGGTAGTGGCGCTGTACGTCCAATATATTATCTTGGGTCTTAGCCCCCAAATGTTACAATGTAGGAGTACGTACATAAACATTGCTCTTGTCGCTTTCTCGGTAACCTGTTCAGGTGTGAGTTCCAACCTAGGTATTTCGATTCCTTGAATATGTCGATTGGGACGTTTTCCAGTACTACTCACTAACAAAAGGATAATTCCACAATTTGTAACACCACATGTGATGGGTACCCCCCTCAAGCAGTGCGAGATACCTCGGCCTGGTGTTCGATAGGAAACTGAACTGGACACTGAACATTAATGATAGAGTTAAAAAAGCCGCTATAGCTTTCTACTTCTGTAACAGAATTTTCGGGAAAACTTGGGGACCGAACCCCAAAATCATCCTATGGATGTATACAACTATAGTAAGGCCCATACTAACGCATGGCCTTGTATGGTGGAGAGCTGCTAGCAAAATAAACAACCTAACTGCCATCATAAAAGTACAAAGGTTAGCGTGCATTGGCACAATCAGTGTAATGAGAACGACACCAACAGCAGGACTCGAGGACATTCTCAACCCGCTTCTGTAAAACATTTTTATGCAAGCATCGACGGCTATTAGAGTACGACTAAGCCAAACAGATAGCTGGAGACCAAATCCAAAAGTTCATACTACAATTCTATAGACATATCCAAGCAATGTATACGTATCTAGTACAAACTACACAACACCATACCTAGACTTCACGAGACCATTTCTAAAAACCTATCCCAGTAGGGAAGAATTGAAAAACGACAGAACGCCTCACGAGCGATCTATAGCTGTCTAAACCGATGAGTCCAAAATCGAAATATGTACTCGTATAGAAACAGGAATCTTCTCTGAACCGCTTGGTATCTCCTTGTCAATTCGGCTTCCGAGCTGCAGCAGCGTTTTCCAGGCAGAGGTGCTAGCAGTGACAATAGCAACCAATGAGACTGCGATGAGGCCAATACCACCGGAGAATATCACCTTTTTCATCCCCAGCTAGGCAGCGATAAAAGCAGCATCTGATACAGAAATAAAATCCAAGCTTGTAAAGTTCTGTAGAGGAACACAGCACAAGGTGTGTTCTGTGCTGGTCTGCTGTGCCACCGGACATGAAGGCATACCAGGGAGTGAGAAAGCCGACGAACTGGCTAGAGGAGACTCAGGAATAAACTCGAAACAATCCGACCCCTCAAACTCGAAGCAGAGAACAAATCTCTAACAGAAGCAAACAACCGGTGGACCTCTTTAGATACTTGTATCACCACGAGGAAGCTATGGCCTACATTCGACAGAGCAAGAACCGATAGACTTATGCATCCCTCTGAAAAAATATTTCTACTCTCATAGGAGTCATTCCGAGGCATAACACTATACAATATCACATGAAACAGTTATGTGTGACGAACCAATACCGTTGTAGGGACTGTGGCCACGAGGAGGTTCAGGAGGACACTACCCACTTTCTTTACCACTGCCCATGCCTCTGCAATCTAAGAAATAAGTTCCTTGAAGAATTATCCAACAGACCGATAAGTGACATCGCAAACTTCACTGAATCGTCTGGATGGTTTGTATCTCGTGTACAGTAAGTACTAAATGCTTTCTACTAGGCTATGTACAAAAGACGTTTATTACCTTTTTTCACGCCGAGGGATTCATTCTACACTATCTTCTTTCCCCCATGGGTATTATAGTGGGTCTATATTGACCTGAGTGTGGTGTAGAGTATTTCTATCCCCTACACCAGCCCACTTACCTAACCTAACTTGAGACCGATTATAGCATCTATGTCTGCATTGGGACAGGTATGCATTCTACCTCTTATTCTCAGACATGGTATTCTTTTAAGTTTATTGAGCTTATGATTTCTTTTGATTTTGTCCACCAGACGTCGGAAAAGCCAATGGTTGTACTATTTAGAGCCACTGAACCAAGGCTTAGCGTTCTTCTTCTTGTGAATGGCACAACGACTGTCTTGCTGGAGTTGATCAATAGGCCCTCGCCAGCACACCAGTCCGAGACTACAAGGAGTACATCTTGCATGAGTTGACACACATTGTTTTCATGTTTGCCCTTGATTATGATCACTAGATCATCTGCACAGCCTGTAGCTATGAAGCTGTTAAGTCTACTCCGTAAATCATCCACCATGAGAGGCGAGATGACGACCCCTTGTGGGCAGCCTTTTGCTGCAGAGATCATCACAGAGACCTCTCCTGATGTACATGTTATTATGCGACTATCGAGCATACCATAGTCCTAACCTATCTGCTTGAAGGCTGTTCGATTCCCCTGCGTCTCAGGATGGAGTTTGGGTCTGTTACCTAGCTCAGGGATAAAAACCGCATTTACTTTCCGCCAAGTTTGCGGAATGTATCCCAGGCTGAGGCTTATTCTAAATAGAGCTACCAAGGCGGGCAGGATTTAATCAAGTTGGGTTGTTACATGCCTGTTCTATACTATCCCTATATTAGGTTGGTGAAAGTATAGAGCTGTCGAGCATTTGACTAAATCTTGTGAATAGAGCCAAATTCTCATATTTTTCGCGTGAAATTTTTACCATTTGCGTCACATTTACCAGTAACAACGTACATTACGAACGCGGACATACATACCAGTATATGTACATATGCATATCTCGCCTTGTCGTTTAATTAACATAAGAAAATTCTAATGTATCGACGCGACGAGACAAGTGAATTAATCTAATAACTTGTGGTGCCCATATATGTCCATATCGTTTGTAAGCTCATTCCCCTCGCAACTCAACTCACAGACAGTGATTCAAAATATTTTCTAGCTGTTTACATCGGTTTTCAGTAGCAGCTCTGAGTATTTATCTAAAATCTTATCACGCACTCGACTCATGCCAACCACCAAAACATTTATTTTTACAATCCAAGGCAAAGTATCTAAACTTCATCCAGCTACCGCAGTTGCATAACTTGACCATTTCCAGTAGCTGAGCTGTTGAGCTCATTTCTAGGAAACTCAGCGACTGTGTGCTGGTGCAGGTGCCATGAACGGAATGCCGATGATTAAGTTAAGAGTGTATCCGCCGTCAGAGGCTGTATGTAGTTCTCAGAAAAGCAAAGCTTTTTCGAACTAAAACTGCCACCGTCAACACATTCTGTTGTTGGATCTAGAATGTGGAAGAAGCTGATTCATATGTTTCTCAGCGTCAATTTAGAAGCAATTCAATGCCAAATTGATGACTTAGGTTCGCTAATTGTTGAACGAAGATGTGAGTAACAAGTGGATGTGGGCTGTGGCCCAAGTGTTTGGTTTCAATGTATTGTAGGTTAGCTGGTAGATACGAGACAAGTGTTGTTTATCATTGAAGCTACGGGGGTGAGATCATGTGTACCATTGGATGGGGGAAGTGTACAAAGTATTGTATTGTCTACGAGGTATGCTTGTTGATTATCAATTTAAACGATATAACAAGAAAAAAGTGGAAATATTTGCATGAGAGATACACAGTAGATCATGCTCTGAATGAAGTATAGTGTGGCAGCTGATAGAACGTTTATGTGTCATTTGTCAACTTCGAATTTATATAGGGAAGGTGTTTATCTAACAAGTTCACCTATAGGAACAGACATAAGGTTGCGGATATTTGTATTTAGAGACGCAGGGCTTGGAGCTGGGTGGGGCAACCAGTATTACCAGATAACTGGTGCATAAACAGTATGTCGGCAACATTACGAAGTGAACAATCGGTTCACAATGTTGGGCAATGAAGATAAAGTATTAGGATTAACCAACTGTAGCTGAGATGAAGATCAAAATGACATCGTCTGTCTCCATTGTTATGGTGCATAATGGTCGACTCTCTGTTGAATACTCTAAATAGTTCTAACGTCAATGCTCAGACGAAAAGGAGGATTTTGACCGGTCTGACTCAGTCAGTGCTAAAAGGCGTCACTATCCGCATCTCCACTGAAGCCAAATATCTGGAAGTGATTTTAGATAAGAAACTTCATTGGTCTAAGCACGTCGAGTCGAAACCATCGAAGGCGCTCTCAGTCTTCCAGCAGTGTAAGGGTGCTTTTGGCAGGACATGGGGCTTGTCACTGAATAAGGTTCTCTGGATCTACACGGCTATGATAAGACCATTCCTCGCATATGCGTCGGTTGTTTGGTCTTGTCTCGGCTGCACGGGAGCTTTTCCGAGTACGCCTGTCTCTTCTCTAGACGCTTTGCTGAACTTACCTCCCCTCGATACTTTCATCATGGGTTGCACTATCAAAGCCATCCATCATCTTAGGCGGGGCGGTTTTTGATATACTCTACTCTGAAATTTTGATGAACTTGCGCGACACTTGTCTTGCGACTCCGGTTTTATGGAAATACCGTCTGATGCAATGACACCAGATCGCAAATTCAGAGTCGACTTTCCCTATGTTAAGGACTGGCTTCGACCAGAGTCTGAGCCGGGAAAGGAATGTAGCCGTATTTTCACGGATGGTTCCAAAACCAGTCCAGGGTCTGGTACTGATGTCTTCGTGGAAGTCCACAACATTAGACTTCTTTTCTCGTTAGGCTAATATGCGTCTGTTTTCCAAGCGGACACTTATGCAATTCTAATGGCCATGAACTATGTTGTGAAGAACAGGTGGAAGGGACGTAGCATTTGTGTCTGTAGGGACATTCAGGCTGCGCTTAAGGCCTTGCTTAACCCATTAATTACTTCCAAAATAGTTCGTGAAACCAAAAACTCTTTAAACTCGGTCGCAAGGCTGAATTCTCTGTCTCTTATCTGGGTCCCAGGTCACACTGGGATCTTAGGGAACGAGATCCGCGTTGGGTCTCCCTGCGTCCTCGATAGGGCTTCTGTAGGACTTAGTTTCCCTACAGAATTTTAAAATATCATTCTTGTTGTTCAGGGACCTTACCTCTTCTAGGTTATCGAAGAAGTATCTTCCAAGGTACTTCAGCCTTGTCTAAAGACCTTGCACTGGGTTCTTGGGGAACTATATTTCCGATGAGTTTGTTAGACAAGGCTCAGGAGGCTTTCTTAGCCCCGAAACCGCATTGGGTCTCCCTGCGTCCTCGTTTAGGGCTTCCGTTGAGGATTGGGTCTTTCACTGGTACTCATTGGGACTCTCCAAGATACAGGTTGACTGAACGTATGCTCCAGGACGTCTGTAAGAAATCAGCGGTATTCTTGCTGTCTTTCAGCAGAAGAGACTGTAGAGAACTTATTGGCGTCTTGACAGGCCACTTTGCTTTTGTCAAGCACCTTAACGTGTTGGGCTTGAGTGACACTACAATCTGCGACGCTTATGAAGAGAGCGACGACACCGTGGAACATTATCCCTGTGAGTGTCCACCCTTTGCTCGTATCAGGTGGCAGATCCTCGGTGCTGATATGGTGAGTGCTGTTACTGTAAGCTCCTCATTACTGAAGTGTTTGCTTGGCTTTCGTAGCAAGAAATTCCAATAAAATAGGTAAATCAGGGTTTGCTGTCTGGTAGCACAATGGACCAGTTGCATGTGTGTGCTCCAGACGAGCGTTTCCTATCCCGACAAAAAAGAAAGCCTTCACATCAAAAAAAAACAAACCATCTTACAAAACATACGAGTAGATTGCGATCGGCTTAGCTGGTATCGCCCTGTTCAAAGAAGAGATCATCTGAAACCTGTTCCATTCCATCAATACAATATGCAAATCCTTTAAGGAATCACGATGTTTTTCCATTATGATCCTTATACTTTGGATTGCATCTATGGTTGATTTACCAGAAACAAACCCGCACTGATCATCAGATCATCATCATCAGATAGCCGTATTATTTTTCGCAGTCGGCCACCTAATACCCGCTCAACGATCTTCATGGTGGGTGGCATCAGCTTAATCGAACGGTAGTTATCACAGTTTCGCGTATCACCCTTCCCTTTGTATACAGGGAGAAGGTAACTTTCCCTCCATTGATTCGGCATTGGGTCACCTCTCACAAATTTGGGGATGAGAATTCTGAACCATCTGAACCCGATGTCTCCCATCTTTTTCCAGAGCTCAGAGGATATCTCGTCTGGCCCAACCGCTTTTCGTTTCTTGGAGTATTTGATCGCCTCACTAACTTCTTCGACTGTAATGTCGGGTATTTTTTCACAGTTAGGGCCGACTCTTGGAAAGTATAGCCGGGGAAACTGTTAATTTAAAAGTTCTTCACAATACTGCCGCCACCTATATAGGTACAGAATTTTGTCGTCATCCACAAGAACCTGGCCATGAGCATTGTTAATGAACTTTGGCGAACGAATCTCCTGAGCATTCCTCCTTCTTTCGGTGGCTATTTTGAAGATGGTTGCGCTCTTGCTCATATTGTGTCTTCGCAGCTTCTGGGTAGCCTGGTTTGCATCAACAACCGGGGAAGATATTTTCTCCAGCTCCCAATACAGGCCCTCCGTACTCTCTGCTAAAAGCTGGGCGCACTTCTTCTTCGCTTTTTTCTTGCAACATCTGTATTCCATTTCGAGGAGAACTTTTTCGTCACTATTATTAGAGGGGCACTTTGACCAAGCTTTGAAAGCCGCTTTCTTCTCATTTATGACCTTCTAAGCTTCATCACTCCACCACCATGTTACTTTGGCGTGTTGATTGTGGCCTTTTGAAGCTCCTCGCAGTGATTTGGCCTTCTTTCAGCAAGTTCGCTGTAGGGAATCCCACATATTTTGTGCTCTGCACTCTTCATCCTCAGCTACGTTGATGGTGTGAGAGAGGTAACTTTTCATTACGGAAACAAAAGCCTCGCCTTTTTCTTTGTCCAGATTGTACCACTTGATTTTCTCAGAGACCCTTGTTTGTTTGCTTTTCTTCTGTGTTTTCATAAAAATTTCTGTTAGCAGGAGACGGTGTTGCCGAGCGATTGCCTCTCCCAGGATCACTTTGTAATCTTTTAGCCGAGGCTTCATAAAACTGGCTACCAAATGGTAGTCAATAGTCAATCTGAGTTTCATCTCCACCACTGCTGTAAGTGATCAGGTGTCGGCTTTGTTTGAGGAACATGGAAGTTAACACGATAAGACCGTGTGATTTTCACATGCTTATTATGTCCTTTTTTTTAGGATGTCTTCACCAAGAAGGTTCCTGGTGCCATATCCTAGTCCTCCGTGGCAATCTTCATAGTCTTCGTTTGACTTCCCGACATGTCCATTCAAATCTCCTCCAACAAACAGAACCTTCTCCTTTGGGATGTTCTTAAGGAGATTGTGGATATCTACCCAAAATGCATCTTTATCTCTCTGATTGCACCCATTTTGGGGACCATATGCACTGACAATATTTCACACCTCTCCTTGTATTACTAGTTTGAGAGACATCAAACGGTCGCTGGACTTCGAAATGCTCAAGACGTTTCCAAGTAGCTCTGCCGCAAGGATGATACCGATTCCGTTCTTAGCCTTTTCCGTTCCGTAGTAGAACTTCTTGTAATCTTTTGTCCTAACGTCTAAGAAACGCGCCCGATTTCTGGTGTTTTTTCATTTTGTCTCTTGGACACACACGTTATCCACCCGCCTTCTATTCATCATCTCTTCCAGCTCGTAACTTCGACCGGTCATGCCTCCAACGTTCCAACTCGCGACCCTCAAATTTCCTCCAAACTGTTTCATTATTTTGCTAGCCCCCGGAGTCCATATAGCTCTGACCCGAACATTTCTGCTCAGTCCAGGATCAGTACCATGCACAGCAGTGGTAGTGCCTGGCGGGGTAGGTAATGCCTTCCTTTTTGCAAGTATTACCATAATGATACAGTTTTGCAATATTACCATATTGCGATGGTGTTTGTTGTTTGACACGTGCATGCTCCTGTTTTAGTATTGTTTGATCTTTCTTCTATGACACCGGTGATCTCCTTTCGTGTCAACCCACGGACTCGCATGCACACTTGTTGGATGGTTTTTAAGGTAGTATATGTGTCGCTAGGCTCACTTGGGTGTTCTATTGCCTAGATCTGATTTGTCCCCTTAGTCGCCTTTTAAGACAAGCGCTAGTTGTTGAGGGGCGCTGCAGTGATATTCTTAACCCGTCCCTGCACGGGGAAAGAAAGAAAAAGAAACATTGATTAGAATTCGATGGTGTTGGAGCGGCTTCCTCGAAACCATCCTGAGGAAGCTATGCATTTCAGAATGGCGGTTGGTGGCTTTTCAGACAAGTTGCCCAAATGATTGAAGAAATATTCTCCGAGGTTCATCTTTCTAGTAATGCAGGACAACGGCATTTGCATACGAAGTGGTCTGTGTCCTCTTCTGCGTCTATGTTGCCGCAGTCTCTGGAAAGTTCGTCTGTACTTCGACGCAATCTTTTCCGGTGGGCCGCCAATAGGTTGTGGCCGGAAATAATTCCTGTGAAGAACGCCAAGTCTTATCTCTTTTGAGTGAGGATGAGCTTGGTTTTCACATTGTCATGTTTTGTCCAGATGCTTCTGAAGACGCGCCACGATGGAAGCGCTCTCCATCTTTCGTCTGCTTGTCGAATGTGGTTTTATACTACTCCTAGCTTTTAATCACAAGCTTTTTTGAAGCAGTAGTGCATTAGCCCTGATCCAGTTTCCCTTTTATCCTTTAACGCACCCACAATTGAGTTGGGCTTCTACGAGTACCTCATACGTGATAGGAATGACTAAAACCATAATTATCTTCTTTCGAAGACGCGAAGTCTATACTCCAATCCCACTTTCAGAAATCATTACTTAACTTTTGCCCTCAAAAGCATGAATAATTCCCCTGAATCCCTGGCCATAGGCCAATAAAGTCGATGTACACTAAAGTGTAACGTTTACCATGTTTCTTTTATTTGATGTCACCATTAACTCGCGACATGACCGATCATCCGAGATACCAATGACCTATACACATCCAATATCGATAGATACTTACTCACATATAAAACGGATTTCAAAAGTTTCCGTTGCAGCTCCAGTTTGATGTCCTTTTTTGTTTTACGGTAAGTCACCCTCGTTTATCGATGGACCAATGGACACGTGAACGCGATAATCCGTTAAAGCACTCAGCCCTCCACCTCTGTTCTGTGCTGGGTATGCAATCATGTGTTGCCAATACTCTCATCAGTTGAGGTGCAAGGACGAAAACTAAAGAAAAAGTCACGTCCTTGATGGATGTGTGTACCTGTACGACCGGTCAACGACGGACGGTCAACAAAAAAATAAGGAGACCAACAAAAAAGGACGAGGAAAAAGCAAAACGGAATCGATTCTGTTGTCATGACAGGGGTGTAACAAAACAAGATTTCGCCTTCAAGTCATCTGTCCAGGGAAGACTCGCTCGCATCCGTCGTCCATTACGATGTCACAGGATCTAACAAATGATTGAGTGGGTGGAAACATAGCGTTATAAACAGGTTCTCCAATAAAGACTGATGTCCTCTGCGTACTGGACTCATCAACCGTTCATCTACCTGCAACTCATGTGTGTGTCTGTGGGTATTGCAGTAATTTACCACGTAGGACGATAGTGGAACGACGCACTATGAGAGAATATGGCACTCTCCCCCCCATTGCTCGATATTTTACTCAATGTATCTGACCGGTGTGAGGAGTAATCCTCTTGGACAGCGTTGACAGTTTTGATATGAAGTAATGCTCCAAATATTTTACTTCGTCGTTCAGTGGCGGCTAGTGACGAGGATGAACTCCGAATGACTTTTAATGAGATTACTTTCCAATGGTACAATAACATCATCAACGCTCCATCAGGCTTTTGTGTGCATGAAATTGAATGCTACACACCGTCATGGCATTGATTGGTCGAGGATAAATTCCTTAGTTGATGTGTCATCGTCCTTGTTATTTGGGAATTGCTTTGTACACAGGAAGACAGGTCAAAAGGGAATATGTTGCCCGTTTGGGGTGAAGTGACAATGGGTGCATTACGGCCACTCTAATCCGACTAACAAGCTTGGTGTGAGACTCAAGGCGAATAGACTTTGTTAAAAGTGAATTTGCAGTGGATTGCACAATTTTGCTCGTCTCGTGGCAGTTGATGCATCCTGGATGCGTGTGCTTTGAATATTGTATGGAAGTGCAGGACGTTGGTGCTGATGACTGAGAGGCAATTAACAAAGCCATTGTTGAAGGACAAAAGGGACATCTGCAGCTGCATGGATGGTTTAAACTGGCTTACAATATTTCAAGGTGCCAACAGAAAGGACTCTTAACAGATGTAAATCGTTAAGGATCCTAATTGACGCTGAAATATCGCATTAATTAAGATTTCCCGTCTATTAATGTTTATTCTTCTCGGTCCTTGCTTCGTAGTGGGAACTAAAACCCGCCACAATTCACAGGATGTATACAGCCGTTCCTTGTGAGTCCTAGAGTCTCTAATACGAGTACACGCCATCGTGAATCGTTTCTGGTAATATTTCTGCGCCATATACTCCTCGGACCGCCAGGTATTCTGCCATCCTGGGTTAAAGGGTTCCATTGCTTAGAATTGATAGCTATGAAACTGTCACCCTTTCGAAACATGTGACCAATCCATTGCCATTTCCGTCGTTAAATGGTTATGTCTATTGATTTCTGACCCATTCTCTGGTAGAGATGTTCATTAGAGGCACGGTTGGAACAGAAACTCCTTAAGCTGTTGCGTAGGCACCTGTTAACGAACGTTTGCAGTTTTTTAGTGACATGCTGCATCCAAATTACATTGCGGCTTTAACGTTGCAGCGCAATAGTCTTAGCTTGGTGATTGCATTGCTTCGCCATATTTTGGATAACATCCCGAACGCGTAGTTTGCTTTGACGGACTTGATGACTATACCCAGTTTAGTTCCACCCTCGATCGAAACAATACTCCAATGATACTGGAAATCCCCTACACTCTCTTCCATTTTTCCAGCGACAAAGCTGTACGAAGCACATCACTAAAAGGAATAGAATTAATGTCAGAATGCAGCCTTACCTAATCCCACTTTGGATCTCGAATTCCTCAGATTACCTGCCTCTGTGCAGAACGTGACATTTGGACCCATCGTATGTAGCTCTGATAATAGCAATTCATTTATGGGGAATATCTCTCCTGCTTAAGGCACACCTAATGCACTCCCTACGATCGCCTTCTCAAAATCGATGAACAGCAGTTGAAGTTGCGATCGATATTCAACACACTGCTCATTGATGATCCATTGGGTGATGATGTGGTTGACACAGAACGATCCAGAGCAGAAACCTGGTTGTTCGGCATCGAGTGTGTCTGTGAGATGTTCTTTGATTCGCTTCAGGATGATTTTAGTTATTCTCTTAGCTACAGTAGGCAGCGCGCGGATACTCTCCAGGTTTCCCACTTCATTAAATTTCCTTTTCCAGGAATCTTGCCGATCATTCCTTTCTTCCACTCGTTGGGAAAGGTTCCAACTTCCTAAGCTCTCTCTAAAACTGGTAGTAGTAGCTTAGCCGATGTTGTTGGCGCGGCTCGTAGGAGCTCTGCGGGGATTCCATTAAGTCCTACCACTTTGTTGGTTTGTGCCTTGATCGCGGTAGTGATCTAATCTTTACTGTGGGTCGTGGTGCGTATTCGGCCATTTCTCACCTCAGTCCGGTTTGGGAGCATATCGCTAGCGAATACGCGGTTCAAAGCCGTAGCAAAATGCTCCTTCCATCTCTTGAGTTGGTCCTTTCTTGAAATGAGCAAGGAACCGTCTAGGCTTTTCACTGGGTGTTGGCTAGAGTTGCGACGACCTACCGCCTGCAGACGGTCCTGCTGCTGCACCTGCTTCCAGCTTCTTCTACTTCTGTAACCCGTGCGTTGATGCAGTTGCGCTTGTCACGTCGCATGCTACGATAAACTTCTATGATCTTCATGCGATATAGGGATTCTAGCTCGTTCCTCCCTGCTACTGGAGTAGCTGCAATGCGAGCTTTCATCTGTTTTCGTTTATCGATCCGTCTCTAGGTATCCTGGGAGAGCCACGATCTATGTCTCCATATAAAAACATTTTTCACACCAATGGTCTTGGATGGTTACGGCCAGTGAGCTACTGATTGTTCCCGCACTTGCAGAAGGTGCTCCCTTAATTGTTGGGGTATGGATCACTACGTCTGTCTATGTTGAACCTGGGCATTCTTGTGTTGTCGTGAGATCTTCGAACTCCAGCAGTGCGTAGTTGGAGAGTAGCTAGCATAAGATGGTGATCTCGTACTATCCCCACATCGGCCCCTCGCTTGTTTTGGACGTCCAGGAGACTACTTCTAAACCACTTGCTTGTCGTTGGAAACCCAGCCGACTTTGTGCCAGATCTTGTGCTCAAGCATGGTGCCATCTATTACAATGTGATTAGCATTGCAGAAATCCGCAAATCTTTTGCCGTTGCCGTTGCCGTTGCGGTTGCCTAGTCCATGCTTCCCGACAATGTCTCCAGTTGGTGTTGTGTTGAAGACGGTGCTTAAAACGTCGAAAAAGCTGTCTTTCTCGTCTTCAGGCGAGCCAGAAAATGATGTCCTTGTGTACTGCTGGTGTTAGCAGCAGTCCGACTGCATATTCCCGCAGACTTCTGGATGTTCTTCCGGAATAGAGTAGTACATTGTTATGCGTTGGGGACTGGTACTCGCCCGCTTCTAACCGTCTTATTTTACTAACCCCCAAAATGTCCTGTCTATATCGCATGATGTCCTTTTCTAATTGGAGGAATCTAGCATTGTGAGGTCCTTCACTTCCCGAGTCGAGAAGCGTCTTCACATTCCAGAATCCTATCTTTGTCCGGATACAATAGCCAAAAGTCGTCAACATATAATTATTCTTTTGCAGCGAGCTGGAACCAGTAACGCATGTTGCTGGCCCCACGTTACCTAGTCTAGAGTCAAGGTCCTAGACAACCCGCACTAACAGTTTCAGCCTACACCTATAGGGATTTATACGTATAGTTGCTCAACGAGCACCACTAGGAGGTAAAGCAAGCGTTTCGTCACGAACTTGACTGTTGCGCTACTGATGCAAACCATGTTTTGAGCAGCCAGTAGTTTCCCGATCAATCGCAATGCAGATCCCAGCTCTGAATTTAGCTGCAACAAAAAAATGGTCAGAGCCGACGTTGGCCCCTCGGAAAGTGCGCTCTATCACGAGGAAGATCAGCGTGGAGCACATCCCGGCAATCACGTCGGAAGAACTCTTTGGGGCATGTAAAAAATCGGAGACAGCAAAGCACCTGGACCGGATGGTATCCCGAATAGGGCAATCAAGGCGGCCGTTAAGACGAGACCAGACATTTTTCTAACAACGATGCAAAGGTGCATAGAGGATGGGGTATTCCCTACACCATGGAAATTACAACATTTAGGGCTGCTTCCAAAGGGCAATAAGACGCACGGGCAACCATCATCGTATCGCCCAATATGCCGGCATGATACGCTAGGAAAGATTCTAGAGCGTATCATTTGTGACGGACTGCTTGCGGTGGCGGAGGAAAACGGAGCCCTGTCGGACTACCAGTACGGCTTCAGAAAATCACGTTCTACCGTCGATGACATAAAGGCGGTAGTAGAAACAGTAACTGAAGCAATACCGGGGAAAAGGTTGAGATGGGGGACGAAGAGATACTGCGCAGTAGTAACGCTCGACGTCAAAAATGCGTTCAACTCGGCAAACTGGTCATTCATTAGGAGTTCTCTAACCAGGATGGATAGGATGGAATAGGTGCCTGTGCAATATCTTAAGGATTTTCTGGCCCAATCGTATCTCTAACGAACACCTTTACGAGAGAACGGGTCAGGAACCAATAGGTACAACTATCCAACGGCGGAAGTGGCAGTGGATTGGTCACACGTTCCGAAAGGGTGACAGCTCCATAGCGAACCATGCTATGCAATGGAACCTTCTGACTCCGGATGGCAGAAGACCTGGTGGTCTGAGGAGAACATGGCGCAGAACAGTAGAGAAGGAGGCACGGCAGTTAGGGAAAAGTTGGGGAGAACTCAGACACATTGCCAGAAACCGTACACGATGGCGCGTAGGCGTAGTAGAGGCCCTAGGACCCACAAGGTGATACAGGACATAAGTAACCAGGATGGATACACCATACTACCTGCTGAGGATAGTTACGGACTACTTCAGCAAAAGGAAGCTAAGATACCATACTGACGATGGCGTTAAACACTATAGCGTTTTCGTGGGAGTCCCGCAAGGGTCGGTCCTTGAACCTCTCCTATGGAACATTATGTACGACGGAGTTCTGCGACTAGCACTGCTCGAGGGAGTCAAAGTGATTGGCTTCGCTGACGATATCGCAGTGGTTACAGTAGCCAAGCACATACACGAAGTGGAGTCTACCACGGAGGAGGCAGTTATAAGAATAAAGGAATGGCTAGAGTCTACCGGTCTGGAACTAGCTGTCCACAAGACTGAAGCTGTCCTAATAAAGAGCCGCAAGAAGGTGGAATATGCGAGCTTCGGGTCGGAAACCACACAGTCAGGGACAAAGAATCCCTGAAGTACCTTGGAGTTATGCTCGACAAAAGGCTGCGGTTCAAAGTCCACGTTGAGAACTCTAGTAAGAAAGCATCGCTGATGCAGGCAGCATTCTTTCAAATGCTCCCGAATATCCAGGATCCTGCTATCCAGAGTGGTAAGCTCGGTACTTTTATACGCTGCCCCGATATTGGCGGGTGCATTGGCGACAAATGAGTGTAGGAAGAAGCTATCATCAGCTCACAGGCTCTGCGCAATCAGAGTGATAAGCCATGGATGCCTGCGTTTTAGCTGGGATGGTCCCAATCGACATCCTCGCGGATGCGATGCAATGGCTGTACCTTAGACGTCCCTCGAACCGGTAAGATGCAAAAAGGATTAAGGAAGGAAGGAAGAGGAAAGGGCAGCATCAGCAACGCTGTGGCAAACCAGGTGGGATAGCTCTACAAAGGCAGGGGAACTGTAACTACCACCTCACATAGTTCCTGTCCGGACATGGCGACTACTGGAAATACCACCATAGATTCGGATACAATAGTTCGCCCCTGTCCCCAGAATGTCCAAACGAGGAGGAGGACGCTGAGCAGTGTTCGACTGCAGAAGATAGAGCAAACCTGCCAAGCCCAGAAAATCTCGTAAGGCACATGACGCGATCAGACGACGAGTGGATGGAGATCTGCTCATTCGTAGTGTGTGTGCAGAATGCGCTGCGAAAAGTAGAAGTTCTAAGAAGAGCCCAAGGGGGTCGGCTCGGAGACCAGAGCATAATTGCTAACCAGCCCCGCGAAGAAATACCTAGCGGTAGTCCGCTGGGAGAGTAGTTAAGGTGTGTAGGGTGTGTGTTTAATTCGTAGGCGTATTCCTGGAATCGATTACTCAGGTTTGCGAGTCGTGCATGCTAGTAGCAGTCGGACTATTAGTATCTACGAAGATTACACATCCGTGGCGCAACCTTAAAAAAAAAAAAAAGACTAATCCCAGATAGAAAGTTGACATGAAGTTCCAAATATTCAGACAATTCTAACCTAGGCTGGATCAGAGAGGCTCGAAAGGTTAGATTTTGGTAAAGCTATCAGATGTCAGCTCCATTATCGGTGTCCTCACAGGACACTGTAGAAGTGTGTATGGTGTGGAATAGTACGTAGGCGTATTCCTGTTGCATGCTGGTTGCTCGGCCTACTCGAAGATTACCACATCGCTTGGGGCAACAAAAAAAAAAAATAAAAAATTGGCAAGGGACAAGAGCTACAGGAATGAAGAGGACTTACTTTTACTTAGATCCTTTAACAGCTCGGGGGGCATAGGGCATCAACCACCCCTGCGCGCAATCTTGTTCGAAGTTCTGCAACGCATTTGAGCTGCCTCCAACTCATTCCTAAAGAGCTCGATTCCTCCTCAACTATTCTGCGCCACGTTTGCCTAGGGTGCCCCGCTATTCTGCCTACCTGGGTGGGCGTATTTCGCAATAGAGTTGTCTTCGTGTCGTAGAGTGTGTCCAATCCATTACCATTTTCTTCTTCATATAGTAGCGCTTATAGGTTCTTGGCCCGTTCTATGATGTCATAGTCCAACGAATTCCATAGCTACCTTCCGACAATGCTGCGCGGAGTACATCGCCGGCAACCACCAAGAACAATACTGGCGACAGTATGCAGCCTTGACGTACTCCACTTTGGACTTCAAAATTCTCCGACACTTTAACATTGTGTAAGACGTGACACTTACAGCGGATGGAGCAAATCTGCCGATGTATTTGGCGCCGCTTGAAATAGCTCCGCCACCGCCTTGTCCTTCTTGAGGGACTTGATTGCTGTTATTATCTCGGTTTTACTGGGAGGTGCGGTGCGAATTCGGGAATTTGTTGCTTCGAACTGCTCATTCGAATTCGAGATCATACCGCCATCGTCTATGTGATTTAGCACTGTAGCAAAATGTTCTCTCCATCTATTGAGCAGATCCTCATCCGAAATCAGAAGGTTACCGTCTAGACTCTTCACTGGATGTTGTTTGGAGTTTCGACCACCAATGAGCTCATTAGTGATGTTGTAAACAGTCCTACTGTCGCACCTACTCGCTGCTTCTTCAGTCCTTGAGGCCAGTGAGTTGATATATTGACGTTTGTCACGTCTCACACTACGCTGCACTTCTTTCTTCTTCGCACGGTATAGGGCTTCAAGCTCAGTTCTCTCTACTGTTGAGGCTCCTGCAATCCGAGCCTGGATTGCTGTACGCTCATCGATCCGTCTCCAGGTGTCTGTTGAAAGTCATGTGCGGTGGTGTTTCTGCTTTTTACCGACACAAGTGCGTGCCGCAGTCGCAAACGCATTTTTCACAGCATTCCAGTGGTCATCCATGTTCTCTATGCTGCTGATTGCTTCTGCTTCTAAGGCAACTGTTGGCGCACTTGGGGAACCTTGAGCCTGTCGATATTAAACCTGGTCATGTTAAGTAGGTTTGAGCGGTTGCTGTTGACGGATGCAGTACGAAGGCGTAAATGAGCTACCATAAGATGTTGATCTCGTTCTTGTCCGTCTCCCACGCCGTGAACTCCCATCACATGCCTAAGCATGGTGTTGTCGCTACCCACCTTGGCATTGAGATCCCTCATTACGATGTTTCCATTAGGCGTTTGGTTGTAGGCAATAAAAGTCATCCTTTTCATCCCCAGTCATGTCTAGAGTCGGGGCATAACACTGAATGATGGTAATTTTTCTAACTCTACTCTGCAACCTAGCTGTCAATATCCGGTCACTATGGGGTTTCCAGGATATGAGGTTACTACGTGCTACTGGATTTAGCATGAGTCCTACTCCGAAACTCCATGCACTTCCAGCTGGTTTACCAGAGTAGAGCATGACAGTGCTTTTTTGTTGAGGAGATGTATTCCCCAGCAGCGCACCATCTTATCTCGCTCAGCCCTAGGATGTCTGTTTTATACCGTGCGAATTTCCCCCCGAATTGGAGGAATCTGGCGTTATGAGGCCCTTCCTTGAGCGAGTCCAGGAGGGTCTTAACGCTCCAGAATCCGATCGTTGTCCGTGTTCGATAGCCAAAGGTCGTCGTCAAATTTTCCGCCCGTATCCGAGGCGTTGGTTCCCGTTTCGGAGCAATTATTTTCTTTACGGTTGCCGCTCGCTGGACCACAGACCTACCGACACTTATCTTGCTTTTTGGCGCAGGAAGCTCGATATTCGTCCTCTCCCGTTAGTAATTTCCGAAGAAATTCTCAGATGGCACAGCGAGGAGGTGGGAGTAGGGCTTACTAACAGAGCTGCTAGGTTTTCGGCTGCAGTGGCTCTTTCTCGTTACTTAGCGGACTAACACCTACCGGGAAGTGCTGCCCCTACGAGGCCTTTGTTAGTCATTTACCACCCAGGGATGAAGAGGAGGGGAGAAACAATCCTCCATTTCTCCTGCACTGCCAGCTTCGGCCCAAAGGAGACTTCTTACTTACTTACTTAGGTGGCGCTACAGTTCGGGGTGAACCTGGGCCTCAACCCACAAGCCTCTCCATTTAGCTCGGTCTTTAGCTAATTGCCTCCAGTTGCGCACTCCAAGTTGGTCGGGGTCCCCTTGAACTTGTGCGCGCCACCTACGGCGATAATTCCCTCTACTGCGTCGTCCCTCGGGGTTAGATTCGAAGACTCTGCGGGCCGGAGCGTTGGTGTCCATTCGCTCTACATGTCCTAGCCATCTCAGACGTCCAATACGCAGTTTTTTTACTAGGTCGATGTCGCTGTACAGCTCGTATAGTTCGTGATTGAATCTTCTCCTCCAAAACCCGTCAACGCAAACAGGACCGAAAATCTTACGAAGAATTTTTCTCTCGAAGCGACCAAGGATATCTTCATCCTCTTTTAATAAAGTCCATGTTTCAGCGCCGTAAAGCAGGACTGGGATGATCAAGGTCTTATATAGAGTCTCCTTAGTTGCTCGAGAGAGGGCTTTACTGTTGAATTGCCTTATAAGCCCAAAAAAACAGCGATTGGCAAGAGTTATTCTTCGATTGATTTCTGCGCTGATTTTGTTTGCTGAATTTATAGCAGAGCCAAGGTAGACAAAGTCCCTTACTACCTCGAAGTTATAGCTGCCCACGGTGACGTTTTGTCCAATTCGTCGATGTTGGTTATCCCTTCTAGTTGACAGCATATACTTGGTTTTGCCCTCGTTTATCGCCAAACCCATTTTGGCCGCTTCCGCCTCAATGCTTGCAAAAGCACCGGTGACAGCCCGCTGAGATCTTCCGATAATGTCTATATCGTCGGCGTATGCAAGCAGTTGTACAGACTTGTAATAGATTGTGCCTCCGGTGTTGGCTTGTGAGTTCCGCACAATCCGTTCAAGTACAATATTGAAGAAGTCACATGACAGCGCGTCACCTTGTCTAAAGCCTTTTTTGACATCAAAGGTCTCGGTGAGGTCATTGCCGACCTTGATGGAGCAGCGAGCGTTCTCCATCGTCAGCCTGCACAGGCGGACAAGTTTGGCAGGGATGTCAAAACTAGACATGGCTCTATAAAGCTCTTCTCTATAGATGCTGTCATAGGCGGCCTTGAAATCGATAAAGAGGTGGTGAGTATCGATTTGGAATTCTTGGGTTTTCTCCAGGATCTGCCGAAGTGTGAAGATTTGATCGATGGTGGACTTTCCTGGCCTAAAACCGCACTGATAGGGTCCAATCAGGCTGTTGATAAAAGGTTTCAGGCGTTCACACAATATCGCAGAAAAGATCTTGTACGCGATGTTGAGGAGACTGATGCCTCTATAATTGGCGCAGTTGAGGGGGTCTCCTTTCTTGTGGATCGGGCAAACGATGCTGAGATTCCATTCATCAGGCATACACTCCTCTGACCAAATATTAGAAATGAGTTGGTGTATGCACTCTACCAATTCATCCCCAGCTGCCTTGAAAAGTTCGGCCGGTAAACCGTCAGGTCCAGCAGCCTTGTTCGATTTTAGCTTGGATATTGCTATCCTCACTTCGTTTTGGTCAGGTGGACGGAAATTTTGACTATCATCGTCCATGTTGAATGGTTCATTCTGCCTGACAGCGGGATGTTGGTCTTCGTCGCCGTTATACAGTCTGCAGAAGTAGTTTTTCCATATTCTCAGCACCGACTGTGATTCTACTACGAGGTTTCCATTCTCATCTCTACAGGTTTCTGTACGGGTATTACTTCTCTGACACGTTCTTTTTACCTTTTGATAAAACTTCCGTACATTGTTCCTGGAGTATAGACTCTCGATATTCTCAAACGCGCGCTTCTCATGCTCTTTCTTCTTCTTTTGGAGAAGCCGATGTTCTTCCCGTCTCTTTTGCTCATAGAGCTCACGAGCAGCTCTCGTCTTCCTTTGCAGCGCCGCTTTGTATGCCTCTTGTTTTGCTGCATGCACTCGCCGGCATTCTTCGTCAAACCAGGGGTTTCGCGGTGGTGGTCGAGCGAAACCCAGCACATCAGTCGCGGCGTTTCTGATGGCATGTTGGCAGCGTTGCCACTGGTCTTCGGTACTTGATGCTGGCCTCAAAGGGGTGATTGAGAGATTTCGGGATACGCGTTCAGCGAAGAGTCTGGCGGTCTCTTGCGATTGTAGCTTTTCGACGTTAAATTTTCTCACAGTGATTCTTCTTTGTTGCTCAGATTGGGATATCCGCATTCGTACCTTGGCTACAACAAGGTAATGATCCGAGTCTATGTTGGCCGCTCGGAAGGTCCGGACATCCAGAATACTGGAGGCATGCCTTGCGTCGATCGCAATATGATCAATTTGGTTGATCGTGACATGATCATTGGACCGCCATGTCTGCTTATGAATATCGAGATGAGGAAACCATGTGCTTGCTATGGTGACATTTCGCTCCACAGCGAAATCAATTAGCCTTAGTCCGTTATCAGACGTGGTGTCGTGTAGGCTATGCTTACCGACTGCTCTACCGAAGACGTCCTCCTTTCCTATTTTGGCGTTAAAATCGCCCAATACGATCTTAACGTCGTATTTAGGACATTGCTCGTATGTTTTGTCGAGGAGCTCGTAGAAACACTCTTTGGAGGCAGGGTCCTTTTCTTCTGTGGGGGCATGAACACATATTAGGCTTATGTTAGCGAATTTAGCCTTGATCCGGATAGTCATAATACGCTCGCTCACGTGTCGGAAGCTTAAGACTTCTTGCCTAAGTCTGCCGCGTATGACAAATCCGCATCCGAATA
Source organism: Brachypalpus laphriformis (assembly GCA_945910035.1). NCBI lineage: Eukaryota > Metazoa > Arthropoda > Insecta > Diptera > Syrphidae > Brachypalpus > Brachypalpus laphriformis. The sequence continues at coordinate 147,595,313 of OX246755.1, forward strand.
AGCGTTGCCTGTTGCCTCTGTAGCAATCACCGTAGTAGATGTCACAGTTTTTCATCTTCTTTTTGCCTGGCCCATCCCATCGCACTTCCTGGATGGCGGTAATATCTGCTTTATAGCAGTCTAGGGCCTCTGCTAGTTGTTCGGCTGCACGTGGTCTGTAAAGGGACAGAACGTTCCACGTACAGATCCGAAGGTCGTTGTCCTTATTTCGTTTGCTGGGGTCGTCATTAGTTGGGTCATCCTTATCCGAGGCTTTTGGTTGTTTCGGAACCATGCGTTTTTTACGTGGTAGGGAAGTTACCCCGACGGCACAACCCCCAACCTGGAGGGCCAGTTCCTTAATTATTCCCCTAAGACGAGGGGCCGGGTACACCGGTGCCAGTAGTCCACTACGGAAGTATGAGCGCTGCCGTTGGCCCATTAAGGGCTCCTCCGCCACCATCTCTATTCCAATGTCCTGACCAACATTGGAAATTCCTTACCGACCTGTGATCCGAATACGTCGAAGCAGCTCGCGCAAGGTATTCACTAAGTTCAACCTAACTGGAACTATAGACGCCACCGTTGACTCCGTCTAGGGAATTCGTCCGCTGCCGCCTGGAACAGGAAGAAGTGCTCTAGTGAGAAAAGCACTCTTCCCCCCCTCTCTCATCTGCTGCCACCAAGAATCCGCCAAACGGGGTTGGTTACCCATTTCTTGGATTAAGGTACTAGGCACCCGGCTGTCACCGCGTGGAGGTTGAGAGTAGGAGTTGGTAGGCCTCAGCTGAGTGAAAACGCTTGTGTTTTCATATGATCGCATGCACTACCGTTTGACAACCAAAGGAGACTTCGCTATCTTAAAATTCTTCTGTTCGATGACCTCGGTGACTTGGCGATGTATCCTTCGCTTTATAAGAAGCTCCGGCTAATATTCTTAATAGTCCTTGAGTAGCCGATCAGTGCTAGATTCAGTGGTATTACAATGGATCTCTTTTGGTCTTAGTATGCCTGTACCTTGGTACCGACAGTCACTCTAACCTAACCTAACCTATGCAAATCTTGAAATTTGCAAGAGGAATTCAAATGCGATTCTATGCAGACTTTTCTTAAGTGCTGCATGAAACTAAAATAGCAGACCAAAAACGTTCAATTAAATCACATTCACCTTCAACTTGAATAGAATTTTCAGGGGCATTTATCTTTTGATGGGTTGAGGTGGCTTACATCATCCCATAGCACGCGAACACGTATATCTTCTCTCAGCTCATTTATTTTGAAGGCCAGATTACATCAGTTGTCAAATCCATACACCCAATCAGCGTCTACCAAGACAAAATTAATTTTCGTGTCGCCCTCAGCATCTCCCAATTTGTACCTGTAAAAGGGTTACAGAAATTCCTCAGCCAATTTTCCTTTCATGTCTATCTCTGCTTTCATCCAGACATCTATACCCACCATACTGACCCGCCATTTATCAGACACCTCAACCCATTCGCCCCATCTCTCTTCCTAGCTGACTTGGAACAAATTCATTTACCAAGCGATATTAATTAATAAAACGAAGCCCTGCCTGAATACACCCTACCATCAATAATAAAGAAGAGCCCTGCCAGGCTGAAGAACAAAAAACGAACTTCACCAACAAAATATTTTGGAAATTAATTTCTTCACTTTCACGAAGCCCGAAAAGAATCGTTCCATCGTTCCTCATCCACCACCACCGCGCGCCGCCGCCTGAAGTGGATACAGGGCTCCAAACAAAACCCTTTGTGTCCCAGTAAAAAAAAAAAGACCTAGAAATAGAATGGAGCGTCATCGTCGTCGTCGTCGGTCGTTAAGTAATCCCCATGGGGAATCGAATCATCGTATCATACAATCGAGAGAGTAAAACGAGACGACCGACGGACGTTCTAGCAATTAATGGCCATCAACTACAGCAGCAGTTAATAGATTTTCCTCAGCGCGCCGTGATGTCCAAAAAACATTCATGCTTCAATGAACACATCCAAGAGGCTGACTCTCGGCATGGCTCACATATTACGCCAGCAGAGACCACAATGGAATGCGACGCCAGGCCAAAGGACGGAAAGGAAAACTGTCAAATTGAAATCGAAAATCAATTTGGGAAAAGTGTCGAACATCTCGCCTACGTATCACCGCACTGTGTATCGAGATGTCGGGTTCATGAACTCCATCATCCCTAAGATGACGACAATGGCGTGAGTCTTCATCTTCTGTGGGTGTCAGCCTCTTGAGTTGTCGCATAGTCGCATAGAGGGATACAAAAAAAAAGAAAAACAATTTCATTGCTTGAAATGTATCTGTGTATACGTATCTGTGACACTCTGAGCACTCATGAATAAATAATTAAACTGGGGAACGACGAAGCCCGATGGTGGTACTGCGTGCATAATCAAAGTCACACATTGTTATACCCTGTTGCCATTGTCCTTCGTTTCTAGTGCAACGACCACAAATATTAAATCCTAATCGATTTCCTCATGAGCGGCACGGCTGAGTGGAAGAGCGATGCAATCCCTCAAGGATTATTGCATCGGTTTTTCCCGATTAGGAGTAAGCAAAATGCAATGATTTTCCACTTACTCCAGTCGAAAATCATTAAACCGTTGCTTATGTCCTTAGACACTGAGAATAAGGCCATAGTAGGGTTTTGTCTTTTTGGATCAGATATCGTTCAATCGATGAATGTGCTGCGAATCCATTTTGGGGTAATTCTACACCGATATTGTGCACATAGTGGGTGTGGTTTTAGTGCGGCTCCAGGCAGTTCCCCAAAATGCATCTCGAATTTGCCATTCTAAGCCGATCACACACAACCGGCGGAAAATAGCGTTTTCTCCAAATGGAATTGCCAATTACCGTAGAACACAATTTGGGGGTAGACGAGCTATTAGGTTGGAGATACTCGTAGGATTACGAATATTTGGTTAAGTTTCTACATATATGGGTTTAGGTACGATGGAGATGCGTTAATTGCATTTACTTGAGAGCGGGGATGAAAATGCGAATAGAAACGGTGCAGAGATACTCGTAGATTGATTTCAATTTCATTTAAATAATCAGCTTAGGGCATTGATTTTAGAATTACGTATCACATTCGAAATGGGAGTCTTGAACCATTGTAGTTTCGACTAAACTATCTGTTCTATTCTGACAATAGAATGCTTTTTCCGTGAATTCATATTCAAGTATCCAAAAGGCAAAGACTGAGAAGCCTCTTATACAATATCAATATCTGATTGGAAACCCCTCTAGAATTGCTTCCAATTCTGCCTTCAGTTGGTATCTGTGAATCTTGGGACAATTAGGGTTTTCGGTATTTGATTCTCTTAACGACATCTCTTCGGCGTGGCAAAATCGCATCATCACCTCCCCGTGGTCCCCGCTGGATAGCTATCTGATAGTGAACTAACGATGAGCGTATGCTGAGTCTGACGATATATGTGTAACAGAATACTCAGACCTGCGCAAGCACATATGGGTGAACTTCAGCGCGTATATGTTCAACCGGACGAGGCATCTCTTGTTGACATGATTGGCTGAAATATGCGTCTTAGAAGTCTAGCAAGAGCTCCTCAGAAGGAGGTCGTGAGGCGCATGAATTCTCCCGATAGAACCAACGGTGACGTCTACAGGCCAGCGGATACCTTACTTGAGCTACTTCGACATATTTGGAGCTAAGGTCTGTAAGGATTTTCAATACTACGTCAGGGTACTGAAAAAGAGATGGTGGCGGATGAACCCTTAATGAGACAACGGCAGCGCTCAAATCCCCGAAGTGGATTACTGTCATCGGTGTATCCGGCCTCTTGTCCTAGGGATAAAAAGAAAAGGATATGGTTCTCAAGGCTGGGGATTGAGCAGTCGGGTACACTTCCCTACCACGTAAAAAATCTTTGGTTACGAAGCAACCAACAGCCACGGATGCGGATGATTCTACTGTCGATGACACAAGAAAACGTAAAAAGGACAACGATCTTCGTGTCTGCACATGGAGTGTTAGGTCCCTTTACAAACCACGTGCAGCCGAACTACTTGCGGAGGCCCTAGAGTGTTTCAAAGCAGACATTACCGCCATCCAAGAAGTGCGATGGGATGGGCCGGGCAAAAGGAGGATGAAAACCTGTGACATCTACTACGGCGATTGCTACAGACAACAAGGACAGCGTCTATTCGGGTGGGGATTTGTCATTGGAGGCAGACTTAGGCAAGAAGTCTTGAGTTTCCGGCATGTGATTGAGCGCCTCATGACTATCCGTATCAAGGCTAAATCTTCCAACATAAGCCTAATATGCGCTCGCGCCCCTCACGAGAAGATGGACGATGCGACCAAGGATGATTTCTACTAGCTCTTGGAGAAGACGTATGAGCAATGCCCCTGGCACGACGTTAAAATTGTCCTAGGTGATTTTAACGCAAAGCCAGGAAGAGAGGACGTTTTTAGTAGCGTGGTCAGAAAGCGCAGGTTGCACGACATCACATCCGACAACGGACTCAGGGTAGTCGACTTTGCGGCGGGACGAAACTTTATCGTAGCTAGTACGCGGTTCCCAGGTCTCGATATACACAAGGGAACATGGCTTTCATTTGATCGAAAAACTGTCAACCCAATCGATCACATTGTGGTCGACGCAAGGCACTCTTCCAGTATTCTGGGTGTCCGGACTTTCCGAGGAGCCAACGTGGAATCGGATCATTACCTAGTTGTAGCAAAGGTATGGATACGGATATCCAGAACGGAGCGAAACCAACGAAATAAATTTCGGAAGTTTGACGTCGGGCGGCTACAGCCGCAAGAGACCGCCAGAGCCGTTGCTGATCGAGTTTCATTTAATCTCAATCTAAGTCCTATGCCGCCAGCAGCGAATGTGGAAGACCAGTGGCAGCATTGTCAACAAGCCATCAGAGATGCCGTTGAGCTGGTAAGGAACATGCACCAACTCATCTGTAAAATCTGGTCGGACGAAAGTATGCCCGATGAATGGAACCTCAGCATCGGTTGCCCGATCCTGAAGAAAGGAGACCCTCGAACTGCGCCAACTACAGAGGTATAAACCTTCTCAGCATCGCATATAAGATCGTGTCTGCCGTATTATGTGAACGCCTAAAACCGATCGTCAACAACCTGATAGGTCCTAGTCAGTGCGGTTTCAGGCCGAGGAAGTCCAGCATTGACGAAATATTCACACTACGGTAGATCTTTTAAGAAACCCATGAATATCAAATCGATACGCACCACCTCTTCATCGATTTCAAAGTTGCCTATGATAGCATGATCATCGGTTTACTGTCATTTGCTGCTAGGACATTTTTTTATGATTTTACTAATTTTTTGGTCATCCAGCGAATGTTACAAAGCGACTCAGATTTATACATTAAAGTTCTTGTTCCCAGACTCTGATGATTTCTGAGATTCATCCGCGAAGATGGCTATGTCTCCTATATTTTTGTCCAGGACTAATCCATACCTAATTAGAGTTCTGATGTAGTTTTAGGTTACTTTAGGTAGATGGGTGCCTTGTGACAACTCACTGCTCACGCAGACCAACAGTACGGGTCCATTGTGCTCAATCATTTAACCCTGGAAGCGCTGTAAAGAAAATCTGCTATTAGAACCACCCAGAAAGTGATATGAATCTCAGAAGGTCCTTCAGCTCAACATTACCCAAGTCCTACCAAGAGTCCTCATTCTTCTGACGGATAGGGCAGGACAGTCACACAACAGGTGGCGAACAGATTCAATTTCTCTTCGTCACTGCAACTTCTGCAATAGTCGTTATGCAGCACACCGAGTCATTCCGCTTGAACGCCAATGGAACAATGTCCAGTTATTATGCCAGAAATGACCCGTGCGTTATAACGACTAAGTTTTACCAGAGAGGTTGATCACTTCTTGCTGTAGGCCGGCCATAGCGCCCTGGCCGTTGCGCATGTTTCCAGATAAACTCAGCGTCTGTTTGCTCGACCGGTGGCTTCATCCTCTATTTTTTTCCGCAAGGAACTGATTGGATTGGAGCGCTGACCCTTTCCTAGCAAGCTCGTCAGACCTTTCGTTACCTTCGATATCCATATGCCTTGTACCCAGCAGAGGGTCACCGCATTGGCTCTAGATATCTCGTTTAAGAGTGATTTGCAGCTTCTCACAAGCCACGACCTAATTACGGCAGAATCCAGAGCCTTAACGGCTACCTGGCTGTCTATATAGACAGTGATCATTTTGCCAACGATATTAATCTCGCGTATAATTTCAGCAGCCTGTATAATGGCTGTGACCTCGGCCTGGAAGACGCTGCAGTCGTCGTTTATTCTAAAGGAGTGGTTTATTTCTAAGGCTTCACAATAAACTCCGGCTCCCGTGCCAACGTCCATCCTAGAACCGTCGGTATAGAAAGCCAAATCCTTTTTCTTCATGGTTCCTCGGTTCTTCCAGTATATTCTGTCAGGAATTCTTGTACTGAATCTCCTTTCAAATTGCTAGCATCGGGTTCATGTGATCCCTCATCGGGATAGAATGGAGGCATGGCCATAAAGGCTCGATGACCACAATCGGCCTTTCTTAGTCTTACAGCGGTTTTAGCCGCCAGACTTCTGCAGTATATGTCAAGCGGAATGAAACTAACCATGGTTTCCATTCACGCTGTTGGTGTTGTTCTCATTGATCCCATCACTCCAATGCACGCCGCCCTTTCGATTTTGGTGAGGTCTAAAAGCTAGTATTGCTTCTCAAGTACCGTCCACCATACTAGTGCACGATATGTGAGAATGGATCTTACAACCGCCGTGTATATCCAGCACACCACAGCTGGTTTGAGACCCCACGTATTACTGAATGCCTTTTTGCAGGAGTAGAAAGCTACGCTTTCTTTTTTGACTCGTTCGGAATTATTTTCGCCCCGAGGGACGACGCAGTACAGGAAATCATCGCCGTAGGTGGCGCGCACAAGTTCAAGGGGACCTCGACCAACTTGGAGTGCGCAACTGGAGGCAATTAGTTAAAGACCGAGCTAAATGGAGAGGCTTGTTGGTTGAGGCCCAGATTCACCCCGAACTGTAGTGCCACCTAAGTAAGTAAAGGCAATATTTTCCTTCCAGTTTAGTTTGGAATCTAGAATTACGCCCAGATACCGAGCTTAACTTGAGATACTTAGTTCAATGCCACCGATATTTGGGGGTCTGAAGGTATGAATTGATCTCCTCTTAGTGAAGAGAACTACCTTCGTCTTTGAAGGATTCACTCCCAGCCCTTTGCTGTTGACCCAGTTATCCACTAGTTGTAGCGCGAAATCGAGTCTTTCACTTAGGACTGGAGGAAATTTTCCCGAAACCAGGATTTTTTTTTTTTTTTGCCTAACGCTACTGCTCACGAGAAACAGGCCCGCTCTAATTCAAGTAGTGTGGGACTTTCTACTCACTAAAAAACCATCTTAAGCCCTTTTCAACTTGACACCATCCACTCCGGAACCGCTTTTGCATTACTTCAGAGTGGTGTCGTTTTCTTTCCCCTTTTGGGGCCGGCTTTTTCATATTTGTCTCTTACTTGCGAGTTTATTCTTTCTTGCCGGTTAGGCTTACATCAGGCTTACATAAATCTCATGAGGCTGATTATTATGTCTTCCTGTCTCTTTTTTGTTTTAAGTACTTTTTCTATAAAGGAACGTACTTTATTCCAGCTCTGGGTACTCATTGACATTTTTGACATTCCGGGGTGATGACGCCGATTAGAGATTCTAGCGCCCCTCTTTCAGCTTCCCATCTGTTGCACTCGAAGAACATGTGGTTTCCGTCGTCCGGTTCTGAGTCACCATATTGGCAAGCTGGGCTCCCTGTTTTGCCCATTCTGTGGAGGTAGGCGTTGAAATAACCGTGTCCGGTAAGAAATTGGGTGACGTGAAAATTTACTTCTCCGTGTTTCCGTCCCTTCCATTCAGCGCTGTTGCTGATCAGCCTCGCGGTCCATCGTCCTCTGCTTTCTGAGTTCCATCTCTCCTGTCATTTCTGTTTGGTGAGCTCCTTCGCTTCCTCGGTTGCCGCTTCCACTCCAATTTCCGCCTTTTTGTCATAGACGTACTTCCTCTCTGCTGCAAGGAGATTAATAGGGGTCACTCCCGCGACTTTGAGGACTGCTGGTTCCGACACCGTTCGGTACGAACTTGCAATCCGTAGAGCCGCGCGCCTTTGTACTGCGGCCATTTGCTTCCTGTATTTCTCTTGTCTTAGTGCGTCGACCCATATCTCGCACTCATACAGGAGAATGGCGTGGTTGACTGTCATCAGGAGCTTTCTCTTGCTGGCTGTTGGGCCTCCAACGTTTGCCATTAATCTGCTTAGTGATATTGTGACCTTCGTAGCTCGTTCCGAAGCAGATCTTATTTGGTGCCAGAAAGTGAGCTTCGTGCTTAGGGCCATCCCTACGTACTTCACCGCTTCCTTGCTGGTTATTACCTCAGACCCGACTTGGAAGTCGACAATAGTGGAATCCTCTTCTTTGTTAAAAAAAACTATCTCCGTCTTTTCTGTGGCCAAACCTAAGCCATTTGCTTCCATCCAGAGGTGCACCCGCCTCATCACCTGGTTGAGTTTTCTTTGCGCGCTCTCGGTGTCTCTTGCCGTAATCACCGCAGCGATATCATCTGCATACCCTACCAGGAAGGTGTCTTCGGGGTTTTTCATACGACGAATGCCATCGTAGGAGATGTTCCAGAGATCGGGTCCCAGGATTGATCCCTGCGCTGCTCCAGCAGTAATCTCCTTTATTCGTGGTCCATCTGCGGTATTGTATAACAGCTTCCGGTCCTTGATATATTCCTTCATCATCCGCAAGATATATTCGGGAATATCAAAAATGCTTTCGAGGGCTTTCGCACGTCCAGAGTTGCTAGCAATACGATTTTTCTTGAATAGCGGTTGCCCTGTTGAGCCAATTGGACGGTCCTTATCACTTCTTCAATTGCTTCAATCGTAGAGTGGCACTTTCTGAATCCGTGTTGTCTTTCGCACAAATCTCCTGCTCTCTGCACGACTGCTGTAAGCCTCTGTCTTTGCAACTTTTCTAGTAGTTTCCCTGAGGTGTCCAGCATTCACAGAGGCCTGTATTCTGATGGGGAATCCGGATCTTCTTTTTCTTTGCTGATCGGTACCAAGCACTGTAACTTCCAGCTCCTAGGGAAAACCCCTTCCTGGAGACAGTTATTGTACATGTTCAGCAGCAGCTGAGGACATGTCTGGGCAATCGTCCTGAGCACCTCTGCTGGTATTCCGTCGGGTCCAGGGGCCTTTCGGTTTTGTAGTGTTTTCGACGCGAGTATCAATTCTTCTTCACTGAACATCGGGGTTTCTGGTCAGTAGTATGTTTAGGACGGTTCTGGCTCAGGAGCTATTCGGTGCTATGTGTTAGAGTGAGAGCCCGTATGGTGCTATGGGTAAGAGTGAGATGTAAGATGCGGGATGAGGCTTTTTTCCCCTTCGTGGTGTCATAATTCATGTTTGTTTATTTTAACTTTTGGATTGAGATCTGAATTTGGGAGCGAGGTGTCATATTTCATAGTTGTTAGTGTTTAGATGGGGGAATCATCATCGGAGCGAGGTGTCATATTTCCCGTTCGCTTATATTAGCTTTTGGATTGAGATCTGAATTGGGAGCGAGGGGTCATATTTCATATTTGTTAGTGTTTAGCTGGGGGAATCGTCATCGGAGCGAGGTGTCATATTTCATATTTGTTAGTTTTGACTGGGGGATTCGTAAGATCAGAGTCAGGGAGTGTGTGTGTTTGTGTGTGGAGAGCGAGTTGTCATATTCGATTTGATTGGCGAATTGCAGATTCCATAGATGGCTTATAATTGCTTAGAGGTGTCATATTTCATATTTGTTAGTTTGGGCTGTGGGGAAGTCGTACGATTCCAGGAATTTGGTTGAGATGTAAGATCAGAGTCAGGAAGTGAGGCATTAAGTGTGTGTGGAGAGCGAGGTATCATTTGGCAAATTCTATAGATGGGTTATGATTGTTTAGAGGGTCTATTTTTTTAATTCTATTGATCAGTGTGTGTCTTTTTTTCGTTTAGGGGGGGTTAGAGTGAGAGGGGAGATGGGCTGATTCCAGGAATTGGGTTTTGGATTCCATAGAGGAATTATGAACACGTATAAGAATTTGAGAAGAGTTCTGGGCTACGAGTCAGGCATTTTTATTCTTGAATGCTGACCTTGAGTTAGTAAATGTTTATCCCATAGGAAATACTGTGCAGTATAATTGTTTATCTGTTGCTGTTCCGTAAAAAAAGTATAATATGAGTAAAGAGGATGTCATAAGGGAAAACAAAAATCTGGACTATGCGAGTCAAATTGATTTGTTTGCTATTCGGTAGAAAAAAAAATGGAATTTTATTTCTATTGATCTGCGTATGCGTGACGTCATCGGGGGTTGGAGCTTAGATTGGTTGGATTGGCGAAATTGACTAATTCCAGGAAATGGATATCGGATTCCACAGATGGGTTGTGATTGCTTAGAGGAGATTTTTTATTATATTTATTTCAATTGATCTCTGTGTATGTGTACGATCATATTTCAGAGATTAATTTGATTTAATTGGCAGTAAATAGCTAGGCCATTGATCTTTTGCTATAGTGAGAAGGGCTGGCTACATGGATGTTACAGTGGCTGGGGGTGATAAGAATTTGAGAAAAGTTCTGGACTGTTTGTTCTTGAATGCTGACCCTGAGTTAGTAAATGTTTATTCCATAGCAAATGCTGTGCACTACAAATGCTGTTGTTGTTGCTGTTCCATAAAGCAAAAAAGTATGATGTGAGTAAAGAGGATGACATAAGAAAAAAAAAAATCTGGACTATGTGAGTCAAATTGATTTGTTTGCTGTTTGGTAGAGAAAAAAAAAAAAAAAAAAGCATCATTTGACTAAAGAGGAAGGAATAAAAAATAAGGACCCTGTGAATCAAACTGATTGTTTATTCTTAAACGGCAGACTTGAGTTAGCTGTTTCAATGTGAGATATAGAATATTGAGGTAGGTTAGCTCTTTAAAGGAGATAAATAAATAAAGAGGTGACGTACAATAAGTGTCGGCTGGTCTGTGGCCCAGCGAGCCGCAACCATAAAAAAAATCATTGCTCCGAAACGGAAACATACGCCTCGGATACGGACTGATAATTTGTTGACGACCTTTGGCTATCGGACACGGACAACGACCGGATTCTGGAGCGTTAAGACCCTCCTGGACTCACTCAAGGAAGGGCCTTATAACGCCAGATTCCTCCAATTGGAGCGCGAATTCGCACGGTATAAAATCGATATCTAAGGGCTGAGCGAGATAAGGTGGTACGATGCTGGGGAATACATCTCCCCAACAAAAAGCACTGTCATGCTCTACTCTGGTAAACCAGCTGGAAGTGCACGGAGTTCTGGCGTAGGACTCATGCTAACTCCAGCAGCACGTAGTAGCCTCATATCCTGGAAACCCCATAGTGACCGGATATTGACGGCTAGGTTCCAGAGTAGAGTTAGAAAAATTACCATCATACAGTGTTATGCTCCGACTCTAGACGCGACTGAGGATGAAAAGGATAATTTTTATAGCCACTTAGGTGCCGCCTACAACCAAACGCCTAATGGGGACATCGTAATGGTAATGGGAGATCTCAATGCCAAGGTGGGTAGCGACAACACCATGCTTAAGCACGTGATGGGAGTTCACGGCGTGGGAGACCGTAATGACAATGGTGAGCGGTTTGTGGACTTCTGAAATACCAACCGCCTAGTCACCTGCCATAAGAGCAGTTGGGTCTCTACTGATAGGCAACGAACATCCAACCAGATCGACCACATTGCGATCAGTCGCCGCTTTAGAAATTGTCTCCTGGACGTCCGAAACAGACGTGGAGCTGACGTCGGACTAGAACGAGATCACCATCTTATGGTAGCTCATTTACGCCTTCGTACTGCATCCGTCAACAGCAACCGCTCAAACCTACTTAACATCACCAGGTTTAATATCGACAGGCTCAAGGTTCCTCAAGTGAGCCAACAGTTCAGGGACCATCTTGCCTTAGAAGCAGAAGCAATCAGCAGCATAGAGAACATGGATGACCACTGGAGTGCTGTGAAAAATACTTTTGCGACTGGAGCACGCACTTATGTCGGTAAAAAGCAGAAACACCACCGCACATGGGTTTCTGCAGACACCTGGAGACGGATCGATGAGCGTACAGCAATCAAGGTTCGGATTGCAGCGGCCTCAGCAGTAGAGAGAACCGAGCTTGAAGCTCAATACCGTGCGAAGAAGAAAGAAGTGCAGCGTAGTGTGAGACGTGACAAACGTCAATACCATATGTCAACTCACTGGCCTCAAGGGCTGAAGAAGCAGCGAGTAGGTGCGACAGTAGGACTGTTTACAACATCACTAAGGAGCTCATTGGTGTCCGAAACTCCAAACAACATCCAGTGAAGAGTCTAGACGGTAACCTTCTGATCTCGTATGAGGATCAGCTCACTAGATGGAGAGAACATTTTGCTACAGTGCTAAATCACTTAGGCGACGGCGATATGATCTTGAATTCGAATGAGCAGTTCGAAGCAACAAATTCCCGAATTCGCACCGTACCTCCCAGTAAAACTGAAATAATAACAGCAATCAAGTCCCTCAAGAAGAACAAAGCGGTGGGTATTGATGGCATCCCTGCCGAGCTATTTCAAGTGGCGCCAAATACATCGGCAGATTTGCTGCATCCGCTAATACGGAGAGCTTGGGATACTGAACAATTTCCACTGGAGTGGAAAAGGGGGATGATCATTAAGCTTCCAAAGAAGGGTAACTTGATGGAGTGCGGTAACTGGAGAGGTATATGTGTTCTTCCAGCTGTAGCCAAAATAATAGCTAGAATAATTCTAGAACCGACCCAGTTATTATATACCGCCCTGTTTTTTATACACCGCCCTGTTTTTTATATACCGCACCGGTTATTATATACCGCCCAGGTTATTATATACCGCCCCGGTTTTTATATACCGACCCGTTTATTTGGAACGGACCTAAATTAATTAAAGAAACCATTGCTTTAGAAAACTGCTCAGTCATTAATCATCTTTCGAACCGAACGGATAACGACTGCCCTATTTAATTGAAATCGACCTGTTTCGCAAATATGGAACTCAATGAAGATTTACTTAAAGACCTTACAAAAACGAGAAAAGCTTTGCGGAGAAAATATAAGCTTCTCAAAACTGGGCAAATCATGAAGGAAAGGGAATTTGCAAATACTTTTAGGCCAATAGTTGATCCCTTAAAAGAAATTGTGAAAAATGTCAAAAGTCGAGATACTGTTGAGTACGATATAATGACTAAAACAAAGCCTCGAAAGAAATCTTGCTCTGGTTTTGACTCTTCATATCCTGAGTCAAAGATTCAACCAGCGATGGATGATAAAGATTTTTCATTTAGAACACCCGAAAATTTCGATATAGACAAAATTGATCAAAGTACGCCTGCCAAGAGACCATCGCCATCAGAAGCTGATAATCTTGATCAAAGTACACCTGTCAATAGATCATCGCCATCAGAATCGAATCTGGATAAGATCTATGGTCCGCATTTCGATGTACAATCAGATTCAACAAATTTGGGCAGATCAAGTTTTGTAATTAACGAGCAAAAGAATCTCGTTATTGATGATGAAATCTTCCCTGGAACAGAGGGCCTCTATGAATTAATTTTTCGTCAAAAGTAAAATTAGCGTTAAGAATTTATGTTTATCTATTGGAAAAGTTTTTAAGTGGATACAAATAAAATAAAAACTTCTTTTAAAATATGAATTTGTGTTTTGTAACATATCATTTGTTTTCAGATTTAAAATCGGTCAGTTTTTCTGCTCTGGGCTTGTACGTTTTATTTTCACAATGGTGATTATTCGATAAAATTTGTAATTTCAGCATTAAGTACTGCTTCCTTGACTATCTGCTTTTAGGTAAGTGCGTCATGAAGAGATTCTGGATAATCTAAATCTACTTCTAATACATACATATTTTCTCCATTATCATCTAGTACTTTTATATAGACAGTTGTTAATTTTTCCAGATTTGTCCACTTTATAAGGAAGTTATTGAGACATTACCCAAGGTAATGGTTTATCACTGATCAAATGAAGAAATTAATTCATTATTTGAGTTTGAATATTTGTGACTGCATTGCGTTAACCTTCTTACTGAAGGAAATCACTAAAGACGATGCTTTAGTTGCCATTAAAGAATCCCTTAGGAGCATAATCTTTCTTAGAACATTCCTCATTAGTTAGTTTATTTAAAAATTCTATACGTAAGAGATAATTCATTTAATTTATCCCACGAGCTTAAATTATCATAAGGAAGGACGTCCCTTCTTTTGATTAAGTCTATGCTTTGATAATTGCAAAAAACGAGACTTTGCATTAATCATCTTTTACTCCTTAACAACCCCTAAATCACCCTCCACTTCACCTGTTTGTTTCAATATTTTTAGCTCTGCTCTGATAAAACATTAACTATTGTACGTCACCTCTTTATTTATTTATCTCCTTTAAAGAGCTAACCTACCTCAATATTCTATATCTCACATTGAAATAGCTAACTCAAGTCTGCCGTTTAAGAATAAACAATCAGTTTGATTCACAGGGTCCTTATTTTTTATTCCTTCCTCTTTAGTCAAATGATGCTTTTATTTTTTTTTTTTTTTTCTCTACCAAACAGCAAACAAAACAATTTGACTCACATAGTCCAGATTTTTTTTTTTTTTCTTATGTCATCCTCTTTACTCATATCATACTTTTTTGCTTTATGGAACAGCAACAACAACAGCATTTGTAGTGCACAGCATTTGCTATGGAATAAACATTTACTAACTCAGGGTCAGCATTCAAGAACAAACAGTCCAGAACTTTTCTCAAATTCTTATCACCCCCAGCCACTGTAACATCCATGTAGCCAGCCCTTCTCACTATAGCAAAAGATCAATGGCCTAGCTATTTACTGCCAATTAAATCAAATTAATCTCTGAAATATGATCGTACACATACACAGAGATCAATTGAAATAAACATTATAAAAAATCTCCTCTAAGCAATCACAACCCATCTGTGGAATCCGATATCCATTTCCTGAAATTAGTCAATTTCGCCAATCCAACCAATCTAAGCTCCAACCCCCGATGACGTCACGCATACGCAGATCAATAGAAATAAAATTCCATTTTTTTTTCTACCGAATAGCAAACAAATCAATTTGACTCGCATAGTCCAGATTTTTGTTTTCCCTTATGACATCCTCTTTACTCATATTATACTTTTTTTACGGAACAGCAACAGATAAACAATTATACTGCACACTATTTCCTATGGGATAAACATTTACTAACTCAAGGTCAGCATTCAAGAATAAAAATGCCTGACTCGTAGCCCAGAACTCTTCTCAAATTCTTATACGTGTTCATAATTCCTCTATGGAATCCAAAACCCAATTCCTGGAATCAGCCCATCTCCCCTCTCACTCTAACCCCCCTAAACGAAAAAAAGACACATACTGATCAATAGAATTAAAAAAATAGACCCTCTAAACAATCATAGCCCATCTATAGAATTTGCCAAATGATACCTCGCTCTCCACACACACTTAATGCCTCACTCCCTGACTCTGATCTTACATCTCAACCAAATTCCTGGAATCGTACGACTTCCCCACAGCCCAAACTAACAAATATGAAATATGACACCTCTAAGCAATTATAACCCATCTATGGAATCTGCAATTCGCCAATCAAATCAAATATGACAACTCGCTCTCCACACACAAACACACACACACTCCCTGACTCTGATCTTACGAATCCCCCAGTCAAAACTAACAAATATGAAATATGATCCCTCGCTCCCAATTCAGATCTCAATCCAAAAGCTAATATAAACGAACTAGAAACATTACACCTCGCTCCGATGATGATTCCCCCATCTAAACACTAACAACTATGTAATATGACACCTCGCTCCCAAATTCAGATCTCAATGCAAAAACAAATAAATAAACAAATGTGAAATATGACACCTCGCGCCACAAATTCAGATCTCAATCCAAAAGCTAAAATAAACAAACATGAAATATGACACCCCGAAGGGGAAAAAGCCTCACCCCGCATCTTACATCTCACTCTAACCCATAGCACCATACGGGCTCTCACTCTAACACATAGCACCGAATAGTTGCTGAGCCAGAACCGTCCTAAACCTACTACTCTGGTCGTTGGACCGGAGAGGTTTCGGGAGGCCGAACACGATGCGTTGGGAACAGTGTGTTCACTATAAACTACATCCTTTCTTCGCCGAGGACAGGGCTAGCCATCCGTGTTACCAGTTTTCGCATTACGACTTTGAAGCCTAGGCCACAGGGGTTGCTGTTGACATCCCGGCGGAGATCCTTCCACTTCTGTTTTTTGCTCGAATTGAAGGCCCTCTTAAGCCCGGATCTCATGGTTATAAATTCTGCTAGAATGCCTTCCGTGGGTTCAGCTCATCTTCTTCTACCCCTGGTGACTTTCCGTCTGAGATGTAGGCATCTTCTTCGAAGCGCAGCTATCTCGTTGTTCCACTAGTACACCAGTTTCCTGTTTCTATTGGGGCCGCTCACTCTGGGCATCGAGGTATCACATGCCAGCCGTATGAGTTGCATCGTGGCCTCAACTTTTGTTTCAGCAGCTCCCGCTGTTTCTAGGACCGCGCTTTTTCCTTCCACGATTGCAGATGTGAGGAGCTCTTCGTTGAGTCTGCTAACGTTCCATCTCGGCGTTCGGCTTTGGTTTTGGTTCGGAACGCGTAGCCTTTCTCGTAGGTCAAAAACAATGTACTGGTGATCGCTGCCCGTGTAGTCTTCGATAACTCTCCAGTTTTCAACCCTTGCGGATGTCAGTTCGGGTTACATCCGGTATAGTCTCTACGTAACCAGGCCTCCTAAATGTGGATGTGTTGCCTATGTTCGCAGTGTTAAGCCCACGTCTTGCAGCCATTTCGTGAATTTGCTTTCCTCGTGAGTCTGTGGTCGGCATTCCCCACTCCTGTGCTCTTGCATTGAAGTCTCCAGCGACCAAGGTCTTCCCCTCGGTCTCTTGAATGAAGTCCTCTAGTCGGTCCAACTTTTCTCGGAACTCGTTTATTCTTTCGTTTGGTGTGAAGTAGCAGCTGATTATCGTAAGTCCCGCGCATTTCACCCAAACGAAACCTCTTTCTGCGCCTTGGTTTTTCACGGGGAATACGAAACCAGGATAACGACATCGTCCGCATAGGCCGTCACGTTGAGTATTACCAAGATCTCATCTACCACAAGGAGCCATATTAGTGGGGACAAGACTCCACCTTAGGGTGTTCCTCTGCAGACCCTTCTCCGAATGGTTACATCTCCTTGCGTTGAAGATATAGTCCTTGATTGAAGCATCTGCGCAATCCAGTTGCAGTAATACGATATCCGACCCATAGGCATATTTAGTCCTAATCTCATTCTTAATCAGATGCAGACCCAAACCAAGCCAAATGTCTCAGGATGTTAACTCCTTTGATTGACATCATATAATATCTCTTCCTGTAGCACATACTGTTATAGTCAAACGAGTACTATTCGTTTTCATTGTACCTGCAACTAACCCATAAAGTTATCCTTTATGTGGGAGACATCGACCAGAACTACAAGCTACTCTGATGCGAGTGCAATGCAGGGCATCACATAAATACTCGTACAACCAGGTCCGAGGTTTATCTAATTCAGTTGGTCATCGCTTTGTTGCTCCTTTGCCCACTGCAGCTGGATACTCTTGTTATTGTTGCAACCATAAAAAAAAAAAAAAAAAAAAAAACCTAACAAAACACCAGAAATTGGAAATCTTCTGTCCATAAACCATGGAATCATCGAATTATCAGGTAGAAGACAACTACACGCTATATGATGTGGAACTGGTGGTGTTGGTGTGGCTGTAAATTGATGTCGTTGAACCCTCACTTACCACTGCTGCTGCTGCTGCTGGTCCTCGAAGATTGTAGGAGAACAACACGATGCAGAGCTGGGATTTTCCAATAGATTTGTGGTCCATGAAGAGGGGATTTCTGATCCAGTGAGTTTACTTTGAGTTTTATTATGCTGTTTTAGGGGTCATTGGCTGATGTGTGTGTATGTGGAAAAGTGTTGGCCATTGTTGTGGTATAAATGAGGGAAAATTCGTTCTGAAAGGGAAAACGTGTTTTTCGTTGTTACGTACGGGTAGAGAAGGGTACGAGAATCCTTTTTTCTTCTTTTTGATTGGACTTGTAATTTATTAAGGCGACGTGGTAGTAAAAGGAAACCACAAACAAATGTGGTTGTTGTAGATGCCGAGAGGCAAACGTTAATGACCGATCATTATGCGATCATGGATTAGTGTCCCATGATTGAAGTGGATATGATGTAACACTAGCTTGGAGCATACTTATATAAATCTAAGTGACGTGCTGGCGTTTGTTTATGCGAGACTTAGGAAAATTTCCATAATTTTGTCGGAATTCATTTCGATTCAACATGCATACGCACTTAACACGTTAGCGAAGTAATCTTGAAGTTTAACACTTCAAATTCAAAGAAATTTGGACGCATTCGATGTGTGTTTACTACTTCTCATAGGTTTGCAATTTTCTATATCATTTTACACAAAAATACGAATGTAGTGCTTCAAGCAGGTCATTCAAACCTTGTTGACTGGCGGGCCACTAGAACCCTCCCACTTTGGGGCACTTTTTGATGATGACTTCATAATGGTGGTAGTTGAAGGTTTTTTTTTTTTTTTTTTTTTTTCCGAGGGTAGGTGAAAATCTTCAACAAGACACTATGAGGATCGACAGCGCGTGCTCATAGTAGTGTGGGATTCTTACCCACTAAAAAACCTCCCTTCAAAACAGACTTGTTATTATTTTTACTACGTTTAAACGCGGCTACTTAACGCGCTAAGTCCAAAGGTTTGATTCTTTGTAGATGGCGTACTAAATTTCTTTCATCCAAAACTTGGAGGATTGTAATATTAACGTGACTTTCTAGTCGACTTTTATGCTTTCTCGCGTAGTTTTTGATTTCGTCTTCGATTGTTTTAATGCCAAGATCTCTGTGGATATCGCTATTTCGGATATACCATGGCGCATTAACAATACCTCTTAGCACTTTGTTTTCAAAAGTTTGAAAAATTTGAATATTACTTATTTTGGTACAACCCCAGAGTTGTATACCATATGTCCATACAGGCTTTAGCACCTGCTTATATAAAAGCAGTTTGTTATGTATATTAAGCTTGGAATATTTTCCAAGTAACCAACACATTTCTCGATATTTATTATCTAATTCTTTGCGTTTTTTCTTTACGTGCGTTTTCCATTTCAGCTTTGTATCAAGTGTCATTCCAAGATACTTAGCCTCGTTTGCAAACGGGATTTGAACCGAGTTTGAAAAGATCGGCAAATTATTTATTTTCTTATAAGTAAAATTTACATGAACAGATTTGGTCTCGTTGAGTGCGATTCGCCAAATCTTTGTCCATTCATTTACTCTATCCAAAGCTTCTTGCAGTTTTTCTGTAGTATCTTCGACCGTTGTACCTACTGTCAAGATAGCAGTGTCGTCGGCAAATGTAGCTAGCTCAGTGCCTTCTACTTGCGGTATATCACGAATGTATAATAGATATAAGACTGGACCAAGAACGCTTCCTTGCGGCACCCCAGCCTTTATTTCCTTAAAATCAGAATATTCGTTTCCACATTTGACGCGGAATAGCCTATTCGTAAGGTAGTTCTTCAAAATATTGTATAGGTGCTCTGGCAGAACTTGTCGTAATTTAAACTTTAAGCCTTCATGCCAGACCTTGTCAAAGGCTTGAGAGACGTCAAGGAATACGCTTGAACAAATCCTTTTTTCTTCAAGAGATTTTTCGATTACATGAGTTATTCTATGCACTTGTTCAACGGTAGAATGCTTACTTCTGAATCCGAATTGATGATCCGGAATGAGATGCCTCTCTTCTATAACCGGCTGTATTCGCCTAATCAAAATTCTCTCGAACACTTTGGATATGATTGAAAGAAGCGAAATCGGTCTATAAGACGTTTTTTCATTCGGTGGTTTTCCGGGCTTAAGGACCATTATGACTTCGGCCACTTTCCATTGACTGGGAACATATTCTAGTCTAAGCGCGGCGTTTATAATGAACAGAAGCTTCATTAGACCCTTTGTCGGAAGTGCTTTAAGAACCTCTCCCGTGATTAGGTCGTATCCAGGAGCCTTCTTAGGTTTAAGTTTCTTTATTTCTTCCTTAAGTTCGGTTAGTGTTGCATTTCTTATTATACGATTGTCAATATACGACGTATTTATATTTTGAATAAGAGCCTGTCCATCAAGCGGTTTGAAAGTTTCTTCCAGGTGGGTGGCAAAAACTTGCGCTTTCTCTTTATCATGTCTGGCCCATTCGTCTTGATTTTTCCTAATTGGGGCGGCTTGAATGTGAGGTTTTTTAATACCTTTTATAGCTTTCCAAAGCGAATAATTAGAATCTTTTTCCGCCGTTAAGCTTTCTAGGTGAGTTTGCATTTCATTATTCTTAAGGTCTTTAATAGATCTTTTTAATAAGTTACACAAACGGTTAAGATGTGCTTTATGTTGCGGAGCCCGAGTTTGTTGCCATTTTTTGCGCGCTTTCCTCTTCTCCTCAATCATCTCTTTTATTTCCTGCGGATAATTTTGAATATAGCTGGCCGGCGTTTTGTTAGGTTTCGGAGTATTTTTCCACGCGGCATTCTGTAGGATTTCGACGAAGCGATCTACTTCAACTTCAAGTTCATATGGCGTTTTAAGTGATACCCTCAGCTCAGTATTTGATTCAATATCTTTTTTGAAGCCATCCCAATTCGTTTTCGCGCTGGTTAATCTGGCCGGACCTACTTTTTTAATCAGAGCATCGCTTATCGTCATAATGATTGGAGAATGATCAGAGGAGAGATCAAAGCTTTCTTCAACTTTTATACAGTTGCCAGATATACCTTTAACAATAAAGAAATCGATCAGATCTGGTATCTTATTTCTATCAGTCGGCCAATATGTTGGTTTACCCGTCGAATGAAAATCACAACTATATTGCATAGCCGCATTATAAAGCTTTCTACCTTTCTGAGAGGCATACCTTGAACCCCAAAAGGGGTGTTTTGCGTTGAAATCGCCACCAATAATAAAATTTGGTTTAAGGAAGTTGAATATGTTTGTGAAATCACTTTCTTCAAGTTTACATCGCAGTGGACAATATATAGACGAAATGTTGAAAGCAAAATGTCTATTTCTAACGCGTACCGTGCTTACTTGCATTGCTTCTAACTCAATCTTTATTTCTGCTGAGTGTTCGATAGATTCTTTTATAAGCAAAGATGATCCGCCTCTGGCTCTTTCCGATGGGTGAAAGGCGTGATACACGCTATATCCCCTTATCTTAATATTCGATTGCTTTGTCAGATGAGTTTCACAGACTAAGCATATATCAATATCTTTTTCTCGTATAAATATTTCTAACTCGTCGAGTCTTTGTATGAGCCCGTTAGCGTTCCAAGTAAGAATTTTAAGCGTTTCTTTCATATTCTGGTTGAAGTGCGCGTGTTATGAATGTTGTTTTCTAGTGCAACTAGTCTCTCGAAAATTAGTTTATTTGTTTTGCATTGCTCTTCAAGTTTCACAAGTATTAGGGAAAAAACATTGGATACATGATCTTCTGAACTACCTCTATCACCATTTTTCAATGTCGCAACTTGAGAAGGAGTCTTTACATTAAAGTTTGGACGGTTTCTTGCTTTGATCTCCCGTGAGTTGTCGGTCGTGTACGTACCCTTAACTGTCTTCGCCGCTTGAGCATAAGACTGCACACCAATATTCGGAGATTTTGCTTCTGTCACCTTATCTCTATTACTTTCGGATTTTTTATCATTCACCGATCTTAAGTTAATATTGACGGACTTTCTACCTTTCGCAGCTTTTTCGTAGCTATTTTGGGTCTGTTCTTGATTGGTTTCATATTCGGACGCATCGAATTTTTTAGCGTATCGCGGCGTTTTTGAAGCTCTTTCGCCACTTCGCAACCTCGATAGTTCGCAGGATGTTTTCCTTTGCAATTTATGCAAGTGGCTGGGGTTTGCTTGTTTAGGTGACACTCTTCCGAGAGATGCTTACCCGCGCATTTGACGCATCGCGGCTCTTTCTGGCAGTAAGTCTGCGTATGATTGAAGCCTTGACAGCGCTTACACTGCGGGATCGATCTGGAGGTCTTACGCATGGGTTCGATTTTGACCACGATGTTTAGAATAGTCTTGATACCATATATAATATCTTTATTTTCGTCTTTATCAAAACTAAGCATGAATAGTGGAAGTCCGCGCTTTACCAATTTTTCATGATCTCCCTCCGACAGTTGCTTCTCCTTCTTGATAATATTGACGGCATCAAGAATTTTAAAGCCTTTGCCTTGAAGGTCGTGCATTACATCTTCTTTAGTGCACGAGGGGTGGAGTCCCCTTGCTACAACACGCAGTGGTCTTTCTAACTTATTTTCATAAGTATACCACTGAATCTTTTCGGCATTCAATTTTTTAGATACTGATCGGTAACCGTCGGCATCATCGACATTGATTTTCCACGTATTGTTTCGCAGAGATGTCACCTTAAACTTCGATGCCAGAGTTCCTTTAAAGAGGCAATGCAACTTATTATAGTCCGTAATTCCGACGACGTTTATCGGTGGCGGAGGACGTAATTTTGGTTGTCGTTGCTTTTCTTGCATCTCCTTGCGCTTTTCATCTTTTTGTGGCTCGACTTCCGGTGAGGAACCAGCTTTCCGTTTTTTGCTGGGTCGTTTCTTTTCGACCCAATTCGTTTCGCGTGTTAGCTCTTCTTCATCCGTCTGGTATTCGTGACTAGTTGAGCGATGTGGGCTAACTGTATTTTCTTTTTGTAGGTACGTGTTTTTTAAGGCATTATTTTCTTGCCTGAGTAAATCTACCTCTTTCTTAAGCTCACGATAGAGTAGCTCCATTTCGCTAAGCTTGGTACGGAGTACGTCGTTTTCCTCCTCAATGCTTTTAGATTTCGCTGAGTCTCGTTTTTCACGCGTTTGCGCTTCCGGCGGACTTCTTTTTCCGGAGACGTTCGATCTTGTTGGTGGAGATCGAGATACCCTTGTACTTATTGAGAAGGGATTTATAAGGTGCAATAAGTGGCTCTCCCCAGAATCCGTAGAGCCGACCTCCGAAGAGGGTGGATTTTCCAGTTTACCTGGACTGCCACCTGGGGTATTAAAATCTTTTGTTTTGTTCATTGCATTTTTTTTGTATACGCCATACTCGGTATACGGAGGGTGGATTTTAGTCGCCTCTTACGACAGGCATGCCTACCTCGGGTATATTCTAACCCCTACCCGAAGGGGTAGTTGAAGTAAATAAAATTTTGGTATACTGGCTATACACGGCGGCGGCGGTTGTAACATATTTCTCGACAGTCTCGTGGAAGCTTTTCAAGTCTCAGAAGAATCTAAAACACGGTTTGCATCGGGATCATAAGATCCAGAAGATCATCACTCACAGTGGATATGGAAACCATAGGTTAGGTCCCTTGTCATCAAGTCACTGCCCACTTAGAAGGGTCCATTGTGTCCACCTTATTTCTACCCTTGGAATCTATAAAGAAAAGCTGCTGAATTTACTACTAGATAAGGATATGAACCTCAGAGAATGTACTAGCTCGGAAGAGGAACCACCTGGATAGGGATATGAATCTCAGGGGTCTTTCAGTTCAATGTGACGTAAGCACTCCAACTCAGTGAAGAAGAGTCCTCATTCTTCTGTTGGAGAGGGCAGGGCAGTCGCAAAGGAGGTGTCGGAGAAATACAATTTCTTCCTGATTCCTGCAGCTCCTGCAGAAGTCGTTGTGACGTTCGCCGATACGCTCTAGCACAGTGCCCTGTGATTATGCCAGAAATAACGCGCGTACTGTTACGACAAAGCCTAACAAGAGAACGTGTTCTTCTCCAAATCATAGGCCGGCCAGTGACGCATGTACCCAGATGGATCCATTGTCTGTTGGCTCTGCTAGTGGCTTCATTTCCGATAAGTTCATTTATATAATAGGAACCTGAACGCAGGGGAGGGCCTTTTTTTTTTTGTTGCGCCAAAAGATGTAGTAATCTTCAAAAGATACTAGTAGCCCGAGCTACTAGGATGCACGATTCGCAAGCCCGAATAATCGATGCCAGGAATGCCCTTTCGTACTAATCCACACCCTGTACACTTCTTCTTCTACCACTCTCCCCACGTTTTTGACTAGGTCGATGTAGCTGTAGCAATGTAGCTTTTTTTTTATGGTTGCGCCAAAGGGTGTGTAATCTTCTAAAGATACCAGTAGCCCGAGCTACTGGCATGCACGATTCGCAAACCTGAATACTCGATGCCAGGAATACGCCTACGTACTAAACCACACCCTGCTAGGTATTACTTCGCGGGGCTGGTTAGCTATTTATGCTCTTCATTCGCTGTCTTCCGCTCCTTGTTCCAAAAGTGTTGCCGGTTGGACTTGGTTGCTCTTTCTGACTCTTTCCAGCCGCCTAAGTTCCTGCACGATTATCGCTGCAACTTGTTTCACCGCGTCCCATATTGCATTCGATGCTATCATATGGTGCACAATGTTTTCGTGGGTTGGTATTTCTCCAATTTTTTCCTCCAGTTCTCTGTGCTCTATATGAAAACGTGGGCACTGAAAAAATATATGCTGAGCGTCCTCTGAGGCCTCTCCGCGATTTGGACAGTTGGGAGATTCATCGAGCCCAAACCTGTTGAGATACGCTCGAAAGCAGCCATGTCCGGTTAGGAACTGGCTAAGAGAGAAATCTACCTCTCCGTGTTTCCGGTCCATCCATTTTTGGATATCCGGTATAAGTCGATGGGTCCATCTTCCCTTTGAGGACTGGTTCCATCGCTCCTGCCATGCTCTAATGATTTGCTGTCTTTCTTCCAGCTTGATATTTTTGACTGACGCTTTGTAGCAATGTAGCTGGTCAATCGGTAGTGCATGCGGTATATGAAAACACAAGCGTTTTCACTCAGCTGAGGCCTACCAACTCCTACTCTGAACCTCCACGCGGTAAAAGCTGGGTGCCTAGTACCTTAAACCAAGAAATGTGTAACCAACCCCGTTTGGAGGATTCTTGGTGGCAGCAGATGAGAGAGGGGGGAAGAATGCTTTCTCACTAGAGTACTTACTCCTGTTCCAGGCGGCAGCGAAAGAATTCCCTAGACGGAGTCAACAGTGGCGTCTGTAGTTCCAGTTACGTTGAACTACGTGAATACCTTGCGCGAGCTGCTTCGACGTATTCGGACCACAGGTCGGTAAGGAGTTTCCAATGTTTGTCAGGACATTGGAATAGAAATGGTGGCGGAGGAGCCCTTAATGGGCCAACGGCAGCGCTCATACTCCCGTAGTGGACTACTGGCACCGGTGTACCCGGCCCCTCGTCCTAGGGGAATAATTAAGATACTGGCCCTCCAGGTTGGGGGTTGTGCCGTCGGGGTAACTTCCCCACCACGTAAAAAAACTCATGGTTCCGAAACAACCAAAAGCCTCGGATAAGGATGACTCAACTAATGACGACCCCAGCAAACGAAATAAGGACAACGACCTTCGGATCTGTACGTGGAATGTTCTGTCTTTACAGACTACGTGCAGCCGAACAACTAGCAGAGGCCCTAGACTGCTATAAAGCAGATATTACCGCCATCCCGGAAGTGCGATGGGATGGGCCGGGCAAAAATAGGATGAAAAACTGTGACATCTACTACGGTGATTGCTACAGAGGCAACAGGCAACGCTTATTCGGATGCGGATTTGTCATACGCGGCAGACTTAGGCAAGAAGTCTTCAGCTTCCGACACGTTAGCGAGCGTATTATGACTATCTGGATCAAGGCTAAATTCGCTAACATAAGCCTAATATGTGTTCATGCCCCCACGGAAGAAAAGGACCCTGCCACCAAAGAGTATTTCTACGAGCTCCTCGACAAGACATATGAGCAATGTCCTAAATACGACGTTAAAATCGTATTGGGCGATTTTAACGCCAAAATCGGAAAGGAGGAGGTCCTTGGTAGGGCATAGCCTACATGACACCACGTCTGGTAACGGACTAAGGCTAATTGATTTCGCTGTGGAGCGAAATGTCACCATAGCAAGCACATGGTTTCCTCATCTCGATATTCATAAGCAGACATGGCGGTCCAATGTTTATGTAACTATCAACCAAATTGATCATATTGCGATCAACACAAGGCATGCCTCCAGTATTCTGGATGTCCGGACCTTCCGAGCGGCCAACATAGACTCGATCATTACCTTGTTGTAGCCAAGGTACGAATGCGGATATCCCAATCTGAGCAACAAAGAAGAATTACTGTGAGAAAATTTAACGTCGAAAAGCTACAATCGCAAGAGACCGCCAGACCCTTCGCTGAACGCGTATCCCGAAATCTCTCAATCACCCCTTTGCCGCCAGCATCAAGTACCGAAGACCAGTGGCAACGCTGCCAATATGTCATCGGAAATGCCGCGATTGGTGTGCTGGGTCTCGCTCGCCCACCACCGCGAAACCCCTGGTTTGACGAAGAATGCCGCCGTGTGCATGCAGCAAAACAAGAGGCATACAAAGGGGCGCTGCAAAGGAAGACGAGAGCTGCTCGTGAGCTCTACGAGCAAAAGAGACAGGAAGAACATCGGCTTCTCCAAAAGAAGAAAGAGCATGAGAAGCGCGCGTTTGAGAATATCGTGAGTTTATACTCCAGGAACAATGTACGGAAGTTTTACCAAAAGGTCAAAAGAACGTGTCAGAGAACCAATACCCGTACAGAAACCTGTAGAGATGAAAATGGAAGCCTCGTAGCAGAATCACAGTCGGTGTTGAGAATATGGAAACACTCCTTCTGCAGACTGTATAATGGCGACGAAGGCCAATATTCTGCTGTCAGGCAAAATTAACCATTCAGCATAGACGATGATAGTCAAAATTTCCATCCACCTGACCAAAACGAAGTGAGGAGAGCAATATCCAACAAGACTGCAGGACCTGACGGCATACCGGCCGAACTTCTCAAGGCAGCTGGTGATGAATTGTTAGAATGCATACACCAACACATCTCTAAGATTTGGTCAGACGAGAGTATATCTGATGAATGGAATCTCAGCATCGTTTGCCCGATCCCCAAAAATGGGGCCCCCTCAACTGCGCCAATTATAGAGGCATCAGTCTCCACAACATCGCGTATAAGATCTTTTCTGCGATATTGTGTGAACGCCTGAAACCCTTTGTCAACAGCCTGATTGGCCCCTATCAGTGCGGTTTCAGGCCAGGAAAGTCCACCATCGATCAAATCTTCACACTTCGGCAGATCCTGGAGAAAACCCAAGAATTCCAAATCGATACTCACCACCTCTTTATCGATTTCAAGGCCGCCTATGACAGCATCTATAGAGAAGAGCTTTATAGAGCCATGTCTAGTTTTGACATCCCTGCCAAACTTGTCCGTCTGTGCAGGCTGACGATGGAGAACGCTCGCTGCTCCATCAAGGTCGGTAATGACCTCACCGAGACCTTTGATGTCAAAAAAGGTTTTAGACAAGGTGACGCGCTGTCATGTGACTTCTTTAATATTGTACTTTAATGGATTGTGCGGAACTCACAACCCAATGCCAGAGGCACAAGCTATCAAAAGTCTGTACAACTGCTTGTATACGCCGACGATATTGATATTATTGGAAGAACTCAGCGAGCTCTCATCGGTGCGCTTGCAAGCATTGAAGCAGAAGCCGCCAAAATGGGTTTAGCGATAAACGAGGGCAAAACCAAGTATACGCTGTCAACAAGAAGGGAAAACCAACACCGAAGAATTGGGCAAAATGTCGCGTAAGGGAATGTCATGTAAGGGAAATTGTCTACCTCGACTCTGCTATAAGCTCTGAAAACAACATTAGCGCAGAAATCAATCGAAGAATAACTCTTGCCAATCGCTGTTTTTTTGGGCTTATAAGACAATTCAACAGTAAAGCCCTATCTCGTAGAACTAAGGAGACTCTGTATAAGACGCTGATCATCCCAGTCCTGCTTTACAGCGCTGAAACATGGACTTTATTAAACTAGGATGAAGATTTCCTTAGTTATTCGAGAGAAAAATTCTTCGTAAGATTTTCGGTCCCGTTTGCGCTGACGGGTTTTGGAGAAGAAGAACTATACGAGCTGTACAGCGACATCGACCTAGTCAAAAAACTGCGTATTGGACGTCTGAGATGGCTAGGAAATGTAGAGCGAATGGACGCCAACGCTCCGACCCGCAGAGTCTTCGAATCCAACCCGTAGCAACGACGCAGTAAAGGACGTCCTCGCGTAGATGGCGCGCACAAGTTCAAGGGGACCTCGACCAACTGGGAGTGCGCAACTGGAGGCAATTAGCTAAAGACCGAGCTAAATGGAGAGGCTTGTTGTTTGGGGCCCAGGTTCACCCCGAACTGTAGCGCCACCTAAGTCGAGAAACACTAACGTACGACATACATATGAAGCGGAAGAGACTTTGGACCAACTTTTGAGGAAGTACGGGACATTGACAAGCGACAGAGTAAGTTGCCTGCAACCCTACCAGATAGACTTTGCACTGGATGTTGTATTTTAAGTTTCCAAGAAAAAAATGTAACTGCCATGGTCCGAGAATAGACCATTGGTGAATGAAGCAACAAGTTGGGTTCAAATAGTCCCTGATGGTATATGCTAGCAACAGACTCGATTATTTCACGGACTGTGTGTGGTGTAGCTCCGCCTTGCTGAAACCACATGTGTGTTCTACAGGCCTTGCTCTTTCTTTTCACACAAACCCATCGCGCACTAGTTCTACACCAAACTGTCACTCTCGGTGCATGCAAGGGCCTCTCGTGTATCATGTGACAAATCCATTGAAGTTAAAATGGGTTTCTATTCTATTTCAATTTTGAAATAGTTCTACTTGTAGCACTGATTTCTTATTTCAGTTTCCTTTACGTACACTGACAATGGCTACGAATCCATGGAGATCCGAATGAGACACAGTGGTGGACTTTGTTTCTACCCCAGTAACCTAACCAAATAGGTGTGAGATCATATGAACCACATTCAATGGCAGCTGGACTGCGGCTTATTAGATTTCAGAGATCCACGGTAGGCTGAAAGACGAAAGGGTAACTCACCTTATCCCAATCGCTGACACACGCATCCGTCATACCTATATCCTTTCTTAGATAAAGAAAAAAATCCTTTTTCACGTCTGCTTGTCAACTGCCATATTAATTCCCCACATTATTGCTATCAATGTAGCATCATCATCCTCGTCACAATGACCAACAAAAAGAAATTAATTTTCTGTCCAAAGATGTCAAAAGTGTCTCCGAAATGCTTGTAATTCCTTCAGGTTCCAAAGGTCACGTTGTAGGAAAACCACTCTAATGGAACCACAAAAAGATAACGAAACGAATCCCTTTCATCATCGGTTGCAGGTAGAGAGCCTACAGCAATCCAACCTGCAGTTATGTCGTCATGCCACACACTCAGTCCCTCCTGCTGTCCATTTTCGATGGTACGAGTATGTACCTAACGAGACGTGTCCCCTGACACAGCCTTCGACTATTCTTATGGAAATTAATCATCACCTGTAAATGTTCGTCTGGTCCTCATCAGAGATACTCCTTTGGCTCTGTTCAGGGCAATATTTAACTTTTATTGTGGTTTTAATTAGCCCACGTTGCCCTCTACGTGAGTTGGTTATCCCGAAACGAAGCACATTTCATTCCCATCTACAGGAGTGGCGGCTCGGCGGGCCGATGGCCCATTTATAAAGACATTTATCATCGAAATTGTCAGCTGAAACGAAATGTCCCATTTCACCTGCCACAAGAGATCCGTCCGCCAGCACGAGGATGACCTATTTTCCTAATGGCGAAAGGACTCTCTACATCCACACACACACGCATACAATTGGGGTTAAGCGCAATATCTCGCACACACACCCCCGTGTCTTGTGTGGAGGGATTCCTTTTTTTTCGCGTTGCGAACAGGATAATTCTGGAAAAAAAAAGGACGAAACACAAAAATTAACTAAAATGGATACTAACCTAATTAGCAACACGACCGGGACAAAGCTAATTCGCTCCCAGGCTTTTGTTGTTGTTGCTGACGTTGTATGTGCTATGTTGGGGTACGCTGCTGGGAGGGATATTCATTCCTGTCGGTCGGTCTCTTGTTGTTGATGATGTCTGTTGAATGTTCATGGTGAGTTAATTAAACTAAAAGGATATTGTTTGATGGGACAACCTTTGTATTGTGTGTATGTGTGTGCTGACGTACTGGGAAATGGCTTTCCAGTGGTCAGTGGTAGATATTGTCTGTTTCTGTTTCTACAGACTCTGTCTGGGGAGGTTTAAGTATTAATTTGGGGAGCGAGCGAAGGAAGAACAACAACAGGAAATGGGTTAGGTAGTGACGTCGACAACGGACGGGACTATTATTCTATAGCGAAACTCTTTTCGGGGAATAGCATAATTATAGTTGAGTTTTGTTTTTTATTAACACTTTTGTTTGTGTTCCGCATTTTGCACGGCTCCTGGGCGGGAAAATTGTAGCATAACAAGGGTAATACATAAATGTTTATGAAGTTAATTGCACGGTTGAGTTTGTCGTTTTTTTTTTTCTCTTCTTTCTGCTAGAAGTAGGTCGGGTTTTTTAAGGGATGGCTTTGGAATTACTTTGTAGCAGGGGAGCGCTGTTTATTCGTTAATTCCACTAAATTGAGTTGAGGAACTAATGCACACAGATTATGGACGCCCTACAACTATCTTGACTAATTGCTCACAGGCTCGCGAATAGTAGAGTCCGCTTTTAATTAAGGAGAGGGCAAACAACTACAACATGTTAGGATAGGAAGGTGCCCTCCTTACTTAATTATATTGCTTCATCATTTTGTATACCAGTTTGTACAGTTTTAGTAGAGACTAGGTGATGCCCGCGACTTTGACTTCGTGGTCAAGAGTAATATAAGCATGTACATATATAGTATTATACCACCGTTATCGCCGGCGTTAAAATATATATTCAGGGTTATCGTGAATAAAAGTTCCCTCGGAATTTTTCCTCCGAGCAGAAATTAAGTTTCTCCCCTGAAAAAAAAAAATAAGTATCATGAATGACAATTCAAGAGAATTTTCAACGCAATCGCGATATCTATTTATTTCCTGGGGAATTTTTTCCCTTTGGCAATGTGACTTCTGCTGGAACTTTTGAAGTAAAAAATGGGATGCAACAGGGCGCGGTTAATTCGCCGATCCTTTTCAATATTTACACGAGCGATCTCATAGGTTCACTTCACCATGCCATAGCGTACGCAGACGATTTGGTTGCGTACAGATCGGGGCCTAAGATCGAGGTAATTGCAATACTCTTGCAGCGTGACTTCGATAAGATCAAGAGATACTGCGACGACTGGAAGTTGAAGATTAACTTTCAGAAGTCAGAGACCATCCTGTTCAGAACGCCGCTGTCTGGGGCCTCTTGGGACACCAGAAAGAATTGGCGAAAGTTCTCTATCGTGGGGCAGCACGGACAGCCTCTTGCGAGTCGAAGTGCAGTCAGATACCTTGGGGTCTGGCTAGATCAATATCTATATTTTAACAAACATATAGCTGCTGCTCTGGCCAGAGCCAGAGTTGCTTTCGCCCTTACAAAGAGGCTGTTTTATAGCAGCCAACTCGATGCAAGGGTGAAGGTAATGTGCTACATGGCACTCATTCGGCCTATGCTCGTATATGGATGTCCCGTGTGATTCAACGTAGGGCCAAGCTTATGGGAAATTATGCGGGTGTTTGAGAGAGCTTACCTTAGGGCTTGTCTTCGATTGTATAGAACACCAGAGTCTGAGTACATAAAATTCTATCCTAACGAGGTCCTGTATAACAGGGCGAATCTGATCAGAGTGGATAATTTCTTGATCAAGATGATTCGAAGGCACATTGCAAGAGCAATGACTTCGATGAATAGCCTAATCTTTGGGGCTTATTACCCCAACCATCTCTATCACGAGGGTGTGCGCCTTAACGGCTTTATCCCTCCAGAAGCGTTCCTATATCTTGATCAGAGAGGTCTGATCTAGGATAAGTTAGCGGTGCCGCTAATCTTCCACGTCGCCAGAACAGCTGTGGATAGGCGACTCAACTACGACCGAGACGTCGCACAGAGTAGTAAAGAGCGTCTCCGGTTCAGTAGAGCGGTTTCAGTCCGCGACATTGAAGTCGTCAGTAGGCAGCATGACCAATTTTGGTGGCTTATTGAAGAAGAGGGAACGCCGTCGTCGTTTCCCCCTAATCCGGGTTAGCCTGTAACGGGACAGAGCGGGTCGTCTATTTACTGTGATGTAATAGCCATGGCCGGCTTACATAGTTTGAAGATAGTCTTAAGTTTTTTTTTTTTTTTTTTTTTTTTTTTTCCGAGGGTAGGTGAAAATCTTCAACAAGACACTATGAGGATCGACAGCGCGTGCTCATAGTAGTGTGGGATTCTTACCCACTAAAAAACCTCCCTTCAAAACAGACTTGTTTTTATTTTTACTACAACTAAGTATTCGACTTATCAAGTAGTTTTCGTTTCGCGAAATAATGACGTTTTGCAGGTACCTTCCCATTGGAAGTTCCTGCCAGCTCCGCAGTTTAGACGCGGTTACTTATCGCGCTAGGTCTAAAGGTTTGGTTCTTTGTAGACGGCGCAGTAAATTTCTTTCTTCCAAAAGTTGGAGGACTGTAATATTTACGTGACTTTCTAGTCGACTTCTATGCTTTCTCGCGTAGGTTTGAATTTCATCTTCGATTGTTTTAATGCCAAGGTCTCTGTGGATATCGCTATTTCTGATATACCATGGCGCATTTACAATACCTCTTAGCACTTTGTTTTCAAAAGTTTGTAAAATTTTAATATTACTTATTTTGGTACAACCCCAGAGTTGTATACCATATGTCCATACAGGCTTTAGCACTTGCTTATATAAAAGCAGTTTGTTATGTATATTAAGCTTGGAATATTTTCCAAGTAACCAATACATTTCTCGATATTTGTTATCTAGTTCTTTGCGTTTTTTCTTAACGTGCGTTTTCCATTTCAGCTTTGTATCAAGTGTCATTCCAAGATACTTAGCCTCGTTTGCAAACGGGATTTGAACCGAGTTTGAAAAGATCGGCAAATTATTTATTTTTTTATAAGTAAAATTTACATGAACAGATTTGGTCTCGTTGAGTGCGATTCGCCAAATCTTTGTCCATTCATTTACTCTATTCAAAGCTTCTTGCAGTTTTTCTGTAGTATCTTCGACCGTTTTACCTACTGTCAAGATAGCAGTGTCGTCGGCAAATGTAGCTAGCTCAGTGCCTTCTACTTGCGGTATATCACGAGTGTATAATAGATATAAGACTGGACCAAGAACGCTTCCTTGCGGCACCCCAGCCATTATTTCCTTAAAATCTGAATATTCGTTTCCACATTTGACGCGGAATAGCATATTCGTAAGGTAGTTCTTCAAAATATTATATAGGTGCTCTGGCAGAACTTGTCGTAATTTAAACTTTAAGCCTTCGTGCCAGACCTTGTCAAAGGCTTGAGAGACGTCAAGGAATACGCTTGAACAAATCTTTTTTTCTTCAAGTGATTTTTCGATTACATGTGTTATTCGATGTACTTGTTCAACTGTAGAATGCTTACTTCTAAATCCGAATTGATGATCAGGGATGAGATGCCTTTCTTCTATAACCGGCTGTATTCGCCTAACCAATATTCTCTCGAACACTTTGGATATAATTGGAAGAAGCGAAATCGGTCTATAAGAGGTTTTTTCATTCGGCGGTTTTCCAGGCTTAAGGACCATTATAACTTCGGCGACTTTCCATTGACTGGGAACATATTCTAGTCTAATCGCGGCGTTTATAATGAACAGAAGCTTAATTAGAGCTTTTCTTGGTAGTGCTTTAAGAACCTCTCCCGTAATTAGGTCGTATCCAGGAGCTTTCTTAGGTTTAAGTTTCTTTATTTCTTCCTTAAGTTCGGTAAGCGTTGCATTTCTTATTGCGCTATTGTCTATATACGACGTATTTATATTTTCAATAAGAGCTTGTCCATCAAACGGTTTGAAAGTTTCTTCCAGGTGGGTGGCAAAAACTTGCGCTTTCTCTTTATCATGCCTGGCCCATTCGTCTTGATTTTTCCTAATTGGCGCGGCTTGAATTTGAGGTTTTTTAATACCTTTTATAGCCTTCCAAAGCGAATAGTTAGAATCTTTTTCTGCCGTTAAGCTTTCTAGATAAGTTTGTATTTCAATATTCTTAAGGTCTTTAATAGATCGTTTTAGTGAGTTGCACAAACGGTTAAGATGTGCTTTATGTTGCGGAGCCCGAGTTTGTTGCCATCTTTTACGCGCTTTTCTCTTCTCCTTAATCATCTCTTTTATTTCCTGCGGATAAATTTTAATGTAACTGGCCGGGGTTCTCTTTAGGTTGGGAGTATTCTTCCACGCGGCATCCTGTAAGATTTCGACGAAGCGATCTACTTCAACTTCAAGTTCATAGGGCGTTTTAAGTGATACGCTCAGCTCAATATTTGCTTCAATATCTTTTTTAAAGCCGTCCCAATTAGTTTTCGCGCCAGTTAATCTGGCCGGTCCTACTTTTTTAATCAAAGCTTCGCTTATCGTCATAATGATTGGAGAATGATCAGAGGAGAGATCAAAGCTTTCTTCAACTTTTATACAGTTGCTAGATATTCCTTTAACAACAAAGAAATCAATCAGATCTGGTATCTTATTTCTATCAGTTGGCCAATATGTTGGTTTACCCGTCGAGTAAAAATCACAACTGAATTGCATACCCGCATTATAAAGCTTTCTACCTTTCTGAGAGGCGTACCTTGAGCCCCAGAAGGGGTGTTTCGCGTTGAAGTCACCACCAATAATAAAATTTGGTTTAAGGAAGTTGAAGATGTTTGTGAAATCACTTTCTTCAAGTTTACATTGCAGTGGACAATATATAGACGAAATGTTGAAAGCAAAATGTCTATTTCTAACGCGTACCGTGCTTACTTGCATTGCTTCTAATTCAATTTTTATTTCCGCTGAGTGTTCGATATTTTCTTTTATAAACAAAGATGATCCGCCTCTGGCTCTTTCCGATGGGTGAAAGGCGTGATATCCGCTATATCCCCTTATCTTAATATTCGATTGCTTTTTCAGATGAGTTTCACAGACCAAGCATATATCAATATCTTTCTCTCGCATAAATATTTCTAACTCGTCGAGTCTTTGTATAAGCCCGTTGGCGTTCCAAGTAAGAATTTTAAGCGTTTCTTTCATATTCTGGTTGTAGTGCGCGTGTTATGAATGTTGTTTTCTAGTGCAACTAGTCTCTCGAAAATTAGTTTATTTGTTTTGCATTGCTCTTCAAGTTTCGCAAGAATTAGGGAAAAAACATTGGATACATGATCTTCTGAACTACCTCTATCACTATTTTTCAATGTCGCAACTTGAGAAGGAGTTTTTACATTAAAGTTTGGACGGTTTCTTGCTTTGATCTCCCGTGAGTTGTCGGTCGTGTACGTACCCTTAACTGTCTTCGCCGCTTGAGCATAAGACTGCACGCCAATATTCGGAGATTTTGCTTCTGTTACCTTATCTCTATTACTTTCGGATTTTTTATCATTAACCGATCTTAAGTTAATATTGACGGACTTTCTATCTTTCGCTGCTTTTTTCGTAGCTATTTTGGGTCTGTTCTTGATTGGTTTCATATTCGGACGCATCGAATTTTTTAGCGTATCGCGGCGTTTTTGAAGCTCTTTCGCCACTTCGCAACCTCGATAGTTCGCAGGATGTTTTCCTTTGCAATTTATACAAGTGGCTGGGGTTTGCTTGTTTAGGTGACACTCTTCCGAGAGATGTTTACCTGCGCATTTGACGCATCGCGGCTCTTTCTGGCAGTAAGTCTGCGTGTGATTGAAGCCTTGACAGCGCTTACACTGCGGGATCGATCTGGAAGTCTTACGCATGGGTTCGATTTTGACCACGATGTTTAGAATAGTCTTGATACCATATATAATGTCTTTATTTTCGTCTTTATCAAAACTAAGCATGAATAGTGGAAGACCGCGCTTTACCAATTTTTCATGATCTCCCTCCGACTGTTGCTTCTCCTTCTTGATAATATTGACGGCATCAAGAATTTTAAAGCCTTTGTCTTGAAGGTCGTGCATTACATCTTCTTTAGTGCACGAGGGGTGGAGTCCCCTTGCTACAACACGCAGTGGTCTTTCTAACTTATTTTCATAAGTATACCACTGAATCTTTTCGGCATTCAATTTTTTAGATACTGATCGGTAACCGTCGGCATCATCGACATTGATTTTCCACGTATTGTTTCGCAGAGATGTCACCTTAAACTTCGAAGCCAGAGTTCCTTTAAGGAGGCAATGCAACTTATTATAGTCCGTAATTCCAACGACGTTTATCGGTGGCGGAGGACGTAATTTTGGTTGTTGTTGCTTTTCTTGCATCTCCTTGCGCTTTTCATCTTTTTGTGGCTCGACTTCCGGTGAGGAACCAGCTTTTCGCTTTTTGCTAGGTCGTTTCTTTTCGACCCAATTCGTTTCGCGTGTTAGCTCTTCTTCATCCGTCTGGTATTCGCGACTAGGTGAGCGATGTGGGCTAACTGTATTTTCTTTTTGTGGGTACGTGTTTTTTAGGGCATTATTTTCTTGCCTGAGTAAATCTACCTCTTTCTTGAGCTCACGATAGAGTAGCTCCATTTCGCTAAGCTTGGTACGGAGTACGTCGTTTTCCTCCTCAATGCTTTTAGATTTCGCTGAGTCCCGTTTTTCACGCGTTTGCGCTTCCGGCGGACTTCTTTTTCCGGAGACGTTCGATCTTGTTGGTGGAGATCGAGATACCCTTGTACTTTTTGAGAAGGGATTTATAAGGTGCAATAAATGGCTCTCCCCAGAATCCGTAGAGCCGACCTCCGAAGAGGGTGGATTTTCCAGTTTACCTGGACTGCCACCTGGGGTATTTAAATCTTTTGTTTTGTTCATTGCATGTTTTTTTGTATACGCTATACTCGGTATACGGAGGGTGGATTTTAGTCGCCTCTTACGACAGGCATGCCTACCTCGGGTATATTCTAACCCCTACCCGAAGGGGGTAGTCTTAAGTTTGTATAATATAATAGATCTAGCTGGTTGAACCCGCTTCGCTGGGTCTTTAAATGTGCGATTTCAAGTACACTTCTTTAGAGCACTCTCCGTTTCGTCACTAAAATAGTTCACCCGCTAATCCTTTATGAGGGTCGAGAGGAAACTATAATTAGGTGCACTCTCCATCATTTTTGAACCTCCGCCGTCGAATCCAACTCATCTGGAGAAATCCCTAGACGGCTCCAAGAGAGATGTCGGACTTGATCCAACCATCTATTTATAGGCTTACCGAGGGGTCGCTAACTTGATGGTGCGGCAATCATGACACGTCTTAGAAACCAGCTGTGGACACGCTCTACGCGACGAAACCGTCAAGCATAAATCCTTCCGTTCGAAAAGTAGCTGCTCTACGTTACGCAACACCGCGAAAGAACCTCTTTCAGCAGCTTGTATCCGCGACTGTAGGTGAGAGTTGGAACATATACCAAGTTAAAAACCGATAATTAGGTTTGAACACTATAGGTAAGGTCGGCCTTCCTAATAACAGATTGACCAAACTCTCTCAAAATTGATCCAGTTTGACCATTTCTACAGAGTAACTCGACATTGCTTTTTCCATCACTCGTGAATAAGACCCCGAGATACTTAAACTTATCCAACTGCTCCATTGAGACTCTACAAACATGCAGAGTGTACTGAATAGGCGTTATGGAAACAATCAATACTTCCGACAAACGACCAAGGGTGAACAAATCATCCCCAAATAGAGGATGACTAATCCTTAAGTCCCCCACTTAGCAACATTCTCTGCCACAGCTGCACTGCAGCATCCAGTTCATATATGCAATGAAGAGGCGAGGTGACGAAAGGCACCCTTGGTAGAGTCCAACCCCCACAGTGAAGGGTATTGACTTACCGCCATTTACCCGAACACAGCTTCTATAGTTTGTATATAAATATTGCGTCGCCCTTAATAAGGAACCCTAACACATGCTTTCGCCAAATACACAAAACAGGTATATACAGGTTCAGCATACTCCCAGGACTTCTCAAAAACCATTCTGAGAGTGAATAACTGGTCGGTTGTGCTTCTGCCGGGTCGAAAACCGAAACCATTGCTCATCCGTCAAACTATCCTTAACCAGAGTTCTGGAACGCATTTCTAGCACCTTAGCAAAGACGTTTCCACGGGGACTTAAAAGAGATACCACCTTTAGTTGATTCAATCTCTTTTGTCCCTCATTTTACAAAGAGGGACAATCATCAGGTATTTCACGGCATTCCTATGACACTTTAATGACACGTGAGAGCCATTGCACTCACTCACTCACTCAAAGCATTTAGCATTTCTGGCCCGATTTCATCCACATCGGTAGATTCGCCAACGTGTAGCGATTTGATCGCCAAAGTCTCAAGCATAGCTCTGTCATTTTCCTGATGACATGGCTTGTTTGGGATTGAGCAATTCTGAAATGTGCTTGCTGCATCTCCATCGCTCATTGGAAAGCAGTGTACCGTCTTTGGTTTTGACTCTTTTCACGATATTCAACTATCTTCTTCTGATTCGGCGGACAGAATACTTTATTTACAGATATGCAGTCACAACAGTTTATTATATTTGAAAAACACGTATAATTACCTGAAGTGTTTCTCGAAAAAAACCTTCTAAAAGGCAGGAAAATTAACTTGAAGTATGAGTATTCAACTTGCAATATACTGCCTACGCCACCCTGTTAATAATTTATTTTAAATCTATTAAAACATTCTAAAATGTAAACAAATCCAACGATCAACAACATCTCATCTAATAAAATGGAAAAATATTGCAATTTTTCTCTCCGTACATGCATATGTATTATATGTACATATGGTCACGTATATTGCCAAATCTCTTAATTGCAAGAAGGTTTGACATATCCTAATTAATAAAATCTAAAAAGTCTTAGATTTGACATTGGCACTGATACTAATTTTCTTCAATGTTTATTCCAGAAGAGATCACACACAAAAGTTCAAAACAGCGCGGCCATGTACTCACATACACACACTATTGCAGCGATAGCCTCTGCTGCATGGCTGCTGGCAGTGGTCTTCACTGAAGAAAATATAGCTCAAATGAATCTTAGACGAATTTACTAAAAATGATTTCTTTTGTTTTTAAATTCAACTAGCTGGTTGTACCCGCTTCGCTGGGTCTTTAAATATGCGATTTCAAGTACACTTCTTTAGAGCACTCTCCGTTTTGTCATTGAAATAGTTTACCCGGTAATCCTTTATGAGGGTTGCAGGGGTGGGATGATTAAGTGCACTCTCCATGATTCTTGATCCTCCGCCGTCGATTTCAACTCATCAGGAGGAATACCTAGAGGGCTCCAGGAGAGATGTCGAACTTGATCCAACCATATATTTCTAGGGCTACCGAGGGGTCGCTAACTTGATGGCACGGTAATCATGACACGTCTTGGAAGCCGGTCTGGGGACATATGCTCTACCTGACCAAACCGTCAAAGCATAAATCCTTCCGTTCGAAGAAGTAGCTGCTTAACATTGAGCGCCTCGCGCACTCTGGTGCTATATGGTATGTGAGAGTTGGAACATATACCGAGCTAAAAACCGATAATTTAGCTTGAACACTAAGTTCGCCATTCCTTATAACAGATTGACCAAGCTCTCTCAAAATTGATCCAGCCTGACCATTTCTACAGAACAACTCGACATTGCTCTTTCCATCAATCATGAATAAGAACCCAAGATACTTAAACTTATCCACCTGCTTCAGTAGGACTCTACAAACATGCAGAGTGTACTGAATAGGCGTTCTGGAAACAACCAATATTTCCGATTCGTTCGCGTTAACTTTCATTTTAGCACCATCACAAACGGCTATAAACCTTTCGAGTCCGCGCCGAAGATCGGTTTTAGAGAACCCAAGGATGACCAAATCATCCGCATAGAGAGAATGACCAATGCTTAAGTCCCCCACTTTGCAACATTCTCTGCTACGGCCGCGCTACAGCATCCAGTCTATATATGCAATGAAGAGGCAAGGTGACGAAAGGCACTCTTGGCAGAGTCCAACTCCCACAGTGAAGTGTATTGATTTACCGCCATTTACCCGAACACAGCTTCTATAGTTTGTATATAAATACTGCGGCGCCCCCTTTAATAAGGAACTCCAGAGTTTGTATCTAGGAACCCTAACACATGCTTTCGCCAAATACACAAAACAGGTGTAGGTATATCGGTTCAGCATACTCCCAGGCCTTCTCAAGAACCATTCTGAGAGTGAATAACTGGTCGGTTGTCCTTCTACAGGGCCGAACACCGAAACCATTGCTCATCCGCCAAACTATCCTAAACCAGAGAGACTTAAAAGCGATATCCCCTTTAGTTGATTAAATCTCTCAATCACCAGGTTTTTCGCCGCATTCCTATGCCACTTTAATGCCACGTGAGAGCCATTACACTCCTTCTTTACCAAAAGCACTTAGCATTTCTGGCCCGATTTCATCCACATCGGCAGATTCGCCAACTTTTAGCGATTTGATCTCCAAAGTCTCGAGCACAGGTCTGTCATCTTCCTGATGGCATGGCTTGTTCGTGATTTAGCAATTCTGAAAAGTGCTCGCTCCATCTCCATCGCTCATTGGAAAGTAGTGTAAAGTCTTTGGTTTTGACTCTTTTCACGATATTCAACTTTCTTCGTCTGATTCGGCGGACGGTCTGCCAGAACATTTTATTTACAGATAGGCAGTCTCGTTTCAATGAAATAGTTTATTACAATGGAAAAACACGTATAATTATTTCTCGAAACACACCTTCTAAAAGGTAGGCAAATAGACTTATGGTACGAGTATTCAACTTGCAATATGGTATACTACCTACGCCACTCTGTTAATAGTTTATTTTAAATCTATTCAAACATTCTTAAATGTGGACAAATTCAACGATCAACAAAATCTCATTTAATAAAATGGAAAAAATATTACAATGTTTCTATGTCTGTATGTATGTATGTATTAAAAAAATCTCTTAATAGCATGAAGGTTTGAAAATGTCTTAGATTTGGATCACACACTAAAGTTCAAAACAGCGTGCCTCGTACTCACATACACACAATATTGCAACGATAGCCTTTGCTGCATGGCTGCTGACAGTAGTCTTCATTAAAGGAAAATT
This sequence comes from Brachypalpus laphriformis, assembly GCA_945910035.1. Taxonomy (NCBI): domain Eukaryota; kingdom Metazoa; phylum Arthropoda; class Insecta; order Diptera; family Syrphidae; genus Brachypalpus; species Brachypalpus laphriformis. Next base: position 147,636,814 of record OX246755.1, read on the forward strand.
AGAGCAATTTTTAATACAATCTTCCCCGGGAAATGCAGATCATAACAGTGAAAACTGCATCCAAATCCCTTCAGTGGCTCCCGAGATTATCCCAATCAATCACGTTTTGGGGACTTCCTTTAATACGATGTAGTTTGTTTGATGAACATGAATATGGTATGCGTGCACTCCACTGGTGGGCCATTGATTGCAATGACCCACGCATATCTGTGATATTTTTATATCTCAAATAATTCTATTTTTGCACATTATTTCTGTTATAAGAATCATAGAATAATGATTTATACCTCAGTCTCTTCCGTGGGAAATGTACTAATTCACGAATTAAGTCATATTCAAATAAGTTCAGCCATTTTGTAGTCATATGTGTGTAAAGCATAGACAAATTATTTTTGTCAGTAAAAAAAAACATATAACATGGGTTTAAGAGCCCAATAACGGATTCAGGATACTAAAAAGTATCCTAAGTTATTCCCCTTCTTACGGCAAATCGATTGATATATATATTGTTGAGGTACCGTTACGTACTTACTCCCTATTCGCGGACAAACAGAAAAAATGCTTTCTCTTTTATAGATGTAGAGACTAGGTGATGCCCGCGACTTTGTCTTCGTGGTCCACAATAATATTAGCAAGTACATATATACAGAATTTTCAACGCAATCGCGATATCTATTTATTTCCCGGGGAATTTTTTCCCTTATTTTGAAAATATCTAACTTTTGTTCGACGGAAAAATTCCGAGGGAAAATTTATTCACCATAACCCTTATTATATGATACATACAAGATCATCCAACAAGAGGTGCCATTTTAAATTTCGCCCTACTTTCGAAATGTAAAAATACAGCTATCATTGTGATGACTTTCGATAAGTAAAAACTTCTTACTTACTTACGAGTAAGTGAAGCTACAGTCCGGGGTGGACCTGAGCCTCAACCAACAAACTTCTCCATCCAGCCCGGTTACGAGCCTCCAGTTGCGGACGCCAAGTTGATTGAGGTCCCCCTCCACTTGTTTGTGCCACCTTCCGCAAGGTCGTCCTCTACTGCGCCGTCCATCCGGTGTGGATTCAAAGACTTTCTTGGCGGGAACGTTGGGCTCCACCTGCTTTAAATGACCCAGCCATCTTAGTCGCTGTATGTGAATTATTCTCCTTATATAGACCGTATAGTTCGGCATTGTACCTTTCCTCCATTCACCGTCTATGCAGACGGGACAAAAGATCGCTCGAAGAACTTTGCTCTCAAAATGACCAAGGGCATCCTCATCCGATTTTGACAAAGCCCATGCCTCTGCGCTACACAGCAGGACTGGGATGATTAGTGTCTTGTAAAGAGTTACCTTGGTAGTTCGAGATAGGGCTTTGCTACTCAATTGCCGTTTTAGCCCATAGAAACAACGATTGGCAAGAGTAATTCTTCGTGTGATCTCCCCGCTGATGCCGTTTACAGAGTTCACCGTAGAACCTAGATAGTCAGAATCCTTTACTACCTCAAAATTATATCTGTTTATTGTGGTGTTCTGTCCAAGAAGCCGATGTTGGGTGTTGTTTTGTAGACAGCATATACATATTCTGTTTTGCTTTCATTGACCGCTAAACCCATCAAAGCTGCATCGATCTTAATACTCGCCAATGCCCCACTGACAGCCTGCTGAGTTCTTCCGATTATGTCAATGTCATCGGCATAAGCGAGTAGTTGTACAGACTTGTAAAAGATTGCACCTTCCCTCCGGTGTTGGCTTGTGAGTTTCGTACAATTCTCTCAAGTACTATGTTAAAGAGATCGCATGATAGCGCGTCATCTTGTCTAAGACCTTTCCTGACATGGAACGGTTCGGAGATGTTCTTACCGACATTGATGGAGCAGCGAGAGTTCTCCATCGTCATTCTGGACAAACCAACGAGCTTGGCAGGGATGGCAAGACCAGACATGGTTCTGTAAACTCGTCTCTGTACACGCTATCATAGGCAACTTTAAAATCGATGAAGAGGTGGTGCGTATCGATTTTATATTAATGGGTCATTCTCAAGATCTGCCGTAGTGTGAATATTTGTTCAATGGTGGACTTTCTCGGCCTGAAATCACACTGATAAGGACCTATCAGGTTGTTAACGATCGGTTTTAGGCGTTCAGATAATACGGCAGACAGGATCTTATATGCGATGTTGAGGAGACTTATACCTCTGTAATTGGCGCAGTTCAGAGGATCTCCTTTCTTCAGGATCGGGCAAACGACGCTGAGGTTCCAGTCATCGGGCATACTTTCGTCCGACCAGATTTTACAGATAAGTTGGTGCATGCTCCTTACCAGCTCATCTCCTCCTACCTTGAAAAGTTCAGCGGCAAGGCCGTTGGCTCCAACTGCTTTGTTGGATTTAAGTTTAGATATCGCTATCCTCACTTCATTCTGATCGGGTTGACAGGAATCTTAACTATCATCGTCACTGTTGAATGGCCCATTCTACCTAACAGCGGAATATTGGTCATCATCGCCGCTCAACAGTCTGCAGAAGTGTTCCTTCCATATCCTCAGTACCGACTGCGATTCTGCTACTGTACTGCCATTTTCGTCGCTGCAGGCTTCTGTTCTGGCTCTGAAACCCTGGTATGTTCTTTTTATCTTTTGGTAAAATTTCCCAACATCATTCCTGCAATAAAGTCTCTCAATCTCGATCGAGCGCTTCTCATTCTCCTTTTTCTTCTTTCTGAGAAGTCGATGTTCCTCTTTTCTCCTCCGCTCGTGGAGCTCGTGAACAGCTCTAGTCATTCTATGTAGCGCCGCTTTGTACGCCTCTTATTTTGCTGCATGTGGTTGCCGGTATTCCTCATCAAACCAGGGGTTTCGTTGTGGTGGCCGAGAGAAACGCAGTACATCAGAGGCGGCATCACTGATGGCTTGTTGGCAACGCTGCCATTGGTCTTCCGTATTTGCTGCTGGCGGCATAGGACTTAGATTGAGATTAGAAGAAACTCGATCGGCAAAGGATTTGGCGGTCTCTTGCGATTATAGCCGCCCGACGTTAAATTTCTTCACAGTAATTCGTGGATTTCGCTCCATTCTGGATATCCGCATCCATACCTTGGCTACAACTAGGTAGTGATCCGAGTCCACGTTGGCTCCTCGGAAAGTCCGTACACCCAGAATACTGGAAGAGTGCCTTGCGTCGATCGCAATGTGATCGATTTGGTTGACAGTTTTTCGATCAAAGGAGAGCCATGTTCCCTTGTGAATATCGTCCCGCCGGAAAGTCGATTAGCCTGAGTCCGTTGTCGGATGTGATGTCGTGCAGGCTGTGCTTTCCAACCACGCTACTAAAGTCATCCTCTCTTCCTAGCTTTGCGTTAAAATCTCCTGGGACAATTTAAACGTTGTGACTAGGGCATTGCTCAAACGTCTTGTCCAAGAGCTGCTAGAAGTCATCCTTGGTCGCGTCGTCCATCTTCTCGTGAGGGACGTGAGCGCATATTAGACTAATGTTGGAAAATTTAGCCTTGATACGGATAGTCATGAGGCGCTCGTTCACATGCCGGAAACTCAAGACTTCTTGCCTAAATCTGCCCCCAATGACAAATCCCCACCCGAATAGACGCTGTCCTTGTTGTCTGTAGCAATCGCCGTAGTAAATGTCGCAGTTTTTCATCCCCCTTTTGCCCGGCCCTTCCCATAGCACTTCTTGGATGGCGGTAATGTCTGGTTTGAGACACTCTAGGGCCTCCGCAATTTGTTCGGCTGCACGTGGTTTGTAGAGGGACCTAACATTCCATGTGCAGACACGAAGATCGCTGTTCTTTTTACGTTTGCTTAGGTCGTCAACAGTAAAATCATCCGTATCCAAGGCTGTTGGTTGCTTTATAACCGAAGGTTTTTTACGTGGTAGGGAAGTTAACCCGACGGCATTTTCCCCAACCTGGAGAACCATATCCTTTTTTTTTACCCCTAGGACAAGAGGCCGGATACACCGATGTCAGTACCCCACTTCGGGGATATGAGCGCTGCGTTGGCGTTGGCCCATTACCTGACGCAGTATTGACCTCAGCTCCAAGTATGTGAAAGAAGCTCAAGTAAGGTATCCGCCTGCCTGTAGATAGCTATCCAGCGGCCACCGCGAGGAGGTGATGATGCGATTTTGCCACGCCGAAGTAAAAACTATAAGGTTATTAAATATGGAAAGAAACGTTTCGTAAAGTTCGTACTACTTTGGTCATCTTTAGGTGCCTTCACGCAAAGCTACAATGAATTTGGTCGATAAATTTGAACGTCTCGGACAGGTTAGTGATGTGATGACTCCAACTTGTGTTCATCCGGCAAGAGAGTATGACTGAAAACCCAGGTGTGTCAATTTCGAGACGATCACAGGAATTGACTCTCTCCGCAACCACATTGCACCGCATTTTGCATTCAGATCTTGGCCCACATGCTTATAAGATCCAGTTAACAGAAGAATTAAAGTCGGCAGACCACGCATAACGCTATACTTTCGCTGATTGGATGCTGAAAAAGGATGAACAAGATTATGTATGATTTTTTGAACAAAATTATTCTGAGTGACTTATTTCCATTTGTCTGGGCCCGTAAAGAAACAAAACTGCCGCATCTAAGGCTCCGAAAACCCAAGAAAAGTAGTGAAACTACCCCTGCGTCCACAACGAGTGACAGTTTGGCGCGGTTTTTAAGCTGGCGGTGTCATTGGGCCATATTTTTTCAAAAATAATGCTGGTGCCACCGTTTCAGTGAATGGATTGCGTTACCGAATGATGTTGGCTGACGTTTTTTTTTCTGAAATTGATGCTGGACTTCTAGAATAATGGCTCTATTGCGTGATAAATTTCTATTCGTGGACGTGTGATTTCTCGAAATGGAGACTTCAATTGGCCGCCCGAGATCGTGCGGTTTTACACCATTAGACTTTTCCTTTGGGGCTATGTTAAAGATAGACTCTACGCCAATGCTTCATCAACGATTTAAAAATAAAAGTAAAAATATCAGACCGGTTTTTCGCGAAATATAGCCGCAATTATGCGAAAACGTGATGCAAAATTTCATCAAAAGCATGACTATTTGTAGGCAGAGTCGAGGCACACGTTTGGAAGATATTGTATTCAATTACTAACCTCAAAGCTGGTATTTTAGGTTTAAATAAAAATATCACCACTTATCATAAAAATGTTGCGTTTTGCTATTGATTAAAAATAACACCTCTTGTTGGATGACCCTAGCCTAGGGTTCCTCAATAGCTACGCCTGAACTTTGACAACCAATTATGGTTATGTTCTGAATGACAGTACTGCCATTCTATGATGAATGTGTTCTACCATAGCTGGCATTTAATCATAGAAAACTACACCCTTCAACAGCGCGTCCAAATTGTGAAAATTTGTTGTTAAAATTCGTGCGCTACTCGCCAAACGATGGGCGAACTACGTGGAATTTAGCGTCCTGCGAGAACTCAATTCCACGAACTTTTGTGAAATTCGAAGAAACCGATTCAGTTGCTAAGCGAGCTGTGTTTGTGTGTTACTGCAACGTTCAGTCGAACGAAAATATGACTGCTGTTGTCGAAAGTGTGCGTGAGAACTGAATTCTCATTTTTTCGTCGTTCCTAAGAAGTGGGCCTCGCCGCGATTTCAATTTGACGAATTTCGCGGAAAGACTTGGGATGACGCAGTGCGTTCATCAAGCAAACCTATAATCTGACATCTCTTCATTTTGTTTCTTGTTTTTGTGAATGTTTTTATACTGAAATATTACAAAATACTTTATTATTTTTCTTTTGTTTTGGTCGCCCATTAGTGAAAGGCGTTTATATCAGTCAAGTATAGCTCTAATGTAGCTTTAAGTGCACCTAGTGAAGAAGCTAATTCGATCTCCGACTAAGCCGAATATACCTACGGAATCTCATGTCCATACTGTTGGGCACCTACTTTTCTACAATATTTGCGACACACACCATCAACTGAATCCTTATTATAAAATGTGCAAGTTACATATATTATCTTTTACTGACCCACTTACTTAGTTGACGCTACAGTCCGGTATGAGCCTGGGACTCAACCAACAAACCTCTTCAGCCAGCCCGGTTACGAGCCACCTACCTCCAGTTGCACACGTCAAATTGGTAGAGGTCCACTTCACATGTTTGCGCCACCTACCGCAAGGTCGTCCTCTACTGCGCCGCCGATCCGGGGTGGATTCGAAAACTTTCTTGGCGGGAACGTTGGGCTCCATCCACTCTACATGACCCCGCCAACTAAGTCACTGTATGCAAACACTTGTGGCTAAGTCGATGTCCTTGTATAATCCGTATAGATCGGCATTGTACCTTCTCCACTAGCTGCCTATGCAGACTGGACCAAAGATCACTCGGAAAACTTTCCTCTCAAAATAACCAAGGGCATTCTCATCCGATTTTGTCAAAGCTCTGCGCCATACAGCAGGACTGGGATGATTAGTGTCATATAAGGAGTTACCGTAGTAGTTCGAGATAGGGCTTTGCTACTCAATTGCTGTCTTAGCTCATAGAAACAACGATTAGCAAGAGTAATTCTTCGTGTGATCTCCGTACTGATATCATTTGCGGAGTTCACCATAGAGCCGAGATAGACAAAATCCTTTACTACCTCAAAATTATATCTGTCTATTGTGGCATTCTGTCCAAGGCGCCGTTGTTGGGTGTCCGTTTTTGTAGACAGCATATATTTTGTTTTGCTTTCGTTGACCGCTAAACCCATCTTTGCTGCCTCGATCTCAATACTATCAAAAGCCCCATTGACGGCCCGCTGAGCTCTTCCGATTGTGTCAATGTCATCGGTATAAGCGAGTAGTTGTACAGACTTGTAAAACATTATACCTCCGGTGTTGGCTTGTGAGTTTCGTACAATTCTCTCAAGTACTCTGGTAAAGAGATCGCATGATAGCGCGTCACCTTGTCTAAGACCTTTCCTGACATCGAACGGTTCGGTGATGTTCTTACCGACTTTGATAAAGCAGCGAGAGTTCTCCATCGTCATTCTGCACAAACGGGCGAACTTGGCAGGAATGTCAAGACCAGACATTGCTCTGTAAACTCGTCTCTATACACGCTATCATAGGCAACTTTGAAATCGATGAAGAGGTGGTGCGTATCGATTTTATATTAATGGATCATTCTCAAGATCTGCCGTAGTGTGAATATTTGGTCAATGGTAGACTTTCCCGACCTGAAACCGCATTAATAATGACCTATTGGGTCTTTGACGATCGGTTTTAGGCGTTCACATAATACGGCAGACAGGATCTTATATGCGAAGGATTATACCTCTGTAGTTGGCACAGTTCAAAGAGTCTCCTTTCTTCAGGACCGCGCAAATGATGCTGAGATTCCATTCATCGGGTATAGTTCGTCCGGCATAATTTTACTGACGATATGGTGCATATTCCTTTCCAACTCATCTCCTCCTGCCTTGAAAGTTCGGCTGCAAGGTCGTCAGCTTCAGCGGCTTTGTTGGATTTAAGTTTAGATATCCTTATCCTTAGAGGACGACCTCGCGGTAGGTGGTGCAAACAAGTGGAGGGGGACCTCAACCAACTTGGCGTGCGCAACTGGAGGCAGCTGGCTCGTAACCGTGCTAGCTGAAGAAGTTTGTTGGTTGAGTCCCAGGTCCACCCCGGACCGTAGCGCCATCTAGGTAAGTAAGTAAGTATCCTTATCCTCACTTCATTTTGATCGGGTTGACGGGAATCTTGACTGTCATCGTCACTGTTGAATGGCTGATTCTGCCTGATAGCGGAATTCTGGTCATCATCGGCGTTTAGTAGTCTGCACAAGTTTTCCTTACATATCCTTAGCACCAACTGCGATTCCACTACTATATTGCGATTTTCGTCCCTGCAGGCTTCTGTTCTGGCTTTGAAACCCTGGAATGTTCTTTTTGCCTTTTGGTAAAATTTCCGAACATTGTTCCTGCAATAAAGTCTCTCAGTCTCGTCGATTGACCGCATCTCATGCTCTTTTTTCTTCTTTCTGAAAAGTCGATATTCCTCTTTTCGAAGAGCTCTGGTCCTTATATACAAAGCCGCCTTGTACGCCTCTTATTTTGCTGCACGTTCTTGCCGTCATTCCTCATCAAACCAGGGGTTTTGTTGTGATAACCAAGAGAAACACAGTACATCAGAGGCGGCGTCTCTGATGGCTTGTTGGCAACGTTGTCACTGGTCTTCCACATTTGCTGCTGGCGGCTTAAATTGAGATTGAAAGAGGCTCGTTAAAAAAGGCTCTGGCGATCTATTGCGATTGTAGCTGTACAACGTCAAACTTCCTCACAGTATTTCGTTGACTTTGCTCCGTTCTGGATATCTGCATCCATACCTTGGATACAACTAGGTAGTGATCCAAGTCCATGTTGGCTGCTCGGAAAGTCCGGACACCCAGGATACTGAAGGAGTGCCTTGAATCGATCGCAATGCGATCAATTTGGTTTACGGTTTTTCGGTCAAAGAGAGCCATGTTCCCTTGTGAATATCAAGACGTGCTAACCGCGTACTAGCTGCGAAAGAATTTGGCCAATCGCAAAGTCGGTTGGTCTGAATCCGTTGTCAGATGTGATGTCGTGCAGGCTATGCTTTCCGACCACGCTACTAAAGGCGTCCTAGGTTAGGTTAGGTTAGGTAGGGTTATGAGGTTGTCATAAAACACTAGGCACCAAAGTGGGTCCATCGCGATCCCTAGGAAACCTTTACGGCAAAAAACCTTAACCCAATCCTCCAAGCAATTAATCTCCCTACAAAATCTGAAGAGATCCTTGTTAGGGTTCAAGGACCTCACCTCCTCCAAGTTATCGAAGAAGTATCTACCAAGGTACTTTAGCCTTATCCTGGCAATTCCTTGACATTCACAGAGTATATGAGTTATATCCTCTGAGACATGTAGGTCATCGCAGTACCTACAAACATCCGTATCGGATAATCCTAGTCTCATGGCATGCCTCCTTAGGAGACAGTGGCCAGAGAGTATTCCTATCGCTGTTCTTAGCTAACTTAATTATCTCCCCAGATTTCCTGCGATCTAACACAGGCCACAAGGCCTTAGACACTCTGTGACCATCTAAGTTTGACCATCTTAGATTAGCCGTGTCAATGATTTTATCCCGGATAATTCCCTTAGCCACGCACCCTGGTGGTTTAATACTACCAATTATATCGCTACGTGGGAGCCCCGCTCCTCTTTTAGCCAGCGCATTGGCTTGCTCGTTGCCTTCGATATCGCAGTGTCCAGGTACCCAACATAATCTGACTCGGTTCTGCGGCAATTCCTAATTAACTCAGATTTGGTGACGTAAGACTCTAGCGCCTTTAGCGCAGCCTGACTGTCAATGTAGATGGCGATATTCTTATCGGATATTGATCCCATCTCAAGTAATTCCGCAGCCTTAAGTACAGCTAGAACATCTGCTTGGAACACACTGCATGTGTCCGGAAGTCTCAGGGCCACCTGTAGGTTCGTATCTCGCGAGTAAATACCTGACCCCGTGCCCTCACTGGTCTTAGAACCATCTGTGTATATTGCAATCTCGTTGTGGACAGAGACTGTCTTCCTTCGCCAGTCCTCTCTAATAGGATACAGTACTTCGTATGGTGTGTCGAAGTCTAAGGTGCCAAGTATATCGTCCGATTCGTCAGGGATTCCGGGAAAAGATTCCTTGAGAATGGAGCTGTGTCCTATGTTATTAGTCCTGAAGAGACCAACGTTAGTGAGCCGAAGCGCACTGTTGCCCGCTTGAAATTTGATTTGTAGGTCTAATGGTAAGAGATACAGGAAGACCTCGAGTGCAGCCGTAGGTGTTGTGCGTAGAACACCTGTGATGGCAATGCAGGCTGATCTTTGTACCATGGCCAACATATCCCGTGTGTTTTTCGTATTCGTTGCCTTCCACCACACAAGAGCCCCATACGTGAGGATGGGTCTGACTACCATGATGTATAGCCAGTGCATCATTGCGGTCTTCAGGCCCCATTTTTTCCCCGCGGAAAAAAAGGCGTCCTTCTAGCTTTAAAAATCGTCGAGGATATTTTAACGTCATGACTAGGGCATTGCTCATACGTCTTATCCAGGAGCTGGTGTATCAATTTAGCAGACACCATAAGATATCTCCTCCTGTATGAACATGAACATTTGTAGGAACTCATAATCCAAGTGACAGCATCAGCAATTTTTCGCTGCGAGAGAAAAGTAATTTGTTACGAACGTCTCAAAGGCACACCATACTCAAATTATATGTACTAACGACTTTAATTGATTGACCATGGAAATCAACTTCGACTTATTTGCAACTAACCGAACACGGATACCTGTATCTGCATCCACTCGGAGATATCCAATCTAATCCGTATAAATATTTCAACTATTACAGGTCTATGAAACTTAAACTATTCCACAGAAGTGTGTACTCAAAATTGCATCAGCTATTGTCAGTATACATATTGAAAAGAATTCATCTCATAAAATTCATTTTAAAGATCCATACCATCACCATGCCATCTGAAGCTCCTCGTAAATAAGAAATACTTGCCTAGCAAACTTTGCTTCAACAAATACCCAATTCCTTTCCTAGAACGCCAGTAGCTACCAAAATCAACTGCATCCCGGAGTAAATTCCATCAACATACAAACTATCTATGCATGCACAATGCCTGGCACTCCACTCCACAAAAAATAAAAGCCAAAGAGAGGAACAAAACAAGAAAAAAAAAAAAAAAAAAAACACAGAATCTCCTGGCAGAAGGCCAAAGTTACCAACGTTGACAGGACTCGTAAATACTACATTCCAGCAGTAGCAGTAAGCAGGAGGAGGAGGACGAGGGTGTAATCAAATCCTCAATATGCCCATCGTATGAATAGGATTAGTTCGGCACATACATATACTATATAGGTTCTTACCCCCAGATGTAAACTGTAACTGTATACCAGGACGAAAAACAATGGGCTGACCACTAGATTTTTTGGCGTGACAACAGGAACAGCTTCATAAGAATTTAATATATTCATTGAAACGCTCGCTCTCCATGAAATGTGACAGCGGGGCACGTTGACCAGGACTCTTTTAGATTGCGCTGTAAAATATATATATTTCGATTTCCTGGTGTCCTGTCAATTGGGTGACAAATTTAATGAATTTTAAACAACTTACACCGAATTAGAATTCCAATTGTGTCTGCCAGGTCAAATGGCGGAGAGAAAAACTGATTTCAAAACAAGCAATTCCCAAAGGATAGTCATGCCCATGCAAGGGTCCATTCATTAAGATGCTTTCAACGGCAGCTTATCTCTCTAAGATCCTTTTGCTTTTTCCGTTTCTCTCTCTCTCGGTAATGTCTTCCTAATTCGTTAGTAATCTTTTGGTCCGGAAATGTACGAGTATATTTTAGGGAAAGCTATCTCCTGCAGGGGTGGGAGCGCCTTACCGTAGCCAACCACCAAACTTCGAAAGTGCAGGTGAATTATCGTCTTCGTCTCTATCGTTGGTATTGTGTGCAGAGATGGTGTTAGTGTGTTATCCTTCCTTTCTGTTGAATAGGAAATGATAACTGATGCTCTAGATTTAGAGAAGCTCTTCCATTCACTTCCGTGTTGTTGTCTTCTGCTGAGGGGAGACAAGTTCTTTTCATTAAGCTTTTAAATGAACCGGAAACCGGGTAGTGTACTGTGTGAAATGTCCTTTCATTTCGCTATTCCCCTTGTGGGTAATGCACGATGTAGTGTAGATATCATTTAGACCTCTATCTTCAAGTAAGTCTTTCTCGAAAGGAGTATGGTTAATTTTAGGTAATGCCGTTGGTTTGGTTGAGAGTAATTGATTTTCTACTTCATTTTACGGAAAGTTTGCCTTTGGTTTGCCGGATTTTATCCCACGAAAAACTTTAAGAAAAAGCGAGAATCTAGCGGATTTCTTACAAAAGAGAGAAACTTTTAGATACTTCGCAATGGTGAGTTATATTTCATTGGTTGGTTGTAGCTTGTATGGTGAGTCAATGGCAAGGTGTTGATCTGCGTGATCTGACCATGAAATACAATAAAAAGGTATTTGACTTGGACAGCGTTTAGGAATTGATTTAATAAATGCATTCGTGTAAGTGAAAGTGATTTGGAAAAGAATCTACATGTATATTTTTCTTCATTACTAAGGACAGTGTCAAAATCGCATCATCACCTCCTCGTGGTGCTCGCTGTGTAGCTGAATACTCAGACCTGCGTAAGCACATCTGGGTGAACTTTAGCACACATATGTTTACCTATACGATGCATCTCTTGTTGACCTGATTGGCTGAAATATGTGTCTCAGAAGTCTAGCAAGAGCTCCTCAGAAGGAGGTCGTGTGGCGCCTGAATTCTCCCGATAGAACCAACGGTGACGTCTACAGGGCAGCGGATACCTTACTTGAGCTTCTTCGACATACTTGGAGCTGAGGTCTGTAAGGATTTTCAATACTGCGTCAGGGTACTAAAAAAGAGATGGTGGCGGATGAACCTTTAATGGCCCAACGGCAGCGCTCATATCATCGAAGTGGGTAACTGCCATCGGTGTTTCCGGTCCCTTGGCCTAGGGGTAAAATAAAAGCATCTGGCCCTCCAGGTTGGGGGTTGTGCCGTCGGGTTAACTTCCCTACCACGTAAAAAACCTTTGGTTACGAAGCAACCAACAGCCTCGGATATGGATGATTTCACTGTTGACAATCCAAGCAAACGTAAAAAGAACAGCGATTTTCGTGTCTGCACGTGGAATGTTAGGTCCCTCTTCCATCCACGTACAGCCGAACAACTTGCGGAGGGCATAGAGTGTTTCAAAGCGGACATTATCGTCATCCAAGAAGTGCGATGGGATGAGGCGGGCAAAAGGAGGATGAAAAACTACGACATCTACTACCGCGATTGCTACAGACAATAAGGATAGCGTCTATTCGGGTGCGGATTTGTCATTGGAGACAGACTTAGGCAAGAAGTCTTGAGTTTTCGGCATGTGAACGAACGTCTCATGACTATCCGTATCAAGGCTAAATTTTCCAACATTAGTCTAATATGCGCTCACGCCCCTCACGAGAAGATGGACGACGCGACCAAGGATGACTTCTACCAGCTCTTAGACAAGACGTATGAGCAATGCACTAGTCACGACATTAAAATTGTCCCAGGAGATTTTAACGCAAAGCTAGGAAGAGAGGATGTCTTTAGTAGTGTGGTTGGAAAGCACAGCCTGCACGACATCACATCCGACAACGGACTCATTCTAGTCGACTTTGCGGCGGGACGAAACTTTGTCGTAGCTAGTACGCGGTTCCCAAGTCTAGTTATACGCAAGGGAACATGGCTCTCCTCTGATCGAAAAACTGTCAACCGTCAGCAGCAAATGCGGAAGACCAGTGGCAGCGTTGCCAACAAGCAATCAGAGATGCCGCCTCTGATGTATTGGGTTTCTCTCGGCCACCGCAACGAAACCCCTGGTTTCATGAAAAATACCGGCAAGCACATGCAGCTAAATAAGAGGCGTACAAAGCGGCGCTGCATAGAATGACTAGAGCTGTTCGTGAGCTCTACGAGCCGAGGAGAAAAGAGGAACATCAACTTCTCAGAAAGAAGAAAAAGGAGCATAAGAACCGCTCGATCGAGGATATTGAGAGACTTTATTGCACTAATGATGTTCAAAAATTTTACTAAAAGATAAAAAGAACACGCCAGAGTTTTAAAGCAAGAACAGAAGCCTGCAGAGACAAAAATGGTAATGTAGTAGTAGACTCGCAGTCAGTATGCTGACGATATGGAAGGAAAACTTCCGTTGACTTTTAAGCGGCGATGATGACCAATATTCCGCTGTCAGGCATAACGAGCCATTCATCAGTGATGATGATAGTCAAGACTCCCGTCAACCCGATCAGAATCTAAACTTAATCCAAACTTAAATCCAACAAAGAAGTTGGAGCCGATGGCCTTGCCGCTGAACTTTTCAAGGTAGGAGGAGATGAGCTGGTAAGAAGCATACACCAACTCATCTGTAAAATCTGGTCGGACGAAAGTATGCCCGATGATTGGAACCTCAGCGTCGTTTGCCCGATCCTGAAGAAAGGAAACCCTCTGAACTGCGCCAACTACACAGGTATAAACCTTCGTATATAAGATCCTGTCTACCGTATTATCTGAACGCCTAAAACCGAGCGTCAACAACCTGATAGGTCCTTATCAGTGTGGTTTCAGGCCTGGAAAGTCCACCATTGACCAAATATTCAAACTACGGAAAATCTTGGGAATGACCCATGAATATAAAATCGATACGCACCACCTCTTCATCGATTTCAAAGTTGCCTATGATAGCGTGTATAGAGACGAGTTTACAAAGCCTTTTCTGGTCTTGGCATCCCTGCCAAGCTCGTCCGTTTGTGCAGAATGACGGTGGAGAACTCTCGCTGCTCCATCGATGTCGGTAAGAACATCACCGAACCGTTCGATGTCAGGAAAGGTCTTAGACAAGGTGACGCGCTATCATGCGATCTCTTTAACATAGTACTTGAGAGAATTGTACGAAACTCACAAGCCAACACCGCAGGTACAATCTTTTACAAGTCTGTACAACTACTCGCTTATGCCGATGACATTGACATAATCGGAAGAACTCAGCAGGCCGTCAGTGGGGCATTTACGAGTATTGAGATCGAGGCAGCAAAGATGGGTCTAGCGGTCAATGAAAGCAAAACAAAATATATGCTGTCTACAAAAACGGACACCCAACATCGGCGTCTTGGACAGAACGCCACAATAGACAGATATAGTTTTGAGGTAGTAAAGGATTTTGTCTACCTAGGCTCTATGGTGAACTCCGCAAATGACATCAGTAGGGAGATCACACGAAGAATTACTCTTGCCAATCGTTGTTCCTATGGGCTAAAACGGCAATTGAGTAGCAAAGCCCTATCTCGAACTACCAAGGTAACTCTTTGCGAGACACTAATCATCCCAGTCCTGCTGTATGGCGCAGAGACATGGGCTTTAACAAAACCGGATAAGGATGCCCTTGGTTATTTTGAGAGAAAAGTTCTTCGAGCGATCTTTGGTCCCGTCTGCATAAACGGTGAGTGGAGAAGAAGGTACAATCCGAACTATACGGGGACATCGAGTTCACATACAGCGACTAAAATGGCGGGGTCATGTAGAACGAATGGAGCCCAAGATTCCCGCTAAGAAAGTCTTCGAATCCACCCCGGATGGACGGCGCAGTAGAAGATGACCTCGCGGTAGGCGCGAACAAGTGGAGAGGACCTCAATTAACTTGGCGTGCGCAATTGAAGGCAGCTGGCTCGTAACCGGGCTGGCTGAAGAGGGTTGTTAGTTGAGACCCAGGCCCACCCCGGACTGTATCGCCACCTTAGTAAGTGCTTAAGTAATTAAGGACAATGTCGGTTAAATTTATAAACCCAGTGGTGGAGTTAAAGGAAAGGGTATAGTGGAGAGTTAAATAGTGGATAGCGAAGGAGGTAGAGAGAGGTGTCGATGCGTGCTAATCTTGAATATTTTTAAATTGTAGGTTTCTGGAACTACTGACGAAGGCCAATTATTTCGCATTCGTATTGCGTGGTTAAAAAACGATCTTCTGAATTTCACGGTACCCCCGAAAACAGGTTCTAAGACGTAGAGATATGCAAAAGATGCTGCACGGGTATTTCGATTGAATTGACGGACGGGCGGACACAACTATAGATTTCATCCGAACAATGACGGTGGAAGTAAGGGTACAGGAGCGATAGGCAGCCAAAATCCCGGCTAGATTGACTGATTACTAACCAATAAGCTTGTCATGGCTGAACGCGTTCTGGCAAACTCAGATATGTTGCGGTATTTCCTGTCCGAACATGCAAGTTGTACTCAAATCTCGGACGAATAAATGCTTTGTAGATCATGGCCATCTTTGGAATGAAGAAACGTTTACATCCTTTAAGAAATCCGAGGCATCTAACTCCACCTTTCGCAGCCTCTGTAGTATGCTGATTCCAGCGAAGGTCAGGGCTAACATGTGTACTAAGCATTGAAAAACCATCGGATTGCTCGACATCAACTCCATCCGTTCTTAGTTTGGCTACGGTAATGTCCTAGTTTAGAGGTAAAAGACAGCACTGGGCTTTTTGACGAGTTTAATAAGTACAGAGAACAGGGTCGGAGAGAGCACTGAACCCTGGTGTACACCAGCATTGCTTGAGAAGGGGGTCGAAGTACATCCGCCCAATACAACTTGTATGGATCGAATTCGGGCTGTAAAATCCAACAACTCGAGTATGTTCTCGCAGATAAACAGAATATTTCGCAGGAATAATCAGAACGACCTTCCGCATCTTAAAATCCCCTCAACTACGAACAATGTACAAATACTTATGACAGCAGGTATAGATCCGCATAACACAGCTGACAATATCAATATCGCATAACGCAGGATGACAATATCTCTCTGATCGAAGATCGGCAGGAGAAGGTAGAGGCTATAGGAACGACTTCCCAGGACGTGAATGAAAGTATTTACCCGAACCACGACATGGAAAATCGGATCAGTATGCACAACTTCAACTTTCGAAATTACATGGAGCACTGAAGATCTAAGAACACTGATTTCACCATGTTCAATGAGAAAAATATGACAAACAGTGCCGTCGCCGCTGAAAATGTACATCCTCCGTTCATTTCGAAGGCAGAGGTCCAGGCGATCTTCGACTCATTGAGAAAAAAGAAATCAATGGTACACCCAACATTATACTTAGACATCGTCCTCCAGAAGCGGTGGACATTTACACTACCCTGTTTAATAACGCAATGACCAATGCTCATTATCCAGCGCATTTGAAAACAGCGGTGGTGCAGCCCATTCACAAAAGGAATAAAGACAGTTCCGGGGAATCTCCGGTCGATAAGTCTCCTTCCGAACATCAGCAAGGTATTCGAAAAAGTGGTCCGTAGAGCCCTGAGTAAGTGGATTGGGGACATGTACATAATTCCGGATAATCAACTCGGTTTCAAGGCGGGACATGAGACCATACATGTCGCTTCTAAACTGGTATCGGATATCCAGTGGAATAAAAGCAAAAAGCAATATACGGCTGCCTGCCTGGTTGCCTTGGAGAAGGCCTTCGATACCGTATGGTTAGAGGGACTCTTTTACAAGTTGAGCAGACTGGACATAAGTAAATCACATAGTTTATGACATGCTCACGAGTAAGAGGTTCGTTGTGAAGAATGGCAATGTGACGTCTACTGGAACTTTTGAAGTAAAAAATAGTCTGCAACAGGGTGCGGTTTATTCACCGATCCCAGTCAACATTTATATGAGCGATCTCATATGTTCACTTCACTATGTCATAGCGTACACATTGGGACACCAGAAAGAATTGGCGAAAGTTCTCTATCACGGGACAGCACGGGCAGCCGCTTGCGAGTCGAAGTGTAGTCAGGTACCTTGGGGTCTGGCTAGATCAATATCTATATTTTAACAAACATATAGATGCTGCTCTGGCCAGAGCCAAAGTTGCTTTCGCCCTTACATAGAGACTGATTTACAGCAGCCAACTCGATGCAAGGCTGAAGGTAATCTGCTACATAGCCCTTATTCGGCCCATGCTCGCATATGGATATCCCGTGTGGTTCAACGTGAGCCTGCTTTCATTTGTACAGAACACCAGAGTCTGAGTACATGAAATTCTATCCTATGGTCATGTCAATACAATACGGTGAATATGATCAGAGTGGACAACTTCTTGATGATGATTCAAAGCCACATTGCAAGAGCAATGACTTTGATGAATAGCCTGACATTTGGGGATTATTACGCCAACTGTCTATATTATGAGAGTGTGCGCCTTGACGGCTTTGCCCTCCAGAAGCATTCCTATATCTTGATCGAAGTGGTCTGATCCAGGATATATTAGCGGTGCCACTCATTTTCCACACCACCGGAATAGCTGTGGATAAGCAACTCAACTACGACGCAAACGTCGCACATAGTACTGTAGAACGTCCCGGTACAGTAGAGCGGTTTCAAACCGAGACATTGAAAACGTTAGTAGGCAGCACGATAATTTTGTTGGTTTTTGAAGAAGAGGGAACGCTGTCTTTGTTCCCCCTCACTGACATTAAAGCTATGTGTCGATAGTTAGAAGAAGAGACTTTATCGTCCTTTTGAGGAATCGGCTGCACATATGCAAGTTTCCAACTATCTGAAAATATTCCTCTGCAGTACAACAGATGACAGTAAAGATTTCGGGTAGAAGAACACATCTTCAAGAAAAGGGGAGGAATTCTATCTGGATCAGAGGATTTATGATATTATGGTTGAGGCCTTTGAGGACTTGAACTACTGAACGGTTTGGGAAAAATATTCGTCCTAATAAATATTGAACTGGGCTCAGTATAGTTGAAGGAAGAGAAGTATCTGGTAGGGTGGAATTCGCTGCGAATGTACCAGCAAGCAGATTGGCTTTCTCGTCGGAGATCCATATATTTTTTCTTTGCGAATAAGAGCTAAGATGGTAGACGAGGCATTTTCTTTAATTCTTTTGAAGATATTCCAAAAGATTTACTGCCTTAAGGGCACTGCGGTATTCCTTACCGCACTTTATGGTCTCGCAGGAATCTCATACGTTTTAAAGCAATGCAACAGTCGTTTCTAGCCCGTTGGTAGAAACTTCCTCAGTAGGTGTTAGGCGCTAAAACGCAAATGCCTCATCCTTCCTTAGGACGAATCGAATCACAGTTCTTTCTCTGTTTCTTACATTGCCTATCGTTAGTCGAAAACAATGTCATCGATGATGCCAGTCCTGTACTTAAATCACAGTTGTTACCATAGAAAATCTTCATAAATTCAACACTGGCCCCCTTTCTGTGATCCGGCTCCAATTTGTGATATTTTACCACAATAATGAACCGCAGATTGACGGAATTCCACCTTTAAACTACCTAGCACCATTTTAAAGGCAATATATTTGCTTAAAAGCATTCTCTTTAAGGATTCCGGCATAAACAGCACAACGACATCATCAGCTGCCATCAGAAACCTCTCATTTGTCCCTCCAGCATGTGCTTGGTATGCAGCAACACAATAGAAAGGCAGGCACCCCCAACCGTCAAAAACTCCCTATCAACATAAAGTACCACACACTGCATAAGAACGAAAAAAAAGAAAAACTTCTCAATAGTAACCAAAGGAATTTCTCCTAGGGAACCCACAATATACCGTACAAAGCTCAAATACACCACCAAACAAGAGCACCAGCAAGGGGGGGTGACTAATAAAAAAAGAGAAAAAACTGCGGCTTTGAATAGTCCTTCCGAGAGGAAAGGACGCAGGGAGTTGAAGGTGAAATTCTATGAGCACACGCTGTTTTTGTCTTGTGTATGTTTTTTTTTTCTTATATCCTTTCATTTACCCTTGACGTTGAGAGTGAATTTGAAACCTTGAGGGACTACATTTCCTCTCGAAATCAATCTAAAGGACGATGAGGAGATGGAGGTATTGATGAAAAGCAAAGAACTCTTATAATACACAGAACCCTTTGTCGAGGCAAACAATATTTGAAAGTCCTTTTCTTTTCGACAAATCAAAACTTTTTTTTATGCGAATTCGGGTTATTTTACCAAGCCCCCTCAGACATCTTGAGTTCAAGGTCACGAATGATATCTCATCGTGTATTTATATTCTTCCTCCTCCTGCCGATGAATCGATATCTTACAGTATAGGCCGATGAACTTTTTAGTCATTCGTTGGAAGCCATTTGGTAGCGGTGGCGTCTAGTCAATTTTCTAATTTGTTTGAGAAAATAAAAACAAATTTTGAAAATGGTTTCTGATTCGTAAGTGTGTTTGTGGGGGCCCATGTGTTGAAAATTCAGTATGAATCTCATTTGCATGTAAACGCACAGAGGGGTATATTTTAGCATTACCGAGAACCTTTGAATGTTTTCTCAAGGATATTATTTCTGAAGATGTTTGTCATTTTGCTTACAGTATGAGTGTAAAATAAACTTACAGAAAAAAAAAAGGATTAAGTAGATGAAGACACCTGAAACCCCAGTAACGCTGTTAGGTAAGGTTAGATCTTTTGTGATACTATGGATCAACCATTAGGCCACTCAGGGACTTACAAAACCAATCGGAGCTTTTGATAAAGCCGAGGTAATCGAAGAAAGAAACCCCTAGATGGAGCAGTTATTTTTGGAACAAGGCCGAACATATACTCGTACATATGTCGAGTATGCAACCATATAGCACGGATTCAACGTTGGAGCGGAACAGTTTTATTTTGTTGCTCAAACTGATTGCATTGCTTCGTCATATTTTGGACAACATCCCGAACGCGGACTTTGCTTTGGCGATCCTGTTGGCTATATCCAGTTCGGTTCCACCATCGGTCGAGACAATACTCCCAAGATACTGGAAATCCTGTACTCCCTCTATCGGTTGTCCAGCAATGCCTTGTTCCAAGCCTGATAATTTTAGTTTTTGCCGTATTAATTTTCAGCCCGACGACGCCTGCCTCCCTCTCCACATCTGCTGTCATTTGGTGGAGGTCCATAATTCTGTGGGAGAGTAAGCATACATCGTCAGCGTAGTCAAGATGTTTCAGTTGAGATATAAGAGTCCATCGAATTCCTCCGTTTCCCGTCGACAAAGCTGCATGAAGCACATCGCTAATCACCAATAGGAATAATATTGGTGAAAGGATACAGCCTTGTCTTACCCCACTTTGGAACTCAAATTCCTCAGACAACCTTCCCCTGTACAGAACGTGACCTTGGGAGCCTTCATATGTAGCTTTGATAATAGCAATTAGTTTATCGGAAATACCTCTCCTGCGTAAGACACGCCAAATAAACTCCTTGTTGACACTATCGAACGCCTTCTCAAAATCGATGAACAGCAGGTGCAGTGGCGATCGATATTCAACACACTGTTCGATGATAATCCGCAGGGTGTCGATGTAGTCGGCACAGGAGGATCCAGAGTGGAAACCTGCCTGTTCGTCATCGAGTGTGTCTTCGAGATGTTGTTTAATTCGCTCAAGGGTGATTTTAGCTATTATCTTAGCTACAGCAGGCAGCACGCAAATACCCCTCCCGTTTCGCACTCCTTGACGATCATTTCCTTGACGATCATTCCCCTTTTCCACTCGTTAAGAAAGCTCTCAGCTTCCCAAGCTCTCTCTATAAGTGAAAGCAGAAGCTCAGCCGATGTTATTGGCGCTGCTCGTAAGAGCTCTGCTGGAATACTGTCAAGTCCTACCGCCTTTTTGGTTTTGAGTGCCTTGATCGCGGTAATGATCTTATCTTCACTGGGAGTCGTGGTGCGTATTCGGGAACTTCTCACCTCGGGCATCTCAGTCTGATTTGGGAGCATATCGCTAGAGAATATGCGGTTTAAAACCATATCAAAATGCTCTTTCCATTTCTTGAGTTGATCCTCACCCGAAATGAGCAAAGAACTGTCTAGGCTTTTCACTGGGTGTTTGCTGGAGCTGCGACCACCTGTCAGCTCTTTGGTGATTCTGTAGACGGTCGTGCTATCGCACCTCCATGCAGCGTCTTCTGCTTCTGTAGCCAGGCGTTGATGTAGTTGCGCTTGTCACGTCGAACGCTACGCTGAACTTCTCTCATCTTTATGCGATAATCTAGCTCGCTTCTCCCTGCTGTTGGAGTAGCTGCAACGCGAGCTTTCAGCTGTTTTCGTTCGTCAATCCGTCTCCAGTTATCCTCGGAAAGCCACGCCCTATGTCTTCTCTGCGATCGACCGACAATTCTTTCAGCACCAGATGTAAAAACATTTTTCATAGCACACCAATGGTCTTGGATGGTTGCGGACATTGAGCTGCTGATTGCTTCCACACCTTGCGAAAAGTGCTCCCTTAATTGTTGGCGCACTGAGGGATCACTAAGTCTATCGATGTTGAACCTGGGCATTCTTGTGTTGTCCTGGGATCTTCGAACTGCAGCAGTGCGTAGTTGGAGAGTAGCTATCATAAGATGGTGATCACGTACTATCCCCACATCTGCTCCTCGCCTGTTTCGGACGTCCAGGGACTACTTCTAAAGCGGCAGCTGATGGCAAAATGGTCAATTTGGTTGGAGGTTGTTTGCCTGTCGTTGGAAACCCAGCTGACTTTGCGGTATGTCTTGTGCTCAAACATGGTGCCACCTATCACAAGGCGGTTGGCATTGCAGAAATCCACAAATCTTTCGCCGTTGTCATTGCGGTTGCCTAGTCTATGCTTCCCGATTACATGTTTGAGCCCTTCGTTCTCGTTGCCTACCTTGGCATTCAAATCCCCCATCACGATGACAATGTCTTCATTTGGTATGGTGTACAAGACGGCGCTTAAGAGATTGTAGAAGCTCTCCTTTTCGTCCTCAGACGAACTATTCGTTGGGGCGTAACACTGTATGATGGTGACGCGGACTCTAGTCCAGAATCTGGCCGTCAAAATCCTATCCCTATGAGGCTGCCAGGAAATTAGGCCCTTGCGTGCTGTTGTTGTTAGCAGTAGTGCGACTCCAAATTCCCGCGGACTTCCGGATGGTCTTCCAGAATAGAGTAGTACAGTGTTACGCGTTGGGGACTGGTACTAGTCCGCTTCTAACCATCTTACTTCACTTACCCACAAAATGTCCAGCTTATATCGCATGCATTTGTTTTCCAATTGGAGGAATCTGGCATTGTAAGGACCTTCTCTTCCCGAGTCGAGGAGCGTCTTTACATTCCACAAACCTATCTTTGTCCGGGTACAATAGCCAAAAGTCGTCAACATGTGATCATTTCTTATCCGAGGCATAGTGTCGGTTTCTGTAGCGAGGAATTTTCGGTAACGCAGGTTGCTGGCCCACGTTACCTAGCCTAGAATCAAGGCCCTAGACAACCCGCACTTACAATTTTGGCCTATACGTATAAGGGTTTATACGTATAGTTGCCCGGGGACCACCACTAGGAGGTAAAGTAAGCACTTCATCACGAACTTGGTTGTTGCGCTACTGGCCCAAGCCAAGTTGTGGGCAGTCAGTAGTTTCCCGATCAATCGCAATGCAGGTCCCCAAAATACTCGTACATAGGAAGTGAGTGATGGTTTCTTCTTCCACTTCATCCCTACTGCTCCTGCAGAAGTCGTTAATAGAGAGGCCTATCCTTTTAGCATGTTGGCCTATAAGACAGTGTCCAGTGAGGACACCGATAACGCAGTTGATCTGTGATCGCTTGAGCTTAACCAACTCGGCACTACCTTTCTGATCCAGCCTAGGCCAGATTTGTCTCGAAATAGGACACGTTGAGCCATTTTCCCATTTGTGGTTGGTCTTGCTAATAGCGTTCAGCTTTAGTAGATGCTTACATGTAGCGAGGGGCATACCTAGGGCTTGCCTGTCAGTCAGAATCCCTAGAGTTGTACCCTGTCTGACGAGCTCGTCCGCCATGCAGTTTCCTGGAATGTCTCTGTGCCCAGGCACCCAGCATAGGTAAATGTTGAATTGCTCTGCCATATCCGTAAGATATAATTGGCAGCTTAAGGCGGCAATTTAAGTGAAGGAGCACGATTCCAGGGACTTGATTGCCATTTGACTGTCAGTGAAAATGCTAGTATCCCTGACGTATAGTACATACATTACATTTCAGCCACGGCAGGGTTTTCTAAACCGCCATGATTTCCACCTTAAAAACGATACAATGATCAGGGCGGCGAAGCGAGATGCTCAGGTTGAGCTTTCGAAGATAACACCTTCGGTCTTAGAGCCATCTGTAAAGAAGTGAACCGAACTGCCATTAACAGGGGAGAGCTATCCCATTCGGAAGTTTCGCTCAAACCTCAGTTTCGGCGGGGTGTAATCCGTGTTTTCGTGCGTGAAGTTGAGAAGATCAAGGATCGAGGAGTGATCAATGCGATAACCAGACCACTGAGAGGAGGTTTTAAGGCGGATGGCCACACTGGCAGCAATCTGTTTGCTAAAGATATCTAAGGGTATCAGGTTGAACAAAATGTCCAGTGCCGCAGAGGGAGTAGTTCTCAGTGCACCACTGATGCAAATGTATCCAGATCTTTGCACCTAAGCTAGTTGAGTGGGGTGGACAGCCCTATCAAAAGCAGGCCACCATACGATCACGCCATAGAGTAGTATACCTCTGGTAACAGACACGTACAGCCAGCAAGTGATTTAAGGTTTCATAACCCCGCTAGCCCTTTTCTAGGAATACAAAGCTACAATGTCTATCCTAACGCGTCCCTTTAGATTGGCCTTCCAGTTCAGTTTCTGCCCAAAATAAGACCCACATATTTTGCATTTTCAGTGAAGGTGAGACTGGTGCCATTTACCATAAAAGGGTCTATGAGGGGAACTTTATAGATCCTCGTAAAGAGAACGAGTTCGGTTTTATGGGGTTAACCCCCAGTCCACATTTGGAGGTCCATCTGGTGAGCCGAAAGAGAGCTTATTGGAGGATTTCGCAGAGAGTGTCTGGGTGCTTATAAGAGGCAGCAATACTGGTAGCAATATCGTAAGTATAGGCGATTACCTTACAGCCTGACTTATCCAGGTTCCACAGAAGACTTGACAAGACTCCATCTTGGGGTATTTTGCAGCAAGTGCAGTAATTGGTTGATCAACACTTCGAGCGAAGTATCCGCTTTCAGATTTGCAAGTGCGCCTGTAATTGCCTTTGATTTGACATTGTTAAACGCCCCCTCAATGTCAAGGAAAGCTACCATAGTGCATTCGTTAATGCTCAAGATTTTTCAATGATACGCATACGCGAATGTAAGGCTGTCTCAACCGATTTGCCTTGACAGTACGCATGTTGGGACGGCGAGAGCAAAGACGGGCTAATGCTCTGTCGAAGGTGGATATCAATCAGCCTTTCTAATGTTTTCTGTATAGATATGGATAGATTGATGGGTCGGAGATCCTTTGGTTCCACATACGAGCTCCTTCCTGCCTTAGATATGAAGATGTCTTCAACCTCGGTCCATAGTTTGGGAATGTAGGCCAGATTTAGACAGCCCGACATAATGACTTTTAGCCATGGAAGCACAATGTCCTCGCATTGCTGAATCCCTGCCGGAATGATAGCGTCGGGTCCTGGGGCATTGAAGGGCTTGAAACTGCACATGGCCCATCGGATCTTTTCTGTAGTTACTAAAAGCAAGAAGTTGCTGCACGGTGGAAGGAAGGTATTTACCAATTGCGAGACAGTAATACGGGAGCTACCATGTAAGTGAGTGCCCAGTTAGATGTCAATGGATTCCTTAGTAGAGGTGGATGCAAAAGGTAGCTGGGTGTTGAAGAGCTTTTAGAGAGGATTTTCCCCAACCTAGAAACTTTCGAGGACTCTTCAATTCCGTCACCGAAAAGTCTCCAGGGGCGTCGTCGCTCTTTCTTCAATAAGATTTTAGATTTTCTGAGACACAGTTTATCGTCCCAATCCCAGTCGGCCGTCCTGTGGGAGCTTTTAGCAAGACTAATAAGGAGCCTAGTGTCTTTGTCCTCCAGGTTGGGGGTTGTGCCGTCGGGTTAACTTCCCTACCACGTAAAAAACCTTCGGTTACGAAGCAACCAACAGCCTCGGATACGGGTGATTTTACTGTTGACGACCCAAGCAAACGCAAAAAAAACAGCGATCTTCGTGTCTGCACGTGGAATGATAGGTCCCTCTACAAACCACGTGCAGCCGAACAAATTGAGGAGGCCCTAGAGTGTCTCAAAGCAGACATTACCGCCATCCAAGAAGTGCGATGGGATGGGCCGGGCAGAAGCCAGATGGAAAACTGCGACATCTACTACGGCGATTGCTACAGACAACAAGGATAGCGTCTATTCGGGTGCGGATTTGTCATTGGAGGTAGACTTAGGCAAGAAGTCTTGAGTTTCCGGCATGTGAACGAGCGCCTCATGACTATCCGTATCAAGGCTAAATTTTCCAACATTAGCCTAATATGCGTTCACGCCCCTCACGAGGAGAAGGACGACGCGATAAAGCATGACTTCTATAGCTCTTGGACAAGACGTATGAGCAATGCCCTAGCCACGACGTTAAATTTATCCTAGGTGATTTTAACGCAAAGCTAGGAAGAGAGGAGGTCTTTAGTAGCGTGGTCGGAAAGCACAGCCTGCACGACATCACATCCGACAACGGACTCAGGCTAATCGACTTTGCGGTGGGACGAAACTTTGTCGTAGCTAGTACGCGGTTCCCACGTCTCGACATTCACAAAGGAACATGGCTCTCCTTTGATAAAAAAAAACTGTCACCCAAATCGATCACATTGCAATCGACGCAAGGCACTCTTCCAGTATTCTGGGTGTCCGGACTTTCCGAGGAGCCAATGTGGACTCGGACCACTACCTAATTGTAGCCAAGGTACGGATGCGGATATCCACAACGGAGCGAAATCAACGAAATACTGTGAGGAAATTTGACGCCGGGCGGCTATAATCGCAAGAGACCGCCAGAGCCTTTGCCGTTCGAGTTTCTTCTAATCTTATTCTAAGTCCTATGCTGCCAGCAGCAAATGCGAAAGACCAGTGGCAGCGTTGCCAACAAGCCACCAGAGATGCCGCCTCTGATGTACTGGGTTTCTCTCGGCCACCGCAACGAAACCCCTGGTTTAATGAGGAATGCCGGCAAGCACATGCAGCTAAATAAGAGGCGTACAAAGCGGCGCTGCATAGAAGGACCAGAGCTGTTTACGAGCTCTACGTGAGCAGGAGAAAATCAGAACATCGATTTTTCAGAGAGAAGAAAAAGGAGCATGAGAAGCGCTCGATCGAGGAAATTGAGAGACTTTATTGCAGGAATGATGTTGGAAAATTTTACCAAACGCTAAAAAGAACATGCCAGGACGAAAATTCAACAGTGACGATGACAGTCAAGATTCCCATCAACCCGATTAGAATGAAGTGAGGATAGCGATATCTTAACTCAAATCGAACAAAGCTGCTGGAGCCGACGGCCTTGCCGCTGAATTTGTCAAGGCAGGAGGAGATGAGCATGAGATGATGGTAAGGAGCATGCACCAGCTCATCTGTAAAATCTGGTCCGACGAAAGTATGCCCGATGAATGGAACCTCAGCATCATTTGCCCGATCCTGAAGAAAGGAGACCCTCTGAACTGCGACAATTACAGAGGTATAAGTCTCCTCAAGCCTCGCATATAAGATCCTGTCTGCCGTATTATGTGAACGCTTAAAACCGATCGTCAACAACCTCATAGGTCCTTATCAGTGTGATTTCAGGCCTGGAAAGTTCACCATTGACCAAATATTCACACTATGGCAGATCTTGGAAAAAAACCCATGAATATAAAATCGATACGCACCACCTCTTCATCGATTTCAAAGTTGCCTATTATAGCGTGTATAGAGACGAGGTATACAGAGCCATGTCTAGACTTGGCATCCCTGCCAAGCTCGTCCGTTTGTGCAGAATGACGATGGAGAACTCTCGCTGCTCCATCGATGTCGGTAATAACATCACCGAACCGTTCGATGTCAGGAAAGGACTTAGACAAGGTGACGCGCTATCATGCGATCTCTTTAACATAGTACTTGAGGGAATTGTACGAAACTCACAAGCCAACACCGCAGGTACAATCTTTTACAAGTCTGTACAACTACTCGCTTATGCCGATGACTTTGACATAATCAGAAGAACTCAGCGGGCAGTGAATGGGGCATTTACGAGTATTGAGATCGAGGCAGCAAAGATGGGTTTAGCGGTCAATGAAAGGAAAACAACATATACTCGTATGCTGTCTACAAAAAAGGACACCCAACATCGGCGTCTTGGATAGAACGCGACAATAGACAGATATAATTTTGAGGTAGTAAAGGATTTTGTCTACCTAGGCTCTATGGTGAACTCCGCAAATGACATCAGTTGGGAGATCACACGAAGAATTACTCTTGCCAATCGTTGTTCCTATGGGCTAAGAAGGCAATTGAGTTACAAAGCCCTATCTCGAATTACCAAGGTAACTCTTTGCAAGGCACTAATCATCCCAGTCCTGCTGTATGGCACAGAGACATGGGCTTTAACAAAACCGGATGAGGATGCCCTTGGTTATTTCGAGAGAAAAGTTCTTCGAGCGATCTTTGGTCCCGTCTGCATAAACGGTGAGTGGAGAAGAAGGTACAATCCGAACTATACGGGGACATCGAGTTCACATACAGCGACTAAGAGCGCTGGGTCATGTAGAGCGGATGGAGCCCAACGTTCCCGCTAAGAAAGTCTTCGAATCCACCCGGGATGAACGGCGCGGTAGAGGACGACCTCATGGTAGGTGGCGCAAGCAAGTGGAGGGGGACCTCAACCACCTTGGCGTGCGCAACTCCAGGCAGCTGGCTCGTAACCGTGCTGGCTGGAGAGGTTTGTTGGTGGAGGCCCAGGTCCACCCCGGACTGTAGCGTAAGTAAGTTACTATGCTCGAGATCATGGTATTGCTTATCTATCTAAGCCGCTCCATTCGAGGGGAAAATTCGTACAACTTTCGACTCGGGGAAAAATAGTTTTGTGTATTTACCTATCGACTTTCACTTTCTTTTCGTATATTTTTATTTTACATGGACACCTATACTACCCATCGAGAGAAAATGGAGAACTCTGAATACATTAAGGACGACTTGAAAAACAAAAATGCAAAAACTGTACGAAGGGCGACCATCTTTCTCTAGTCTAGGACATCTGTAGGTAGATCTGAGTAACGTTTATTAGGAGAACAGCTTTGCCCCTGAATAGTGAGGACACCTAAGTAGTCTTTAAGGTGAGGTAAGACGTCTTGTTCGACGGACTTGTTTAGAGTACTTACCTGTTGCATTGAAGCCCAGACGTACCCCAGATTATGATTCACATTCAAAGGTAAAGTGAAGAGTCTATATCAGACTTTTAAACCGCAAATATTCAAATATGTAAGAAGGGATTTCTTATATGTTTCAATATTTTGTCATCAGACTGTTTTAGTCCTTCAGACAGTTTATCTATCCTTTTGAACATTTGAGACCGTTGCGACCAAGGACTGAGTATCCATTTGCATTACAAATTTTAAGAAAATTTTCAATTTCAATTTTTTTTTATAGCTGCTTGTCTCTTTGCGAAATGTAGCCATCCTCATGGGTTATTAAAACTCAAAAGTGAGATATCCATAAAAAGATTATGGCAGAAGTTTCCTTCCCTCAAACTCCATGTACCTACATACAAGCCGCATACACTCCGACTGTAATAAAGTAATTCAACTTTTCCTCTTGCGTTTGAGATTCATTTTGTTAAAGGACTGCCGGAGGAAGTAAGGGAGAGGGAGTAAGATGAAGGAAGGAGAAACTTTATTCAACATAAGCATCTAATGAATAGTGTCCCTTTTGGATGGTACTCGTAGTTTCCTTGTGAATCGCATCAACTATTTATAGACGGACATTCTGCTGACCTAGGGTTAGTAAACTTAAATTGAGGTAATGCTGGCAAAAAGCAAAGCACCAGTTTTCATGTTTATCGTCGCCCCTTTCACCTGGGTATCTGGGCCATCATCCAGAAAGAAGGTGGACAATTTTCCAAAGTCGAATACGTGTTTGAGGACTTTGGGTTTTGAAAAGTAATTTATCAGTCTTGTCTGATTCGTGTTACTCAGACTTGAAGCTCTGCCAAAGGCGAGGGACCGTAAAATAAATCATCAAATAAACAGAAACCCTGTTCGATGGAAGGAGTTTTTGGGTTTGGGTTTGCTTTTGAATGGAATTGATGTAATCAATCAGAATCATCGAGCTGTGATACGGTTACGGTGAGGTGAAGACGGAATCATTATTCCAAGAAAGTTAAATAATTGGTTGAGGAAAGCAATTCTAATTTGCAGAAACTTGCTTGTTTGATAAACATAAATATTTAATTAATAAATTTCGAAAGTTTCCAGTGGATATGGAAGAGGTTTGCAAACGATCTACGAAGCGAGATACGATTGTTGGGGAAGGCTAAGTGGGGTACTTTCAATTTTGGTTATCAATTTTCATCTTGAAGTTGATGATTAGATTTGAGGGGTTTCGGTTTAAAAGATCTGAGTGCAATTGAAGTCCGTTTTTTTTTTTATTTGCGCGCGACGAAGGGATTAGTAATACACTTATACTAATGCTCAGGGCACGGGTGGATGGAAAAAATGGGGGAGACGAACGAATGAGATGCAGGCTTGCGTTGGGTTTACATGTTCGGAGGTTTTAATGATTAGCAAATACAGAATCTGGTAGATCGTTCCACAAACGTGGTGTACGGCTTATAAACGAATCCTTATATTTGAAAGTACGTCCGAAGTTGGGCTTGAGGATGAACTGATGTGCATTTACATGGCGGTCCAATGATCATGTAACGATCAACCAAATTGATCATACTGCGATCGACGTAAGACATGCCTTCAGTATTCTGGATGACTGGACCTTTTTGGCGGCCAATTTGCACTCAGATCATTACCTTGATCTAGCTGGCTACTGTCGTATGAACGCATATCCTAAAATCTCTCAACCACATCTATGCTGCCAGCATCAAGCGCCGAAGACCAGTGGCAACACTCCCACCATGCCATCAGAAACGCCGCGACTGATATCCTGCGTTTCCCTCTCCCACCACCGCAAAACCCCTGGTTTGTCGAAGAACGCCGCCGAGCTCATGCAGCAAAACAAGAGGCGTATAAAGCGGCGCTGCAAAGGAAGACGAGAGCTGCTCGTGAGCTCTACGAGCAAAAGAGACAGGAAGAACATCGGCTTCTCCAAAAGAAGAAGAAAGAGCATGAGAAGCGCGCGTTTGAGAATACCGAGAGTTTATACTCCAGTAACAATGTTCGGAAGTTTTACCAAAAAGTAAGAAGAACGTGCCAGAAAAGCAATACCCGTACAGAAACTTGTAGAGATGAATATGGAAACCTGGTAGTAGCATCACAGTCGGTGGTGAGAATATGGAAAAACTACTTCTGCAGACTGTATAGCGGCGACGAACACCAACATCCCGCTGTCAGGCAGAATGAACCATTCAACATAGACGATGATAGTCAAAATTTCCGTCCACCTGACCAAAACGAAGTGAGGATAGCAATATCCAAGCTAAAATCGAACAAGGCTGCTGGACCTGACAGCTTACCGGCCGAACTTTTCAAGACAGCTGGGTTGAATTGGTAGAGTGCATACACCAAATCATCTCTAAGATTTGGTCAGACGAGTGTATGCCTGATGAATGGAATCTCTGCATCGTTTGCTCGATCCACAAGAAAGGAAACACCCTCAACTGCGCCAATTACAGAGGCATCAGTCTCCTCAACATCGCATACAAGATCTTTTCTGCGATATTGTGTAAACGCCTGAAACCTTTTATGAACAGCCTGATTGAACGCTATCAGTGCGGTTTCAGGCCAGGAAAGTCCACCATCGATAGAAGTTTCACACTTCGGCAGATCCTGGAGAAAACTCAAGAATTCCAAATCGATATTCACCACCTCTTTATCGATTTCAAGGCCGTCTATGACAGCTTCTATAGAGAAGAGCTTTATAAAGCCATGTCCAGTTTTGACATCCCTGTAAAACGCTCGCTGCTCCATCAAGGTCGGTAATGATCTCACCGAGAGTTTTGACGTCAAAAAAGGCTTTAGACAAGGTGACGCGCTGTCATGTGACTTTTTTAATATTGTAGTTGAACGGATTGTGCGGAACTCACAAGCCAACACCGGAGGCACAATCAATCAATCAATCAAAAAGTTCCCGGAATTTATTCAGAAAATTAAAAATACAAGTTTATTCATCTAAATCTATATTGTCCCCTTCAAAGTAATTCCCATCGACTGCAGCACACTTATGCCAGCGCTTGATCCAAACTTCGAAACATTTTTTATATTCGGTTTTCGGTATGTCCATCAGTGTTTCCTGCGATTTTTCCATTACTTCCTCTCGGCTGCTGAAACGCGTTCCCCGTAATGGTTTTTTAACTCGATTGAACAGAAAGAAGTCACAGGGAGCCAAATCAGGTGAATTCGGTGGCTGTTGGATGGTATTTGTTGCATTTCTCGTCGAAAAATTACGAATAATGATGGCACTGTGCGACGGTGCGATATCATGGTGCAAAATCCACGAGTTTTCTGCCCACAATTCTGGTCTGATAAAAAATCGCCAACACACACAGAGATAGATGTACTCTTGGCTATGTAACTTTTGCAAATGTCAAGCTATGGCGCTAAGATTTAGAAGGAATATCAACAACAGATGTACCAACTTAACAGAACTCAAATCGGAACGATGGGAGTGCCACACGGTTTTTATTCCGGGAACTTTTTGATCAAGGTGGTAGACATTATCGGAAGAACTCTGCGGGTTATCACCGGTGCGCTTGCAAGCATTGAGGCGGCAGCGGCCAAAATGGGTTTAGCGATAAACGAGGGCAAAACCAAGTATATGCTGTCAACAAGAAGGGACAACCAACTCTGACGAATTGGACAGAACGTCACAGTGGGCAGCTCCTCTTCATCCTCTCCTTCAATATCCGTTGCTTCAAAGAATGGTCGGAGAGTTGCATGGCGAGATGATACTCTCATCGCTTCTCTTTCTTAAAATTTTCTTTACGTAACACTTGTTAATTTGGTTGTTAGAAATTTTCACGCCCAAAGCATCGCGAAAAATTTGTTGCGCTACAGTTTTTGAGTTGCTGTCGTCGATATCAGGTATTCCAACGATTTCCAAACAGTTCTGCAATTGTGTTTGATGTTGCCAATTGAGTCTGTTCTCTTCCTTTTTTTTCGTCCTTTTATCAGCGAGGTTATGATCCGAAAATAAGGGATCATAACCCTCCTATTTTACCGCATTTCTAATGATCCGCCTGTGGGATTCGTCTATTTTACCTCAGAAAATATCGGCAGGCCAATGAAAGGCTAATGTCACCGCATTTGTCTGATCCAGGCGTTTATAGGCCTGCCTTTCCTACATCGCGATGTCTTTGGAACGTGCATTGATATTGCCTTTTTAAGAGAGTTCAAATGATCTCTTCTTTGAACGTGGCAATACCAGATGAGCCGGTCGCGCTCTATTTTTTGTACGATGGTATCCTTGATGTGAAAGCTTTCACGGATCTTCGAATTTCTTATTCGATCAAGCTTTGTCACTCATGCTGTCATGCGAAGCATCTTCATCTCAGCTGCGGTTAATTTACTCTCATACTTTTTGTACATCGTCCAACATTGTGAACCGTATGTGAGCGCTGGACGCACAACTGCGGTGTAGAGCCTTCCTTTCAACTTAGGGGACATTTTTCTGTCACAGAAGGTAGCGGAATTTTCTCGCCACTTCATCCACCCTACGCTTACACGATGATTGATGTCGTCATCAAAAGTTGCTTTGCTATTGATCATAGATCCCAGATATTTGAACTTTTCGCACTTGGGAAGCATTGTTCCATTCAAATAAATGTCTGGAATAGGCCTGAGTGGATCAGAGAACGGGCAGCACAAGTACTCTGTCTTTTTTGAACTAATGCGATACCCATTTCCCTCCAGAACGTCCACCCACACATCAAGTGCTTGTTGCAGGGATGTAGGATCCTCACTTATGATGGCTCCATCGTCAGCAAAGAATAACTGATGTACCTTGGGGTCCATCACTTTACCTTCAAGCAGATAATCAAGGACTGTAACAAAGACCAAAGGACTTAAAACGCTTCCCTGGTGCACCCCGACTTTGATTGGGAACTCTTCGGTTACTCCAGCGGTGCATCTTACTCTTGTCTTTGCTCCCTCGTACATGTCCATGATCATCTGTACATAGGTTTCTGGAACCCCTCGATGTCTTAGCGCCACCCATATCAAATCTCGTGGTTGTCTGTCGAATACCTTTTCAAAGTCAACCAATACAATATGCAAATCCTTTAAGGAATCACGATGTTTTTCCATTATGATCCTTATACTTTGGATTGCATCTGTGGTTGATTTACCCGAGACAAACCCGCACTGATCAACAGATTGCCGTATTATTTTTCGCAGTGGGCCACCTAATACACGCTCAACGATATTCATGGTGTGTGACATCAGCTTGATCGAACGGTAGTTATCACAGTTTCGTGTATCACCCTTCCCTTTGTATACTGAGAGAAGGTAACTTTCCCTCCATTGATTCGGCATTGGGTCACCTCT
Source organism: Brachypalpus laphriformis (assembly GCA_945910035.1). NCBI lineage: Eukaryota > Metazoa > Arthropoda > Insecta > Diptera > Syrphidae > Brachypalpus > Brachypalpus laphriformis. Next base: position 147,670,978 of record OX246755.1, read on the forward strand.
CACGAATTTGGAGATGAGAATTCTGAGCCATCTGAACCCGATGTCTCCCATCTTTTTCCAGAACTCAGAGGGTATCTCGTCTGGCCCAACCGCTTTTCGTTTTTTGGAGTATTTGACCGCCTCACTAACTTCTTCGACTGTAATGTCGGGTATTTCTTCACAGTTAGGGGTGGCTCTTGGAAGTATAGCCGGGGAAACTGTTCATTCAAAAGTTGTTAACAATACTGCCGCCACCTCTGCAGAATTTTGTCGTCATCCACAAGAAGCTAGCCATGAGCATTGTTAATGAACTTTGGCGAACGAATCTCCTGAGCAATCCTCCTCCTTTGTGCAACTATTTTCAAGATGGTTGCGCTATTGTTCATATTGTGTCTTCGCAGCTCCTGGACAGCCTGGTTTGCATCAGCAACCGGGGAAGATATTTTCTCCAGCTCCCGATACAGGCCCTCCGTAATCTCTGCTTAAAGCTGGGCGCACTTCTTCTTCGCTTTTTTCTTGCAGCATCTGTATTCCATTTCGAGGCGAGCTTTTTCGTCACTATTATTAGAGGGGCACTTTGACCAAGCTTTGAAAGCCGCTTTCTTCTCATTTATCACATTCGTAGTTTCATCACTCCACCACCATGTTTCTTTGGTGTGTTGATGGTGGCCTTTTGAAGCTCCTAGCAGTGATTTGGAGTTCTTTCAGCAAGTTCGCTGTAGGGAATCCCACATTTTTTGTGCTCTGCACTCTTCATCCTCAGCTCCGTTGATGATGTGAGAGAGGTAACTTTTCATTACGAAAACAAAAGCCTCGCCTTTTTTCTTGTCCAGATTGTACCACTTGATTTTCTCAGAGATCCTTGTTTGTTTGCTTTTCTTCGGTGCTTTCTTAAAAATTTCTGTTAGCAGGAGACGCTGTTGCTGAGCGATTGCCTCTCCCAGGATCACTTTGCAATCTTTTACCCGAGGCTTCATGAAACTGGCTACCAAATGGTAGTCAATCTGAGTTTCATCTCCACCACTGCTGTAAGTGATCATGTGTCGGCTTTGTTTGCTGAACATGGTATTTAACACGATAAGACCATGTGATTTGCACATGCTTAGGATGTCTTCACCAGGAAGGTTCCTGGTGCCGTATCCTAGCCCTTCATGGTAGTCTTCGTAGTCTTTGTTTGACTTCCCGACATGTCCATTCAAGTCTCCTCCAACAAACAGAAACTCTTCCTTTGGGATGTTCTTAGTAGATTGTGGAAATCTACTCAAAATGCATCTTTATGTCTTTGATTGCACCCATTTTGGGGAGCATATGCACTGACAATATTCCACACCTCTCCTTGTATTACTAGTTTGAGAGACATCAAACGGTCGCTGGACTTCGAAATGCTCAAGACGTTACCAAGTAGCTCTACCCCAAGGATGATACCGATTCCGTTCTTAGCCATTTTCGTTCCGTTGTAGAACATCTTGTAATCTTTTTTCCTAACGTCCAAGAAACGCGCCCGATTTCCGGTGTTTTTCCATTTCGTCTCTTGGACACACAAGATATCAACCCGCCTTCTATTCATCATCTCTTCCAGCTCGTAATTTCGACTGGTCACGCTTCCAACGTTCCAACTCGCGACCCTCAAATTGCGTACAAACTGTTTCATTATTTTGCTGGCTCCTGGAATCCGTATAGCTCTGAGCCGAACATTTCTGCTCGGTCCAGGATCAGTACCATGCACAGCAGTGGTAGTGCCTGGCGGGGTAGTGCCTTTCCTTTTAGCAAGTATTACCATAATGATACAGTTTTGCAATATAACCATATTGCGATGGTGTTTGTTGTTTGACACGTGCATGCTCCTGTTTTAGTATTGTTTGATCTTTCTTTTATGACACCGGTGATCTCCAGTCGTGTCAACCCACGGACTCACATGCACACTTGTGGGAGGGTTTTCAAGGTAGTATATGTGTCCCTAGGATATTTTGGGTGTTATATTGCCTAGATCTGATTTGTCCCCTTAGTCGCCTTTTACGACAAGCGCTGGTTGTTGGGGGGCGCTGCAGTGATATTCTTAGCCCGTCCCTGCACGGGGAAAAAATTTAAATTTAAAATTTTCTTTACGTAACACTTGTTAATTTGGCTGTCTGAAATTTCCACGCCCAAAGCATCGCACAAAATTTCTTGCGCTACAGTTTTTGAATTGCTGTCGTCGATATCAGGATTCCAAAGATTTCCAAGCAGTTCTGCCATTGTGTTTGATGTTGCCAATTAATTTTGTTCTCATGACTACGAATTTTGGCTTTCAGATTGGCATTTTCATCTCGCAAGGCAGCCAAAGAATGTAGAAATTCTTTGTTTACTTCATTCATTCATTCACCTTCACTCTCTACAGGAACGGTATCCGTAATCACTATTGGAACATCAATCTGCCTTTTTTTGTTAGCACTTTTAGTTGCGAGTGCGTTTTTTTTAGGTTCAATGTGCCTGTTTGTTATTTGCGGCGATTCAGGTAAATGAAGAGATCGTCGTCTAAGCACATCACACCTATCACAGCGAAACGATTTTCCACTCGCCTGCATAAACTCAGCATCCTGTTGTTGGATATTGGCACATGCAGTGTGAAATAAGCCCTTGCAGTCACAACAAGAAATCTTTGAAGAACAGTTTCTTTCAATTCTTTCAGAACACACTGAACAATTCATTTTAGGAATTTAATTTCACGAAGTTTTCAAAAGAGATGTGTGCACCCCACGACATTCAGAAGAATACTGAATATGCCCTGGACCCCAGCATAGGGTCACCTTTTTGGCTTAAGATACCTCTTTGAGACATCGTTTGCAGATTCTAATGAGCTTGGACGGGTGACCGTAAGATGCAGATGACTAGAGTCCTGCTTCCCTTAGTTTGAGTGCCGATTTGACCACGTATCTCTGCAGAGTAAATTTAACGGAATGAGACTTAGCATTGCCGCCGTGGATGTTGTACTTAACGATCCCATGATCCCGACCTCTGTGCCTTTTCCCTATTGTAGTGATTTTTATAATCTATCGATACCCTCAAACAATTCATGCATGCAGACTACATACTATCGAATTCTCAAAGTCTTCATTCGCTTTGTAACTTCATCGAATTACCAGGTCAATTCCATGTCCGATACCATTTTGACTAAAAGTCAACAACACGATTTCACGGAAAAGGTGTCATGCCCAGACTCAAATCTGTCAGAGTAAATCGGATACAAACGACAGAGTTTCATTACAATGCGTTCGGTCGCCGCAAATATTCCTGGAAAAGACCATCCGCAACGATTCCTAGTCGAAACATAAATTGCCAGCCGATGATGGCAAATTATATGCATCATAGTCCACTGGAAACTGAGCCTTAAGAGCTGCCTCAGCACATTGTTTTGTTCTGCACAAATATTCCCATGAAACATGTCCGAGTCGTCCACAAATTGAGCATTTCGATTGAAAGCTGCAAATTTCAGGCTAAACTAGGTGAATCGCAACACTTGACGAACATATTTCACAAATTTTACACTGATTCCGTGTAGGTGTGTGAATCATATGAAGTACTCGGATGTTTCAATCAACTTTGGATGCGTCTATTTGTTATCCAATACCATTCAAAGATATCGGTATCTGTTGAGGAGATGCAAATCACTGAAACGAAATCCTACTACGAATTGGAATTAATGTCATTTTAGTTCGGGAAATGTATTTACGTTTGTTTGAAGTGCGAGCGTTCTAGTAGCGTTGAAAAGGTATATAACTGGTTTCAGAGGTCTTTTCGAACATCATCAGCTTTTAGTGGTACTTACTGTAAGTACGACTCTTGTATTGTCCACTCGTGAAGTTTTCTTTGACAATGTCACAGATATGTAGATAGATACTACAATTTCACTGAACAAAACGTTCTACTGTTCAAAAGGCGTTGACTACTTGTAGTTTCGGTACGCAGACAGGGATTCGTTTTTGGAAAGGATTCGTAAAAAAAAGCGGGATATGGATCAGCTTGCGTTGACTGGATATGTCAGGAGTAATGAATATCTGTCTAATTGTATTGAGAGCTGTCAATCAGCTTGCGAAATTTTGAACATCATGTGCTGACAAAGGAAAATTACTTTAGAAGGAATTTTCACTAAATGTGTTCTCAGTGGGAGGTGGATTCTATTCATACTCAATGGTAGAGTGATGTACGTATACACACACAATAACGATGGATACAGTTTGCAGCTTACAATTTAATTGTGTACCCAACCTAAGGCTCCTTCTATAGTACATATATGTTCCTTCTCTATAAAGAGTCCACTTAAGGACCAATGGATTAGACATATGGCCGACGCTTCTGAAAACTCCGTCTCAGAAGTCCTTCAATATATTAAATGCAGGTATGGAAGATATTTCTGTAAGCTTCGAAACTACAACGATCCTAACATTTATACTATATGTATACATAGGTTTGGGGGCTATGGGATTCTAGGCACGTTTTTGGGAACCATTTATGTCAGAACCAATCAAGGACCTTCAGAAACCAAGTACTTTGTAGTGAATCTTTCTCCCAGGATAGCTACCTAGTAGTGAACTAACGATGAGCGTATGTCTAATCCGTCTATGCATTTGTAGCTGAACACTCGGAGCTGCGCGAGTACGGCCGGGTGAACTTTAGCACATTCGTGGGACCGGATGAGGCATCTCTTGTTGACCTGAATAGCCAAAATGCATCTCAAATGACTAGCAAGAGCCCTCAGAAGGAGGAAGAATGGCGAAAGAATTTTCTCGACGGAATAAACGGTGGAATCCATAGACGGTTTTGACAGACACCTTACTCGAGCTACTTCGACGTATTCGAAGCTCAGGTCTGTAAGGATTTCCAAAGCTTCATCAGGGTTATGGAATAGAGATTTTTTTTTTTTTATCGGGATAGGAAACACTCGACTGGAGCACTCAGACGCAACTGGTCCATTGTACTGCCAGAGAGCAAACCCTGATTTACCCATTTTATTGGAATTTCCTTGACTTTCGAAAAAAGCCAAGCAAGCACTTCAGTGATGAGGAGCTTACAGTACCAGCACTCACCACATCCGCACCGAGGATCTGCCACCTGATACGAGATAATGTTCCGCGGTGTCGTTGCTCTCTCCACAAGCGTCGCAGATTGTAGTGTCGCTTAAGCCTAACACGTTGAGGTGCTTGGCAAAAGCGAAGTGGCCTGTCAAGACGCCAATAAGTTGTCTACAGTCTTTTCTGCTGAGAGACAGCAAGAATGCCGCTGATTTCTTACAGACGTCCTGGAGCATGCATCCTGTAGAGCCATGCCACACACAATTGTGCTCATGAGAGACCCAATCGTCAATGGAAGCTATAACCGAGGACGCCGGGAGACCCAACGCGGGTTCGGGACTTGAGAAAGCCTCCTCTAAGCCTTGTCTAGCAATCTCATCAGAGATCTCGTTCCCTAAGATTCCAGTGTGACCTGGGACCCAGATAAGAGACAGAAAATTCAGCTTTGCGACCGAGTTCAAAGAGTTTTTGGTTTCACGAACTATGGTATTTCGGAATTGGTTAAAGGGTTAAGCAAGGCCTTAAGCGCAGCCTGACTGTCATTACAGACACAAATGCTACGTCCATTCCACCTGTTTCTCACAACATAGTTCATGGCCATTAGGATTGCATAAGTTTCCGCTTGGAAAACAGACGCACATTTGGATGGCTTTGATAGTGCAGCCCATGATATAAATATCAAGGGGAGGTAAGTTCAGCAAAGCGTCTAGAGCAGAGCCAGGCGTACTCGGGAAAGCTCCTAAACAGCCGAGACAAGCCGTTCTTTGGAGTTGCGTGCAAAAAGCAACCACATATTTACGCGAGAGCCCCTTCCACCAAACAACCGACGCATATGCGAGGAATGGTCTTATCATAGCCGTGTAGATCCAGAGAACCTTATTCGGTGACAAGCCCCAAGTCTTGCCAAAAGCACCCTTACACTGCCAGAAGACTGAGAGCGCCTTGGATGTTTTCGACTCGACGGGTTTAGACCAATGAAGTCTCTTATCTAAAATCACTCCCAGATATTTGGCTTCATTGGAAATGCAATGAATGGTGACGTCTTTTAGCACTGGCTGAGTCAGACCGGTCAAAATCCTCCTTCTCGTAAAAAGAACAACCTCAATTTTAAGAGGATTCACCGAAAGCCCACTCCTAGTACACCATTCATCTATCATGTCCAGCGCCGCCTGTGCGTCAGCACAGACCGTCGCCAGGCATAGCCCGACAGAAAGTACAGCGACATCATCCGAATATGCCTGAGCGTAGACATTAGAACTATTTAGAGTGTTCAACAGAGAGTCGACCACCATGCACCATAACAATGGAGACAGAACGCCACCTTCCGGACAGCCCCTGTTTACACCTGTCATAACATATTGACCACAATCCGCATCCACTACCAAAGTTCTATCCATTAGCATTGCCTTAATCCACAACACTAATGTTTCATCTGCCCCGTGTTGTCTGGCAGAGTCGCATATGCAGTCAAAAGTCGCATTGTCAAAAGCACCCTCAATGCCGATGAAGATACCCTTCGCGTATTCTTTCCTATCAAGCGCGCATTCAATTCTGGCCACTAAATTTTGAAGTGCAGTCTCGCAGGATTTCCCACGCTGGTAGGCATGCTGCATCTCCGATAGTAGATGCAGCCTCAAAGCAACTTTGCGCACGTGAAATTCCACCAGTCTCTCCATACTTTTCAGTAAGAAGAATGTCAAACTTATAGGTCTGAAACTCTTGGGGAGCGAATAGTCTTCCTTACCAATTTTCGGTATAAAATGAAAATTCTTTTCAGTGTTGGCAGCAACTGGTCTATACCCTCTTGCAGCATAGCTGGATATATATCATCAGTGCCAGGCGATTTTAAACCATCAAAAGATGCCACAGCATATTTGATGGCCTCAGCTGTTACCACGGCTGATGCAATATACCAGCTGCGCCGAGTTGTCTGACTTAGATCAAGCTCAGCCTGGGTAAGCGGACCAAGCTCCGACCTAAGGGTTATCTGATTGCCAGGAAAGTGAGTCTCCAGCAGAAGACTAAAAGTTTCCGCTTTCGTCTCAGTAAACTTGCCATCAGACCGTCTGAATGACTCCGGTTTGGTCGGTTTACCTCTTTTGAGGACTTTAACCAACCTACTGGTTTCACCGAGTGTCTCGATCTTTTCACAAAAATCTCTATAAGAAGCTTCTTATAGTCTTTTTGCTTCGATCTGAAGAGATCCCAGTCGCCTTCTAAATTTGTCTTAAGAGACCTATTTAGAAGTTTTCTGGATTCTTTCCTAAGCCGGTGCAGTTCCGGGCTCCACCAGGGAACCGGCGTTCTGCAGGAGTTTTTTGTCATTGGACACGCCAGTTCAAAACAGTTGGTAAGGACACTGGTCAGGTTTTGAACAGCATCTTCAACCTTTCGTTTCGTTCTGAGTTTAGTTGGAGTTTTGACAGATCTGTCTAACTCTTTCCTAAACCGCACCCAGTTGGTTTTCCTCGGATTCCTCCTCTCCTGCAAAGTTAAAGCTTCGCATTCGATTTGGAAAACGATGTATCTATGATCTGATAAGGACACATCAGGAATAGAGATGGTGGCGGATGAACCCTAAATGGGCCAACGGCAGCGCTCATAGCCCCGAAGCGGAATACTGATCTCGGTTCTCAAACCGGCCCCTGGTCCAAGGGGCTAAAACTCATGTATCTGGCCCTCCAGGGTGGGGGTTGTGCCGTCGGGGTAACTGCCTTTCCACGTAAAAAAAAGCTAGTTATGAAAGATACACCAGCCTCGGATAATAACAATAATCCCCCTCTTTTGGCAAATCGATCCAGAAGGCCCACGGACTACGATATACGGGTATGCATTTGGAATGTACAATATCTGTACATCCCTGGTGCCGCCCAAAAACTTGAATCTGTCCTCACGCAGTACAAGGCAGATATTACTACGATTGAGGAGATACGATGGATAGGATCAGGAATGCAAAAAAAGACCCAGCTGCGACATTTATTACAGCTGTAACAGAACGCTTCACAGACTGTAGTGCGGATTCGTCGTGGAAAATCGGCTTCCATCAAGGGTTATCGATTTAAAGCTTCTATATGATCGCCTGGCTGTAATCCGCATCATAGCCACATTCTATAATATAAGCGTAATATGTGTACACGCCCCTATCGATGACGCTGAAGTTTCCTAGACTAAGAATCCACACAGCAACCTGGCTTACCAAATCGACCACGTACCAATCAACACAAGACACGCGTCTAACATCTTGGATGTGTGCACTTTCCGAGGTGCCAACGTCGACTCTGATCATTTTCGTGTTGCAGATAAATTCAGAGCCAGATTGTCCAACGAGAAAAAGCTGCAAGCCGCCCAGAAGAAGAAGATTAACGTTGGACATATTAGCACGCCAGAAGGAGCCAGAGCCTACAAAGAGCACCTGTCCGAGGAACTCTCTGGAGTGCATTCACAAACCACAAAAGCAAGCAATCAGTAGACCGAATACCGCAACATTTATGTGGCCGTGACTACCCTTGGCTACCAGCCACCATTTAAAAGGAACCCTTGGTATGGTGATGAGTGCGTTCAACAGAAAAAGGTGACAGAAGATGCACATAAGAAAGCGCTGCAACGCAAGACAAGAGCAGCGAGAGAGGAGTACCGGACCAGAAGAAGGGAAGATAAGAAAATTCTGCGTAAAAAGAAAAGGGACCACGCAACCTCCCAGCTCTAGGATATCGAAAAGTCTCGTGAGCGAAACAACATCCGGAATTTCTAACGAAAAGCCATTGTTGACAACACTTCCAGAAGTTGTTTAACGGGCAGCAAATAGAGAAAGTAATAGAGCAAGAAGAGAACCCGCTTCCAGTCAATGGCGAACCAATACCACCACCCAGTATTGAAGAAGTTAGCACAGCCATCAGAAAACTAAAAAACAAAAAAGCCGCTGGCTCTGATGGCCTCCCAGCTGAACTTTTTAAATACGGAGGCGATTTCTTGGTAGGGTGCATGCATCAAGTCATCAGCCAAGTATGGATAGAGGAAAGCAAGCCCGACAACTGAAGTATCAGCGCTATATGCCCCATCTTCAAAAAAAGGCGATCCTATGTCTTGTAAGAACTATCGAGGCATATCCCTGCTAAATGTCGCATTCAAGATTCTATCCAACGTATTGTGTGAACGCCTAAAACATTTCTGCAACACACTAATCAGCATGTACCAGTGTGGCTTCCGGCCCGGCAGATCGACAATAGACCAAATTTCCACACTAAAGCAAATCCTTGAAAACACAAACGAATATCAAATCGAAACTCACCGCATTCATCAACATTAAAACCGCTTATGACAGCATTCATCGTCTTGAACTCTACCAAGCGATGGCCCAATTCGGGATACGATTTCAAACTTATCCAGATGTGTCGCGTAACGCTGGATGCGATGCTCTGTGCAACGTGGAAACAGGTCTTCTGAACTCTTCCAAACATGCACCAGGTTCCAACAAGGAGATGCGCTGTCATGTGACTTCTTCAATATTGTGCTGGAACAGATAGTGCGTATGCCAGATGTAAACACGGTAGGCACTATCTTTCACAAATCTATCCAACCGCTGGTATACGCGGACAATACTATACTATACTAGGGCCTTGTACGCACTGCGACCTATGAGATCTATTGTGCCAGCCCGTTGTTTAGCTGAGAACTTGATTAAGGCTGTTGATAAACCTCAACAAAGCTCCAGGCACAATGTTCCAGAAGCCAGAGGGACTAAATAAAGCCCTTCCGAGATGGAGAAGTCTTTTTCTTGCGGCCATAGGGCATTCACAAGGAATATGTTCTGCCGTCTCTTTTTGCTCTCCACATAGCCGGCATTCATCTGTATCTGCTACTCCTATCTTGTGCAGATGGTACCTGAGTGGGCAATGACCAGTCAAGTAGCCTTAAGTCTGCTTTCCTAAGCTCGAGTAGCTTTTTAGCCTTGCAATGGTTGAGATTAACGAACTTCTTTGCCTGTCTTAGTCCGTTGAGTTTGGCCCAGTACTCTGCATGATAATCATCCTCCCATTTCTTTATTTTGATCTTTGCGCTACTCCGCGTGACTCCAAAATAGGGTTCAGGACCGACTAGTGGGCGACTAGCGCCTCTTCTCGCTAAGCAGTCCGCCCGTTCGTTGCCCTCGAAGCCTTCGTGTCCTGGTATCCAGGCCACAGTGTCTGTGTTTTTCGATGCGGGATCTTCGAGTAGGTTTAGACAGTCCAATACAAGTTTTGATCCCACCGTGTACGATTTCAGAGCCATAAGTGTTGCCTGGCTGTCCGAGAGGATATAGATACAAGTACCTTCGACCCTTCTTCGCAGACATTCTCGTACACAGAGCTCGATTGCATGGACTTCTGCCTGAAATATTGTTGGTGATTTCCCAAGCGCTGCCGCACGTTGGAACCTGGGTCCATAAACCCCTGCGCCAGTGCTACCATTTTCCAATTTCGAACCATCTGTGTACCAAGTTTGAGAGTTTGGTAAGACTACAAGTCCTTCATTCCTCCATGTGTGGCGGTCGCCTATGACCACATTGAATTTCCTGAGAACCGGTATTTCTTGAGCATAGTATATGGGATTTTGAGAATAGGGTCATTTTGAATATACTCTAGAATCTTCAAATGGCCCATAAGGTTGCCGATTTTGAGGTCCGAGATCTTGGGCAGCTTAAGAGCACTCAGCATAGCTTCTTTCTGTACTGTAAGGTGCAATGGTGTGAGGCTAAGCATTGCTCCCATTGCTGCCGTGGGGCACCTTCTCATTGCTCCTGTGATACTCAGACAGGCTAAACGATGTATTCTATTCAATTGTTCCTGAGTCTTGGCCTGTAAGGTTTTTAGCCACCAAGCCAACGATGCATAGGTGACCATGGGTTTGATAATGACGCTGTTCGTCCAATATATTATCTTGGGTTTTAGCCCCCAAGTTTTACCATGTAGGTGCTGGCACATAAACATTACTCTTGTCGCCTTCTCGGTAACCTTGTTCAGGTGTGAATTCCAGGTGAGCGTCTTGTCAAGTGTATTACCTAGGTATTCCGCTTCCTTGTATATGTCGATTGGGACGTTTTCCAGTGTAATTTCTTTGAGAGTGTGGTTTCTTTTCCTGGAAAAGGGTACAAGTATAGTTTTTCCGGCGTTGATGGTAAGTCCCTTTGTCCTGCACCAATCGGAAGTTAAATTGAGGGCACCTTGCATTAGTTGGGAAATTATGTCCTCAAATTTGCCTCTGATGCTGATGACAATGTCGTCTGCATATCCCTGTACTTTGTACCCCGATTTTTCAAGTAGCTCTAGGAGTTCGTCAATAACTAAGGTCCAGAGCAGGGGAGAGAGGACTCCTCCCTGCAGGCAACCTCTGGTAGCTGTTATAGTTTTATGCGAGCCTCCGCACTCGATTCTTATCTTCCTGCTGCCTAGCATAGTTAGGATCCAGTTTATGATCAGAGGAGCGATATTTTTCCTCATCATAGCCTTTTTGATAGCCACATAGGAAGTGTTGTCGAATGCTCCCTGTATATCTATGAAGGCACATAGGGCTGTTTCTTTGGCAGCTAATGATTTTTCAATCAATAGCGTTAAGCTATGAATGGCTGTCTCCGTAGACTTCCCAGGTTTATAAGCAAATTGGTTTCCATGCAGAGGATCATGTATAAGGAACTTTTCCCTTATATGATGATCGACAATTTTCTCCATCGTTTTTAGGAGAAAGGAACTGAGACTAATGGGTCAAAAGGATTTTGGCGATTGCTCCGCCTGCTTTGCCGCCTTTGGGATGAAGACCATCTCAACCTCCTTCCAGCTTTTTGGTATGTAGCCTAGTGTAAGGCTGGATCTGAAAATTCTATGAGGGTCGGAATTAACAGGGTTGCTCCTTGTTGCAGTAGGCAGTGAAATATGCCATCTATACGTGGTGATTTAAATGGGCTAAAGGTAGATAGAGCCCACCTAATATGGTTGGCAGTAAAGATTTTGCCAGATAGGCTATAGTCTCGTGTTGAAGCAGTGGACGATATTGACGCGGACGATATTGACATCATCGGAAGATCCCGACAAGCCGTTGTAGAGGCATTTACGCCAATTGAAGAGCAGGCGAAACGAGTAGGTTTTAAAGTAAATAAGGACAAGTATATGTTGTCAACAAACAAAAAATTATCTGCTCAAAACCTTGGACAAAACATCACTGTTGATGATTGCAACTTCGAGGTAGTTTGGGGACCTGCATTGCGATTGATCGGGAAACTACTGACTGCCCACAACTTGGCTTGGGCCAGTAGCGCAACAATCAAATTCGTGATGAAGTGCTTACTTTACCTCCTTGTGGTGGTCCCCGGGCAACTACACGTATAAACCCTTGTACGTGTAGGCTAAAATTGTAAGTGCGGGTTAACTAGGGCCTTGATTCTAGACTAGGTAAAGTGGGCCAGCAACCTGCGTTACTGAAAACAGACACTTTGCCTCAGATAAGGAATGATCACATGTTGACGACTTTTGGCTATTGTACCCGGACAAAGATTTTTTGGAATGTAAAGACGCTCCTCGACTCGGGAAGCGAAGGTCCTTACAATGCCAGATTCGTCCAATTGGAAAAAAAAAGAATTCATGTGATATAAACTGGACATTTTGGGGGTAAGTGAAGTAAGATGGTTAGCAGCGGGCGAGTACCAGTCTCCAATGCGTAACGCTCAACAGCACGGAAGGGCCTTATGGTGATAGGATTTTGACGGCCAGATTCCGGACTAGAGTACGACGCGTCATCATCATACAGTGTTACGCCCCAACGAATATTCGTCTGAGGACTAAAAGGAGAGCTTCTACAATCTCTTAAGCGCCGTCTTCAACACAACACCAAATGGAGACATTGTCATAGTGATGGGGGATTTGAATGCCAAGGTAGGCAGCGACAACGAAGGGCTCAAGCATGGACTAGGCAACCGCAATGACAACGGCGAAAGGTTTGTCGATTTCTGCAATACCAACCGCCTTGTGATAGGTGGAACCATGTTTGAGCACAAAACTTGCCACAAAGTCTGCTGGGTTTCCAATGACAGGCAAGCAACCTCCAACCAAATTGACCATTTTGCTATCAGCCGCCGCTTTAGAAGTAGTCTCCTGGACGTCCGAAACAGGCGAGGGGCAGATGTGGGGATAGTACGAGATCACCATCTTATGATAGCTACTCTCCAACTACGCACTTCTGCAGTTCAAAATTCCACGACAACACAAGAATACCCAAGTTCAACATCGATCGACTTAGTGATCCCTAAGTACGCCAACAACTAAGGAAGCACTTTTCGCAAGGTGTGGATGCAATCAGCAGCTCTATGCCCGCAACCATCCAATACCATTAGTGTGTTGTGAAAAATGTTTTTACATCTGGTGCTGAAAGAATTGTCAGTCGATCGCAGGGAAGACATAGGGCGGGCTTTCCGAGGATACCTGGAGACGGATTGACGAACGAAAATAGCTGAAAGTTCAGTTCGCCTTGCAGCTACTCCAGCAGCAGGGAGAAGCGAGCTAGAGTCCCTATATCGCATGAAGATGAGAGAAGTTCAGCATAGCGTGCGACGTGACAAGCGCAACTACATCAACGCGCTGGCTACAGAAGCAGAAGAAGCTGCACGGAGGTGCGACAGCAGGACCGTCTACAGAATAACCAAAGAGCTGACAGGTGGTCGCAGCTGCAGCCAATACCCAGTGAAAAGCCCAGACAGATCCCAGCTCATTTCATATGAGGACCAGCTCAAGAGATGGAAAGAGCATTTTGCTACGGTTTTGAAGCGTGTATTCGCTAGCGATATGCTCCCAAATCAGACTGAGATGCCCGAGGTGAGAAGTTCTCAAATACGCACCACGACTCCTAGTAATGATGAGATCACTACCGCGATCAAGGCACTCAAAACCAACAAGGGGGTAGGACTTGACGGTATTCCAGCAAAGCTCTTACAAGCAACACCAACAACATCGGCTGAGCTTCTGCTTCCACTTATAGATAGAGCTTGGGAAGCTGAGAGCTTTTCTTCTGATTTTCGAATGATCGTCGAGCTTCCTAAAAAAGGAAATTTAATGGAGTGCGGATACTGGACGGGTATCTGCGTGCTGCCTGTTGTAGCTTAGATAATAGCTAAAATCATCCTGGAGCGAATCAAACAACATCTCGAAGACACACTCGATGCTGAACAAGCAGGTTTACGCTCTGGATCCTCCTGTGCCGACCACATCAACACCCTACGGATTATCATCGAACAGTGTGTTGAATATCGATCGCCACTGCACCTGCTGTTCATCGATTTTGAGAAGGCGTTCGATAGTGTCAACAAGGAGTTTATTTGGCGTGTCTTACGCAGGAGATTCCCTATAAACTAATTGCTATTAGCAAAGCTACATATGAAGGCTCCCAATGTCACGTTCTGCACAGGGGAAAGTTGTCTGAGGAATATGAGATCCAAAGTGGGGTAAGACAAGGCTGTATCCTTTCACCAATATTATTCCTATTGGTGATTAGCGATGTGCTTCATGCAGCTTTGTCGACGGGAAACGGAGGAATTCGATGGAGGACGCTGGCGATGTATGCTTACTCTCCCACAGAATTATGGACCTCCACCAAATGACCGCAGATGTGAAGAGGGAGGCAGGCATCCTCGGGCTGAAAACGAACACGGCAGAAACTAAAATGATTAGTCTTGGAACTAACTCATCGGCTCAAATAAGCATTGCTGGACAACCGGTAGAGAGAGTAGAGGATTTCCAGTATCTTGAGAGTATTGTCTCGATCGATGGTGGAACCGAACTGGATATAGCCAACAGGATCGCCAAAGCAAAGTCCGTGTTCGGGATGTTGTCCAAAATATGGCAAAGCAATGCAATCAGTTTGAGCACCAAAATAGACTGTGCCGCTCCAACGTTGAATGCGTGCTGCTATATGGTTGCAGCATGTGGAGAGTGACCACTACTATCACCAGAAAGCTGCAAACGTTCGTTAATAGGTGTCTGCGCAATAGCTTAAGGATTTTCTGGCCCAATCGTATCTCGAACGAACACCTTCACGAGAGAACGGGTCAGGAAACAATAGGCACAACCATCCAACGGCGGAAGTGGCAGTGGATTGGTCACACGTTCCGAAAGGGTGACAGTTCCATAGCGAACCATGCTGTGCAATGGAACCCTCTGACTCAGGATGGCAGAAGACCTGGCGGTCCGAGGAGAATATGGCGCAGAACAGTCGAGAAGGAGGCACGGCAGTTAGGGAAAAGTTGGGGAGAACTCAGACACATTGCCAGAAACCGTACACGATGGCGCGTAGGCGTAGTAGAGGTCCTAGGACCCACAAGGAGATACAGGACATAACTAGTAAGTACCTCGGAGTACACATAAGCCCCACAAATGGCACCTTTGTAGAGATCCGACGAAGAATAACCCTTGCAAACCGCTACTACTTCGGTTTGGCAAAACTACTGGGTTCACAAATTTTAACTCGACGGACGAAATTAATGCCCTATAGAACGCTCATCTTACCAGTCTTGCTTTATGATGCCGAGTGCTGGACGATAAGTAAGAAAGCAGAGCAAATATTGGATACCTTTGAACGAAAAATGCTTCGTCGGATATGAGGTCCCATATGCGAGGAGGGCGAATGGAGGGGAAGATACAACCGCGAACTCTATGAGTTGTACCAGGATTTGGATGTAGTCCAAAAAGCCAAGACACGTTGACCACATCGAGCGAATGGACAACAACACTCCAGCCAAGATAACCTTTGGATCTAAGTCCACAGGTTCGAGACGACGATAAAGACCGAATCTCCGGTATAACGACCAAGCTGTCGCAGATACCAGAAAACTTGGTCTTCACAACTGGAAGCAGCCTGTCCGGGACCGCAGAGGATGGAATGCAGCCATGTCTCAGGCAGAGATTCTTCAAGGGTCGGGAGCGCTTTAAGTAAGTAAGTAATACGTGTGTATGTAGTACACTGAATTGAGTACATATGTATGCAGTTTCAAAAGTATTCCAGTCTGAATGAAGTGGTGCAATTTGCACTTTTCGTATTACATTTTGCCTTAGGTATTGCATTGTATTACACTTTGTTTGGATGGGTGGTTGAAAATATTGGTCGTCATAAAAATTCATGTGACTAAACTAGTTTGACCTTTGCAGCTGTTCAAGACTTCGTGAAAAATGCTTTCACCAGGTTATACGATATCCGTAATACTTTCTGCCTTCGTCTTTACAAGCGACTGTTAAAACTGCTCGGCGGACTTCATTCCACCATTCCCTCTATTTCTTTTCCTGTTGCACTAATTTTTCACAATACGTACCACCCAAACATTTTTGTTTAAAATCAAGCATTTGGATAACCTGTGCACGTAATTTCTCCCTCATTCCTCAACATTTCTTCGGTTTCGCGGTCAGCCAAAGGAAACTCTTCCATTCACTCCCATTCTAGCAGCTAAAGTAATTAAGGTAACCAGCCGGTAGTAAAATATAACAAATCCTTCACAGTTATTCATCGTTTCACCGTTTTGTAGACTATCCAAAATACATACCAGAGAGACATTTCCTGGTTAAAAAAAAAAAACGAGATTTAAGAATAAACTTTCAAAACTCACACCGTTTAGGTAAGCTGTTGCACCAAGCCGTGCGGAAAATATCCCCCTTAACTCGGAAGTAGATGAATGTTTTAGTGGAAACTTTATCAAAGGATGTTAATTGCTACGCTCAAGGTAAGAAGTTGCTGAAGTTTAATGAATTATTCGTACAAAAATTAATCTGGCAACTAGACGAGTGGCAGGCATAGGAATGTTAAACTAACCGCTTTATGCGATCAGTCTTTGAAATGGAATTTTTCAGAGTAAAGTTTGAAAAAAAGAATTAGAAAAGCAGGTCGCAGATAATAGCTGAATCAGTTGAAAGTTTTCATGATGAAAATAATATAAACATACTTGAACATAACTAGGTCTTCAGCAACACTCAGTGAAGAGTTTAGACGACAGCGTTATGATTTCGGATTCAAATAAACCTTCCACCCAGCATCACAAAAAAAAAACACGAATAAATCCCTCAAGAAATATAAAGCATTGGGCATTGATAGTATTGTAATATTCTTGCTAGGGTTCGTTTAAATAAAACCGTCTTTTGTGTATTTCAATCGTTTATTTATTATCAAACACTAGCTTTACTTCAACTCAGTATTCAATCACTTTATTTTAATTGTCGCTACAGATTTACTTTCAATACGTCGCTTGTTTTCACCACTGGTCGAATCTCTTTCTTGTAATCGCTGTATGCACTTATAACCAACTGTGTCCACGTTGGTTGTGGTATGGGTATTTATATCAAATTGCAAGGGGTTCTAGAATATGCTAGATGTTTCTCCGAGTGAATCGAGGATCCTGGAATATTGGGATATTGTGTGGAACAATTGTGAAACGTAAGCACATCAGGTTGGAATATTTACTGCTAACTGGTTTTGCAATAGATGTCGTTGCTACAGTTTGAGATACAGTGTTTTAGTTTTTGGTACACAGACCATCCTGTAGTCAATGCTACAGTATTGTAGCATCGACTCACAGCACTGCATGGATTGTGTACCAAACTAAAACACTGTGTTTCCAACTGTAAGCAACGCCAAACCTGCTAGCAGCAAATATTCCCACCTAACCGGATGTGCTAATGTTCCACAATTGTTCCACGATCATCAATTCACCCCGAGCAACATCTAGCATGTTCTAAAACCTCTCGCAATTTTGTATAAATACACCGACCACAACTACCGTCGGTACAGTTGTTAATAAGGTAATACAGCGATTACAAGAGAGACTCAACCACTGGTGAAAACAAGCGACATTGTGAAAGTAAATCTGTAGCGACAGTTTAATTTGAAATAAATAGAGAATAAAGTGTTTGAATATTGTATTAAAGTAAAGTTCCTAATTGATAATAAATAAACAGTTAAAATACACAAAGACAGTTTTATTTAAACGAACCCCAGCGGGGATATTACAGTATCCTTGCTGAGATCTTTCATGCGGCGCCAAATTCGGCTACAGAACTGCTACTCTTGCTTGTATGGGAAAATGAACGAGTGGACAGCAGAGAAATCTTGCAGTAGAATCGCAGTCGGTGGTGAGATATATACGGCGAGGAAGAGCGATATATTAATAAATGAAATTAAGTCAAACAAGGCTGACCTGCCGCCTTACCGGTGGAACTTTTCAATGCAGCTGGTGATGAATTGGTAGAGAGCATAAATCAACTCATCTCTAAGATTTGGTCAGACAAGTGTATGCCTGATGAATCGAATCTGAGCATCGTTTGTCTGATCCACAAGAAAGGAAACCCCCTCAACTGCGCCAAATATAGAGACATCAGTCTTTTTAACATTTCATACTAGATCTTTTCTGCGATATTGTGTGAACGCCTAAAACCTTTCACCAACAGCCTGATTGGCCCCTATCAGTGCGGTTTCAGGCTAGGATAGTCCATTGACGATCAAATCTTCACACTTCGGCAGATTCAGGAGAAAACCCAAGAAGTCCAATTTGATATACTTACTCACCATCTCTTTGTCGATTTCAAAGCTTTCTATGACAGCATCTATAGAGAGGAGCTATATAGAGCCATGTCCAGTTTGGACATCCCTGCGGCGAAACCCACAGGCGAATCAGTAGAAATGCTGTGAAGTGGGACGGCTATGATTCCTTGTTTTCGGATCATAACCTCGCTGAAAAATAAAGAACAAGAAGAAGAAGATGCAAGCAGTTGTAGGGACTTTTGATAGACTGTGCCTCCGGTTTTGGCTTGTGAGTTCCGCACAATCCGTTCAAGTACAATATTAAAGAAGTCACATGACAGCCCCTCACCTTGTCTAAAACCTTTTTTGACATCAAAGGTCTCGGTGAAGTCATTACCGACCTTGGTGGAGCAGCGAGCGTTCTTCATCGTCAGCCTGCACAGACGTTTGGCAGGGATGTCAAAACTAGACATGGCTCTGTAAAGCTCTTCTCTATAGATGCTGTCATAGGCGGCCTTGAAATCGATAAAGAGATGGTGAGTATCGATTTGGAATTCTTGTGTTTTCTCCAGGATCTGCCGAAGTGTGAAAACTTGATCGATGGTGGACTTTCCTGGCCTGTAACCGCACTGATAGGGTCCAATCAGGCTGTTGATAAAAGGTTTCAGGCGTTCACACAATATCGCAGAAAAGATCTTGTATGCGATGTCGAGGAGACTGATGCCTCTATAATTGACGCAGTTTAGGGGGTCTCCTTTCTTCTGGATCGGGCAAACGATGCTGAGGTTCCATTCATCAGGCATACACTCGTCTGACCAAATCTTAGAGATGAGTTGATTTATGCACTCTACCAATTCATCACCAGCTGCCTTGAAAAGTTCGACCGGTAGGCCGTTAGGTCCAGCAGCCTTGTTCGATTTTAGCTTGGATATTGCTATCCTCACTTCGTTTTGGTCAGGTGGACGGAAATTTTGACTATCATCGTCTATGTTGAATGGTTCATTCTGCCTGACAGCGGGATGTTGGTCTTCGTCGCCGTTATACAGTCTGCAGAAGTAGTTTTTCCATATTCTCAGCACCGACTGTGATTCTACTACGAGGATTCCATTTTCATCTCTACAGGTTTCTGTACGGGTATTGCTTCTCTGACACGTTCTTTTTACCTTTTGGTAAAACTTCTATACATTGTTCCTGGAATATAAACTCTCGATATTCTCAAACGCGCGCTTCTCATGCTCTTTCTTCTTCTTTTGGAGAAGCCGATGTTCTTCCCGTCTCTTTTGCTCATAGAGCTCACGAGCAGCTCTCGTCTTCCTTTGCAGCGCCGCTTTGTATGCCTCTTGTTTTGCGGCATTCTTCGTCAAACCAGGGGTTTTGCGGTGGTGGGCGAGCGAGACCCAGCACATCAGTCGCGGCGTTTCTTATGGCATGTTGGCAGTTGCCACTGGTCTTCGGCACTTGATGCTGGCGCCATAGGGGTGATTGAGAGATTTCGGGATACGCGTTCAGCGAAGAGTCTGGCGGTCTCTTACGATTGTAGCTTTTCGACGTTGAATTTTCTCACAGTGATTCTTCTTTGTTGCTCAGATTGGGATATCCGCATTCGTACCTTGGCTACAACAAGGTAATGATCCGTGTCTATGTTGCCCGCTCGGAAGCTCCGGACATCCAGAATACTGGACGCATGCCTTGCGTCGATCGCAATATGATCAATTTGGTTGATCGTTACATCATCATTGGACCGCCATGTCTGCTTATGAATATCGAGATGAGGAAACCATGTGCTTGCTATGGTGACATTTCGCTCCACAGCGAAATCAGTTAGCCTTAGTCCGTTATCAGACGTGGTGTCGTGTAGGCTATGCTTACCGACTGCCCTGCCAAAGACGTCCTCCTTTCCTATTTTGGCGTTAAAATCGCCCAATACGATTTTAACGTCGTATTTAGGACATTGCTCGTATGTTTTGTCGAGGAGCTCGTAGACACACTCTTTGGTGGCAGGGTCCTTTTCTTCCGTGGGGGCATGAACACATATTAGGCTTATGTTAGCGATCTTCTTGCCTAAGTCTACCGCGTATGACAAATCCGCATCCGAATAAGCGTTGCCTGTTGCCAGTCACAGTTTTTCATCTTCTTTTTGCCCGGCCCATCCCATCGCACTTCCTGGATGGCGGTAATATCTGCTTTATAGCAGTCTAGGGCCTCTGCTAGCTGTTCGGCTGCACGTGGTCTGTAATGGGACAGAACATTCCACGTACTGATCCGAAGGTCGTTGTCTTTATTTCGTTTGCTGGGGTCTTCATCAGTTGAGTCGTCCTTACCCGAAGCTTTTGGTTGTTTCGGAACCATAGATTTTGTACGTGGTAGGGAAGTTACCCTAACGGCACAACCCCCGACGTGGAAGTCCAGTTCCTTAATTATTCCCCTAGGATGAGGGGCCGGGTACACCGGTGCCAGTAGTCCACTACGGGTGTATGAGCGCTGCCGTTGGCCCATTAAGGGCTCCTCCGCCACCATCTCTATTCCAATGTCCTGACCAACATTGAAAATTCCTTACCGACCTGTGATTGGAATACGTCGAAGCAGTTCGCAGAAGGTATTGACTAAGTTCAACCTAAATGGAACTATAGACGCCACCGTTGACTCCATCTAGGGAATTCTTCCGCTGCCGCCTGGAACAGGAAGAAGTGCTCTAGTGAGAAAGCACTCTTCCCCCCTCTCTCATCTGCTGCCGCCAAGAATCCGCCAAACAGGGTTGGTTACCCATTTCTTGGATTAAGGCACTAGGCACCCGGTTGTCACCGCGTGGAGGTTGAGAGGCCTTAGCTGAGTGAAAACGCTTGTGTTTTTATATGATCGCATGCACTATCGTTTGACCAGCCCGAACTGTAGCATCACCTGAGTAAGTAAGCAGTCACTGAACATAAACTTTAGCCTCTTTTGCTGCTACCTAACTGGGCACCTGCGGATACTAAATCTGTTTCCTTCACTTGCCAACTCAGCGACTTGCATCACAGTCACCTTGCAAGGCACCATCGACTTAAGTCATCCATTCCAAATCAACATCATATGCCATAGTGTGTGAGAGATTGAATTCCCTATCTGCAGAAAAGCACAGTCCTTGGTTTGACACAGATGGAACTGAAACGAAGTTTGAAGTCGGTGCAAGTGCAGTCGGAAAGACACTAGATCGTGCACGAACTTGGTTCGCAATTGCTGAAGCTGGAGCTCAAATCATTCGAGCTAGAAAAGTAACAGCATAAGTGGAAGTCAATTCAAGGATTTCATTAACTTTCCCAACACAAGCAAATTATAAAAATAAACTCCTCCTCGGCCTCTCAACATAATGTTGTAGGAAAGTTCATCTGGCGATGTTGAGGAACTTATATCAGGAAAGTATTAGGCGGCATCGGTGGAGGGACACATCGACAACTGGTTGTAGCAAAGGCACTGGAGGTGTCTTGTGGACGGAAGCAACAATTGCAAGCGAGTTAGTGCGTTTGCTCATGTGTTACACCACCGAATACACTTGTGAGAGCAGGTGAGTCACATTTAGGATATGGCGGCCGTAATAGTGTCAGTCGATTTTAAAATGGTTATTAGCCCCAAACTCCAGGGGGCTGTTCCCGAAATTCTTTGGTACTTTGAAATGTTGTTGACCACGATTATACTACGTATAATTCATTGCCTTTGGGGCCTTGAACTTAAAGGTCCTTTCAAAGGATTTTATCGTTTGCTTTACATTACTTTGCCTCCTAAAATTTCCTACTCCGAGAGAAATCACCGCAGGATCAAGTAATTGGATTATCACCGCACAGTGTGCATGCTCTAAACACAATTCCCCTAATTAACCCCACAGTAACTAACACGAGTGTTTAGTTCATACCTCATTAAATCTCCATCAGGATATCATTTGCGGGCTTAACTGAATAAGTCAATTAGTGTATAACCCAACCAAAGGACAAAATTAATGTTTAGCACCAAATCATGTTGAAGGACAACAATCGCCTCATAATCACTCAGTAATAACGCCATTGACAGTCTACAGTGTTCCTTGGAAATCATTTATGTCGTCTGCTATATTTGCGAAAATTTCCACAGATTCAACGGATTACTTATGGCCAAAGTAACATCAATGAATTATTATCCTTCGTTGCCGCCGCCAACGTAATCTTTTCGCTTGAGCTCTCTCAAAAATCCACTTCATCGCGAAATATTGACTGACCGTGGTGCTCCTCCTGCAGCTACAGTCTTCTTCGGGCGATATGGCTTCCAGCCCGATCCGATATTTTGACAGACGAACTAATAAATTCTCTCCCATTGATAGAAATAGGTCGAAAGAAAAAGAATTCAATTTCACTCGAGCCAGAAACGAAAATCCTTATCGTAATTGCTTATGGAATTCCTGTGTTGGCAAAGGACCACGCCGTGTAGCCAGGAACAAAAATTATAAAAAAAAAAAAGGAAATAATATCCTTGAAGTGTTGGATTCCTTCTACTATAGCCGTTGTTCTTTACCTCGTTTCACTCAGGGATTCTTTTTGTGTCCTGGAATGGGATCAAAGTGGATCGCATGAAAAAGAAGCTCATTTGGTTTATCCTTGAAGTAGGTATGCAGTTCTCCTCTCAGCGGGTGGGAGGATATTTCGCATCTGTATTAGCTGGTTTGGATTTTTTTTTTAAATGAAAGTCTCAA
Source organism: Brachypalpus laphriformis (assembly GCA_945910035.1). NCBI lineage: Eukaryota > Metazoa > Arthropoda > Insecta > Diptera > Syrphidae > Brachypalpus > Brachypalpus laphriformis. Next base: position 147,694,219 of record OX246755.1, read on the forward strand.
GTTACCGTTCACTAGCGGTTAGTCGATTTTATGATTATTAAGTTTGTTCCGTCTTTTCTGTGTGTCTTTGACAAATCCAAATCCATTTTGAGAAATTCTAAAGCCGGGTCAGTATGAGAACATAAGGATATCCACGATGATATTAAATTATTTGCAATTTTTTCCTTTCTTTCATTTTGGCTGCATTGTTATGTCAAAATGAAAATCTGCTGGAAATTGATTATAATTTCGACGAAGGGATATAGTAGGGATTCCGTAAAATAGGTGAAAAGAAAAGGACGAATGCCGATAACCAGCTTTAGTGTGATGCACCTAGGGATTACAGGCTTCAACAAGTGTCATCAATGTCGGCAGTTGGACTTAGTGGAAAGTAGTAGAAGTAGAGACTATTTCAAATTGGACCGTAAGACAAGCTTCTATTTCGAAGCTAGGAAAGGTGATAAAATGCAGTCTGACTTGATCCTTTAAAATGACTTCTATCTACCTTAACAGTCATACGAACATGTATAAGAAGCCTGGCACGTAATGAAGAGGTAGTTTTATAATTCGCAGTTTGCGCAGTTTTTATAATTTGCGCACACTCAAAGGGTTATGAATACCCTTGGTTGGTTGGTTGGTTAGGATCGGCCCTTGATGAAGATGCACTTAGACCAGAAGTAGGTCCATTGTACTGCCGATGTGTAAGGTGGATGAGTCACCCTCTTACTCATGTCTTCCAGTGAGAAAGTTTATTATTTTATAGAGGATTCCTCTCTTGTATTTCAAGAGCCCGATGGACCTAGATTTGTTAAGTGTTGGCCAAAGTTATCTGGCAGTGTTGCATGGGAATTGGCCACTTTCTCCGCGTCGGTTTGAATAAGATACTTAACATAAGACGTTGGCGCTTCGATGTCGATAATGCTTATGCTGTTTGCATCAGAGGAGCCTTGTCGAGCCAGTTCGTCAGCTGCACAATACCCCGGTATGTCATAGTGACCTGGTACCCAGCAAGGGGAGAGATTGTACTGACCAGCTATCTCGTTAAGAGATACGCGGCAGTCTTTCACTGCCTTAGATCTCGTAGTGCTGAATGCGAGGGATTTGATGGAACGTAGATAGCAATATCCAATGTTAATAATGTATTAGCTGCTAGCCAGTCAGTCGGCTTGGCGAACAGCGATAACTTCGTCTTGAGAAACATTGCAATGGTTCGAAAGGTTAAAAGAGAGGTGTACGAGTATGCCCAAGTCTTCTGAGAAGATTCCGGCACCAAGTCCATCCTTGGTTTTGGACCCGTTTGTGAAAATTGACAGCGATTCGTTGTATAGGACATCGCCTTGCGTTCATTCAGCTCTGTCCGGTAACCCTTAAAATGTTTACACACAGTGCGGGCGTTAGAAAGGATAGAAAGAGAGAACGTGTTAGAGAGAGAAGATTGGTGTAGTGGTTTTAAAACTCAGATGTGGTTTCAGGAAAACTGCGAGGCTGGTGTCCAGATCACTGGAGATTTTTGATATTTTTTGTCTTTGCTTCTAATTCCCAGTATTTTTTTTCATTAACCAGCCAACAGAGGGAACAATTTTCTCAGCGATATGACCACTGCTAGCGTTATGCCTTTGCAATAGTGTTCACACAAGATTCCGCAATTGATCGGACTAACTCTTTATTTCATAAGAAAAAAATAAGTGCTTGCTGACATAGGGATTCAAACTATGAACCATTAGAGCAGCAATTGATGGCGTTACCCCTATACCATCGTCACCCCATAAAATAATACCTTCTTAGTTGACCGACATCCAAAAGCATCTAATAAGAACCCACTGAACTTACTTACTTCCGGTGTGGTCCGGGGACACAACGAACAAACCTGTCAAGCCAGCTCGGCTACGAGTCAGCTCCCTCCAGTTGCGCACACCAAGTTGGTTGAGGTACCCTACCTCTTGTTTGCGCCACCTGCAGCGAGGTCATCCTCTCTTGTGTCGTTCATCCAGGGTGGATTTGAAGATTTTCCAGACTGGAACGTTAGGCTGCATCTGCTCTGCTTACTTAGATGGCGCTACAGACCGAGGTGGACCTGGGCCTTAACCAACAATCTCTCCAGCCACCACGGTTATGAGCCAGCTTGCCTCCAGTTGCGCACGCCAAGTTGGTTGAGGTTCCCCTTCCACTTGTTTTCGCCACCTACCGCGAAGTCGTCCTCTACTGCGCCGTCTATCCGGGATTGATTCAGGGGCTTTCTTGGCGGGAATGTTGGGCTCCATCTGCTGTACATGACCCAGTCGTCTTAGACGCTGTATATGAACTCTTCTGGCTAAGTCAATGTCCTTGCATAAGCCGTGTAGTTCGGCATTGTACCTTCTCCTCCACTCGCAGTCTATGCAGACGGGACGAAAGATCGCTCGAAGAAATTTTCTATCAAAGTAACCAAGGGTATCCTCATCCAATCTTGACAAAATCCATGCCTCTGCGCCATACAGCAGGACTGCGATGATTAGTGTCATATAAAGAGTTACCTTAGTAGTTCGAGATAGGGCTTTGCTACTCAGTTGCCGTTTTAGCCCATAGAAACAACGATTGGCAAGAGTAATTCTTCGTGTGATCTCCCTACTGATGTCATTTGCCGAGTTCACCATAGAGCCTAGGTAGACAAAATCCTTTACTACCTCAAAATTATATCTGTCTATTGTGGTGTTCTGTCCAAGACGCCGATGTTGGGTGTCCTTTTTTGTAGACAGCATATATTTTGTTTTGTTTTCATTGACCGCTAAATCCATCTTTGCTTCCTCGATCTCAATACTCGTAAATGCCCCACTGACTGCCCGCTGAGTTCTTCCGATTATGTAAAAGTCATCGGCATAAGCGAGTAGTTGTACAGACTTGTAAACGATTGTACCTCCGGTGTTGGCGTGTGAGTTTCGTACACCTTTCCGGACATCGAACGGTTTTATGGTGTTCTTATCGACTTTGAGAGAGAGTTCGCACATCGTCATCTTGCACAGACGAACGAGCTTGGCCACTATCTCTATTCCAAGGTCCTGACTATCCTTACCGATTTGTAATCCGAATATATCGAAGCAGCTCGCGCAAGGTAGTGACTAAGTTCAACCTAACTGGAACTGTAGACTTCAATGTTTACTCCATCTAGAGAATTCATCCGCTGCTGCCTGGAACAAGAAGAAGTGTTCTAGTCAAAAATTACACTTCCCACTCTCTCGTCTGCTGCTCCAAAGACCTTAATCAATCTCCGATCAAGGTACGACCCACCCAGCGGTCACCAACGTGAAGGTGGAGAATAGGAGTCGGTAAGCGAGAACTTTGCATTTTCATGTAATCGCATGCACTACCTTTTGACCACCAACAGGAGGTAAGTCGGCCTGGAAAAGTGTCCATCATTAAGTCCACTGTCTCGGCCGCTGTGTGTGCAGTGTCTTCAATTCATTCGATTCGGTATCAGAAAGTTACGTAACATGTATCTACATTGCGTCTTCGAAAACATAAGGCCCTATTAGCCTTTCAGTACAGATACCGTACCAACGCTATTCTTGAATAACACAGGAGTTTTCAGTGCTCCAAAAGTAAGTATTCTGCTTGTTGATACTCGTATGTCCTAAGAGATAAAAATGTACTTCGTCATTCGTGATTAATTTTGAAGGCAAATCGTTCTATTCATGGTTGCGGGCATCAGATGATGCACCATCTGAGTTTAATACGGAAGCATCTTCGAGTCATTCACCAAAATACACTGCAGAGACCGCTTAAAGGTGCCCAATTACTAAACCGTTCATCTCGTTGATATTTCTGAATACGCTTCCACATTCTAGCGCATAGCATTAGTTTTCCCAGCCGAATGGCCTGTTCTTGCGCTCCCAGCCATTGACATATCTCGTGTTGAGCCACCCTCTTTGAGACGTGTGGCTAGGCGTCGAATTGTGCGTCCAGTCGGTGCCGAACGGTGGGGATATCTTCGACGAAATTCAGGTTATGTTCCTATCATTGAATGAAGAGTATAGCATTCCATTGTCACATTTTCGTATCTTTTTACTACACAACTGTCAATATCGCGATGACAGGAGACGCCTTGCATTTCAGGTGCTGCTCTATCAAATCATGTGGACAGTTTCACTTGGCTGGAAAAATTCTTCGTTCTGTTGGATGATTGATATGATACATATGGTCGGAAAAAAATACTGTGAATCAGAAGTAAAAATAAAATAATAAAACAAGCCTGGGGGTGGCAATGTTGTAGTGGTAACATCGTCAATTGCAACGCTAATGGTTCATGGTTCAAATCCTGATGTCAGCAAGCATTTATTTATTTCTCATGAAATGTACAGGGAGGGCCAACTAAAAGTTTCTTTTTAAAAATGCAATAAAATGAACAAAATGAAATTTTTTTCCATGTATTATAGCTTTATTAGTAAGAGCAAACATTCCCGTTAATTATGAAATACAACGTCGTTCAAGTGGCTGCCTCGGCTGGCTTCGCAGTAGCGCATTCTATCACTCCAATTTTCCAAGACCTTGTTGATGGTTTCGGGCTGTAGCTAACGGATTGCTTGGATGATATTGGCCTTAGGTACTCGAATCGTTTCCGGATTGTTGGCATAATATCGGTCCTTCACGGTTCGCTACAAAAAAAAAGTCCAATGGGGTCAAATCGCAGCTCCGAGGCGGCCAATTGACATCGCCAAGACGGCTAATAACACGATTTGAGAATTTGGTGCGCGAAAGACCGATTGTGGCATAGGCTGTGTGGCATGGCGCGCCATCCTGCATGAACCAGAGGTCGTCCAAATCCATGTCTTCAATTTCAGTAAAAAAAAAAGTCATTAACATGGCTCTGTAACGCCCACCGTTGTTCGAAACGTTGTTCGCAGCCTCATTTTCGAAGAAAAATGCCCGAATGATGCCACCACTCCACAATCCGCACCAAACTGTCACTCTCTGTAGATGCATTGGCTTCTCGACAATAACGTGCGGGTTTTCCGAGCTCCAGATGCGGCAATTTTGTTTGTTAACGTAGCCGCCGAGATGAAAATGCGCCTCGTCAGAAAGATGATTTTTCGTCCAAAATCGTTGTCCAATTCAAGCTGCTCTAAGGCCCAAACTGCGAAGCGATAACGAAGCGGATGGTCGTGTGCTTTCAATTGGACTTTGTAAGCGAATAATCCCAGATCTTTGTGCAGAATTCTCCTCAGGCTAGTGCGTGAAATGTTGAGCTGTTGAGATCGATGACGAGTTGATGTTCGTGAATTGAGGCTCACACTCTCGGTTACAGCAGCTACATTCTCGCCTGTGCGCACCGTACGACGACGGTGACCATCAGTGTTGTCCACTAGCATACCAGTCTCATGAAGTTTTTGCACAAACTTGCGTACAGCAGGCGCGGTGGGTGCTTCATTTCGCCCAAAACTTCTTTTCTTCTTGTTTGGGCTACACAGCACTCACTTTGGAAATAAGTTTTCAATATTTCCCAATATTGTTCAAGCGTAAAGCGACTCATTTCGTTCTGCGGAGGTATGATACTGACTTTCTGTCAAGATTTCGAGCGGGAAACGGCTGGCAGTGTTAAAATAACCTATGATTTAAAAAGAAATCACTAGATGGCCCACCCGTTATAAAGTCAGTGCGATCATTTGCAAAAGCTTCTGTGAACACTACTGCGAAGGCATAACACTGGCAGTAGCTTGGTCATGTCCCTGGAAAATGGTTCGCTCTGTTGATGATGATTTACCTTTGACATCGATTATCAAGAAAAAAGTACTGTGAATCAGAAGCAATGTCAATAATAACAAAAATCCCCCCAGTTATCTGGACGCCACACCCGGAGAATAGCTGAAGCATAAACAACTGAGCTCCAAAAACTACTACACCAAAATCTTTCTCTCTCTCTCTATCCATCCTTTTCAAACGCCCGCGCTGTGTGTAAACATGTTAAAGGTATTCATAACCCTTTGAGTGCGCGCAAATTATAAAAAAAAGCCTCCTCAGTTATCTGGACAGCACCTCGGAGTTTTCTGAAACCTAATATCTGAGTTTCAAACTACTACACCAATCTATCTCTCCCTCTCTCTCTGTCTATCCTTTCCAACGTCCGTACTGTATAAACTATTTTAAAGGCATTCATAACCCCTTGATTGTGCGCAAATTATAAAAAAAAATAACCCTTTGCTAGACTAAATTCAGTTGGTGAATCATAATTTTTAAATTTTATTCTTAAAAATTAAAAATACGACGACGACCCAAATCCGCCATAAGTGAATAAAAACTCTCAACGGCTCAGTATCTAAAAACTTCGAAATCCTTACTTCATTAAGCTCGGCATTATCCATTTTTAAATATTACTAATACTTAGTCTTAGTGGCTTAACTCTTCCAACACGAATACGGGTCCCTGTTAAGTAAAAAAGAAAACACCCGCGAAAGTGCAAAGCTATTACTTAAACAATTCGCTGGTACAATACATTTTAGAACTCAAATGGCAAATCCCTCAAAGCCTTTTTTTTTAAAAAAAAGAAAGGTCGCACTCCATTTGTATTCTGACGATGCTGGCAAAATAGCGAGGCACATACTCCGAAGGCAAGTTTTGTATGAAATACGACCGTTGGATCGCCCGTAAATAATCCTTTTCCCCCCGAACAAGTAGAGAGTGTCCCATTCGCTAGACAAGCTTCCTTCTCTCCACGTTCATACTTTAAGGACTAATCCAAATAAATTGCACCTATAGGAGATCGTTGAAAAATTACCACCATGACCGGACGGAACCCGTTGAGCTTCTATAGCCGAGGACTTGAATGAGCACAGCTTCCTCTTTGGCAGCATTGTCCTTTTTTTCACTTTCAAAGGGTGCATGGAATATTGTTTATCCCCATTGTCCTTTGCATATTGAAACAATAGCGAGGGGCAGAACAGAAAAAAAGTGCACAATTCCCACACATGGACGTGGATAGACCAAACGAGTGGAATTTTCCTCATTTACGTATGATGTGTGTGCAGCCAGTGCAGCAGGGTGGAAAAATGACTCGAGTAATGGTGCTCATGCAATAAATGTCCTAGGCACGCATATATGACTAAACTTCCGCTTGGTTCGGTGCAGGAGCATGACACACAGAGATGGAGAGTACTGACAGATTGCTGTATTGTACCTGTTGGAGGCATTAAATGGCTCGAAGTGTGTGTGCGGAATAGGAAGGGCGAGGCATACAGAAGGGTTTTTGAATATTTCGAGCAGTCCTTGGAGATGCATTCGTTTGGTGGACTCAGCAAAAGTGAACAAACGTAAATTCTATGTGAATGCATTAATACGAAAATCCTTGAACGGGATTTGTTCATGGGGGTAGGTGATGGTACTTGTATTTAGCAGGAATTTGAGGAATCCTGGGGACTAGCTCAATATGGAGCTTGGCAGAGGATAATACGTAAGTAGGTATTCTGTCTATGGTCTGGGAATGTCCTTTTTGTGTTTGGGGCATTCTTTGAATCGCATTAACATGAAATGCTTGAGAATTACAAGGGGAACAGATGTGACCATTTCTGTTGAACCAGGCCATGGTGTAATTTAGATTAGTGAGGCAGGATACACACACAGCATGGTAGATGTAAGCCATTCCAATACAAGGATGCTAGATTATATTCCAGGAACTGTAGCAGTTACAGTGAGAGATTCTGTATGAAACCATATAAGTTCTTGTATTTGGTTATATAAAATAGTTTTCTTTAAACGTCATAGACAGAGAGCTGGTGAAATTTGTTCATGATTATTTTGTCAACAAAATGTTGCTTATTTTTTGGTTGTCGTGTTTGGATACATCACGTATTTGAAATTCTGGCAGATCAGGCTAAAGGGCCTCAAAGTTGTAAAAAATGTTGAAAAAAAAAATTATAGCATCAACTTTGAGTTCGTGCTTGAAGAATCGGAATTAAAAATCATATCATGTGGTGATATTGCCAGAGCGATTGGGCGCAAATCCCTGCCAGAGCGCCAACTCCAATTTTTTAGTTATTTCGTCCACCCTCAAATTTTGGAACATCATCTAGTATATAATGGTGAATCTAGATCTGAAATGCCAGAGCAAAATTCCGGTCGCAACACCTTGCCAGAGCGCGTCAAAGCGCATTGTGCGTGAGGGCCATTTTCAATGATTTGTATAAGGAATTGTTGCATATCTTCAAAAATATGTAAACGATTTAAAATATTTCAATCTGATTCTGATAGATTATTTAAAAATCTTTAAGACCGTGAGTTAAGTTTAGTCCTAACATTTTTACTTTCGAAAATATTTGATTTTAAAACCCAACATTTCGAAATGAACCAAATACTTTTTCTGCTCATGATCTTTCTACACCTAAAGTAACATAAGAGGGATATTTTTTTGTTTTTATTTTCACTAAGTCCAATCATTAGTTGTTAAGTCTGCAATTTAGAAAAAAAAAAAATGTTCACCAATAGTTAAAATACATTGCATTACTCACTTTGAAGTATGCGTAAACATGAGATGAATTTATTGAGAAGTAAATAAATTAAAATGAATTCTCTATTCAAATTGCAACAGTTATGATCTGTTTGTTAATGCAATCGAAAAGTCATGCCATTCTTACTTACTTACCTAGATCCTTTAAGCCCTCAGGGGGCATAGGGCGCCAACCACGCCTGCGCGCCATCTTGTTCGAAGTTCTGCAACGCGTTTGAGCTGCCTCCAACTCATTGCTAAAGAGCTTGATTCCTCCTCAACTGTTCTGCGCCACGTTTGCCTATGGCGTCCCGCTATTCTGCCTGCCTGGGTGAGCGGATTCCACTGCATGGCGTATTTCGCAATGGAGTTGTCTTCGCGCCGTAGGGTGTGTCCAATCCATTGCCACTTTCTTCTTCGTATAGTAATGCTTATAGGTACTTGGCCCGTTCTCAGATAAAGTTTTTCGTTAGAGATGCGGTTCGGCCAAAAAATCCTCAAGATGATTCTTAAGCATTTGTTTACGAAGACTTGCATCTTGCGTGTATTAATGGTGTCCACCTTCCAGGTACTGCACTCATAAAGCAGCACTGATTCTACGTTGGAGCGGAACAGTCGTAGCTAGGTTCTTAAGCTGATAACATTACTTTTCCAGATTTTAGATAGCATTCCGAACGCAGCTTTAGCCTTCCCGATTCTGCTACACACATCCAGTTCGGTGCCACCGCGATTAGCCGAGACGACACTTCCTAAGTAAAGAAAATTATCAACTTTCTCGACTTCCTGCCCGGCAATATTAAGTTGAGCGCGGTTGTTAGAAGAAGTGCTCAGGGCTTTTGTTTTGGCTGTGTTTATTTTTAGCCCCACTTTGTTTGCCTCAGCTTCTAGATTTTGGGCCATCAAATGAAGATCCATTATCCGATGTGAAAGTAGACAAACATCGTCAGCACAATCTAGGTGTTCAAGGTAAGATGTCATAGTCCAACGAATTCCAGAATTAGCTTCCGTCAATGATGCACGGAGTACATCGCTGATAACCACCAAGAACAATAGTGGGGACAGTATGCACCCTTGACGTACTCCACTTTGGACTTCAAAATCTTCCGACACCTTACCATTGTGCACGACGTGACACTTACCGCCCTCATATGTATCCTTGATAATAGCTATAAGTTTTTCTGGGATACCTCTCCTGCGCAAGGCCAACCAGATAGCATCTCGATTCAATCTGTCGAAAGCTTTCTCGAAGTCGATAAACATTAAATGTAGCGGAGACCTATACTCAACACATTGCTCGATAATGATCCGTAAGGTGTTTATGTGGTCGATGCAGGAGGATCCAGCGCGAAAGCCTGCCTGTTCGACATCGAAAGTTGAATCTAAATGTTCTTTAATTCGTTCTAGAATTATTTTAGCTATTATTTTAGCCACGGCTGGAAGAACGCATCTCCAGTTACCGCAATCCATCAAGTTTCCCTTCTTTGGAAGTTTAATGATCATCCCCCATTTCCACTTCTGTGGAAATTGTTCAGTATCCCAAGCTCTCCGTATTAGCGGATGCAGCAAATCTGCCGATGTATTTGGCGCCGCTTGAAATAGCTCGGCAGGGATGCCATCAATACCCACCGCCTTGTTCTTCTTGAGGGACTTGATTGCTGTTATTATCTCGGTTTTACTGGGAGGTGCGGTGCGAATTCGGGAATTTGTTGCTTCGAACTGCTCATTCGAATTCGAGATCATACCGCCATCGTCTATGTGATTTAGCACTGTGGCAAAATGTTCTCTCCATTTAGTGAGCTGATCCTCATCCGAAATCAGAAGGTTACCATCTATACTCTTCACTGGATGTTGTTTGGAGTTTCGACCACCGATGAGCTCCTTAGTGATGCTATAAACAGTCCTACTGTCGCACCTACTCGCTGCTTCTTCAGCCCTTGAGGCCAGTGAGTTGACATATTGACGTTTGTCACGTCTCACACTACGCTTCACTTCTTTCTTCTTCGCACGGTATTGGGTTTCAAGCTCGGTTCTCTCTACTGCTGAGGCCACTGCAATCCGAGCCTTGATTGCTGTACGCTCATCGATCAGTCTCCATGTGTCTGTAGAAAGCCATGTGCGGTGGTGTTTCTGATTTTTACCGACATGCGTGCGTGCCCCAGTCGCAAAAGCATTTTTCACAGCACTCCAGTGGTCATCCATGTTCTCTATGCTGCTGATTGCTTTTGCTTCTAAGGCAAGATGGTCCCTGAACTGTTGGCGCACTGGGGGAACCTTGAGCCTGTCGATATTAAACCTGGTGATGTTAAGTAGGTTTGAGCGGTTGCTGTTGACGGATGCAGTACGAAGGCGTAAATGAGCTACCATAAGATGGTGATCTCGTTCTAGTCCGACGTCAGCTCCACGTCTGTTTCGGACGTCTAGGAGACAATTTCTAAAGCGGCGACTGATCGCAATGTGGTCGATCTGGTTGGATATTCGTTGCCTATCAGTAGAGACCCAACTGATTTTGTGGCAGGTGCTATGCTTAAACAGCGTACCTCCGATGATTAGGCGGTTGGTATTGCAGAAGTCCACAAACCGCTCACCGTTATCATTACGGTCTCCCACGCCATGAACTCCCATCACGTGCTTAAGCATGGTGTTGTCGCTACCCACCTTGGCATTGAAATCTCCCATCACCATTACGATGTCCCCATTAGGCGTTTGGTTGTAGGCGGCGCCTAACTGGCTATAAAAATCATCCTTTTCATCCTCAGTCACGTCTAGAGTCGGAGCATAACACTGTATGATGGTAATTTTGCTAACTCTACTTTGGAACCTAGCCGTCAATATCCGGTCACTATGGGGTTTCCAGGATATGAGGCTACTACGTGCTGCTGGAGTTAGCATGAGTCCTACGCCAGAACTCCGTGCACTTCCAGCTGGTTTACCAGAGTAGAGCATGACAGTGCTTTTTGTTGGGGAGATGAATTCCCCAGCATCGAACCATCTTATCTCGCTCAGCCCTAAGATGTCTATTTTATACCGTGCGAATTCGCGTTCTAATTGGAGGGCGTTATAAGGCCCTTCCTTGAGTGAGTCCAGGAGGGTCTTAACGTTCCAAAAGTCATGCCATTCGGTCAAGTATAATATCTTATTTTTACTGTTTAAAAAAAAGGCAGGCCATAACTGCTGATTTGCAAATAAATAAATTCAAAAATAATTGCATTCGTCTGGAGAAATTCATGAAGACTGTTAAGCAAAATATGAACCCATTTGGATTGGATCTTAATAAAGAACATCTATATAACATAGGTTTAGACAGAGCCACATCAGAAACAGTAGCTAAATTTTTATTAGGTATCGACGACCTTGACATGATGAATTTACTGTTGACGACCCAAGCAAACGTAAAAAGGACAACGATCTTCGTGTCTGCACGTGGAATGTTCGGTCTCTCTACAAACCACGTGCAGCCGAACAAACTAGGGCCTCCCCTAGAGTGTCTCAAAGCAGACATTACCGCCATCCAAGAAGTGCGATGGGGTATGATGAGTATGAAAAACAGCGACATCTACTACGGCGATTGCTACAGACAAGAGGACAGCGTCTATTCGGGTGCGGATTTGTCATTGGAGGCAGACTTAGGCAAGAAGTCTTGAGTTTCCGGCATGTGAACGAAAGCCTTATGACTAACCGTATCAAGGCTAAATTTGCCAACATTAACCTAATATGCGTTTACGCGCCTCATGAGGAGAAGGACGACGCGACAAAGGATGAATTCTACCAGCTCTTGGACAAGACGTATGAGCAATGCCCTAGCCACGACGTTAAAATTATCCTGGGTGATTTTAACGCAAAGCTAGGAAGAGAGGACGTCTTTAGTAGCGTGGTCGGAAAGCACAGCCTGCACGGCATCACATCCGACAACGGACTCAGGCTAATCGACTTTGCGGCGGGGCGAAACTTTGTCGTAGCTAGTACACGGTTCCCACGTCTCGACATTCACAAAGGAACATGGCTCTCCTTGATCGAAAAACTGTCAACCAAATCGATCACATTGCGATCGACGCAAGGCACTCTTCCAGTATTCTGGGTGTCCGGACCTTCCGAGAAGTCAACGTGGACTCGGACCACTACCTAATTGTAGCCAAGGTACGGATGCGGATATCCAGAAAGGAGCAAAATCAACGAAATACTGTGAGGAAATTTGACGTCGGGCGGCTACAATCAAGAGACCGCCAGAACCTTTGCCGATCGAGTTTCGTCTAATCTTAATCTAAGTCCTATGCCGCCAGCAGCAAATGCGGAAGACCAGTGGCAGCGTTGCCAATAAGCCATCAGAGATGCCGCCTCTGATGTACTGGGTTTCTCTCGGCCACCACAACGAAACCCCTGGTTTGATGAGGAATGCCAGCAAGCACATGCAGCAAAACAAGAGGCGTACAAAGCGGCGCTGCATAGAAGGACTAGAGCTGCTTACGAGCTCTACGTGCGCAGGAGAAAAGAGAAACATCGACTTCTAATAAAGAAGAAAAAGGAGCATGAGAAGCGCTCGATCGAGGAGATTGAGAGACTTTATTGCCGGAATAATGTTGGAAAATTTTACCAAAAGATAAAAAGAGCACGCCAATGTTTCAAAGCCAGAACAGAAGCACCACCTCTTTATCGATTTCAAAGTTGCCTATGATAGCGTGTATAGAGACGAGTTATGCAGAGCCATGTCTAGTCTTGGCATCCCTGCCAAGCTCGTCCGTTTGTGCAGAATGACGATGGAGAACTCTCGCTGCGCCATCAAAGTCGGTAAGAACATCACCGAACCGTTCGATGTCAGAAAAGGTCTTAGACAAGATAACGCACTATCATGCGATCTCTTTAACATAGTACTTTAGAGAATTGTACGAAACTCACAAGCCAACACCGGAGGTACAATCTTTTACAAGTCTGTACAACTATTCGCTTGCGCCGATGACATTGACATAATCGGAAGAACTCAGCGGGCCGTCAATGGGGCATGTACGAGTATTGAGATCGAGGCAGCAAAGATGGGTTTAGCGGTCAATGAAAGCAAAACAAAATATATGCTGTCTACAAAAACGGACACCCAACATCGGCGTCTTGGACAGAACGCCACAATAGACAGATATAGTTTTGAGGTAGTAAAGGATTTTGTCTACCTAGGCTCTATGGTGAACTCCGCAAATGACATCAGTAGGGAGATCACACGAAGAATTACTCTTGCCAATCGTTGTTTTCTATGGGCTAAAACGGCAATTGAGTAGCAAAGCCATATCTCGAACTACTAAGGTAACTCTTTACAAGACACTAATCATCACAGTCCTGCTGTATGGCGCAGAGGCATGGGCTTTGACAAAACCGGATGGTTATTTCGAGAGAAAAGTTCTTCGAGCGATCTTTGGTCCCGTCTGCATAGGCGGTGATTGGAGGAGAAGGTACAATTCCGAACTATACTCCTGTCGCTTTCTCGGTAACCTTGTTCAGGTGTGAATTCCAGGTGAGCGTCTTGTCAAGTATAACACCTAGGTATTTCGCTTTCCGTTTTCCAGTGTAATTTCTTTGAGAGTGTGGTTTCTTTTCCTGGAAAAGGGTACAAGTATAGTTTTTCCGGCGTTGATGGTAAGTCCCTTTGTCTTGCACCAATCGGAAGTTAAATTGAGGGCACCTTGCATTAGTTGGGAAATTATGTCCTCAAATTTGCTGCTGACGTTGATGACAATGTCGTCTGCATAACCTTGTACTTTGTAACCCGATTTTTCAAGTAGCTCTAGGAGTTCGTCAATAACTAAGGTCCAGAGCAGAGGAGAGGACTCCTCCCTGCGAGCAACCCCTGGTAGCTGTGATAGTTTTATGCGAGCCTCTGCACTCGATTCTTATCTTCCTGCTGCCTAGCATAGTTAGGATCCAGTTTATGATCAGGGGATCGGTGTTTTTCCTGATCATAGCCTTTTTGATAGCCTCATAGGAAGTGTTGTCGAATGCTCCCTGTATATCTATGAAGGCACATAGGGCTATTTCTTTAACAGCTAATGATTTTTCAATCAATAGCGTTAAGCTATGAATGGCTGTTTCCGTAGACTTCCCAGGTTGATAAGCAAATTGATTTGCATGCAGAGGATCATGTATAAGGAACTTTTCGCTTATATGATGATCGACAATTTTCTCCATCGTTTTTAGGAGAAAGGAACTGAGACTAATGGGTCGAACGGATTTAGGCGATTGCTCCGCCTGTTTTGCCGCCTTTGGAATGAAGACCACCTCAACCTCTTTCCAACTTTTTGGTACGTAGCCTAGTGTAAGCCTTGATCTGAAAATTCTTTTAAGGGTAGGAATTAATAGGTGTACTCCTTGTTGTAGTAGGTAGGAAAATATGCCATCTATACCTGGTGATTTAAATGAGTTAAAGGTAGATAGAACCCATCTAATATGGTTGGCAGTAAAGATTTTGCCAGATAGGCTATAGTCTCGTTTAGAAGCAATGAGAACGTCGTTCCTCAGGTGTTCTGGAGAGACAGCACAATCGGATATACAACCTGGAAAGTGGGTATCAGGTAAGACTTGACAGGTTTCCTCCGGACTGCTGGTGAATTCCCCATCTTGTTTCTTTAGGGAGCCAAGATACTTAGAGTGACTCTGGGCTAGGGCCTTTTGAAGGCAAGCCGCAGTGGGGAAGCTTTCGATACGTTTGCAGTTCCAAGATTCGCGTTTAGATTTTCTAAGTTCTTTGTTATAACTTGTTAGAGTTTCTTTGTAACGGCACTAATCGCCACTGATTTTAGCTCTATTGAATAGCTTCCTAGTTTCACGTCTAAGTGAATCAAGACGCTTATTCCACCAGGGGGCGTCGCGGTTGGTCCTTTTCTGGGTTTCGGCACAACTGCCTTCGTAAGCGACGGAAATGGTTTTTCGAAGGTGTTCTGCCTCGAATTCCAACTCTGGAATGGTATGTATAGGATTTGAAGCACGATTTAGTTCTGCCTCGAGTATAAACCGATAGGAATCCCAATTAGTGTGCCTAGGGTTCCTGTAATTTAGCGTGTCACTCATGGAGGTCCCTATATCGAATCTGATGTGGTTATGGTCCGACATAGAGACTTCGTCAGACACGTGCCAGTTTGTGATGAAATTGTATATAAAAGGGCTAGTACCTCTTGGCGGATGATGTTAGTAAAAGTAGGAACGTTTCCCCTATTTACCACCACCATGTTGTTAGTACATACAAATTCAAAAAGCGATTCACCTCTTTTGTTGATGTCCGAACTGCCCCAGGCGGTGTGATGTGCGTTAGCGTCGCAGCTGGTAATCCAGGGTATTTATTTGGCACGGCAGTAAGCCATCAAGTACCCTATCTCGTTCGGTGGTGCCTCGGCTGTGTCCCCGGGAAAGTAAGCGCAGGCGAAGACAATCTTCGTAGTTCCACTTGTTAGCGACACTTCTGCCACTATCGCCACCAGGTCCCTAGTAATGAACTCTGTAATGGCATATATATTATAAGTATTTTTAATTAAAATTGCTGCCCTAGAATTGCTCCATGAGTCCGAATAAATTAACTTACAGTTCTTCGTTGGGAGCCCTTTAATGGCTCCCTCGAGCACTAATGGCACTTGAAATGCCTTCTGATGAGTGGTGGAGGACTCATCTACCGTTTACGCCCCCTGTCCCGGTGGGCCATTTTTCTGGCCCTGCCGCTATTCAGTAGCGCAGCTTCCTCGGGGTTTCTTCTCTCCCACTTCCTTAACCTTCCAGAGGGAGGGATGTAGCGTCTTTCGCTATATGTAGGGGAGTAATCCACCTCTCGACGTGGTGTGTGTCTGGGTCTGAGGGGCGAGGGTGGACGTGGATGAGGGTTGCGTGAATGAGGGTTGCGCGGATGAGGGTTGCGCGGATGCCTCGGTTGCGCGCTTCAAGCTCCAGCTGATATACTTTCTGACGGCCGTTTGTTTGCGGATACCGCCTCAGCGCTGGTGCTGGGGCCCTGTGTGGCCTCCGCCCTGGTGTTGGAGATCCGTATGGCATCAGCGCTGGTGCTGGGACCCTGTATGGCCTCAGTGCCGCTGGTATTAGCTCTGCGAGTACAAGAGCTGGCAGGATTTTCCTTATCTATCGTGTCTGTCTGGTTTACTGTGGGTCTTGTGTGCTCTTTGTGTTTACGGCGAAGTTGTACGGACCCGTAGCCGTAACTAAGTTCACCTCCGATTTTGGAGAGGTGGAGGCTGATGCCGGATCCAGAGTTACGGTGATCTCTACGACGGCTGCTCCCTCAACTTTATTGAGCACTTTCCAGTCGTCCACTCTTAACCCTCCGTTTTGACCTTTTATTAGGCCCAACAAACGCTCGTTCGAGTCTTTTGCAGGAAAGTACCCGACAAATATTTCTGGACGCGGAACTTCTCCCTCGTCCACAGCTTTCAGCTGTGCATCTTTCCAGGGCTTCATTTTGGGCACTGTTGCCTTGAGCCAGTCCACTGTTTCTCTATTTTTACAGCTGAAAAGAAGCCAGCTGGATTTGAAAGTACAGCCCAGGAACTGCGGTTTTGTAGAGCTTTCCCTCTGCTGCAGGATGATGTCCAGTACCTTGTCCTGTACCCGTCTGAGCTGGTCTGTAGTCCAGATGGTGCCCGGAAAGTCTGGTGGTAAGACACCAATCTTGACGATATCAACGGCGTCCCTGTAGGTTTTTACAGGGCTTGATGGTCCGAGCCTAACTTTTGACGTGGTGGCCATCCTCTTCGCTGCGTTGTCTGGTGGTGTAGCACTGTCACTTCTTGGACGTTTTGAAGCGCCATCTTGCCTGTTTAGTGGAGTCTGCGCCAGCTCTCGAGCTTTCTCCAGGCTGTATTCTTTCCTCAGAATCTCTTTCAGTCTCTTGCGTCCAGCTCCAGATAGCTTGACCCTTTCTGAAAAGAGACTTGTGACGCCTTCAATATGAGCGTCAATCACCGTTGTAGGAGAGCCAGGTGATGCTAGTAGAGTCTCTTCATCCTCCGTATTTATGGTGTCGGTTGTGTCAATGGTGCCTGAAGCCACGTCCTCTGCTATGACATCCATAAGTTCAGACTCCACAGTAGGAGCAAGTGCCCTCTCTGTAGAGTCTGAGAGGCCCAAAGCGGCCCCGGTTTGCACGTTAAGAGGAGTGCATTCCTCATCGTTATTTTTTAAATTGTTAACCATGGGATTTTTGATAAGGGAAAGGGTAGTTCACCCGCGGTAGAGGCCCATGCCACGGGAGGGCTAATTTAAACCGGATTTCGCCTGGTTTCCGGAGTCCACCGTTATAAGACACACTTGCGGAGTGCCATTCATCTCTTAGGCACGGTCGTTATACGCCTGGGATTACGGGTTTTTTCAAGTTTTCCTCTTTAGATCCGCCATATTTCGTATTCAGCAGGGACACTTCGTGCAGGATGTGGTTCTTCACCACGTATGGACGGTCTTAGGAGATAGATTCATTCAAAGGTTCCCTTTGCCTGGAACCTTGCCCCCATCATTCTTATTTAGTAGAGCCAGAAGCACAATTGTGGTCATTCCTCAAAAGTTTAACATTTTCACATTCATGCTTCTGGCATATGGGGGACGATATATTATTTACGCCGACACTTATTTTTGGCTAACGAAAGCTTGCTTGCATCATAAACGTTCAGACCCTTTCAGTCCTTGTGGCGTTGTTTCAGAAACTCTAGGAACAGATGGATTAGCAGGTGATGAAAACGGTGTTGACTCAGCCGGCCGGCGGTGAGAACAAATCGATGTTTGGTAGACTAGGTGCCGATCCGATTATGCCGTCAGATTCGTGTCAGTCGTGTGGGCTACTACTTGATGCTGATTGGAAATAAAACTACTTGCTTGAGGTAACAGCAATTCGGCGTTTGCCAGGCTTGGTCATTTTGGCCCCCCGATCTCGGATCTGGTTTTGGTGATGTAGAAAGTTTCGTGTGGAAGAGGCGGACTCACAAGAAAAGAAAAAAATGACATGATGTCTCTCTAGGATTATCTTTATTTTAACCTGTTATAATCATGTTCACTGGTATTTATGGGGTTTTTTCGGGCCGATCACCTGGTCAGATGGTCGAAGCATCATTTAGTACATAGTCGCCGTTAGCGAACTGAATACATGAGATTATATAATAATACTCTGAAACAGGGTGTTCAAAAATAGTTCAGTTTTAATTAATTTTTTCGCATTCAGTTTTTCCATGTTTTCATCTACAGTGACGACGGCAGATTCCCTTGCTAGATTCGACCAAGTACATTCGGCGCCCCAACGGCTTCATGATGACAGCTTTCAACCATTTCTTCTTCTGTAGGTACGTACGTTAGATCCTCATGAGTTACCTTTGTCCGCATACTACTTGAAACGTCTGGTAGCATGACAGAAAGTAGTGTGCGGTGTGGCCGCCCGTATAGCTTTTCCTCTGGTGCAATTCCGCCGTCGCGCCTAGAAAATCTAGCAGGCTACATTTGCCACAAGTTGCGTGATAAAGTCCCAGACAGTCGAGTTGACTCCGCAAGAGATGATGAAAGAGGTTTATCAAAACCAACAGCGGATTTGATGGTGCACATGAATGCACTTGAAAAAAAATCTTTGAATCCGTCAACTGTGATGACCTACTAATTTCAAAATACTTTTTAAAGATACACTTGGAGCTAGCAGCGAATTTAAGTTGCGAGCAGAAAGTTAAAAAGCTGTTCTTTAGAGCATAAAAGGTTTTTTTAATGCTAAATAGGGAAATCGTTGAGAGTTCGCATAGAAGGAAAAGAAAATTGAACAAAATATTAAATAAAAAAATAAAAAAATAAATTTAAATCACGTTCGCAAAACATTTGATTTTTGTGCATATAAGAGCGCAATCTTGTATTCTATTATTTTTGATTTCAAATTCAGTTTTGAATTTGAAATGCATTTTCCGAGCACTACCCTACCCATATTTATTAGTGCCATCTAGTAGTTGGTAGACAAAGGAATGCAGTATATGGCAAGGCAGTATAAAGTAATTGCTGAAAATTGCGATGTTTTATAAGAAAATCGCTTTTCTGCCATCTACACGTTCTACGCAAGACTACTCGCCTACTCATTTGTTGTCCTATAATTAAATTTCATAATAAGTCGATAAAATGTTTGCTATAATACGTTCCCCATACAAATTTATTTCTTTAAATTGGTATAGCAAAATACAGGGGATATTTTTTAAGACAGTGATTTTGGCAAAATAGTGAAAATTATATTATACCACCATAATACTCGTATCTATATCTACCATTAATAAAATGATGAAGCCGTGGAAAGCTTATATAGAAGATTTAAGCTCAGTCAGGAAATGTTTAATTTTCATCCACCAACGCTTGCTACATATCCTGTATTCATGATGTAATTTTGATTCTAATATTCACCTCGATTACCGTTGGTGTTTTACGCTTTTCGACGATTGTCGTTTTGACTCAATTTTGGAAGGCGCTGAAAATATTTTTTAAGAATTTCAGAGGCTGATAGCGAGCAGGTGCACCAATCTTCAAATTAAAAAAAAAAAAAGGTTTCAAACCGGATTGACTGTACCGTTTTAGTGAGAAGCTTTTACTTTGCTTTGGATAATTATCACTTAAACACACGAAACTCTGATAACTACCGTTGGGTCAAGCTGTATTCACACATTGAGCGGGTATCAGGTGGCCGACTATGAAAAATAATACGGCTATCTGATGATCAGTGCGGGTTTGTCGCGGGTAAATCAACCACAGATGCAATCCAAAGTAAAGGAATCGTAATGGAAGAAAATGGTGATTCCTTAAAGGATTTGAATATGATATTGGTCTACTCAAATGGTACAATCTAGACAAAGAAAAAGGCAAGGCTTTTGTTTTCGCGATTAAAAATTACCTCTCTCACCATCAACGGAGCTGAGGATGAGGAGAGCAGAGCACAAAAACTGTGGGATTCCCTACAGCGAACTTGATTAAAGAAGGTCAAATCACTGCTAGGAGCTTCAAAAGGCCACCATCAACACGCCAAAGAAACATGGTGGTGGAGTGATGAAGCTAAGAAGGTGATAAATGAGAAGAAAGCGGCTTTCAAAGCTTGGTCAAAGTACCCCTCTAATAATAGTGACGAAAAAGCTCGCCTCGAAGTGGAATAAAGATGTTGCAAGAAAAAAGCGAAGAAAAATTGCGCCCAGCTTCAAGCAGAGATTACGGAGGGCCTGTATCGGGAGCTGGAGAAAATATTTTCCCCGGTTGCTGATGCAAACCAGGCTATCCAGGAGCTGCGAAGACACAATATGAACAAGAGCCCAACCATCTTCATAATAGCCGCCCAAAGAAGGAGGAATGCTCGACAGAATTCTGCAGAGGTGGTGGCAGTATTGTGAAGAACTTTTGAGAAGTTTCCCCGGCTATAATTTCCAAGAACCACCCCTAGATGTGAAGAAATACCCGACATTACAGTCGAAGAAGTTAGTGAGGTGGTCAAATACTCCAAAAAATGAAAAGCGGTTGGGCCAGACGAGATGTCCTCTGCGGTTTGGAAAAAGATGGCAGATGTCGGGTTCAAATGGCTCAGAATTCTCATCTCCAAATTTGTGAGATGTTATCCAATGCCGAATCAAAGGACGGAAAGTCACCTTCTCCCTGTATACAAAAGGAAGAATGATACGCGAAACTGTGATAACTACCGTTCGATCAAGCTGATGTCACACACCATGAAGATCGTTAAGCGGGTATTAGGTGGCCGACTGCGAAAAATAAAACGGCTATCTGATGATCAGTGCGTGTTTATCGCGGGTAAATCAACCACAGATGCAATCCAAAGTATAAGAATCAATGGAAAAACATCGTGATTCCTTCTTAAAGGATTTGCATAATGTATTGATTAACTTTGAAAAGGCATTCGACAGACAATCACGAGATCTGATACGAGTATGTGTGGCGCTAAGACGTCGAGGGGTTCCAGAAACCTATGGACAGATGATCATGGACATGTGCGAAGGAGCAAAGACAAGAGTAAGATGCCCCACTGGAGTAACCGATGAGTTCCCAATCAAAGTCGGGGTGCACCAGGGAAGCGTATCAAGCCCTTTACTCTTTATTGCAGTCCTTGCCTATCTGCTTGAAGGTAAAGTGGCGAAACTCAAGGTACATCCATTATTCTTTGCTAACGATAAAATAAATAAATAAATATTTGGCGCAACAGCGCTTTAGGTGCCAGGGCATATCTTCTCGCAACCACTCATGTTGTGTACGTTATATTTTTCAAACGAGTGGAGGGGACCTACAGTCTAGTGCCGTATCCGAAGGGGAATTTGTTTTGAGAAGCGTTTTCGAGACAACAGTACTCTCGGATGTTTGTCAGACGCTCGCGAGAGCTGGGACCGTGAAAAAAACTTTTTGGTGTTTTCTGGGATTCGAACTTGGAACCTCATGCGTAGTGATCCGACACACTAACCACTTACGCCACAGCGCCCACTGACGATGGAGCCATCAGAAGTGGAGATCCAACATCCCTGCAACGAGCACTAGACGTGTGGGTGGATGTTTTGGGGGGAAATGGGTATCGCAATAGTTAAAAAAAAGACAAAGTACTTATGCTATCCGTTCTCTGATCCACTCCAGACATTTATTTCAATCGAACAGTGGTTCCCAAGGGCGAAAATTTCGAATATCTGTGACCCATGATCAATAGGAAAGAAACCTGCGATGACGACATCAATCACCGTGTAAGCGTAGGGTGGATGAAGTAGCGAGAAAACTTCGCTATCTCCTGTGACTGAAAATTGCCCCTAAGTTGAAAGAAGAGCTCTACACCGTGGTTGTGTGTCCAGCTCTCACATACGGTTCACAATGTTGGTTGATTAACAAAAAAGTATGAGAGTACGACGACGCTACATTACTTTTGTCCAGGAACAGCTACCTATATTTGAGCAACCTCCATTCTGTACCTCCTATACACTGATGACCTCCCAGAGCTAGAAAAAAACACTTTGGCCACATTTGCGGTTGACACTGCAATCCTAGCGGTAGGAAAGAACAATATAGAATCAACGCAGAAACTGCAATCAGCTGTGAACAAAATTTGTAATTGGACAATGAAATGGTGAACGAAGCTTAATGAAAGCAAATCAGTGCACATCAACTTCACTAACAGAAGAGAATAAATCATATCCCGGTAACTATCAACCGAAAAGTAGTGCCGTACGCGAATACAGCAAAATATCTTCGAATGACCCAGGACACTACGCTAAGATGAAAAGAACACGTAAAAAGGAAAAAAAAACCGGATTGGAAATAAAATACCGAAACATGTATTGGCTGATAGGAAAGGATTTCCCACTATCAATCTATAACAAGCTTTTATTATATAAGCAATCATTGAAGCCAATATGGACATATGGTATTCAACTATGGGGCTGTAGCAAAAAGAGCAACGCAGACATCATCCAAAGATTTCAAAATAAAGTTCTAAGGAATATCGTTAATGCACCCTGGTACATAAGGAATAATGACTTCTACAGGGATTTAGGAATGCAATGTGTCACAAATGAAACTAGGAAAAATGCACGAAGGCATAAATCAAGGCTTCAATAAAACACTAACACTGAGGTAGTACAACTTTTGGACAGCGCAAACATAGTGCGAAGGCTCAAAAGGACAAAGCAATTTGAATTGACCTAGGTGTGTGCGCCGTCTTTTATGTCGGTATGTGAATATTGATTAACTTTGAAAAATGCAACCGATATCCATATATGAGGTATTTTTATTTAACTTGGTCCTTTGTAATTTATTTGGACTAGTTTTCGAATACAACATCAATCAAGTGGCCGCCTCTATTGACCAAAGCAAAATGTGCCCTTTTTGTTGCGTTTTCCAGCACTTTTTCGAGCATCTCGGGCGGTATAGCGATGATTTCGGCACGAATGTTTGCCTTGAGCTTGTCAATAGTCTGGGGCTTGCTGGCGTACACTTTGCTTTTCAAATAACCCCACAAAAAGAAGTCCGGAGAGGTCAAATCTGGAGATCTGGGTGGCCAGTCAACGTCGCGATTTTTTGACAGCATACGCCCAGGGACTGCTTGGCCGTATTCCAAGCGACGGTCTGTCGGCAATATTCTTTGAATAAATTGCACTCTATATGGAAAATCCTTCAAAAAGCGCTAAAAGGTGGTTCCACTGACGCCAAAATGCTGAGTGCGGTGATGATACGACACATGTGGGTTCACGAAAACACTCACTCTTACCGCTTCAACCAGTTCATTGGCCGTCTTGAGCGTTGATGAACGGTATGTTGACGATCTCCCACTGTCCCGTGCTCAACAAAATTCGACACCAAACGACGAATAGTGTTGTCAGACGGTGCTTGTTGGCCACGATATTTTGAACTATATGCACGTTGAGTTAACACAGCTGAACGACTTTTTTCAATGTACAGGGTCATTATTTCGGCGCATTGTTTCAGTGTGAAACGATTTAAGGTTAAAATTGTACTGAATTATCGTTTCAAAAACATGTCTACTCAAGT
Source organism: Brachypalpus laphriformis (assembly GCA_945910035.1). Lineage (NCBI taxonomy): Eukaryota > Metazoa > Arthropoda > Insecta > Diptera > Syrphidae > Brachypalpus > Brachypalpus laphriformis. Next base: position 147,718,145 of record OX246755.1, read on the forward strand.
CAATCGGTTGATAAATGTCAAAGTAATTCAATGTTTACATACCAACATAAAAGATGGCGCACCCGTTAGTAGGTACAGTATGTATCTGGATATCTACCTAACATTCGCAAATATGTATGTACAATATATACGAGTGTAATGGAATGACAACAACGAGCGTCGGGGCGGTTGGTGTGAATCTATCCCCCAACGTTTTGAGTGGATTAAATCCCACTTATGTTCTATGCACTTACTTATATAAGAAGACACTATCATCTGTCGAGAGAAGCTAATGAGCGGAACTCTCGAATCGAAAACATACAGTTCAGAGAAAAATTGCTAATTAGTCTAGGTGACTAGATCGCAATATCATCGAAGAGCACAGAACGTGGGCTGTGCTCCATCCGAGCCTAACCAATGGTATTACCCGGGGTAGGTAAACCTTACATCAGGTGTGTCTAAACTCGAAAAAAAAGAGATGCAGCAACTGCGTATAGAGGAACGAGTAACGAGAAACACGAGAAACGAAGATCTTGCCAGCTCTGGCAGCTAAAAAGAAGTGACGAAATGTCAAACCTGCCCTTGCGAAGGAATGCCTTGACTGGCGGTGCCGCAGGTGAACAACAGGTCAGAGAAATAGGTGGAGTTTTTTTTTTAGCACGTAACTATGCAGGAGGATGTAGTCGGGCATGATTCGTAGCACGGGCTACAAGTATTCATAAAGGATTTTTACCCCTACCCGCGCATCAAAAAAAAAAAAAAACTATTGGCAGGCACGATTACGATATCCGTGGCGCCAGGATTTTTTTCTGTTTTCTAATAGATCTCGACACACTGAACAAAAAATAAGAAGTTAGATTTTTTGATATCTCGCCTAGTTTTTGAGATATCGATCTTTGAAAATTCATTTATTTCAAGTCCGTTTTCCAGAGGGGCTTAGCCGCTCCGCTAAGGGTATGTCAACAACTGCCAGGCATTCGCCTGGAGCTAAGTCTAAGTATGTTTTATCCCCTTTTTTAACAGAGATCTATAAGAAAATATAGTGAAGAGATGGCGACACTGAAATTCAATTTTTTTAAGTACTTCATACCCGAAATGTATCGAGGCTGTCAAAAGTCAATTTTTAAGTTCGATATCTCGAGAATTAAGCAAGATATCAAAAAAGTTTACTTAGTATTTTTTGTTCAGTGCGTCGAGATCTATTAGAAAACATCAAAAAAACGTGCCGCCACGGATATCGTAATATCCGCCACGGATATCGTAATATAATATCACTGGACTAATGTGTCCTAAAATTTGAAACGATTTCGTTACATGCCCACTCTGACTGTAAACCCAGTAAAAGTCTTTTACACAATTCTGGACAAAAGAAACAGATCGTTGACTGACTGCCATTTTGACAGTTAATATATTTCTGACATTTCTAATTAGCAGTTCTTCTCCTCGTTTTTTGAAAACTCCATCTTTACGGTGTTGATCTAGTTCCTCCGGTTCTTTAATTCAAGAAAAAAGTATGTAATACCTCTAATAACACGTAATCATATCCCTAACAACCCTTAGTTCCATATTAACAGCACGTTTCTCATAATCATTACACCAATCCAACAAAATTAAGCTAACATCGTTTCCTAACCTCAAAATGATGAAATCCTGATTAGATTCACGAAAAAGATTGACCTTTCATCTCGAATTCTAATTCTCGTTTTCCGCTCAATTTCAGGACAAATAATGGCTTCGCAGTTCTTCAATCGCATCGGCCAGCTGGGTCTGGGCGTTGCAATCGTCGGTGGAGTTGTAAATTCCGCGTTATATAACGTTGACGGTGGTCACCGGGCGGTGATATTCGATCGGTTCACTGGTGTGAAGCAGGATGTTGTCGGCGAGGGTACGCACTTCTTCATCCCGTGGGTTCAGCGTCCAATCATTTATGACATTCGCTCGCAACCTCGCAATGTTCCAGTAATCACCGGCAGTAAGGATTTGCAGAATGTTAACATCACACTTCGTATTCTGTATCGACCGATTCCCGATCAGTTGCCGAAGATTTACACAATTCTCGGCCAAGATTACGATGAGAGAGTTTTGCCCTCTATTGCTCCTGAAGTGCTGAAGTCTGTCGTTGCTCAGTTCGACGCTGGGGAGCTGATTACACAGCGTGAGGTAAGTTGTCATTAACTGCTTTCGTATTCATTTATGCACATGATGCAACTATAAGGCATTCTACTTTGTTTTACGCTTAGCTAACCTCTCTTTAGTGGTCTTGCAGACGTTCTTATTGCTTCGGCTGTGACTCGTACTGTTAGTTTCTAACACTCTGGCGATTCTTATAAGAGTTTCCAGTGAAACTCAGTTGGGGTACCACACGAGCCGTTTCTTGCGTTCTTACATGACATTGCGAAGTTAGTATACGCGCGGACCGTCTGGGAAGTTGAAGGGTCGAGGAAAAAAATGTAATCTGTTCGACATTAGCTCAGTGAGTGTTCTGCTATGATTCGTAGCAGATTGAGGAAGTTTGGTAGTCATTACTTCTTCTTCCTTTTATCGGCGAGGTTATGATCCGAAAATAAAGGATCACAACCCTCCCACTTCACCGCATTTCTAAAGATCCGCCTGTGGGGTTCGCCTATTTGACCTCAGATAATATCGGCAGGCCTGCCGATTTTGGATCACTCGGTTACTGCGGCCAATGAAATGCCGATGTCGTCGCATTTGTCTGATCCAGGCGTTTATAGGCCTGCCTTTCCTACATCGCGATGTCTTTGGAACGTGCATTGATATTGCCTTCTTAACAGAGTTCAAATGATCTCTTTGAACGTGGCAATACCAGCTGAGTCGGTCGCGCTCTATTTTTTGTACGATGGTTTCCTTGATGTGAAAGCTTCCATGGATCTTCGAATTTCTTGTTCGATCAAGCTTTGTCACTTCTGCTGTCATGCGAAGCATCTTCATCTCAGCTGCCGTTAATTTACTCTCATACCTTTTGTACATCGTCCAACATTGTGAACCGTATGTGAGCGCTGGACGCACAACTGCGGTGTAGAGCCTTCCTTTCAACTTAGGGGGCATTTTTCTGTCACAGAAGATAGCGGAATTTTCTCGCCACTTCATCCACTCTACGCTTACGCGATGATTGATGTCGTCATCACAAGTTGCTTTGCTATTGATCATAGATCCCTGATATTTGAACTTTTCGCACTTGGGAAGCATTGTTCCATTCAAATAAATGTCTGGAATAAGTAGTCACTACTTGACGAGAAGAATGAATAGAAGACTTCGTAACGTTGAGCTGTGAGACTTACATGGATTTCTATCTCTACCCAGGTAGTTCCAACCCAGTGGTGTCTCTTTTTTTTTAGGTGTAAAGGGTTTCTTTAGTCAATGGATAGAATCCATGCAAAGAACTCGAATTATTTAGGCAACACTAGGCAATAGTAGTACAACTAGGACCGTAAACAGAGGAACCTGACGAGGTGGTGTTTTCTCCACCACGCCATGGTTTATTGTGATTAATATTATTTGGTGCAACTTTATGGGGAGGGTTTTAAGTTGGTTGCGTACGCGGATGATGTGGTTATACTAGTATCAGCAAAGTTCTTGTCCATGACAAGCCAACAGATGGAGAGGGCTCTGGATAAGGTACATCCATGGGTCTTGAATTGTCCCCCCAACTAGACGGCCAGCCACTCTCACTATGTTCTAGTGATAGATACCTATGCACGGTTCTAGACCAACTAAGATAGAACAGCGGATAAAGAAAGCAAGTGTAGCTTCCTATGCCTGCAACAAGACATTCGGGATCTCACAGTGGTTGTGCCTCCAATTCATCGTTATTGTTTGGTGACCTGCCTTGAGCATCGGCGTGCGTAGGCATCACATGAGCATTGAGGTCATGCCCAATAGATCCTCTAAGTGTGATCCCGCACCTACGATTTTAAATTACAATTTTTTGGGTTGTTTTGTAAGCATACGGTTGCTACTACTTAACTTTGGTTATACCTCGCTTTAGGGGATTTACACTTGTATGGATGCCACAATTAAGGAATGCGGTCAACCTGTGAGGTGTGAGATATCAGACCGCCCATGATCGCGCACCTTATTCTCCTCAAACTTAATTTCAAAGAGCTATATCCAGCGCAGTCCGGCTCAGGGAATCTGGGTGCTGGATTGCAATGCCATATGGTCATTGTAAGGATCTGAAGACGATACCAAGTGAACTAGTTGAGTCTCCGACCGACTTCAGCATACCCAAGCTCAGAGCAAAGTTCCCCACCAAAGAAGAATGGAACGAATGAGAATGGAATGGAAAGATGGATTTAGACCAACTAAATGTATCGGTTCTATGCATCGGAGCAAACTGCAATGTTTTCCTGGCGGAGCTTCTCGCGATTCGAAAAGTCTGTCACTTGCTGAATAACTACCCAACATCTGAACACAGAATCGCTATCTTTTCGGATAGCCAAGCTGCTGTTAAGGCCATTGATGCGGTTACCATATCCTTAAAACTGAAAGATCGATGTCGGTTTGAAATAAATTAACGAAGTATCGACTCAAGTATCACTCTCATATGGGTCCAAGGGCACAGGAATTATAAGGGTAATGTGCGTCCTGACTAGCTATCCAGGCGAGGGTCAAGAAGCTGCAAGGGCAAGGGTAGAAGCTGCATGGGAATTAATGAGAATATCTTTGCCACTTCCTTTGCTGATATCCGTCCCTAGCGAGGAGTAGGCAACACTGTCTAGGTAAACCCTTCTTCGAGGATCGAAATGAGATAGCTGACAAGCTCATGTTTAAGCTCATGATCCTTTCACAACCAGCAACATACTCAGACAAACTGGTACGCACGAGTTTGTGGTAACAAAACGGGACAACCTTAGCGCTAATCGTTTTCTTTTTGAACCGCCACTCTAATTACCTACTTTTTAGCTTCCCAGGGTAATAAATGATCAAAATTAATCCAGCTAGAGGCGTGCGTTAGCAGCGACCATAGTCTCAGAGCATACAGCATCATGTGTTCTGTAATAGAATTGACATTACTTACTTACTTACTTACTTAGGTGGCGCTACAGTTCAGGGTGAACCTGGGCCTTAACCAACAAGCCTCTCCATTTAGCTCGGTCTTTAGCTAATTGCCTCCAGTTGCGCACTCCAAGTTGGTCGAGGTCCCCTTGAACTTGTGCGCGCCACCTACGGCGATGATTCCCTCTACTGCGTCGGTTAGATTCGAAGACTCTGCGGGCCGGAGCGTTGGTGTCCATTCGCTCTACATGTCCCAGCCATCTCAGACGTCCAATACACAGTTTTTTGAATTGATATTACCCCCTGAGGTTTAACTGATCAATTTGCGCATGCCTTAGTGAGCAGCTTCTATATGCTGATGCAAAGCGAGTTTCTTCCGAGGCGTCTGTGGCATATTGAGGACGCTTATCATCTTATTACTCGAAATTCCTTCAGCATGATCATTTATAAATGCGTTAATAGGTTAGGCTTGGTAAGGGTAGATGGTTGCTCCCTGCTACAGATTGGGCATACTCAAATCAAGAGATAGGTCCATTGTGATACCATTGTAGAAACACACAACATCCTCCGCCATTCCTGACCATAATAGGTTGGAGTGTGTATCCTGCACACTTGAATCTGTCTATTGCGACTGCTAATTGAAGCAGTTAGACCTTAAGGTCAAACAGGCGGATCAGTAGAAATGCAGTGAAGTTGGAGTTGTTGTTGTTGCAGTTAGACCTTGACACAGAAATCTGTGATCCTACGCTTGGTAGGTATTGTAGTCTAAGTCGCTGAAGCAATACTTGCTTATGGGTTTCCTTCTTGAGCTGGATAGAGCGGGCCACGTTAAAAGAAGTTGCATCTCCTTCTCCTATTCGTCTCTACATCTTCGTCAGAAGTCGTTGGAGAGTACGCCCAGCCTTGTGGCATGTCGTCCTATCAGGCAGTGCTCTGTTAGGACTGCAGCTATTATTAGTCTTTCTAAGGTCCAGGTCTGGCCAGACTAGCCGAGAACAGAGACAGATGGCGATATTATTCGTATAACATTGGCGATTTTTATTGCTTCAGTGTTTAGATGGAGTTTAATCGTATCGATAGGAGCAGAAGTTTTTTAAGTTATTTGCCTTTTCTTGCAGTCCGACATATATACATCATTTGTTTCCCATAAGCACGGTCCAGATAGCGATTGTTTAACATCAAATTTTTAATTACTTTCAACAATTCTGCATCATCTTCAATAATCTCGTTCTCTCTTTCAGATGGTCTCACAACGGGTCTCCGAAGAATTGACCACTCGTGCCAAACAATTCGGTTTCATCCTCGATGATATCTCCATCACACATTTAACCTTTGGTCGGGAATTCACATTGGCCGTCGAAATGAAACAGGTCGCACAACAAGAAGCCGAAAAGGCTCGTTTTGTCGTCGAGAAGGCTGAACAACAGAAATTGGCTTCCATCATTTCAGCAGAGGGTGATGCCTCAGCTGCTGACCTTCTTGCTAAGGCTTTCGGTGAAGCCGGTGATGGTCTAGTTGAACTTCGTAGGATTGAAGCTGCTGAAGATATCGCTTATCAACTATCCAGATCACGAGGAGTCGCCTACTTGCCATCCGGCCAGAACACACTTCTCAATTTGCCCACATCAATTGCTCAGTAGAGTGGATCGTGTTGTCTACAGAGTTGATTAGCATTTAACAGCAGATTCGTTCGCATATTACATTTTTATTATTTTCTCCTCCTTTTGTACACTTGTGTAAGTTTAGTTCTAAAAAAAAGTTTCAAAGTTTTATCGCCGACGGCGAACAGTAGCAGCATGAAGTTAGACTGTGTCATAGCTGTCTACTGTTCCCTGCTAGTGCTGTTAGGGAAAGTTTTTATTGTTTTTTCTTTTAACAGCTCTCTGGGGAGTAGAATCTTTAGTTTCTTTTTCGTAGCTTATAAAAAAACAAAATCTTATTCGAAACATTTTCTTTTGGGAAAGACAGAACTGTGCATTATCTTTTCGATAATAAAATTATGAAAGAAAATAAATGGTTTTGTTAATTTATTCAATTTTGGGAAATGTTGAATTGGATGGAACGTACTGGTTCGAAAAGCACCTAAGACTAAACACGTACTAGAGCTTAGAGCGCAGAGTAAAGTGGCGGAAACAAACTAGTGTTTTGTAGTAATAGCGCACAACAAGCGTAAGCAAAGCAGTTATAGTAGAGTGCAGCTGTTGCAGTAGAGCAAAGCTCTTGCAATAGAGCAAAGCTGTTGCAATAGAGCAAAGCTCTTGCAATAGAGCAAAGCTCTTGCAATAGAGTCAAACTTTTACAATATAACCAAACTTTTAGAATAGAATAAGGCGTGGCACCCCGTAGTGCCCGCTGGATAGCTATCTGATAGTGAACTAACGATGAGCGTATGCTGAGTCTGACGATGTACATATGTGTATTGGGAAGCTGAGAGCTTTCCTAACGAGTGGAAAAAGGGAATGATCGTCCAGCTTCCTAAGAAAGAAAATTTAATGGAGTGCGGAAACTGGAGGGGTATTTGCGTGCTGCCTGCTGTAGCTAAGATAATAGCTAAAATCACCCTGGAGCGAATTAAACAACATCTCGAAGACACACTCGATGCCGAACAAGCAGGATTTCGCTCTGGATCCTCCTGTGCCGACCACATCAACACCCTGCGGATTATCATCCAACAGTGTGTTGAATATCGATCGCCACTGCACCTGCTGTTCATCGATTTTGAGAAGGCGTTCGATAGTGTCAACAGGGAGTTTATTTGGCGTGCCTTATGCAGGAGAGGTATTCCCGATAAACTAATTGCTATTATCAAAGCTACATATGAAGGCTCCAAATGTCACGTTCTGCACAGGGGAAAGTTGTCTGAGGAATTTGAGATCCAAAGTGGGGTAAGACAAGGCTGTATCCTTTCACCAATATTATTCCTATCGGTGATTAGCGATGTGCTTCATGCAGCTTTGTCGACGGTAAACGGAGGAATTCGATGGACTCTTACATCTCAACTGAAACATCTTGACTACGCTGACGACGTATGCTTACTCTCCCGCAGAATTATGGACCGTGGAGAGGGAGGCAGGCGTTGTCGGGCTGAAAATGAATACGGCAAAAACTAAAACTATCAGCCTTGGAACAAACCCATCGGCTCAAATGTGCATTGCTGACAGAGTAGAGGATCTCCAGTATCTTGGGAGTATTGTCTCGACCGATGGTGGAACCGAACTGGATATAGCCAACAGGATCGCCAAAGCAAAGTCCGCGTTCGGTATGTTCTCCAAAATATGGCGAAGCAATCAGTTTGAGCACCAAGATAAGACTGTTCCGCTCCAACGTTGAATCCGTGCTGTTATATGGTTGCAGCACGTGAAGAGTGACCACTACTATCACCAGAAAGCTGCAAACGTTTGTTAATAGGTGCTAGGACCCACAAGGGGATACATAAGTATCTAAAAAGAGCGAGAAATGTAGAGGACTTAGTAGGTAGCCTTGCTTTACTCCCATTTTCGTCCGAAACCACGCGGATCCTTCATTTCCATCCCAGACTGAGGTCTTGTTGTCATCATAAAGGCTTTGGATTACTTTGAGCATCTTTGTTGACATTCCCAGATTGCTCAGCTTGTAGAAGAGGGCATTCCTATCGATAGAGCCGAAAGCCGCCTTGAAATCCACGAAGAATGCATATAACTTCTTTCCCCTAGACAGATATGCTTTACGATACTTGTTAATGAAAATATGTTGTCCACAGTTGAGTATTTCCTTCTGAAACCAGCTTGAAACTCCAAAAGCAGGTTATTTTGCTGTATCCACTCTGTTAAACGATCAAGGATGACACCCGTGAATATTTTCATGACAGAGTTCATGAATGAAATGCCGCGATAATTATTTGGGTCGTTAACATCCCCTTTCTTGAACAAGAGGAATATTATATTTTTTCGAAAACTGTCTGGCACTTCACCCGAGGTGAATATGAAATTATATGTTTCCGTAAGTTTTTCCATAAAATCTTCAGTGGCATATTTAAAAAATTCATATGGTATACGATCATCCCCAGGCGCATTGTTCAGGCTGTATCTGTGGATGACCTTGATGACTTCTTGTACTGTAATTGTACGGTCAAGTTGAATATGTTCCAAGTATGAAAGGGCATATTGCAATTGGTTTGAGCGAACCGAGGGGTTAAGCAATTTTTTAAAATGTTCAGCTAGCACGTTTGTTTCAATTTTCATGTTCCTCGCAAAAGTTGCAACATTAAGAGAACGAACTAATTTCCAAAAGGAGTTACTATCTCTGACATCGGCTAGTATTCGTATCTGAGTACGCTTTTTTTTTTCCTTGCAGATACTTTTGTATAGTCTGCTTGCTTCACGATGCATAGATTTTGCAAAGTTTGAATTTCTTACAAGTCGTAAGAATGCAAACGATTTCTTCCTAGCCGCTTCACACTCTGCGTCGTACCAAGGGTCTTTCCTCATCCGCCTTCCCACCGATTGAAATGACCTTGCGGCCATCGAAATATACGAAATTAGTTTATCAGTGCCATAATTGGAATTAAGGTCGTTGCTGCTTACTGAACTAACCATACGGTTAAGATTGACTTTGTATGTATCACGATAGAAATCTTTCCATTGCAACTTTGGTAATAATTTCATTCCTGCGGTGGGTCCTTTAGGTACAGTATCCAGCCGCAATACAACTATCAATGGCAAGTGGTCTGAGTAAGTCAGCTCATTCACCTCAAGATCCTCCACGTATTCTAGCCATCTTCCACGCGCTAAGCAGTAGTCAATTTTGAGCAAGCAGATTCGGGATTTGATTTCTCTTTGGTCATCTTCAAGTGATATTTCTTCTGGAATGTAATCGAGTTCATCATTACTAAAATCATCTTCCACTGAATCTATTTGAACCGAATCCATGAAATCTTGAATCTCCATTAGACATTTTGGATATGCAGGGTGGGCCAACTACAAGTTTCTTTTTAAAAATGCAATAAAATGAACAAAATGAAATTTTTTCCATGTATTATGGCTTTATTAGTAAGAGCAAACATTCCCAATAATTATGGAACACAACGTCGTTCAAGTGGCTGCCTCGGCTGGCTTCGCAATAGCGCATTCTATCACTCCAATTTTCCAAGACCTTGTTGATGGTTTTGGGCTGTAGCTCACGGATTGCTTGGATGATATTGGCCTTAAGTGCTTGAATCGTTTCCGGATTGTTGGCATAACATCGGTCCTTCACGGTTCCCCACAAAAAAAGTCCAAAGGGGTCAAATCGCAGCTCCGAGGCAGCCAATTGACATCGCCAAGACGGCTGATAACACGATTTGGGAATTTGGTGCGCAAAAGACCGATTGTGGCATGGGCTGTGTGGCATGGCGCGCCATCCTGCATGAACCAGAGGTCGTCCAAATCCATGTCTTGAATTTCAGTAAAAAAAAAAGTCGTTAACATGCCTGTGTAACTGTGTAAAAAATGGTCCAATGATGCCACCACTCCACAATCCGCACCAAACTGTCACTCTCTGTGGATGCATTGGCTTCTCGACAATAACGTGCGGGTTTTCCGAGCCCCAGATGCGGCAATTTTGCTTGTTAACGTAGACGCTGAGATGGAAATGTGCCTCGCCAGAAAAGATGATTTTTCGCCCAAAATCGTTGTCCAATTCAAGCTGCTCTAAGGCCCAAACTGCGAAGCGATAACGAAGCGGATGGTCGTGCGCTTTCAATTGCTGAATCAATTGGACCTTGTAAGCGAATAATCCCAGATCTTTGTGCAGAATTCTCCTCAGGCTAGTGCGTGAAATGTTGAGCTGTTGAGATCGATGACGAGTTGATGTTCGTGAATTGAGTCTCACACTCTCGGCTACAGCAGCCACAATCTCGCCTGTGCGCACCGTACGACGACGGGGCCATGAGTTTTGTCCACTAATATACCAGTCTCACGAACTTTTTGCACAAACTTGCGTACAGCAGGCTTCATTTCGGCCAAAACTTCTTTTCAAAAAACGCACTGTTTGGGCTACACAGCACTCACTTTGGAAATAAGTTTTCAATATTTTCCAATGTTGTTCAAGCGTAAAGCGACGCATATCGTTCCGCGGAGGTATGATACTGACTTTCTGTCAAGATTTCGAGCGGGAAACAGCTGTCAGTGTCAAAATAACCTATGATTTAAAAAGAAATCACTAGATGGCCCACCCGTTACATAATAATTTTTTGTTTTTAAGTCACTGATTTTTCCCCATTTCTACAAAAAATGTAGAAACATAATTTGTTCACAAATCGCCTACCAATAGCAAATTTTTAAACGCTTAAACGGGCAAGGCCGCCTTGAGGCTGCCTTCGGATTTTTGTTGCTAAATCACATTTACATATTCAATTCACACTAAATACAAATAATGCACTAAAATATATATGTTTCATACTTGGAAACAATATTTTTTACTAAAATCTGACAGAATTATATTTTATTAAATTTTTAATTTTACACCAAATCATGAATCATTTTTTTTCTCTTCATTGACTGACTTGTCACACAGAATGTACTTTTGCTGCCAAAAGCATCAGAATAGAACTTTAATACAATCATTCCAAAATAAAATTATAAGAATAATCGTGAACGCTCCCTGGTATATCAGAAACAATGATATCCACAGAGACTTAGGGATAGCTACCGTGGAGGACGAAATAAAAAACTTCGCTCGCAAGCTTCGTATTCGTCTTCATGGCCATTGCAACTGTGCCTAGTCCAAACTTTGGATGTGACAAATCTTACGCGCCGACTTCAAAGAACGAAACCGTTCGAATTAGCGCAATAAGACAAAAGCATGTCATAACGGTTTCAGCAGGTGCTTTTATTGAAAATCTACCTGCCTCACGCGAATATAAATCTGAAGCTTAAACTACTTGATAAGGTCAAACTTAGTCGTAGTAAACAAAACGAAGGGAAGGGTGTTTTTAGTCAGTAGAAATCTGACACTATTATGAGTACACGGTCTAATAGTGCCTCATGAAGATTTTCACCTACCCACGAAAAAAAAAAAGAATAGAACTTTCAGACCAGTAAAATTATGAAACTACACATTTTCCAAAAGGCTGTCTTCTTCTTCCTTTTTATCAGCGAGGTTATGATCCGAAAACAAGGGATCACAACCCTCCCACTTCACCGCATTTCCAGTGATCCGCCTGTGGGGTTCGCCTATTTGACCTCAGAAAATATCGGCAGGCCTGCCGATTTTGGATCACTCGGTTACTGAGGCCAATGAAATGCCAATACCAGCTGAGCCGGTCGCGCTCTTTTTTTTTTTGTACGATGGTTTCCTTGATGAGAAAAGGCTGTAAATATCGATTGAGCCTAAAATGTTTCACGATTCGAATTTAATGAAGTTTATGTAATAGCTGCCTCAGGGCAGCCTTACCCGTTAGAGGGTTAAGCTTGAAATCCCCCGTAGCGTTAGCATCAAAAAAAGAGTCAAACGTTCTTTTGACACTTTATATCCTGATGCAGATTTTTCGTCGCTTGAAATAAAGGTCCACTCAGATATTCGCTTCCTATAAAGACCTGTCTCGACCGCATTAAAAACTTAATGAAGAATTTTTCTTTTTGAGAATATGCAAATACTTTTATTCATATATATTTTATGTATGTATGTATCTTCTGTTTGCTTTCATTGTACATTTATCATTTTTTAAACTTAAATTGCTATCATAATAGTATTGTTTATATTTAATTTACTAATCGGAATGTTATTGGCATTCTTTGGGTTTCTATCCGTGAGTTATATAATAATAATGGAATATCGTGTCTTTATGATCGATGTGCAACCAACAACAACAAAATAAAACTAAATAACGCAAAAAAAAAACGTGTCACACTTTTCAATCGATAAAAACAATAAAAAATAAAAATACCATTTCTTCTGTGTATACGTGTATCACTTTGTCCTAGGTATAGCTACAATAAAATAATAAATATTGAAATTATTCTAAAAGCTCACATCGCGGTCATGGGACTTTGAACAACGAGTTGAAATTTCTCTAGATCTTACAGCGATTAGCATAGTAGGACAATGTTTCCGCTTTCATTGCCAGCGAGGAAGGTTCGGTTTAGAGGCAAGACAGCAAGGCTAGTTAACACACCACGTAAGGTTTCCGAGCGAAGTTTCGTCACCGAACATGTTGCATCGCGACTTCCAATATCTGAGTAGATGCCAATGCGGTTGGCGGTTGTAGCGAAAACTAATTCAGAGCCAATTGGCTGAAGGCAGTGGGCTGGTTCTGGTGGAGGTCTAGAGAAAGAATACATACATTACAATAGAAGAAACCACTTAAGTGTAACTCACTTTAATTGATATTGAAGACTGCTGTCGTTAACGTTCCATACAGCGATACTGTGATCCAATGCCGAACTGATGACCTGGCTATCGTTAGCTGCAGCTAATTGCAGCATATCACACTCCATTGGACGCCATGAAGACATTAGAATTCCTGTTCTAGCGTCTAACAGTGATATAACTCCCGAAGAAAGACCAGCGGCAATCCAATTGCCTGATGGTGAAGCGGCTAGGCATCGAACCGTGCTGTTAAGATTCGAGCTCAGACGCCATTCATTAACATACTGCATGGTCCGGGAGTCGATGATCTTTACTGACGACTCAGCCGTGCCTGCCATGATCAAGGGACTTGGTGACGGAAAACATCGTACCACAGTCACCGGATTATGCTTTGGAGAGTCTAGAATGCCCAGGGGACGGCCAATAAATGGATCCCACATATGAACCCCTGAATCACAGGAAACAACAAATCGCATCGATTCCAGGAACGTCAGGGAATGCACTGGCTTCTTGTGGCTGTTGTAGGTGAATTGACAAGACGACACCTTTTTGCCATCGCCTTCACTCCGCAGAGACCACAGTCTTACCGTCTTATCCTTCGAAGCTGACATAAAACTATTCTCATTATCCAAAGCAATGATGGCCCGAACCGAGTTCGTATGCCCAGCGAACGTCTGTAGCTTAATCTGTTTCAAACTAAGATGAGTATCTTTATCAGGTCGACTAATTTCATGCCGCCAATAGGCCAACCAATTTCCACGCAAATGACGCGTCTTTCCGATTTGATCGAACTTATATGCCACCATATCGAGCACCTCCATCGGACCCATCTCCTGTCGAGTGCTAGTCGTGGCCACTTCAATTCGATTTCCAATTAGAGTTGTTCCAAAACTGTTCGCTGTCGCTTGTTCCTCTACGGAACCCCTTCTCGAAGATTCAGGCGTATTCGAAGCATTTGTTCTATCCGGCGATGAATAGTCCGGCTGCTCGAATTCATGACAAAGCGTCAGAATGAATTCGAGATTTAGCACAGTCTTTGTCATAATTGACTCGCCGAGAAAACGCAGAAAAGCCAGGTACGAGCAATGAGCCAAATTCGGACTGAACACATCACGAATCTCTTCATTTTCCTTTTGGTGATTTTGAAAGTCACCCGCATCTTCATTTCCACCGACCATGTAGTTGGGTGGAGAGACTCCTACTTCATCGAAGGTGTCACGAAAGTTTTCTGCAATTCCGTAGGCCTTATCGAAGATGAGGAAGAACTTTCGCAGAGCTGGAATACACAGGTGCTCCTTGGACATATCGGGCCCAATACGAACTGATAACACGTAGATAGCGTCGAGGAGTTTGCGAGCCAGCACACTGCGCCCCAGAAAACTACTGGGCATAAGGCAACGTGTTGAACCGAGTAGCCGGATGATTGGTATCAAAATCGTGTCCAAAATTACGTCCTGCAATAGAAAGTGGATTGGAGTGTTAAAGAATAAAGAAATTAAAATTCTAATTTTAGAGGAACGACTTGTGAACATCAAGTCACGTGGGATAGAGGTTAGAACCTAAGGTTTAAAAGACACTAACCAGTTGAGCCAAGAAGTTTATAAAACATGTATAGACTGTGGTTTGAATGGTGTTGGGAATGAAACAAGGGAATAGCTAACGACAACCCTGTGAGAGTTCTGCTCTGCATGTGATGACTTTTATTTTTTGCCTACTCGTGCAAGAACATGGGCAAAAATCTTTACTATAAAACAAGACAGCCAAGGAAACTTAGGAAACGAGAGTACCAAGCTATGAAAAGAACTTCTACTATCAAATTCAATATTTCACTTGAGCTCACATTATTCGGATTACGGCTGTGATAATAGACAGGACTGAACACAAAAAGGGCATACACATCGAGTATATGAAGCTATGACAACCTGTAAGTCCCTACAAAATAATGTTCGAAATGATTGCCAAGACCCCGCCTATATTAAGATTAATCAAAGAGAGCGTCAGGAATATCTAGTAGTGTAACTCTGCAGCCACCACCGTAAGGATGCTCTACTACAAGTGGTAACACTCTGAACTAGTCTACCTAGAGCTTTAAAAAATTAAATAAAAATATTTGGCGCAACAGCCCTTTAAGTGCCTGGGCCTAGCTTCTCGCAACCACTCATGTTACGTGCGTTATATTTTTTCACACGAAGGGACCTACAGTTTGTGCCGTATCTAAAGAACAATTTGTTTTGAGAAGCTTTCTCATGATAACACTACTGTCGGATGTTTTGTCAGACGTTCGCGAGAGGTGGGGCCGTAAAAAAACTTTTTGGTATTTTCTGGGATTCGTACATGGAACCTCACGCGCAGT
Organism: Brachypalpus laphriformis; assembly: GCA_945910035.1. Taxonomy (NCBI): domain Eukaryota; kingdom Metazoa; phylum Arthropoda; class Insecta; order Diptera; family Syrphidae; genus Brachypalpus; species Brachypalpus laphriformis. The sequence goes on from OX246755.1 coordinate 147,733,818, forward strand.
GGTTCGACACACTAACCACTTGCCCCACGGCGCTCATCTAGAGCTTTATAAATTGGAGCATTGAAAAGCAAACAATATGATGCATTTGTGTTCATTCGACCACCTGGTTTTGTCTATAGAGTGGCCCTACAAACATGCGTTGATTCTACCAGCAAGAAAGGGATGACTAGAAGCACGTGCTCAGGAAACAAAAACTGAACTGCGTAATGAGATAATAGAGAAAATGGAGATATGTCGAGTTTTCTATAAAATTGTATAAGGTGCCGTTTCAAGGTCTTAAGGTTTCACTGTCCTCAATCCGAGCTATCAAGCATGGACAACGATCAGATTCTGTAACGTTAAGACCCTACTGGACTCACTTCAGGAAGGGCCATACAACGCACCATAAAATGTAACGAGAATTCGCACGCTATAAAATCGACAGCTTAGGGCTGAGCGAGATAAGATGGTTCGATGCTGGGGAATATATCTCCCCAACAAAAAGCACTGTCATGCTCTACTCTGGCAAACCAGCTGGAAGTGCACGGGCGTCCGGAGTAGGACTGGTGTAAGCTCCAGCAGCACGAGGAAGCCTCATATTTTGGATACCTCACAGTGACCGGATATTGACGGCTAGGTTCCACAGTAGAGTAAGGAAAATTACCATCATTCAGTGCTATGCTCCGACTCAAGACGCGACTGAGGGTGAAAAGGACAATTGTTATAGCCAGCTAGGCGCCGTCTACAACCAAACGCCGAATGGGGACATCGTAATGATGATGGGGGATCTCAATGCCAAGGTAGGTAGCGACAACACCATGCTTAAGAACGTGATGGAAGTTCACGGCGTAGGAGAACGTAATGATAACGGTGAGCGGTTTGTGGACTTCTGCAATACCAACCGCTTAGTCATTGGAGGTACGTTGTTTAAGCATAACACCTGCCACAAGATCAGTTGGGTCTCTACTAATAGGCAGCGAACATCCAACCAGCGATCTGCCGCTTCCTTGGGCCTCGACCTCACTGATGACAACCCACCTACACCACCTTAACGTTCGATACGATACGATACTACAACCACATTGCGATCAGCCGTCGTTTTAGAAATTATCTTCTGGACGTCCGAAACAGACGTGGAGCTGACATCGGGCTAGAACGAGATCACCATCTTATGTTAGCTCCTTTACGCCTTCGTACTGCATCCGTCAATAGCGACCGCTCAAACTTACTTAGCATCACTAGGTTTAATATCGACAGGCTCAAGGTTCCCGAAGCGCGCCAACAGTTCAGGGACCACCTTGCCTCAGAAGCAGAAGCAACCAGCACTACAATGCAGGAGAGCATGGATTACCACTGGAATGCTGTGAAAAATGCTTTTACGGCTGGGGCATGCACCTAGGTCGGTAAAAGGCAGAAAACCCATCGCGCATGGCTATCTACAGACAGGTGGAGGCGGATCGATGAGCGTACAGCAATCAAGGCTCGGTTTGCAGCAGCCTCATCAGTAGAGAGAACCGAACTAGAAGCCCAATACCGTGCGAAGAAAAAAGAAGTGCAGCGTAGTGTGAGACGTGACAAACGTCAGCACATCAACTCACTGGCTTCAAGGGCTGAAGAAGCAGCGAGCAGGTGCGACAGTACGACTCTTTTATAGTATCACTAAGGAGCTGACTGGTGGTCGGAGCTCCAAACAACACCCAGTGAATAGCCTAGACAGTGACCTTCTGATCTCGGATAAGGACCAGCTCACTAGATGGAGAGAACATTTTACTACAGTGCTAAACCACTTAAACGATGACGGTATGATCTTGAATTCGAATGAGCAGTTCGAAGCAGCCAATTCCCGAATTCGCACCGTACTTCTCAGTAAAACCGAAATAATAACAACAATCAAGTCCCTCAAGAACAACAAGGCGGTGGGTATTGATGGCATCCGTGCCGAACTATTTCAAGCGGCGCCTAATATATTGGCAGATTTGCTGCACCCTCTAATACGGCGAGCTTGGGATAGTGAACAATTTCCGCAGGAATGGAATAGGGGGATGATAATTAAACTTCCGAAAAAGGGAAACTTGACAAAATGCGGAAACCGGAGAGGTATTTGCGGTCGTAGCCAAAGTAACAGCTAGAATAATTCTGGAACAAATCAAAGAGCATTTAGATTCAACTCGCGACGTCGAACAGGCAGGCTTTCGTGCTGAATCCTCCTGCATCAGCCACATAAACACATTACCGATCATAATCGAACAATGCGTTGAGTACAGGTCTCCGCTACATTTGCTGGTTATCGACTTCGAGAAGGCTTTCGTCAGCTTGAATCGAGATGCTATCTGGTTGACCTTGCGCAGGAGAGACATCCCAGAAGAACTCATAGCAATTATCAAGGCTACATACGAGGGCGGTAAGTGTCACGTCTTACACAATGGTAAGGTGTCGGAGGATTTTGAAGTCCAAAGTGGAGTACGTAAAGGCTGCATACTGTCGCCACTATTGTTCTTAGTGGTTATCAGCGATGTACTCCGTGCAGCATTGACGGAAGGTAATTATGGAATTCGTTGGACTATGACATATTACCTTAAACACTTAAATTACGCTGACGATGTTTGTCTACTTTCACATCGGATAATGGATCTTCATTTGATGGCCCAAAATCTAGAACCTGAGGCAAACAAAGTGGGGTTTAAAATAAACACAGCCAAAACAAAAGTCCTGAGCACTTCTAATACCCGCGCTCAACTTAACATTGCCGAACAGGAAGTCGAGAAAGTTGATAAATTTCTATATTTAGGAAGTGTGGTCTCGGCTAATAGCGGTGGCACCGAACTGGATGTGTGCAGGAGAATCGGGAAGGCAAAAACTCCGTTTGGAAAGCTATACAATATCTGGGGAAGCAATGTTATCAGCTTAAGAACCGAGCTACACGTAGAATCGGTGCTGTTTTATGGGTGCAGTACTTGGAAGGTGGACACCATTAACAAACGCAAGCTAAAAGTCCTCGTAAACAAATGTTTAAGAATCATCTTGAGGATTTTTGGCCGAACCGCATCTCCAACGAACAACTTTCTACGAGAACGGGCCAAGAACCTATAAGCCTTACTATACGAAGGAGAAAGTGGCAGTGGATTGGACACACCCTACGACGCGAAGACAACTCCATTGCGAAATACGCCATGCAGTGGAATCCGCTCACTTAGGCAGGCAGAATAGCGGGACGCCCTAGGCAAACGTGGAGCAAAAAAATTGAGGAGAAATCGAGCTCTTTAGGAATGAGTTCGAAGCAGCTCAAACGCGTTGCAGAACTCCGGACAAGATGGCGCACATGCTTGGTTGACGCCCTATGCCTCCCGAGGGATTAAAGAATCTAAGTAAGTAGTGACCGAAGTTGTTGGGTGGAAATTATTTGAGAGAGGAAAAGTTTAGTCTACATCAATTATTATACAATCTTCATCTCGAACAGTGCTGTACGGCTCGATATGACTACATTCCTGCCCTTATTAAAACACATTTCACAGTTCATACAGTGGAGAATAATTTCTGCTTCGATTTCTCTCTTGTATACTGTACAACTACATCGTAAGTATCGAAGGAAAAGCGAAAAAGATTGGGCTGGCTGTAAACGTAGATGAGGAGGAGTAAATGCTATCAACGATCCGCACATCCAACGTGACATCTTCCACAGAACGGAATATGTGGATACAACTTCCAAGGAATTCAAGAATTTTGAACGGCGAGGGTAGGCTGATAGCTCTGCCAACGGCATCAGTGAGCACTCTCAGTGGAGAACCACTCTTGGCAGCAGCTAATTCGATTGCAAAGTCGTATTGATAGAAACAAAGAAGATTCGTCATAAAGTTCTCATCAGCGAAGTTATCTTGTATAGCATGGAAGACTGGACTTAGGTAGATGGATGCATTGTGACGAAGTCATTGCTCACTTAGACCAACAACGGACTATTGTGCCCATTTTATTTTTACCCTGGGAACTTGTAAAGAAAATCTGCTCGATTTACACACATCTAGATAAGAATATGAATCTCAGATGGTATGCCAGCTCGGAAAAGAAACTACTGGGACATGCATCTCAGGAGCTCAATGCGACGTAGATCGTCCAACACAATGAAGTAATAGCTACTCAGAGTCCTCTTTCGTTTGTCGGTGATGGTAGGGCATTCGCACAGCAGGTGTTGGACATATTCAATTTCATCCTCATCCCTGCAGCTCCTGCAGAAGTAGTTGTGAGGTCCGCCGATACGCTCTGCATGAATCCCAATGGCACAGTGCCCTACGATTATGCCAGAAATGATGTGCGTACTATTACGACTAAACCTAACCAGAGAACGTGTTCTCCTGAAATAATAAGCTGATCACAGCATTCTGACAGTGACGCACGTATCCAGATGAATCCATCGTCTGTTGGCTTCAATAATGGACTTAAGCCAGAAGAAAGCGCACTAGAAAGCCAGAAAGATTCTTCGCTCAACTTTTAAATTGGCTTGCATTGATAGCATATGGTAGAGAAGACTCAAGATAAAGTTGCATTACGGTGTTCCCCCTGCATGTACAAGTTCACAGCCACCTTAGTGAATGAAAACTGGCAACAACCTCAAAGATATAAGTAGATAGCTGAAGCTATACATTGGTAGCATTGAGAGAAACAGAAATCGCATCAAGAATACGGGAAAATTAAGTGAGGAGAAGTGCCGGACTAAGTACGAACTGAAATTTCAACTGACGACGACATCAATATGTACATACCTTCAACCGTTCCATAATGGTGCTCTCAATCAAACACGGAACTAGAAATTTCAGCAACTGCAACGAACTAATCAAAGCCCCTTCCAAACTGGGCGTGATTCGTTTCTGGCACAATGAAACCAGTTCGCTTATGTGTGGAAAGTACTGCAATAGGATGAATTCCTCACCGAAAAGTGCTGAAAATAGAAAACATTTCTATAACAAATTTCCATACTTATCGCTGTCTGAATCCCATACCAGCAATAGAAGTGAGACATTCCAAAACCCTCGCCGCACTCCTGTCTCCAACAACCTTAGCATCGGCTGTCGAGAAATAGTTCAAATTACCGCATTCCTCCGAATCGTAGTTCTCCGGCAAAAGATTCTCCTGTCCCATATAGCACAGTGAAAGCATTTTCAAGAGATTCTTCGTTAAGTAACGGGCAGTCAAAACCGGCCCCAATCGATGAGATAGCCACACTAAACTCTCCGCACTCATTTCAGATATCCGATTGTTCTGTACCGACTTCGCTTCGGATATTTGAGAGATCACTGATGCTTGAAGCGAATCATTCGGCTCACTTTTGCTCTTCTGCTGCTGTTCATCTACTAGTTCAAAAGAGTCGATACTTTTTTTACTGCCAATCTCACAATCAATGGTATTCATCACGTAGGATCTTCTAAACGAGCTGGGAATGGCAATTGTCGGCGATTTGGGACCCATGAAAGATGAATCCACTTTCGAAGGACTGTCAGTCTGACTGTTGATAGAGATTTTGTCCTCCTCGAACGAGGTGTTCGAAAGTCGCTGGTGGCCATAGATAATCTCGTTGATAGCGATCTTCTCCGGCGTAAAGATTGGCGCGTCTTCAGTAGCTTCTTCAGCGTTTGAGGCTCGAATATCAAAGGAATCAACTGATTTATTCTCTGGATCTACGACGTTACTGGATTTATCCGAGTTGTCATCTTCGAAACTGAAGACGTCCTCGATTTCTTGTTTCGTCGAGGCGTCAAATGATAGTGTAGCATCTGCCTCGGGTGAAATCAAAGTCATGGAATTCTCTGATTCTTCATTGCAAGAAAATTTCAGATTCTTTCCGCAGCGACTCTGACGAGTGCTGGAGTTGCTGTGAAAATGGAAACCAGAACTGTCTTCGGGTTCTTTGTAGCCACCAACGGCTTCAATCAATGGAGCAATAAAGTTGTCTAGAAAGCACTTCAATCCAAATCTCACTATCAGTCGCAAGAGAAAGCTGTGATGATAGAGCTTCACAGACTTTCGACTTTTGAATGAGGAACTGGTGGTGAAGCGAATTGAGTTTGAACCGCCATCCAGTGGTTTTCGCATGCTGATCGTGGCACGATCATAAGATTCAATATCGTACAGCTTCATAATAGGGTCGAGTAGATACTTCTGCGTCTCTCGAATACCCAAGGCAGTGGCAATTAGATCAAATAAGTACCAAGCGGTTAGAATTGATGTCTCGTCGTTTCGCAGTAGATCAATGACGTGCGGTAGGAGGAGCTCCACTGAACCAAATTGTTCATATGCTACTGGTTCGAGGAGATTCTCAATTTGTACACAGCAAGATTTCACCTTACACTCGGCTATTTTTCGCGTAAAGAGCACTCGCCTTCGGTCAATCTCTGTGTATCTGCAACACTCCTTGCCGTCACAGTTGAAGTGGGTGTACAAGTCGAGGAGAGTGGAGTCGAATTCAAAGTTATGTAGCGTCCGAATGAGGGTATAGATTGGAAAATATGTATTTGGAAATGGTATTAGGTTATGAGCGAAGATTGGCTCTAGAATTTGATGTGCTGTTGGAGGAGGTAAACCCTGGTCCGTGATCAAGCCGACTCCATTGAGATTGAGTAAAAGTTTCACCACATATCGCAAGCACTTTGGAATATCTTGGACATTGGATTTGGCCACCAAACGACAAGCTTTGAGGCGTTCTTCAAAACTTGCATTCATTCCACTCATTAACAGCGGTCGTAGCTTATTAACCACGAACAGTTCTATGATGAGACAACCAATGACTTGCAAGTCCTTCTCTCGTTTCTCGGATAGAATTAGTTTCAGATTACGCCTACTACTCGGTGCTGGAGCTATGAAGCTTTTGGCTTTCGTCCGACCTTCAATTCCCTTTGCTTGCTGCTCCACCTGACAGTAGTTCTCCGCAAAGAACTGATTGGTGAATGAACTCTCGGATTCCTCAAAGAGCAGATCATTATGTGCTATTTTCTCTGAGTGATTCTGATTTGCTTTCTGTCCGAGGAAGGTTTTTGCGAAAAATGTTTCCATTGTTTCTAGACTCTGTAGAAGGGCGTAAGGATTGTAGTCTTTTGGTAGTTCTATGAAGTTGGTTGTGGGGTAAAAGTTAGACGAGGCGGATTCGATTAATTGAGCATTGTCCTCTATGATGGTGTTCGGTTGCCTTGTGCTTTTTGGGCTGAGTTTCCCAAATTTTTGGGGAGTGGTTTGCAGTAAGGACGAATCAGTTTCTCTGGAGGGTGATTTTACGCTAGATGATGATACATCATCTGTGCTTTTAGTTAGGCTTCGAGTGAGATCGGTAGTTGTTGTTAGGCGTGGTGGTGTTCTATAGAACCATGGTGATGGGAAACGTTTTGGTGGATGCGATTGGGTGAAAAGCTGGACGATTCCTCGCTGACAGAGATTTTTATGATTGTCCACCATGCTGAGGCAAACATTTTTTGATTTGACTGCGGCCTTTCCCGTTAATTTGTACCTAGAAGGAAGCATAATGAATATAAAATAAATTAATGGCAATCTGAAAAGTAGAGTAGTAGAAAAGCATAGACTAAACATACTTACTAAAAGCTTATACTAAATGATTGGATAGGCAGCCTAGGTTACTAGATATAATTGCTTAATCCTACATCAATTAGCTTCCCTTGAGCTAGGGTGTTAGTAATGATTAGAAACCAAGATATTTCATGAACGCCAATGAATCTTTTTATTGATTTGGATTGAATAGGACCAGATCAAACCGTGGCGGGGATCAGTGATCGCCTGCTGACCTTGAAGATCTTATTGTTCATCGATCGACACCGACAAGCTAATACATCTTTAGCATTAGCATTTTTTTCTTTGCTTCTGATTCGCAGTATTTTTTTTCTGACTACTTGATGTCACAGGCATAAAAATCACCCAAAGCTTCTCACCTTAGCACGCCTAGCTCTGCTCTAGGTAGAATGCTAAATGAATTATTGATGTTTCTGTCAAGGCTACCTTCCCTGTAAGATGTGGTGTTTTAGTACAAGACGTAGTAGACTTTTGAGGACCTTTGATGGTTCTGGAGATGAGAGTACTGTGCAGATTTAAAGCCGACTTTTTATGGATCGGTTTTCGTCATGCTCTGTGTTGGATAAGGAATTAGGTGAAATTTTCATTGGTGGCTTCCAATTTTCGGATGCTGCGGTCTTTGTGAGAAGTGACATCATTAAACTACTAGGAAACGTGCGTCTGTCATTCTGCGTCTGTCATAAATAAATAAATAAATATTTGGCGCAACAGCTCTTTAAGTGCCAGGGCCTAGCTTCTCGCAACCACTCATGTTGTGTGCGTTATATTTTTCACACGAATGGAAGGGACCTACAGTTTAGTGCCGAATCCGAACGGCGATTTGAGAAACTTTTTCGTGACAACAATACTCTCGGATGTTTGTCACGAGAGGTGGGACCGTGAAAGAACTTTTTGGTGTTTTCTGGGAACCTCATGCGTAGTGATCCGACACACTAACCACTTACGCCACGGCGCCCACATATGCGTCTGTTATGCAGTGCTTATTGCCAAATCTTGTATGGGTCTGGGGACAGTTTGTCAGATAACATTCAGAGAAGTAATTTGCCAGAACCGAACTTATGCTAGGTTCAAGAACCACTACACCAAATTCTTTATCTCTCTCTCTATCTATCCTTTCCGACGCCCGCACTGTGTGTAAACATGTTAAAGGTATTCATAACACTTTGAGTGCGCGCAAATTATATAAAAAATAAAAATAAAAATATGCTAGGTATGCCTCCCTCTTTGGTTAAAGCTTTAACGTTGGGTGCGCAATCCAGTACATTAGTTCAGAGCATAACGAACTTCTATCGAAACAGTTCTTACTGGCTTGCAACCGTCCCGATCACCCGAACAGAGATCTACTCAGCCTCCCTACACCTCCGAGGCACATTCGATCTGACATCCGTTCATACCGTGAAGAGGTTAATAGGTTTATAACCCATACACCACTCGTCCCAGCGTGTCACAAATTGGCTTTGAACTCTATCCACCAACATGCAGTTCGAACCGCGCTAGATAGCCGCCAGACTAACATTGTGCTGGGTGACCGTCCTCCACCGATGCATCATAGTGAAGAACATCTCCCCAGACGTACCAGATCCACACTTGCCCAATTGCGATCCGGCTGGAGCTCCATGCTGGACAATTATATGCACCGCATACGCAACAGTATCATTGATCAATGCCCGGACTGCGGCTCGTCGCCACATAACAACACCCATTTGTTCAGCTGTCAGTCGCACCCCACAACACTAGGACCAAGATCCTTATGGACTCACCCAGTCGAAGCTACTGCATTTTTGGGCCTCAACCTTACCGATGATAACCCACCTACACCACCTTAACGTTCGAACCATACGAATCAACATAGTTGCTACAACAACAACAGCAACAACAACTAGGTCATGTAGAGCGGATGGAACCCAACGTTGCAGCCAGGAAAATCTTCGAATGCGCCACAACTCCCCTTTAATTTTTTGTTGCATGCTCGGCAACACATTTCTTCATTTCTTTCTGGACCTACAACTAAACACAAATAAGTACAATATGTTCAATGGACAAATTTCTGGCTTAGTATCTCTGATTTGGTACATATCACATATGGATCTATCGTCTGAGGCAACGTTGTATTATCAAGATTTTGATAGCAACCGATGCATCAAAGATAAAATTGAATTACGCTTCAGTTTCCCCTTCAAACATTTTCTACAAATAGTTGTTTACTTCTTTAGAACAAACGGTGTGAACCGCTCTGATAGTGGTTATCAAACAATGGAAGTTACCTTGATAGGCTGACTAATCGTTTCTTGCTTCTAAGTACTACGATACAGAACTAAGCCATCAATAAATGTTCAAAAGATACCACAAACATTGCCGGTACGACGTACACCGGCTGATTATATGTAAGTACAACACTTTCCCTTTTAAAATGATTTTTATTGATTGACTGTGAGTCATCAATCGCAACAAGTGCATTCGCATCGTAAATTATAAGATTAAGCGTTCAATTAACCTATTGATAAAGAAACAGCAGCGATTCCATGAAATCAAATTAAAAAGGAAATCACTGTACCTACGCAAAAAGTGCACAGAAGTAGAAACAAAAACACATATTGTAGGCGGATCAGTGCCTTATCACTGAATTACGCTATCGCTGAACACATTTCCATTGCAAAGCTTATGATGATGTAAGCAAATAAAATTAGAAAAAAATCACCCAACACTTACCCAAAGTTTAAATCAATCCACAACTGTAGCCTCTCGCTGACGTGCTGACTCTCTAGCGCTTCGCGATGCTTTGCAATGAAATCCTCTGGACAACTCGCCCACGCTGGTAACTCTAGATCTGGTAGATCCTCGTGTAAGCTCTTAAATACCATGGGATCAGAGTAGAACTCAGGAATACATTCATCAGGTGTCCACTCCTGTAGTCGCTGAATTGATACGGGATACTCAGCGGGCACCCATATTGGACGCACATGATGACAGAGAATGTGCTGCGGTGTTCGCCTAGCCATATAGACAAAGTAAGTAATTTCCGAGAGGAAATCTGACACATGATGGGGGACATCGTGACTAGTCGCTCCATGGGATGTGAACATTAGATCCAAGTGAACATCTCCCTTGTTAAGGCGATATTTGCTCTTCGACAAGTCTCTCCAATTCGCTCCGTTGCGATTGGTGAAGTCCGTCACCCAGGGCATGATGTGATGATACTCGGGATTGCTGACACTACGACCCGCGGCATTGTTCAATATCGTGAGGTAATCAAAATTAGACAACTGACCATTGCACCACATTTCGCAGTACTCCCGGAGAGTGAACTGCTCCAAGTCGTAGGCAAATTTCAAATCCAACTTTGTACTTGTGGAATATTCATCATCGTCGTCCTCTGCTGGATTGTCTGTGGATGGCGACGCATCATCCAAGTCCTGGAGAATGATATTCGACTCAATTCGAGGAATTATCTGTAGCCAGAGATTGTCTTCCACTAGAACATCATGCAACCGAAGATCGCCGAGAAAGAGTCCCAATTTGGAGAGATACTTTGTCAACTGGAGCAATTGGTATATAATGAACAGCGATTTGTTATGCGATTTATTTAGAATAGCTGGACTGTATGTTATGCAGTCGTAGAGGGAAGTCTCGATGGCGGATGGATAGAATACGACGGTAATGTGCGAACTTGTTTCGATAGCGGCCAGCGCCGGAAGAACATTAGCATGGCAATCGCCTGGTAATATTGTGGAGAGACTCGTTTCAATTTGCGTTTGAGCATTGCAATTGATTATGGAGCAGTTGTAGATGCGTTGGATTAGTTCACGCAGCACTATGTCGTACGGGAGAAAGGGACTATCCAAGTTTCTTGATCCGATGCCCTGATTCGTTTGCTTTGTAAATTTCAAATGCGAAGCTGGGTATTTTCGATATGCCGCTTCCCAGAGGTTTCGAAAATTTGTGTTGGTGACATAGTTGATGGCCTAAAATAAAAAGAACAGATGGTTAGAACACTGTGGTGGATAAAAACTCAGCTCTAGAAAAATTTAACACACCTAACACAGTACCATAATGATCTATGAGAAATATTTAGCACAACAAAACTAGGGTGGAAAATGAGAATGAAATTGAGAAAACCTTCCTCAGATCTGAGTTTTATCAGCAAATTATAACAGTCCCAAGAGTCTGTGTCGAGTACTGCAAAGCTTTCGACTGAATCTACCATAGCAGGCTAGCTAATCCTTTATGAGGCTGGACCCTCCATCATTTTCGACTCTCCGTCATCGACTCCAAATCATCAGGAGGAATCCCTAGACGGCCCCAGGAGAGATATCGGACTTGATCCAACTATCTAATTCTAGGCATATCGGGGGTTCACCTGCCTGATGGCACGGCAATCATGACACGTCTTGAAAGTCAGTCTGGGGGCATACGCACTACGTGACCAAACCATCGAAGCATAGATCGTTTCATTCGGAGAAGCTGCTCAACACTGAGCGCCTCGCGTACTCTGGTATTGCGCACTCGATCCCTACGAGTTATTCCAGCAACATCGCGAAGGAACATCATTTCGGCAGCTTATATCCACGATCTCTTTTGGTTACTACCCAAATTTCATGACCATAGGTGAGAGTTGGAACATACACCGCGTTAAAAATCAATAGCTTAGCTTGAACACTAAGTTCAACCCTCATAACAAATTGACCAAGCTCTCTCAAAATTGATCTAGCCTGAGCAATTCTACAGGATAACTCGGCATTGCTCTTCCCAACACTTGTGAATAAGACCCCGATGTACTTAAAATTATCCACCTGCTTCAGAGGGAGTCCACTAAAATGCAGAGTGCACTATACGAGTATGTGCGTTTTCGGGAAACTACTATTACCTCCGATTTGTTCACATTTACCTTTATTCCAGAATCATCACAAATAGCTACTAAGCATTCGAGTGCGCACTGAAGTTCAGTTTGAGAGCATCCAAGGATGACCAAATCATCCACAAAGAGCAGATGACTAATCCTTAAGTCTCCTACTTTGAAACATTCTCTGCCACGGCTGCGCTGCGACATCCAGTCCATATATATAATGAAGAGGAGAGGTGACAAAACACGCCCTTGGCGGAGTCCAACGCCCACAGTGAAAGGTATTCATTGAACGCCATTTACACGAACGCAGCTTCTAAAGTTTTTATATAAAGACTAAATCCCCCTTAACAGGGAATCATCAATCTTATACTCCTGCCGAACAGAGTTTGCCTCCAAATCCACAAAACAAATGTAGACAGGTTTAGCATACTCCTAGGCCTTCTCAAGAACCATTCTGAGAGTGAATAACTGGTCGGTTGTACTGGGACGAAACCCGCATTGCTCATCCCCCAAACTATCCTCAACCACAACTCGGGAACGCGTTTCTAACACCTCTCCAGAGAGAGAGATATACCCTTGTAGTTGGCGCAATCTCTTTTGTCCCCTTTTTTGCAAGATGGACAATCATCCCCATTTGTCAATCACCAGGTGTTTCACCGCATTCCCATGCCACTTTAATGACACGCGAGAGCTACTGCACTCTCTCTTTACCTAAAACCGTGAGCATTTCTGGTCGGATTTCATCCACACCAGCAGATTGGCCAACTTTTGCCGATTTGATCGCCAAAGTTACTTCCTCTACCGTAGCACTACTTTCCGCCCTACTCTCGACCATAGGTCTGTCATCTTCGGTGCTGTGTTCGGGATTAAAAGTGCTCGCTTCATATGCGTAAGATGTCCTTCTCATTGGAAAGAAGTGTACCGTATTTTGATTTGACTTTTCCAACGATATTCAACTTTCTTCCTCTGAGTCGGCGGGCGGTCTGTCAGAACATGTTATTTACAGATCTTTGGTCACGTTCGAATTTTTCGCCAAACTTCTTCCAAGACTGTTCTTTCGCTGTTTTCATAGCTAATTTGTAAGTTCTTCGCGTCTCAGTGTACCGATTTTGGAGTTCCCCAAGTGAATCTACACTTTAAAGGTTCTCTTCTCTCTGATGGCTTCTTGAACTCCGGGCGTTTTAAACCAATCAGTTCTTATCTCACCACCAGCCGCCACACCAAGCCGCTTCACTTCACAAACATCTCCCGCAGAGGCAATAACCGCTGTTGAGAACAGTTGCTATTCTTCCTCTACATTTGATGGAACAGTTGAAAGTCGTTCAAACCTTTCAGATATTTGCCGTGCAAATGTCTTCCGTATCTCATCGTTCTGTAACCTCTCCCATCGTATGCGTGTAACCATCCTTGGTTTGCGCTGTGGTAGGGGAGGTACTCTATCGCTAAGGTACAACTTGCACAGCACTAAGTGGTGATCAGTTGACAGTTCGGCCCCTCTCATTACGCGAACATCACAAACCATTCTCAACACGATGGTACCACAAAGAAATCTATCAGCAACTTCTTCTGAAGACTCTGTCGGAACCATGTGTACTTGTGGATGTCTTTGTGCGGAAAGTTAGTGTATATAATGGATAAGCTATTTTCACATTATTAATGCCACTTCCGATGTTCCTCAAGGCAGTCATATTGGACCGCTGATCTTTGTCTTAACCAAAACCGGGGTTAGTTTCATCTTGAAGAAAACCTTTAAAATAATTTCTTCACTATCAGATTCACTCTTACTGCAATGCAATCTACTCACCGTTTCCTCAAACGCTGGTCTAAAGAATTTTGAAATATTGACGTCACTAAATCCCTATACGTCACCTTTGTCAAGCACCTCCTTTAGCCAAGTTTGGTCCCTCTATCAAGATACTAATTTTCTGAGAATTAAAGCCGTGCACGTTTGGCCCTACTTGGTCTCTCCCGGGCTGACAGATGTAACTTGCCCCCATATGTACCAACTGTGGAAAAATATCGCCAAGTAGCTGACATACTTTACGGTCAACAGCTGTTAGCCCATACGATTGATTCCCCTACTCTGCTGCAAACGAGCTTAACACTAACCTCCGTCTAAGTGTGTACCACTCTTTCATCTCGTTTTCCACCGCAATAACAACTTTGAACTCAAGTCCAAAATGTTGTGCATTGCCAATAATGTGCAATACACCTGGGATCTTAACAGATCCACCCTTAGAAACTCTCTTTACACCTCCTCTTAACTAACTTCTCCACGCTGTTGGAAAGAATACGAATACATATATAAAGGGTTTTTCATTTGAGCTCCCCATTTAGTTTTTTTTTTTTTTAAATAAAATAGCTTGTGTTTGAGATATCGAACTAAATGTATTTCTGGTTAAAGTACCAAGATCGAAACACTCGGTGAAATCAGTAGGTGGGTTAAAGTCCACTAAACCGGAGTCAGTCAGAATGTCTGTTGGCAAGTGAGAACCTAGGGTGAGCTTGATCTTAGACAAAAAACTCGACGCAGTTGGTATATTACTTCAGCCGTGGTAACAGATGAGGCAATCAAATATGCTGTGGCTTCTTCCGATGGAATATATCCAGATATGCTGCAACAGGGTAAAGACCAGTTACTGCCTACTCTGAAAAGAATTTTCGCTGCCTGACACTGGCATTTATTCGTGCACTTTCAGGGATAGTCAGAGTGGTTTTTTTTCATACGTATACCAAAAATAGGTAAGGAGGACTATTCGCTTCCCAAGAGCCTTACCTCCTTCATACTGAAAAGTATGGAGAGAATGGTGGAATTTTACGTGCGTAAAGTTGCGTTGATGCAGCATCGGTGATTGACCCCTTACCCAGTTTGGATATTCCTTTATTTATCTTTGGAGGGCCCGTATGAACCGGTGCCTTAACACTCAATTCTGAACAGACAGAAATGCGATCTGGACGCTAATTCACCTGCATCGATTATAAAAGGCTGTCGACAGTGTCAGTAGAGTTTGTTTGGTTTATCTTGTGAAAGATAGGTGTTCCTGATAAGCTATCGTGTCGATGTATTACGGGTCGAAATGTCACGTTTTGCATAGGAAACGTTTGTCAGAGGAATTTGAGATCTAAGATCTGATAAAGATGTATTGGCTATGTGCTTCGACGACTGCTTTGATGGGCGGTGATTGAAGCACTTAGTGGACTCTAGCATCTTGCTTGAACATTGAATCATTTATCTCGACTATGCAATTATATGATTGCACGACGTAAGTTAGAATTAGAGAGGACAGACTAAGAGAGAAGGATTGGTGTTGGTTTGCAACTTAGGTGATATTAGGTTTCTGAATAACTCCAGAGAAGAGAATTGTTTTATATTGTCCTTGCTTATGATTCACAGTATTTCTCCCATCTGTTGACATTCGAGCTGCTTCGACGTATTCGGATCACAGGTCGGTAAGGAATTTCCAATGTTGGTCAGGACATTGGAATAGAGATGGTGGCGGAGGAGCCCTTAATGGGCCAACGGCAGCGCTCATACTCCCGTAGTGGACTACTGGCACCGGTGTACCCGGCCCCCTGTCCTAGGGGAATAATTAAGGAACTGGCCCTCCAGGTTGGGGGTTGTGCCGTCGGGGTAACTTCCCTACCACGTAAAAAAATCGATGGTTCCGAAACAACCAAAAGCCTCGGATAAGGATGACCCAACTAATGACGACCCCAGCAAACGAAATAAGGACAACGACCTTCGGATCTGTACGTGGAATGTTCTGTCCCTTTACAGACCACGTGCAGCCGAACAACTAGCAGAGGCCCTAGACTGCTATAAAGCAGATATTACCGCCATCCAGGAAGTGCGATGGGATGGGCCAGGCAAAAAGAGGATGAAAAACTGTGACATCTACTACGGTGATTGCTACAGAGGCAACAGGCAACGCTTATTCGGATGCGGATTTGTCATACGCGGCAGACTTAGGCAAGAAGTCTTAAGCTTCCGACACGTGAGCGAGCGTATTATGACTATCCGGATCAAGGCTAAATTCGCTAACATAAGCCTAATATGTGTTCATGCCCCCACAGAAGAAAAGGACCCTGCCTCCAAAGAGTGTTTCTACGAGCTCCTCGACAAAACATACGAGCAATGTCCTAAATACGACGTTAAGATCGTATTGGGCGATTTTAACGCCAAAATAGGAAAGGAGGACGTCTTCGGTAGAGCAGTCGGTAAGCATAGCCTACACGACACCACGTCTGATAACGGACTAAGGCTAATTGATTTCGCTGTGGAGCGAAATGTCACCATAGCAAGCACATGGTTTCCTCATCTCGATATTCATAAGCAGACATGGCGGTCCAATGATCATGTCACGATCAACCAAATTGATCATATTGCGATCGACGCAAGGCATGCCTCCAGTATTCTGGATGTCCGGACCTTCCGAGCGGCCAACATAGACTCGGATCATTACCTTGTTGTAGCCAAGGTACGAATGCGGATATCCCAATCTGAGCAACAAAGAAGAATTACTGTGAGAAAATTTAACGTCGAAAAGCTACAATCGCAAGAGACCGCCAGACTCTTCGCTGAACGCGTATCCCGAAATCTCTCAATCACCCCTATACCGCCAGCATCAAGTGCCGAAGACCAGTGGCAACGCTGCCAACATGCCATCAGAAACGCCGCGACTGATGTGCTGGGTCTCGCTCGCCCACCACCGCGAAACCCCTGGTTTGACGAAGAATGCCGGCGAGTGCATGCAGCAAAACAAGAGGCATACAAAGCGGCGCTGCAAAGGAAGACGAGAGCTGCTCGTGAGCTCTACGAGCAAAAGAGACGGGAAGAACATCGGCTTCTCCAAAAGAAGAAGAAAGAGCATGAGAAGCGCGCGTTTGAGAATATCGAGAGTCTATACTCCAGGAACAATGTACGGAAGTTTTACCAAAAGGTAAAAAGAACGTGTCAGAGAAGTAATACCCGTACAGAAACCTGTAGAGATGAGAATGGAAACCTCGTAGTAGAATCACAGTCGGTGCTGAGAATCTGGAAAAACTACTTCTGCAGACTGTATAACGGCGACGAAGACCAACATCCCGCTGTCAGGCAGAATGAACCATTCAACATGGACGATGATAGTCAAAATTTCCGTCCACCTGACCAAAACGAAGTGAGGATAGCAATATCCAAGCTAAAATCGAACAAGGCTGCTGGACCTGACGGTTTACCGCCCGAACTTTTCAAGGCAGCTGGGGATGAATTGGTAGAGTGCATACACCAACTCATTTCTAATATTTGGTCAGAGGAGTGTATGCCTGATGAATGGAATCTCAGCATCGTTTGCCCGATCCACAAGAAAGGAGACCCCCTCAACTGCGCCAATTATAGAGGCATCAGTCTCCTCAACATCGCGTACAAGATCTTTTCTGCGATATTGTGTGAACGCCTGAAACCTTTTATGAACAGCCTGATTGGACCCTATCAGTGCGGTTTCAGGCCAGGAAAGTCCACCATCGATCAAATCTTCACACTTCGGCAGATCCTGGAGAAAACCCAAGAATTCCAAATCGATACTCACCACCTCTTTATCGATTTCAAGGCCGCCTATGACAGCATCTATAGAGAAGAGCTTTATAGAGCCATGTCTAGTTTTGACATCCCTGCCAAACTTGTCCGCCTGTGCAGGCTGACGATGGAGAACGCTCGCTGCTCCATCAAGGTCGGTAATGACCTCACCGAGACCTTTGATGTCAAAAAAGGCTTTAGACAAGGTGACGCGCTGTCATGTGACTTCTTCAATATTGTACTTGAACGGATTGTGCGGAACTCACAAGCCAACACCGGAGGCACAATCTATTACAAGTCTGTACAACTGCTTGCATACGCCGACGATATAGACATTATCGGAAGATCTCAGCGGGCTGTCACCGGTGCTTTTGCAAGCATTGAGGCGGAAGCGGCCAAAATGGGTTTGGCGATAAACGAGGGCAAAACCAAGTATATGCTGTCAACTAGAAGGGAAAACCAACATCGACGAATTGGACAAAACGTCACCGTGGGCAGCTATAACTTCGAGGTAGTAAGGGACTTTGTCTACCTTGGCTCTGCTATAAATTCAGCAAACAAAATCAGCGCAGAAATCAATCGAAGAATAACTCTTGCCAATCGCTGTTTTTTTGGGCTTATAAGGCAATTCAACAGTAAAGCCCTCTCTCGAACAACTAAGGAGACTCTATATAAGACCTTGATCATCCCAGTCCTGCTTTACGGCGCTGAAACATGGACTTTATTAAAAGAGGATGAAGATATCCTTGGTCGCTTCGAGAGAAAAATTCTTCGTAAGATTTTCGGTCCCGTTTGCGTTGACGGGTTTTGGAGGAGAAGATTCAATCACGAACTATACGAGCTGTACAGCGACATCGACCTAGTCAAAAAACTGCGTATTGGACGTCTGAGATGGCTAGGACATGTAGAGCGAATGGACACCAACGCTCCGGCCCGCAGAGTCTTCGAATCTAACCCCGAGGGACGACGCAGTAGAGGGAATTATCGCCGTAGGTGGCGCGCACAAGTTCAAGGGGACCTCGACCAACTTGGAGTGCGCAACTGGAGGCAATTAGCTAAAGACCGAGCTAAATGGAGAGGCTTGTTGGTTGAGGCCCAGGTTCACCCCGAACTGTAGCGCCACCTAAGTAAGTAAGTAAGTTGACATTCACATCAATCATATCTATCAATAGGAGCAATTTTTGTAGACATACTTACTTACTTACTAACATACTTAGGTGGCGCTACGGTCCGGGGTGGACCTGGGCCTCAACCAACAAACCTCTCCAGCCAGCACAGTTATGAACCAGCTGCCTCCAATTGCGCACGCCAAGTTTATTGAGGTCCCCTCCACTTATTTCCGCCCCCTACCGCGAGGTTGTCCTCTACTCCGCCGTCCATCCGAGGTGGATTCGAAGACTTTCTTGGCGGGAACGCTGGGCTCTATCCGCTCTACATGACTCAGCCTTCTTAGTCGCTGTATGTGGATTCTTCTGGCTAAGTCGATGTCCTTATAAAGGCCGTATAGTTCGGCATTGTACGTTCTCCTCCACTCACCGTCTATGCAGACGGGACCAAAGATCGCTCGAAGAACTTTTCTCTCACAATAACCAAGGGCATTCTCATCCGGTTTTGACAAAGCTCATGGCTCTGCGCCATACAGCAGGACTGGGATGATTAGAGTCTTATAAAGAGTTACCTTAGTAGTTCGAGATAGGGCTTTGCTACTCAATTGCCGTTTTAGCCCATAGAAACAACGATTGGCAAGAGTAATTCTTCGTGTGATCTCCCTACTGATGTCATTTGCGGAGTTCACCATAGAACCTAGGTAGACAAAATCCTTTACTACCTCAAAATTATATCTGTCTATTGTGGCGTTCTGTCCAAGACGCCGATGTTCAAATACAAATATTTGGCGCAACAGCTCTTTAAAGTGCCAGGGCCTAGCTTCTCGCAACCACTCATGTTGTGTGCGTTATATTTTTTACACAAATGGAAGGGACCTACAGTTTAATGCCGAATCCGAACGGCGATTTTGAGAAGCTTTTTCGTGACAACAATACTCTCGGATGTTTGTCAGACGTTCGCGAGAAGTGGGACTGTGAAAAAACTTTTTGGTATTTTCTGGGATTCGAACTTGGAACCTCATGCGTAGTGATTCGACACACTAACCACTTACGCCACGGCGCCCACCGATGTTGGGTGTCCTTTTTTGTAGACAGCATATATTTTGTTTTGTTCTCATTGACCGCTAAACCCATCTTTGCTGCCTCGATCTCAATACTCGCAAATACCCCATTGACTGCCCGCTGAGTTTTTCTGATTATGTCAATGTCATCGGCATAAGCGAGTAGTTGTACAGACTTGTAAAAGATTGTACGTCCGGTGTTGGCTTGTGAGTTTTGTACAATTCTCTCAAGTACTATGTTAAAGAGATCGCATGATAGCGCGTCACCTTGTCTAAGACCTTTCCTGACATCGAATGGTTCGGTGATGTTCTTACCGACTTCGATAGAGCAGAGAGAGTTCTACATCGTCATTCTGCACAAACAGACGAGCTTGGCAGGGATGTCAAGACTAGACATGGCTCTGTATACCTCGTCTCTATACACGCTATCATAGGCAACTTTGAAATCGATGAAGAGATGGTGCGTATCGATTTTATATTCATGGGTTTTTTCCAAGATCTGCCGTAGTGTGAATATTTGGTCAATGGCGGACTTTCCCGGCCTAAAACCGCACTGCTAAGGACCTATCAGGTGGTTGACGATCCTTTTTAGGCGTTCACATAATACGGCAGACAGGATCTTATATGCGATGTTGAGGGGATTTATACCTCCGTAGTTGGCGCAGTTCCAGGGTCTCCTTTCTTCAGGATCGGGCAAACGATGCTGAGGTTCCATTCATCGGGCATACGTCCGACCAGATTTTACAGATGAGCTGGTGCATGCTCCTTACCAACTCATCTCCTCCTGTCTTGAAAAGTTCAGCAGCAAGGCCGTCGGCTGCAGCAGCTTTGTTGGATTTGAGTTTAGATATCGCTATCCTCACTTCATTCTGATCGGGTTGACGGGAATCTTAAATGTCATCGTCACTGTTGAATGGCTCATTCTGCCTGACAGCGGAGTATTGGTCATCATCGCCGTTCAACAGTCCGTAGAAGTGTTCCTTCCATATCCTCAGTACCGAGTGCGATTCTACTACTATATTGCCATTCTCGTCCCTGCTGGCTTCTGTTCTGGCTTTGAAACCCTGGCATGTTTTTTTTACCTTTTGGTAACATTTTCGAACATTATTTCTGCAATAAAATCTCTCAATCTCCTCGATCGAGCGCTTCTCATGCTCCTTTTTTTCTTTCTGAGAAGTCGATGTTCCTCTTTTCTCCTCCGCTCGTAGAGCAGCTCTGGTCCTTCTTTGCAGCCATATGAGCAACTTATTCCAGTGTTATGCTTTTGCAGTAGTATTGACATAAGCTTTCGCAATTGATCGGACTGACTTTATATATTTCATGAAAAATAAATAAATGCTTGCTGACATCAGGATTTGAATTATGTACCGTTAGCGTGGCAATAGATGACGTTACCACTACAGCATCGCCACCCCAAAAGTTTGAAGAAGTGGCGACAGTTGCGGGAATAAAGATTAACAAGCTAAGAGACCAAACAAAAAACTCAGCCTTGCAAACAATTTATCCGCCCAAGACAGACGGTTGTTAAGAGTAGATAGATTCCTATATCTAGGCAGTTTTGTCCCAGATGATCGTGGAACCAAATAAGACGTTGGCAGCAGAATCGGCAAACCAAGTCTACGTTCAAAATGCGGTGCCGTGACATAAGACCAAATTTTAACATTTGGCGTGGTTAAAAGGATTTCATACTATTTGACATTCTTTGACTCATACATCAGATGGCTTTCGGGGCCCCACTTGCTCAGGGCCCCACTACGCGGTGTGTAACCAAATGTAGATATGGAGGCAACAATTAATAAAATAAAAATAATTACATGCATTATTAGTCTTGTTTTACTTTTACGCAAACAAAAGTAGGAAATGCTAAGATATGCATAGGTACCTGCCAGATAATTAAGCACTTACCCTTAGTAGAGCTACGAAGTTGCACGAAAACAAGTTTTTTGGCACTGAAAATATAAAACCCGCATTTGGTCTTATGTCGCAAAATAATTTGGCCTTATGTCACTTTGTGTAAGTGACATAAGGCCAAATGTTAAGATTTTTTGAAGAAGAACATAAGAAATTTTGACCTTATGTCACTTGGTCATTTTGGCCTTGGTCACGGCACCTCACAATGCTATTCGAGTTATGGCGGAATGCTATATGCTAATACGAAACACCGAGTCTTGACTATGAATTGGTAACACTTTTCAAAAGTAAGATAGCTGCATAGCTAAATATGCAATGCAGTGGAATCTGTTTATTCATGATAATAGGAGGCCTGGCCAGTCAAGAAATAGTTGGAGCGGAAACTGGGGAAGAGCTGGAGTTGGCTCAAATGCATTGCCAGAAACCGCACTCGATGTCATTTTATTTTTCATGGCAACACTGGTTTGTACCATCATTGAAAAAATATCTATATTATGTACGTATCTATATACTTGTTAGAAAAAACTGATTTAAAATCAGTAAGCACATGATTATGCAGTGAAGTTGTAATGACACCGTAAGAACCATACTGCACACTTCTTTATCGCGTGTTTATCGCTCATTATACCGCTGTTTGCACTGTCAATTAAGAGAGTATTCTTACGTTATTAAATTCTGGGTTCTCAATCAGATAGCCGCTGATTCATTATGCGCTCTGTTTACTATGGGATGGAACGCTAGCTACTACGATAAGTAGACGATCACTATGCATGCATGCGATTGTTTGCTATACCGCACTGTATCACGTCAATCGTTACTGAGTAAAGATAAAAATGTTTGTGCACTGTAAATCTCAACAGACAAAGTATAATGATTAATTATGCAAGCATAGTGAAACAAAGAGATCGGTTTACAATACTTGCTCTCTGGCCACTATTATATTTCCGACTGTTTTAACAAATTCTACAAACTATTGTAAAAATTACTTACGCGGTGTCATGCGTGGGTACGTGGGCATAACACAAATTAGTTGTCTTCTACAGATTATGGCATTTGCCCACACCATGCTGATTGAAAAATCTATTTCTAGCTCGGTTGCACTGAGCAATACACAAACCTACAGCTGACTACATTTTCTTAAAAGTCATAGATGTGGCACATCTACGATGACATGACTAACAATGATGACTAACTATCTCTAAGGGAGTGTAAAACCAAATTGAACCTAATCGCGAGCCGTAATTAGGATTTTTAGATATATTTGAGGGAGCCCTGTTTCGACATGGATTGCGTAAGTAGGAGTTGTCGACGGGAGATTGAAAGCGCGTGGAATACATTCCAAGTTTTCCAATTTTTGGTATCCAAAAGCTTGGTTTACTTGGTGGCGCTACAGTTCGGGGTGAACCTGGGCCTCAACCAACATGCCTCTCCATTAAGCTCAGTCTTTAACTAATTACCTTCAGTTGCGCACTCCAAGTTAGTCAAAGTCCCCTTGAACTTGTGCGCCCATATCAAGGCTAAATTCGCCAACATTAGCTTAATATGCGCTCACGCCCCTCACGAGAAGATGGACGACGCGACAAAGGATGATTTCTACAAGCTTTTGGACAAGACGTATAAGCAATGCTCTAGCCACAACATTAAAATTGTCCTAGCTAATTTTAATGCAAAGCTACGGAAGGAGGAAGTCTTTAATAGTGTGGTCGGAAAGCACAACCTGCACGACATAACATCCGACAACGGACTCAGGCTCAGGCAGGTCGACTTTGCGGCGGGACGGAACTTTGTCGTAGCTAGTACGCGGTTCCCACGTCTCCATATTCACAAGTGAACATGGCTTTCCTTTGATCGAAAAACTGTCAACCAAATCAATCATATTGCGATCGACGCATCCAGTATTCTGGGTGTCCGGACTTTCCAAGGAGCCAACGTGGACTCGGATTACTACCTAGTTGTAGCCAAGGTACGGATGCGGATATCCATAATGGAGCGAAATCAACGAAATACTGTGAGGAAATTTGACGTCGGTCGGGCGGCTACAATAACAAGATACCGCCAGAACCTTTGCCGATCGAGTTTCTTTTAATCTTAATCTACGTCCTATGCCGCCAGCACGAATGCGGAAGACCAGTGGTAGCGTTGCCAACAAGTCATCAGAGATGTCGCCTCTGATGTGCTAGGTTTCTCTCGGTCACCATAACGAAACCAATGGATTGATGAATCTACGAGCAGAGAAGAAAAGAGGAACATTGATTTTACTGGAAGAAGAAAAAGGATCATGAGAAGCGCTCGATCGAGGAGATTGAGAGACATTATTGCAGGAACGATGTTCGAAAATTGAACCAAAAGGTAAAAAGAACATGCCAGGGTTTCAAAGCCAGAACAGAAGCCTGCAGGGACGAAAATGGCAACATAGTAGTAGAATCGCAGTCGGTGATGAGGATATGGAAGGAACACTTCTGCAGACTGTTAAACGGCGATGATGACCAATATTCTGCTGTCAGGCAGAATGAGCCACTCAACAATGATGACGACAGTCAAAATTCCCGTCAACCCGATCAGAATGAAGTGAGGATAGCGATATCTTAACTTAAGTCCAACAAAGCTGCTGGAGCCGACGGCCTTGCTGCTGAACTTTTCAAGGCATGAGGAGATAAGTTGGTAAGGAGCATGCACCAGCTTACCTGTAAAATCTGGTCGGACGGAAGTATGCACGATGAATGGAACCTCAGCATCGTTTACCGCTTATGTCGATGACATTGACATAATCGGAAGAACTCATCGGGCCATCAGTGGGACATTTGTAAGTATTGAGATCGAGGGAGCGAAGATCGCTTTAGCGGTTAACGAAAGCAAAACAAAAGGACACCTAACATCGGTAAATTACTTTGTCTACCTAGGCTCTATGGTGAGCTCCGCAAATGACGAAAGTGGGGAGATCAAACGAAGAATTACTCTTGCCAATCGTTGTTTCTATGAGCTAAGAAGGTAATTGAGTAGCAAAGCTCTATCTCGAAGTACCACGGTAACTCTTTACAAGACACTAATCATCCCAGTCCTGCTGTATGGCACAGAGGAATGAGCCTTGTCAAAACCGGATGAAGATTCCGTTGGTTATTTTGAGAGGAAAGTTCTTCGAGCGATCTTTGGGCCCATCTGCATAGACGGTGAGTGGAGGAGAAGGTATAATGCCGAACTTTACGGCATATATAAGGACATTGACTTAGCCAGAATAGTTCACATACAGCGACTAAGATGGCTGAGTCTTGTAGAGCGGATGGAGCCCAACGTTCCCGCTAAGAAAGTCTTCGAATCCACCCCGGATGGACGGTGCAGTAGAGGACAATCTCGCGGTAGGTGGCGCAAACAAGTGGAGGGGGACCTCAACAACTTGGCGTGCGCAACTGAAGGCAGCTGGCTCGTAACCGTGCTGGCTGGAGAGGTTTGTTGGTTGAGACCCAGGTTCACCCCGGACTGTAGCGCCACCTAAGTAAGTAAGTAAGAGGTGAGGCAACATATGAAGAACAAGATATATTGATAGATTATGTCGCTGGTGTTGGGTTGAAAATTCCTCACAATGCGTTCAAGTACAATATTAAAGAAGTCACATAGCAGCGCGTCACCTTGTCTAGAACCTTTTTTTAAATCAAAGGTCTCGGTGAGGTCATTACCGAAGTTGATGGAGAAGTGAGCGTTCTTCATCGTCATCCTGCATAGATGGACGAGTTTGGAAGGGATGTCAGAACTAGACACGGCTCTGTATAGCTCTTCTCTATGGATGCTATCATAGGCGGCCTTGAAATCGATAAGGAGATGATGAGTATCGATTTGGACGTCTTGGGTTTTCTCCAGGATCTGTGAAAGTGTGAAGATGTGATCGATGGTGGACTTTTCGGGACTGAAACCGCACTGATCGGGGCCAATCAGGCTGTTGATAAAATGTTTCAGGCGTTCACACAATATCGCAGAAAAGATCTTGTATACGATGTTGAGGAGACTGATGCCTCTATAATTGGCGCAGTTGTGGGGGTCTCCTTTCTTGGGGATCGGGCAAACGATGCTGAGATTCCATTCATCAGGCATTAAAATGGATAAACTTGAATATCGTGCGATCATAAAATTCTTCGTTTTGGATGGGTTAACCCTTAAGGAAATTCATCCAAAGTTGACAAAAGTTTAAAGGGCTCTGCTCCTTCCATGTCAACCGTTAAAAAGTGGGCAGCCGAATTTAAACGTGGTCGCACGTCCCTCAAAGATGACCCACGTGAAGGACAGCTGAAAACCGCAACCACATCCGAAACCATCGAAAAAGTGCATGATATCGTGTTGGACGATAGGCGAGTGAAGGTGAGTGAGATAGCTGAGGCTCTGTGTATATCGGAAGAGAGGGTGCGAAACATCTTGCACAAAAACTTAGGGATGCAAAAGCTCTGCGCAAGATGGGTGCCGCATTTGCTGAATGCCGATCAAAAGCAAATGCGCAAACGATTTTCGCGGCAATCTTTGGACCGATTCAATAGGGATCCGACCGATTTTGTGCGGCGAGTCCACTACTACACGCCAGAAACGAAACAGCAGTCGAAGCAGTGGGTGGAAGACGGTGGTTCAGCGCCAAAGAAAGCGAAGTCGATCGCATCTGCCGGAAAGGTCATGGCCAGTGTGTTTTGGGATGCGAAAGGGATCCTGTTAATTGATTACCTTGAGAAAGGCGGAACAATTACAGGCAATTACGGGAATACTACGGGATTTGGGGTACGATTTGCTCGGCCATCCCCCCTATTCGCCTGATTTGGCACCCTCAGACTTCCATCTGTTCCCAAACTTGAAGAAATTTGTTTCTGGGAAGCGCTTCGCGTCCAATGCAGAAGTTGAGAGGGCCAAAGATGAATATTCTCACAGCCTTCCAGACTCTCAATTCCGAGAAGCAATACTGATGTTGGAGAAACGCTGGACTAAGTGTGTTGAAGTCAAGGGAGATTATGTAGAAAAATAAAATCATTTTTTAACTGAAAATCGCAGTCATTCATTGTCAGGCCGAAAACTTTTCACCTTGCCCTCGTAGTAGATGGTTTTAAAAAAATTTGTAAAACTTTACGCTATAAATACCACGAAAAGTTCAGAGTCAACTGCATGTACTGCTTCTTACTTACTTGTAATATTCAACACATTAAAATAGCTACGCTTTCTCCACAGTCTAACGGCCAAGTGGAAAGAATTAACCGCATTTTGACACCTATGTTCTCAAAAGAGTGTAATGAGAACTCCACTAGTAATTGGTCACATTATTTGGCAAAAGTTGAATTTGGGCTAAATAACACAGTCAGCAAAAGTAATGGATTCACCCCAAGCATGCTACTTTTCGGGGTTAATCAAAATAGGGAATTTTGTGACAACGTTTTCGAACATCTGGCGTCCGTAAATGATGATGATCAGAGAGCAAGCTTCGAAACGAATACATAAAAATCAAGATTATAACAAATCATATTATGACCAAAAGCATAAGGCTGACTTAGTAATGATCAGAAACGTAGACACTACACAGGGAATAAACAAAAAATTATTGGCTAAATTTCGGGGCCCTTATGAAATTATCAAAATCTTATCAAACGATAGATACATAGTCAAGGATATAGAAGACATAGATTTTGGGGACCTGCATTGCGATTGATCGGGAAACTACTGACTGCCCAAAACTTGGCTTGGGCCAGTAGCGCAACAATCAAGTTCGTGATGAAGTGCTTACTTTACCTCCTAGTGGTGGTCCCTGGGCAACTATACGTATAAACCCTTATACGTTTAGGCTAAAATTGTAAGTGCGGGTTGTCTAGGGCCTTGATTCTAGACTAGGTAACGTGGGCCAGCAACCTGCGTTACTGAAACCAGCTCGCTACGGAAACCGACACTATGCCTCGGATAAGGAATGATCACATGTTGACGACTTCCTTACAATGCCAGATTCCTTCAATTGGAAAAAGAATTCATGCGATATCAACTAGACATTTTGGGGGTAAGTGGAATAAGACGGTTAGAAGCGGGCGAGTACTTGTCCCCAAGGCGTAACACTGTACTACTCTATTCCGGAAGACCATCCGGAAGTCCGCGGGAATATGGAGTCGGACTGCTGCTAATAACAACAGCACGCAAGGGCCTAATTTCCAGGCAGTCTCATGGTGATAGGATTATAACGGCCAGATACCGGACTAGGGTACGACGCGTCACCATCATATAGTGTAACGCCCCAATGAATAGTTCGTCTGAGGACGAAAAGACGAGATTCTGCAATCTCTTAAGCGCCGTCTTTAACACAACACCAAATGGAGACATTGTCATAGTGATGGGGAATTTGAATGCCAAGGTAGGCAACGAGAACGAAGGGCTCAATTATGTAATCGGGAAGCATGGACTAGGCAACCGCAATGACAACGGCGAAAGGTTTGTGGATTTCTGCAATGCCAACCGCCTTGTGATAGGTGGCACCATGTTTGAGCACAAGACCTGCCACAAAGTCAGCTGGGTTTCCAACGACAGGCAAGCAACCTCCAACCAAATTGACCATTTTGCCATCAGCCGCCGCTTTAGAAGGAGTCTCCTGGACGTCCGAAACAGGCGAGGGGCAGATGTGAGGATAGTACGAGATCACCATCTTATGATAGCTACTCTCCAACTACGCACTTCTGCAGTTCAAAATCCCACGACAACACACGAATGCCCAAGTTCAACATCGACAGGCTTAGTGATCCCTCAGTGCGTCAACAACTAAGGGAGCACTTTTTGCAAGGTGTGGATGCAATCAGCAGCTCGATGCCCGCAACCATCCAAGACCATTGGTGTGCTGTGAAAAATGTTTTTACATCTGGTGCTGAAAGAATTGTCGTGGCTTTCCGAGGATACCTGGAGACGGATTGACGAACGAAAACAGCTGAAACCCCGCATTGCAGCTGCTCCAGCAGCAGGGAGAAGTGAGCTAGAGTCCCTATCGCATGAAGATGAGAGAAGTTCAGCGTAGCGTGCGACGTGACAAGCGCAACTACAATACATCAACGCGCTGGCCACCGAAGCAGAAGAAGCTGCACGGAGGTGTGACAGCAGGACCGTCTACAGAATCACCAAAGAGCTGATAGGTGGTCGTAGCTCCAGCCAACACCCAGTGAAAAGCTTAGACGGCTCCTTGCTCATTTCGGATGAGGACCAGCTCAAGAGATGGAAAGAGCATTTCGCTACGGTTTGAACCGCGTATTCGCTAGCGATATGCTCTCAAATCAGACTGAGATGCCCGAGGTGAGAAGTTCCCGAATACGCACGACGACACCCAGTAATGATGAGATCACTATCGCGATCAAGGCACTCAAAACCAACAAGGCGGTAGGCCTTGACGGTATTCCAGTAGAGCTCTTACGAGCAGCGCCAACAACATCGGCTGAGCTTCTGCTTCCACTTATAGAGAGAGCTTGGGAAGGTGAGAGCTTTCCTAACGAGTGGAAAAAGGGAATGATCATCAAGCTTCCTAAGAAAGGAAATTTAATGGAGTGCGGAAACTGGAGGGGCATCTGCGTGCTGCCTGCTGTAGCTAAGATAATATCTAAAATCATCCTGGAGCGAATCAAACAACATCTCGAAGACACACTCGATGCCGAAGAAGCGGGTTTCTGCTCTGGGTCCTCCTGTGTCCACCACATCAACACCCTGCGGATTATCATCGAGCAGTGTGTTGAATATCGATCGCCACTCCACCTGCTGTTCATCGATTTTGAGAAGGCGTTCGATACAACAGGGAGTTTATTTAGCGTGCCTAACGCAGAAGAGGTATTCCCGATAAACTAATTGCTATTATCAAAGCTACATATGAAGGCTCCAAATGTCACGTTCTGCACAGGGGAAGGTTGTCTGAAGAATTTGAGATTCAAAGTGGGGTAAGACAAGGCTGTATCCTTTCACCAATATTATTCCTATTGGTGATTAGCGATGTGCTTCATGCAGCTTTGTCGACGGGAAACGGAGGAATCCGATGGACTCTTACATCTCAACTAAAACATCTTGACTACGCTGACGATGTATGCCTACTCTCCCACAAATGACAGCAGATTTGGAGAGGGAGGCAGGTGTCAGCGTCGGGCTGAAAATTAATGCGGCAAAAACTAAAATTATCAGCCTTGGAACAAACTCATCGGCTCAAATATGCATCCCTGGACAACCGGTAGAGAGAGTAGATCATTTCCAGTATCTTGGTAGTATTGTCTCGACCAATGGTGGAACCGAACTGGATATAGCCAACAGGATCGCCAAAGCAAAGTCCGCGTTCGGGATGTTGTCCAAAATATGGCGAAGCAATGCAATCAGTTTGAACACCAAGATAAGACTGTTCCGCTCCAACGTTGAATTCGTGCTGTTATATGGTTGCAGTACGTGGAGAGTAACCATTACTATCACCAGAAAGCTGCAAACGTTTGTTAATAGGTGCCTGCGCAATATCTTAAGGATTTTCTGGCCCAATCGTATCTCTAACGAACACCTTTACGAGAGAACGGGTCAGGAACCAATAGGCACAACCATCCAACGACGGAAGTGGCAGTGGATTGGTCACTCGTTCGAAAGGGTGACAGTTCCATAGCGAACCATGCTATGCAATGGAACCCTCTAACTCAGGATGGCAGAAGACCTTGCAGTCCGGGGAGAACATGACGCAGAACAGTCGAAAAGGAGGCACGGCAATTAGGGAAAAGTTGGGGAGAACTCAGACACATTGCCAGAAACCGTACACGATGGCGCGTAGGCGTAGTAGAGGCCCTAGGACCAACAAGGGGATACAGGACATAAGTAAGTAAGTAGTCAAAGATATTGATGGTATTCAAATTTCTCGCATTTCGTATACGTGTGCTTGTTCTCCGAGCAATATGAAGCCATATATATATATATATATATATATATATATATATATATATGCGTATATATTTCAGAAATATGATTACAAGTTTACACCTGGAATTATACCACATAACGTCGCCCTTTTTAAAAGTCAATGTATTAACGTATTATAAAATATCAATGTATACAAATGTTGTTATCTATATGTAAAAAAATCGGTGTTCTATTCCTATTTTTGTATATTCGTAAATTTCACAATTTCTATTAAGCCGATTGTTTTAAGATATATTGTATGTAAAGGGTGTCCCATAATTCACGCAAAATTTGAATTTTGCGCCATTTAATAGTACAGTGGTGCCAACGGAAAAAAAAGATAACAATGTGACAGCTGACATTTCGGGGTTAGTAAAAATGGAGCGCCTTACGAAAGAGCGATACCACCTTGATCAAAAAGTTCCCGGAATAAACACCGTGTGGCGCTCCCATCGTTCCGATTTGAGTTCTTCTTTTTTTGTTGGTACATCTGTTGTTGATATTCCCTCTAAATCTTAGCGTCATAGCTTGACATTTGCAAAAGTTACGTAGCCAAGAGTACATCTATCTCTGTGTGTGATGGCGATTTTTTACAATTTTAGAAATGGATTTAAATTTGCAACAACGAACTTGTATTTAATTTTGCGTAAAAAACGGATTTAATGGTGCGCGAACGTTGGAAATGTTGGAAAAGTGTTTCGGCAACGATTCTCTAAAGAAAACGGTCGTTTACCAGTGGCACGAGCGGTTCAAAAGTGGTCGTGAGTCAATCGAAGATGATGAACGCAGTGGCAGAAACGACGAAAACATTGATAAAGTAAAAGAAATGTTGGTCAATAATTGCCTATGGATCCGTCCAAGATCCAGAAGGCCAGACAGTAAACAAAGAGTATTATTTGGGCGTTATGAGACATTTGCGTGAAGCAATTCGCCGAAAGAGACCAGAATTGTGGGCAGAAAACTCGTGGATTTTGCACCATGATAACGCACCGTCGCACAGTGCCATCATTATTCGTAATTTTTTGACGAGAAATGCAACAAATACCATCCAACAGCCACCGAATTCACCTGATTTGGCTCCCTGTGACTTCTTTTTGTTCAATCGAGTTAAAAAACCATTACGGGGAACGCGTTTCAGCAGCCGAGAGGAAGTAATGGAAAAATCGCAGGAAGCACTGATAGACATACTGAAAACCAAATATAAAAAATGTTTCGAAGATTGGATCAAGCGCTGGTATAAGTGTGTTGCAGTCGATGAGGATTACTTTGAAGAGGACAATATAGATTTAGATGAACAAACTTGTATTTTTTATTTTCTGAATAAATTCCGGGAACTTTTTGATCAAGGTGGTATTTTAAAAATAATGAAGGTTTGTCAGCTAGAGTCCGCAATTTTCGTACAAAATCATCTTCAGTGATGAAGCTCATTTTCATCTTGATGGCTTCGTTAATCGTCAAAATTATCGAATTTGGGGTTCAGAAAACCGACGAGTAATTATTGAGAAACAAATGCATCCACAACGCGTGACTGTTTGGTGCGGATTTTGGGCTGGAGGCATTATCGGACCATTCTTCTTCGAAAATGCGACTGGTCAGGCAGTGACAATTAATGGTGTTTGTTCTCATGACATGATAACCCAGTTTTTAGTGCCTAAATTACAAGATATGGATGCGACCAACATGTGGTTTCAACAAGACGGTGCCACATGCCATACAGCCAGAGATACAATTCAATTACTGCATGAGTCATTTCCTAATCGTGTAATCGGCCGTTCTTGCGATCAAAATTGGCCATCCAGATCTTGCGATTTAACGCCATTAGACTTTTTTCTTTGGGGTTTTTTTGAAGTCAAAGGTCTATGCAAACAATCCCACGACCACCAATGCCTTGAAAGAGGAAATTGGGAGGTGTGTTAATGAAATTCAGCCACATTTATGCGAAACGGTCAAAGAAAATTTCAATAAAAGAGTACGTACTTGCCAGCAAAGCCGTGGCGGTCATTTATCCGATGTGCTATTCCATACATAACTCCAATCTGTATACTCTATGAATCAATAAAAAATGTAAGCTTTCTAATTAAAAATCTGTATTTTCTATCAAAATTACATTTTGCGTGAATTATGGGACACCCTTTATTTTAAAAGAGTCGAAGATATATTTTAAACTTATATGAACGTACATTCGAAAATATGGAATATAGCTATAAATGACACATATATAAGTATTTTTATAATTAAGAGTATAATCGGGCAGATCATGTATCAGATATGGCCGAATTGTAAGCAAATAATGGCAACACTTATCACACGCATACAAACTGTTACTTTATATACTCGTATATTCGTATAAATTTGTGCTTTAACTGCTATGCTATGTACATTCTTAATATTAGCTGTTCGATTGCATATCATGTTACAAAAGGAGCCAGTCCAATGTTAGCAGGTAGCAAGAGATGTCGTTTCTTTAATGAAGTGTTAAGAAGTTAACATTGAGTTTTGTTCTTTTTTTTTGTTTTATTGCGGCTGTCCTACACATGCTTTTTCTGAAAAATTGCCAAAATAACGTTTAAGTAACGAGTTTTTATTTGGCAACGCTAAATCCACTTATACAGGACTGGGTTAAGCGATAAGGGGCATCATCCGCTCCGCCCCAAGCCAATTGTATTGCTTTTCTTAAAATGTTGACCGTGGAAATAATTTCTGCGTCACTTTTGGTAAAATTAGCGTCGCTTCAGTAACCGCAGTACAGACGAACAAATTGCAATACATCTGGTCACCCTAGTCATGCCCTATTGTTACGCAGTCATAACTCAAATAAGTTTCCCATTCCGCATGCCTAAGCTTTGGTGTTCGAGTATATCAATCGTTTGATGGCCTTTTGCTGTCACGAAACCCCTCACACCACTCCCCATCCCCTATGCTGTGCCTAACTGATTAGAAACTGTTTCAAGGCCTATCTGCGAAGGGGTCTGTATCAGCTCCGCAGGCCGAAGAAGAAAACCACAATCTGTTGCATAAACCTACAAACAGCGATGCGCACACAATTTCAAGTTCAACCTTACCTGCGAGTATGTCATTGGCAAGTCCCCCGTGGCGCCGCCTTCGCCCACCGCCGTCTCCCGTGCCTTAGGCAGGGGGAACACCTTCTGATTCTGCTTGCGATAGATCTGCACATGAACCTTGGTCCACGGATGTGCCAGCACCGTCGGGTGTATTCTCTTGTCCAGCCCGGGGTACGTGGGGAACTCCGTCAGCCTCTTTCTCTGCTCCAAGCACTGTAGCCAGCTCTTATTCGCGATGACCACGAAACGATCCGGCACCGAGGTCTCGCGAACGTGGTGGGACGATATGCCCAGTTCCGCGCAAATTGACTCCATGTTTCCGTTCACCCTATTCGCCCCGACTATTGCATACCAACTGGGGTTCCTTTGTTTATGTTTTGATCGCGGATTTTAGTGAAAAACTACTCGAACATCGCGGGGGAAGGGGCGACACACTTGAGTGGAGCACAAAGGCTTCTTGTTCACAGCACGGGCTATTGCCTAAAGCGACTTTGTGGTGCACAGATCGAGAACGAGATCCGGTTGAGTTTTTGTTCGTAAATTGTACGGGGAGCACTGATTTGTTTAGAAGTTGTAACAAAAATACGAAAAAGAGAAAAGTTGACTGAAAAATTTTCGCACAGCTGTTTTTGTTTGACAGATTTCACAACTGTCAAAGTGTGAAGTGACAGTTGGGGATGTAAGTTAAGGACGGGTGGTCGGTATTTTCAATGGACGTATTCAGAATTTGTTTGTAGTGCCGTTCAAATTCAATTTTATTGAATGGGGGAAGTTGGCATTATTATAAGATAATACGAGCCCAAACGCAAAATAGTTGGTCTACCAGGCAATTGATACGTACATGTGCTCATCCTTTGCAGTTTTGAAGCAAATAACACACTATTTAATGATTAACGTAAGGTTTAATTCAGATTAAAAAAAATAAGCAACAAATAAGGAAGTAACCTAAGTAAATACACGATAAGAAGTGATCTTATGAAAAAAAAAAAACATGTTTGCAGTACTTTTTTGAACGCAAAATAGTTGGTCTATGAGCCAAAATTTTAATTTTACCACTCTGTTACGTCACCTTTTTTCTTAATTACTGCTGCTATTCTTCGTGGTATAGTATCAACTAGTTTCCCACATTCTTCAGCAGTAAATGATTGCCAAATATTAGCAATTTTATTTTTTAAGTCCTGAAGAGTCCTAGGCGGCTCTTGTCTCAGTTTCTGCTTCATCTTGTGCCAAAAAGTTCCGATTGGTGAAAGGTCAGGGCTGCTGGAAGGCTATTCCATTAAAGGAATACCTGCAGCAGATAACCATCGCGATGTGGACCTAGCCGTATGACAAGAAGCGCCATCTTGCTGAAATATGTAACTTCCGTCACTTGATTGAAGCCGTGGTATTGATGGAAGAAGTTGCCCTTGCAGAATATGTTCGTACTTCACAGCATTAACCAATCCGTCAACAAAGTGTAAACTCCCAACACCACGCCCAGACATGCATCTCCATACCATGAGAGATTCTGGGAACTTGACGGTTCGTTTTAAACAATTCTTGTGAAAGGGTTCGTTGGAGGTTCGAATCACACGTTTGCGTTCGTCGCCAACGCAAACCTCAAACCTGGATTCATCGCTCCAAATAACGGTCCGCCATTGAATTCATATCCAGTTTTTACGTTGTTTCGCCCACTCAGTCCGTCTTTTCTTATGTTTAGGCGCTAAAAGTGGCTTTTCTTTCGCCTGAGTTTTGCATGAATGAAGTTATTTCAAAATTGATGATATTAAATTATTTTAAAACAAACCTAATAAAAACGGTAACCCATTTTCTTCATTGTTCTTTTGCAAGTATCGACGGAAATGTTTTTCTTAATGCGACTTTTCCATTTTACAATTAAGGCGTCTGTTTTCTTTGGCAATTTTTTTCAACACACGACAATCACGAGGTTTTGCTATCGTTGGACGTCCCGTTTTTTTTACCTATTTCCACATTTCCGGAATTTTTGTATTTTGTAATTATGTTTCGCACTGATGATCGCGACAAATTAAAATTTTTAGCTATTTTATAGCTGGATAATCCCGTTTGGAATGCCTTAATTATCGACTCCCTAAGATCTCGCGATAGTGCAACGCCACGCGCCATGTTTGACCAAAAACTGATACTAACTTTGCATAAACAAAATGGTCATGCAATAACAAAAATCATTTCTCCCAATTTGTTGGTAAAGGTTTGACAAATCACTATTAAAATAATACTAGACCACCTATTATGCATCCAAAAGAGAGCAGACTAACTATTATGCTCTTATCTTTGTTTCAGTAAAACTTACATTGCCACCGTATGCTTCATTTATTTTGTTTCTCCTGCTCTAATTTTATTAAGACAAATTACTTTATTACTATTTTCAAATACTTTTTTATAAATGACTGCTGACTGCCCCCCTGGCAACTGACCTCCTCGTGGTGGGGGCGGGCAACGTGACTGGGATGTGCAGATGGGGTAACTTAAATAGTTATTCCCATCCATACAATCCAGTTACGGCTAACAAAGCGCAAACCCTATGATGACAAGAAGGAAACAACCGGTCTCGGATATTGCCAAGCCTGGTAAGCCAGGGCATCCTTTGGAGCCAGGCCTGAAAGGTGTCAGTATGCGAGCGTCTGGTGGTCGGCTTGTCCCGCTCGGCAGCCGGCCGGGTCAAACCCGAAATGGCTACGAGCTTCCTGTCAATGGTCTCGCGAACCATTACGGGGGTCAAGGGGTGAGCGCGCTGTGCACCGATAGGGGCACAGATGGACTCTCTGACATTCGACAACGGCATCGACTTAGGCACATGGAACGTCTCATCGCTCACAGGGAAGGATCTTGAGCTTGCTGGGGAGGCTGTTAAAAGTCGACTAGATATAGTTGGCGTCTCTTCAACAAAGCAGAGAGGTTCTAAAACTGTGGACCTTTCGGATGGGTGGAAGCTCTTCCTGTCAGGAGTCGCACCCTCAATGTCTGCTCGGGCGGGAGTGGGGATATTCACAAGTCCCAGGTTGACAGACAGAGTATTGGAGTGGATACCATTAGGAGGGAGAGTTGCGATCTTAAAGCTCAAGCTTGAAAGATCAACTCTAGCATTGGTGCAGGTGTATGCACCGAACCTTCTGTCAGAGTACGCAGCTTTCTTAGATGAAGTTGATGTTGCCCTTGAAAAGGTTGCAGATATGGATTCTTTTGTCCTGATGAGTGACTTCAATGCTCATGTGGGTGTAGATGTTATGACATGGGGGAGTGTGATTGGGAGGAACGGTGATCCTGATCAAAATGCAAACGGAGAGAGGTTGTTGGATTTTTGTTGTGAAAATGGCTTATCCATCATGAACACCATCTTTCCACACAAAGACATTCACAAATACACGTGGTACCGTCAGAGTCTTCAGCAGAAGTCGCTGATCGATTTCTTTGTGTTACCATCGTGTCTGAAGAGAATGGTTTGTGATGTTCGCGTATTGAGAGGGGCCGAACTGTCAACTGATCATCACTTAGTGCTGTGCAAATTGTATCTTAGCGAGAGAGTGCCTCCCCTACCAAAGCGTAAACCAAGGATGGTTACACGCATACGATGGGAGAGGTTACAGGACGATGAGATACGGGAGACATTTGCGCGGCAAATATCTGAGAGATTTGAACGAATTCCAACTGTTCCATCAAATGTAGAGGAAGAATGGCAACTGTTTTCAACAGCGGGCTTGGTGTGGCGGCTGGTGGAGTTCAAGAAGCCATCAGAGAGAAGAAGAGAGCCTTTAAGGTGTGGATTCACTTGGGGAACTCCGATTCTCGAAATCGGTACACTGAGGCGCGAAGAACTTGCAAATTAGCTGTGAAAACAGCGAAAGAACAGTCTTGGAAGGAGTTTGGCGAGAAATTGGAACGTGACCACAGATCTGCAAATAAGATGTTCTGGCAGACCGTCCGCCGACTCAGAGGAAAAAAGTTGAATATCGTTGAAGGAGTCAAATCCAAAGACGGTAGACTTCTTTCCAATGAGGAGGACATCTTACGCAGATGGAGCGAGCACTTTTCAGAATTGCTCAATCCCGAACAGGGCACCGAAGATGACAGACCTATGGTCGAGAGTTGGGCAGAAAATAGTCCTACGGTAGAGGAAGTAACTTTGGCGATCAAAGCGCTAAAAGTTGGCAAATCTGCTGGTGTGGATGAAATTCGGCCAGAAATGCTCAAGGCTTTAGGTAAAGAGGGAGTTCAATGGCTCTCGCGTGTCATTAAAGTGGCCTGGGAATGCGGTGAAACACCTGGTGATTGGCAAATGGGGGTGATAGTTCCTCTTTTTAAAAAAGGGGACAAAAGAGATTGCTCCAACTATAGGGGTATATCTCTTTTAAGTCTCACTGGAAAAGTCTTCGCTAAGGTGCTAGAAAAGCGTTCCAGAGCTGTGGTTGAGGACAGTTTGGGGGATGAGCAGTGCGGTTTTCGTGACGGTAGAAGCACAACCGACCAGTTGTTCACTCTCAGAATGGTTCTTGAGAAGGCCTGCGAATATGCCAAACCTGTCTACACTTGTTTTGTGGATTTGGAAAGGGCATATGATAGGGTTCCTCGCGGCAAACTCTGGAGTGTTCTGCAGGAGTATGGGATTGCTGGTTCCCTGTTAAGGGCGATTCAGTCTTTATATACAAACTGTAGAAGCTGTGTTCGGATAAACGGTGTTAAATCAATACCTTTCACTGTGGGCGTTGGACTCCGCCAGGGGTGCGTTTTGTCACCTCTCCTCTTCATTGTATATATGGATTGGATGATGCAGCGCAGCCGTGGCGGGGAATGTTTTAAAGTGGGAGACCTAAGGATTAGTCATCTGCTCTTTGCGGATGATTTGGTCATCCTTGGGTCCTCTCAAACCGAACTTCAGCGCGCACTCGAAAGGTTTGTAGCCGTTTGTGATGATGCTGGAATGAAGATCAACGTGAACAAATCGGAAGTAATGGTCGTTTCCAAAAAACCCATTCAGTGCACTCTGCATGTTAGTGGAGTCCCACTGAAGCAGGTGGAGAAGTTTAAGTACCTAGGGGTTCTATTCACGAGTGATGGGAGGAGCAATGCCGAGTTATCCTGTAGAATTGGTCAGGCTGGATCAATTTTGAGAGAGCTTGGCCAATCTGTTATAAGGAAGGCCGAACTTAGTGTTCAAGCTAAGCTATCGGTTTTTAACTCGGTGTATGTTCCAACTCTCACCTATGGTCATGAAATTTGGGTAGTGACCGAAAGAATAAGATCGCGGATACAAGCTGCCGAAATGAGGTTCCTTCGCGGTGTTGTTGGAATAACTCGTAGGGATCGAGTGCGCAACACCAGAGTACGCGAGGCGCTCAACGTTGAGCAGCTACTTCTCCGAACGGAACGATCTATGCTTCGATGGTTTGGTCACGTAGTGCGTATGCCCCCAGACCGGCTTCCAAGACGCGCCATGGTTGCCATGCGATCAGGTAGGCGACTTCGCGGAAGGCCTAGAAATAGATGGTTGGATCAAGTCCGACATCTCTCCTGGAGCCGCTTAGGGATTCCCCCTGATGAATTGGAGTCAATGGCGGAGGATCGAGAAGGATGGAGAGTCCACCTGAGCATCCTACCCCCGCGACCCTCATGAAGGATTAGCGGGCCATTGAAAATGAATGAATGAATGAATAAATGACTGCTACCAACCAATTAATTTCAGCATAGGAAAGAATTTTTGTGTTAAAAATCTAAGTAGACCAACTATTTTGCGTTTGGGTCGTATAGGCGTGTTTTTTTTGACGAATCCATACTCAGCTCACTTTTAGTTTACATGCAAAGCAACAATAAAACAAAAAGTGACTATAATATGAGTATAATTTAGTCAGCAATCCCAGGCGGCGCCAAATCACGTTTTGTGAAATTACTTATTTCTAAAGAGCGTTCATAACCTCAAAAGAATATGCGATAGGAAATATGCACTAGAAAATCTAATTATCTATATTCGAAGATACATATTCAAATTCAGGGTAAAATGTACTTTGAAAAATAATTTTGTTAAAACCGAAACTCTTCTTCATGACGGTAATTTTAGTACTTTTATTGGGGCTTAGATGTAAGATATAGAAATTTCCTTATACAAAAGTAGTGTAATCAATTTGGTTGCGTATTAGGGGTGTTCGCACGGTATATGTATATACAATGATAAAATGCATGTTAGAAGACAGAAAAATTAATATTTCAGTAGGCAGCAATAAACTCAAGGTCAGTGCTGCGAAAGGATGCCCCAAGAAGAAGTTTTCTCCCTTTTATTGTGGGCTATCCTAGTAAATGAACTACTGAAAATACTCAGAAACGAAGGCTTTTATGTTCAAGGCTAGGCAGATGATATTCCAATATTAATTAGAGGAAAATTCGACGAAACAATCTCGGATCTCCTCCAAAGTGCCTTGAATATAGTTGCTGACTGGTGCCAAAAAGTCGGCCTTAACGTCAACCAAAAAAAAGACCACCATAGTTGTATTCACTAAAAGAAGAAAGCAAGAAAGATTAGAGGCACCAACACTCTTTGGTGAAACAATAGAATTCTCTAAGGAAGTCAAATACCTTGGCCTAACACTAGATGAAAACTCACCTGGAGCTCTAACCTAACAAAAGCCATATGGTGCGTTTTGGTGAAACGTCGCTTCTCAGTGAAGTAAGATTTAATACGCAGTACAACAACACAAAGTGACTTGGAACCACTTTAACTTTTTCGCTGAGAAAAGCTTTTTCATTCAACTGGAATGATTTAGTAGTACTTCACACATATAAGCACAACTTTTTCATACTTTTTACTTCAATTTCAATTCACCAATCTTCAAACAAAAAAAAGTTTTTAACCAGATTGACTTGAAATAGTTTTGTGGAGAAGCTTTCACTTTGCTTTGCATAATTCTCAACGAAACGCACCAATAGACAAAGCCAGGATCTCATTATGGACCAGAAAAAGTCTCATTGGTAGGAATTGGGGCCTAAGCCCCAAATGATGCGGGAATAGCAAGGCCAATTGGTACACATGCAGCACCAGTATGGTAGCAAAAAACAAAGTAAAGGTCTACACAGGACAGGCTCAATAAACTAGAAAGACTAGCCTGTGTATGCACAACAGGTGTAATGAAAACTGCCCCAACTGCAGCGCCGAGTGTTATTCTAAACATAACACCTCTACATCTTCATATAAAGAAAGAAGCTATGGTTCACGCCTTTATGCTCATCGCAGACGATAACTCAAATTCCAAGCTAGTTCACTCTGATATTGCGCATGAACTCAACAACAATGAACTACTAGGAATAAAAATTACGGAAAAATGTCTGCCAAGATTCAAATTCAGCTACAACTTCAAGGTTATATTCCCAGATCGCAATAACTGAGAACAGAACAAAGCTACATTTGCCAATAACTCTCATGTATGGTACACAGACGGATCCAAGATAGATGAAGGAGTTGGGGCTGGAGTATACGGTGCTACTACGAAAACCTTCATTCACTCGTGCAAGGAAAAAAGTAATTCTGTACTCCAAGCCGCAGTATTCGCTATAGAACTATGCAACAGAGACAATATAAACAGATCCATAACCAACAAGAATATTTATATTCTATCAGATAGCAAGGCTGCTCTCCTGGCAATTACGGCTTATGAAATAACATCCAAACTAGAATCGGACTTCCTTCAACTAATCATATCACTAGCCAGCACAAACAGAGTTCATCTTATTTGGGTACCAGGATATAGTGGATATGAATGAAATGAAAAAGCTTACCTGCTAGCCAGA
Organism: Brachypalpus laphriformis; assembly: GCA_945910035.1. Classification (NCBI taxonomy): domain Eukaryota; kingdom Metazoa; phylum Arthropoda; class Insecta; order Diptera; family Syrphidae; genus Brachypalpus; species Brachypalpus laphriformis. The sequence goes on from OX246755.1 coordinate 147,775,583, forward strand.
ACAGAAGCTGCGCCAAACTTTATGCTGCCAATACCAGTCTGTAGATTACCAGTGAGTACGGCAAAAAGCTATATCAAAAATTGGCTAAAAGAAAAAGCGCATCATTACTGGATGGAAACTGAAGGTAACAGACAAGCCAAGATCTTTCTGCCAAATACTTCCCTCAAAAGAACAAAACAACTCTTACAATTAACTAGGAGTCAGATTCGAATAATCGCAGGTTACTTACATGGCGATGTATGAGAGTGGTGTTGGTTTGGGGGTACCTTAAATATGAAACGGAAACAAAACTTCGAAATTAAGAGATAAACCAGAATGCTAACGCAATTATTAAAACAGATAGTCAGGGCTTTAAAGATATAATGGAAATAAAGAAAAATAATTGTTGTATGAGATGAATTTGCTATGTATGAAACCTTAGAGGTTTTAAGATGATACAAATGTTGGGATTTTTACCACACATCTACTCACTGCAAGCATACAAATCAAATATGAGCTAAATGTGGTGAATCTAGGCACTCGTACAGAGGTTGTCAAAATGATTTCTTGATTGTATTAATTGCCCAAATTCAAAAGCAACTTCTTCTCTTATATAGTACAAAGCACAGGTAAGACCTGGGCTTGCGCAATGCTCTCACGTTTGAAGCTTGGTTCCAAAACACTATCTAAATCAACTAGACAGCATCTAGAGGCGGGCAGTTCGGTCAATAGAAGATCTAGCACCTACGTCCAGCCTTCATGCCTGTCCTATAGATACTACCATGGCAGATGTTCGAAAGATCTCAAAAGATACCTAGAAGCTCGAACTTTCATATCAGACAGGCCACTAGCGTACACATGTTTCATGTCGATCTGGCGACCCCAAGAACATTAATCTATCAAAATTAATTTTGTTACAGGGCAAGCAATCTTTAGAACTCACTCCCAGGCGATAAATTTCCAGAAAACTAAGATCTGCAACAATTTAAACGCATAATCAACAGACATTTGCAGGCATATCGGGGCGTTGCGGCGTTTTAAATCAAGCAGTTCTTTTTTCACCACCAACTGCCACACCAAGCCTCTTCACTTCTGTTGAAAATATTTGCCATCCTTCCTACAAATTTGATGGAATAGTTGGAATTCATTCAAAACTTTCAGATATTTGCGGCGCAAATGTGTCTCCTATCTCATCGTTCTGTAGCCTCTCCCATCGTATGCGTGTAACCATCCTTGGTTTGCGCTTTCGTATGCAAGGAATTCTCTCGCTAAGATATTTACAATTTGCACAGCACAAAGTGGTGATCAGGTGACAGTGGCTGCTGAAGACTCTGACGGTACCATGTGTATTTGTGAATGTCTTTATGCGGAAAGAGAAGGTGTGGTGTAGGCGCCGTGGCGTAAGTGGTTAGTGTGTCGGACCACTGCGAATGAGGTTCCAATTTCGAATCCCAGAAAACACCAAACAGTTTTTTCACGGTCCTACCTCTCGCGAACATCTGACAAACATTGAAGAGTATTGTTGTCACGAGAAAGCTTTTCAAAACAAATTGCCCTTCGGATACGGCACTAAACTGTAGGTCCCTTCCATTCCATTCGTGTGAAAAATATAACTGAGCATTGAAATCACCCATCAGGATATAGGAATCCATATCAGCATTCTTTTCAAGGGCAGCATCAAGTTCATCTAAGAAAGCTACATACTCCGACCGAAGGTTCGGTGCATATACTTGCACCAAGGCCAGAGTCGATCTTTTAAGCTTAAGCTTTAAGATCGAAACTCCCCATGCTAATGGTATTCACTCCAATACGCTATCTGTCAACCTGGGACTTGTGAGTATCTCCACTCCACCTGAGCATATATTGAGGGTACGACTCCTGACAGAAAGAGCTTCCTACCCATCCGAAAGGTCCATACAAATAGAGCCTCTCTGCTTTGTTGAAGAGACGCAAACTATATCTAGTCGACTTTTAACAGCCTCCGCAACAAGCTCAAGGTCCTTCCCTGTGAGCGATGTGACGTTCCATATTGCTATCCTTAGTCGATGCCGATGTCGAAATCGGTTCCCCTATCGGTGCATAGCGAGCTCACCCCTTGACCCCCGTAATGGTTCGCGAGACCATTGACAGGAAGCTCGTAGCTATTGCGGTTTATACCCGGACGATTGCCGAAAGGGACAGGCCGACCACCAGATGCTCGGGTACTAACACCCCCCGGCCTGGCTGCAAAGGATGTCCTGGGTTCTAATCACGTAACTTTTCAGACGACCATCATTTAAACAATAGCAACCGACGAATGGAAAAAATTGTTGCATATTATAGGTATGTATAAGGATTTCTCTACCACAGTTGGTTGCACAATGTTGGCTGTATATCGCCTAAATGCATGTTTGAATAATAGCAAAAACAGCTATCGTCTGCTGTTTACATGCATCTAGGCGTTATACAGCCAACAGTACGCAATCTATTAGACAAAATGTTAACACGTTAAATACACAACATTTTTTTTCCATTCTATTTATGTGCGCTTTGTTAGTCGTGACTGGATTGTATGAATGGGAATAACTATTTAAGTTCTCCATCCGCACATCGGAGCAGGCAGGCTTTCGCGCTGGATCCTCCTGCATCGACCACATAAACACCTTACGGATCATAATCGAGGAATGCGTTGAGTATAGGTATCCGCTACATTTACTGTTTATCGACTTCGAGAAAGCTGTTGACAGCTTGAATCGAGGTGCTATCTGGTTGGCCTTGCGCAGGAGAGGCATTCCAGAAAAACTTATAGCTATTATCAAGGCTACATACGAGGGCAGTAAGTGTCACGTCGTGCACAATGGTAAGGTGTCGGAGGACTTTGAAGTCCAAAGTGGAGTACGTCAAGGGTGCATACTGTTCCCACTATTGTTCTTGGTGGTTATCAGCTATGTACTCCTTGCAGCATTGACGGAAGGTAATTATGGAATTCGTTGGACGATGACATCTTACCTTAAACACCTAGATTACGCTGACGACGTTTGTCTACTTTCACATCGAATAATGGATCTTCATTTGATGGCCCAAAATCTAGAAGCTGAGGCAAACAAAGTTGGGCTAAAAATAAACACAGCCAAAACAAAAGCCCTGAGCACTTCTAATACCCGCGCTCAACTTAACATTGCCGGACAGGAAGTCGAGAAAGTTCATAACTTTTTATATTTAGGAAGTGTCGTCTCGGCTAATCGCGGTGGCACCGAACTTGATGTGTGCGGCAGAATCGGCAAGGCTAAAGCTGCGTTCGGAATGCTGTCCAAAGTCTGGAGAAGCAATGTTATCAGCTTAAGAACCCAGCTACGACTGTTCCGCACCAACGTAGTATCAGTGCTGCTTTATGGGTGCAGTACTTGGAAGGTGGACACCATTAACACACGCAAGCTGCAAGCCTTCGTAAACAAATGCTTAAGAATGATCTTGAGGATTTTTTGGCCGAATCGCATCTCCAACGAACAACTTTATCTGAGAACGGGCCAAGAACCTATAAGCATTACTATACGTAGAAGAAAGTGGCAATGGATTGGACACACCCTATGTCGCGAAGACAACTCCATCGCGAAATACGCCATGCAGTGGAATCCGCTCACCCCGGCAGGCAGAATAGCGGAGCGCCCTAGGTAAACTTGGCGCAGAAGAGTTGAGGAGGAATCGAGCTCTTTAGAAATGAGTTGGAGGCAGCTCAAACGCGTTGCAGAACTTCGAACACGATGGCGCGCAGGCGTGGTTGACGCCCTATGCCCCCCGAGGGGTTAAAGGATCTAAGTAAGTAAGTAAGTATCCGCACATCCCAGTCACGTTGTCAGCCCCATTACGAGGTGGTCAGTTGGCGCGGGCGCTACTGTGTGAACTATATGAACCAAAATAATAGCGTGACATACATTTAGGAGTTATTTTATAATATCAATAAAATAGTATGCTTTTACGAGATATTATATCATTTCAATAAGATAGTATCATGGATAATAAGTATATACTTATTATCTGTGATAGTCTTCTTCTTCGTCCTTTTTCAGCGAGGTTATGATCCGAAAATAAGGGATCATAACCCTTCCACTTCATCGCATTTCTACTGATCCGCCTGTGGGGTTCGCCTATTTGACTTCAGAAAATATCGGACGGCCTGCCGATTTTGGATCACTCGGTTACTGAGGCCAATGAAATGCCGATGTCGTCGCATTTGTCTGATCCAGGCGTTTATAGGCCTACCTCATTAGTGCCATAAGGTTAAGCCCAACAGATAGCTAGAGACCAAATGCAATGGGTCATACTACCCACTTCCTCTGCCACTGCCCAGGCCTCTACCACCTTAGAAAATGATACCATGGACAATACTTTTTTAAAGATTTAGAAGAATTGTCCAACAGACCGATCAACGACATCGCAAACTTCATCAAATCCTCTGGATGGTTTGTATCTCGGGCAGAGTAAGTACTATATGCTTTCTAATACGCTACATAGAGAGACATTTATTTTTCCTCGCGATGAAGGGATATTCTTTCTTTCTATCTTCTTTTTCCCCATGGGTATCACAATGGCCCTATACTGACCTGAGTGTGATGTAGAGGTCCCTACTACTTACTTTTACTTATGTCCTTTAACCCCTCGGGGGGCATAGGGCGTCAACCACACCTGCGCGCCATCGTGTTCGGAGTTCTGCAACGCGTTTGAGCTGCCTCCAACTCATTCCTAAAGAGCTCGATTCCTCCTCAACTGTTCTGCGCCACGTTTGCCTAGGGCGTCCCGCTATTCTGCCTGCCTGGGTGAGCGGATTCCACTGCATAGCGTATTTCGCAATGGAGTTGTCTTCGCGCCGTAGGGTGTGTCCAATCCATTGCCACTTTCTTCTTCGTATAGTAATGCTTATAGGTTCTTGGCCCGTTCTCAGATAAAGTTGTTCGTTGGAGATGCGGTTCGGCCAAAAAATCCTCAAGATGATTCTTAAGCATTTGTTTACGAAGACTTGCAGCTTGCGTGTGTTAATGGTGTCCACCTTCCAGGTACTGCACCCATAAAGCAGCACTGATTCTACGTTGGAGCGGAACAGTCGTAGCTTGGTTCTTAAGCTAATAACATTGCTTCTCCAGATTTTGGACAGCATTCCGAACGCAGCTTTAGCCTTCCCGATTCTGCTGCACACATCCAGTTCGGTGCCACCGCGATTAGCCGAGACGACACTTCCTAAATATAGAAAGTTATCAACTTTCTCGACTTGCTTTCCGGCAATGTTAAGTTGAGCGCGGGTATTGGAAGTACTCAGGGCTTTTGTTTTGGCTGTGTTTATTTTTAGCCCCACTTTGTTTGCCTCAGCTTCTAGATTTTGGGCCATCAAATGAAGATCCATTATCCGATGTGAAAGTAGACAAACATCGTCAGCGTAATCTAGGTGTTTAAGGTAAGATGTCATAGTCCAACGAATTCCAGAATTAGCTTCCGTCAATGCTGCACGGAGTACATCGCTGATAACCACCAAGAACAACAGTGGGGACAGTATGCACCCTTGACGTACTCCACTTTGGACTTCAAAGTCCTCCGACACCTTACCATTGTGCACGACGTGACACTTGCCGCCCTCATATGTAGCCTTGATAATAGCTATAAGCTTTTCTGGAATGCCTCTCCTGCGCAAGGCCAGCCAGATAGCATCTCGATTCAAGCTGTTGAAAGCCTTCTCGAAGTCGATAAACAGTAAATGTAGCGGAGACCTATACTCAACGCATTGTTCGATTATGATCCGTAAGGTGTTTATGTGGTCGATGCAGGAGGATCCAGCGCGAAAGCCTGCCTGTTCGACATCGAGAGTTGAATCTAAATGATCTTTAATTCGTTCTAGAATTATTCTAGCTATTATTTTGGCTACAGCTGGAAGAACACATATACCTCTCCAGTTACCGCACTCCATCAAGTTACCCTTCTTTGGAAGCTTAATGATCATCCCCCTTTTCTACTCCTGTGGAAATTGTTCACTATCCCAAGCTCTTCGTATTAGCGGATGCAGCAAATCTGCCGATGTATTTGGCGCCGCTTGAAATAGCTCGGCAGGGATGCCATCAATACCCACCGCTTTGTTTTTCTTGAGGGACTTGATTGCTGTTATTATTTCAGCTTTACTGGGAGGTACGGTGCGAATTCGGGAATTTGTTGCTTCGAACTGCTCATTCGAATTCAAGATCATACCGCCGTCGTCTAAGTGATTTAGCACTGCAGCAAAATGTTCTCTCCATCTAGTGAGCTGATCCTCATCCGAAATCAGAAGGTCACCGTCTAGACTCTTCACTGGATGCTGTTTGGAGTTTCGACCACCAATGAGCTCCTTAGTGATGTTGTAAACAGTCCTACTGTCGCACGTACTCGCTGCTTCTTCAGCCCTTGAGGCCAGTGAGTTGACATGTTGACGCTTGTCACGTCTCACACTACGCTGCACTACTTTCTTCTTCGCACGGTATTGGGCTTCAAGCTCGGTTCTCTCTACTGCTGAGGCCGCTGCAATCCGAGCCTTGATTGCTGTACGCTCATCGATCCGTCTCCAGGTGTCTGTAGAAAGCCATGTGCGGTGGTGTTTCTGCTTTTTACCGACATAAGTGCGTGCCCCAGTCGCAAAAGCATTTTTCACAGCACTCCAGTGGTCATCCATGTTCTCTATGCTGCTGATTGCTTCTGCTTCTAAGGCAAGATGGTCCCTGAACTGTTGGCGCACTTGGGGAACCTTGAGCCTGTCGATATTAAACCTGGTGATGTTAAGCAGGTTTGAGCGGTTGCTGTTGACGGATGCAGTACGAAGGCGTAAATGAGCTACCATAAGATGGTGATCTCGTTCTAGTCCGACGTCAGCTCCACGTCTGTTTCGGACGTCCAGGAGACAATTTCTAAAGCGGCGACTGATCGCAATGTGGCCGATCTGGTTGGATGTTCGTTGCCTATCAGTAGAGACCCAACTGATCTTATGGCAGGTGTTATGCTTAAACAGCGTACCTCCGATGACTAGGCGGTTGGTATTGCAGAAGTCCACAAACCGCTCACCATTGTCATTACGGTCTCCCACGCCGTGAACTCCCATCACGTGCTTAAGCATGGTGTTGTCGCTACCCACCTTGGCATTGAGATCTCCCATTACCATTACGATGTCCCCATTAGGCGTTTGGTTGTAGGCGGCACCTAAGTGGCTATAAAAATTATCCTTTTCATCCTCAGTCGCGTCTAGAGTCGGAGCATAACACTGTATGATGGTAAATTTTCTAACTCTACTCTGGAACCTAGCCGTCAATATCCGGTCACTATGGGGTTTCCAGGATATGAGGCTACTACGTGCTGCTGGAGTTAGCATGAGTCCTACGCCAGAACTCCGTGCACTTCCAGCTGGTTTACCAGAGTAGAGCATGACAGTGCTTTTTGTTGGGGAGATGTATTCCCCAGCATCGTACCATCTTATCTCGCTCAGCCCTAAGATGTCGATTTTATACCGTGCGAATTCGCGCTCCAATTGGAGGAATCTGGCGTTATAAGGCCCTTCCTTGAGTGAGTCCAGGAGGGTCTTAACGTTCCAGAATCCGATCGTTGTCCGTGTCCGATAGCCAAAGGTCGTCAACAAATGATCAGTCCGTATCCGAGGCGTATGTTTCCGTTTCGGAGCAATAGTTTGTTTTACGGTTGCGGCTCGCTGGGCCACAGACCAACCGACACTTATCCTGTTTTTTGGCGCAGGAAGCTCGCCATTCGTCCTCTCCCGTTAGCAATTTCCGAAGAAATTCCCAGATGGCACCACGAGGAGGTGGGAGTAGGGCTTACTAACAGAGCTGCTAGGTTTTCGGCTGCAGTGGCTCCTACTCGTTACTTAGCGGACCAGCACCTATCGGGAGATGCTGCCCCTACGAGGCCTTTGTTAGTCGTTTGCCATCCAAAAGAGGTCCCTACACCAGCCCACTAACCTAACCTCACCCTACACAATCAAAAGAAAAATATTGATCACAGCTGATAAAATGAGACACAACATGAGAACCATTTAGAACACTGTTAGAAGGAGCAAAGAACAGGCTCATATCTTCAGAATTCAACAAACACTTAAATTTATTTCTATCCGCAGTTACACCTTCCGCTTTGAGGTTTCTCCAGAGTTCTTTTGAGCTAAGTGAAGGATCAAGTCTTTTTAATAAAAACGTTCTCTTAAGCCAGCGAATTCCAGCATTGACGTTATTACGAGCAACCGTATATTGTTTCTTATTAAGCTCTGATGGATTTACTGTAAAAGATATATGTCCTATGAAAACGCTCTCCTTCCTTAATACGTAACTTAATCTCGTTGTTGTTTAAGTTTCACACGTTTAGTGACAATAGCAACGTGGTCATTAAATAATCTGTCTACAATAAAAAGAAATAACTCAACTTTGTCACTAATGTCAGGTGAACTATAAATTTCGTACCAGTTAATGTCGCTACTGTCCCATTGAAGTTGTAATAGAATTGAAATTTTGTTTAGCATATGTATTAAAATGTTCTTTGTAAATTCAACTTGAAAATTTGGGGAGCCTTTCTGATTTATGGAGAGCCCAGTGCTCAGTAAAGGATCCCTTCCAACAGCGCTGCCACCACTAGAAGGTAAAGCAAGTACTTAGTCACGAACTTGGTTGTTGCGCTACTGGCCCAAGCCAAGCTTTGAGCATTTCAGTCAGCATTTTCCCGATCAAAGCGCTTACGACAAACATATTTCTATATTTCCGAATTCACATTTCCCAAAATATTTTCTTTCAGTATAAGTAAATACAAATGCTTGGGTTAATCTATATTTATTTGAAGCTGAAGAAATAGTTTATTTAAAAATACACACATACTTACTTACTTACTTACTTACTTAGGTGGCGCTACGGTCCGGGGTGGACCTGGGCCTCAACCAACAAACCTCTCCAGCCAGCACGGTTACGAGCCAGCTGCCTGCAGTTGCGCACGCCAAGTTGGTTGAGGTCCCCCTCCACTTGTTTGCGCCACCTACCGCGAGGTCGTCCTCTACTGCGTCGTCCATCCGGGGTGGATTCGAAAACTTTCTTAGCGGGAACGTTGGGCTCCATCCGCTCTAAATGACCCAGCCATCTTAGTCGCTGTATGTGAACTCTTCTGGCTAAGTCGATGTCCTTGTACAGGCCGTATAGTTCGTCATTGTACCTTCTCCTCCACTCACAGTCTATGCAGACGGGACCAAAGATCGCTCGAAGAACTTTTCTCTCGAAATAACCTAGGGCATCCTCATCCGGTTTTGTCAAAGCCCATGCCTCTGCGCCATAAAGCAGGACTGGGATGATTAGACTTTTATAAAGAGTTACCTTAGTAGTTCGAGATAGGGCTTTGAGGTTCCATTCATCGGGCATACTTTCGTCCGACCAGATTTTAAAGATGATCTGGTGCATGCTCCTTACCAACTCATCTCCTCCTGCCTTGAAAAGTTCAGCGGCAAGGCCATCGGCTCCAGCAGCTTTGTTGGTTAAAAAAAAAAAAAACCTTCCTCGATCGAGCGCTTCTCATGTTCCTTTTTCTTCTTTCTGAGAAGTCGATGTTCCTCTTTTCTCCTGCGCACGTAGAGCTCGTCAGCAGCTCTAGTCCTTCTATGCAGCGCGCTTTGTACGCATGTGCTTGCCGGCATTCCTCATCAAACCAGGGGTCTCGCTGTGGTGGCCGAGAGCCACCCAGCACACCAGAAGCGGCATCTCTGATGGCTTGTTGGCAACGCTGCCACTGGTCTTCCGCATTTGCTGCTGGCGGCATAGGACTTAGATTAAGATTTGAAGAAACTTGACCGGCAAAGGTTCTGGTGGTCTCTTGCGATTGTAGCCGCTCGACGTAGAATTTCCTCACAGCATTTCGTTGATTTGGCTCCATTCTGGATATCCGCATCCGTACCTTGGCTACAATTAGGTAGTAATCCGAATCTACGCTGGCTCCTCGGAAGGTCCGGACACCCAGAATATTGGAAGAGTGCCTTGCGTCGATCATAATGTGATCGATTTGGTTGACAGTTTTTCGATCAAAGAGAGTGAATGTCGAGACGTGGGAACCGCGTACTAGCTACGACAAAGTTTCGCCCCGCCGCAAAGTCGATTAGTCTGAGTCCGTTGCCGGAAGTGTTGTCGTGTAGGCTGTGCTTTCCGACCACGCTACTAAAGACTTCCTCTCTTCCTAGCTTTGCGTTAAAGTCGCCTAGGATAATTTTAACGTCATGGCTAGGGCATTGCTCATACGTCTTGTCCAAAAGCTGGTAGAAGTCATCCTTTGTCGCGTCGTCCTTCTCCTCGTGAGGGGGGTGAACGCATATTAGGCTAATGTTGGCAAATTTAGCCTTGACACGGATAGTCATGAGGCACTCGTTCACATGCTGGAAACTCAAGACTTCTTGCCTAAGGCTGCCTCCAATGACAAATCCGCTCCCAAATAGACGCCGTCCTTGTTGTCTGTAGCAATCGCCATCGCCGTAGTAGATGTAGCAGTTTTTCATACTCCTTTTGCCCGGCCCATCCCATCGAATTTCTTGGATGACGGTAATGTCTGCTTTGAGATACTCTAGGACTTCGGCAAGTTGTTCGGCTGCACGTGGTTTGTAGAGGGACCTAACATTCGACGTACAGACACGAAGATCGTTGTCCATTTTACGTTTGCTTGGGCCGTCAACAGTAAAATCATCCGTATCCGAGGCTGTTGGTTGCTTCGTAACCGAAGGTTTTTTACGTGGTAGGGAAGTTAACCCGACGGCACAACCCCCAACCTGGAGGACCGGATCCTTTTTTGCAACCCCTAGGACGAGGGGCCCGATACACCGATGTCAGTAACCCACGTCGGGGATATGAGCGATGCCCATTAAGGGTTCATCCGCCACCATCTCTTTTTCAATACACTGACGTTGTATTGAAAATCCTCACAGACCTCAGCTCCAAATATGTCGAAGTAGCTCCGGTAAGGTATCCCTGGTCTGTAGACGTCACCATTGATTCCATCGGGAAAATTCATCCGTCGCACGTCCTCCTTCTGAGGAGCTCTTGCTAGACTTCTGAGACGCATGCCTCGTCTGGCTAGACATATGCGCGCTGAAGTTTACCCAGATGTGCTTACGCAGGTCCGAGTGTTCAGCTACACATATATCGTCAGACACAGCAAACGCTCTTCGTTAGTTCACTATCAGATAGCTTGTGCAGTACAAAATAATTATAATTTGGATTAGGACTTCTTCAATTTCAATGTTGTACCCTATAACCTAGGGTATAGTACCAACAAAAATCCCCAGAGGTTAAAACTGTTGCCTGCCTGACCTAAATAAAGCATTTAAATAAGGCATTCAATGGATAAGCGTCCGCTCGTTGAGTACTTGAAAAAGATAATAAAACCAAATAAATTGACATATTACCAGTAATTTTTTTAATTTTTTATTTTTTGATTTTCATTGCCACCACTTGAGTAGACGAGATACGTCAGAGAAGTACCATGCCATCGATGGTACTCCTAGCTTGTCTTAGCTCACTTACCCGAACTATTGTTGGCCCAGTCCATTTTTTGTACCTAATTGTTCGCAGATTAAGTAATAGCCTGGCTCGTTGGTTAAACGAGCTCTTCAAGCACTTCAACAGTGGGCCGCAAACTGGTTTAAGTGCAATTTTTTTTTTGATAAAATCAACCACAGACACACTCGTCAATCCAAAAAAAAAAGTGAGATTTCAATTGAATCGCTTGGCCGCACGTGCTTCAATGGTTCTTAAGACTTGTTTTACTGTAGGTCAGGACTTGTGTCTGGTTATCTAATCATAAAGGCAAATATTTGCCTTATTGGCTATCAGAACTCTTGTGAAATGGAGAGAATGAGTAACACAGGTGTTAAACGCACTCCAGACGAGCTATGACCATCAAGCTTAAGAGGATTTCACTACAAATTACATTTTCATTATCACATGCTTAACAGGTCTGTTGTATTTTTCCATTCATTGGTTGAGGGGTTAGACAAATATTGGTTGTGTTGATGATGTTAATTATTCCACAAGACTGCAGACGTCACAGATAGAATAGACTTTCAAGTTAGTATTGTGTTATGGGGGAGCTGGAAATTTGACCCACTTTTTGGGAGTAAGCTGGAAAAGAGTGGCAGCTCTGTGTCTGAAAAAGATAGTAAAGTACAATACAAAATGGTAAAAATTTCAAGAACCATAGAAAGTTTATTAACATATTTGTTGGACTCCGTGGACGGTCATATGACACTTGGGTGTTCCAAAAAGTTTTTGTTTATATAATTTTATACCTAGGAGAAGAAGGTAGGAAAGAGCTGCTAGGAATCCTAAACATGGTGTGGACTAGATTGCAGATCCCAGAGGATTGGAAATACGGAGTTATCCTGCCTATTTATAAGAAAGGATACACAAAAGATTGTGGAAATTATAGAGTTATCACTCTGCTCTCCACGGCTCTAAAAGTTTACGAGACGATATTAGAGAGTAGGCTCAGAAAGTTGGTGGAAGAACATCTATCAGAGGTACAAAGCGGTTTCAGGCCGGCACATAGAATACAGGATCACATCTTCACGGTGCAACAAATTCTAGAAAAAAAACTGTCAAAAAATAAGGAAGTGTACGCATGCTTCATAGACATGAAGAAGGCATTCGACACGGTTAGTAGAAACAAAATTTGTGCAAGTCTAAATAATAGAGGTGTGGATCAAGGTCTTGTGAGAGCTATCAAAAGCATTTATAAAGACACCTACAACGTTGTCAGAACCAGCCAATAGTACGTCGGAAAAATTCAAAAAGTCAGAAGGTGCCAGACAGGGAAGTGTTTTAAGTCCTCTTCTATTCATCTGTGCAATAGATGACGCTATACGATACTGCCAAGAAAAAATGGAAATAGTTGGATATTGGCACTTGAGACCGATCTTTATACAGGCCTGCGCTTTTGCAGATAACATAGTGCTGTTCGCAAACTCAGAGAAAATCCTGGAATTGAAAGTCGAAAAAACAAAAGTTATGGCAATTAACTTAGTAACGGAACGAAGGTAATAAATGTGAGCGTGGATGGAGAAATCATCGAACAGGTAGAAAGATACAAATATCTGCGAAGCGTTTTCAACAACAGAGGTAGCTCGGAAGACGAATTAAAGGCTAGGATCCTATCGGCTAATATAAATATCCATATTCAAATCGATGTACCTTCCAGTATTACTGCACGGAGGAGAAAACTGGACCCTCTCAGAAAGACAAGAAAAAGAGAGTGTGAGTGAGAAGAGTGCTAGGAATAAGATGAATTGAGAGGAAAAGAAACGAGGACATAAGGAACGAACTTAACGTGGAACCCACCAAAAGGACCCTAGAAGATAAAACAAACTCAAATGGTTTGGACATATGGTACGGATGGACGAAAACAGACAAGTCAAAAAATATGGGAAGCAAAACCTGAAGGAATAAAGCATGCACTATTTTAAAAGATATTGTATCTTACAGTGTAAGACTATACAAATAAATAAATATTATTATTATATAAGACCCAGAACAACAGCAGCAACAGAAAGGATTATAAGGAAAGCTGGAGCTCGGCAAAAGAAACGGCAAGAGATAGAAACCACTGGAGAGAGTTCTTAAAAAAGAGGAAGACAGAAATCTGGGGCAGAACCTCGACACCTTAAGGGTAAAAGAGGACCGGATTATGTATGTATGTATGTATGTATGTAAAAAATAAGCAATCCCAAATCCCAGAGCACTCAGACTCTCTGGTCCATTGTACTACCAGGCAGGAACGTTTCTTTGATGCAGTGTTCGGAAAATTGCAATGCAGTTCGTTTTCCTGTATACTCCAGTGGCTGATGATTGCTGTTACCCGCTGGGGATATACGAGACATTAAATACACCCCATGGAGGTAGTATTTATTCAAATTTCGTAACATGCATTGGTACTAATATGTAACAAAATATTGGTTTCAGATCACTACCTATTAGGTGATTCGGAATATCCGTGTACGAACTATTTAGTGACGACGCGATGGTTGAAGAAATACTCTCCAAGGGCCGTCTTCCTGGTACTGCAGAGACTAGGGCATTTGCAGAGAAAGTGTTCCGTGTCCTCCACTACGTCTGTATTGCCGCATCCTCTGCAGAGTCCGTCTGTACTTAGCGGCATTCTCCTCCGGCGGGCCGCCAATAAGTTGTGGCGGGCTATGATACTTACGAGAGGCGCCAAGTTTTGTCTATTTTGGGTAAAGATGAGCTTGGTTTTCATCTTGTCATGTTTTGTCCAGATGCTTCTGGAGACACGGCATAAAAGGAGCGCTCTCCATCTTTCTTCTACTTGCCATTTGAAGCCAAGTGCTATATTAGATTTAACAAGTATTAGGGGAGGTAGGACTGAGCTTTGGACCATTGACAGGTCTCGTTCTGATCCCTTTCTTGCCAATTCATCCGCCATCTCGTTCCTTGGAATTCCTTTGTGACCTGGGACCCACCAGAATGTAACGTGGTGGCTTTGGGTAAGCATGTTAAGCTCCTCGCGGCATCGTTTTATTAACTTTGATTTTATAACCGCGGATGAGATGGCCTTTATAGCAGCTTGACTATAGATGCAGATATCAATCTCATTCTTAGTAACAAGTTTCGTGGATAATTCTGGTACCGCCTCTGCTATCGCTAGGACTTCTGCCTGGAACATACTACTGTGGTTTGGAAGCCTTAGTGATATTGCAATATCAGGTTCCGCTGAGTATATACCCGAACCCACTCCTTCGTTTGTTTTGGACCTGTCAGTGAAGACTGATGCGGGTTAATGGCCACACCGTCTTTACAGTAGTCCCTTGATGCGATGACCGTTTTGACGTTTACGTTGAAGTCGGGTAATGGCGGCAGATAGTCTGTGGTGGTCTCTAGGTGAGCCCATCTTGAGATGCTACGGTGGCCCGTGTGGCCCTTTCTCCATAGGTTGGATTCTTTTAGACGTAGGGCACTCCTCGCGGCTGATTTCTTAACAAATAAGTCTAGTGGAATCAGTGCGAGAATTGTTTCAAGTGCTGCAGTCGGGGTAGTTCTAATGGCGCCTGTGGTTGCAAGTCTCTGCATTTTAGTTAACTCTTTGAGATGCGTGTTTTTCTCTGCAATTGGCCACCAGACAAGGCACACATATGTAAGAATGGGTCTGACTACGGCTGTGTTCATCTAGTGGATGATGGTAGGTTTGGCTCCCAATTTTTTACCAACAATTCTGCTGCAAGCATAGAACGCAATGCACGCTTTCTTTATTCTTTCATTTGTGTTATCTCTTTAGCTCAGTTTGCGGTCAAGTATGCACCTAAGATACCGTGTTTTGTCCGAGACTTGGAGTGGACTGTCACCGAGTCGTAGGGCTCCGAAAGCTGGGATTGTTCTTTTGTTGGTGAAGAGGACCACTTCTTCGCTAGATTAACGTTCAGTCCACAACTTCTCACCCAGTAATGGAGGGTATTCAGGGCCGATTGCAGAAGTTCGGTGATAGTGTCGAGAAATTTGCCGGACATAAGTAGGACGATGTCGTCTGCATAAGCAATATCTTTTACTCCGCCGTGTCCTAATTTTAAAAGGATCTCATTTGCGACTGGAGTCCATAGTAGAGGAGATAGGACCCCTCCTTGCGGGGCTCCTCTAGAGGCTAGTGCATTTACTTGGATGACTCACTGGAATTTATTCATGATGATAGCTCTGAACATGTAAAGTATGGAGAAGCGTCAAGGGGAAATACTGTAAGAGATGCAATCTGCGAAGAGTTACATAGAAATCAAAGCTACAAAGTTCGATAGCGATAGCTCTTCAGTTATTGCCTTCAATAGCTCATTTCCCCCCTTTTCTATTATTTCCTTGCTGTTGAGGAACTACAGTACTTTTGAGTGGTACTCAACTTTCTCTTTCCCTACTTCGTTCATCCTTTTGAAGATCCATTTCTGTGGCAGACTCGGAATTTCTTGGAAACTGAAGTTGACAGTCGATTTGCTTCATAGTTGCTTGTGGCATTTGACACCCACTCTTCTCTCGAAATATCCTCAGTCGCATCGCTATCTAGAAAATATAGAGGATGAATTCCTATTCTTTTGCCCACCACTTTCTCCAACTCACTGCAATAGAGTACAGTAATGACATTAATCATGTACATACAAATTATCTTTAGCAAATGTATCTACTTCGTTGTTGTACTCTTCGTGGGCGAAATACCATATGTTTCTATTATTTAATACTGTCGAATAATTAACAGTTAACATACGGCGGAATGTATTAAGGAAACATTTCATTGACAGCTCCTTGCGGTTTTCTTCCACTGGTTTTTTTTATTTTTGTTTGCAGTTTTTGTAAATCAAATCTGTTAAAGAAAATCAACACACTACAAATGCCAGTTTGATAGATCTCATAAAGCTACCCAAAGAAATTTCTTGGGCTAAAATTCGTACTGTAGAATCTACAGAAAGTACTTTGAGCACTGCCTTACCAACGAGTATGGTTTGGCAACACATGCCATCATGCACATCAGTTTGTTCCACATTTTACATTCCACAATTCACCACTAGTGACATCTAGTATATTCGAAAATGTTCTAGAGGTTCTTGTCTTCTTCTTCTTATTTCGGCGACGTTATGATCTGAAAACAAGGGATCATAACCCTCCCAATTCACCACATTTCTACTGAACCGCCTGTGGGGTTTTCTTGACGTGAAGGCTTCCACAGATCTTCGAACTTGTTATTCGCTCAAGCTTTATCATTCCTGCCGTCATGGGAAGCATCTTCATCTCAGCTGCCGTTAATTTACTGTCAAACTTTTTCTACATTGTCCAACATTGTGAACCGTATCTGAGCGCTGGACGCATAACTGCGATGCAGAGTCTCCCTTTCAACTTAGGTGTCATTCTTCGGTCACAGAAGATAGCGGAGTTTTTCCGCCACTTCATCCATTTCTTGTATTTGGTATAAATATACCACCACCAGTACAGTTGAGACAGTCGGTAGAGGTGAATATAGCGATATACAAGTGTGATTATTGTAAGGGTTAAGTGGTGTTGGCAACAAACGATATTGAGATTAAAAGAGAACTTATAGAAACAGTTTAAATTGAGATCAATAAAGAATAAAGCGATTTGATTATTTTTAAGTATAACGAAAGTAAAGTTAATAGTTGTTTATAAATAAACAATTTGAATACACAAGAAAACACTGTTTTATTTTGATGAACCACAACAACAATATTACAGTACCATGGGGAAATTTTTTACTCTCTTATGAGCTCTCTCTGTGGGCGCCGTGGCGCGGTGGTTAGTGTGTCGGATCACTGCGCGTGAAGTTCCATATTCGAATCCCAGAAAACAGCAACAAGTTTTTCCATCGTCCCAATTTTCCACGAGTTTGACAGCAAATTAGTCAGACGAGGGGTAGTCAGTAAAAAATACAATTATTGCTACCGTTTGACCTTGGAAAGGAATTTCAATCGAAACTATATACTGCTTTGTTAGTAATCAATTTGATCATTACTAATCCATCATTATTAATGCAACGTCATCAGTCTGTGTCAGCGATACTGATAGCGACAAATCGGCGCGGGCGCTTAGCGTTGCCACGGTTAAGCTTGTACGGATAAAATACTTAATCAGAAATCAGATCGGCCTTAGTTTTACTGGAATTCCAACTGATGCGCAATCTTCAAGCACTTGGGCTCTGTCACATGTCAATGAACTGTACATTTTTCTGTGATAACTATATCAATGGAGGTTATTGTGTCGGACAATTTCGACTATCTTATCGACGAATCCACAACAAACATTACGAATGACTGTGATTAGCACGTTTCTTACTTTTGTTTTTAAATTTTGGTCAGATACCTCTAAAATACCAGTTGAATGCAAGGCGCAGATTTTGATAAGAATGGAATTTCCGTGAGTACAGAAGCACATGGAATAGTATACACGTATGCAGATGTTTCACGGATGTTTTCCAATGGGAATCATGTAGAGTTACATATAAAAAAAATAATAAGATCAAACCGTGAATTGAATTAATAAATCATCAGTCTTACACCCAGTGTTGCTAGAAGCTGATGGACTGATGGAAAAAAGGACTATCTCAAAGACAGGTAACTTCTGCACGACACCGTGGAGGGTACTCACAGAAAGGAAATCACTGCTGGAGCAGCACAGGGCTCAATCCTTGGACCCGATCTGTGGAATATCTCATACGATGGAATCCTTCGAATGGAGATGCCCGACGATGCCTTCTTATTCGCGTACGCAGATGACATCGGTGCGGTGATTATCGCAAGGGACATCGAAGAGGCTCAGCTGAAACTGAACCAGGTAATGAGACGAGTACTCGCCTGGATGGAAGCTCATGGCCTTAGTCTTTTCTTGGGGAAAAAACAGAGATAGTTCTTCTGACTAGGAAACGGATCCCGACCATTGCTGAGTTCCGAGTAGGTCCAGAAGTGATAATCAGCAAACCAGCAGTAAGGTATCTAGGAATCGCCCTGGACTCTAAACTCTCTTTCTGGCAACAAATTAAGTCCGCATCTGAGCGGGCTGCGAAGGTCACGTCATCGCTGAGTAAGCTTATGGCAAATATCGGAGGGCCAACAGTGAGTAGGTGACGACTCCTCATGTCCATTACCCATGTCATTCTTCTGTATGGGTGTGAGATCTGGGCAGACACACTTAGACAGGAGAAGTACAGAAAGCAAATTGCCGCAGTACAAAGGCGAGGAGCTCTCCGAGTTGCAAGTTCCTATCGCACAGTGTCGGAACCAGCCGTCCTCGTAGTTGCGGGTGTGACCCCCATCGACCTCCTAGCGACAGAGAGGAAGTACGCCCACGACAAGAAGGCGGAAGTAGGAGCTGAACTGGCAGTCGCGGAAGCGAAGGAGCTTACCAAGCAGGCTTGGCAGAGCGCTGAAACGAGGGGGAGGTGGACAGCGAGGCTTATTACAGACGTCACGGCTTGGACAGAGTGGGAACACGGCGAAGTAAACTACTATGTCACTCAATTCCTAACCGGACATGGGTATTTCAACCGCTACCTCCACAAAATGGGTAATGTATAGAGCGCAGCCTGCCAATATGGAGTCTTAGCGGAAGACGACGCTTTCCACAACTTTTTCGCTTATAGCAGATGGACAGAGCAGAGGAGTAGACTGGAGTCGGAAATAGGCGATTTTTCCCCGGAAAATGCTATAAGCAAGATGACCTCGAGTACCGACACGTGGAATAGAATATCTTCCTTCATCGAGACGGTATTAAGATCCAAAAAGAGAGAGGAAGACGTCAACATTCCTTCACAAATTACATAAAGTAGATAAAAGCTTTGCCGGCAAGAATGTATAAACCTGCACACGGAGCCGAATATGAAAAAGCCGGTCCCCAGAGGGGAAAGAAAACGACGCCACTCTGAAGTAATGCGATAAGCGGTTCCGGAGTGGATGGTGTCAAGTAGAAAGAAGGGGTTAAAGGTGGTTTTTTAGTGAGTACTGAGTCTCACACTACTAGAAACAGAGCGGGACTGTTTCCCGGGCGCATTAGCGTTTCCACTACCCCCTAGGCAAAAAAAAAAGCTGATGTTGGAAAATTTTAGGCCGTATCCAAATTAAATAATTTGTTTTGATAAATTAAAATTTAAGTTTTGAAGAATAAGGAAACGCGTGAATACCATCCGAAAGAAGGTTTAAGCGACGTTCCCAGCACAGTTTTTTTTTGTTTACCAAGATAGGGTGGACTGCCCTGATAGAATGCCTGTACCACCACTACTTACTTGCTTAAATCCTTGCTACCCTCGAGGGGCATAGGACTTCAACAACGCCTGCGCGCCACCTTGTTTGTTGTTCTGCAACGCGTTTGAGCTGCCTCCAACTTATTCCCAAAAAACTTGATTCCTTCTCGACTGTCCTGCGCCACGTTTGCCTAGGGTGTCCCGCTGTTTTGCCTGCCTGGGTAAGCGGATCATCGATCATGCCCAGCGCCGCCACCGCGTTAGCACAGACCGTCGCCAAGCATGGCCTGACAGAAAGTACAGCGACATCATCCGCCTGAGCGTAGGCGTTAGAACTATTTAGAGTGTTCAACAGAGAGTCGACCACCATGCACCATAACAATGGAGACAGAACACCACCTTGCGGACAGCCCCTGTTTACCCCTGTCATAACATATCGGCCACAATCCGCATCCACTATGAAGATACCCATCGCGTATTCTTTTCTATCAAGCGCGCATTCAATTCTGGCCACTAAACGTTGAAGTGCGGTCTGGCAGGATTTCCCACGCTGATAAGCATGCTGCATCTCCGATAGTGGATGCACGTAAAATTATACCAGTCTCTCCATATTTTTCAGTAAGAAGGAGATCAAACTTATGGGTCTGAAACTCTTGGGTAGCGAATAGTCTTCCTTACCAATTTTCGGTATGAAAGCAACTCTGACTGTCCGCCAAGGTGCAGGAATATATGCCAGTGGTGAAAATTCTTTTCAGAGTTGGCAATAGCTGATCTATACCCTGTTGCAGCATAGCTAAATATATTCCATCAGTGCCAGGCGATTTGAAACCATCAAAAGATGCTACAGCATATTTGATGGCCTCAACAGTTACCACGGCTGATGCAATATACCAGCTGCGCCGAGTTTTCTGACTTAGGTCAAGCTCGGCCTGGGTAAATTGGCCAAGCTGCAACCTAGTGGTTATCTGATCGCTAAGCAAGTGAGTCTCTAGCAGAAGACTAAAGGTTTTCGCTTTTGTCGCAGTAAACTTGCCATCAGACTTTCTCAGTGTCTCCGGTTTGGTCGGCTTGCCCCTTTTGAGGACCTTAACCAACCTGCTGGTTTCACCGAGTGTCTCGATTTTTACACAATGTTTTTTTTTTTTTTACACTTCACGTTTTTTTAAGTATGGATAAGCTAAATACTAATAGCAACAATTTCTAATAGAAGTAAATGACTGTTTTTGACAGTTCTCGTTACTTAACTAATATGTAAGTAACGGGTGGGCCATCTAGTGATTTCTTTTTAAATCATAGGTTATTTTGACACTGACAGCTGTTTCCCACTCGAAATCTTGACAGAAGGTCAGTATCATACCTCCGCGGAACGAAATGAGTCGCTTTACGCTTGAACAACAGTTTTGGCCGAAATGAAGCACCCTGCTGTACGCAAGTTTGTGCAAAAAGTTCGTGAGACTGGTATGATAGTGAACAACACTCATGGTCACCGTCGTCGTACGGTGCTCACAGACGAGAATGTGGCGGTGCGGATTGTGGAGTGGTGGCATTATTGGACCATTTTTCTTCGCAAATGAGGCTGGGAACAACATTTCGGTCAACGGTGGGCGTTACAGAGCCATGTTAACGACTTTTTCTTTTTACTGAAATTCAAGATATGAATTTGGACGACCTATGGTTCATGCAGGATGGCGCGCCATGCCACACAGCCCATGCCACAATCGGTCTTTTGCGCACCAACTTCCCAAATCGTGTTATCAGCCGTCTTGGCGATGTCAATTGGCCGCCTCGGAGCTGCGATTTGACCCCTTTGGACTTTTTTTTGTAGGGAACCGTGAATGACCGATGTTATGCCAACAATCCGGAAACGATTCAAGCACTTAAGGCCAATATCATCCAAGCAATCCGTGAGCTACAGTCCGAAACCATCAACAAGGTCTTGAAAAATTGGAGTGATAGAATGCGCTACTGAGAGGCCAGCCGAGGCAGCCACTTGAACGACGTTGTATTTCATAATTAATCGGAATGTTTGCTCTTACTAATAAAGCCATAATACATGGAAAAAATTTTAATTTTGTTCATTGTATTACATTTTTAAAAAGAAACTTGTAGTTGGCCCACTCTATATATCTATTATTCTATATATTTATAATTAAGATATATTTTATATGGCTGTATTTTACAAAGCCGAAAAGAAAATGCGGAAATTTAAAAAAACTTTTCTGTCATATCATTTTTTGTTATAAAAAAAACAAATACAAATATTTGCCGCAATAGCTCTTTAAAGTGCCAGGGCCTAGCTTCTCGCAACCACTCATGTTGAGTGCGTTATATTTTTCACACGAATGGAAGGGACCTACAGTTTAATGCCGAATCCGATCGGCGATTTGAGAAGCTTTTTCGTGACAACAATACTCTCGGATGTTTGTCAGACGCTCGCGAGAGGTGGGACGGTGAAAAAAACTTTTTGGTATTTTCTGGGATTCGAATTTGGAACCTCATGCGTAGTGATCCGACACACTAACCACTTACGCCACCTTAAAAATTAAATTAAAACTATTTACAACAATAAAAAACAAATCGAACAAATAGAAAAACTAAAACTAACTTAATCTAATCTAATCGGCGCATTCCATATTCCCCGCCAGCGCTAGTTGAAACAGTGTCTCGGGATCCGCTTGACAACTTGTCAGTAATGACTCTAACACTCGCTAGCTTGAAAGTTGTCATCGCGCACAGAGATACTACTTCCATAAGCGTCAGCGGGGTGCATGGAATACGTCGAATCTAAGCATCAGCTTCAACCCAGTCAAGCCACCAGTATTTTTCTTTATTTGACCGGTTAGTATTGCATATATCCCTGTCAGGTACACCTACGCAATATCTCAGTGTAGCATTGCCATTCGTCAAGAATGCGGGATCATATAGAATTCTTTTGTCCGTCGCCCTTCTTGGAACATGATATATGATAGGAATGTTTGACGAGTCTGATAAATAACCATATGCATCCAAATACAAAAATGCCTCTGGTAGTATACCATATGCCCATTTTTTTATGAATTTTTAAAATACTCAGGGTTAGGATAAAATAGCCCAGAGACTAATTCATTCTCCGTTATATTTGCCGTTCGCACAAAGTGATTTCTTGCAAGGTCCAAAATGACATTATCGATCCCGGACACGCCGAACTCATTCAATAGTCTTTTATTAGAGTTGTAATGCTGAAAGTCAGAATGAGCACTTCTGTACATCCGCATGCAGGCTCTGAGACACCTCCGTTCAAAAATTCGTAGTTTTTCCATGTAAGATGGAGTAATATTCCACCATACTGGACTCGCATAGGTCAGAATTGGACGCACAAAAGCCTGGTAACACATGACTTTCACATCGGATCTCAAATAATTGGAGTACAAAAGACTTCTGAGAGACATAAATGCCGCTCTTGCCTTTTTCAACTGTATAATTATGTGGCCATTGTAGTACAAAAAGTTATCCAAATAAACACCTAAATACTTTACAATAGTTTTTGTTTCGATGTGATGTCCATTATCACCAACTATTTGTAAGTTTTTCCAGTTACGTCTCAAATCTGAGTTACCGCATCTTAGAGGGGTGCGGAACAATATGTTTTCACATCTAGAGTTATTTATTTTTAACTTCCAATTTCGACAGAATGTCAGAAGATTTTTTTTTTTTTTTTTTTTTTTTTTTTTTTCGTGGGTAGGTGAAAATCTTCATGAGACACTATGAGACCGTGTACTCATAGTAGTGTCAGATTTCTACTGACTAAAAACACCCTTCCCTTCGTTTTGTTTACTACGACTAAGTTTGACCTTATCAAGTAGTTTAAGCTTCAGATTTATATTCGCGTGAGGCAGGTAGATTTTCAATAAAAGCACCTGCTGAAACCGTCATGACATGCGGCTTTTTGTCTTATAGCGCTAATTCGAACGGTTTCGTTCTTTGAAGTCGGCGCGTAAGATTTGTCACATCCAAAGTTTGGAGTATGGCACAGTTGCAATGGCCATGAAGACGAATACGAAGCTTGCGAGCGAAGTTTTTTATTTCGTCCTCCACGGTAGCTATCCCTAAGTCTCTGTGGATATCATTGTTTCTGATATACCAGGGAGCGTTCACGATTATTCTTATAATTTTATTTTGCAATGATTGTATGAGATTCCTATTGCTTGGTTTGGTACAACCCCAGAGTTGTATACCGTACGTCCACACGGGTTTAAGCACTTGCTTATACAGAAGCAGTTTGTTATATACGCTTAGTTTGGAATATCTTCCAATTAGCCAATACATTTCTCTAAGTCGATTTTCGACTTCGTCACGTTTCTTTTTAACGTGAGGTTTCCATTTAAGTTTCGCGTCTAGTGTCATTCCCAGATATTTAGCTTCGTTTGCATGCGGTATTTGTACCGAGTTAATGAAAACGGGAAGGTTGATTATTTTCTTGTAAGTGAAGTTAACATGCGTCGATTTGGTCTCGTTAAGAACAATGCGCCAAGTTTTTGTCCACTCACAGATTTTATCCAAGGCTCGTTGGAGTTTTATGGTTGCTGACTCGATTGAACTTTCCGTTGCCAAAATAGCCGTATCGTCCGCGAACGTAGCTACAATAGTGCCTTCAGTTTGAGGTATGTCCCGAGTGTACAGCAAGAATAAGATAGGCCCAAGGACACTTCCTTGCGGAACTCCGGCGGCGATTTCTTTAAAATCAGAATATTCAGTTCCGTGCTTAACACGAAAAAGTCTGTTTTTAAGGTACGATTCTAAGATCTTATGAAGTTGCTCCGGAAGGATTCGTCTTAGCTTATAATTCAATCCATCGTGCCAAACCCTGTCGAAGGCTTGAGATACGTCAAGAAAAGCGCTAGAACAAATCTTTTTCTCCTCAAGGGCTTTTTCAATTTCGTCGGTTATTCTATAAACCTGGTCAATTGTGGAATGCTTGATTCTGAACCCGAATTGGTGGTCAGGTATTAGGCGTCTCTCTTCAATGACCGGAAGAATCCGTTTCAGAAGGAGTTTTTCAAATACCTTCGATATTATTGGTAGTAGCGATATCGGTCTGTACGATTTTTTGTCATTTGGAGATTTTCCCGGTTTCGGAACCATTATGACTTCTGCGACTTTCCATTGATTTGGAACGTATAATACTCTAATGGAAGCATTTATTAAATAAAGC
This sequence comes from Brachypalpus laphriformis, assembly GCA_945910035.1. NCBI lineage: Eukaryota > Metazoa > Arthropoda > Insecta > Diptera > Syrphidae > Brachypalpus > Brachypalpus laphriformis. The sequence continues at coordinate 147,800,487 of OX246755.1, forward strand.
AATTTTAATAGTGCCTTTTTTGGTAATTCCTTGAGGATTTGTCCGGTTATTAAATCATAGCCAGGAGCTTTATTGTTCTTCAGGTTTCTTATTGCCTGGCAAAGTTCTATAAGTGACACACTTTTTATTCTAAGGTTGTCAGATGTCGTAGTCGTACCGGTAAAATCGTCTACCAATGTTTCTCCATCAAATGGCTTAAAAGTTTCTTCTAAGTGCTCGGCAAATAGATCCGCTTTTTCTTTGTCACCTTTTGCCCATTCGTCGTTGTTTTTTCTTATCGGTGGCGAATGTATTTGCGGTTTTTTAATTCTTTTGACAGCTTTCCAGAGCGAGTAATTAGTAGTTTTTTCGGCGGTTAAACCTTCAAGATAAGCTGAAGTCTCTCGGTTTTTTAGGTCTTGGATCGCTTTTTTAAGCTTATTGCATAAGAAATTCGAGTGGGTTTTATGCTGGGGAGCGCGAGTTTGTTGCCATATTTTGCGTGCTCTCCTCTTTTCTCGAATAAGTTCTTTTATTTCCGGCGGATAATAAGCTTCATTGCATGGGACTTCTTTCCTCCTTAAAGGTGTATTTTTCCACGCGGCATTTTGTATTGATTCAATAAATTTGCCGAGCTCATCTTCTATTTCGAAGGGTGTTTTGAGCGATACATTTAAGACAATATTTTCTTCGCAATCAGTTCTAAAGTCGCGCCAGTTAGTTTTTTTGTTAGTTAATCTAGGCACAGCTTCTACTGTCATTAGTCGGTCACTTATTGTCAAGATTACCGGCGAGTGATCTGAGGAGAGATCAAAGCTTTCCTCTACTTTCGCAAAATTTGAAGATACTCCTTTCGCTACGAAGAAGTCTATTAGGTCCGGTGTTTTTGCTGTATCAGAGGGCCAATACGTCGGTTTCCCCGTCGAAAAGAAATCAACCCCGAATTGCATACCGGCTTCGTACAGAAGTCTGCCTTTCCGTGAATTGGGAATGTCAGAAGATTATTGAATTTAATCTGGAGCTCATTTTGTACATCTGCGATTTTAGAGCCATGTGCATACAGGACGACATCATCAGCAAATGCTAAGGAATTATCCACATCCTTGAGCATTTCAGAAACATAAATATTAAAGAGTATTGGTGCCGTAACTATACCCTGCGGCAGACCATTGCTGATATTAAATACTGTGGTCGTCGTGTATTGTCTATCTGTTACAACATATTTTTCTCCGCGAACCATTGAGTTGATCATCTTTACAAGCTTATAAATTAACCCGTCAATCCAAACCGTGTCGAAGGCTTTTTCGATATCCACCAGGCAGACAGCTGTACATCTCTTTGCGCTAAAATTCCAGTTAATATCCGAAATTAGTTTGGTTATAGCATGCACTGACGAGTGGTTTCTTTTGAACCCAAATTGATTCCGCGGAATTATCTCCTATCTTTCGCACGCGAACAAAATTGACTTGCTGATAACTATCTTAAAAACTTTCCCAATATTAGGCAGGAGACTGATTGGCCTATAATTCATAAGATCAGAAGGATCTTTTTTTTTTCTTGATAATTGGAAAAACCTTCGATGTTTTCCAACAACTAGGGAAGTAACTGTTATTCAGCAGATTATTAAAAACAACGCAGTATTGCCGTATAATTTCGATTGGTATATGCTTCAGCACAATGTTTGGAATGCTATCCAACCCAGATGACTTTTTATTACTCAGTTTCCTGAATATGTCCGTCAGTTCGTCTAGTGTCACATAGTAATTGTTCGCCTGATCTGTCGTCGGTTTATTTGCCTTTACTTGGGCAGAAAAATGGAGCACAGTGTCTGAATCTCTGTTTACTGTCCAAAACCTTATCAGCTCCCTAGATACGTCATCAGCTTTGCAACTTGGGAGGTCTGTTGCGGGAACTGCCTCAAAATGAGAGCCGATCAGATTAAACTTATCTGTTCCATTATCGAATCGAGTTTATCCCGTCAGTTCGTATTAAATTATAGTCCTTGAATTCCAAGTAATGTCGGTCGTTCAATTTTGTATCGCTTAAAAAAGCACGTCAGGTCTATGATTTGTCGTAAAACGCAGTAAGTCACCTCGTCAAGTATTAGTTATTATGGAATTGACATTCAGAGCAGCTATCTTGAGTTCAACGCTGTGTAGTCTAGACATTTTGGCGATTTAAAATGTCTAGGAGGGCGTTTACTTTTGCCGTCAGGTCTCTAACATCAGTGGTTAAGTTGTTTACTTGTTTCTGTAGATTTTCGTTTGTAGAAACTGTAACAACATCTGGACCATTGATTTTTCGAGCAACATTGGCATAAGAAACTCCCTTCTTAACAATGTTTTCGACTATCATTATTTTCCGGGTCGATTTGTCGCGCGCCTCCTTTTTAGTTTGCTGAAGTCTGGCTAAAAATCCCTTATAAATTTCGCAACCCCTGAACGAGGCAGGGTAGCCATTCTTCTTACAAAGAACACAGAATAGCTGCTCTTTTGATGCTTCCTTTTGCACCAGACACTTACTAGGCTCGTGGTTTTCTGCGCACTTTACGCATCTTTTTATCATGCCGCAATTTGGTGCAGTATGACCAAATCGTTGGCATCTATGGCATTGCAGGACATCGCTGCGCCGAATTTTTTCGAAGGTGACGACGTGACCGGCGAGATACCTAATGCTTCTTAGGAATTGGACTTTGCTATCTGGAGATAGCTGTACTGCAATAAATGGTAGGGTTTTGTTATTTTGCTTTGAACGCAACGCAGTATACCTGAACGTTTTTTCGAATTTAAGATTATCCAGTTTTAAATCTTGGAGTTCATCGAGCACTTCTTCTAGTGTGAAGCTACTGCTTAGACCTTTTAGCAAGAATGTCTGCAACTTGTCTTCTTTATTTGTGTACGAAAAGTACTCAGTGTCTGTTTATTTAAGAAGACCCTTGACAGTGTTGCAGTCATTCTTGGTGTTTAAATGTTAAGCTGTCATTGCCTGTGTTTTTTATTATAAAGTTACCCTTACCCACGATGTCATTCAGCAAATTGGTGGTATCTCGGCTATCCTGCTTGTAAATTTTGATAATTTTGATTTGTGGTGGTCTCTTCTTTGGAGCCGCTGGTGTAGTCGGGTTCTTCTGCGATGTATTTATTTCACCACTGCCATTTATTTTTGATGCTCTGACTACTTGCTGCAGCCTTTTTTTTCTCTTCGTTTCTGTTTTTTATATTCGCGATTAGATTTGTTGTCGCGGCCTTTTGTTATTCGTTTTTATTAGAAACCACTTCACTAATCTTGTAATCAGCAAGTAACGCGAAGGAGTTACTTGAAATCTTATCATTTTTGCTACTCTCTATTTTTTTTCTTTTCTTTAATCTTTTCTTAAAACCGCCGTCACTATCACTCTCAATTTTTTTTTAGTTGTTTCCTTAGGATTAACACCTCTTCATAATATTTATGGGCAAGGCTAAGTGCCTCATTAAAATCTTTACAAGAAATGCCAGTGAGAGGCATTTCCTCATTGTCCCGCGCATTTGCGGAGGACTCCATTGTTGTATATGTGTTTGCCACTATTTTCTTTTGTCTAAGACGTCACTATTATTTATATAAACTATATGTATTTTAACTAGTTAATAGTAGTAGCCTTTTCTTTCACTTTCCTTCTTTTTTTTCCTCCTTTTAATTTTCACTTTTAGTACTTTTTTTTTTTCACCACAAAAAATAAAAACCGTCCGACTCAAAAGTCAACGACTCCCACTTAGATCAAGCTCAGCCAGGGTAAGCGGGCCAAGCTGCGAACTAGTGATTATCTGATTGCCAGGAAAGTGAGTCTCCAGCAGAAGACTAAAAGTTTCCGCTTTCGTCTCAGTAAACTTGCCATCAGACCGTCTAAGTCACTCTGGTTTGGTCGGCTTATCTCTTTTGAGGACTTTAACCAACCTACTGGTTTCACCGAGTGTCTCGATCTTTTCACAAAAATCTTTATAAGAAGCACTTACCGACAACCGAATTAACTTCTTAAGTCTTTTTGCTTCGATCTAAAAGAAATCCCAGTCACCCTCTAAATCTGTCTTGAGTGACTTATTTAGAAGTTTTTTGGATTGTTTCCTAAATCGCTGCAGTTCTGGGCTCCACCAGGGAACCGGCGTTCTGCAGGGTTTTTTTTGTCATTGGGCACGTCGTCAGTTCACAACAGTTGGTAAGGACACTAGTCAGGTTTTGAACAGCATTCTCAACCTTTCGTTTCGTTCTGAGTTTAGTTGGAGTTTGACAGATTTGTCTAGCTTTTCCATAAACCGCACCCAGTTGGTTTTCCTCGGACTCCTCCTCTCCTACAAAGTAATAGCCTCGCATTCGATCTGGAAAACGATGTATCTATGGTCTGATAAGGACACCTCCGGCAGTACTCTCCAGTTAGTAATCGACTTGAAATACCTATTCGATACAGTCAAGTCAATTACTTCCTGCCTCCTTGCCGTAAGAAAAGTTGGCTGGGAGCCAACATTGTTAATTGCCATACCAGATGATAGTATAAAATCTAGGAGATAGTTTCCCCGTATGTTATATTTGCTGCTGTCCCAGACTGTATTCTGAGCATTAGCATCGCAACATATGACTAGTCCCATCTCCCGATTGTCGCAATATTTTATCTGTACGGCAACCGCCTTTGGTGGTGGAGGCATTACCGAATCATAAGGGAAATAAGCCGGCGCAACGACGAAAGTATTCCAACTTCCATTCAGCGGCAAATAAAACCCCCAACTTCGGAGTACTTCCTAAGAAAAAAAAAACAAACCTGATCAATTTCTGTCGAGGCACGAAACGAGTACACTAATGAAATTTAAATTCAAACTAAACTCTTATTTCCACTGCAAATTTCACTTAAACAAAAATCAAACCTATTCTCAGAATGTGCATAGAATAAAAAACCTGTTCCGTTGACCAAACTAGTTAGTGCGGCTATAATTGCTAGTTCTAGCATTCCATTGCAAACTCTGGCAATTTGTAAAGTACAACAGAGGTCGCTGACTCTCGGAAGTCATAAATATTGACTGAAAAAGCCGCCTCCGATAATGACCTATGCATTCCGAGGAAATACACCTTTTCGCAAGGCCTCAGAGTAAACACTGCTGAAACACAAGGGCAGATGCAAACACTCGGATTGCACTTTCGAGTAAAAAAAAATAATATTCAGCCGGCTGCACGTAAAGCTTAAGCTTTGGTGTTTGATAAATATTTTCCACTCCACTCGCATGTGCTAACACTTTGATAATAGAAATTTAATTCACTGCTACTTTCTTATTGAATTTTTCCATGAATTTCATTGGAAGATCACAGAAAACATCCGCCCTCAGAGCAAACATCATAGACAATCTGCGAGTCATGTGTATTTTTTCGATTAGCATGGGTTAGCTTAAGATATTCGAAATCGGGTGAAGACCAAATCATCTCTTCGATTATTATAGAATTATCATCTGGATGGATATGTGAATGTGTTAATTTAATTTATTATTGTTGACTTTATTCAGTTTGCGGTTAAGTTGACGTCATAGCCGCGTCAGGGATTCTCCATTCGGCATGAGATTTATAACAAGAAAAAGAGGCATATAATTGCAGAATGTGCCCAAAATGCTAAGTGTACTAAGGTTGGCGAATTTCTTTGAAATTTTTAATTATTCCATCTTGGTACAGGCAGTGGCGTTGTTAATAATTCTTATTTGATGGGATATGTCGTGCGTCTACTTCTACTTAAGCTGTTTGCTTCATTTCCATACGTTCACTCGAATGGTTTGAATTTAATATTAGTATAAAGCGGTGTCAATCAGTTTGATCAGGCTACAGTAAATTAAATTTGGCATTTGGTCACGTACGCAGTGGGTAGACGATTTTAATAACTGAAACTAAGTTTGTCAATTAGGATTGAAACCGTCTTTCAAAGTAGCCATGTTCTCAAATCCTTTTTTCGTAGACATCATGAATTGAAGGAACAATCTGATGGTGATAGGAGATTGTAACGCCACAGTTGGAACTACACAACTATTACAGCTAGAACCAGAATTTATAACCGGGACGGTGTGCCCTATAAGGAATGCAACTGACTCAAAAATTGACTGTAATGGGAGAAAATTTATCGAAATGTGCGAATCGTTTGGCCTCACAATGCTTAATGGGCGAACTGAAGGTGATGCGGAGGGCAACATGACTTTCTTAAGAGGAACTTCCTGCTCAACGATTGACTACTGCTTCGCACGCGGAGACTGGCTTGGATGCGTAGACAACCTAGAAGTTTGTGAGTTCGTCTTTTCTTACCACTTACCTCTAAATATTCGAATAAATCGGAGAACATGCCAGGAGTCTTCTTTACAGGAGATGAGCTAATTGTCAAAAACTGCAGTGGAAAGACACCCACTTAGAAAGCTACCAAAGGAACTTACACTCTCTTCTTAATCCTGCAGATAATGGTGAACTGCAGCCTGGCCAGAGAACAGATGTCCTAGTATGTTTCATCCCTGAGGCTGCAAAGCCTCTCCAATCAACACTAAGACTTAATAAGCGGCAAAAATGGTTCGATGCAGACTGCGAAAGAGCTAGGAAAAAATCATACGCATATCTCCGAATGGTAAGACAATCCGGAACACTATCTGCTAAAACATTATAGCAGGAAGCAAACAAGCACTATAAAGCCATTTTTAGGGAAAAACAGAAGACATACACATCCCGTCTGATGCAGTCGCTGTCAGTAGTAAGAGATAGTTGGTCGTTTTTGGAAATTGGCTCGAACTCGAAGTGGTACGTTATTTGCTCGAGCTACCCGAATCAAAGTCGAAGTTTTGGCTGGGTATTTTAGGCAGCTGCTGAACTCGTCGCATGGGTCTAGTCAAATTAGTTATGCTCTCCCACTTACAGAGAACACTGATCTGGATCGAATAATCTCAGTGCGAGAAGTCAAAAATGTCATAAACCGATGTCCGTCAAATAAAGCCCCTGGAGAAGATCGGGTGCCATATGAATTCTTCAAAAACGCCACTGAACGATTTATATAAGAACTCAGAGAGGCGTATAATTATATTTATAATACAGGTGAAGTTCCGGAAAGTTTAAGGAAAAACATAATCTTTCCTCCATTTAAGAAAGGAGTACCAAGCGACTCCGCCAACTACCGGGGTATCTCCTTCATGAATACCATTATGAAAATATTCACAGGAATAATTTTAGACCGTCTCTCCCAATGGATTTGGACCCACAGATCGCTCAGCGAATTCCAAGCTGGCTTTCGAAAGAATTACGCAACAGTCGATAATATTTTTGCTCTAACAAGTATAGCAAGGTCTTATCTGGACAAAGGAAAAAAAATTATACGCGTTATTTGTTGATTTCAAGGATGCATTTGATTCAATTGATAGGAACGCTCTTTTCTATAAACTGAGAAATTTAGGACTGTCTACCAAAATGCTCAAGGTAATTCGCAGCCTCTATGAGGAAAACAGAACAGCTGTTTGGGACGGTAGCAAATTATCTAACTAAACTAGTCAGTCAGTAACTAGGTCAGAAATCGGAGTAAAACAGGGATGCCTGCTAAGCCCACTCCTCTTCTCGATCTTTCTGGATGACCTGACATTACTTGGCAGGTGGAATTACGTTTGATAACCTCAATATTAACCTCCTCATATACGCAGATGGTATCGTCTTGTTTGTGGAAAGCTCGGGCATGCTACAAATAATGCTTAATAAGTTGCAGTTTGGTGGACGCCGTGGCGTAAGTGGTTAGTGTGTCGGATGACTACGCATGAGGTTCCAAGTTCGAATCCCAGAAAACACCAAAAAGTTTTTTTTCACGGTCCCACCACTCGCGAGCTTCTGACAAACATCCGAGAGTATTGTTGTCACGAAAAAGCTTTTCAAATCGCCGTTCGGTGTCGGCATTAAACTGTAGGTCCCTTCCATTTGTGTGAAAAATATAACGCACACAACATGAGTGGTTGCGAGGAGCTAGGCCCTGGCCTAGCAGTTTGAGGTGAAAAGTTCCCGAATACGCACCATGACTCCCAGTAATGATGAGATTACTACCGCGATCAAGGCACTCACAACCATCAAGGCGGTAGGACTTGACGGTATTCCAGTAGAGCTCTTACGAGCAGCACCAACAACATCGGCTGAGCTTCTGCTTCCACTTATAGAGAGAGATTGGGAAGCTGAGAGCTTTCCTAGCGAGTGGAAAGAGGGAATGATCGTCAAGCTTCCTAAGAGAGGAAATTTAATGGAGTGCGGAAACTGGAGGGGTGTCTGCGTGCTGCCTGCTGTAGCTAAGATAATAGCTAAAATTATCCTGGAGCGAATCAAACAACATCTCGAAGACACACTCGATGCCGAACAAGCAGGTTTCCGCTCCCCCTGTGCCGCCACATCAACACCCTGCGGATTATCATCGAACTGTGTGTTGGATATCGATCGCCATTACACCTGCTGTTCATCGATTTTGAGAAGGCGGTTGATAGTGTCAACAGGGAGTTTATTTGGCGTACCTTACGCAGGAGAGGTATCCCCGATAAACTAATTGCTATTATCGAAGCTACATATGAAGGCTGTGAATATCACGTTCTGCACAGAGGAAGGTTGTCGAATTTGAGACAAGGCTGTATCCTTTCACCAATATTATTCCGATTGGTGATTAGCGATGTGCTTCGTGCAGCTTTGTTGATGGGAAACGGAGGAGTTCGATGGACTCTTACATCCCAACTGAAACATCTTGACTACGGTGACGATGTATGCTTACTCTCCCACAGAATTATGGACCTCCACCAAATGACAGCAGATGTGGAGAGGGAGGCAGGCGTCGTGGGGCTGAAAATGAATGCACCAAAAACTAAAATTATCAGCATTGGAACTAACTCATCGGCTCAAATATGCATTGCTGGACAACCGGTAGAGAGAGTAGAGGATTTCCAGTATCTTGGGAGTATTGTCTCGACCGATGGTGGAACCGAACTGGATATAGTCAACAGAATCGCCAAAGCAAAGTCCGCGTTCGGGATGTTGTCCAAAATATGGCGACGATTGCATCAGTTTGAGCACCAAAATAAGACTGTTCCGCTCCAATGTTGAATCCGTGCTGTTATATGGTTGCAGCACGTGGAGAGTGACCACTACTATCACCAGAAAACTGCAAACGTTTGTTAATAGGTGTCTGCGCAATATCTTTATGATTTTCTGGCCCAATCGTATCTCTAACGAATACCTTTACGAGAGAACGGGTCAGGAACCAATAGGCACAATGATCCAACGGCGGAAGTGGCAGTGGATTGGTCACACGTTCCGCAAGGGTGACAGTTCCATAGCGAACCATGCTATGCAATTGAACCCTCTAACTCAGGATGGCAGAAGACCTGGCGGTCCGAAGAGAACATGGCGCAGAACAGTCGAGAAGGAGGCACGGCCGTTAGGGAAAAGTTGGGTAAAACTCAGACAGATTGCCAGAAACCGTACACGATGGCCCGTAGGCGTAGTAGAGACCCTAGGACCCACAAGGGGATACAGGACATAAAGAAAAGAAAGAAGCAATGAGCACTTGAAGTCTAGGTGGATGTTTTGGTGTGAAATCGGCACCGCATTAGTTAAAAAAGACAGAGTACTTGTGCTGCCCGTTCTATGATCCATTCAGGCCTATTCCAGACATCGTAATCTTTCTAATTTTACGATCTCCCTAGATTTTCTGTGGTCTAACACAGGCCACAAGGTCTTAGACACCCTGTGATTATATAAGTTGTACCATCTTAGATTAGCCGTGTCGATGATTCCCTTAGTAGTTTATGTGTGCAGCAAGCTGCGTGAGGGTGATGAGACAGTTCCAAACTAATTTAGACTCAAAGCTGCTTGACTATCTGATAGAGGTGTGATGCTTTCTCTGGCACATAGCTCTATAGCATAGACCTCTGCTTTGAAAATGGAAGTGTTTTGACATAATGGTAAAGCATATTTGAAATTGAGCCCATAAATTCCGGCACCCACACCATTTGCCGTTTTTGAGCCATCGGTGTCTATCTGACGGAGCTGGGAGTTTTCCAAGTAGGTTTGGTTTGAAGGGATAGATTTTGAAGCATGATTCAGGTTTATTTTTCTGGTCGTGAAGTAGATGCACATACTGCTGGTGAGGTTAGCGCAATTTTGTTTGGAATCTTCATATGCCCAGCTGTAGTCTACATTTATATTCAAGTAGCAGTCAGCAGTCTCTCGTGGATTACTCAGTAAAATCTAGAACAGTACAAGACTGCTGCGTATCTTTTAACAGAATATTCTGCGACGGTGTTTTTGGTCGACGGCTGAGGTAAGATTGCCGGTTCCAGCGTTAACCCAAAGTTCTTTTTACAAAATTTACTTTTCTTACAATTGATAGCCAGAAATATATGTATAATAGCTTATTTGGTTGATCGGCTCACTAGATGTTGCTGCTGTCTACTGGGTTAAGAAGATCCGCTGAAGATCGGCTTCAGTATTGTTGACTCGTTCTGGGTTCGATTCGATGGCCTGGTCCGCTTTCTAGGCTTGCCTCAATGTCGGGCCCGCTTTAATGGAGTGTCTGAATGTTTGGTCCGCTTTAAGGGCGGGCCTGAATGTCGGCTCCACTTTAAGGGCGGGGCTGAGCGTCTGATCGGCTTTCTGGGCGGGTCTGGTTGTCTGGTCTGCTTTAAGGATGGGCCTGAATGTCTGGTCCATTTTCTGGGTGGGCCTGAATGTCTGGTTGGCTTTAAGGGCAGGTCTGAATGTAAAGGCTAGCTTGAGAATTTGTACCCACTGCAGAGGGCACGGACGGTCGCGGTGTACTCCTTTTTTCGGAGGGGCGTGCTTACTTACAAAAAATGAAAATGGACCACAAGTGTTTTCTCAAACGGGGAGAAACCTAGAAGGGTCGTCAGAGCAGCTTTGGTCAGTAGCGGGTCTGAAAATGATCACCGCTCAAAATTAGGGAACCGAAGCTCCTAGTAGAGGATGTTCGCAGTAGATTTGCTTGGTACTTAACCTGCTGACCACATTTCTCAGTCTCCCCCTTATACAAATTTTGCTAAAAGTAAACGTGAATTATAACACTGAATGCAGTTTTCTTCCACAAACAATTTGGCTATAAAGATTGAAAGAAATGGTCATGCTATGGTGGCGTGATCACCGCCAGATGTTGCTATTCTATTAGAGGTACAGTAGTGGTCGGCGGTATGCATCGACGAAGTAAACCACTCGTCGGTCGGAGCTATGCATCCACGAACTAAACAAAATATTTCGTCGGTCGGAGGTATGCATCAACGAAGTGACCAACTCGTCCGCCGTTTGTGATTCTTACGCGAGGCGGGTGACGGGTTTTTTTTCTTACTGTATGGGTCAGCGATCTCTTTATGTTGTTCTGTTGAAAGCACAGTAGTGGTAGGGAAATATGTAATATTCCGTTACAAGCCACAAATAAAGGTAAAACTAAATGATAACAACCACTGCATAGGTTGGGGTTATTACATAAATCGCTGTTACCAGTAAAATGTAACATTTGGAAGCTGTTACTTCTATGAATATAAAGAACTATTTGTTATCTCACTCTGTCATATCCAAAGCTTCGCAAGGCCAATCACTGCTTGTAATGCAAAATGATTTTGAATAGAACGGTTTCTTCAAAATGTTTAAATTTCTGCCATATCTGCTATATATAGTTCATTTACAATGAAACTAAAAGACAACAAATTCTACGAAGTCGAGCCTTATAAGCCTTCATTAAGTAGAATTTCATCCACAAACAAATACGAATTATTTATTTTCGCATTATTGCACCATTGAAAGACTAATGCAACACTGAGCCTCTGCATTCAACATCGATTTGGAATTTTTATTTCGATATTGTAAATGAATTAACGTCAAATATCGATTATTAATCTGTTTTTGTATTTTATGACATTCCAATCTAAAAGTGACCATAAATGTCACTAAATTATTCGAAAGCAGAACACGCCTCGAAATCGATATCGCATACGTTTAGTCGCGTATCTTTGTCACCATGTTGTTCACTTTCGATTTCGATTATCTTGAACTTCAACTTGAAAACACAACAAAACACTGTCGAACTTTCAGTATTCAACAGATGATACTAGTTGCACAGCATAATGAAAACGCTTGTTGAACGTCATTGAACGCAATTCGACTTCCGAGAGATCATGCATGCAATGTGACAATCCAACAAGGACACATTAACCGATTATGTGAACTGATTACTAATTATAATATTAAGTAAAAAAGAAAAAAGAAAAAAAGAATACAATTTTATTAAGCTCTCAGAATTCAATGAACCTGATCACACCGCTTGAGATAACTTGCTCACTACACACAGAACCGGGCAGCGCTGCGGGTGGATTCAAATAACAATGTCGGCATTTACAATATTTACAAATTCATGCAAATGAATCGCTTAGTGGTGAGAGAAATGGTAACGTATTTCAGGTTATCACATGAATTTGATGTCCTGGAGTCAAGGACCCACTAAGGCTTTAAATAAAACAATATCTGCTTTTTATTTGGCAATGCCGTAATAAACGTTTAAGAAAACATTGACCTTCGCAACTCGCTTAAGAACAAGATTGTTCCTATAGGTTGCACAAACTACGATAAACCCATAAATTAGAATATGATAGAAGCATTTGTATGTATTGTTATCAGTCGACTGATCGCATCGATCTATCGATAACATTTAATTTCTTAGAAAACTTTGCTGTTCGCTGATAAGTGGTCACCATAAAGATCATCAAAATTTATAGCACATTCCTAATTGTTAACGCAGCAGCATAGTAAAAGATCGCATTCGAGGTCAAAAATTCCGTGAGTGGCATATCTTTGAATTTTTTTCTTTATGACATATTCATTAATGGGAATTTTCCACGATATCTGATCTGAAGTATGATACAACCTAACCCATGATACAAAATATACAATACTCTCTATGCAGCACACTTGTTTGTCTTTGATAAGCTTAACGTCATGTCGATACACTCGTGGCTAGTGTAGATATGAATGTTGTAACATAGATATTGAAATGCAGCAGACATCTGTTATAATTGAAAGTCACCTATTTAAGGGCATATTACTCAATTAGGCAGCAGTAGAGAAATACACGAAAAAGTTCAGCTGAGCTTCGGCCAACGTTTAGTTTTGAAATACCTTGATGTAGGAGTTCGGATCAATTAAATTCATAAATATGCACGTACCCAGTGAAGGAATACGTCTAGATAATTCAAAACGATAAATTAAGTGGTTGACAAATGTATTTTCGAAGGACTAAACAGATCCTAAAGATAGATGATGCACTGCCACTACATAAAAGAGCTAAGTTTTCGGTTTTATAAAGCCAAGAAATCTGAGGAAAACCGAAAGAAGTTTAAGTTTTCTCCTCTACTATGAACTCTAGTCGCAAACGGGATTTACTTACTTACTTACTTACATAGTTACCTGGTCAAACGGTAGTGCATGCGATCATATGAAAACACAAGCGTGTCACTCAGCTGAGGCCTACCAACTCCTACTCTCAACCGCTACGTGGTGACAGCCGGATGCTTAGTATCTAATCCAAGAAAGGAGTAACCAACCCCGTTTGCCGGATTCTTGCAGCAGCAGATGAGAGAGGTGAGAGAAAGAGAGAGAGAGAGAGCGAATTCTCTAGACGGAGTCAACGGTGGCGTCTATAGTCTCAGTTAGGTTGAACTTAGTGAATACCTTGCGCGAGCTACTTCGACGTATTCGGACCACAGGTCGGTAAGGAATTTCCAATGTTAGTCAGGACCTTGGAATAGAGATGGTGGCAGAGGAGCCCTTAATGGGCTAACGGCAGCGTTTATACTCCCGTAGTGGGCTACTGGCACCGGTGTACCAGGCCCCTCGTCCTAGGGGAATAATTTAGGAACTGGCCCTCCAGGTTGGGGGTTGTTCCGTCGGGGTAACTTCCCTACCACGTACAAAATCTATGGTTCCGAAACAACCAAAAGTCTCGGATAAGGATGACAAAACTAATGACGACCCTAGCAAACGAAATAAGGACAACGACCTTCGGATCTGTACATCGAATATTCTGTCCCTTTACAGACCACGTGCAGCCGAACAACTAGCAGCAGAGGCCCTAGACTGCTATAAAGCAGATATTACCGTCATCCAGGAAGTGCGATGGAATGGGCCGGGCAAAAAGAGGATGAAAAACTGTGACATCTACTACGGTGATTGCTACAGAGGCAACAGGCAACGCTTATTCGGATGCGGATTTGTCATACACGGCAGACTTAGGCAAGAAGTCTTAAGCTTCCGACAAGTAAGCGAGCGTATTATGACTATCCGAATCAAGGCTAAATTCGCTAACATAAGCCTGATATGTGCTCATGCCCCCACGGAAGAAGAGGACCCTGCCACGAAAGAGTGTTTCTACGAGCTCCTCGACAAAACATATGAGCAATGTCCTAAATACGACGTTAAAGTCGTATTGGGCGATTTTAACGCCAAAATAGGAAAGGAGGACGTCTTTGGTTGGGCAGTCGGTAAGCGCAGCCTACACGACACCACGTCTGATAACGGACTAAGGCGAATTGATTTCGCTGTGGAGCAAAGTGTCACCAGAGCAAGCACATGGTTTCCTCATCTCCATATTCATAAGCAGACATGGCGGTCCAATGATCATGTAACGATCAACCAGTATTGTGGATGTCCGGACCTTCCGAGCGGCCAACATAGATCGGATCGTTACCTTGTTGTAGCCAAGGTACGAATGCGGATATCCCAATCTGAGCAACAAAGAAGAATCACTGTGAGAAAATTTAACGTCGAAAAGCTACAATCGCAAGAGACCGCCAGACTCTTCGCTGAACGCGTATCGCGAAATCTCTCAATCACCCCTATACTGCCAGCATCAAGTGCCGAAGACCAGTGGCAACGCTGCCAACATGCCATCAGAAACGCCGCGACTGATATGCTGGGTCTCGCTAACCCACCACCGCGAAACCCCTGGTTTGACGAAGAATGTCGGCGAGTGCATGCACCAAAACAAGAGGCATACAAAGCGGCGCTGCAAAGAAAGACGAAAAGTACGGAAGTTTTACCTAAAGGTAAAAAGAACGTGTCAGAGAAGCAATACCCGTACAGAAACCTGTAGAGACGAAAATGGAAACCTCGCAGCAGAATCACAGTCGGTGCTGAGAACATAGAAAAAATACTTCTCATTCAACATAGACGATGATAGTCAAAATTTCGGTCCACCTGACCAAAACGAAGTGAGGATAGCAATATCCAAGCTAAAATCGAACAAGGCTGCTGGACCTGACGGCTTACCGGCCGAACTTTTCAAGGCAGCTGGTGATGAATTGGTAGAATGCATACACCAACTCATCTCTAAGATTTGGTCCGACGAGTGTATGCCTGATGAATGGAATCTCAGCATCGTTTGTCCGATCCACAAGAAAGGAGACCCACTCAACTGCGCCAATTATAGAGGCATCAGTCTCCTTAACATCGCATACAAGATCTTTTCTGCGATATTGTCCGAATGCCTGAAACCCTTTATCAACAGCCTGATTGGACCCTATCAGTGCGGTTTCAGGCCATGAAAGTCCATCATCGATCAAATCTTCACACTTCGGCAGATCCTGGAGAAAACCCAAGAATTCCAAATCGATACTCACCACCTCTTTATCGATTTCAAGGCCGCCTATGACAGTATCTATAGAGAGGAGCTATATGGAGCCTTGTCTAGTTTTGACATACCTGCCAAACTTGCCCGTCTATCCAGGATGACGATGGAGAACGCTCGCCGCTTCGTCAAGGTCGGTAATGACCTCACTGAGGCGTTTGATGTCAAAAAAGATTTTGAACAAGGTGACACGCTGTCATGTAACTTTTTTAATATTGTATTGTACATGAACGGATTGTGCGGAACTCACAAGCCAACACCAGAGGCACAATTTATCTGTACAACTTCTTGAATACGCGACGATATTTACATAATTGAAAGAACTCAGTGGGTTGTCAGCAGTGCGTTTGCAAGCATTGAAGCAGAAGCGGCCAAAATGGGTTTAGCGATAAACGAGGGCAAAACCAAGCATATGCTGTTAACAAGAAGGGACAATAAACACCGACTAATTGGATAGAACGTCACAGTGAGCAGCTATAACTTCGGGACTTAAGGGACTTTATCTGATTTGGCTCTGCTATAAATTCTAAAAACAACACCAGCGCAGAAGTCAGGCGAAGAATAACTTTTGCCAATTGCTGTAAGGCAAGGCAATTCAACAGTAAAGCCCTATCTCGAAGAACGAAAGAGACACTGTGTAAGACCCCGATCATCCCAGTCCTGCTTTACGGCGCTGAAACATGGACTTTATTAAAAGAGGACGAAGATATCCTTGGTCGCTTCGAGAGAAAAATTCTTCGTAAGATTTTCGGTCCCATTTGAGCAGAACTCGGATGATCAGAGTCTTATATAGCAGAGTATCATAGTAGTTGTTGGAGATAGGGCTTTACTGTTGAATTGCGTTATTAACCCGAAAAAACAGCGATTGGCAAGAGTTATTCTTCGCTTGATTTCTGCGCTGATGTTGTTATCAGAGTTTATAGCAGAGCCAAGGTAGACAAAGTCCCTTACTACCTCAAAGTTGTAGCTATCCACTATGACGTTCTGTCTAATTCGTCGGTGCTGATTGTCCCTTCTTGTTGACAGCATGTACTTGGTTTTGCACATAGTTTATCGCTAAATCCATTTTGGCCGCTTCCGCTACAATGCTTGCAAACGCACCGGTAACAGCTCACTGAGTTCTTCCAATAATGTCAATATCGTCGGCATATGAAAGCAGTTGTACAGACTTGTGATAGATTGTACCTCCGGTGTTGGCTTGTGAGTTCCGCACAATCCGTTCAGGTACAGTATTAAAGAAGTCACGTGACAGCGCGTCACATTGTCTTAAACCTTTTTTGACATCGAATATCTCCATGAGGTCATTACTGACCTCGATGGAGCAGCGAGCATTCTCCATCGTCATTCTGCACAGACGAACAAGTTTGGGCTCCTCTTTATAGATGCTGTCAAAGGCGGCCTTGAAATCGATAAAGAGCTGGTGAGTATCGATTTGGACTTCTTGGGTTTTCTCTAGTATCTGCCAAAGTGTGACGATTTGATCCATGGTGGACTTTCGTGGTGTCAAACCGCGCTGATAGTGGCCAATTAGGCTGTTGATTAAAGCTTTCAGACGTTCACACAATATCGCAGAAAAGATCTTGTATGCGATGTTGAGGAGACTAATGCCTCTATAGTTGGCGCAGTAGATCTCCTTTCTTGTATATCGGGCAAATGGTGCTGAGATTCCATTCATCAGGCATACATTTGCCTGACTAAATCTTAGAGATAAGTTGGTGTATGCTGCCTACCAATTCATCATCAGCTGCCTTGAAAAGTTCGGCTGGTAAGCCGTCAGGTTCAGGGGAAGGAAGAACGCATTGGCATATACATATCTACATACATCACATATACGTATACATATGTATATATCTATATATACTTGTATTATATTCCTTTATAATTTCCTATCAATATTTTTATGACTATAAGAAAAGTACAAGTTTATTGCAGTTAGCAATAGGGAAACGTAAGACAATCGAAGGAGGTATCGATAAGGCCGTGCCGTATTTTTACAATTTTATTATAGCAATATAACTTAGAAATTAATCTCTGTGAATCATGTGCTTATGCGAACTATAATTAAATTACAACCGCGCACTACTCGTATGAAAGTAATAACTGATTGGGCTTAGTGGTAGAACTTAATTTCGACATCACGTGAAGTAAAGTTGTCAAATAATAAATACTCAAGCATGAGAGATTTTAATTTTAATTTAAATAATATACTAAATTGAATTCCCGTATATTGACGTGGCAAACAAAATTAAAATTTTAGAACCACAGCACAAGTTCCCTGACGTTAACACTTTTTATTATTTGACTGATTAAACGCTATTGTTGATCAATAAAATGTATGATTCAAAGTGCGCTCAAAGTTCATGAACATGGGTTAGTTTTTTCTTTTTATTATTTGAATTCCACAAATGGATAAATCGATTACCCACGTGCCCACAAAATCTAATAAAACTGATAGAAAATTTAGGGTTGTTACTTTTTTTCAAACTGCCTAATATTCACTGCATACAATGTCAAGTAAAGGGTCTGTAACAAATAGTGTTAAACCACGAAAACAAGTATTTTTGTATTATTTAGAACGGGAGCTTTTTTTTCAGAAATATAAATATCAATTATTTTCGTGGTTGCATATAAGAAAGAAACACATTATATCAAGTGTTTTACATACAATTGAATTGATGGAGTTCTTCTATTAGCTATTATTTTGAAGAATTTCAATTTCAAAATATATTCGTCACGATCTTACAATGCTTGCGTAATTAATTTCTGATCAGCAATAGAAAACCGATAGGTAGGTAGGTAGAAGTGGTTGTGTCAGCAAAACCATGCCGACACTTAATTAGCGCAGAAGCGTCGTTTTAATACCACAACTCAAGTGACCTATCGGATGTGAAGTGGACGTTAACTGCTAGAGAAAAAGGAAAAGAAAAAAGAGTGAGGATTATTCAAATCCACCCCGTTAAGGTCGATTCACAGCTCAGCGACCTGCGAATGCGAATGAGCGAATATTCGCAAATTTTGACATTTCATTCACAGCTGATTTTTTTGTGGTCGCGAATTTGAGTTGTCATTCATTTTATAACTAATTGCCTAAACGTGACAAATGCATAAATACATAGCGTAGCTTTCATTCAGAAGGTAATATCCTAAATTCTTTCGATAAATTCAACCACGATCTAACCCACCAAGAACAAAGCAAACGAATTGTGAGGTTAAACTCTCGCGAATGTTTTGGTCGCGGGAATGTGGATTGCGTCCTACATGTGTGGAATGTGAATAAAAGTTTACAGTTCGCAGGAATCATTCGCTTATTCGCGGAAAAATCGGCGAATTGTTAATTTCATCGTAGAAACTAATTACAATTCAACTTTTTATATATTAATCAATAGATAAATTAAGCTCCGTTCCTTTGGAATAATAAAATTGCCAAGGGCGTGCTTATAAATGTGCTAAAAACTGTTTATTCGCAGTTTGGGCATTCGCAATTCGCTGAGCTGTGAATGGACCTTTACATTGAGGAAACTGATAATATCTCCAATGCTAATATCCGCTAACTCTGTTACGTTGTCGAAAATGGGTTTACTTAAGGTCCGCTGTCTGACCTTGCCTAAAGCCGGACACTTGCAGAGGAATGGTGAGATTGTTTCTATATCGTCAGCAATATTGCAGCTGCGACAGTGTGCATTAAATGTAATGCCTATTCTGGAACCCCGATGGGCCAGAACTCTTGCGATATCTGCACGATTTCTGTTTAGTAGATCTTGCGTTATTTTCCGGGAGTATTGGGGCCCCATCTGCCTGGAGATGACACAGTTCCGCACCCCGTGCCATCTGCTTTCAGCCTTTAGCAGATAATGCGCGAAGATGCTTCCCTTAAGGACCCCCAACGGGATGTTCACCTCCTTTGCTAGGGAAGCATCAATGGCAGATCCTTGCCTCGCGAGTTTTAGTTATAGTTATTTAGACTATTTATTTCATTAAAAAGATACAAAAAGATACAAATTCATTGAAGATATAATTTCTTAGTCTTTTATGGTTTGGCTGAAGGCCGTCTACCAGATTGACATTTAAAATTTTATAAAAAAAAATTAAATATTTATACCTATTGTTCGTGAATCGAAAGTTTATTTTTAAAAAGTTCCTCAAATATGCAATTCCTGTAGCGTAGGGCATTCGTCGTGTAAATATAGAGTGAATCCCAGCCTATGTCGCCGTTGAGTATGCTTATCGCCTCCTCCAACTCGAGTGTACGTACTCCAAAGATATTTACGCGGAATTCTTGAAGAATGGGACATACTGCTAGGAAGTGGTATACATCCTCTCGCTCTTTCTGGTTGCATATATCACACAGTATAGGAAGTTCTGCATAGAGTTCACATACAGCGACTAAGATGGCTGGGTCATTTAGAGCGGATGGAGCCCAACGTTCCCGCTAAGAAAGTTTTCGAATCCACCCCGGATGGACGACGCAGTAGAGGACGACCTCGCGGTAGGTGGCACAAACAAGTGGAGGGGGACCTCAACCAACTTGGCGTACGCAACTGGAGGCAGCTGGCTCATAATCGTGCTGGCTGGAGAGGTTTGTTGGTTGAGGCCCAGGTCCACCCCGGACCGTAGCGCCATCTAAGTAAGTAAGTAAGTATAGGAAGTTCTGCGCGGTGTGGGATATAATTAAGTGGTAGAAGTTCCCCTCTTATTTTAAAGATGGTGCTCATCATGTCGGTGGATTTACCAGCTATAAAATATGTTCTATCTCGCAAATGGAAGTTAAGGCTGCTATAATATAGTCTGTGCTGCGACGCTTGGGCTTCTCTTAAGAATCTATCATACAATCTATGACCTGTTTTCTCCAGCAGGGTCTTAAACTGTTCCTTCAAAGTTGCTATCTGCTCATTGGGGTTAACTGTTAAATTCAAATCACAATCGGATGCTAATTTTTCCCACTCTTCTACACAGACTTCCCTGGTTGATAGCATATGGGATAGAACTATCTTTGGTAGTCTGTTCTCGTTCATCGTCGTAACTCGTAACACATAATCTAAGTGGAGCTTGAGAGAATCCAAGTACATGTAGGCTATACCAGTCTCTAAGTGGAGCTTGTAGATGGATGAACTACTCGGCAGCTTAAGTGCTCTCCTTATAAAATTATAAAATAGCGAAGAAACTTTTCCACCTCTTCGAATGGACGGTACCCCCATACTTGTGCTCCGTAAAGAATAATAGCAGATGCAGTTGCACGGAATATTTTCAGCTTCGCGCTGTGTGATATGCTTTTGTTGTTAAAGCAACTTCCCCATACTGAACCAACTGCTCGCTTTGCTTCTGCTAGTTTCGATGTTAAGTGCTTCTTCATGTGAAGGTTTGATGCTATCAAAACTCCTAAGTATTTATATTCCCTCACGACTTCAATTTGCTCGCCCTGATACGTCCACTCTTCACCTCGGCAGTACCTGCCCCCACCTTTTCTGAAAATCATCATTTTCGACTTTGCTAGGTTAAGTGTCAAATTCCAAGTTTTGCTGTAGTTTTCCAATCTACGTATCATCAGCTGCATTCCTTCAATAGTATCCGCGAGGAGAGCCATGTCATCTGCAAACAACAGTGCCGAAATTTTCGTTCTGTTTATCTCTATTCCTCCTTTAATGTCATCTACTATGTCGTTTATACACCGACTATATCTATGATATTTTCGCAGATTAACCTGCATCACTCCAAGGCTGCTACCGCTCTCTTAAGTAGTAGACTTTCCGTGGTGCGTACAAAACCCCACATAACATCTATCCAGGAACCATATGTGCGGAACAAGCGCATATGTGGTTTTAGGGGTGTTCGTGGAGTAACGGTGCTATGTGACGAGCGATCTGAAAGACCGAGAGCTTGTCTAATTGTGCCGAATTTCCTCTCAGTAAGCGAGCTTGGACAATTCTGTGGTCAGGACTTGGTTGCTGCAGCTGTAAGCTACGAAACAAACGGAAGTTGGAAAACTTTCGTCGTTGCGTCGGCTTATTTCCCTTATGATTCGGTAATGCCTCCACCACCGAAGGCGGTTGCCGAACTCATAAAGTATTGTGACACTCGGGAGACGGGACTAGTCGTATGCTGCGATGCTAATGGTCAGAATACAGTCTGGGGCAGCAGCAAATGCAACATACGAGGAAATCATCTCCTAGACTTTATACTATCATCTGGTATGGCAATAAACAATGTTGGCTCCCAGCCAACTTTTGTTATGGCAAGGAGGCAGGAGGTAATTGACTTGACTTTATCTAATAGGTACTTCAAGTCGATTACTAACTGTAGGGTACTGCCGGAAGTGTCCTTATCAGATCATAGATACATCGCTTTCCAAATCGAATGCGAAGCTTTAACTTTGCAGGAGAGGAGGAATCCGAGGAAAACCAACTGGGTGCGGTTTAGGAAAGAGTTAGACAGATCTGTCAAAACTCCAACTAAACTCAGAACGAAACGAAAGGTTGAAGATGCTGTTCAAAACCTGACCAGTGTCCTTACCAACTGTTTTGAACTGGCGTGTCCAATGACAAAAAACTCCTGCAGAACGCCGGTTCCTTGGTGGAGCCCGGAACTGCAGCGGCTTAAGAAAGAATCCAGAAAACTTCTGAATAGGTCCCTTAAGACAAATTTAGAAGGTGACTGGGATCTCTTTAGATCGAAGCAAAAAGACTATAAGAAGTTAATTCGTTTGTCGAAAAGTGCTTCTTATAGAGATTTTTGTGAAAAGATCGAGACACTCGGTGAAACCAGTAGGTTGGTTAAAGTCCTCAAAAGAGGTAAGCCGACCAAACCGGAGTCACTCAGACGGTCTGATGGCAGGTTTACTGAGACAAAAGCAGAAACTTTTAGTCTTCTGCTGGAGACTCACTTTCCTGGCAATCGGATAATCACTATGTCGCAGCTTGGCCCGCTTACCCAGGCTGAGCTTGATCTAAGTCAGAAAACTCGGCGCCGTGATAACAGATGAGGCCATCAAATATGCTGTGGCATCTTTTGATGGTTTCAAATCGCCTGGCACCGATGGAATATATCCGGCTATGCTGCAACAGGGTATAGATCAGCTATTGCCAACTCTGAAAAGAATTTTCACCGCTGGCTTGGCGCTGGCATATATTCCTACACCTTGGCGGACAGTCAGAGTAGCTTTCATACCGAAAATTGGTAAGGAAGACTATTCGCTCCCCAAGAGTTTCAGACCTATAAGTTTGACATCCTTCTTACTGAAAAGTATGGAGAGACTGGTAGAATTTCACGTGCGCAAAGTTGCTTTGAAACTGCATCCAGTGTCGGAGATGCAGCATGCCTATCAGCGTGGGAAATCCTGTGAGACCGCACTTCAAAATCTAGTGGCCAGAATTGAATGCGCGCTTGATAGGAGAGAATACGCGATGGGTATCTTCATCGACATTGAGGGTGCTTTTGACAATGCGACTTTTGACTGCATGTGCGACTCTGCCAGACAACACGGGGTAGATGAAACATTAGTGTTGTGGATTAAAGCAATGCTAATGAATAGAACTTTGGTAGTGGATGCGGATTGTGGCCAAGGGGTATGCAGGGGCTGTCCGCAAGGTGGCGTTCTGTCTCCATTGTTATGGTGCATGGTGGTCGACTCTCTGTTGAACACTTCTAACGTCTACGCTCAGGCATATGCGGATGATGTCGCCGTACTTTCTGTCGGGCCATGCCTGGCGACGGTCTGTGCTAACGCGCAGGCGGCGCTGGACATGATCGATGAATGGTGTACAAGGAGTGGGCTTTCGGTGAATCCTCTTAAAACGAAGGTTGTTCTTTTTACGAGAAGGAGGATTTTGACCGGTCTGACTCAACCAGTACTAAAAGGCGTCACCATTCGCATTTCCAATGAAGCCAAATATCTGGGAGTGATTTTAGATAAGAAACTTCATTGGTCGAGTCGAAAACATCCAAGGCGCTCTCAGTCTTCTGGCAGTGTAAGGGTGCTTTTGGCAAGACTTGGGGCTTATCACCGAATAAGGTTCTCTGGATCTACACGGCTATGATAAGACCATTCGTCGCATATGCGTCGGTTGTTTGGTGGAAGGGGCTCTCGCGTAAATATGTGGTTGCTTTTTGCACGCAACTCCAAAGAACGGCTTGTCTCGGCTGCTCAGGAGCTTTCCCGAGTACGCCTGGCTCTGCTCTAGATGCTTTGCTGAACTTACCTCCCCTTGATACTTATATCATGGGTTGCACTAACAAAGCCATCCATCGTCTTAGGCGGGGCGGTTTTTGCTATACTCCACACTGGAACTTTGATGAACCTGCGCGACACTTATCTTACGACTCCTGTCTTATGGATATGCCGTCTGATGCAATGACACCAGAACTCCAGCTGATGCGCAAATTCAGAGTCGACTTTCCTTGTGTCCAGGACTGGCTTCGGTCAGAGTCTGAGCCGGTAATGGAATGAAGTCGTATTTTCACGAATGGTTCCAAAATCAGTCAAGGGTCTGGCGCTGGGGTCTTCGTGGAAGTCGACAACATTAGACTTCACTTCTCGTTAGGCAAATATGCGTCTATTTTCCAAGCGGAAACTTATGCAATCCTAATGGCCATGAACTATGTTGTGAAGAACAGGTGGAAGGGACGTAGCATTTGTGTCTGTAGTGACAGTCAGGCTGCGCTTAAGGCCTTGCTTAACCCTTTAACCACTTCCAAAATAGTTCGTGAAACCAAAAACTCTTTGAACTCGGTCGCAAGGCTGAATTCTCTGCCCGTGTTGGGTCTTCCAGCGTCCTCGGTTAGGGCTTCCATTGACGATTGAGTCTCTCACGAGCACAATTGTGTGTGGCATGACTCTCCAGGTTGCAGGTTGACTAAACGCATGCTCCCGGACGTCTGTAAGAAATCAGCGGCATTCTTGCTGTCTCTCAGCAGAAAAGACTGTGGACAACTTATCGGCGTCTTGACAGTCCACTTCGCTTTTGCCAAGCACCTTAACGTGTTAGGCTTAAGTGACACTACAATCTGCGACGCTTGTGGAGAGAGCGACGACACCGCGGAACATTATTTCTGTGAGTGTCCGGCCTTTGCTCGTATCAGGTGGCAGATCTTCGGTGCGGATGTGGTGAGTGCTGGTACTGTAAGCTCCTCATCACTGATGTGCTTGCTTGGCTTTCTTCAAAAGTCAAGGAAATTCCAATGAAATGGGTAAATCAGAGTTTGCTCTCTGGCAGTACAATGGACCAGTTGTGTCTGAGTGCTCCAGTCGAGTGTTTCCTATCCCGACAAAAAAAAAAACAAAAAAAAATGTCGTTTATATATAAAATAAACAGCAATGTGCTAAGGATGCACCCTGCTTTTATACCCATTGTCGTTTGAAACTCCTTAGATAAGTGGACCCCATCCCAGATGCACGCCGTGTTTTTTTCATACATAGCCCTTAAAACGTTTATGACTTTTATTGAAAATCCGATTTTGTAGAGCTTATAGAAAAGTGATTCGCGTGTCACACGTGTCAAAAACTGCTCGGAAATCTACAAAAAATGCATACAGCTTCTTGCGCCTCTTTTTATAGATCTCTGCTATGTTTACAAGTGTAAATATTTGATCCGTTGTTGAGTACATTCTTCTAAAACCTGCTTGAAATTCGTGCAGAATTTTTTTGTTTTCAACCCAGGCGGAAAGCCTTTCGAAAAGCATAGCCGCAAACAACTTGGTCGATGCATTCAGGAATGATATTCCCCTGTAATTAGCTGGGTCCTCATGGCTTCAATTCTTGTGCAACGGGTATATTATAGCTTTGCGAAGGCTCCTTGGGACGTCTGCAGAATTGAAGATTCGATTAAATTCAGATGTAAGTTCTGTTAGAAATTCCGAGGTGCAATTCTTGTAGAATTCGAAAGGCACACAGTCCTCTCCTGGAGCTTTGTTCAGTTTAGCCTTCTTGATTGCATTTTGAACTTCATCTAATGTGATAGGGGTATGTAAGAATTCATCATCAATCGAAGGGGCTGCATATTGAAACGATGCTGATATAAGTGCTGTGTTGAGGAGGTGGCTGAAATGATCTTTCAGCATATGTGCTTGTAAGCCGGGGGCGATTACATTTCTCTTTCCATTTATGAGTTTCACGGCTTTCCAGAATTCTGCTGTCGATTTCGCTCCATCTAGTAAGTCAACGTTTCTCTGGACGTATGTCTGTCTTTTCGATAAGCAAAGCTGTTTAAAGTATTTGTTAGCCGCCGAATAGAGAAGAATAGAGAAGCCTCGCGAGTTCATCAGCTCGCTCATTCCTCTCAATGTTGCTGTGACCCGGAACCCAAAGGAGACAGATCCTTAACCGATGACCAAGCGAGGCGAGTTTTTTTGCACTATTCTACTACCATTGAGGATGTAGTGGCAGATACTATAGCCTTGATAGCCACCTGGCTGTCAATGAGGATGGTAATGGTATTTAGGGGTGTAGAGGTTTGCTTAAGTAGGCGGCGGGCCTCACGTACAGCAAAAACTTCCACCTGGAAGACACTGCACGAATCAGGAAGCTGGTAAGACCTACAAATATTGAGGGAATCAGAGAATATCCCCGCCCCTACCCCACAGTCCATTTTTGAACCGTCGGTGAAGATTGTTGTTTCGAACTCATTTGTCAGTTCGTCGGTTTCCCATTCCGCCCTGGTTGGGAATCTGACCGTTATATAGTCGGTCAGATTAGATACCTGATCCTGCGGTAGCAGACTCAGAATACTGTTGTGACCATACGCATTGGTACACCAGCATCCTGTTTCCCTTAGCCTGACCGCACTACATGATGATAGATGCATAATGCGAAGATCGAGTGGCAAAAGTGGAGAATAACGTTCAAGGCTTCGGTTGGACATGTCCTTATGGCACTCGCTGCGCCTATAGCCGCAGTTCTTTGTACCCTATTCATAAGTTTGATGTTATAAACTTTCCTTAACGCAGCCCACTAGATTAGCGATCTATAGGAAGAAATAGGACGCACTACCGCAGTGTACATCCATAATACCATCTTCGGGCGAAGTCCCCACTTCTTACCAAATGTCTTGCTGCAGGCATAGAAAGCCACACAAGCCTTCTTTACCCGTTGCTCAATATTAAGCTACCAGTTTAGCTTAGGATCAAGTACCACATCTAGGTACTTGGAACTGGAGGATAGGGAGAGTAGATGATTGTTAAGCCGGGAAGCGTAAACGTCGGTATGTTGGTTTTAGTGGTAAACAGCATCAGTTAAGTTTTGCTTGGGATGACGCTGATTCCACATCCACTTGCCCATGAGCTAATCTTGCCCCAAGGCACCTTCCATAATCTCACTGATTACGGATGGAAACATCCCTGATACCAGTATTACCACCTGAACCGCATTCGCGACAACCTTAACTCCATCCCTATCAAGACTACACAAAATTTTATTGATGACCATAAGCCATAGAAGAGGAGATAAGACCCCACCTTGAGGAGTTCCTCTAACAACAGATATGGTGGAGCTGCTGTTGCCGAGAGTCGATTGAATGATTCTAGTTTTAGGCATTGTCAATATCCAGTTGCTAATAAACTCTTCCACACCCAGTTGGATCAGAGTTTCCTGAATCGATTCCGTACTGACGTTATTGAAGGCGCCTTCAATGTCTAAGAAGGTAGCTAGGGTATATTGCTTGAAGTGGATTGTCTTTTCTATCTTTCGCACAACTTCATGGAGCGCCGTCTCTGTCGATCGCCCCTTAGAGTACTCATGTTGAGATTCAGATAGAGGGGATTTGTCTAGGGTATTTCGGATATGTGCATCTAAGATGCGTTCCAGCGCCTTTGAAAGAAAAGAGGATAAGCTAATGGGTCTGAAATCATTTGCGGATCCATGACCCCGCTTCCCAGCTTTGAGGATAAATACAACACGCACACGTCTCCAGCTCAGCGGAACGCGGTTTAGGACAATACGGCTTCTGTAGATCGGTACTAGCCATGCGACCACCTGGTCCAATGTTTTTTGCAGCGTGATAGGGGGAATGCCGTCAAGGCCGGCCGATTTATGGGGAGAGAGACTGTTAATAGCCCAGGAGGTATTAACTGCTGTAATTGTTGTCTTAATGTCATTCCAGGAAGAAGATTGCGCGACCTGAGCTACTGGTGGAAGGGCAATCTCATTATTTCATCCTGGAAAGTGTGTTTGCATTAAAAGTTCCAGTGACTCGCTAGAAGAGTCCCTCCAAGTCCCATTTAATTAATTTAGAATTAACCGATAGTTGGATAATTTTAAGATATGGGAATTTCAAAAATATGTCATACTGTATAACCCCTCTAATCCGTCACCTTTGGGACTGGGGGTATGGTCGGAGCGCAAAAAAGGTCGGATTATCAGAAAAAAGTAAAATAAACAATCTTTCAACTCAAGAATGACTGTATTGTTCTCTACTGTAAAAACATTGCAATAAATCGCTCAAACGCTATTATTATTAATGAAAAAGAGCAATACTGTATTTATTTACTACATACATACTGTACAAACTATACAAATTGAAGGTAGCCTATATATAGTAAAAAATCACTTAGAAAAAAAGTCAGTTATAAACTTCTGTTTAGCAGATGAAATTCTAGACTTAGCTGCAGTGTTTCTCCATTTGCGGCGGTGAGACGCTGATGAGTCGGGACAAGTTTCTCGACTCCGCCCACTGTCGGATTAACCAAAAATACAAATATTCGGCGCAACAGCTCTTTAAAGTGCCAGGGCCTAGCTTCTCGTCGGATTAACCGGAGCGACGGAGTACCGAGGGCGAACTAGAGGGGTTCTACTGTACAAGCAAGGACTTCTTCTTCTTCTTACTTTTTCAGCGAGGTTATGATCCGAAAATAAGGGATCACAACCCTCCCACTTCACTGCATTTTTACTGATCCGCCTGTGGGGTTCGCCTATTTGACCTCAGAAAATATCGGCAGGCCTGCCGATTTTGGATCACTCGGTTACTGAGGCCAATGAAATGCCGATGTCGTCGCATTTGTCTGATCCAGGCGTTTATAGGCCTGCCTTTCCTACATCGCGATGTCTTTGGAACGTGCATTGATATTGCCTTTTTAACAGGGTTCAAATGATCTCTTCTTTGACCGTGGCAATACCAACTGAGCCGGCCACGCTCTATCTTTTGTACGTTGGTTTCCTTGATGTGAAAGCTTCCACGGATCTTCGAACTTCTTATTCGATCAAGCTTTGGCACTCCTGCTGTCATGCGAAGCATCTTCATCTCAGCTGCCGTTAATTTACTCTCATACGTCTTGAACATCGTCCAACATTGTGAACCGTATGTGTGCGCTGGACGCACATCCGCGGTGTAGAGCCTTCCTTTCAACTTAGGGGGCATTTTTCTGTCACAGAAGATAGCGGAATTTTCTCGCCACTTCATCCACTCTACGCTTACGCGATGATTGATGTTGTCATAGCAAGTTGCTTTGCTATTGATCATAGATCCAAAATATTTGAACTTTTTGCACTTGGGAAGCACTGCTCCATTTAAATAAATATCTGGAATAGGCCTGAGTGGATCAGAGAACAGGCAGCACAAGTACTCTGTCTTTTTTGAACTAATGCGATACCAATTTCCCTCCAAAACGTCGACCTATACATCAAGTGCTCGTTGCAGGGATGTAGGATCCTCACTTATGATGGCTCCATCGTTAGCAAAGAATAACTGATGTACCTTGGGGTCCATCACTTTACCTTCAGGTAGATATTCAAGGACTGTAATAAAGAGCAAAGGACTTAAGACGCTTCCCTGGTGCACCCCGACTTTGACTGAGAACTCTTCGGTTACTCCAGCTGGGCATCTTACTCTTGTCTTTGCTCCTTCATACATGTCCATGTTCATCTGTACATAGGTTTCTGGAACCCCTCGATGTCTTAGCGCCACCCATATCAGATCTCGTGGTTGTCTGTCGAATGCCTTTTCAAAGTCAACCAATACAATATGCAAATCCCTTAAGGAATCACGATGTTTTTCCATTATGATCCTTATACTTTGTATTGCATCTGTGGTTGATTTACACGACACAAACCCACACTGATCATCAGATAGCTGTATTATTTTTCGCAGTCGGCCACCTTATACCCTGTAACGAAGTGACATAATCCACCACCCCAGAAGT
Organism: Brachypalpus laphriformis; assembly: GCA_945910035.1. Lineage (NCBI taxonomy): Eukaryota > Metazoa > Arthropoda > Insecta > Diptera > Syrphidae > Brachypalpus > Brachypalpus laphriformis. The sequence goes on from OX246755.1 coordinate 147,830,266, forward strand.
GATCATCCACACTCCACGTACACCTCACTAACTACCTAATGCGGAGGCCGCCATCTGTTGGCAGGTAGCGAAACGGCGAGTATTCTCCAAATCTTCTGTCAAACAAGAGGAAACGAAGGAAACGGAGAATATTCTCCGAATCTCCTGTCAAACAAGAGGAGAAAATGTAAATGCAAAGGTCGCAGACGAGTATGTGGAGGAAATTTTGCATTGGTTCAAAATTCACATTCTCGTCTTGCAGGACTTTTCCATAAAGGAGTGTGGATGAGAGTCAGTCGGGAGAGTCTGCTCAAGTGGTGAAAGTACCAATCTCGTGTACTCTTGACAGCCTCTCGGAATTGGTCTTACGACTTTCCACAATTTTCTGCCTTCACCTCGGTGATAGGGCAATAATCCACGGGTCTGCTACTAGCCATAGCCGGCCCGTCCGATAGGTTTTTCCCCTTCTGAGGGAAACAAATTAAGTAAATTACAGCGGATTTGCCGCCCTTTGTCGAGCTACAGCACGCCTGCCCTAAGTGCGGACGGCTACATTCCAAGCCTGCCCTAAGTGCGGACTGGATCCTTCCCAAGCCTGCCCTAAGTGCGGACTGGGTCACAGCACGCCTGCCCTAAGTGCGGACGGCTACATTCCAAGCCTGCCCTAAGTGCGGACTGGATCCTTTCCAAGGCTGCCCTAAGTGCGGACTGGGTCACAGCACGCCTGCCCTAAGTGCGGACGGCTACATTCCAAGCCTGCCCTAAGTGCGGACTGGATCCTTCCCAAGGCTGCCCTAAGTGCGGACTGGGTCACAGCACGCCTGCCCTAAGTGCGGACGGCTACATTCGAAGCCTGCCTTAAGTGCGGACTGGGTCCTTCCCAAGCCTGCCCTAAGTGCGGACTGGGTCACAGCACGCCTGCCCTAAGTGCGGACGGCTACATTCCAAGCCTGCCCTAAGTGCGGACTGGATCCTTCCCAAGGCTGCCCTAAGTGCGGACTGGGTCACAGCACGCCTGCCCTAAGTGCGGACGGCTACATTCCAAGCCTGCCCTAAGTGCGGACTGGATCCTTCCCAAGCCTGCCCTAAGTGCGGACTGGGTCACAGCACGCCTGCCCTAAGTGTGGACGGCTACATTCCAAGCCTTCCCTAAGTGCGGACTGGATCCTTCCTAAGCCTGCCCTAAGTGCGGACTGGGTCATCGCAAGCCTGCCCTAAGTGCGGACTGCGACCTTCGAAGCCTGCCCGAAGTGCAGACTGAAACTCCTGCCCGCCGACGTACCGAACCGAGCCAGACAACCGGACGCATAACCCCGGCCCGTACCAGCACCAGCCGCAGGACGACCAACATTAGCTTAATTTATTCATATATTGTTAGGTATAAATATTGTTAGCTAAGAAACCCTTTTCATTGTTAACGAAACAATATTGTATCGAACCATTCTAATTATAAATAAAGTACCTCTTTCCCAAAGTCTAGGGTGTTCCTTTGGGTTAACTCTGGGGCCGGCGAGCCCACCTCAGCCTTTGAAGAAAGATACCCTCACAACCCGCTCAACGATCTTCATGGTGTGTGACATCAGCTTGATCGAACAGTAGTTATCACAGTTTCGCGTATCACCCTTCCCTTTGTATACAGGGAGAAGATAACTTTCCCTCCATTGATTCGGCATTGGATCACCTCTCACAAATTTAAAGATGAGAATTCTGAGCCATCTGAACCCGACGTCTCCCATCTTTTTCCAGAACTCAGAGGGAATCTCGTCTGGCCCAACTGCTTTTCGTTGTTTGGAGTATTTGACCGCCTTACTAATTTCGTCGACTGTGATGTCGGGTATTTCTTCACAGTTAGGGGTGGCTCTTGGAAAATATAGCCGGGGAAATTCAAAGTATTCAAAAGTTCCTTACAACACTGCCGCCACCTCTGCAGAATTTTGTCGTCATCCACAAGAAGCTGGATATGAGTATTGTTAATGAACTTTGGCGAACGAAACTCCTCAGCATTCCTCCTTCTTTGGGCGGCTATTTTGAAGATGGTTGGGCTCTTGTTCATATTGTGTCTTCGAATCTCGTGGATAGCCTAGTTTGCATCAGCAACCGTAGAATATATTTCCTCCAGCTCCCGGTACAGGCCCTCCGTAATCTCAGCTTGAAGCTGGGCGCACTTCTTCTTCGATTTTTGTTTGCAACATCTGTATTCCATTTCGAGGCGAACTTTTTCGTCACTATTATTAGAGGATCACTTTGACCAAGCTTTGAAAGCTGCTTTCTTCTCATTTATCACCTTCTTAGCTTCATCACTCCACCACCATGTTTCTTTGGCGTATTGATGGTGCCTTTTGAAACTCCTAGCAGTGATTTGGTCTTCTTTAAGCAAGTTCGCTGTAGGGAATCCCACATATTCTGTGCTCTGCACTCTTCATCCGAAAACATTACGAAACATTGCTTCATTACAAAAACAAAAGCCTCGCCTTTTTCTTTGTCCAGATTGTACCACTTGATTTTCTCAGAGACCCTTGTTTGTTAGCTTTTCTTCGGTGTTTTCATAAAAATTGCTGTTAGCAGGAGACGGTGTTGCCGAGCGATTGCCTCTCCCAGGATAACTTTGCAATCTTTTACCCGAGGCTTCATGAAACTGCCTACCAAATGGTAGTCAATCTGAATTTCATCTCCACCAATGCTGTAAGTGATCAGGTGTCGGCTTTGTTTGATGAACATGGTATTTAACGCGGTAAGACCGTGTGATTTGCTCATGCTTAGGATGTCTTCAACAGGAGGGTTCCTGATGCCATATCCTAGTCCTCCATGGCAGTCTTCATAGTCTTCATTTGACTTCCCGACATGTCCATTCAAATATCCTCCAACAAACAGAAACTCTTCCTTTCTATATCTAAATCCATCCAGAATGCATTTTATCTCTCTGATTGCACCCATTTTGGGGAGCATATGCACTGACAATATTCCACACCTCTCCTTGTATTACTAGTTTGAGAGACATCAAACGGTCGCTGGACTTCGAAATTCTCAAGACGTTACCAAGTAGCTTGCCGCAAGGATGATACCGATTCCGTTCCTAGCATTTTCCGTTCGTCAGAGAAACACGCCCGATTTCCGGTGTTTTTCCATTTCGTCTCTTGGACACACACAAATTTGGAGATGACAATTCTGAACTATCTGAACCCGATGTCTCCCATCTTTTTCCAGAGCTCAGAGGGAATCTCGTCTGGCCCAACCGCTTTTCGTTCCTCGGAGTATTTGATCGCCTCACTGACTTCTTCGACTGTAATGTCTTCTATTTTTTCACAGTTTAGGGTGGCTCTTGAAAAATATAGCCGGGGAAACTGTTCATTTAAAAGTTCTTCTCAATACTGCCGCCACCTCTGTAGAATTTTGTCGTCATCCACAAAAAGCTGACTATGAGCATTGTTAATGAACTTTGGCGAACGAATCTCCTGAGCAATCCTCCTCCTTTGGGCGGCTATTTTGAAGATGGTTACGCTCTTGTTCATATTGTGTCTTCGCAGCTCCTGGATAGCCTGGTTTACATCACCAACCGGGGAAGATATTTTCTCCAGCTCCCGATACAGGCCCTCCGTATTCTCTGCTGCTCGCACTGATTCTTCGCTTTTTTCTTGCAACATCTGTATTCCATTTCGAGGCGAGCTTTTTCGTCACTATTATTAGAGGTGCACTTTGACCAAGCTTTGAAAGCCGCTTTCTTCTCATTTATTACCTTCTTAGGTTCATGACTCCACCACCATGTTTCTTTGGCGTGTTGATGGTGGACTTTTGAAGCTCCTAGCAGTGATTTGGCCTTCTTTAAGCTAGTTCGCTGTAGGGAATCCCACATATTTTGTGCTCTGCACTCTTCATCCTCAGCTACGTTGATGGTGTGAGAGATGTAATTTTTCATTACGAAAACAAAAGCCTCGCCTTGTTATTTGTTCAGATTGTACCACTTGATTTCTCAGAGACCCTTGTTTGTTTGCTTTTCTTCGGTGTTTTCATAAAAATTTCTGTTAGCAGGAGACGGTGTTGCCGAGCGATTGCCTCTCCCAGGATCACTTTGCAATCTTTTACCCGAGGCTTCATGAAACTGGCTACCAAATGGTAGTCAATCTGAGTTTCATCTCCACCACTGCTGTAAGTGATCAGGTGTCGGCTTTGTTTGAGGAACATGGAAGTTAACACGATAAGACCGTGTGATTTTCACATGCTTATTATGTCCTTTTTTTTGGATGTCTTCACCAAGAAGGTTCCTGGTGCCATATCCTAGTCCTCCGTGGCAATCTTCATAGTCTTCGTTTGACTTCCCGACATGTCCATTCAAATCTCCTCCAACAAACAGAACCTTCTCCTTTGGGATGTTCTTAAGGAGATTGTGGATATCTACCCAAAATGCATCTTTATCTCTCTGATTGCACCCATTTTGGGGACCATATGCACTGACAATATTTCACACCTCTCCTTGTATTACTAGTTTGAGAGACATCAAACGGTCGCTGGACTTCGAAATGCTCAAGACGTTTCCAAGTAGCTCTGCCGCAAGGATGATACCGATTCCGTTCTTAGCCTTTTCCGTTCCGTAGTAGAACTTCTTGTAATCTTTTGTCCTAACGTCTAAGAAACGTGCCCGATTTCTGGTGTTTTTTCATTTTGTCTCTTGGACACACACGTTATCCACCCGCCTTCTATTCATCATCTCTTCCAGCTCGTAACTTCGACCGGTCTTGCTTCCAACGTTCCAACTCGCGACCCTCAAACTTGGACGAAACTGTTTCATTATATTGCTAGCCCCTGGAATCCGTATAGCTCTAACCCGAACATCTCTGCTCGGTCTAGGGTCAGTACCATGCACAGCAGTGGTAGTGTCTGCCGGGGTAGTGCCTTTCCTTTTTGCAAGTATTACCATAATGATACAGTTTTGCAATATTACCATATTGCGATGGTGTTTGTTGTTTGACACGTGCATGCTCCTGTTTTATTTCTGTTTGTTTGTTTGATCTTTCTTGTATGGCACCGGTGATCTCCAGTCATGTCAACCCACAGACTCACGTGCACACTTGTGGAAGGGTTTCTAGGGTAGTGTATGTGTCGCTAAGCTCACCTCGGTGTTATAGTGCCTAGATCTGATTTGTACAAGCAAGGACACTTGCGCAAAAGTATTATTCCCTCGGATACACGGCGCCATGTATCTAGTTCAAAGTGTATGGATTTAAATGACAGTATTCAACCTATCCGGCAGCGGATACATGGCACAAATGCCGGATACTGCCGGCAACCATTCAAGACCATTGGTGTCCTGTAAAAAATGTTTTTACATCTAGTGCTGGAAGAATTATCAGTGGATCGTAGGGAAGACATAGGGCGATGCTTTGCGAGGATGCCTGGAGACGGAGTGACGAACGGAAACAACGGAAAGCTTGCATGTTTTTTTAAATAATTTGTGCGCACTCCAGGTGTTATGCTACTCGAGCAGCAGGGAGAAAGGAGCTAGAATCCCTATGTCCTATCGCACGAAGATGAGAGAAGTTCTGCGTAGCGTGCGACGTGACATTCGTATCAACATTAATGCGCTGAAGCAGAAAAAGCTGCACGGAGGTGCGACAACAGGACGTCTACAGAATCACTAAAGAGCTGACAGGTGGTCGCAGCTCCAGCCAAAAAGCCTAGACGGTCCCTTGTTCATTTTGGATGGGGACCAGCTCAAGAGATGGAAGGAGCATTTTACTATCGTTTTGAACCACGTATTTACTAGCGATACGCTCCCAAATCAGACTGAGGTGAGAAATGGCCGAATACGCACAACGACCTGTCATCATCCAGCTGTAAATTAATACAACAAAAACTAAAATGATCAGCCTTGAAACAAACTCATCGGGTCAAATATGCATTGCTGTTCAACCGGTAGGGAGAGAGAGAGTAGAGGATTTCCAGTATCTTGGGAGTATTGTCCCGACTGATGGTGGAACCGAACTGGATAAAGCCAACAAGATCGCTAAAGCAAAGTCCGCGTTCGGGATGCTGTCCAAAATATGGCGAAACAATGCAATCAGTTTAAACACCAAGCTAAGACTGTTCTGCTCAAACGTTGAATCCGTGATATGGCTGCAGCAGGTGGAGAGTGACCATTACTATCACTAGAAAGCTGCAACCGTTTGTAAACAAGTGCCTGCGCAACATCTTAAGGATTTGCTGGCCCAAGCGTATCTCTAACGACCATCACTACCAGAAAACGGGTCAGGAAGTAATAGACACAACTATCCAACGATGGAAGTGAAAGTGGATTAGTCACACGTTCCAAAAATGTGACAGTTCCATAGCTAACCATACTATGCAATGGAACCCTTTAACTCAGGATGGCAGAAGACCTGCCGGTCCGAGGAGAATATGGCACAGAACAGTCGAGAAGGAGGCAAGGTAGTTAGGGAAACGATGGGGAGAGCTGAGACACATTGCCATAAATCGTACACGATGGCGCGTAGGCATAGTAGATGCCCTAGGACCCACAAGGGGATACAGGACATAAGTAAAGTAAAAGTAAGTACATGTGTGTTTAAATAAACTATTTCTTTAAAATTAAACAAATATTTATTGAACCAAGCATATTTTATTAGAAGAAGAATCCTGAGCAACAGCAACAGCTTTTGCGTCATTATTTTCAGGAAACTGTTATGTCTGTGAAGGTATTTTTATTCTAAGGCTGAGGTGGGCTCGTCGGTTTTCAGGGTCAACCCAAAGAAATACTCTAAACTTTGGGAAAGAGTATCTTTATTCAGGTAGTGATCTATTACAACGTTTTCTGTTAACAATGCAAGTGTGTTCCGACTAACAATTCGGTACATGCGTATAGATAACTTAAACTACCTCAGTTTTTCCTTGGTTGTCCTTATGCTGGTTCTAGTACGGGTCGGGTTGCTGCGTGTCTCGGCTCGGAATGGTCGTCTCTCGGTGGGAGTGTCCCAGTCCGCTTTTTGGGCGGGCTTAGGAAAGACCCAGTCCGCTTTCAGCGCGGGCTCAGGAAGGACCCAGTCCGCTTTTAGGTTGGGCTTAGAAAGGACCCAGTCCGCTTTCAGGGTGGGCTCAGGAGGACCTAGTCCGCTTTTAGGGCGGGCTTAGGAGGGTCCCAGTCCGTTTCAGCGCGGGCTCAGGAAGGACCCAGTCCGCTTTTAGGGTGGGTTTAGGAGGGACACAGTCCGCTTTCAGGGCGGGCTTAGGAAGGACCCAGTTCGCTTTCAAGGCGAGCTTAGGAGGGACCCAATCCGCTTTAAGGGCAGGCTTAAGAAGTACAGCGGTGACTCTGCAGGTAAAAGCGACTACAATGTTTCTTCCACATGGGCAGAAACCTATCGGAAAGCGGCTTATGGTCAGTAGCAGACCCGGATTAAATCGCTCACTCACCGAAGTGAAAGCGAAAGGAAAATAATTGATTTGGAACTCACGTTCGTAGAGAGCCGGTCAATTGTACACTATATTCTTACTCGACATCAGTTGATTAGACTCTACTGACCACATCCCCCAATATCCCCCTTATGCAAATTTCTGCAAAAAGCAAATGTGAATTACAAAAGTGAGTAAAATTCACTTTTGCAAACAACTTGGCCAGTGAGATTGAGAGAAGTGGTCATGTTCGGGTGACGTGATCATCGCCAGATGTTGTTGTTTGTGCTGAACCAACTGTGCACAGTAGCGGCCGTCAAAATGGAACACAGTGGAGGCGACATAATTGTAACACTTCGTTACATGTCATGAGCGTACATTTCAATAACCTTCAAAACATATTTTTTCTCCGTGAGTGCCAATGACTTATCACTTGTAAAAATATTTTTTTACCTTTGCAGGGTTATATACATATGTAATGCATGTACATATTATAGGTACGTACCTTTAGCCTTATGACACATCTAATACAGGTGAATGACATAGAAAATTATTAAATTCAGATATGAAGGGGTCTCACCATCTGTTTGATGTTTTCAAATTCTTTAAAACTTCAAAGACTGTTCAAAGACAGGTTGCGCAAATATTTTGCCACAGAGTCTGTCTGTCCACTGAAAAACGAAAACAGGTGAATGGAGTGATAGGATGAGGTAAACAATAATAGAATCATCACATACTTTCATCTATGTGAATCACTTTTCACTATAAGTTGATTTGTCAACTTATTTCCAGCATTGTTTACTTCATAAAAGATTCCGCACTTTTGGGCAAACATCTTTGCAAATTCGTAAACAAAATCACTTCTGACTTTTGACTTCTGACATTTTCGCACTTTTCATAGCAAATTTTCCTATGTTTTCAATAACAAGTTCTTGTGCCATGGCTGAACATTTTCAGATGTTGAAATCAGAATGAGTCTTCAAGACTAACGCGGTTCTCACTAGAAGGAGTGATCTCGTTGATTCACTATCCAGTCAAATAAGCCAAAGGTACGGCAAAGCTTAGATATTTGGTATAACAATATAGAACTTTTCGGAAATGGTATATATATATATATATATATATATATATTTGGCGCAACAGCTCTTTAAAGTGCCAGGGCCTGGCTTCTCGCAACCACTCATGTTGTGTGCGTTATATTTTTCACACGAATGGAAGCGACCTACAGTTTAATGCCGAATCCGAACGGCGATTTCAGAAGCTTTTTCGTGACAACAATACTCTCGGATGTTTGTCAGACGCTCGCGAGAGGTGGGACCGTGAAAAAACTTTTTGGTATTTTCTGGGATTCGAACTTGGAACCTCATGCGTAGTGATCCGACACACTAACCACTTACGCCACGGCGCCCACAGATTTCCAGATGCTACTTACGAAATCCCAAAAAGAACCCATTGCGGGTTGTCGCCATTTCGCCAAAAAATCTTCAATAATGAATTATTTTGAAATACTTACGATACGATGTTTGGGGCCCAATGGTTAACCAGAATTAAAATTGAGGTTTTTGATAAACCTCAATAAGAAAAATAAAACTGCTGTTACCGGACGAGGCATATTTTGTTGACCTGATTGGCTGAAATATGCGTCTCAGAAGGAGGACGTGCAGCGGATGAATTCTCCCGATGGAATCAACAGTGACGTTTACAGGCCAGCGGATACCTTACTTCAGCTACTTCGATATATTTGAAGCTGAGGTCTGTAAGGATTTTCAATACTGCGTCAGGCTACTGAAAAATAGAAGGTGGCGGATGAACCCTTAATGGACCAACGGCAACAATCATATCCTCGAAGTGGGTTTCTGGCATCGGTGTATCCGGTCCCTTTTCCAACGGGTTGCAAAAAAGGATCTGGTCCTCCAGGTTGGGGATTGTGCCGTCGGGTTAATTTTCCTACCGCGTAAAAAATCTTCGGTTGCGAAGCAACCAACAGCCTCGGATATGGATGATTTTACTTTTGACGACCCAAGAAAACGTAAAAAGGACAGCGATCTTCATGTCTGCACGTAGAATATTAGGTGCCTCTACGGTTTGTAGAACGTGCAGCCGCACAACTTGTGGAGGCCCTAGAGTGTCTCAAAGCAGACATTACCGCCAACCAAGAAGTGTGATGGGATGGGCCGGGCAAAAGGAGTATGAAAAACGGTGGCGCGAATTAAGGCCATATGAACTAACGCCATAATGGTGCTAATTCATTTTCAAATGCGAATTAACGCCATAATCTACTTATGGCCTTATATCACTTTCAAATGAGAACTAAAGTCATATGGTGTTAGTTCGCTTTAGAAAGTGGCGCAAGTTCTCATTTGAATGTGAATTAAAGTCATACGAAGTTATTTCTCACCTATAAAGGTGGGGATGAACTTCACTTTCTTATGGGAACTTGGTACACACTCGAAAACATGAAGAGGGAAGTAACCTACAATAACTAATAATGTATGTTTCTTAATACATATGTATATCGACATAGATGCATACATAGGTATATACATTTTACGGCGTATAAACAGTGAGGTAGGTATGGGGGGACTTCCCTCTTCATATTTTCGAGTGTGTACCAAGTTCACATTGCACTGTTTATGCATTGTGGACTTATGTATGCGTCATCTTCGACAAAAAAAAATGGTACCGTGAACTAAGGCCATATGAACTAACGCCATATCTCACATTCAAATGAGACACATTCGTTTCTAAAACGAACTAACACCATATGACTTTGGTTCTCATTTGAAAGTGAAATAAGGCCATAAGTGTATTATGGCGTTAATTCGCATTTGAAAATGAATTAGCACCATTATAGCGTTAGTTCATATGGCCTTAGTTCACGGCACCAAAAAAATCGTATTATATTCATTAAAATACGACGCCTAATGGAAATCCACAGTTTTTTGAATAGATATTAACTCTCCAAAAATTTGGGACTTATGTCCCATTTTCGTCAAAAAAAAATGTTGGACTTAATGTCTCGATGAGGTGGGACATAAGACCCAAAAGAAAAAGGGACTTATGTCCCTGCGCCATATAAGTCATAAGAATAGTTTTGAACTTATGGCCCACTTCTTCTTTAAGATTGTGGAACTATGGCCCTAAATGTTGTGGACTGTTGGCCCAGGTGGGTCAAAAGTTCATTGTGGACTAAACGTGAGCCTATCGAGGGGTGACATTGGACTGATAAAGTTTTATCAAAACTGTTGCATTGCACTGGCTGTGCTTCAGAGCTCAAAAACATTTTATGGCATTAGTTCATATTTGAATGAGAATTAACACCATATGGCGTTAGTTCACATTAAGTGATGGCTTTAGTTCTCATTTGAAAGTGAATTCAAGCCATAAGTGGATTATGGCGTTAATTCGTATTTGAAAGTGAATTAATGCCATTATGGCCTTAGTTCATATGGGCTTAGTTCACGGCACCGGGATCACAACCTTTCCACTTCACCGCATTTCTACTGATCCGCCTGTGGGGTTCGCTTGCTAGTCGACTTTGCGACGGGTCACAACTTTGTCGTAGCTAGTACTTGATTCCCACGTCTCCGATATTCACAAAGGAACATGGCTCTCCTTTGATCGAAAAACTGTCAACCAAATCGATCATATAGATCGACCTATTTAAGTATTACTAAGACCAAGACCAAGCCCAAGACATTGTGGGATAGGACCCCACAAAATAAGGGAATACTTAAGCAAAGAGGAAGAAGTATTGGGACGATATCCCCCAACTAAGATAGGCGAAAGAGCTTCTGGGGAAGTACAACCAGAAAAGAAGTAGAACCTGCCTAAAAGTAAGCAAGAACCGACTTCGCATCTTGACGGGCATATTAACGGGTCACTGTAGGCTCAAGGAGCTCCTCAGGAAACTTGGTATAGAGAGAGACGGACACTCCAGATTCTGCAGCACACCTTCTTATGGAATGCGAAGCACTGATCCACAAAAGAAGAAATCACTTAGGTGCATACATCCTATCAGAAGTGGATCTACCTGGGTGGATCCACTCAAGATACTCCGGTTCATAGCAGCAGCTGGACTGGAGGAAGTACTTTAGACCGAGTATATGATCGACTAGAGCCTCAGTTTAAGGGGCACAATAGATCTGCTAAAGGTCGCAGTGCACTTGCACCTCACAATAATTACATCTACATCTACAGGTTTGAGCGGTTGCTGTTGACGGATGCAGTACGAAGGCGTAAATGAGCTACCATAAGATGGTGATCTCGTTCTTGTCCGACATCAGCTCCACGTCTGTTTCGGACGTCCAGGAGACAATTTCTAAAGCGGCGACCGATCGCAATGTGGTCGATCTGGTTGGATGTTCGTTGCCTGTCAGTAGACACCCAACTGACCTTGTGGCAGGTGTTATACTTAAACAGCGTACCTCCGATGACTAGGCGGTTGGTATTGCAGAAGTCCACAAACCGCTCACTGTTGTCATTACGGTCTCCAACGCTGTGAACTCCCATCACGTGCCTAAGCATGGCGTTGTTCCTACGCATTACGATGTCCCCATTTGGCGTTTGGTTGTAGGCGGCGCTAAAGTGGCTATAAAAATCATCCTTTTCATCCTCAGTCGCATCTAGAGTCGGAGCATAACACTGTATGATGGTAATTTTTCTAACTCTACTCTGGAACCTAGCCGACAATATCCGGTCGCAATGGGGTTTTCAGGATATGAGGCTACAACGTGCTGCTGTAATTAGCATGAGTCCTACGCCGGAACTCCGTGTACTTCCAGCAGGTTTACCAGAATAGAGCATGACAGTGCTTTTGTTGGGGAGATGTATTCCCCAGCATCGTACCATCTTATCTCGCTCAGCCCTCAGATGTCTATTTTATAGCGAGTGAATTCGCTCTCCAATTGGATGAATCTGGCGTTATAAGGCCCTTCCTTGAGTGAGTCCAGGAGGGTCTTAACGTTCGAGAATCCGATCGTTGTCCGTGTTCGATAGCCAAAGGTCATCAACAAATTATCAGTCCGTATTCGAGGCGTTAGTTGCCGTTTTGGAGCAATTCGTTTCTTACGGTTGCGGCTCGCTGGGCCACAGACCAACCGACACTTATCCTGTTTTTTGGCGCAGGAAGCTCGCCATTCGTCCTCTCCCGTTAGCAATTTCCGAAGAAATCCCCAGATGGCACCACGAGGAGGTGGGAGTAGGGCTTACTAATAGAGCTGTAAGGTTTTCGGCTGCAGTGGTTCTTTCTCGTTACTTGGCGGACCAGCACGTATCGGTAGATGCTGCCCATACGAGGCCTTTATTAGCCGTTTGCCATCCACCCAAACAATTGGCTCAACATTAATATTTGTCTATTATTTGACTCGATTCATTTCCCTAGTGCCAAAAATATCCTCATCCTCGTCATGTGCTGGAAATCTCGTCACCATCTGAAAATTGATTTCAGCGCTTGGTATTCTCATCCGATTGAGTTATATTTAACAAAAATTCGTATATCTTGGACATGACCGAATCTCGTGAACAACACGAAGCCAAGTTTGCATATGTTTACGAATGCAAATTGTGACATTTTCAGTGCTAATTAGCTCAAATATATGTACCGACGCATGAAGGTAAAAATAGAATATCGTTAGGATGACCAGTATATATATTTTATTTCTGCTTGTACGTGTGAGTATTGAAATTCATGATAATACTCCATAACAAAGCATGTAAAACAATATCTGGCTGTATCTTCCTTGATCTTCCAGTTCTTGCCTTTCGAATGTCGATAAATGATCTTAAATGCCCTTTATAATAACGTTTGTCGTAATGTGACATACAATAAACTTCGGAAGATTTGGTATTAAAAGTTCTGAAGAAGAAGTTCGCATAAAGTATCTTCGAACAGTAGTCACCGAACCTTGTTTTATACTTTTACTTAAAACGTCATGACACCGATATTTATATTGACCCCTTAATACAAAAGACTGGCATTAAATCAGGTCCAGGTTCGCAGACCCCTAACCAAATGTATCATTTTAAAATATTTCTAAAAATAGCTAGTTGTCGCAGTCAAAATACGTGCATACATAAAATGTATAGGAAATTCAGTTCGACAGATGGTAATCCTTACGGCAGCAGTTCAAATGTTGTTAACCTGTTTCCCAGTTTACTTGAATTGAAATTCTATGAATTTAGGAATCGATTGATCCTAAAAACGTGTGAATTAGACACCTATGTAGATAAATATATTCCAATATTGATTTCATTAAATGAAGTCGAAAGGACATTTGACATTTATATTTACGTATCGGACGCAAATGGAATCAATTAATTTTTACGAGCTTTAGAGTTTTTATATCAGGCTTTCTTAATGGCATACCCTTCTATTAGTACATCCAATCACAACTCGATACACAAGATTGCTTGTGGCTGTTGTAAACTTTGTCATACAGACAATCTTTATGTCTTTTATGGCAATTTTTTGCGACATATGGTATTGCTTACACATTGCTAATGATTCATTTTATTGTCATTTAGGTGATATTTTGTGGGTGAAGCTTTATGCGCAATACGAGAATTCCAGAGCAAGTTACTTGATATCCAATAAACGTCGCTCTTCGTGTTTTTGTTTTCTTCACGTTGGAATTTGTACAACGTGAGGAATTTATGTTGAGTGATTGCAATCAAAGTCTTCGACTTCAATTAGAGACTAGTATGGTCACTATACTACTTACTTAGGTGGCGCTACAGTTCGGGGTGAACGTAGGCCTCAAGCAAGAAACCTCTCCATTTAGCTTGGTTTTTAGCTAATTGCCCCCAGTTGCAACTCCAAATCGAGTCGAGGTCCCCTTGAACTTGTGCGAGCCACCTACGGCGAGGAGGTCCACTACAGCGTCGTCCCTCGGGGTTAGATTCGAAAACTCTGCGGGCCGGAGCGTTGGTGTCCATTCGCTCTACATATCCTAGCCATCTCAGACGTCCAATACGTAGTTTTTCGACTAGGTCGATGTCACTGTACAGCTCGTATAGTTCGTGATTCAATCTTCTCCTCCAAAACTCGTCAACGCAAACAGGACCGAAAATCTTACGAAGAATTTTTCTCTTAAAGCGACCAAGGATATCTTCATCCTCTTTTAATAAAGTCCATGTTTCAGAGCCGTAAAGCAGGACTGGGATAATCAGGGTCTTATACAGGATCTCCTAGTTGTTCGAGATAGGGCTTTACTCTTGGATTTCCTTATAAGCCCAAAAAACAGCGATTGGCAAGAGTTATTCTTCGATTGATTTCTGCGTTGATGTCGTTCTCAGAGTTTAAAGCAGAGCCAAGGTAGACAAAGTCCCTCACTACCTCGAAGTTATAGCTGCCGACTGTGACGTTCTGCCCAATTCGTCGGTGTTGGCTGTCCCTTCTTGTTGACAGCATATACCTGGTTTTGCCCTCGTTTATCGCTAAACCCATTTTGATCACTATACTGCCTATGGTATTTATTTTTTCAATTCTGTCAGGAGATGGTTTAAAAAGTCTTTCTAGCTGTTTTTTTTTTTCTTTTAGTATCCTCTATAAGGATAAAAAACAAAATTTGAGAGCACATATATTTTTCTTTTGCCACAGCTAACCTTAGTCCGCAATAATTATAGCCAATAATGTTAGCGACCCTAATGCTAGAGAAAGGAGACACTTTGAACTGCACGAACTACACCTGCCCCTCGAATTACACGGTAGATACGTTCCACATAAAATCGTGTAAATCGAAACCGTGTAAAAAGAGACAGAGCTTGCATATGAAAATGAAGGATTGGAATTCAATTTTAAGCCGCGTAAATCGAATCAAGGAATATAGAGAAAATTCGTAGATACGTTCATAATAACCGTGTAAAATGGGACAAGGCTTGTATGGAAAAACTGACATTGGTTCGACTAAATGCCAAATACAAAGCCGATGCTCTAGTACATCCATAACGTATTCAAAGACGTACACTTAGAAACATTCAGTTTCGTACGGAGTGTATTTCCGCAATAAAAACTAAATTTTGTTTGTAGAATTTGCAGTTCCAAGTATGAGTCATCATTCGATCATACCATTTATTCATGTCCTTCTCAGTAAGAATGAAAAACCGAAGGAAAACAACATAACGGTACATTAAGTATAGGTTATCAGTCATCACTCTGAAAGAAAGCAAACATTCAGTTTCGTACGACGCAAGTAAGTGCCACTTCAGGTCGGGACAGTGATATTTGGAACTCGATTTGTTTAATATTATATATTAATACATGACCACGAAAGTTATCGTACGTTTTTTTAATATTTATTATAAAAGCAGGGGCATGAAACTTATATGATTTGAAATGCACTGAGCCATAGATGTGCAGAAAAGAAAATCATTGGGTTAAGTCAGGTAAAATAAGGTGAATATACAGACATGATTTCCCCATACAAAACGCTTTAACCAATTGATTGAAAGCATGTTGATTACGTTCATGGCTGTATTAGTTAAAATCCCTTGGCCTTTCCTGCACGGGAGAACATTGCAAAAAATTGTATGTAAAGAGATACGTAGCGTTGTTTCTCTCGCTGTTTATTTTTTTTTTTTTAACGGTCCAATTTCGACCACTTTTTTTTTCTCCGAGGGTAGGTGAAAATCTTCAAGAAGACACTATGAGGATCGACAGCGCGTGCTCATAGCAGTGTGGGATTCTTACCCACTAAAAAACCTCCCTTCAAAACAAACTTGTTTTTTTATTTTTTACTACACCTAAGTATTCGACTTATCAAGTAGTTTGCATTTCACGAAGTAAGGACGTTTTGCAGGTGCCTTCCCATTAGAAGTTCCTGCTAGCTCCCCAGTTTAAACGCGGTTACTTATCGCGCCAAGTCTAAAGGTTTGGTTCTTTGTAGACGGCGTAGTAAATTTCTTTCATCCAAACCTTGAAGGACTGTAACATTTACGTGACTTTCTAGGTCGACTTCTATGCTTTCTCGCGCAGTTTTTGATTTCGTCTTCGATTGTTTTAATGCCAAGATCTCTATGAATATCGCTGTTTCTGATATACCATGGCGCATTAGCAATACCTCTTAGTACTTTGTTTTCAAAAGTTTGTAAAATTTTAATATCACTTATTTTGGTACAACCCCAAAGTTGTATACCATTCGCCCATACGGAGTTTAACACTTGCTTATATAAAAACAGGTTGTTCTCTAAATTAAGCTTGGAATATTTTCCAAGTAACCAATACATTTCTCTATATTTATTATCTAGTTCTTTGCGTTTTTTCTTAACGTGCGTTTTCCATTTCAGCTTTGTATCAAGTGTCATTCCAAGATACTTAGCCTCGTTTGCAAACGGGATTTGAACCGAGTTTAAAAAGATCGGCAAATTATTTAGTCTCTTATAAGTAAAATTTACATGAACAGATTTGGTCTCGTTGAGTGCGATTTGCCAAACCTTTGTCCATTCATTTACTCTATACAAAGCTTCTTGCAGTTTTTCTGTAGTATCTTCGACCGTTTTACCTACTGCCAAGATAGCAGTGTCGTCGGCAAATGTAGCTAGCTCAGTGCCTTCTACTTGCGGTATATCACGAGTGCATAATAGATACAAGACTGGACCAAGAACACTTCCCTGCGGCACTCCAGCCATTATTTCCTAAAAATCTGAATATTCGTTTCCACATTTGACGCGGAATGGTCTATTCGTAAGGTAGTTCTTCAAAATATTATAAGGTGCTCTGGCAGAACTTGTCGTAATTTAAACTTTAAGCCTTCGTGCCAGACCTTGTCAAAGGCTTGAGAGACGTCAAGGAATGCGCTTGAGCAAATCTTTTTTTCTTCAAGTGAATTTTCGATTACATGTGCTATTCGTTGTACTTGTTCAACTGTAGAATGCTTACTTCTGAATCCGAATTGATGATCCGGAATGAGATGCCCTTCTTCTATTACCGGCTATATTCGCCTAATCAATATTCTCCCGAACACCTTGGATATAATTGGAAGAAGCGAAATCGGTCTATAAGACGTTTTTTCATTCGGCGGTTTTCCGGGCTTAAGGACCATTATGACTTCGGCGACTTTCCATTGACTGGGAATATATATATATATATTTCTTATATATGGCTATATATGACAAATTTATATTTTGAATGAGAGCTTGTCCACCCAACGGTTTGAAAGTTTCTTCCAAGTGGGTGGCAAAAACTTTCGCTTTCTCTTTATCATGCCTGGCCCATTCGTCTTGATTTTTTCTTATTGTGGCGGCTTGAATTTGAAGCTTTCCAAAGCGAATAATTAGAATCTTTTTCTGCCATTAAGCTTTCGAGGTAAGTTTGCATTTCATTATTCTTAAAGTCTTTAATAGATCTTTTTAGTGAGTTCCACAAACGGTTAAGATGTGCTTTATGTTGCGGAGCCCGAGTTTGTTGCCATTTTATGCGCGCTTTTCTCTTCTCCTTAATCATCTCTTTTATTTCCTGCGGATAAGTTTGAATGTAACTGGCCGGGGTTCTCTTTGGTTTGGGAGTATTCTTCCACGCGACATTCTGTAAGATTTCGATGAAGCGATCTAATTCAACTTCAAGTTCATAGGGTGTTTTAAGTGATACGCTCAGTTCAATATTTGCTTCAATATCTTTTTTAAAGCCATCCCAATTAGTTTTCGCACCGGTTAATCTGGCCGGTCCTACTTTTTTAATCAGAGCTTCGCTTATCGTCATAATAATTGGAGAATGATCAGAGGAGAGATCAAAGCTTTCTTCAACTTTTATACAGTTGCCAAATATTCTTTTATCTATCATCTCATCAAGCCATGCCTCCAGTATTCTGGATGTCCGGACCTTCCGAGCGGCCAACATAGACTCGGATCATTACCTTGTTGTAGCCAAGGTACGAATGCGGATATCCCAATCTGAGCACCAAAGAAGAATCACTGTGAGAAAATTTAACGTCGAAAAGCTACAATCGCAAGAGACCGCCAACTCTTCGCTGAACGCGTATCCCGAAATCTCTCAATCACCCGTTTGCCGCCAGCATCAAGTACCGAAGACCAGTGGCAACGCTGCCAACATGCCATCAGAAACGCCGCGACTGATGTGCTGGGTCTCGCTCGCCCACCACCGCGAAACCCCTGGTTTGACGAAGAATGCCGGCGAGTGCATGCAGCAAAACAAGAGGCATACAAAGCGGCGCTGCAAAGGAAGACGAGAGCTGCTCGTGAGCTCTACGAGCAAAAGAGACGGGAAGAACATCGGCTTCTCCAAAAGAAGAAGAAAGAGTATGAGAAGCGTGCGTTTGAGAATATCGAGAGCTTATACTCCAGGAGCAATGTACGGAAGTTTTACCAAAAGGTAAAAAGAACGTGTCAGAGAAGCAATACCCGTACAGAAACCTGTAGAGATGAAAATGGAAACCTCGTAGTAGAATCACAGTCGGTGCTGAGAATATGGAAAAACTACTTCTGCAGACTGTATAACGGCGACGAAGAACAACATCCCGCTGTCAGGCAGAATGAACCATTCAACATAGACGATGATAGTCAAAATTTCCGTCCACCTGACCAAAATGAAGTGAGGATAGCAATATCCAAGCTAAAATCCAACAAGGCTGCTGGACCTGACGGCTTACCGCCCGAACTCTTCAAGGCAGCAGGGGATGAATTGGTAGAGTGCATACACCAACTCATTTCTAACATTTGGTCAGACGAGTGTATGCCTGATGAATGGAATCTCAGCATCGTTTGCCCGATCCACAAGAAAGGAGACCCCCTCAATTGCGCCAACTATAGAGGCATCAGTCTCCTCAACATCGCATACATGATCTTTTCTGCGATATTGTGTGAACGCCTGAAACCTTTTATCAATAGCCTGATTGGACCCTATCAGTGCGGTTTCAGGCCAGGAAAGTCCACCATCGATCAAATCTTCACACTTCGGCAGATCCTGGAGAAAACCCAAGAATTCCAAATCGATACTCACCACCTCTTTATCGATTTCAAGGCCGCCTATGACAGCATCTATAGAGAAGAGCTTTATAGAGCCATGTCTACTTTTGACATCCCTGCCAAACTTGTCCGTCTGTGCAGGCTGACGATGGAGGTTTTAGACAAGGTGACGCGCTGTCACGTGACTTCTTCAATATTATACTTGAACGGATTGTGCGGAACTCACAAGCCAACACCGGAGGCACAATATATTACAAATCTGTACAACTGCTTGCATACGCCGACGATATCGACATTATCGGAAGAACTCAGTGGGCTGTCACCGGTGCGTTTGCAAGCATTGAGGCGGAAGCGGCCAAAATGGGTTTAGCGATAAACGAGGGCAAAACCAAGTATATTCTGTCAAGAAGAAGGGAAAACCAACACCGACGAATTGGACAGAACGTCACCGTGGGCAGCTATAACTTCGAGGTAGTAAGGGACTTTGTCTACCTTGGCTCTGCTATAAACTCTGAGAACGACATCAACGCAGAAATCAATCGAAGAATAACTCTTGCCAATCGCTGTTTTTTTTGGGCTTATAAGGCAATTCAACAGTCAAGCCCTATCTCGAACAACTAAGGAGACTCTATATAAGACCTTGATCATCCCAGTCCTGCTTTACGGCGCTGAAACATGGACTTTATTAAAAGAGGATGAAGATATCCTTGGTCGCTTCGAGAGAGATTTTCGGTCCCGTTTGCGTTGACGGGTTTTGGAGGAGAAGATTCAATCACGACCTATACGAGCTGTACAGCGACATCGACCTAGTCAAAAAACTGACCGAGCTAAATGGAGAGACTTGTTGGTTGAGGCCCAGGTTCACCCCGAACTGTAGCGCCACCTAAGTAGGTAAGATATTCTTTTAACAATAAAGAAATCGATCAGATCTTGTATCTTATTTCTATCAGTCGGCCAATATGTTGGTTTACCCGTCGAGTGAAAATCACAACTGTATTGCATACCCGCATTATAAAGCTTTCTACCTTACTGAGAGGCGTACCTTGAACCCCAGAATGGCCTTTCGCGTTGAAGTCGCCACCAATATTAAAATTTGGTTTAAGGAAGTCGAAGATGTTTGTGAAATCACTTTCTTCAAGTTTACATAGCAGTGGACAATATATAGACGAAATGTTGAAAGCAAAATGTCTATTTCTAACGCGTACCGTGCTTACTTGCATTGCTTCTAATTCAATCTTTACTTCCGCTGAGTGTTCGATACATTCTTTTATAAACAAGGATGATCCGCCTCTGGCTCTTTCCGATGAGTGGAAGGCGTGATACACGCTATATCCCCTTATCTTAACATTCGATTGCTTTGTCAGATGAGTTTCACAGACCAAGCATATATCAATGTCTTTTTCTCGGTCCCACCTCTCGCGAGCGTCTGACAAACATCCGAGAGTATTGTTGTCACGAAAAAGCTTCTCAAATTGCCGTTCGGATTCGGCATTAAACTGTAGGTCCCTTCCATTCGTGTGAAAAATATAACGCACACAACATGAGTGGTTGCGAGAAGCTAGGCCCTAGCACTTTAAAGAGCTGTTGCGCCAAATATTTGTTTTTTTTGTTTTTTTTTCTCGTATAAAGATTTTCAACTCGTCGAGTCTTCGTATAAGCCCGTTGGCGTTCCAAGTAAGAATTTTAAGCGTTTCTTTCATATTCTGGTTGAAGTGCGCGTGTTATGAATGTTGTTTTCTCTCGAAAATAAGTTTGTTTGTTTTGAATTGCACTTCAAGTTTCGCAAGAATTAGGGAAAAAACATGGGATACATGATCTTGTGAGCTACCTCTATCACCATTTTCCAATGTCGCAGCTTGAGCAGAAGTCTTTACGTTAAAGTTTGGATAATTTCTTTTTTTGATCTCCCGTGAGCTGTCGGTCCTGTACTTGCCATTAACTGTCATCGCCGCTTGAGCATAAGACTGCACGCCAATATTCGAGGATTTAGCTCCTGTCACCATTTCTCTACTACGTTTGGGTTTTTCTTCATTGCCCGATCTTAAAAGAATATTGACGGATGTTTTATCTTTCGCTGCTTTTTTCGTAGCTATTTTGGGTCTATTCTTAATTGGTTTTGGATTCGTACCCATGGAATTTTTGAGTGTATCGCGCCTTTTTGGAGCTCTTTTACCACTTCGCTGGGGTGGCTGGGGTTTTTTTATTTAGGTGACACTCATCTGAGAGATGTTCACCTGCGCATTTGACGCATCGCGGTTCTTTCTGGCAGTAAGTCTGAGTGTGATTGAAACCTTGACAGCGCTCACACTGCGGGATCGATCTGGAGCTCTTACGCATGGGTTCGATTTTGACCACGATGTTTAAAATAGTCTTAATACCATAAATAACATCTTTATTTTCGTCTTTATCGAAACTTAGCATGAATAGTGGATCCACGCCTTACCAATTTTTCTTGATCTCCCTTCGACTGTTGCTTCTCCTTCTTGATAATATTGACGGCATCAAGAATTTCAAAGCCTTTGTCTTGAAGGTCGTTTATAACATCTTCTTTGGTGCACGAGGGATGGAGTCCCCTTGCTACAACACGCAGTGGTCTTTCTAACTTATTTTCATAAGTATACCACTGAATCTTTTCGGCATTCAATTTTTGGAATGCTGATCGGTAACCGTCGGCATCATCGACATTGATTTTCCACTTATTGTTTCGCAGAGATGTCACCTTAAACTTCGATGTCACAGTTCCTTTAAGGAGGCAATGCAACTTGTTGTAGTCCGTAATTCCAACGACGTTTATCGGTGGCGGAGGACGTACATTTATTTGTTGTTGCTTTTCCTGCAACTCCTTGCACTTTTCATCCATTTGTGGCTCGACTTCCGGTGAGGAACCAGCTTTGTGTGTGTGTGTTGGGACGGGGGGGAGGTGTTCTTCCAGGTGGGCGGCAAAAACTTGCGCTTGCTCTTTATCATGCCTGGCCCATTGAGGTTTTAAATACCTTTTACGACCACATGCGATACTAGTTTTATTAAACAGGAGTTATTTCAGCAATTATTTAAGGTACTTTTTCTGTTCGGATTTAAGCTTTAGGTTAATGTTTTCATTTTTTAGAACTGGTGAAAATGTAAGTGGAGAGGTATGATCCTTCGCAATTTTTCACCGAAAAGAAGGAAAATCTTTTGCCCAAATAGGTGAACTATTACAGCTTAAAAATCGACGGTACAATATATTTGCAAACGGTACGATGAAGAGGGTAGAATACAAAATATTTGTAGTAACAAAAGACCCAGAAAAATTACCAAGCCTTCTGAAAAATTTGTTCTTCGTGAAATAAAAAAAAATCCAAAGCTAACTTCAGTCGAATTAAGTAAAATGCTTGCTGACCTCAACGGCGTCAATTTAAGCCCAATAACCATCCGGCGTACACTTAAAAACAATGGGTGCTTTCGCGGGTATGTCGTAGAAAACCTTTTGTTAGCGAAATTAATAAAATAAAACGCCCCAATTTTGCTTCAGCTGTCAAACTGGGAATTAAGAATACATTCCACTTTTATCAAGCCAACGATCCAAAGAATAAATCGCTGGACGTGCGTCTTTGGCCTTTATGCAACTGCCCAAAATGCCTTGAAACACCTCAACAGAGCCAAGACATTAATCCTATCGAACATCTGTGGGAGCACTTGGAAAGGCAAATTAGAAAAACAAAGGCGGTACGAAACAAAAAGGAGCTGCAAGCGCTCATTTTGCAGGAGCGGAGTAAAATTCCCCCCGACATTACAAAAAAATCCAGTGGGATCGATAAATAAATAGTTAAAAAAATAAAAGCAGTCTTCAGTCGAAACGGATGCATCCGCAAATACGTAAAAAAATGCATAATGGAAATAAACTCACCATTTTTTTATATTTTATTTTTCAAAATGAAAACCGTGTAATTCGAGGGACAGGTGTATAAGTCTTCTCAACATCATATATAAGATCCTGTCTGCCGTACCTGATAGGTCGTTATCAGTGCGGTTCCAGGCCCGAAAAGCCCACCATTGACCAAATATTGATGCTGCAGCAGATCTGGGAAAAAACCCACGAATATAAAATCGATAGGCACCACCTCTTCATCGATTTCAAAGTTGTCTACGATAACATGTATAGAGATGAGTTATACAGAGCCATGTCTAGTCTCCGCATCCCTGCCAAGCTCGTTCGTCTGTGCAAGATGGTGATGGAGAATCTTGGCTGCTCCATCAAAGTCGATAAGAACACCACCGAATCGTTCAACGTCAAGGGAACTCTTAGATAATGTGACGGGTTATCATGCGATCTCTTAACATATTACTTGAAAGAATTGTGCGAAACGCGCAAGCCAATACCGGAGGTAGTCGTACAATGTTTAAAATCAGACACAACATGAGAACCATTTAGAACACTGTTAGAAGGAGTAAAGGACAGACTCATATCTTCAGAATTTAACAAACACTTAAATTTATTTCTATCCGCAGTTACACCTTCCGCTTTGAGGTTTCTCCAGAGTTCTTTTGAGCTAAGTGAAGGATCAAGGCTTTTTAATAAAAACGTTCCTTAAGCCAGCGAATTGCAGCATTAACGTTATTACGAGCCACCGTGTATTGCCTCCTAATTAACTCTGATGGATTTCCAAAAAATGATATATGTCCTATAAAAACGCTCTCTCTCCCTTATACGTAACTTAATCTCGTTGTTGTTTAAGTTTCACACGTTTAGTGACAATAGGAACGTGGTCATTAAATAATCTCTTCACAATAGAAATAAATAACTCAACTTTGTCACTAATGTCAGGTGAACTATAAATTTCGTACCAATTAACGTCGCTACTGTCTCGTTGAAGTTGTAATAGAATTGAAATATTGTTAAGCATATGTATTAAAATGTACTATTCTTGTTCTTTGTAAATTTAACTTAAACATTTGGGGAGCCTTTTTGATTTATAGGGACCCAGTGCTCAGCAAAGGAGCCCTTCCCACAGTGCTGCCACCACTAGAAGGTAAAGCAAGCACTTAATCACGAACTTCATTATTTCGCTACTGGCCCAAGTCAAGTTTTGAGCAGTCAGTATTTTCCCGTCGCAATGCAGACCCACGCGCTTACGACAAACATATAAAATACACACATGTGTTCATAATTTACACCTGATTTTTTGTGGATGATTTATGAAAGATGAAAAATATCCTTAAGATTCGTCTATTCTCTATACTTTATTAAACGTTTATATGGATGCAAACGTACCATATGCAGTCATCAAATATTTTTTATTAATCTTTTGAATTGAAGCGGCAAATACTTCAATTCAAAAGATAAATATACGGTAATTATGAATTTTATCAGGTGGTGTGTAAAAAACATTTTACCATTGTTTTCACAGTCAAATAAAATTTATATTGTGTCTATTATACATACATATGTGTGCAAACAAACTTCAAAACACATAGCCCCAATAAAGAGTGAAAATATTTACTTCCTCCCTAAGGATATAATCAAAAACTTTCAATTGACATCGATTGTAATATTCTTAACTCGACGTTCATAGCGAACTCGAACTTAAGCAATGGAAAAGACAAAATGCCATTGCACAAACAGGATAATATTTCTCCATTCCTCAAGCAAAAAATTCATCTCCATCGTGCAGTAACCCCCTGATTATAGTAATTGCAGAAAAGATCCTTTGGGCGACGTGCAGTTGCAGTTGCAAGCCTTGCAAGTCCCCAGGAACTGACGGTTTGATTCCTGCTGAGATTCTGCAATCCGAGGACATTGTGCTTCCCTGGCTCAAAGTTATCATTTTGGGCTGCCTAAATCTGGCCTACATTACCAATCTGGGGATCGAGGATAAAGTCGTCTTCATACTTAAAGTAGGAAAAAGCCCGTAATGGAACCAAAAGATCTCTGACCTATCAGCATATCGTCTTATTTACTGAAAACGCTAGAAATGCTGATTGATATCCACCTGCGTCCCAACATGCGTAGGCAAATCGGTTGAGACATCTATACACTCGCTTATGCGCATGGCGTAAGTGGTTAGTGTGTCGGATCACTACGCATGAGGTTCCAAGTTCGAATCCCAGAAAACACCAAAAAGTTTTTTCACGGTCCCACCTCTCGCGAGCGTCTGACAAACATCCGAGAGTATTGTTGTCACGAAAAAGCTTCTCAAATCGCCGTTCGGAGTCGGCATTAAACTGTAGGTCCCTTCCATTTGTGTGAAAAATATAACGCACACAACATGAGTGGTTGCGAGAAGCTAGGCCCTGGCACTTTAAAGAGCTGTTGCGCCAAATATTTGATTTTTTTTTTTTTTATGCGCATTATTGAACGATCTCTGAGCATTAACGAATGCACCATGGTGGCTTTCTCTGACATTGAAAGAGATTTTAACAATGTCAAATCAAAGGCAATCACCGACGCACTTGCAAGTCTAAAAGTGGATACTTCGCTTGGAGTGTTGAATAATCAATTGCTCACATGCACACAGCTGGGTGCATCGGTAGAAGACTTGCCAATTGTGGAACACTCCAAGTCAATGGGATTTTAGTTGACTTGGAAAGGACTGTCGGCCTCGGGTAAGCATCCAGGCGTTTTCAGGAAAATCGTCGAATATGCTATTGATCGGATCACCAAATGAGCCTCAAAATGTGGACTGACTCACAAAACAGAACTTGTTCCCTTTACGAGAAAATACAATGTTCCCCTCATTGACCCTCGTATGAAAAATGGCACCAGTCCGTTCTTTTAGTTTGAAGAGGAAACTAAACTGAAAAGCCACTATTAAAAAGTTTTCCAATAGGGATTTCCGAACTTTGACAGATGATTACGGCCATATTGTTGGAGCTATATCTGTCAAATTGGCTGTCATTTATTGAGTATGTCTTGCCAAATCAACGTGGAGAGTTATAGCGTTCAACAACATGTGCAAATGATTAAATTGTTTCATTAAAGTGGGTCTTCTGTTCGTGCAACATTTCGCACGCTTCGCCCTTTTTACGGTCGCTATTTCTGGATGAATGGGTTCGTCAACAAGCAAAATTGTCGAATTGGGACGATAACAATCCACACAAAATCCATCAAATTGCAATGCATCCAGAGAAAGTCACTGTTTGGTGTGGATTTTGGGCTGGCGGCATTATCAGTCCATACTTCTTTGAGAACGACGTTGGCCAGGTCATCACCGTCAACGGCGAGTGCTATCGGTCGATAATAACCAATTTCTTTTGGCCCGAATTAGATGATATAGACACCGACGACATGTGGTTTCAACAGGACGGCACTCCGTGCCACACAGCTGGTGCCACGGTCGACATTCTGCACGAGCGATTTCCGAACATGGTTATCTCACGCGGAGGCGATGTGAATTGGCCACCGAGATCGTGCGATTTGACCCCGTTAAGGTGCGTGTCCACTTGAGAGCACTTTCGCTAGTAAACTCTCGAGAGTAAGTCTCGACTAGCTTTCCATATGAGAGGAAAATTTGTGTGATTTACTATCGCGAGTTGATTGCGAGATTTCTGAGAGTAAATTTGCGGATAGTACTCTCGTAACCGTGTCCATTTCACGTGAGTTATTAGTTGAGAGTAGTCATCATGATCTCACATAAGCGGAAAGTTGCAGCTGCAGTTGTTTTTGATATTGCCCTGAAAAGGCGAAAAAAATGTAAAAAAACAAAAACGTGCTGGGTTAAACCATGGGTGGATCGTTGACATCAATTTGGAGCGGGATATAATCTAACAAGGGAGCTTCAAATCGACGATCCTCAACAATATGGGAATTTTTGCCGATTGTCAAGCAGTCAAGTGGAGTATATAATGCAATCTGTTGGACCGACAATTTTTAAGAGGGATACCAAATTTAGAAAGGCCATTCCAGTTCAAGAACGTGTTTTGCTAACACTTAGATTTTTGGCATCTGGTAAGTGAATATTAAATGTTTTTCGAAAATAAAAGTATTATGGGTAGTTTTTCATTCCATGCAGGTGATTCATATAGTAGACTGCAGTATCTGTTCCGTATACCAGTATGTACTATAGGCCGAATTGTGAAAGAAGTTTGCCAAGCAATTTTCAATAATTTAAAAGGAAAATATTTAAAGGTACGAACGCAATATGAATTTCAAAGCTTTTTTATTTATACATAGTGATATAAAAGAAGTTGACAATGTTAGTCCAGAAGTTAGAAGTTTTCAACGTAGTCCTTCGCGGATTGCGAGTTATTTAATTGTTCGTCAGTTACTCGGATATCGGAAAATTGAAAATGTTCGGAGGAGGCAGAAGATGCCGAAGCATTCATTGGAGAAGGAACAAAGCTTGTTAGAGAAAATGCATCGTCTTCATCAGCTATACGAACTATAGCCTTTCGAATTTCACTTTTCAGCTTTCTTTTATAAAATTCATGGTGCAAGCTGCGCATTTCTTGAGCAACATTCTCACCAAATATATCGAATACATCGGGTTCCTTTCTTAAGATTTTCAAGGCTTCTTTGAGTGCATCGTCCTCATCACTTTCATTCTTCCTTTTTTTCGTGTTTCTTTTGGAACACTGCTCTCTGTTATCCCAGTACTATTAGAAGGCACGACAACACTTTGTTGAACTGGTACAATATTTCTGCGACCTGAAAGTTAAAAGAAACATCGAATAAATACGTATATATTTATAAAGCTATATATAAGATTTTCATTACATAATATTAATTTTTTTTTTAGTTTCCAGAAAATGAGACGGATTTGTTGGGAATATTCGAAGGATATGAAAAGCGTTAGCATTTTCCTCATTGTGTTGGAAGTTTGGATGGAAAACACATTGTAATGCAAGCTCCGAATAATAGTGGAAGCCATTATTACAACTATAAATGCACACATAGCATAGTTCTTATGGCAGTTGTTGACGCCAACTATAAGTTTACATATATTGATGTTGGATGCAACGGAAGAATTTCTGATGGCGAAGTATTTCTCAACACTTCTTTACACGAAGGTTTAACACAAAACAAAATTCATTTTCCTGATCCAAAACCACATTCTGGTCGTAATAAGTCAGTACCATACTGTTTCGTCGCCGATGATGCTTTTGCCGTGGCCACCTATTTATTAAAATCTTATCCGTTTCGTAATGAACCAGCACCAAATCGCATATTTAATTACCGCTTGAGTAGAGCACGTAGAATAGTTGAAAATGCTTTTGGGATCATAGCAAACCGTTTTCAAGTTCTTAGAAAGCCAATGAATCTTAATCCGGATCGAACAAAAGATGTAGTATTGGCCATCTGAACACTTCACAATTTTTTGCGCTCGGAAAATGATTCAAGGTATTTAAACAATAGTATGTTTGACCCAGAACATCCAGACACTTACGATTTAATACAAGGGAGCTGGCGTTTTGAGAACTAATTGAAAAACTCATTTTTTTTCTCTTGAAAATGGAAAAAATCACAACTATAGTGCGTCTCAGAAGTTTTTTCACGGTCCCACCTCTCGCGAGCGTCTGACAAACATCCGAGAGTATTGTTGTCACGAAAAAGCTTCTCAAATCGCCGTTCGGATTCGGCATTAAACTGTAGGTCCCTTCCATTCGTGTGAAAAATATAACGCACACAACATGAGTGGTTGCGAGAAGCTATGCCCTGGCACTTTAAAGAGCTGTTGCGCCAAATATTTGTTTTTTTTTTGTTTTTTTTTGTGTCTCAGAAAGATGTAAGAGATGAATTCAAAGAGTACTTTATGACTCCGACTGGTGAAGTTTCGTGGCAGTAAATTCCTGACATAAAAATAAAAAACCTTACCAAATTCGACTGACTCGACGATGCACTGACAGATGGAACCAAAAATTGCAGAGCCTTAAAATAGGGCCAGTTGCTGGTATAAACCTCATCAGTTCCGGCTCCACTTTTTCTTGTTTTGGTTTTTCTTAATTTTTGAGCCACCTATGTAAACAAGTATGAGTTGTTAATAAATGTAAAATTAATAAAATACCTATATAAAATTTTCTTACCTGGCTTCTCAAATTATGAATTTTTCTTTTAATTTCGTCTTCGGCACATGCAAATTCTTCATTGAGCTTCCTTATTATTGTATTTCTTTTATTTCTATCCCGAAATTCCGGAAGAAATGAATTCCACAGAATATCCTCGGATTCATATCTCTCTATTAATTTAAAGGTATTTTCGCTGCTCCACATTGAAGCCATGCTCGCGACATTGTTTTAAAAGTGCGTAAAAGAGTAAGATAACATCTGTCCACTTGCGAGCAACTCTTTAAAAGTTTGAAAGCTGAGAGTAGTAAACCAGCTCTCTGCTCGTTGCTCTCAGGTCGTCCACTTACGAAATTTCTCTCGAGAGTGGCTTGAGAGCTACTCGCCCAAATTTTACTCTCAAGTGGACAAGCACCTTTAGACTTCTTCTTGTGGGGTTTTCTTAAGTCACAGGTCTATACCAATAAACCACAAACCACCACTGCCCTGAAAGCCAAATTAATCAATGCCATGGGTCCAATTCAGCCTGATTTATGCGCCAGAGTTATGGAAAATTTGTATTTTGATGCACGCCACCCAGCGAAGCCGCGGCGGACATTTGAATGATGTTATATTCCATACATAATGGCATACCTGGGCCTTCTAAATAAATAAAAAATTTCAATGATAACTCACTCACGGTTTGTTTTATTGAAATCCAAAGATAAAACGCTTAATGGAAAAACCTGTAGAGTGTGTAAGGAAAGTCAATGTAGCTCTCCATTCTTTCAAAAGGCTGTAGGTATGAGCTGTGATATGCAACCTCGAATCACACGCTGGCTGTATGTTTTCATTATCAGGCCTATACTATTGTATGGCGTGATCATTTGGTGGCCGGCACTTGATAGGGTTGTTCACCTCACTCAGTAAGCTATGGTGCAGAGATCTGTATGCACTCGTATGTGTATCAGCGGTGCACTTAGAACTACTTCTCTACTGTCCGTGGCACTGGACATTATGTTCCATCTGCTGCTCTTAGATATTTTTGGCAAATAGATGGCTGCTAGTGCGACCATCCGACCATAAGCCACTCCTAGATTCTTGATCGTCTTAAGTTTACTCATGAAAAAACCGACTACACTTGGCCGAAACTGAAATTTGACCGTAACTTCCGGATGAGCATCTCTGACCCCAATGAATGAAATAATGCTCCCGTTGCGGTTGGTAGTTAAGTTCACTTCCACACAGACGGCTCCAAGACCGATAGTAGGATGGGTTGTGGTGTTTTGTATGAAAAGATTAAGCTGAGCGTCTCCTTCTCACTATGGTCATGAAATTTGGGTAGTGACCGAAAGAATAAGATCGCGGATACAAGCTGCCGAAATGAGGTTCCTTCGCGGTGTTGCTGGAATAACTCGTAGGGATTGAGTGCGTAACACCAAAATATGCGAGGCGCTCAATGTTGAGCAGCTACTTCTCCGAACGGAACGATCTATGCTTCGATGGTTTGGTCACGCAGTGCGTATGCCCCCGGCTTCCAAGACGTGTCATGGTGGCCGTGCCATCAGGTAGGCGACCCCGCGGTAGGCCTAGAAATAGATGGTTGGACCAAGTTCGACATCTCTCCTGGAGCCGTCTAGGGATTCCTCCTGATGAGTTGGAGTCAATGGCGGAGGATCGAGAAGGATGGAGGGTTCACCTGAGCATCCTACCCCCGCGACCCTCATGAAGGATTAGCGTATGCATGTATCTCATTCTATCCCAGATTTTTTTTTTCCTTTTGTACAACCCATGCCCGCGTGGCAACGGCACTGCGACCTGAAAGATCGGATGTATCGGAGGGTTGGAGTTAATCTAACAGACGTACTACCTCCATTATGAAAGTGAGTATGTCTTTAGTAGTGGAGCATTTCAGTTCCACTGAAGTAAGTATCTCATTGTGGAGAATACTTTTCCTTAACCGGTGTAGTGTCGAGCATTCACAAAGAATGTGTTCGGATGTTTCATACTCCTCTACGCATAACCGACAGTCCTTCTCTTGGCACATGTTCAATTTGTTAAGGTGGTATCTCAGGCGAAAGTGGCCAGTTAGAAAGCTCACAAGCTTCCTGCTTTCCCTATCTAAGTTAAGGATTTCCTTATAGGAATAAGGTCCATTGGTCCATTGGTATAGACGAAGTTTATTTTCCCATTCGTTAATCAGCGTTGTAGTTTTTGCCCAGTTGACGCCACAATAAGGTTCAGGATCTACGAACACAGATTCTGAGCCAGCCCTAGCAAGCTCATCTGCAGATCCGTTGCCCACAATCCCTTGGTGTCCGGGTACCCAACCGAGTTTTACCCTGTTGTATTTGGCAAGGTCTTGTAATACATCGCAGTAGCATTTCACAGATCTGGAGTCCATTAGGTTGGACGATAGTGCCATAAGTGCTGCTTGGATATCTGAAAAGATATGTATTCTAGCGCCCTTGATCCCCTTGCGGAGATTGTGTCTGGCGCAGAACTCAATGGCATGGATTTCAGCCTGAAACACAGTGGGAGTCGTAGCCATAGGTACCGAAATCTTTGTGTTGAGCCCAAAGACTCCAGCTCCAACTCCAGAATGCATTTTTCGAACCCTCGGTGAACCAAACCAGACCTCTTAGGCCCAGTGTTGGAGCACCATTGGACCAATTTCCGCGGTCCAATATTTCAACCTCGAATAATCTATCGAAGCAATGTTGCCTCACCATAATATCTGGTATAGTGCAGAACATCTCTCTTTTAGGAATTGAGTTGAGTAACCTTAAATGTCCCACAAGGTCACCTGGCTTATACCAATAACCCAGCTGCAGTTTTATGGTATATCTTACAGCCATCTTCCTAATGAAGATTGGTAGGGGTGTTAGCCCGGCAATAGCTTCCAGAGCTGTCGTAGGGCAGCTGTGCATCGCACCTCTAATGCCAAGACAGGTAATTCTTTGCAACTTCTGCACCTTGTTTGCAATTGTTTGCTGAAGGGTTTTTTTTCACCAGACGATGGCCGCATATGTGATAATGGGTCTAATCATCATTATGTACGACCAATGTATCATCTTAGGAGAGAGACCCCAAGTTCTGTCGTAATATAGGCGTTTATTAGCCCACAGTGCTCTATTAGCACGCTCTGTGGTGGACTTAATATGTGAATTTCAGTTAAGCTGTTTGTCAAGAACTACACCAATATATTTGACCTCGCTGGAATAAACTAGTGTGCCTCTGATTGTATCTATCCCAGATTACTGTAGCGTATTTCATGCGGAAATCATGGCGATACGTATATATTACAGGAAGCCTTGTTTTAGTAGCAATATCTGTCAGAGATGTTAGCATTTTCACTGAGAGTCAAGCGGCAATCGAGTTCATGGAATACGGCTCCTTTACTTCAAAGGCCGCCTTAAACGTTTGTCTCTCACGGAGATGATGGAGCAGTTCAACATTCGCTGGGTGCAAGGCCACAGAGACATTCCGGGTAACTGCAAGGCTGACGAGCTTACCATGAAGGGTTCGGTTCTAAGGATTCTGCCGAAGTAGCCTAGATAGGATATGCCCCTTGTTACAAGTAACATCTACTTAAGCTGTACCCTATTAGCAAAACCCACCGCAGATGGGAAAATAGCTCAACGTGTCTAACTCGTATTTCAAGACCGATCTGGCCTAGGCTGGATCAGAAACTTTGTATCGGAATGGTTAAGTTAAAGCGATCACAGATCAACTGCGTTATCGGTGTCCTCACTAGACACTATTTGATAGCCCAACATGATAAAAGGATGGGCCTGTCTACTAACGACTTCTGCAGGAGCTGTAGGGATGAAGAGGAGGAGAAACCCATTCTTAATTTCCTATGCACATGTCCAGCCCTGTTCCAAAAATAACTGCTCCGTCTAGGGGCTCATTCTTCTATGACCTCGGCGAACTGGCGTCCTTAGGCGTCATGAGCATCCTTCGCTTTATCAAAAGCACTGGTTGGCTTTAGTCTCTAGGTAGCCAAATGGAAGTATCCATGTCATCACAATGCACCTCTACTGATCTAAGTGTGTCTGTAATCTTGTACAGATAGCCAACATAACCTAGCCTAAGCTAACTTAACAGGATAAAGCTCAGGATATTAGTGTTATCAATTTTAAAAGGCCGAAGGTGATTGATGTTGTGGAATGTGCACTTTTTTTCAATCTAATGCTTGTGATGTGGAATGAAATTGGTATTACCAACTATTCTCCCGTATAGAACTCACATATTAGTCGCTGTCCTTCAGAGTCGAACAAAAGATGCTGAGGTTAGATTCATCGAGCATACTTTGTCTGACCAAATATTACAGATGAGCTGGTGCATGCTCCTTTCCAACTCATCTCCTTCTGCCGTGAATTTTTTGGCGGCAAGACCATCGGCTCCGGCAGCTTTGTTGGATTCAAGCTTGGATATCGCTATCCTCACTTCATTCTCCTTGGGTTGACGGGATTCTTGACTGTCGTTGTTACTGTTGAATGGCTCGTTCTTCCTCACAGCGAAATGTTGGTTATCGTCGCTGTTTTGCAGTCTGCAGAAGTGTTCCTTCCATATCATCAGCACCGATTGCACCACTATATTGCCATGTTCGACCCTGCAGGCTTCTGTTCTGGTTTTGAAACCCTGGCATGTTCTTTTTACCTCTTGGTAAAATTTCCGAGCATCATTTCTGCAATAAACTTCCTTAATCTCCTCGATTGAGCGCTTCTCATGCTCGTTCTTCTTTTCGCCTGCGCTCGTAAAGTTCGCGAGCAGCTCTAGTCCTTCTACCCAGCGTCGCTTTATACGCCTCTTGTTTTGCCACATGTGCCTGCCGGCATTCTTCATCAAACAAGGGGTTTTGTTGTGGTGGGCGAGAGAAATCTAGTACATCAGAATCGGCATCTCTGATGGCTTGTTGGCAACGTTGTTACTGGTCTTCCGCATTTGCTGCTGACAGAATAGAACTAAGATTGAAATTAAAAGAAATTCCATCGGCAAAGGCTCTGGCAGTCTCTTGCGGTTGTAGCCGTTCGACGTCAAACTTTCTCTCAGTCAACCCAGAATACTAAAACAGTGCATTGCGTCCATCGCAATGTAATAAATTTGGTTGACGGTTTCTCGATTAGAAGAGAGCCATGCTCCCTCATGAATATCAAGACGTGGTAGCCGCGTACTAGCGACGACAGCGTTTCGTCCCGCCGCAAAATCGGCTGGTAGAAGTCATCTTTCGTCGCTTCATCCATCTTCTCATGAGGGGCGTGAGTGCATATTAGGCTAATGTTGGCGATGTGGGTTGATAAGGATTGTCGTTCACATGCCGACTTCGTTCCACATAGTCCTGGACTATTCAGCCGTGATCGCATTTTGCACTTAGCGCTTTATGGTTAAGAACCTATGGCAACCCTAATCTGGAACCGAGCATTTCCTTACTAATATGAAGGCGTGCTAGGTAGCACTTTACTTTTCATCACACCGTTCAGCGTAAGTAAATTTTCAGCATGGCTTTCGGGTCTTAAACATTCATGGACTGATTTTATCCCTATTTTCTGCTGCTGCCAACGCTTGAGAGCTATGATTTATTCATACGAGTATTCTGCCCGATATTTCTACGATATCTATCCACTGCCCTTGTTCACTTTTCATCCAGTTAATAAGTACGTACTGGCAACTTCCAAAGCTCATTACCAGAACTCAAGCTTTTAATAAATAAAAAACAATTAAAAGTATGTAGAAGGCATTGACCAAAATTGCAAAGAAAAACTTGCCCATTAACATAGCCACATTCTCGGTGGCCTTACAGAAACCCATTTTTGTGATTTTGAATTTCTAGAGGCTAACCTTGCACCAGTAACAACCAACGATCCATCACTGCATATGATTCCATTTAGCTGGACACCTTGCATATCACATCACCATTATCTGACCGCAAACTTAGAAACGTGCTCTCCACTTAAACCTATCTCACCGCAAGCATGAACTCAATTAACATTCAAAAAGCCAAGGAGCCAGAATGTACTCAAAGTATCTGACCGTACAGAAACTTCAAATACACAAGCAATCGATAGGTGATCGAATGCGAATCGTTCTTAAGCGTGTAAAATTGAATTTCAAAAAGTTTCTACAGAAACAGCAGCGATACTCTGAGGCTAGGGACTGTAGAAACCACCGCACAGTGGGTATACATGGCATCACGTTGTCTGCCCAGTTCTGCATTTGATGAACGATGCCTGAGTGTAATTATGGTAATTGATTGTGCGATCAGGTTTCTTGTGCGCACGCGCAACCTCCTGGGAATGGGGATCGCAATATGATGAAAACTCGTCACAAGAACAACCCGAACAGCAATTATGGCAACGCTAGGCGGACTTTTTGTGGGTCTGTGTGTCCCAAGTAGGTTCCCGCCACATAGTCAATGCACTACACCGCTACCATGGTGGAACCAAACCAACTCTTCGATGACCAATTTCGGTGGACGGACGTGGTAATTTTCCATCGATTCGCCTACATGGCGATGACCATTTGGAGTTGGGTGGAAAATTCCCAGAGCCTGTGAGGCTGGTTATAGTGTCAGTGTCATCTTGTTGCGCCCAAGGCATTACGCTGTTAGATGGTGCGTTAGAAAATTTGCATAAAATTTGCTGAAATAGTTTAATTAAAAATTTACGCTGCCGATCTGTCTAACTAGTCGGTTGGTGTTGTGTAGAGATTAATTGCATGAATTTCATTCCACATTAAGTATCTATAGCTGGTTGTCGACATTCCTGCATTATTAAGTTCTGTTATAAGATGCAATGCCGTTGGAGTCATTGAACAACCTGGGTGGCATAGAAGCAGTAGATTACAGTCTTTGAAGTAGGAAATTACCCTAGTTATGTGGGACATGCACTCATTACAACGAGACAACGAGTTGAAATCCTCCAAGCGCTATAGACTCTTTGGAGCTCAAAGTGCTTATTAACTGGGGTGTGACCAACAAAGCCGCGGACAAACGTATTCAATTGAACTTGTTCACAGTAAATATACGAGTACATAGATGTTTTAGGATGTTCCTTGAAAAACATGTAATGCCGCATTCCTAGAACTAAGTGAAAGCATTGCTTCAATATTGTCTGACCCTTGAAGATAGATTTGAATTCTGGGTGAGGTAGAGCGCGGGTTAGATATCAATTAAACATTTAAAAATCGCACATTTTCAAAGCTGACAAGATTAATGACCGATGCCATGTATATTTATTAATTAAATTTTGTAAATTACCAGTTAGTAATGGACATTGCCGCATTTTTTTTTTTCATTTGAATGTACATTTCGGGGTTTCTTTGTGCTCTCATTGCACAAACGTAATAGCACGTAATGGTTTCAAAAAATTCCCCGTTCTGATCGCAGAATTTCATTTTAAATGCGTATCATGTAGCTGCGGTCAGCAAAATAACATTTACTTAGTTAAATGCGTCAGGCTAGTGTACAATACGTGTCAATTTATTGACTTAAAGTCCAATTTATGATTTTAATTTAAGATGTGTATGGCGGTTTCCACCCCGTGTTTCTGGAGATCATGTACCCACGGGTTTTCCAAATCCACATCTGCTGAGAATTTGTTTTTAATTTCTTTTGACAGAGAGGAGAGAGAGAGAATTACTTACTTACTTAGGTGGCGCTACAGTTCGGGGTGAACCTGGGCCTCAAACAACAAGCCTCTCCATTTACCTCGGTCTTTAGCTAATTGCCTCCAGTTGCGCACTCCAAGTTGGTCGAGGTCCCCTTGAACTTGTGCGCGCCACCTACGGCGATGATTCCCTATACTGCGTCGACCCTCGGGATTAGATTCGAAGACTCTGCGGGCCGAAGCGTTGGTGTCCATTCGCTCTACATGTCCTAGCTATCTCAGACGTCCAATACGTAGTTGTTTTGACTAGGTCGATGTCGCTGTACAGCCCGTATAGTTCGTCATTGAATCTTCTCCTCCAAAACCCGTCAACGCAAACGGGACCAAAAATCTTATGAAGAATTTTTCTCGCAAAGCGACCAAGAATATCTTCATCTTTTTTTAATAAAGTCCATGTTTCAGCGCCGTAAAGCAGGACTGAGATGATCAGGGTCTTATACAGACTCTCCTTAGTAGTTCGAGATAGGGCTTTACTGTGTAATTGCCTTATAAGCCCAAAAAAAAAAACAGCGATTGGCAAGAGTTATTCTTCGCTTGATTTCTGCGCTGATCTTGTTCTCAGAGTTTATAGCAGAGCCAAGGTAGACAAAGTCCTTTACTATCTCGAAGTTATAGCTGCCGACTATGACGTTTTGTCCAATTCGTCGGTCTTGGCTGTCACTTCTTGTTGACAGCATATACTTGGTTTTGCCCTCGTTTATCGCTAAACCCATTTTGGCCGCTTCCGCCTCAATGCTTGCAAAAGCACCGGTGACAGCCCGCTGAGTTCTTCCGATAATGTCGATATCGTCGGCGTATGCAAGCAGTTGTACAGACTTGTAATAGATTGTGCCTCCGGTGTTGGCTTGTGAGTTCCGCACAATCCGTTCAAGTATAATATTGAAGAAGTCACATGACAGCGCGTCACCTTGCCTAAAACCTTTTTTGACATCAAAAGTCTCGGTGAGGTAATTACCGACCTTAATGGAGCAGCGAGTGTTCTCCGTCGTCATCCTGCACAGACGGACAAGTTTGGCGGGGATGTCAAAACTAAATATGGTTCTATATAGCTCTTCTCTATAGATGATGTCATAGGCGGCCTTAAAACCGATAAAGAGGTGGTGAGTATCGATTTGGAATTTTTGGGTTTTCTCCAGGATCTGCCGAAGTGTGAAGATTTGATCGATGGTGGACTTTTCGGGCCTGAAACCGCACTGATAGGGTCCAATCAGGCTGTTGATAAAAGGTTTCAGGTGTTCACAGAATATCGCAGAAAAGGTCTTGTATGCGATGTTGAGGAGACTAATGCCTCTATAATTGGCGCAGTTGAGGGGGTCTCCTTTCTTGTGGATCGGGCAAACGATGCTGAGGTTCCATTCATCAGGCATACACTTGTCTGACCAAATCTTAGAGATGTGTTGGTGTATGCACTCTACCAATTCATCCCCAGCTGCCTTGAAAAGTTCGGCCGGTAAGCCGTCAAGTCCAGCAGCCTTGTTCGATTTTAGCTTGGATATTGCTATCCTCACTTCCATTTTGGACCTATATAGGTGTAGATGGTGATTTCGGCTTTCTTGGTTCGGTCTAGAATGTTCTGTTTCCAGTTAAGTTTACTATCGAGGGTCAACCCTAAGTATTTTGCTTTGCTTGAAAAGCTGAGTTCCATGTTCCTAAGCTTAGGTGGGGCTGTGAACGGGATTTTGTGTTTCCTAGTAAAAAGTACTAGTTCAGTTTTGGACGGGTTTACGTTGAGCCCAAAGCTGTCCGTCCATTTCGCTACTAAATTTAGCGCCGAGTTCATTAGATCTCTTAGGGTTTGGGGGAATTTACCTGAGATGGCTATGGCAATATGTAGCCTTTATTTCCTAGTGAAGTGAGTAGCTTATTCACTACTAATATCCAAAGTAGCGGAGAGAGAATACCCCCCTGGGGTGTGCCTCTGTGCGCTAACCTTTTGGTTGAGCAGCACCCGAGCTCGGATAGAATCTGCCTGCTGTTCAGCATTCGCTCTATCCAGATGCAAGGGCAGCAGTCCACCTTCAGGTCAGCGAGTGCTCTTGGAATGGATTCTGTACTGACGTTATTAAAGGCGCCTTCTATGTCAAGGAAAGATACCATAGTATATTCTTTAACGGCAAGAGATTTTTCAATGGTGCCTACTAACGAATGTAGAGCTGTTTCCACTGAAAAGCCTTCCTGGTAAGCATGCTGAGAGCTAGATAAGGTTTGTACCTTGAGTGGGTTAACCCCTAAGGAAATTCATCTAAAGTTGGCAAAAGTTTACGGGGACTCTGCTCCTTCCATGTCAACGGTTAAAAAGTGGGCAGGTGAATGTAAACGTGGTCGCACGTCCCTCGAAGATGACCCACGTGAAGGACGGCCAAAAACCGCAACCACACCCGAAACCATCGAAAAAGTGCATGATATCGTGTTGGACGATAGGCGAGTGATGGTGAGTGAGATGACCATATAGAAAATTATGAAATTTTTTAATACTTGCGATAATACGCCTCCTTATCTATCTGGGCATAGTTTCGTTCGGAATTTGAAAGAGTTCTTGAATAAAACGAAATTGGACATTCGGTGCAATTTGGCAGACAATGAGCTAGAACTGAGCCAATTCCATATGGTATGGCGAGGCATCACAAGTCAATCTAACTGGTAGTTTTGCATCGTAAGGTATAAGAACGCTGTCTGATGATAACAAACTTTTTACTCTATCAAACGCATTTTGATGAATAGCATCCCCTTTCCATATTGTTGCTTGGTCCAAAAGTTTGTGAAGTGGCTCTACTAATGTAGCTTTCGCAGGAAGGAATGAATTGTAGAAGTTTATTAGTCCGAGAAAAGCCTGAAGCTCATCTTTGTTCTTTGGAGCTTGAGTGTTCTGAATAACCTCGATTTTATCTGCTAAAGGGTGAATGCCTCAGTATCGATGCGAAAACCTAAGAACTTGACTGAACGAACATCGAACACGCACTTCTCTTCACAAACCATACTTCTCTAGTCTTTGGAATACTTCTTGAAGAATTTTTGCAAGCATTTCCGAATTTTCTGCTACTACTATGAGATCATCCAAATAAAAATCTACTCCTACTACTCCCTTTAACAAATTTGACATTGTCTTTTAGAATTCACCTGGTGCTGCAGAAATTCCGTATTGAAGTCGTTTTGCTTTATAGGCACCTTTAAGAGTAATAATAGTTTGTGCCTTGGCTGTTTCATCGTCAACCGTCAACTGTAGGTACGCTTGTGCCAGGTCAAGTTTTGCAAGAACTGAACCACGTGGAAGGTTTGCTATGAGGTCGTAGGGGATATATTCATTTGGATGCCTCTACTCCTCTGGCGGCTTTGTCTGGAACCTTGCCCGCTCTGTTTTCAGCTAATGAATTCAGGAGCTTAATGCATGAGATTGCATAAAGACCAAATCGTTCCTTTCATTTACATATATTAAAGAAAGATTTAGTTTGAATAAAAGACAAAAGATCAATCTTGAAAGTTTCGAATTATTAGAGAAAGCGTATGCACTCTTCACTTGGCAAAACGTAGAACTGACAGCCCCTAGAATATATGATGGATAACCCCAAAATCGCCAAACCGAGTGACGTACTCCAACTTCACTGTCATTGAGGTCAGTGTACACCATCGCACTGCGTAACACATACATATATATGTATGTGTGAAGATTATTTCATTGCAAATTAATTAGATTAAATGGTACTTTTAATCTTGTTCCTTCTGCATCCATTTGTACTAAATTTTCATCTTGTATCTAACAGATTACCTACACCTTTCGTCCATCTTGAGTATATGTTATATGGGTAGTTCCAGACATAGTTGCAAAATCATTACAATTTTTTTTTTCGAACGCATTTAAGCAACTATCCGTCACATAAGGTGTATTTGATTTAACCATAGACTTCCATTTTAGCTAAATATGGTCAGAAACAGTGATGAGAAATCGATCGAACAAGTGGAATTGAGACTGGGAAAACTAGTTGCCCCCTTAGGCTGCAAATGGTCAACGAAGATTATCAGATTGCTGCACAAGCATGGTCAGCGAAGATTTTCCGTTTTCTGTACAAATACGCTGCACAAATTGGCTGTCATTAGTTGCAAGCACGCATATTTCGTGTAAAAATCGAATCAATTGCCATTGCTTGTGTCTCTTTGTCATCTTGGGAGCACTTTCACCCTTTTACGTTGACTTTTGATTGATTTGCTACTGACAAATCAAAACACAAAAAAACGGCCAACGAATGGTGAGGGGCAGGCCAGCCAAACAGTCGCGGTTGCATTCACCTTTGAATTCAGTTTGTTGTCTGCCATTGAGTTGAACTACTTTAATGCGACGACGACGACGCGATGGATGGCGCTCGTACACTTCGTAATGTGGGCTGAATACTTGAGGAGTGTTAAATATGCTTTAGCGTTTCAATTTGTACTCGATACGAATTGTGTCATTCGAGATATGACAAGTTGACGGCCACGGAGCACAGTAATGAAAAATTCCAGGGAGGGCGAGCAAAGTTGGGCTCAAAGTAAGCAAACTTAATCCGCTACTAGGGTCATGGAGGAGAAGAAAATGAATGGACCATAACAAGGTTCGCTTTGAAGGTCAATGTCGGTAAGCAACATTCAACTTGCAACTTAATTTGAATAATGTCTTGTAATGAGTGCCTTTCATGTACCAATTTAGGGTAAATGTGATGCTTTCGTGAATGCACTCATTTTGGTCATTAGTGCTGAAAAAATGAGTCTTTCCCATGTTCACATGGGTTTGTCAACTGTCATTTAGAATTTATGACATAGAGTTTGAAACCATTTAAGGAGCAATCACTGCACACTTTGTTGGCATCCAATGCGCTATTGATGGTCATACGAGTATAGTAGAAAATGGTTATACTCGTACCAGTTGGGTTACGCCACTTGAAACTAACACAAGCTGCAGATGGGCTTACTGTACCAAAGACAGATGTCATTTTGAAGAGCAGGAGCTATTAGGTACGGTTAAGAAGAAAATATTTTTTTTAGCATATGAACCAAGCTTCGACTGTTCCGCTCCAATAAAGAACCAGTACTGCTTTATGGGTGCAGTACTTGGAAGGTGGATACCACTGTCATATGCAAGCTGAACATTTTTGTTAAAGGGATGTCTAAGAATCATCCTGTGGATCTTTTGGCCCAATTTCTATCTAACAACTCTACCAGGCAATAGCCAAAAACCTATAGGCACTACTATATGGAGGAGAAATTGGCGGTGGATCGCCCACACACTACGGCGCGAATTTTACTTACTTACTTACTTACGTGGCGCTACAGTTCGTGGTGAACCTGGAACCTTTTTTTTTTTTTTATGGTTGCGCCAAAGGGTGTGTAATCTTCTAAAGATACCAGTAGCCCGAGCCACTGGCATGGTACGATTCGCAAACCTGAATAATCGATGCCAGGAATACGCCTACGTACTTAACCACACCCTGCACACTTCAACCACTCTCCCTGCGGGACTACCGTT
This sequence comes from Brachypalpus laphriformis, assembly GCA_945910035.1. Lineage (NCBI taxonomy): Eukaryota > Metazoa > Arthropoda > Insecta > Diptera > Syrphidae > Brachypalpus > Brachypalpus laphriformis. The sequence continues at coordinate 147,872,665 of OX246755.1, forward strand.
AGGTATTACTTCGCGGGGCTGGTTAGCTATTTATGCTCTTCTTTCGCTGTCTTCCGCTCCTTGTTCCAAAAGTGTTGCCGGTTGGACTTGGTTGCTCTCTCTGACTCTTTCCAGCCGCCTAAGTTCCTGCACGATTATCGCTGCAACTTGTTTCACCGCGTCCCATATTGCATTCGATGCTATCATATGGTGCACAATGTTTTCGGGGGTTGGTATTTCTGCAATTTTTTCCTCCAGTTCTCTGTGCTCTATATGAAAACGTGGGCACTGTAAATATACGTGCTGAGTGTCTTCTGGGGCCTCTCCGCAATTTGGTCAGTTGGGAGATTCATCGAGCCCAAACCTGTTGAAATACGCTCGAAAGCAGCCATATCCGGTTAGGAACTGGCTAAGATAGAAATCTACCTCTCCGTGTTTCCGGTCCATCCATTTTGGGATATCCGGTATAAGTCGATGGGTCCATCTTCCCTTTGAGGACTGGTTCCATCGCTCCTGCCATGCTCTAATGCTTCGCTGTCTTTCTTCCAGCTTTATATTTTTGACTGACGCTTGAGGTTCCTGAATTTTGGCGTCGTAGGTCCTTTGTAGCTCGATAGCCAAGATATCCGCTGGTAGCATTCCCGCGATGACACATACTGCCTCGTCTGACACCGTACGAAAGGCACAGCATACTCTCAGCGCACATAGTCTGTTGACAGAGTTTATCCTTCTTGCGTAGGTCTTTTTCATCATAGCTTTGGCCCATATGGGTGCCGCATACATAAGGATGGACTGCACCACCCTTGATAGAATAAGTCTCCTTTGTTGCCTAGGTCCTCCAATATTTATCATTATTCTTGATAAGGCACCGCTCACCCGAGCCGCTTTGTCACACGTTCTTTCAAGGTGCTCCTTGTAAGTGAGCCTGGCGTCGATCATCACACCTAGGTATTTGATAACCGATTTTGATGTCGTATTATGATCTCCTACTCTGATGGTGATTTCTTCTCTTTTCTTGCGGCTGCTTACCAATACTGCCTCTGTCTTATGTTCGGCGAGCTCTAGCCCGACTGCTGCCATCCACCATTTGACTTTTCGGATACATTCATTTGCAGTATCCTCTATTTCTTCTAGATGTTTTGCAACCACGACAATTGCAATATCATCGGCAAAGCCTATGATTTTTGCCTCATTTGGGATTCCAAGCCTTAGAACCGTATCATACATAATGTTCCAAAGGATAGGGCCTAATACCGATCCTTGTGGAACTCCGCCAGATATGTTATACTGCTTTACTCCATCGTCGGTATCGAAGAGCAGAAACAATTTCTCGAAGTAGCTCAGTATTATTTTAATTAAGAACCATGGCACCATCATTGACCTAAGCGATTGCACTATGAGTCCCCAATTCGCAGAATTGAACGCGTTTTTGACGTCCAATGTTATTACGGCACCGTATTTCTTTGCACCGCCTCTCCATCTCCTGCCCTGAATAGCTTCTTCCAAGGTTGTAGTTACCCTTCTAATTGCGTCTACTGTAGAATGAGCTTTCCTAAAACCGTACTGTTGATTGGAGAGTCCCCCGGCTTCATCAATTGCCACTTCTAATCGGTTGCATATGATTCGCTCCAGTATTTTACCCATTGTGTCTAACAGGCATATGGGACGGTATGACGAGCGTTCGTCTGGTGGTTTTTTCCCTTTAGACAGCAGTACTAGACGTTGCTTTTTCCATTGGTCTGGAAAAACTCCTTCTGTTAGACACTTGTTGTAGAGTTCCACAAATGGTTGCGTATTTGTTTTAATGGCTAATTTAAGGGCCTTGTTCGGTATGCCATCCAATCCAGGCGACTTAGTATCCTCGAATCGTCTGCATACATCCAGGAGTTCCCTTTGCGTGACAGTTGGGATGTCCTGTACTTCCGGAGGTGGCTCTATACGCTCTGCTGGTGTTTGAGGGGGGAACAACCCTGATACAATTTTCTGTATAAGGAGAGGGCATGAGGGGGAGGGTGCCCTAGTGCCTTTGAGTTTTGCCATTACTGTTCTATAGGCGGTGCCCCAAGGATTTACATCTGCTTGCTCGCAGAGTTCCTTAAAGCTATTGCTCTTACTTCTGCGGATGGCTAGTTTTAGCTCTCTTCGCCTATCTTTGAATTGCACCCGTAGGTCCTGATGTGTGGTCAAACCTCTGGATCGCTGGAATAGTCTTCTGGCTCTATGGCACTTGCTGCGTAGCTCTGCTATCTCTTGGTTCCACCAGTATACTGGTGGCCGGCGATTTGTTGACGTTTTCCGGGCCATGGATGCGTCGCAAGCCCTGGTTACTTGTTTGGTAACCTCAGCGGCCATAGCGTTTGGTGTTCCTGGGCTTATTGTTGACTCTGCAAAAATCAGGGCAAAAGTGTCTTTGTCCATGGTGCTTATTTTCCACCCCATTCGTTGTGCCTTCTTTGGGCGTTCCTGGGTTGTTCTCGTAGGTTGTACTTCAAACAGGATGGCAAGGTGGTCGCTGTGAGTATATTGATTACTGACTCTCCAGTTGGCGCCTCTCGATAAGGAACTAGTTGCAAAGGTAATATCAACTATGGAGCCTACACCATTTCTACTAAAAGTGTGCTCACTTCCTGTATTTAGCAAAATTAGGTCTAGTGACGATACGGCTTCTAGGAGAGCTTCTCCCCTTCTATTGGTCCGAGCGCTGCCCCAATCAGTGGCCCATGCATTGAAGTCTCCAGCTATTATCGTTGGGCTACGACCTCTAGCATCATCCACGAGCCTATCAAGCATACTTTGGAACTCCTCAATGGTGTTGTTTGGAGATGCATAACAGCTATAGACATGTACTCCTTTGACCTTTGCTCGCACGAAGCCTGTTCTGGGTGTCATCACTTTTTCTTCAAAGGCGCAATCTCCACAGGCCCAAATAGCAGCTCTTTTTGAGTCATCCGCAGCCCAAACTGTATCATCGAGATTTTTGTACTGCTCGCATAATACGGCAACATCTATCTTTAACTCGCGAACGGTTTGTGTCAGGATGTTCTGTGCCGCTTCGCAGTGGTTTAAGTTTAGTTGCAGCACTTTCATATTCTTCTTGCGACTTTTGCAGCTTCTTGGGCATACTATGCTTCCTGCCGCGTGTTTGATGTTGCTACTTCCCTTTTCTTCGCAAAGGACGCACCTTGCATCATTGCTGCAGTTCTTGGATATATGGCCTTTCTGTCCACACCTAACGCAATCCTCACTGTTATACAACGTGTTTTTACACGCCTTTGCTAGGTGCCCGAAGTTAAGACACCTAAAACATCGCAGCGGTATTATTTTCTCCCGTATTCGGCATACCGTCCATCCGATTTTTATTTTTCCAACCTCCAGAACTTTTTTGGCAGTATTTATCGGGAGGCTAATGACGGCAGATTGCGTCCCTGCATAGGCTGTCCTCATAGATTTGATGGATGAGATCTCTATGCCTTGTGCTTCCTCGAACTGCTCAGACAGAGCTTGGCAGATCTCTTCCTTTGTGGTGACGCCATCTAGGTCTTTGCACTCAATGAGCACCTCTTACGTTAGGGATCTTACTTCCGCTATTTCACCGAGAACTTTTCCCACTTTACTTTGGTGTTCGGATGTTCTTCCATCAGCTGCTTTCTTGAGCTCAAGCAGTAGCTCTCCCTTGGCTGTCCTTCTTATGCGGGTTACATCACACCCCAATCCATTCAACTCGGGGTTGGTCTTCACCTTTCGGAGTATGTCGTAATAGGAAATTTCTCCGATCTTTTTAATCACCAGTGCGTCAGGCTTAGCATATATCTTGCCTCGACTTTTTTCTACTCTTGTCCAAACGACTTTATTAGTAGTTTCTGCACCTGGTTCTTCGATCCGGGGTTTCACTGTCTGTCCATGGTTTTTCCCTGTGGCCTTTTTTTTTTTTTCTCTTTTTGGTCCTTATGCACCTGGAACCTTGCTCACTCCAATTTGTTCGAGGTCCCCTTGAACTTGTGTGGACCACCTACGGCAAGGACGCCCTCTACTGCGTCGTCCCTCTGGTTTAGATTCGGAGACTCTGCGGACCGGCGCATTGGTGTCTATTCGCTCTACATGTCCTAGCCATCTCAAACGTCCAATACGCAGTTTTTTGACTTGGTCGATGTCGGTGTGCAGCTGGTATAGCTCGTTATTGAATCTTCTCCCCCAAAACCCGCCAACGCAAGCGGGACCGAATATCTAACGAAGAATTTTTCTCTCGAAGCGACCAAGGATATCTTCGTCCAGTTTCAATAGAGTCAACATTTGACTGAGGCTGAGATGATCAGAGTCTTACACAGAGTCTCCCGAGCTGTTCGATATAGGGCTTTACTGTTAAATTGCCTTATTAGCCCATAAGAACAGCGATTGACAAGAGTTATTCTTCGCTTGATTTCTGCGCTGGTATCATTGTCAGAATAAAGAGAAGAGCCAAGGCAGATAAGTCCTCTACTACGTCGAAGTTATAGCTACCGACTGTAATGTTCTCTCAAATCGTTGATTGTCCTATCTTGTTGACAGCATATATTGTACTTGGTTTTGCCCTCGTTTATCGCTAAACTCATTTTGGCAGCGTCTGCTTCAATGCTTGTAAATGCACTGGCGACCGCCCGCTGAGTGCTACCGCGCCGAGAAGAACTCCATTGCGAAATACGCCAGGGATTAGAAGCCGCTGACTTAGATAGGCAGGACAACGGGAAAACACGCCTTAGGTGAACGTAGCGTAGAACATTTGAGGAGGAATCGAACTCTTTAGGAATGAGCTGGAAGCAGCTCAAACGCGTTGCAGAATTGCGAATAAGATGGCGCACAGGGGTTGTTAACGCTCTATGCCACACGGGGGGTGAAAAGAATTAAAAAACAAAGAAGAACGGGATATGGGTATCACTGTCACAAAAAAAAAAACAAACTGTGGCAGGTCAAACGGTAGTGCATGCGATCATATGAAAACACAAGCGTTTTCACTCAGCTGAGGCCTACCAACTCCTACTCTCATCCTCCACGCGGTGACAGCCGGGTGCCTAGTACCTTAATCGAAGAAATGGGTAACCAACCCCGTTTAGCGGATTCTTGGCGGCAGCAGATGAGAGAGGGGGGAAGAGTGTTTTCTTACTAGAGCACTTCTTCTTGTTCCAGGCGGCAGCGGACGAATTCCCTAGACGGAGTCAACGGTGGCGTCTATAGTTCCAGTTAGGATGAACTTAGTAAATACCTTGCGCAAGCTGCTTCGACATATTCGGATCACAGGTCGGTAAGCAATTTCCAATGTTGGTCAGGACATTGGAATAGAGATGGTGGCGGAGGAGCCCTTAATGGGCCAACGGCCGCGCTCATACTCTCGTAGTGGACTACTGGCACCGGTGTACCCGGCCCCTCGTCGTAGGGGAATAATTAAGGAACTGGCCCTCCAGGTTGGGGGTTGTGCCGTCGGGGTAACTTCCCTACCTAATTCTATGGTTCCGAAACAACCAAAAGCCTCGGATAAGGATGACTCAATTAATGACGACCCCAGCAAACGAAACAAGGACAACGACCTTCGGATCTGTACATGGAATATTCTGTCCCTTTACAGACCACGTGCAGCCGAACAATTAGCAGAGGTCCTAGACTGCTATAAAGCAGATATTACCGCCATCCAGGAAGTGCGATGGAATGTGCCGGGCAAAAAGAGGATGAAAAACTGTGACATCTACTACGGTGACTGCTACAGAGGCAACAGGCAAGCTTATTCGGATGCGGATTTGTCATACGCGGTAGACTTAGGCAAGAAGTCTTAAGCTTCCGACACGTGAGCGAGCGTATTATGACTATCCGGATCAAGGCTAAATTCGCTAACATAAGCCTAATATGTGTTCATGCCCCCACAGACGAAAAGGACCCTGCCACCAAAGAGTGTTTCTACGAGCTCCTCGACAAAACATATGAGCAATGTCCTAAATACGACGTTAAAATCGTATTGGGCGATTTTAACGCCAAAATAGGAAAGGAGAACGTCTTTAGTAGGGCAGTCGGTAAGCGTAGCCTACACTGACACCACGTCTGATAACGGACTAAGGCTTATTGATTTCGCCGTCACCATAGCAAGCACATGGTTTCCTCATCTCGATATTCATAAGCAGACATGGCGGTCCAATGATCATGTAACGATCAACCAAGTTGATCATATTGCGATCGACGCAAGGCGTGCCTCCAGTATTCTGGATGTCCGGACCTTCCGAGCGGCCAACATAGGCTCGGATCATTACCTTGTTGTAGCCAAGGTACGAATGCAGATATCCCAAACTAAGCAACAAAGAAGAATCACTGTGAGAAAATTTAACATTGAGAAGCTACAATCGCAAGAGACCGCCAGACTTTTCGCTGAATGCGTATCCCGAAATCTCTCTATCACCCCTATGCCGACAGCATCAAGTGCCGAAGACCGGTGGCAACACTGCCAACATGCCATCAGAAACGCCGCGACTGATGTGCTGGGTCTCGCTCGCCCACCACCGCGAAACCCCTGGTTTGAAGAAGAATGCCGGCGAGTGCATGCAGCAATACAAAAGGCATACAAAGCGGCGCTGCAAAGGAAGACGAGAGCTGCTCGTGAGTTCTACGAGCGTTTGAGAATATCGAGAGTTTATACTCTAGGAACAATGTACGGAAGTTTTACCAAAAGGTAAAAAGAACGTGTCAGAGAAGTAATACCCGTACAGAAGCCTGTAGAATATGGAAAAACTACTTCTGCAGACTGTGTAACGGCGACGAAGACCAACATCCCGCTGTCAGGCAGAATGAACCATTCAACATAGACGATGATAGTCAAAATTTCCGTCCACCTGACCAAAACGAAGTGAGGATAGCAATATCCAAGCTAAAATCGAACAAGACTGCTGGGCCTGACGGTTTACCGGCCGAACTTTTCAAGGCAGCTGGGGATGAATTGGTAGAGTGCATACACCAACTCATCTCTAAGATTTGGTCAGACGAGTGTATGCCTGATAAATAGAAACTCAGCATCATTTGCCCGATCCACAAGAAAGGAGGCTCCCAAAACTGCGTCAATTATAGCGACATCAGTCTCCTCAACATCGCATACAAGATCTTTTCTGCGATATTGTGTGAACGCCTGAAACCTTTTATCAACAGCCTGATTGGACCCTATCAGCGCGGTTTCAGGCCAGGAGAGTCCACCATCGATCAAATCTTCACACTTCGGCAGATCCTGGAGAAAACCCAAGAATTCCAAATCGATACTCACCACCTCTTTATCGATTTCAAGGCCGCCTATGACAGTATCTATAGAGAAGATCTTTATAGAGCAATGTCTAGTTTTGACATCCCTACCAAACTTGTCCGTCTCTTGCGATTGTAGCTTCTCAATGTTAAATTTTCTCACAGTGATTCTTCTTTGTTGCTTAGTTTGGGATATCTGCATTCATACCTTGGCTACGACAAGGTAATGATCCGAGCCTATGTTGGCCGCTCGGAAGGTCCGGACATCCAGAATACTGGAGGCACGCCTTGCGTCGATCGCAATATGATCAACTTGGTTGATCGTTACATGATCATTGGACCGCCATGTCTGCTTATGAATATCGAGATGAGGAAACCATGTGCTTGCTATGGTGACGGCGAAATCAATAAGCCTTAGTCCGTTATCAGACGTGGTGTCAGTGTAGGCTTCGCTTACCGACTGCCCTACCAAAGACGTTCTCCTTTCCTATTTTGGCGTTAAAATCGCCCAATACGATTTTAACGTCGTATTTAGGACATTGCTCATATGTTTTGTCGAGGAGCTCGTAGAAACACTCTTTGGTGGCAGGGTCCTTTTCGTCTGTGGGGGCATGAACACATATTAGGCTGATGTTAGCGAATTTAGCCTTGATCCGGATAGTCATAATACGCTCGCTTACGTGTCGGAAGCTTAAGACTTCTTGCCTAAGTCTGCCGCGTATGACAAACCCGCATCCGAATAAGCGTTGCCTGTTGCCTCTGTAGCAATCACCGTAGTAGATGTCACATCTTTTCATCCTCTTTTTGCCCGGCCCATCCCATCGCACTTCCTGGATGGCGGTAATATCTGCTTTATAGCAGTCTAGGGCCTCTGCTAATTGTTCGGCTGCACGTGGTCTATAAAGGGACAGAACATTCCATGTACAGATCCGAAGGTCGTTGTCCTTATTTTATCCGAGGCTTTTGGTTGTTTCGGAACCAGTAGTTTTTTACGTGGTAGGGAAGTTACCCCGACGGAGGGCCAGTTCCTTAATTATTCCCCTAGGACGAGGGGCCGGGTACACCGGTGCCAGTAGTCCACTACGGGAGTATGAGCGCGGCCGTTGGTCCATTAAGGGCTCCTCCGCCACCATCTCTATTCCAATGTGCTGACCAACATTGGAAATTCCTTACCGACCTGTGATCCGAATACGTCGAAGCAGCTTGCGCAAGGTATTCACTAAGTTCAACCTTACTGGAACTATAGACGCCACCGTTGACTCCGTCTAGGGAATTCGTCCGCTGCCGCCTGGAACAGGAAGAAGTGCTCTAGTGGAAAATCAGTCTTCCCCGCCCTCTCTCATCTTCTGCCACCAAGAATCCGCCAAACGGGGTTGGTTACCCATTTCTTGAATTAAGGTACTAGGCACCCGGCTGTCACCGCGTGGAGGTTAAGAGTAGGAGTTGGTAGGCCTCAGCTGAGTGAAAACGCTTGTGTTTTCATATGATCGCATGCACTACAGTTTGACAACCAACAACAGAATACAAATTACGTTACCGGTCATCCGTTGACGGAGGACGCGTTTTGACCCCAGGTTTCCATGATGATGATAACATCATAATCATTGTGATACGTAGCAAGATAAAGTTCACAAACTTACGAATAAGCCCTTATTTCGCTTCCATTGTGTTAGTGAATCTTAAGCGATTTTAAATCTGGAATTGTTGTTGGCTGGATTTTTTGCAAGTCCACACCAGACTGTAGTGACATTTAAAGATGTAAGTGCACCCGATTATGGCGTGACAATTTCTGGTTTCCTATTATCCAATCATTTGGTTAGCAATTATTAATTTTTTTGTGTTTATTTGTTGTTTAGAAGCTTAATTTGTTGTGTCGGTTTCGTAGCTCAATTCTCTAATAGACAAAATTCGTCGCAAACTAGCTCGCTGGGCTTTTCCAACGTCTGTTGTCGGATTTTCGATCATTCTTGGTATAAGACATCATTCAAATTTTTGGAATTTGTTTGTATCTAAAATTTGGGAAGTGTTGAGCTTTACGGTTTTTCAGAGGTGAGTAAGCATCAAGTATGCCATTATGGTGGACGTGTTTTATTTAGTTTCGTTAGAGAGAAAAAAAAAAAAACCTAAAATTCTCTCTATTTGTTGAGATTATTTGCACAATGCAATACTTACACCCCACTTTTAGGTGAGGTGTTATAAGGCAAAGCAAACATTAGCTCAGGGAGAACAATATGCGAACGAGCCCCTTCTAATTGCAGACATTGACTAAACTATAACGTCTCCGACAGAGCTTAATTGTTTTCTGTTCTGCAAACTTTATACTCTGTACATTGATAACGATCGCACGATACCGGTACAACCTTGCCTCCCACTTCCCTCAAAACACCATCTCCACATGCTATACCAACTGTTAACCATATTGGGATCAATGATCAATCAATTGATAGTGCACACACGTTCGCACACCGTGTGCGCTATCAATACTGATCGTGTACTGCGGTTGCAGTTAACCACTATACTCCACTGCCAACACCTGTTAAACATATACTCCCAGTTTGTAGGGCAGTTCAAGCGAAAATATGCATCTACCTGTATAATCAACCTGAGGCCATGGACTCTAAAAAAGAGCAGCACAGCCCCCTCCAACATTCACCTGCACATAGGAAAATCATTAGGAAAGAGTATCACAGCTTGGCCACTACAAAACAACTTGATCACTTGGGGATTTTCATTCACTTTCTGGTAGCCAGAGCGGACAGACGCTTTACGCTCCAGCTCCAGCTTTTTCACCTGCTACAATCGGATACTAAAGCCAAAATCGACTTTATCTCTCTTACAACCCACTATCCACGCGCTCTTAGTTCACTTTTTGCGCGTGTATGTGTATCTGTTTGCTTAAGAAGTGCTTTCCTTTTCACCTGTCAGCCGTACTGTCGTCACAATTTTTTTTTGATAAAAAAAAAAAACAAAAAGTGCACGAAAAAAAGATTCCAGTACACTAGTGTAAACCTTAAGTGACATATAAAGTGAACTGTTTTGGAATTTCTTTTGTCATTCGGTGTGTGATCGTTGCTTGTTCTCCACCACCACCATCGCCATCGGGAAATTTAACGGGAAAAGAATAACTTTCGTCGAGAATTCGGAAGTTGCATGCAGTTTTTCATTTTTTATTTTTATTTTTGAATTCTTAACACGGTGTCAGTGATTTTATTGTTATTATTTTTTTTTTAAATAATTTTCAAATCCTTTTTATAACCACTGGGTGGTGTCTCTAAAAATTGTTGTGTCCCCGAAATCTTTATCGAGATTCAGAAAAATTAGTGCGATTTTATTTCTTTTACAAAAAAAAGTGTACATAACTGAAAATTATTAAATATAAATTTAAAAATAAAAATAATTGAATCATGGCGGTGCAACCAGCATGGGGAATAAAAATATCAAAATGTAAGTTTATTAAACAAAAAATAAAAAATAAAAAAATCACGTTAGTGTTAAATTTGCTTACAACGTTTAGAGGTTACTGTTAGCTTGTTTTTTTTTTATTGTCAGACTTGCTAATTTTTTATTTGATGGGGTTGTTTTTTTTATGTGATTAAATTGTGCGGATCGAAGCAAACAATGGAACTAAAAATGTGTTAAATAAGTGTTTACAGAATGCTGCTGCTTATAATGAAGTGTATTAATTTTAATTAAGGAAATAATTGAGGAAATTTTCTGAGCTACTGAGAATACTTATTCTGCTTAGAGTGTTGCATGGGCTGTGTGTACCGTATCACCGACTTCTCCAGATCCTGCTCTTCCATTATGGTTTGCAAGAAGTTCTCCAAAATCTCTGACGGTGATTGTGTTGCCATCGCAGAAGACTGGAACAAATGTTCTTCCTGAACTAATTTCGAACCAATTATTCATACATTGGGCATGTAAAAACCTCTACTCTCGGCTTCGTCGTCCTTGAAAAGTATGTCGTCAAACTGGCAATTTATTTACTGAGGCTTAGGATGTCTTTGGACATTATGCTTCATCTTCAGTGGCCAAGAAAAGAATTTGGCCAAGTTTTCATTCTGAATAAATTCAAAATCTCTCCTGAAAACACAGACTACACCATCCCAGGTCTACATTTTGACAAGAATTTCCTAGCCACCATCCCTTCTAAATCACTCTGGGAGGACAATGCATTTTTAGAAGATGAGTCGATTCACTTCTACACTGACGGAGGTATTTTCTCTGATAGACTTAATCTAAAGCTCGCCATGCGTCTTCCAAATCATTATAGCGTGCCTTAGATGGAAATAATGGCGATTAAAGGAGTCTTATCTTGGTTTAAGAAAAACATGATATTTGTTAGAGATATTCGCATCTTTTTAGACAGTCAAGCTGCAATCAAATCCCTGGAATCGACCTCTATAAATTCCCTAGTAGCTCTACTTTTTTTTTTTTGTTTTTTTTAAAGGAATCCCAAATCCCAGAGCACTCAGACTCTCCGGTCCATTGTACTACCAGGCAGGAACCTTTCTTTGGTGCAGTAGTTGGAAAAACTTCGATGTAATTCGTTTTTCCTTTATACTTGGGTGGCCCATGATTGCTGTTCCCCGCTGGGGCTTGAACCTGCACATATCGGTTAACGAGCAAAGACACTACTCACTGTACCATTGCCACCCCCTAGTAGCTCTACTTACTTACTTATGTCCTGTATCTTCTTGTGGGTCCTAGGGCCTCTACTACGCCTACGCGCCATCGTGTACGGTTTCTGGCAATGTGTCTCAGCTCTCCCCAACTTTTCCCCAACTGCCGTGCCTCCTTCTCGACTGTTCTACGCCATGTTCTCCTCGGACCGCCAGGTATTCTGACATCCCGAGTTAGAGGGTTCCATTGCATAGCATGGTTCGCTATGGAACTGTCACCCTTTCGGAACGTGTAACCAATCCACTACCATTTCCGCCGTTGGATGGTTGTGCCTATTGGTTCCTGACCCGTTCTCTCGTAAAGATGTTCGTTAGAGATACGATTGTGCCAGAAAATCCTTAAGCTATTGCGCAGGCACCTATTAACAAACGTTTTGCAGCTTTCTGGTGATAGTAGTGGTCACTCTCCACGTGCTGCAACCATATAGCAGCACGGATTCAACGTTGGAGCGGAACAGTCTTATTTTGGTGCTCAAACATTGCATTGCTTCGCTATATTTTGGAAAACATCCCGAACGCGGACTTTGCTTTGGCGATCCTGTTGGCTATATCCAGTTCGGTTCAACCATCGGTCGAGACAATACTCCCAAGATACTGGAAATCCTCTACTCTCTCTACCGATTGTCCAGCAAGGCATATTTGAGACGATGAGTTTGTTCCAAGGCTGATAATTTTAGTTTTTGCCGTATTAATTTTCAGCCCGACGACACCTGCCTCCCTCTCCACATCTGCTGTCATTTGGTGGAGGTCCGTCAGCGTAGTCAAGATGATTCAGTTGATATGTAAGAGTCCATCGAAATCCTCCGTTCTCCTCGACAAAGCTGCACGAAGCACATCGCTAATCACCAATAGGAATAATATTTTTGAAAGGATACAGCCTTGTCTTACCCCACTTTGGATCTCAAATTCCTCAGACAACCGTCCCCTGTGCAGAACGTGACATTTGGAGCCTTCATATGTAGCTTTGATAATAGCAATTAATTTATCGGGAATACCTCTTCTGCGTAAGGCACGCCAAATAAACTCCTTGTTGACAGTATAGAACGCCTTTTCAAAATCGATAAATAGCAGGTGCAGTGGCGATCGATATTCAACACACTGTTCGATGATAATCCGCAGGGTGTTGATATGGTCGGCACAGGACGATCCAGAGCGGAAATCTGCTTGTTCGGCATCGAGTGTGCCTTCGAGATGTTGTTTGATTCGCTCCAGGATGATTTTAGCTATTATCTTAGCTACAGCAGGTAGCACGCAGATACCCCTTCAGTTTCCGCACTCTATTAAATTTCCTTTCTTAGGAAGCTTGGCGATTATTCCTTTTTCCCACTCGTTAGGAAAGCTCTCGGGTTCCCAAGCTGTCTCTATAAGTGGAAGCAGAAGCTCTGTCGATGTTGTGGGCGCTGCTCGTAAGAGCTCTGCTGGAATTCCGTCAAGTCCCACCGCCTTGTTGGTTTTGAGTGCCTTGATCGCGGTAGTGATCTCAGCATTACTGGGAGTCGCGGTGCGTATTCGGGAACTTCTCACCTCGGGCGCCTGATTTGGGAGCATATCGCTAGCGAATATGCGGTTCAAAACCGTAGCAAAATGCTCTTTCCATTTCTTGAGCTGGTCCTCATCCGAAATGAGCAAGGAGCCGTCTAGGCATTTCACTGGGTGTTGGCTGGAGCTGCGACCACCTATCAGCTCTTTGGTGATTCTGTAGACGGTCCTGCTGCCGCACCTCCGTGCAACTTCTTCTGCTTCTGTAGCCAGCGCGTTATGTAGTTGCGCTTGTCACGTCGCACGCTACGCTGAACTTCTCTCATCTTCATGCGATATAGGGACTCTAGCTCGCTTCTCCCTGCTGCTGGGGTAGCTGCAACGCGAGCTTTCAGCTGTTTTCGTTCGTCAATCCGTCTCCAGGTATCCTCGGAAAGCCACGCCCTATGTCTTCCCTGCGATCGACCGACAATTCTTTTAGCACCAGATGTAAAAACATTTTTCACAGCACACCAATGGTCTTGGATGGTTGCGGGCATTGAGCTGATTGCTTCCACATCTTGCGAAAAGTGCACCCTTAATTGTTGGCGCACTGAGGGATCACTAAATCGATCGATGTTGAGCCTGGGCATTCTTGTGTTGTCCTGGGATCTTCGAACTGCAGCAGTGCGTAGTTGGAGAGTAGCAATTATAAGATGGTGATCACGTACTATCCCCGCATCTGCCCCTCGCCTGTTTCGGACGTCCAGGAGACTACTTCTAAAGCGGCGGCTGATGGCAAAATGGTCAGTTTGGTTGGAGGTTGTCTTCCTGTCGTTGGAAACCCAGCTGACTTTGTGGCAGGTCTTGTGCTCATGGTGCCACCTATCACAAGGCAGTTGGCATTGCAGAAATCCACAAACCTTTCGCCGTTGTCATTGCGGTTGCCTAGTCCATGCTTCCCGATTACATGCTTGAGCCCTTCGTTGTCGTTGCCTACCTTGGCATTCAAATCCCCCATCACTATGACAATGTCTCCATTTGGTGTTGTGTTAAGGACGGCACTTTGGAGATTGTAGAAGCTCTCATTTTCATTCTCAGACGAACTATTCGTTGGGGCGTAACACTGTATGATAGTGACGCTAGTAGTTCTAGACTGCCGATCATCTCTCGCGGAGATGACTGAGCGGTTCAAACTTCACCTGTATTGGGGGCCGAGGCATAGGCGATAGCTGGATGCTATCGAGAGTACAAATATTAGGTGGACCAGTGGATCAACATGTCTAGCGACAAAACCGATTTGGCCGAAGTTGGATCTAAAACGTTCTTAGAATTTGATTTCTCTCAATATATCGCATATCGGTACTACAACTGCCTAATGGATAAGCATGCTACAAGGCTAGGCCTTTTTGCGAACGAGTTTTGTAGAAGCTGCATGGATGAAGAAGAGGAAGAAACTATTCCTTACCTTCTTTGTTTCTGCCCAGCTTTCTCCTGTAGAAGGAATCTTTAGCTAGGAGCCACCTATTACAATGATAAAGGCGGCCTGATAGATATCGATATAAAAAGCCTCCCACGCTTCATAAGAAGTTCAAAATGGTTTGACGAGTAGGTAGAGAAAACCTTTCTCCCATGATCCATGTGGTGTCATAGTGGACCTCCTATTTGTCTAAGTGTGTTGGCGATTCTCAGCTGGCAGCCACTTCAATCTATCTAATCATGACTTCGCCGTAAGATAGCAAACTAGAATTCAAAGTAGAACAAATTTCTAAATTCGCCTGCGATAGAGGTCTATACAGATGGATCCAAAAAGGTGTGTATTGCGGCAGCAGGAGTCCTTTCCAGCTCATATAATACAAAAATTACCATTAGACTTCCAGATCACTGTAGCATATTTCGAGTAGAAATAACGGCAATTTATGGTGTAGCTAGCAGTTTGTAGTTTGTGTGGGCGCCGTGGCATAAGTGGTTAGTGTGTCGGATCACTACGCATGAGGTTCCAAGTTCGAATCCCAGAAAACACCAAAAAGTTTTTTCACGGTCCCACCTCTCGCGAGCGTCTGACAAAAGTCCGAGAGTACTGTTGTCACGAAAAAGCTTCTTAAATCGCCGTTCGGAGTCGGCATTAAACTGTAGGTCCCTTCCATTCGTGTGAAAAATATAACGCACACAACATGAGTGGTTGCGAGAAGCTAGGCCCTGGCACTTTAAAGAGCTGTTGCGCCAAATATTTTTTTTTTTTTTTAGCAGTTTGTAGCTGCAATTAATAACCGCCAACGACAAGATCCAAGTTAGGTTAAGCAATTCCGCAGGTCTCTAAACGAGATCGCAGATATATGCGAACTGTCTCTATGCTGATAGTATGTCATAGGGATATTCCAGGCAACTACAAACCAGATGGACCAAAGAAACGTATCAACCAAGGCTTCGCTTTAAATTGTAAAGCTCCATCAGCTCCTATTGTCGTGATCAAATTCCAACTGAAACACTGAAGCGGTAAGAACTGCTAAAATCACGTGGAGCGATATCAGCACCTGACTTAGGAGTATGTCTAGGCAAATCTGAACGATTTTCAAAATCGGATGTAGTAGGGTTTGTCGATAAGCAGATGGCGTTACAGATATTAAAAATCGATTTACATTCTTTGTTCAACAGACTTGTATGATTAGATACCCTTAGATAAAGTTTAGTCGTTGATCAGCTGATTATTATTTACAAATTAGATCAACTTTGAATTAGAAATAGTTAATTTTGTTTTTGAAAAACTTTTAAGAAACCATACTTTTAAAATTGTTAAAAGTGAAATGATATTAATGATAAGTAAATTATCCCAAGCACTCAGGCACAAAGTGGTCCATTGTACTAAACCGCTAGCAAGCACCCAGTCAAATTTCTTCGTACTCTTGGTGAAACGTGAAAGTTCGATCAGGGGAAGAGATTGGATTAAATTCATTCCCATAACATCGTGACCCAAGACCGAGATACACAGTCTCTTATATCCTTTAATCCCTCGGGGGCATAGGGCGTCAACCACGTTTGTTCGGAGTTCCCCAACGCATTTGAGCTCCTTCCAACTCATTTCTAAAGAGCTCGATTCCTCCTTAACGGTTCTACGCTACGTTTGCCTAGGGCGTTCCGCTATTTTGCCCGCCTGGGTGAGCGGATTCCTGCATGGCGTATTTCGCAAAGGAGTTGTCTTCGCGCCGTATTGTGTGTCTAATTCATTGCCATTTTCTCCTTCGTATAGTAATGCTTATAGGTTCTTGGCCCGTTCTCATATAAAGTTGTTCGTTGAAGATGCGGTTCGGCCAAAAAATCCTTAAGGTGATTTTTAAACATTTGTTAACGAAGACTTGCAGCTTGCGCGTTTTACTGGTGTCCACCTTCCAAGTATTGCACCCATAAAGTAGCACCGATTTTACGTTGGAGCAGAACAGTTGCAGCCTGGTTCTTAAGCTGATAACATTGGTTCTCCAGATTTTGGATAGCATTCCGAACTCAGCTTAAGCCTTCCCGATTCTGCTGGGAGTTCCGGCGCGGATTCGGGAATTTGTTGCCTTGGAGTTTTTATTCAAATTCGGGAACATACCGCCACCGTCTAAGTGGTTTAGCACTGTAGTAAAATGTTCTCTCCATCAAATGAGCTGGACCTCATCCGGATTCAGAAGGTTACCGTCTAGACTCTTCGTTGGGTGTTGTTTGGAGTTCCGACCACCAATGAGCTTCTTAGTGAAGCTACAAGCAGTTCTACTGTCCCACCTACTCGCTGCTTCTTCAGCTCTTGAAGCCAATGAGTTGATAATGCTGACATTTGTCACGTCTCACACTACGCTACACTTCCTTCTTCTTCGCACGGTATTGGGCTTCTAGCTCGGTTCTATCTACTGCTGAGGCCGCTGTAATTCGAGCCTTGATTGCTATACGCTCATCGATTCGTCTTCAGGTGTCTGCAGAAAGCCACGTGCGGTGGTATTTCTGCCTTTTACCGACGTAGGTGCGTGTCTTAGTTGCAATAGCATTTTTCACAGCATTTCAGTGGTGCTCTCCTGAATTTTGCTGCTGATTGCTTCTGCTTCCAAGGCAAGGTAGTCCCTGAACTGTTGGCGCACTGTGGGAATCTTAAGCGTGTTGATATTAAACCTCGTGATGTTAAGAAAGTTTGGGCGGATGTTGATGACGGATGCAGTACGAAGGCGTATATGAGCTAGCATAAGATAGTCATCTCTTTTCTGTCCGATGTCAGCTTCACATCTGTTTTGGACGTCCAGGAGACAATTTCTAAAGCGGCGGCTGATCCCAATGTAGTCGATTTGGTTGGAGTTTCGCTGCCTATCAGTTGATCCTGTGGCAGGTGTTATGCTTAAGCAGCGTACATGCAATGACTAGGCGGTTGGTTATACAGAAATCCACAAACCGCTCAACGTTATCATTACTGTCCCCCATCACGTGTTTAAGCATGGTGATGTCGCTACTTACCTTCCCATTGAGATACCCCATCACCGTTACGATGTGCCCATCAGGTGTTTGGGTGTAGGCGGCGCCTAACTGGTAATAAAAATCGTCCTTTTCATCCTCAGTCGCAGCTTCAGTCGAAGCACTGGATAATGGTAACTTTTCTAACTCTGCTCTGGAACCTAGCCGTTACTATCCGGTCTCTGTGAGGTTTCCAGGATATGAGGCTACTTCGCGCTGCTGGAGTTAGTATCAGTCCTACTCCGGAACTTCGTGCACTTCCAGCTGGCTTACCAGAGTAGAGCATGACAGTGCCTTTTGTTGGTGAGATGTATTCCCCAGCATCGAATCATTTTATCTCGCTCAGACCTAAGATGTCTATTTTATAGCGTGCGAATTCGCGTTTCACTTGGAGGAATTTGGAGTTGTAAGGCCCTTCCTGGAGTGAGGCCACGAGGGTCTTCACGTTCCAAAATCCGATCATTGTGCGAGTTCCATAGGCAAGGTCGTCATCATATTATCCGTACGTATTGGAGTCGTTGGTATCCAGCTGCAGTGGCTCTTCTCGTTACTTAGCGGACCAATACCTATCGGGAGATGCTGCTCCCATGAGGTCTTATTAGTCGTTTACCATCCAAGATACACAGTCGAGTTCTTGTAAATGCTGGACACTGGAAGCTCTGTATCCTCGCTTTCGATGCAAGACTCGCACGTAGGGTCTACAATACTCTCATGTTAGTCATGTTATGGCCATGTGCATTGTGTCCTGTGATTATTGAGCGCAGCCTGTACTCGGATTTCACACCGATCCATTGTGCTCCCCTGACGTGGAGTTTCCTGGCTGAAGAACTGCAAAGACAGGAAAAAACAAAAGAGCTATAGTTCTGTGCTAGTGGAACGGCCTCCTCTGAACCACCCTGAAGAAGTTTTAAATTTCATGATGGTGGTTTGTGGCTTTTCAGACAATTCGTCCAGATGGTTGAAGAAATACTCTCCAAGGGCCATCTTCCTGGTACTGTAGAGACTAGGGCAATTGCAGAGGAAGCGTTCCGTATCCTCCTCTACATCTGTATTGCCGCATCCTCTGCAGAGTTTATCTGTACTTAGACTCATTCTCTTCCGGTGGGCCGCCAATAAGTTGTGGCCGGTAATGATACTTACGAGAATCGCCAAGTTTTGTCTATTTTGGTTTTCATCTAGTCATGTTTTGTTCAAATGCTTCTGGAGACACGGCATGAAGGAAGCGGTCTCCATCTTTCTTCTGCTTGTCGTTTAAAGTCAAGTGCTTTGGACCATTGACAGGTCTCGTTCTCATCCATTTCTTGCCAATTCGTCCGCCATCTCATTCCCTGGAATTCCTTTGTGTCGTGGGACCCACCAGAGGGTTACATGGTGGCTTTGGGTAAGCATGTTAAGCTCCTCGCGGCATCGTTTTATTAGCTTTGATTTTTCAACCGCGTGAGATGGCATTTATAGCAGCTTGACTATCTATGTAGATATCAATCTCATTCCTAGTAACAAGTTTCGTGGATAATTCTCTTGCTCCCTCTGCTATCACTAGGACTTTTGCCTGAACACACTACTGTGGTTTGGAAGCCTTAGTGATATTGCAATATCAGGTTCCGCTGACTAGATTCCCGAAGTTCGTCCGCCATCTCGTTCCCTGGAATTCCTTGGTGTCCTGGGACCCACCAGAGTGTTGCATGGTGGCGCTGGATAAGTACGTTAAGCTCCTCGCGGCATCGTTTTATTAGCTTTGATTTTATAACCGCGGATGAAATGGCCTTTATACCAGCTTGACTATCTATGTAAATATCAATCTCTTTCCTGGTAACAAGTTTCGTGGATAGTACTCGTGCCGCCTCTGCTATCGCTAGGACTTCTGCCTTGAACACACTACTATGGTTCGGAAGGCTTAGTGATATAGCAATATTCGGTTCCGCTGAGTAGATACCCGAATCCACTCCTTCGTTTGTTATGGACCCGTCAGTGAAGATTGAAATACTATGCGGGTTAATGGCGCTATCGTCTTCCCAGTATTCCCTTGATGGGATGACCGTTTTGACGTTTAGTCTGAAGTCGGGGGATGGCGGCAGATAGTCTGTGGTGGTGTCTAGGTGAACCCATCTTGAGATGCTACGGTGGCCCGTGTGGCCCTTTCTCCATAGGTTGGATTCTTTTAGGCTTAGGGCACTCCTCGCGACTGATTTCTTAACAAATAAGTCTAGTGGAATCAGTGCGAGAATTGTTTCAAGTGCTGCGGTCGGGGTAGTTCTAATGGCACATGTGGTTGCTATGCAAGCAAGTCTCTGGATTTTAGTCAACCCTTTGAGATGCATGTTTATCTCTGCTATTGGCCACCAAACAATGCACCCATATGTAAGAATGGGTCTGGCTATGGCTGTGTACATCCAGTGGATAATGGCAGGTTTGGGTCCCCAAAAATTCTACTGCAGGCATAGAACGCAATGTACGCTTTCTTTATTCTTTCATTTGTGTTATCTCTCCAGCTCAGTTTGCGGTCAAGTATGCACCCAATATACCGTGCTTTGTACGATACTTGGAGTGGAGTGTCACCGAGTCGTAGGAGTCCGAAAGCTGGGATTGTTCTTTTGTTGGTGAAGAGGACCACTTCTGTTTTTGCTGGATTAACGTTCAGTCCACAACTTCTCGCCCAGTTATGGAGGGTATTCAGGGCCGATTGCAGAAGTTCGGTGATAGTGTCGAGAAATTTGACGAACATAAGTATGACGATGTCGTCTGCATAAGCAAGAAATTTTACTCCGCTTCGTCCTAATTTTAAAAGGATCTCATTTGCGACTAGAGTTCATAATAGAGGAGATAGGACAGCTCCTTGCGGGGTTCCCCTAGAGGCTGGTGTATTTACTTGGCTGTCACACAGCTTCGAGTTGATGTGTTTTGTCTTGAGCATACATTCAATGCAGTCGGAGAGTGTGGAATCTACTCTGAGTCGGTCCAGTGATAATCTTATTGATTCGGTTTTCACGTTGTAAAAGGTTCCCTCCACGTCTAAAAAGGCCGCTAAAGTGAATTCTTTGTGGTAGAGTGATTGCTCGATTGGTGCTACCACTTTGCGCAGGGCTGTTTCGACTGATCGGCCCTTTGTGTAGGCATGATGTGCTGGGGACATGTTCCTAGATCCTAGATACTTCACTTCTTTACCCGGTATCAGTATTGCGCCCGACAGTCGAATTGGCTTCAGTCCAAGTTTTCTGTTTCTCGTAAATGGTACTATTGTGATGTTTAGCCGGATGTTTAGCCGGATATTGAGCCTACCCGTGTTGCACCATTCTTGAGTTACTAAGTTACTCTATGTCCTTACGGCAAATATTTATTATAGTGTAGTCTGTTTATTTCCTGCATAACTTCCTTATGTGATTATTATTGTATAGTACAGGATCCATATAGTAAACACACCTCATCCTGTATTGGCTCTTTTGTCTTCTATTACTCTAAGTCGGTTCATCAATTATTTGCTCCCTCACAAAAAATCTAAAAGTGTACACAATACTAAGTATCAGTATTCATTTATTTGTTTGACGTAGGTATATGTAATAATTTTCATTTAATGACTATCATTAGAAACGGAATTTATGCTTCATAAAAAAAATTATTTTCCAACAATATCTGACACTTTATTGGCACTCTGAGGCGACAGTTTTCACTCGTGCATGTACTGTCATATAAACGTACGGCCATAAAAATTATATTATCAACAGGTGGCGGAACTAAAATGCAAGTCCGCAGTTAAGTGCATGACCCTAGTGACAAAAAGCTACGAGTATTGCTTCTATTGTTACTCTACTAAAATTTGAGGCAATACCAAATTACAAACGCTCCAATTAGTCTCTTAACATTTCGATGCGACATCACCATTTAACACTGCTAAACAGTTTTTGGGTGTGGTTCAAAATTTGTTAATTAAATAAAATTTGTTAAAAATCACAAGATTCACTAAATTTAATTAAATGTACATATACACAGCGTTTTTTAATCAATTTTAATGATTTTACGCATTATTGCATTTGTTTATAAATTCAATTAAAGTTACTAATTAAATCAGAGCAGTCACTGGACATATTTTTTTTAGCAATTTAGAATTATTAATAATTTTTGCTTTTAAAAATAAATTATATCAAGAACCAGTTTGTTATAAGGAAACTGAAATAATGATAAATTTAATACCAGTATAACTAGGTGGCACTACGGATTGGACCGGATGGTACGGATTGGATCTGGGTCTCAACTAGCAAACCCCTTCACTTGAAGGCCGTCCTTTACGAAGATTTTCAGAGCTGGAATGTTGGGCTCCATTTTCTCTACATAACTCATCCATTTTAGTCGCTGTATGTGAACTCGTTTGGCTGGGTGGATATCATTATATAGGCCGTATAGTTCGACATTTTACCTTTGTTTTACACTCGCCGTCTATGCAGACGGGACCAAAGATCACTCAAAGGATTTTCTCTCAAAGTAACTAAGGGCATTCTCATCTGCGCCATACACCAGAACTGGGATGATTAGTGTCTTATGGACAGCCCGCTGAGTTCTTCCGACTATGTCAATGTCATTACCAGGGATAGGATTTTGCTAACTTTGCCTCTTTTTTTTGCTTAATCGGAAGATAGTATTGACTTTACACAAACACGTTTCATGTCCTCCTGAATCCAAATATATGTATTTTATTTTGCCTTTTTATATCGTTATTGCCTTTTTCTGCCTTTTTTTGCAGTTGTTGCCTTTTTCTGCCTTTTTTGCCTATTTTGCTTTTTTCTCAAAGTTTGTTCGCTAAAAAAATTGTAGAAAAATGGGCGTTTGCATGTATGTATATCTGTGCAAACATGCGTCTTACTCACACTACGTAATACGCATACCTAAATTTAAAACGTCTAGTCCGTGGGGAGAGTCAACTTGGAAATATGTACATGACCACAGACGGTTTGCACTTGTATGTGACCGCAGACGTTACTGTGTATAACTCTATTACATATTTCTTGTTTGTATACAATACATAATAGAATAGAGCGCGATCGGCTCAGCTGGTATTGCCACGTTCAAAGAAGAGGTCATTTGAACCCTGTTAAAAAGGCAATATCTATGCACGTTCCAAAGACATCGCGATGTAGGAAAGGCAGGCCTATAAAAGCCTGGATCAGACAAATGCGACGACATCGGCATTTCATTGTCCTCAGTAACCGAGCGATCCAAAATCGGCGGACCTGCCGATATTTTCTGAGGTCAAATAGGCGAACCCCACATGCGGATCAGTAGAAATGCGGTGAAGTGGGAGGGTTGTGATCCCTTGTTTTCGGATCATAACCTCGCTGATAAAAGGAAGAAGAAGAAGAAGACATAATATGCGGATTATTTTGCTCGGATTAAAAAAATCGCCAGCGTTCTTGAAGACGATGCAAGCTGTGTTGTGTTTGCAAAGGAATTGATTGAATATGAAGCAGTACAAGCGCAGCTGGCGTACATCAAAGTCAATTTTAGGTTTTTAGTCGACTCAAAAAAACGGTATTTTTGAGAGTCTGTACTTATAATTTTAACTAGTATTATTCTGATCAAGGAACATCAATTGACGAAGTGATGCCGATTTTAAAGAACATTCAGCAAAACTTGAAAAAAGCAAAAGGGCCGATTGCAAAGTAAGTCCTGAAGAAGTTTACTGCCGTTTTCAATGCAAATACGGGACTGAAAACTATTGAGCAGATAAATTCTATAATGAACGGCGACTTGGATTCCAAACTTCCAGAAAATATTGATGTTAATAATGTTGAAAGCTTTAAATGGGCTCCACTCGTTTAGCGGAAGTAGAAAGGTCATTTAGCTCTCTAAAGGCGCTTCTAAGAAAGAACCGGAGAAGATTATTACCAGAAATTTCAAAAATCTCTTGATAGTTCAATGCTACTATAACTAAATGTGCATTTACTTTCCCTTTCTTATTTTTGAATAAATGCCTTTTTTTGCCTTTTTAAGTGTTTTGTTTTGCCTTTTTTTACTTTTTTATGTCAACAAAATCCTAACCCTGGTTATTACATATTTTTTATTTTATTATCTTTTTTGATGCGCCAAGGGGTGTGTGGTAATCTTCTAAAGATACTAGTAGCCCGGGCTGATAGCATGCACGATCCGCAAACCCGAATAATCGATGCCAGCAGTGCGTCTACATCCTGCAAACTACTACTATTCTTTCCGTGGGACTGCCGCTAGGTATTACTTCGAGGAACTGGTTAGCATATCATTCTATTTATCTTGCATGATCTGTTGCTGCTTCTTCTGCTTATGCTGCTCAATTTGAACATTCACTATGTATGCGCTAGTTTCTATTACTGCATGTGTTCTTATATCATTATGTGTCTGGTTGTAAGCTTCTACTTTATTAAGTACTAGCGGTCACCCGGCGTGCGTTGCTACGCCTAACAAAAAAAGGAAAAAAAAAAACAACTGTCAGGCAGGTGCCTGGGGTAACAACTATGGGTAGACTGCTGGACCGAGGGTACTCGGCGGCGTGCGTTGCTGCACCTAAAAAAAATAAAATAAAATTGTAGTACTAAAGTAATTTACTACTAAATTACTACTAAAGTAGTAGGTCGACTTTGACCAAACTTCACAGAAACACCCTCGGGATAACACCAAAGATTGTCTAGAAATTTGAGCCCAATTGGTTTAGTGGTTTCCGAATTCCGAGTCCATAGCTTACAAACAAACAAACATAAAAACAAACATACGAAGAAACAAACATACATTGTCTTCTTCTTCCTTTTATCAGCGAGGTTATAATCCGAAAATAAGGGATCATAACCCTCCCACTTCACCGCATTTCTACTGATCCGTCTGTGGGGTTCGCCTTCACGATGGTTTAGAGGAGGCCACTCTAATACTACAGAACGCTAGTTACCTTGTTTCCTTATACATCTTTCCAGTGCTTTAGGCAGGAGATTCCACATCAGGGGAGCACAATCGATCTTTTTGAGATCCGAGCTTAGGCTGCACTCATTCGATGTAGCTTACTCCTTTAACTTAATCTTACCTAAAGCCACCGAGTACAATTTTGGTATCGTACTCTAGACAGGCTTCAGCGTCTAAGAGGTCATAAAATGCTTCCTTGAATCCGGTAGGGAAGAGTGCACATTAAGGGGGGCAATGGTGTAGTGGTAGCGTCGTCAATTGCCACGCTAATGGTTCATGGTTCAAATTCTGATGTCAGCAAGCATTTATCCCATGAAATATATAAAGACAGTCCGACCAATTGCGAAAGCTTGTGTGAACACTATTGCGAAGGGATAACAATGGCAGTAGCTTGGTCATATGGCAGGAAAAATTGTTCGTTTTGCTGATAGTGATTTGCCTATGACATGGGTTATCAGGAATAAAAATATAAAAATGTTTTTACATCTGGTGCTGAAGGAATTGTCGGTCGATCGGAGGGAAGACATAGGGCGTGGCTTTCCGAGGATACCTGGAGATAGATTGACAAACGAAAACAGCTGAAAGCTCGCGTTGCAGCTACTCCAGCAGCAGGGAGAAGCGAGATAGAATCCTTATACAACATGAAGATGAGAGAAGTTCAGCGTAGCGTGCGACATGACGGGCGCAACTACATCAACGCGCTGGCCACAGAAGCAGAAGAAGCTGCATGGAGGTGTGACAGCAGGACCGTCTACAGAATCACGAAATAGCTGACAGGTGGTCGCAGCTCCAGTCAACACCCAGTGATCAACCTAGACGGCTCCTTGCTCATTTCGGATGAGGACCAGCTCAAGAGATGTAGAGAGCATTCTGGTATGGTTTTGAACCGTGTATTCGCTAGCGATATGCTCCCAAATCAGACTGAGATGCCCGAGGTGAGAAGTTCCCGAATACGCACCACGACTCCCCGTACTAATGAGATCACTACCGCGATCACGGCACTCAAAACCAACAAGGCAGTAGGACTTGACGGTATTCCAGCAGAGCTCTTACGAGCAGCGCCAACAACATCAGCTGAGCTTCTGCTTCGAGTGGAAAAAGGCAATGATCGTCAAGCTCCCTAAGAAAGGAAATTTAATGGAGTGCGGAAACTGGAAGGGTATCTGCGTGCTGTCTGCTGTAGCTAAGATAATAGCTAAAATCATCTTGGAGCGAATCAAACAACATCTCGAAGACACACTCGATGCCGAACAAGCAGGTTTTCGCTCTGGATACTCCTGTGCCGACCATATCAACACCCTGCGGATTATCATCGAACAGTGCATTGAATATCGATCGCCACTCCACCTGCTCTTCATCGATTTTGAGAAGGCGTTCGATAGTGTCAACAGGGAGTTTATTTGGCGTGCCCTACGCAGGAGAGGTATGCCCGATAAACTAATTGCTATTATCAAAGCTACATATGAGGGCTCCAAATGTCACGTTATACACAGGGGGAGGTTGTCTGGGGAATTTGAGATCCAAAGTGGGGTAAGACAAGGCTGTATCCTTTCACCAATATTATTCCTATTGGTGATTAGCGATGTGCTTCATGCAGCTTTGTCGACGGAAAACGAAGGAATTCGATGGACTCTTACATCTCAACTGAAACATCTTGACTACGCTGACGATGTATGCTTACTCTCAGATGTGGAGAGGAAGGCAGGCGTCGTTCGGCTGAAAATGAATGCAGCAAAACTAAAATTATCAGCCTTGGAACAAACTCATCGGCTCAAATATGCATTGCTGGACAACCGGTAGAGAGAGTAGAGGACTTCCAGTATCTTGGGAGTATTATCTAGACCGATGGTGGAATCGAACTGGATATAGCGAACAGGATCGCCAAAGCAAAGGAGACGTTCGGGATGTTGTCCAAAATATGGCGAAGCAATGCATGAAGTTCCAAGTTCGAATCTCAGAAAACACCAACAAATTCTTTTTACGGTCCCACTACTCGCGAGCGTCTGACAAACGTCCGAGAGTATTGTTGTCTCGAAAAATCTTCTCAAATCGCCATTCGGATACGGCACTAAACTGTAGGTCAGTTCCATTCGTGTGAAAAATATATAACGCACACAACATGAGTGGTTGCGAAAAGCTACGCGATATCTTAAGGATTTTCTGGCCCAATCGTATCTCTAACGAACACATGTACGTGAGAACGGGTCAGGAACCAATAGGCATAACCATACAACAGCGGAAGTAGCAGTGGATTGGTCACACGTTCCGTAAGGGTGACAGTTCCATAGCGAACCATGCTATGCAATGGAGCCCTTTGATTCATGATGGCAGAAGACTTGGCGGTCCGAAGAGAAAATGGAATAGAACAGTCAAGAAGGAGGCACGGCAGTTAGGGAAAGTTGGGGAGAACTCAGACACATTGCCAGAAACCGTATACGATGGCGCATAGGCGTAGTAGAGGCCCTAGGACCCACAAGGGGATACAGGACATAAGTAAATAAAGTAGGTAGGAAAAAAATACTGTGAATTAAGAGCAAAGACAAAAAAGAACAAAAATCTCCCCAGTTATATGGACGCCACCCCCGGAGATTCACTGCAGCAACAACTGAGCTTCAAGAAAAAAAAAAAAGAAACCACCACACCAAAATCGTTCTCTCTTTCTCTCTCTATCTATCCTATCCAACGCCAACACTGTGTAAAAACATGTTTCATAAGCCTTGGAGTGCGCGGAAATTATAAAAAAAAATATGTATAAGGCTAATATTGTAGAACTTAGCTTGATGCGGATAACTTATTGAATTGTGGTCCATGACCCTTTTTTTATAATTTGAATCCTAAGATATTGTAAACAGGCTACAACGAGTATTATCAAATATTCATTTAGTGTAACTTCTAGCCATACATTAACCGGTTAAACCCGGCTATGTAATCAGATATAACTAAATAAAACTTCGAAGAACTGGACTAACGTAGGTTGGGTATTCTTAAGAAAAGGTCTACATATAAATAAATTTTAGGAGAAGTCGTTAATTTTTGAATTGATTAAACATGCAGATAATATATGCTATAAGAATAAATCAAAACACAAACAAGAACAGGTACAACACTGCGTCTTAATATCAATCTTACAGTAGAATTTGATAACTCGTGACGTATTTTCATTAAGTTATGCAGAGTAAAGTATATAATAAAAATAATTCTTACTATTTTTAGAACTTTGTGAATGAACCTGCCGTTTATCTTAAGCGCAAGTTTTAGATGACGTCCATCTGATTAGCTCGCACTTTCAGCAAAAGAAACTTAAACTGGAATCATTTAAGTTGATTTATTATAGATTTAAAGAGAAAGGTGGATCTTTTGCGTAGTAGAAATGATCACAGTGATACAACTGATGGAACTTATTGAAATGATTGCAAAACCATTTTATACCGGATGTTCTCAAACACTCGAAGGGGAAATGATTTATAAAATGTGTTTTTTTTTAAAGCAGTAGATGTTTTTTTTTTTTTTTGAATAATAACGACAGCAATTGAGCTTAAACCAAAGATAGATAGATAGTTTATTTCATCGCAATATAACTTAACAGCACAATTTTAATTGTTCATTTCTAGAATGACTTAAGGCAGGACATAAATGTCGTCTGCCTAAGTGGCAATTCAATTTACAATAAAAATAAAAAATAATTTTAAGAATGTGGGACTACAAAAATTATTACTTTTCTTTATGACTTTATAATTTAAGGACTTTTAGTTTAGTTAAAATGAACAAAATAAATAAGAACTTTCATATCTGGTTAAGAAAATACAATCAAAAATTTGTTTCTAGAGGACTTTTAGTTTGGCTAAAACGAAAAAAATATGGTAGCTCATTTACGCCTTCGCAGACGACGTGGTGATTTTAGTTCAAGGCAAGTTCCTTGACACATTAAGTGAAATTATGGAATCAGCTCTTAATAGTCTAGAAAAATGGGCTAGAGGGTGTGGACTACACGTCAACCCGGATAAAACCGAATTGGTACTCTTCAGCAAAAAATACAAGATACCACCCTTCAAACTGCCTAAGCTAGCAGGGGTGGAGCTTTCCCTTTCGGATCGCGCTAGATATCTTGGGATATTGCTAGATAGGAAACTAAATTGGAAACTTAACATACAGGAAAGGGTCCGCAAAGCTTATAATGCTCTTTTCATCTGTAAGCGGACCGCGGGGAAAAAATGGGGCCTGAAGCCCGCAATGATGCACTGGCTATACATCATGGTAGTCAGACCCATACTCACGTATGGGGCTCTTGTGTGGTGGAAGGCAACGAATACGAAAAACACACGGGATATGTTGGCCATGGTACAAAGAACAGCTTGCATTGCCATCACGGGTGCTCTACGCACAACACCTACGGCTGTACTCGAGATCTTTCTGTATCTTTTACCATTAGACCTACAAATTAAATTTCAAGCCGGCAATAGTGCGCTTCGGCTCACTAACGTTGGTCTCTTCAGGACTAATAACATAGGACACAGCTCCATTCTCAAGGAATCTTTTCCCGGTATCCCTGACGAATCGGACGATATACTTGGCACCTTAGACTTCGACACACCATACGAAGTACTGTATCCAGTTAGAGAGGACTGGCGAAGGAAGACAGTCTCTGTCCATAACGAGATTGCAATATACACAGATAGTTCTAAGACCAACGAGGGCACGGGGTCAGGTATTTACTCGAGAGATACGAACCTACAGGTGGCCCTGAGACTTCCGGACACATGCAGTGTGTTCCAAGCAGAGGTTCTAGCTGTACTTAAAGCTGCGGAATTACTTGAGATGGGATTAATATCCGATAAGAATATCGCCATCTACATTGACAGTCAGGCTGCGCTAAAGGCGCTAGAGTCTTACGTCACCAAATCTGATATAATCAGGAATTGCCGCACAATGCTTAGGGCATTATGTACGCAGAACCGAGTCAGATTATGCTGGGTATCTGGACACTGCGATATTGAAGGCAACGAGCAGGCCGACGCGCTGGCTAAAAGAGGAGCGGGGCTCCCACGTAGCGATATAATTGGTAGCATTAAGCCACCAGGGTGCGTGGCCAAGGGAATTATTTGGGATAAAATCATTGACACGGCTAATCTAAGATGGTCAAACATAGATGGTCACAGGGTGTCTAAGACCTTGTGGCCTGTGCTAGATCGCAGAAAATCTGGGGAGATAATCAAGTTAGATAGATCGCGGTTGAGAACAGTGATAGGAATACTCTCTGGCCACTGTCTCCTAAGGAGGCATGCCATGAGACTAGGGTTATCCGATACGGATGTTTGTAGGTACTGCGACGACCTACATGTCTCAGAGGATATAACTCATATACTCTGTGAATGTCAAGGAATTGCCAGGACAAGGCTAAAGTATCTTGGAAGATACTTCTTCGATAACCTTGAAGAGGTGAGGTCCCTAAACCATAACAAGGATCTTTTCAGATTCTGTAGGGAGATTAATTGCTTGGGAGAATGGGTTTAGGTCTTCTGCCGTGAAGGTTCCCTAGGGATCGCGATGGGCCCACTTTGGTGCCTAGTGTTTTATGATAACCTCATAACCCTACCTAACCTAACCTAACCTAACCTACGCCTTCGTACTGCATCTGTCAACAGCTACCGCTCAAACCTACTTAACATCACAAGGTTTAATATCGACAGGCTCAAGATTCCTCAAGTGCGCCATACTTATGTTCTGTATCCTCTTGTGGGTCCTAGGGCCTCTACTACGCCTACGCGCCATCGTGTACGGTTTCTGGCAATGTGTCTGAGTTCTCCCCAACTTTTCCCTAACTGCCGTGACTCCTTCTCGAATGTTCTGCGCCATGTTCTCCTTGGACCGCCAGGTCTTCTGCCATCCTGAGTTAGAGGGTTCCATTGCATAGCATGGTTCGCTATGGAGCTGTCACCCTTTCGGAACGTGTGACCAATCCACTGCCACTTCCGTCGTTGGATAGTTGTGCCTATTGGTTCCTGACCCGTTCTCTCGTAAAGGTGTTCGTTAGAGATACGATTGGGCCAGAAAATCCTTAAGATATTACGCAGGCACCTATTAACGAACGTTTGCAGCTTTCTGGTGATAGTAGTGGTCACTCTCCACGTGCTGCAACCATATAGCAGCACGGATTCAACGTTGGAGCAGAACAGTCTTATTTTGGTGCTCAAACTGATTGCCTTGCTTCGCCATATTTTGGACAACATCCCGAACGCGGACTTTGCTTTGGTGATCCTGTTGGCTATATCCAGTTCGGTTCCGCCATCGGTTGAGACAATACTCCCAAGATACTGGAAATCCTCTACTCTCTCTACCGATTGTCCAGCAAGGCATATTTGAGCCGATGAGTTTGTTCCAAGGCTGATGATTTTAGTTTTTGTCGTATTGATTTTCAGCCCGACGACACCTGCCTCCCTCTCCACATCTGCTGTCATTTGGTGGAGGTCCATAATTCTGTGGGAGAGTAAGCATACATCGTCTGCGTAGTCAAGATATTTCAGTTGATATGTAAGAGTCCATCGAATTCCTCCGTTCTCCTCGACAAAGCTGCACGAAGCACATCGCTAATCACCAATAGAAATAATATTGGTGAAAGGATACAGCCTTGTCTTACCCCACTTTGGATCTCAAATTCCTCAGACAACCTTCCCCCGTGCAGAACGTGACATTTGGAGCCTTCATATGTAGCTTTAATAATAGCAATTAGTTTATCGGGAATGCCTCTTCTGCGTAAGGCACGCCAAATAAACTCCCTGTTGACAGTATAGAACGCCTTTTCAAAATCGATGAACAGCAGGTGGAGTGGCGATCGATATTCAACACACTGTTCGATGATAATCCGCAGGGTGTTGATATGGTCGGCACAGGAGGATCCAGAGCGGAAATCTGCTTGTTCGGCATCGAGTGTGTCTTCGAGATGTTGTTTGATTCGCTCAAGGATGATTTTAGCTATTACCTTAGCTACAGCAGACAGCACGCAGATACCCCTCCAGTTTCCGCACTCCATTAAAAGTGCGCCAACAGTTCAGGAACCATCTTCCCTTAGAAGCAGAAGCAATCAGCAGCATACTGGAAGAGAACATGGATGACCACTGGAGTGCTATACAGCATCACGAAGGAGCTCATTGGTGGTCGAAACTCCAAACAACATCCAGTGAAGAGTCTAGACGGTAACCTTCTGATTTCGGATGAGGATCTGCTCACTAGATGGAGAGAACATTTTGCTACAGTGCTAAATCACTGAGACGATGGCGGTATGATTTCGAACTCGAATGAGCAGTTCGAAGCAACAAATTCCCGAATTCGCACCGCACCTCCCAGTAAAACCGAGATAATAACAGCAGTCATGTCCCTCAAGAAGAACAAGGCGGTGGGTATTGATGGTATCCCTGCCGAGCTATTTCAAGCGGCGCCAAATGCACCGGCAAATCTGCTGCACCCTCTAATACGGAGAGCTTGGGATAGTGAACCACTTCCACAGGAGTGGAAAGGGGGATGATCATTAAACTTCCGAAAAAGGGAAACTTGTCGAAATGCGGAAACCGGAGAGGTATTTGCGTTCTTTCAGCCGTAGCAGCTAGAATAGTTTTGGAATGAATCAAAGAGCATTTAGATTCAACTCTCGATGTCGAACAGGCAGGCTTTCGTGCTGGATCTTCCTGCATCGACCACATAAACATCTTACGGAACATAATCGAGCAATGCGTTGAGTAAAGGTCCCCGCTACATTTGCTGTTTATCGACTTCGAGAAGGCTTTCGACAGCTTGAATCTTAACATTGCTGGACAGGAAGTCGAGAAAGTTGATAACTTTCTTTATTTAGGAAGTGTGATCTCTTCAAAATTAATACTACAAACAAGCCAGTGCTTATCCAGCAGTTTTATTTTCGCTTACGACAATCGTGATTATAGAAAAATATGTTCGTATGTGATTGAAAATAAATGTAGAACTTTAGACAGGTTAAATTCCAATGAAAGTGCCTGACTTTTTCACGACCTTCATATGCTATGACGCGAGGTCAAAAGGTTTTGTCATTTGAAGACGACGAATTGGATTAATCGCGTCAAGTAGTTGAATGATAGTACGGTTGCAATGGCCGTGAACACGTTCTTTGTGTTTATGCGCAAATTTTGTTATCTCTTCGACGACGCTGGGAATTCCCAGATCCCGATGGATATCTTCGTTACGTACATACCACGGTACGTTAACGATCGTTCTAGGAACTTTATTTTCGAAAGTTTGTATGATGTTTCTATTGCTTTTCTTGGTACAACCCCATAGTTGTATACCATACGTCCACGCTGGCTTTAGCACTTGCTTATAGATAAGCAGTTTGTTATGTAGGCTCAACTTCGAATGTTTTCCGAGTAGCCAGTATATTTGTCGGTATTTGTTTTGAAGTTCGTCGCGTTTCTTTTTCACGTGCGATTTACATTTGAGCTTGACATCTAGAGTCATTCCTAGATATTTTGCTTCGTTTGCGTATGGTATTTGAGCCGAGTTTAGATATACAGGCAATCTATCCACTTTTTTGTATGTAAAGTTGACGTGAGTAGATTTGCTTTCATTCAGCACAATACGCCAAGAATTCGTCCAAGCGTCGACTTTATTAATAGCATGTTGAAGCTTTCCGGTTGCTGCTTCAATGGTATCGCCCGTTGTCAATATCGCCGTATCGTCCGCAAACGTGGCGATGACACAGTTTCTTTCTTGCGGAATGTCACGCGTGTAGAGTACACATAGAAGTGGGCCAAGGACACTTCCTTGCGGGACTCCAGCTGCAATCTCCTTGAAGTCAGAGTAATCGTTTCCGTGCTTAACACGAAAGATTCTCTCGCTGAGGTATGATCGTAAGATTAAAAAGATTTACCGTGGCAGTAGTCGTGGCAATTTATATTCCAAGCCTTCGTGCCAAACCTTATCGAAAGCTTGTGAGACGTCAGGAAATACACCACAACAAACCTTTTTTCTTCCAGAGCTTTCTCAATCACGTCAGTTATTTTGTGAACTTGGTCAATTGTAGAATGTTCATTCTAAATCCAAACTGATGGTCAGGAATGAGACGTCTTTCGTCGATTACGGGGTAGACGTTTAGAAAGAAGTTTTTCAAATATTTTTGAGATAACCGGCAATAGGGAAATAGGCCGATATTATTTCTTCTCATTTAGCGGTTTGCCTGGTTTCGGGACCATTATAATCTCGGCGACTTTCCATTGTCTTGAAACATAGAGCAATCTGAACGAAGCGTTGATCAAAAAGGGCAGTTTGATAATAGCTTTATTCGGCAATTCCTTGACTACCTGCGCCGTTATCAAGTCGTAACCCGGAGCTTTGCTCGTCTTTAGATTTTTAAACACTTCCCTCAGTTCAATCAATGCAACTGATTGACTGGGGAGTTGGGCGTTAACGAAGGGCCGTCGAATGGCTTATACGTTTCTTCTAAGTACAAACCAAAAAGTTCTGCCTTTTCTTTGTCGCCCTTGGCCCAGTTTTCATCGTTTTTCCGAATTGATGGCGCTTGCATTTGAGGTTTCCGGATGCCTTTTAGCGCTTTCCAAAGCGAATAATTTGATTCTCTTTCACCGGAAAGATTTTTAAGATAGGTCGCTATCTTTTTGCTTTTAAATTCGCGAATACTATCTCTAAGGCGAATGCATAGTCGGTTAAGGACCGTTTTATGCTGCGGTGCACGAGTGATTTGCCATTTCTTTCGTGTTTTTCGTTTCTCCCTCACCAGTTCAGTGATTTATCTGGGCTACTTTTCGTTGCGGTTGATCTTATAGCTTCTGGAAGGAGTGTTTTTCCATGACGCTCTTTGGATTGTTTGCGCGAAACGATCAACTTCGTCCTCTAGTTCACTAACTGTTTTAAGTGATACATTTAAGGCGATATTTGTTTCGCAATCATTTCTAAAGCCCTCCCAGTTTGTTCTATTGCTAGTATGTCTTAAAGGCCCTTTTTTCTTGATCAGCGCTTCTCCAAGTAATAAAATTACCGGCGAGTGGTCAGAAGAGAAATCAAAACATTCTTTGATTGTAATAAACTTCTCGTAAATGCCTTTTGTAACGTAAAAATCGATAAGATCGGGAATTTTTCCTAAATCGGTTGGCCAATAGGTCGGTTTCCAGACGAATAAAATCAACAACCGAATTCATTTGCCACTTCGTAAAAAATGTTTCCTTTAGAAGATGTACATCTTGAACCCCAGAAGGTGTACTTCGCGTTGAAATCTCCACCAATAAGAAAATTTGAACCAAGGGCATTGAAGACACGAAAGTAGTCGTCTTTTTCTAGTGGGCATCGCGGCGGTCAGTAAACAGATGCTATATTGTAACCCAGGTGCTTATTTCTAACCCTTACCCCGCACAACTGAAGTTTTTCCAGCTCTATGCTTATATCGACCGAATGTTCGATGTTAGTTTTAATGAATAAGGACGAACCGCCCCGCGCTCTATCAGAAGGATGATAGGCGTGATAACCAGCGTAGCCTCTTATCTTTATCTGCGATTCCCTTGTTAGATGGGTTTCGGAGATCAAACATATGTCGATATTTTGTCTTATTGGAACCATTTCTAATTCGCTAGATTTTTGTAAGAGTCCGTTTGCATTCCATGTTACTATTTTAAGCAAAGAGTCCATATTTACTTAGATTAAGATTTATGGTTAGCCATAGCTAGCTTTCGACGTTACTGAGACGTTCGAGAATCCATTTGTTAATTTCACATTGTTCCTCGAACTTAGCGTAGATGCAGTTCAGAATTTCATTCAACGGATCAGAGGGTGGTCCGTCGTTTCGTTTGGTTGCTTTGACTGCAGCCTGAGAATACGTCAGACGTACGGGGTTCGCTGGCTTATAGTGCAGTAGAATCGGGAAGGCTTAAGCTGCGTTCGGAATGCTATCCAAAATCTGGAGAAGCAATGTTATCAGCTTAAGACCCAAGCTACGACTGTTCCGCTCCAACGTAGAATCGGTGCTGCTTTATGAGTGCAGTACTTGGAAGGTGGACACCATTAACACACGCAAGCTGCAAGTCTTCGTAAACAGCTGCTTAAGAATCATCTTGAGGATTTTTTTGCCGGAACGCATCTCCCACGAACAAGTTTATCTGAGAACGGGACAAGAACCTATAAGCATTATTATTATTCTCTAAAAGTAACATTTCGTAAAATTCGTTAATTTTTCGGTCAACATAACCGCCCTAGCGAATCCGGAATTTGTACAATGGTGAAGCGTTTTGAATAAACTGGTTCGGTATCAGTTCAAACTCTATATCCGCATGCTCGGTCAGCACGTACATACCAAAACATCACTGCTGTGACCGAAGCCAAGCACCTCAATTCGTCGCCGAAGTCAACAATTGGGCCTCACTTATGGCACTTTACGGCGAATTTTAAAAGTTGGTCTTCATTTGTTCGCCTATAAAATTCAAATTACACAACAATTGAGGCCTTTGGACCAGTAAGGTCTAAGCTAATAACCCAGTGAAAATTCAGGATCTCAAATATAACATCCAAACTGAAATTGCGGCCATTGACCCACTTATTGGTCAAAAAGTCATCGATAATTTTGACCTTCGGATGGTGGCTTGCAACAGAAGCCATGGTGGTTATACGAACGATGTTGTGCTCCATTCATAATTGCCATGGACTGAGCTTCATTAACAAATAAAGCTGCATTAATTTCATAATAAATGTCAATTTAGTTTAATAAAAACTTCCACACTAGTTGTTGGTTCACCCTTTATAAAAAGGAAACCGAATAACATGTAAGTTTTTCCAACCACTGCACCAAGAAAAGGTTCCTGTCTGGTAGTACAATGGACCCGAGAGTTTGATTGCTCTGCGATTTGGGTTTCATTTTAAAAAAATCTTAGAGTAGGGCTATGTTACAATTACTGTATCTTCTTTCGATGTTCAGTTGGACACATCTCTCGTTAGCACATATTTCAGCTTGAAAGATGCTGGCACTCTTGCCCATAGATTTTGGGTGCTTTGTCTTCGGCCAAGCAAAATCAGCCCCTGTTCTTTCCTCAGTTCTCAAACCGTGTGTATAACATTTTATTGCGTGGTTGCCCAGCCCGTATATTGTGGTTTCGTCACTCCAATCCTTCATATTACTTAACTTCATGCGAAAGTTTGCACATATCAATACAAGCACATCCACAAACATTTATAACGTTCAACTATTTCGCAACCACCGATTTGAAAGTTTTAACAATTCAAATGATAACAATTATTTATATCTATTAACAAAACAGCCGTTTGTGCACATTCACCTGGATTAACTCCACATTCACTTGGGGGCTCCTCCAAATTGTCTACTTTTAAATATCATAATATCATGCACCGTGCACTATTGTTAAAACAAACAATATCTGTCAATTCATTCAACCTTAACCTTGACATGGTCTCTCGGACTTTTAACATTTTCTCAAAATTTAAAATAAAATGTCAAAAGAACCAAAGGTACATATATCATTTATTCAGATCCCACA
Organism: Brachypalpus laphriformis; assembly: GCA_945910035.1. Classification (NCBI taxonomy): domain Eukaryota; kingdom Metazoa; phylum Arthropoda; class Insecta; order Diptera; family Syrphidae; genus Brachypalpus; species Brachypalpus laphriformis. Next base: position 147,909,926 of record OX246755.1, read on the forward strand.
ATCTCTTTTCCTTATTCCGATCTAGCATGTGGAACAGACTAGTCATGGTCTTGCGATTAACGAATATCTAAACACCAGATCTAATCAATTAATATTGATATATCAGTATATGTAGATACAGAGCCAACCGATCGTATGCATATATCACACAATCCGGAAGATAGATTTTCAATCCGTTAAAATGTCGATTGTGTATCTAAATATAGAGCGTCAAGTTAATTAATTTTAATTTAACGTTTAAGTTAGTATTCGTAGCAGGAATTTACTGATGCCTTCCATCGTCATTATGTTGCAATGTTTACGTATGCTAATGTGGTATTTTACACGTCACTTGGAATGGTGATCGCTTGTGAACCTATTATATGTATTTATGGTATTGGCAATGAATTCATTAAGTAGCGTGTAGAGGCTACTCATTGGAGAGACGGTGAAGTGTGTACGGAAGCCATTTGAAATGATAGACAATATAATTAAATAGAACTAGTTGTGGGAAAGGCGCTAATAGAAGGCCGTACTACTATTTATTTGACCTGATATATTTGACCTTAGAGGATATCTAATGTGAATTTAGTAGAGAAGCTATATGGACAAGAATTTTCAAACATCACTTTGTACTTGGTAGTTCATTGCCCTTTCAATAGATGGACTTATGAGTCAGCTTTGTCACATTTCTATACTCGTACCTTTTTCGGAATCTAACGAAGCGTATTGTCTATCAAAATTGTTTATAAATTGGTCAGGTGGTGCTAACCAGAGATGAATACCAATTTAAAGGTAATTATGAATTAAATTAGAAAAGCTTTATAACTGTCGCAGTTGCTAGAATATCACTTGTAGTTGGCGTGTTTTATAATAAAAAACGTAAATTTCTCAACTGCTTGTTGTTCTTTATTTTATTGCAAATCCGGTATAGTAACGCAGTTAGTATTACTTACTACTGGATTGACTGGTTCCTTAAGGAGAATGCGATTTAGTTCCGCGTAGTTTTTTGTCGAAATGCTTCATTTTGTTCAGAGCAATTCCAAACTAGGTCCTGTTCAATGGCTATCCTTGCGACTTTAAAGAGCATTAGTCTAGGCTTGGAGAATATATACATATATTTTATGTTTTCGTCTTAGGCTTTGTATAGCATTTCATACAGAAAGCCTAGAATAATGTTGAAGAAATTCATTCAAAAATTAAGAATCGATCTTACAACATTTATAGAACCACACACAATTTTTTCTTTGTAGCGCAAGCAAGTAGTTGTGCTATAAATGGGTGCTACAGCAATATAATGTACATACTTACATATGTTCTGTCACCCCCCGGAGGCATAGGGCGTCAACAACAGATGTGCGCCATTGGGGATGGCAACGGTGTAGTGATAACGTCATCAATTGGTTCATGGTTCAAATCCTGACGCCAGTAACCATTTATTTATTTCTCATGAAATATATAAAGCCAGTACGATCAATTGCAAAAGCTTGTGTGAACATTACTTTTTTTTTTTTTGCCGACAGCAGGTGAAAATCTTCTAAAGCCCAACTGCGCATGCTTATGGTAGTGTGAAATTTTTACTCACTAAAAAAACACCTCTCTTTAAAATTAATACTACAACTAAGCCGACGCTTATCCAGCAGTTTTATTTTCGCTTACGAGACTCGTACTTTTTGGAAAAAGATGTGCGTATGTAGTTAAAAAGATATATAGCACTTTAGACAGGTTAAATTCCAATGAAAGTTCCTGCCTTTTTCGCGACCGGCATATACTATGACGCGAGATCAAAAGGTTTTGTCCCTTGCAGACGACGAATTGAATTATTCGCGTCAAGTAGTTGAATGACGGCACGGTTACAATAGCCGTGAACACGATCTTTGTGTTTATGCGCAAATTTTGTTATCTCTTCGACGGCGCTGGGAATTCCCAGATCTCGATGAATATCTTCGTTACTTACATACCACGGGGCGTTGACGATCGTTCTAAGATCTTTATTTTCAAAAGTTTGTATGATGTTTCTATTGCTTTTCTTGGTACAATCCCATAGTTGTATACTATACGTTCACACAGGCTTCAGCCAGTTCCAGTGTGAACACTACTGAAAAGGCACACCACTGGTCGTAGCTTGGTCATATGGCTAAAAAATTGATCGCCCTGTTGGATAATTGATATGACTATGATATCAGTGGTCGTGAAAAAAATACTGTGAATTGGAAGCAAAGACAAAATATAACGAAAATATCCCTAGTTTACTGGACTCCGCCCCCGGAGTTTCTCTGAAGAAAAAAAACATAGCTTCAAACCACTACACCAAATATTTTTCTATCTCTATCTATCCTTTCCAACTCCCGCAATGTGTAAAAACATGTTAAGGATATTTATAAACCCTTGAGCGCGCGCAAATTATAAAAAAAAATCATGTTTGGAATTCTGCAACGCATTTCAACTCTCTCCAGCTCATCCCCAAAGTTCGGGATTGCTTCGCAAGCGTTCTGCGCCACGTATGGTGATGTCAATAGGTTTCTGCTCCGTTCTCATATAGAGCTGTTCGTTAGAGATGCGGTTAGGGCAGAAAATTCTAAGTATGTTACATCGACATCTATTGAGGAAAGACTGCAGCTTACAAATGACAGTGGAGTACATCTTCCACGTTCTACTGCCATATAGTAATACTTACACGACTTCTACGAGAAACAGTCGCAGCTTCGTTTTTGTGCTGTAAACATTGCTTCTCCAGATTTTAGCCAGCCTTCCGAACGCAGGCTTCGCTTTGCTGATTCTGTTCTTTACATCAAGTTCGATGCCACTTTTGGTCGAGACAATATGTACTTCATAGGTAAAGAAAGATGCCAACAACTGCTGCTCAGCAATGTTTAATAGAACGGAGGTATCTGTAAGGCGAAGATCTTTTGGTTTGGTCGTATTTATCTTCAGCCCCACTTTGTTTGTTTCAGTTTTCCGACTCTAGACCATTTGATGTAGGCTCGAAGGCAAGGAAAAATATATTGTAATGAAATGGTTTTAATTAGTTTCAAAGAATTCTATTTTATAACAACGATTTAAAATTTCTAGTATTGCAGTTACCTAGTTAGCACATTAGACCCATCATATTGTCACAGCTATCCAGCTGTGGGGTTGGCTGAGTTTGCACACCGCTCTATTTTGGATCACATCATTACTGAAGCCGAGAGATTGCCGTGCTTTTACATTTGAGTGATCTGAATATTTTTTTCTTCTGCCTTTTCTTCGGCCTTCGATTGAAGCTGAGTCGTTGTTGCTCCTTAGATGGAATTTTCGACGATCTTCCTTGTATGGTAGTACGCTAACGCGTTCACCCTGGAGGTTTTCCACAATCGGTTTCCCTACATCCGTAACATTTTCATTTCCTACGCTTTCATTCCTTCTTTATGTTTTTTATACGCTGTGTTTGTTACAGCTAGACGTACAACTATCATATAGATCAAACCTTTCGAGTCCGACTGTAATTTTTTTTTTATCACAAAAGACTGCCCACATTTTAACCGCTCTACACTCACTTGAGGTGCAATATCGTCCTCTCAATATTCCTGGTTATAGAGGACTAAAACCCACTGCTTAAATATTGAGCATTTTGCCATAATCTATAGGTAGTTATTATATCTATGTATTCGGAAAGGCTGTTACGTCGCTGCCTATTATAACGCTGTCATCGCTGAAAAGAAGAGAATGGTTCAGGTTTCATCGATGTATTCCTTTACAAAAATATCTTGCACGACATGGAAAAGCAGAGGACTTAGGCCACTGCCTTGTTGCACTCCTACCTTAGCTTCGGGTTCTCTAGTTGTTTTTATCCTCCAAATTGTAAAAAAAGTTGAAGTTGCTTTAAAACCGGTCTGAAAAATTGTTTGCGAAACCTGGAGTCGCTCTGAAACAACTACGTGTTCTTGAGAAACTTGGGACACAAGTCAAACCAAGTTTTTATGAGGTAGGAAAAGTGGAGAAGTAAAAACCACAATTGGCGTGGTTATCGTCTACATTGAGTTATAAAAAAAGTGGTGCACCTGGAAAAAAATTTTGTTTTTTTACATACAGGTTTGTTTACTGATATAAGAGTGAATAGTTCATGTCAAAAAAAAGGAAGGACTTAGAAATAAAACATAAGTTGACGAAAACGGACCAAAACTTAACAAATTAGCATTTTGCATTTTGGTTATTACTAGTATCGCATGTGGTCGAAATTCGACCATGAACGTAATCAAAACGCTTTCATTTATTTGGTTAAAGTGTTTTGTATCGGGAAATTATGTGTGTATGTTCACTTTGTTTTACCTCACTTAGCGGTAACATACGCACATATTTTTTTTCTGCACATCCCTGGCACAGTACCTTTCGAATGATATAAGTTTCATCCCTCTTCTTTACTAATAAATACTAAAAAAACGTACGATAAGTTTCGTGTTCACGTATTAATATATAAGATTATTCTTTTTTTTAGCGAATCCTCGTTTCTTAAGTAGATGTATTGCCTCCCGGAGCATCTAACAAAACAGTAATTCGCCGGGTCATACCTTGAATACGATTTCTTACGACGGTGTCGTCCAAATTGTCCCATTCCCCGATCAGAGCAAATCTCAGGCCACTGAGTGTATCAGGAAGGGCAAGTTGCATCCGAATAATTTTCCCCAGCTTAATGTGATTCATGTCCTTATCGCAAGCTTAGTCATCACGTCGATTTCCACTTTTTGTAAGCACTCGGCAACGCACCTGGCGACGTGTCGTCTAGCATTGTTGTGCCTCAACAAGAAGTTTTTTTTCCAATGAACGGTGCAAATTGAGCCATATATTCCTCCAGAATGTTGCTGACGGATTTGGTAGAGCTCACCTTCCCTTCCACGATACACAGCTGGGTTCTTCTGCGCATGGAAATTCCTGCCCACACCATGACGGAACTTCTATAGACATTTTTCTGCTGTTGCCGAAAGTATCTCTCACCTGATCGCCTTCACACTCTGATACGTCCATCTGGTGAGCGCAGACAAAACTTGGGCTCATCAGTGAAAGGGACTCTACCACAGTCGGCTTCTGTCCAATCTTGGTAAAAGCGAGCAAATTCAGTTCATGCTGCACCGTAAGTCTCGGTACACGAGCAGGTCTTCTAGCTCTCAGGCCACTTTCCACTAACTGCCGTCTCACTGTTTGAGCACCAAATATCGGTCATACAGCAGTTACTCTGGGGAGACCTGAGCCTTGACGCCGCGTGTAGGAGTTGGTTTCCCTGTACCTTTTAATGGCTCTTCATAACGTCGTCTCAGGTTTGCTAAGCATAATAGAGGCATACCGCATACTTAGGCCATCCTCAACAAAAGCAGGTCCCTGACGACATTTTCTGCCATTATTTGCATATTTTTTCACAAAAAATACTACGTTAAAAACTCATAAATAATAAAATTAAAAAGATCCATAACAATCAACTTATTAAAACATCACGCAAAATGAGAACAACACATGAAAAAGCGTGACTGCTCCACTTTTTTTATAACTCTAATAGTTCCGTTCGCATACTTTCCGAGCCAAAAACTAATGAGTTGTCAAATATAACATGCAGAGAGTAAAAACTATCAGAGAGAGGAAAATTCAAACAAAAGTACCCGAATGGAAAGCGAACCATTTCAGGACTTGGCGAGCCAACTGTCATTAAACAAAAATTATAGTGAACAAATAAACTCGTGATTTTAATTTTTCTTAAGCTAAAAAGATATGTTTTGGGAGAACATCAACACGTCAAAGCATTTTCTTCAAGATATTTGGCATCCAATTTTTTATATCTATTGACTATTTGAAATTGAATTAAAAACTCTTCGACGCTTTTAACAATCAGCTGATTCCACTTGTCAGTTTGTAAGTTGGGACCGTCAGAAATTCTTCAAGCATACTCAATCGCAGAGAGGAAATACTCGCTACATTTTTCTCTTTATCAATCCCAAATACACATCAAGCACTTTAAAACACATTAAAGCACCTTAAAGGACCTTAAAGACCGTGTACTCGAATAGACCTAATAATAATCTATTAGAGTTTGATATCCAACAAACCCAAGGCTACAATACAAATAAATTTGTATTGGCAATATGTTCAAATGACGTTTTCTGAGAATTCAAAATCCAAGTTTTGGGAGTTATCAAAAAACCTGGATCGACCCTGGGGCGAATTCAAAATAACAGCCCTTAAGTTTGAATCTTAAAACTTTTAAGGCATCGACACTAAGAATTTTATTCAACGATTAATCTTATTTTAAGAGCTTAACACGTATAAATCTTTTTACCAACAAATTTTCGTGTTTGCCGCTCTGAAAGTTAAGATATCATTGTTTTCAAATTTGAAAGTGTTCGGCGCCAGTTATAAATCTTATGAGCGCTCATAAATCTGTACTAATATTCGTTGGTGAAAACATTCATGATGCTCTTAGCTTAGAGGTTTCTATTTAACGGATTATCACGAGCATTTGTTAATATTTATGTTACGTGTTGATATTATATTGTAAAACATACAAACAAAAACATTTTTATTTCATAGGCGCATATAACAAAATCCTTATCTTGCCAAATAATTCGCTAAGGCAATAAGGTAATCAATTGACATGCGGACAACACTCGATCGCGTCAAAAGAATTCGTGTTCTTAACACACGGGGTACCTATTGTTCGCAGATAAAACAAACATAATTGTGCGTGCATTAAGAAGACGGATATTTTAGTTGTCTACTACTTAGCTTAAGATTGTTTGCTAAATACCGCTTTAATTATTGTACTTACTTAAGTGGCACTACCGTTCAGGGTGATCCTGGGCCTCAACCAAAAAGCCTCTCCATTTAGCTCGGTCTCTAACTAATTGCCTCCAGTTGTGCACCCCAAGTTGGTTGAAGTCCCCTTGAACTTGTGCTTGCCATCTATGACAAGGAGGCCCTCTACTGCGTCTTACTTACTTACTGAAGTGGCACTACAGATCAGGGTGGTCCTGGGCCTCAACCAAAAAGCCTCTCCATTTAGTTCGGCCTTTAACTAATTGCCTCCAGTTGCGCACCCCAAGTTGGTCAAAGTCCCCTTAAACGTGTGGGCGCCCTCTACTGCGTCTTACTTACTTACTGAGGTGGCACTACCGTTCAGGGTGATCCTGGTCCTCAACCAAATAGCATCTCCATTTAGCTCGGTCTTTAACTAATTGCCTCCAGTTGCGCACTCCAAGTTGGCCGAAGTACCCTTGAACTTGTGAGCGCCACCTATGACAAGGAGGCCCTCTACTGCGTCGTCCTTCCGGATTAGATTCGAAGACTTTGCGGGCCCTAGCGTTGGTGTCCGTTCGCTCTACATGCCCTAGCCATCTCAAACGTCCAATAATAGTTTTTCGACTAGGTTGATGTCGATTTTCAGCTCGTAGAGTTCGCCATTGAATCTCCTCCAAAACCCGTCAACGCAAACTGGACCAAGTATCTTATCGAAGAATTTTTCTCTCGAAGCGACCAAGGATATCTTCATCTGCCTTTAAAATAGTCCACTTTTCAGCGCCTTAAAGTAGGACTGCGATAATCAGGGTCCTATATAGCGACTCCTTAGCAGTTCGAGATGGGAATTGCCTTAGTGGCTAAAAAAAAAAAGTTCTTGGTAAGAGTTATTCTTCGCTTGATTTCCGTGCTGGTGTCGTTTTCAGAATTTGAAGCAGAGCCAAGGTAGACAAAGTCCCTTAGGTTAGGGCATAAGAATGCCAGCTGAGAATCGCCAACATTCTTAGACCAATAATAGGTCCATTGTGATACCACATGGATCATAGGAGAAAGTTTCTCCTACCTACTCGTGAAACTATTTTGAGGTGTTTATGAAGCGTAGGAGGCTCTTAATGTCGATGTTTTTTCAGGTCGCCTATGTCGTTTTAATAGGGGGTTCCTATGTGAAGCTTCCTATGAATAGTTTCTATCTCTTCTTTATCTAAGCAGCTTCTACAAAAGTCGTTCGCGCAAATGCGCAGCCTTGTAGCATGCTTGTCTATTAGACAGTGTCCAGTGATGACACCTATTTTGCGCCGATATGCAATCTGTTGAGAGAAATCAAATTCTTAGAACATTTTAGATCCATCTTCGGGCAAATTTGTTTTGTTGCTGGACATGTGGGTCCACTTGTCCACCTAAGATTCGTATTCTCGATAGCACCCAGCTTAAATTTGAGTTTGCAAATAGCGATTGGTATATCTAAGGAGCCTTTGTCCGCCAGGATGGATATAATTGTTCCTATTCTGGCGAGTTCATCGGCCTTACAATTCACTGGAATATCCTTATGCCCCGGCACCTAACACAGGTGAATATTGAGCTGCTCATCTCCACGTGAGACGAACGGCAGTCTAGAGCTACTAGGGAATTTATAGAGGTCGATTCCAAGGATTTGATTACTGCTTGGCTGTCTGAAAAGATGCGGATATCTCTAGCAGATATCACGTTTTTCTTATGCCAAAATAAGACTCCTTTAATCGTCAAAACTTCCGCCTGGAACACGCTGCAATAATTTCGAAGACGGAAGGAGAACTTAAGATTAAGCCTGTCAGAGAAAACACCTCCACCAACTCCGTTCTTGGATTTTGAGCCTTCAGTGTAGATGTACATTCTAAAAATGTATCATCATTCCAGGGTGATCTATAGGGGATGGTGACGAGGAAGTTCTTGGCAAAGTTTAGACCTGGGATGGTATAGTCTGTGTTTTCGGAAGAGATTTTGAATTTATTCAAAATGGAAGCGTGGCCAAATTCTTTTCTTGACTACTGTTGGGTAGCTTTAAGGCGAACGGCTGCCTTCGCTGCCATTTGCTTGCTAAATATATCGAGGGGTGTCAGATGAAGTAAAATGTCCAGTGCCGCAGAGGGAGTTATACGTAGTGCTCCGCCTATGCACAGAGAAGCTGTGCGCTGGACCTTACTTAGATAATCGCGATTAATAACTTCTTCTAAGGCCGTCCACCAGACAATGACACAGTATGTGAGTATCGGTCTAATGACCGTGATGTACCATAGAGCCAGTGAGTGATTCGGGGTTGTAAGCCCTATCTATTTCCAATAGCTTTGTGCTACTGTAGCTTTCTTTACTCTTTCTTGAATATTAGGTTTCCCGCTTAATTTCTTATCCAGGATGAGACCAAAATATTTTGCTGTGTCAGAGAAAGACAAGCTGATACCATTGAGAGAAAGAGGCTCGACTAACGGAAGGAATTTTATATTTCCTGGAGAAGAGTACAAGTTCAGTTTTGTGGGGGCTTACACCCAAACCACACCGAACTACCCATCTAGTGAGCTTGTTTAAAGCGTTGTGTAGAAGTTCCTTTAGAGTATTTAAGTGCTTTCCTGAGACAGCCAAAGCAACATCATCTGCATAAGCGATCGCTGTGCATCCCTCGCCGTCCATGATTATCAATAGCTCATTGATCACCAAATTCCATAAAAAGGGGGATAGAACACCACCTTGCGGAGTGCTTCTACTGACAGACCTTCTAGTAGACGTCCCACCCAGCTTGGAGTTGATAGTCCAACCATTAAGCAGTAGATTAATCAGTTCGCAAAGTGACCTGTCGACATTCATGCCTGATAGTGCATCTACTATCGCTGATACATTGCCATTGTTGAAAGCGCCTTCTATATCCAGAAAAGCAGCCATTGTGTACTCCTTATGAAACAGGGAATATTCAATATTACGCACCAGTGTGAGTGTAATGCCGTCTCTACTGATTTGCCTTTGTAATATGCATATTGAGTCGCCGACAGTAGTTTCTTATCAATACTGTTGCGTAAATGGATATCAATCAGTCGTTCTAATGTTCTTAAGAGGAATGATGATAGACTAATAGGTCTGAAATCATAAATATGTGAGAGCATTTACCCGCTTTAGGTATGAAGACAACTTTGACTTCTCTCCAAATCTTTGGGATATATACCAGGCCTAGACAAGTTCTAAAAATTGTCTCAAGCATCGGCAGGATTATGTCCGATGACTTCTGCAACTCGGCAGGTATAATGCCGTCTGGTCCCGCGGATTTATATGGTTTGAAGCTGTGCAGTGCCTGAAGCTTGCTCTGTGTAATCAGTTTTGAGGAGTTTGTTTTTTGTGCAGATGGTTTGTTGAAAACCTTATTGCTAACAGCTTGGAAACTGCCTGGGAAATGAGTGTCAAGCAGTAAATTTAGCGAATCATCGCTTGAAGTCGTCAAAGACCCATCCGTTTTCTTATTGTAACTGGGTGTTATTGGATTTAAAGAGAGAATTTTCCTCAGCCTAGATGCCTCAGAGGCTTCTTCTATTTTACCATAGAAGAGTGTCCAAGAATTACGTTTGGCTTTCCTAAATTCTTTTTTGTATATGTTTAGGGATGCTTTGTACTAGTCCCAATCTAACGCGTCTCTCGTACTTTTGCCATTATTAAAAAGTTTTCTACAATTCTTTCTTAAAGGACCTAAGCCTGTAAGCCACCAATGCGGCTTCTTCTTGCCCCTGGGTTGAATCAAGGGGCAGAAAGAAGTCATCGCTATATTTAAGGCTGAGGTTAAGTGCTCAATCATGCGGTCAAGTTCTTGGGGGTTGCAGGGGAGATTAAGATGATTTGAGGTGACTAAATTACTTAAGCCAATCAGTTTTGCGGTAGTTCCTAAAAACTGGCGGGCTAATAGAATCTACGTATAGAGACAATTGGAGATACCTGTGATCCGACAAAGTCCCTTACTACCTCGAAGTTGTAGCTGCAGACTATGATGTTCTGTCCAATTCGTCGGTGTTCATTGTCCTGTCTTGTTGACAGCATGTACGGGGGCAAGGTGAAAAGGTCTCGGCCTAACGCAGAGATAGCGTTCCAATCAGCAAAAATTTATGTTTCCTGCCTGGGCGCACTTCTCATTAGTTCGAATGACAAGTTTCAACTTGTCCTCTCAAGTAGTTTGCTTACACGAATTTTTGCATAGACGCCTTGTGTGTTTTTCGTTAAAATGGATAAACTTAAATATCGTGCGGTCATAAAATTCTTCGTTTTATGGGTTAACCCCTAAGGAAATTCATCCGAAGTTGGCAAAAGTTTACGGGGACTCTGCTGCTTCCATGTCAAGTGTTAAAAAGTTGGCAGCTGAATTTAAACGTGATCGCACGTCCCTCGAAGATGACCCACGTGAAGGACGGCCAAAAGCCGCAACCACACCCGAAACCATCGAAAAAGTGCATGATATGGTGTTGGACGATAGACGAGTGAAGGTGAGTGAGATAGCTGAGGCTGTATATATATCGGAAGAGGGATCGGAACTTAGGGATGCGAAAGTTCTGCGCAAGATGGGTGCCGCATATGCTGAATGCCGATCAAAAGCAAATGCGCAAACGATTTTCGCGGCAATTTTTGGACCGATTCAATAGGGATCCGATCGATTTTGTGCGGCGATTTGTCACCATGGATGAGACATGGGTCCACCACTACATACCAGAAATGAAACAGCCGTCGAAGCAGTGGGTGGAAGCCGGTGGTTCACCGCCAAAAAAAGCGAAGTCGATCGCATCTGCCGAAAAGGTCATGGCCAGTGTGGTTTGGGATGCGAAAGGGATCCTGTTAACTGATTACCTTGAGAAAGGCAGAACAATTACAGGCGAATATTACTCCAACCTTCTTGACCAGCTGGATGCCAAAATTCGCGAGAAGAGGCCTGGCTTGAAGAAGAAAAAAAACATCTTTCACCAGGGCAGTGCACCTGTACACAAGTGTGCGTTGGCGATGGGAAAACTGCGGGACTTGGGGTACGATTTGCTCGGCCATCCCCCCTTTTCACCTGATTTGGCACCCTCAGACTTCTATCTGTTCCCAAACATGGAGAAATTTCTTTCTGGGAAGGGCTTCGATCCAATGCAGAAGTTGAGAGGGCCGTAGATGAATATTTTCACAACCTTCCAGACTCTCACTTCCGAGAAGGAATACTGATATTGGAGAAACGCTGGACTAAGTGTGTTGAAATCAAGGGAGATTACGTAGAAAAACAAAATCATTTTTTAACTGAAAATCGCATTTTCATTGTCAGGTCGAGAACTTGCCCACGTATTTACTTGGTTTTCCCCACTTCTGCTTCAATGCATGCAAACGGAACGGTGACAGCCCCGCTGAGTTCTTCCAATTAAGTATGTCAATACCGTTGGTACATCCGGGCAGTTGTACATATAGACTGTGTCTCTTGTGTTGGCTTGAGTTTCGCATAATCTGTTCAAGTGCGATATTGAAGAAGTCCACTGGTCTAAAACCTTTTTTGGCGTTGTCCATCGTCATTCCGCACAGACGGATAAGTTTGACAGGGAGGTCAAAACTAGACATAGCTCTGTAAGTATCGATTTTGACTTCTTGGATTTTCTCAAGGATCTACCAAAGTATGAAGACGATATGGGACTTTTCTAGCCTGAAACTGCACTGATATGGGCCAATCACGCTGTTGATGAAAGGTTCTGGCGTTCATAATTCTACAATTGCCACAGTTGAGGGATCTACTCCTTTCTGGATCGACAAGTGATGCTAAGACTCCATTCACTAGGCATACACTTATGTGACCAAATATTAGAGATAAGCTGATGTATGCTCTCGGCCAATTCATCACAAGCTACCCTTAAAAAAGTTCGGCCGGTAACTCGCCTTGTTCACCGATTTCAATATGTTTTATTTGAAATTTTTCTAGCCAATAATTGTCACAATTCAACTAGCGCTATCACAACAACTATTCTTTTGAGGTTGTGGATATATGTAAATACACTTTTCAATCTCTATTCTCGTGTAATTTGCACACTTGTTGCAATCTGCGTGATTTAGTCCACCTATTATTTAATATTTAACATTTAAATCATAAATGGTTGCATCGGATCGAATGTCGAAGTAGTGCGATCACTTGAAGCAGACAGCGCCATGATTATACTCGCTTAAGTCAGATGAAATGTATGATAGAAAGTTGTATGACTTCTTTGATAATATGAAGTGTCTCTCAGAAACAGTGCATCATCCATAAACTATTGTGCGTTTCACTAGGTTTTGAATTTTTATTTTTTTACAGAATGAGCGTCAAGTTGAAATAAAATTACATAACTACCTTATCGAAGACATATCAAATTTTAGATCAGCGGAAATATTATGAATCAATCCGTTTTCTAATTACCCATTTTTATCCACAAATTTTTCAAGGGCAAGTTCGGCATTGAGCCTACCTTTCTATGAAAAAATTAAATAAAAATAGCAATCAATCTTCAAATGATCGTCTGGAATGCCTAAGCGGGGGTCTGACTCACACTTGACGGATACTCGTATTTCTATTATATTTTATGCAAAAACACATTTGCAAAAAAATCCGGATATGTTCAGATTTTTCTGGCTCAATGGGATATAAAGATTGAATTGATTTTATCGGTATTGAAGTCGTAGTAAAATTCAATTTGAGTTTTTCCATATACGTTTGCATTTCAACAGAATTTGTATTCAATTTAAAATGACGTCCACCAGTAACAATTATTTTTATTTTCATTCAATAATTATTTCATAACCATGCTGCAATAAAGTGAACTTAGCAGTAATGTAGCCAAGCGGCACTGGCTGTAAAATGCATTGGTGTTGAAACATATGTATGAATAGCCAGGCCGCTATCTGTCACTATCGAGGCTAGTAGAATAGTGCAAAAAGGAACTCGCCTCGCTAAGTCATCGGTCCTTTGAATCTGTTTCCTTTTGGTTCCGGGTCACATGACATCATCATGAACTCGCGAGGCAAGGATCTGCCCTTGATGTTCCCTAGCAAAGGCGGTGAACGTCCCGTTGGCAGTCCTTAAGGGAGGCATCTTCCCGCATTATCTGCTAAAGGCTGACAGCAGATGGCAGGGGGTGTGGAACTGTGCCATCTCCAAGTAAATGTGGTCCAAATACGAGTACTTCCGGAAAAGAACGCAAGATCTACTATATAGAAACCGTGCAGATACCGCAAGAGTTCTGGCAGTTGGTACTGGCCATTGGCCCATCGGGGTTCATGCAGCCAGAATAGGTATTAGGTATTAGCAATACTGCTAAGGAGAAACGAACTATCTTACACTTCCTTTGTAAGTGTCGGGGTCTTTTTGACAGCCTGATAGAATTAGCGGAGATAAGCGTTGGGGACATTATCAGTTTCCTCAATGCAACGTGGTGGATTTGAATAATCTTTACTCTTTCTCCTATTCCCTACAAGCTACGCCCGTTTCACATTCGTTTAGGTTACTTGAGTTGTTGTATTAAAACGGCACTTTTTGTGCTAATTATGTATCAGCATGGTTTACTGTTACAACCGCTTCTACCTAACTACCTACCTGGGTGCCGGGGTATAGGGACATTCCAGGGAATTGTGAGACCGATGAACTCGCCAAAATAGGAACAACTATACCCATCCTGCCGGACATAGGCTCCTTAGGTATACCAATCGCTACTTACAAACTCAAATTTAAGCTGAATGCTATCGAGAGTATAAATCTTAGGTGGACAACTGGACCTACATGTTTAGCGACAAAAGAAATTTGGCCAACGCTAAATCTAAAACGCTTACTTACTTACTTACTTACTTAGGTGGCGCTACAGTTCGGGGTGAACCTGGGCGTCAACCAACAAGCCTCTCCATTTAGCTCGGTCTTTAGCTAATTGCCTCTAGTTGCGCACTTCAAGTTGGTCGAGGTCCCCTTAAACTTTTGCGCGCCACCTACGGCGATGATTCCCTCTACTGCGTGTTCCCTCGGGGTTGGATTCGAAGATTCTGCGGGCCGGAACGTAGGTGCCCATTCGCTCTACATGTCCTGGCCATCTCAGACGTCCCATACGCAGTTTTTTTTGACTTGGTCGATGTCGCTGTACAGCTCGTATAGCTCGTGATTGAATCTTCTCCTCCAAAATCCGTCAACGCAAACGGGACCGAAAATCTTACGAAGAATTTTTCTCTCGAAGCGACCAAGAATATCTTCATCCCCTTTTTTAATAAAGTCCATGTTTTAGCGCCGAAAAGCAGGACTGGGATGATCAAGGTCTTATATAGAGTCTCCTTAGTTGTTCGGGATAGGGCTTTACTATTGAATTGCCTTTTAGTTGCTACAAGAAAGAAGGTAGTCATTTATGACGTTTGTGCCTAGATAACTCAGTAAATTACTTAAATTCGTGTCGGTTTCTAGTCGTCCTCCTAATTGATTGTGAAAGTGCTTGATGCCGCAGATTCATGCTTCTTCTTCTTCTTCCTTTTATCAGCGAGGTTACGATCAGAAAACAAGGGATCATAACCCTCCCACTTCACCGCATTTCTACTGTTCCGCCTGTGGGGTTCGCCTATTTGACATCAGAAAATATCGGCAGGCCTGCGGATTTCGGATCACTCGGTTACTGAAGCCAATGAAATGACAATGTCGTCGCATTTGTCTGATCCAGGCGTTTATAGGCCTGCCTTTCCTACATCGCGATGTCTACTGTTTGCCTTATAAGCAAAAAAAAAAAAAAACAGCGATTGGCAATAGTTATTCTTCGATTGATTTCTGCGCTGATGTTGATCTCAGAGTTTATAGCAGAGCCAAGGTAGACAAAGTCCCTTACTACCTCGAAGTTATAGCTGCGCACTGTGACGCTTTGTCCAATTCGTCGGTGTTGCCTTTCCCTTCTTCTTGACAGCATGTACTTGGTTTTTTGCCCTCGTTTATTGCTAAACCCATTTTGGCCGCTTCCGCCTCAATGTTTGCAAACGCACCGGTGACAGCCCGCTGAGTTCTCCCGATAATGTCTATTCGTCGGCGTATGCAAGCAGTTGTACAGACTTCTAATAGATTGTGCCCCCGGTGTTGGCTTGTGAGTTCCGCACAATCTAAAACGCTCCAAAAATTGTATTTTTCTCAACAGATTGCATATCGGCGCTACAGTAGGTGTCATCACTGGATACTGTCTAATAGGCAATCATGCGATCGACTTTTGTAGAAGCTGCATGGATGAATAAGAGGAAGAAACTATTCCTCACCTTTTTGTTTTTGTCCAGCTCTCTCCCATAGAAGGAAGCTTTGCATTGGAGCCTCCTATTACAATAATTTAGGCGGCCTGATAGGTATCGATATTAAGAGTCCCCTATGCTTCAGAAGAAGCTCAAAATGATTTAACGAGTAGGTAGAGAGAAACTTTCTCCCATGATCCACGTGGTATCACAATTTACCTATTATTGGCTTTAGTGTTTTGGCGATTCTCTGCTGGCATAGTCTTCAACCTAACCCAACCTAATAGTGACATTCTGTTCAGGCCCTGACTCTTAAAAGAGGTATTGCGCAAAATATTGATTTTTTTTTATTAGTCCTACGTTCAGGACAGATAGATTTTTGTTTTTTGATGACTTGTACTTTGTTCTGTCCTCATATAACATACTTCCAGACCAACTCATTTTACCTGACCTTCAATTGCCGTAAATGCCTCTATGACCGGAGAGTGAGATCTCCCGACAATGTCAATGTCATCTGCGTACCCTAACAGCTGGACGTACGTGTGGAAGAGAGTGCCTTCTGCGTGTTAGTGCTCGTTCTGAGTACTTTCTGTTCACATGATGTTGAAGAAATCATATGACTGCGCGTCTCCTTGCCGAAATTCGGTGCAAGTTTGGAATAGTTCGAATGAGCTATTGCCAAATTAAACAGAGCACCTCGTATGTATTAAAACGGTCGTTTTTTTGTTCACTTTCTTATTTCCTTTAACAACTTCACTTCTTAATCTTTTAAGACTTTTCGCCGACTTCAGGATATAATAAACTCAGACATGAAATGGGGTCATAGCCAAGTGGTATCGTTTTCTTCTGAAAATATCTTTGTTATCATTGAAGATATTGACATTTTATCGTTATTAAGACCCTTATCTCCGACAATGTTCTCCGACTTTATTAGCTCTGGCACGCACCAGAGGTATGATAAAGTCCCTTCATAAAAATGTATATTCAAGACTAATATCTGTCTCATAAAGATAACTCTTTTTGAAAAAAAAATTAACCTTGGCATCAAAGTTCATATAGAAAGGAATAAACCAATTACTACTAGTGTTGGAGAGATAAAAAGAAGGGAAGCTTCATCTATACTGCTTTATTTTGTTTTTTTATTATTTTAGAGCCCTGGATCTATTTCTGCGTATCAGACGAGAAATAACCTCTAAGTGGGTGTACTTGTTTTAATAACTAAAACTAAGTTATTGTTAAGTGTGATTTAACTAATTTTCCTTTCGTTTATTTCAAAAGGTTTCTAATCAAACTTATACACTCAATGGCACTAGTATCTATCAAATTGATATATTATGCGAGCAATAAATTTCGTGTGACATTTTATTAGTTTATTGTTATTCGGCACAAATTCACAACAATATAAACGTCAAAGCGAGCTATTACTTTCGAGTGAGCCGCACACTTTTGTGATATTAAACACACATTTCGGGGGAACAAAATATTTTTCTATATATTGTCCGATAAACGTTATTTTGCAGGCGTTGTACTATCATGAATTTTGAGTATCTGTATCTATTTTTATTGATACAATTGTTCGTTCCGCATGTAATTGGAGGAAATGTAAATGTTTATCAAGATATGTTCAATGAGCTGGGCGCCGAAACGTACATAAATTAAGAGTCAGTTAAAACCAGACTTTGCTAATTCAATGTTTGATAAGGTTAAGTGGTATTAATGCATTATCTTGATGGTGTAGCCACATTTCCTCTATTTGAGTTAGAAATTAAGGTGTTGCTGTCGATTTTAATGACTCTGAGATCATTATCGACGTGGCACAGGTGTGGATTTAACACTTCACCCAGAAAATGGCACTACCTGGAAATACTTATTTCGTTCGAAGATTTTTCGCATGGATTTTGGATAATGTACCCTCTGCTTTAACAAAGCAAGTCCTTTTAAATACTGAAAGCTTCGCTGGCCAACGAAGGTCAATATCACAGGGTTTTGAAGGTTAGTTTCAGAATACTTCCTGAAGTTGTTGGTTAATTTGAGTGTTTTGATTACTGCAGCGACCTCGACCTTTATCAACTTCGTCGATGGCAATTAGAAAACTACATGCAATGAGGGTTGGGAAAACCCATTCCCCCAAAATACATTGCAATGCAATCCGTAGCACTATTACTGAGTAACCAAATTTAGGTCAGTTTATCTAATACAGACCAGGTGGTTAATCATAAAATCACTTACATATGTATGTACATATTGGTGGTATATGTTATGAATGAAGAGGTGATAGGGTAGATAATAAGTAAACATAATGTTTAACATCTAAAAGCAGATAAATATTGCCGCTTCCTTCATTGATATCAGATACAAACATTTATGCAGCTTGCAAACATGTGGATTAAATTAGGTTAGGTTGGAGGGAAGTGCATCTAAGCGCTTATTACGGGGGCCATTCGGTCCATTGTGTTTCCCTTTGTAGTGTAAAACCTATACTAAAACGATTATCTTGCGGTCGGTTCTGTTGTGAATCAGCCTGTGCTCTTTATGAAGCCTATCGTGTTCCTTAGTGGGACTTGTATGAGATCCCCTAGTTCGTCAAAAAATCAGTTTCCCATATGACGGAGGCGGCGGTTTTGAAGATTTGGGCAATCGCATAGCAGGCGTTTAATGGTTTCTGTCTCCTCTATATCTTGACAGTGGTCGGGTGTGTTGACGCCTAATCTAGCATCCATTATCCCTATCGTGCAGTGTCCTGTTACCACACCTGTCAAGATGTGATTTTCTTCTCTATTCAAGGCTTTTTGTTCTGTTTTCATCTACTATCGGCTATAAGCTGCTTCTGGCGGACCATGCGGAGTTCTTCCGCTTTAAGGTCTATTTTCTATTTCAATTCACCAATTGAAGTTTTTTTTTTTGAAAATCCAACGCCGATTCCTTTTTACCTAGTTCATCTGCTGTATCGTTTTTTTCTATATTACTATGTCCAGGAACCCAACAGAGAGTTACGTCATGGGTGTTGCATATTCTGTTCAACGTACTACGGCATCTAGTAGGTAATGATAAGGCTGACAATCGCTGAGTACATCCAGTAAATCATGGGCGGACGCAGACCACATTGTTTACCAAACGTTTTCTTGCATTTTTTATCCGATTACTTTTCTCATATTCTGTGTCACATATCTGACTTGAGAGATTCCTCATCTTTCACACAAATACTACTTCGAATGGATTTTAGTTCTGTTGGTCAACTATCCCCCTTTCTGTTGTACAGTGATAGACTATCATTGGAAAGCTGAGTTAAGAATTAACTCTTTCCAAAAAAAGAAGTCTTTTTATGAATCTATAGTCATATGAGCGAGAAGGACGAGTAGAAGAAAGGTCGCAACTGGCAACCCCATAAGCGTCCGGTGACTGAATTTCGTTAGCGATATCTAACCTATACTTACTTGGATGGCGCTACAGTCCTGGGTGGACCTGGGCCTCAACCAACAAACCTTTCCAGCCAGCACGGTTACGAGCCAGCTGCCTCCAGTTCAGCACGCCAAGTTGGTTGAGGTCCCCCTCCACTTGTTTGCGCCACCTACTGCGAGGTCGTCCTCTACTGCGCCGTCCGTTCGGGTTGGATTCGAAGACTTTCTTGGCGGGAAGGTTGGGCTCTATCCGCTCTAAATGACCCAGCCATCTTAGTCGCTGTATGTGAACTTTTCTGGCTAAGTCGATGTCCTTGTTTAGGCCGTATAGTTCGGCATTGTACCTTCTCCTCCATTGTACCTTCTCCAGACGGGACCAAAGATCGCTCGAAGAACTTTTCTCTCGAAATAACCAGGGCATGCTCATCCGGTTTTGTCAAAGTCCATGCCTTTGCGCCATACAGCAGGACTGGGATGATTAATGTCTTATAAAGAGTTACCTTAGTAGTTCGAGATAGGGCTTTGCTAGTCAATTGCCGTTTTAGCCCATAGAAACAACGATTGGCAAGAGTAATTCTCCGTGTGATCTCCCTACTGATGTCATTTGCGGAGTTCACCATAGAGCCTATGTATTTCGTTGATTTCGCTCCGTTGTGGATATCCGCATCCGTACCTTGGCTACAACTAGGTAGTGATCCGAGTCCACGTTGGCTCCTCGGAAAGTCCGGACACCCAGAATACTGGAAGAGTGCCTTGCGTCGATCGCAATGTGATCGATTTGGTTGACGATTTTTCGATCAAAGGAGAGCCATGTTCCTTTGTGAATATCGAGACGTGGGAACCGCGTACTAGCTACGACAAAGTTTCGTCCCGCCGCAAAGTCGATTAACTTGAGTCCGTTGCCGGATGTGATGTCGTGCAGGCTGTGCTTTCCGACCACGCTACTAAAGACGTCCTCTCTTCCTAGCTTTGCGTTAAAATCGCCTAGGATAATTTTAACGTTGTGGCTAGGGCATTGCTCATACGTCTTGTCCAAGAGCTGGTAGAAGTCATCCTTTGACGCGTCGTCATTCTACTCGTGAGGGGCGTGAACGCATATTAGGCTAATGTTGGCAAATTTAGCCTTGATACGGATAGTCATAAGGCGCTCGTTCACATGCCGGAAACTCAAGACTTCTTGCCTAAGTCTGCCCCCAATGACAAATCCGCACCCGAATAGACGCTGTCCTTGCTGTCTGTAGCAATCACCGTAGTAGATGTCGCAGTTTTTCATACTCCTTTTGCCCGGCCCATCCCATCGCACTTCTTGGATGGCGGTAATGTCTGCTTTGAGACACTCTAGGGCCTCCGCAAGTTGTTCGGCTGCACGTGGTTTGTAGAGGGACCTAACATTCCATGTGCAGACACGAAGATCGTTGTCCTTTTTACGTTTTCATGGGTCGTCAACAGTAAGATCATCCATATCCGAGGCTGTTGGTTGCTTCGTAACCAAAGGTTTTTTACGTGGTAGGGAAGTTAACCCGACGGCACAACCCCCAACCTGGAGGGCCAGATCCTTTTTTTTTGTACCCCTAGGACAAGAGGCCGGATACACCGATGTCAGTAACCCACTTCGGGGATATGAGCGCTGCCGTTGGCCCATTAAGGGTTCATCCTCCTCCATCTCTTTTCCAATACCCTGACGTAGTATTGAAAATCCTTACAGACCTCAGCTCCAAATATGTTGAAGTAGCTCCGGTAAGGTATCCTCTGGTCTGTAGACGTCACCGTTGATTCCATCGAGAGAATTCATCCACCGCACGTCCTCCTTCTGAGGAGCTGGTTTTTATTGGTGTACCATAACTCTTTGTCTCAAGCAAACCCTCCACGCAGTCTTTCAAGCACATGAGCTTAATTACATCGTCCTCCAAAGGAGTGAAATACACTTCATTGTTCTCATCATCACCTGTAGCTTTCAGGCCCAATTATGGGCCAATTTCTTTCGTAAGGACGACTTGTAGTCCGCCCAAACCTAAATTGAGAAGTGGAGTGAAGGTGCTTTCCTAAAATTATGGAAGGACTCCTTCATTTTCCCTATCCATAAAACAAAGGCAGTAAAAATGACATATCAAATTACCGACCCATAGTCAAACTGTCGTCTATCCCCAGGCTCGTTGAAAGCATCATCTAATACTCATTGTATTTCCACTTCAAATCCAACTTTTCTCCACAACAGCACGGTTTGTTAATGGGTAGGCCGACGACGACTAACTTAACCGAATTCGTTTCTAAAACACTGTAAGCTTTGCAGGAAGGTAAGGAAGTCGATGTCATTACCACCGACTTCAGCAGGGTTTTGATAAAATCCGTCACCTAACTTAAAGCCCTAGGTTTTCTACCCTCTTTCATTGAATGGCTGAGATCGTACCTAGAGACACGTCAGTACAGGGTTCTCTTCAGATTTCCAGTCTCTGGCCCCATTTACGCCACTTCAGCGGTTCCTCATGGCAGTCATATGGGTCCACTGATCTTTGTCTTAACTATAAACGAAGTTGGTCATATCATAAAAGACCAACATGAAAGATCACATGAAAATCATCAAGATAATATCGATTCTCTCCGATTCACTCTTACTTCAAAACGACCTTAATTAATTTCATAAATGGTGCGACAAAACTTCTTAGAACTTAACGTCGGCAAATGTTAATCCATAACATTCTCCCGTAAACGTCTCCCCTTACCCCTCAGAAATTCTTACTTTCGTAATGAGCCCGTTCCCTCTGTATCCTCTTTACGCGATCTGTGTATTATTTGTGACAGGGAGATAAACTTCCGTTCCCACATTGATCGAATTATGCACAAGGCCAATTCTTCTATCGGTTTCATAAAACGCTAGTCTAAGGAAATCTCGAACCCTAACGTTACTAAATCCGTTTACATGACCTTTGCCAGACCTCTCCTTGAATACGCCAGCCAAGTTTGGTCACTTTTTCACGACACCTATTCTATTATAATTGAAGCTGTGCAGCATAGGTTTATCCGACTTGTCTTCCGCGGTCTCCCATGGGCCCTCTACGAAGATCGGCTAAAATTTATTAACCTGCAAACCTTTGTAAAGCGTCGCGAAGTCACTGACATAATCTTCGTGCACCAATTATTAACTTGTACGATCGATTCCCCCGCACTACTAGAAATGATTTGCCTTCACACTAACCCTCGTAACCTTAGGTCTGTACCACTCTTTCGCCTCCCTCACCACCGCGTCAACTACAGCCATTTCGAACCAATCTCCAGAATGTTGCGTCTGGCCGTCAACGCACAGAATACCCTAGACTTTCATTCAAGTATATCCTCCCCTAGAAAGTCCCCCTATACCTCCCCATGACCTCTCCACTTGTACTCCACTTGTTTGATTAAGTTTTTTTTTTAGATTGCATTTATAACACGTGTGCACCCTAAAGGCTAGTTTAAAGTTTAGCGATTTAAGTTAGGTTAAGTGCTTTCCCTTTTGTTAGTTTTAAGTTTAGCTTTAAGTTCTTGTTTGTATTAAGCTTTAATAAATAAATAGATACAATCTCAGGGTCCTTGTACATAATCTGAACATATTCATTTTGGAAAATTTGTCAAAAGAATACAGCTTGCTTCTAGATAAGTATCTATTCCTCAAAAAAGAAACTCGAATCCATTAATTTTCAAAAATTGATGCATCGTGAAGAACTGGAATCTCATTTCACTTAAGTACGAATAAATCCCCTTTTTATCGCAATATGGGGACAAAGATTAACAATTCTTATCCAATATCGTGGATCTACCCTCTTGTTACAATTTGTAATCAATCAATCAATCAGAAGCACTTGCATTATTCTCCTACAAAGCAAACAGCAAACACAACAAGTGGTGTTTTAAAAAATGCCCTCGTGTATAACCCTATTTGTAATGACGAAAGGTATTGTCAGATGCTGATTATCCCCTTCAGAACTATTTATTTATTGATTGGTGGAACTGGTGGCAATTAGTGGGACTTTGTAAATTCTGTTTATACGTATAATTATTGATTTTCCAATTGACGAGTTAATTTTTGTATTTAAAAATATTTTACACTCGTATTGACGTATTTTTGAGTTTTAATTGTGATGTTATGAAACTAAGAAGCTAATTGGTTTATCGTAACTCTAAAGGCATTGAACATAAATTTCAGTTGCAAGTCATCGTAATAAAGTTTCACATTTTTATTTGCTTTAAAAAAAAAATGTTTTCCTACTTACTTACTTGCCATTAAGATTTTTTAAAGCCCGGGCAGGTTTAGATGGGATCTTTCTTATCATATTTAATTCACAAGCAAACATCATTAATTTTGTGTATGACAATTTTGAATTTTGGTTTTTATCGAATTGCACATGCTATATGGTCGGAGTAATCTACTTCGTAACCGTAAGATAGGAAAAGGCAAACCTATAACGCTGTGTCAACACCCCGAGATGACTGCAGATGTCTGTTGATTCTGCATTTAAATTGATTCCCAAACATGAGAGCAGCACTTCTTTCCCATGAAAGATAACTCAATTTCATGGATGGTGATTTTGCGGTGTTGAATATGCGGACATGCCATGTGATACCCAGCAAATGCACGGTGTCCTTGGGATCGATTATTTTGTTATCTATTTGAAATAAAAGGAGTAAATCACACCACAAGTAACTGGATGTGTGAGATGCTAAGAACTAGGACTGCTGAGATAGAGGTGGGTCAAAAAACCATCACAATAAGCACCACTAGAGGCTGTCCACAAGGAGGGGTATTATCACCATTGATGTGGAGCTTAGTAGCAGATGAACTACTGCACAAATTGACAGGTGCCGGCATTACGTGCCAGGGGTACGCCGACGATATAGTCATTGTCGCAAGAGGAAAATTTGAAGAAACGCTATGCGAAATCATTCAGAGGGGTCTACGAATCACACAGAAGTGGTGTAAAACGGTAGGACTCAGAGTGAACCCTACCAAAAGCACTGTGATACCCTTCACCAAGAAAACACAGTTAAAGCGTATGCAACCCATCCTGTTGGAAGGGACCAGAGTTGACCCACAGAAACAGGTCAAGTATCAAGGTCTAACACTAGACAGCAAACTCCTCTGGAGAGAACATGTAGAAACTGTGGTAACCAAAGCCACCAGAGCACTTATGGTGTGCAAAAACATTTCAGGAAAGACCTGGGGTTGTAGCCCAGCCACACTGAGATGGATGTATCTGATGATAGTAAGACCCATCATCACATACGGGGCAGCGTCATGGGTCAACAGATCTAGACTAACCACGACGAGGACATCCCTCAACAAAGTGCAAAGATTAGCCTGTATATGTATAACAGGAGCCATGCGAACCAGTCCCACAGCAGATCTAGAAGTGATCGTAGGGATACCTCCACTACACATAGTGCTAGAGCGAATCGCCAAGGAGACCATTTTAAGAATCAGCAAAGAGGGCATCGGGAAAGGAACATGCATCGCAAATAAAGAGCGAGTAACCCTATCCAAATCGGTGCCGCTTCTGGACTGGCCCAGAGATGATATGGTCAAGAAATACTGCTTTGAAAGGAAATTTGACTCAAAGCTAAGCAACAAAAGAGATTGGAGCAGCGAATCCGATAAATACCAACTCAAACAACACACAATTAAATGGTACACAGACGGATCGAAAACATCTACTGGCACTGGGGCAGGAGTGTACGGGCCCAGGACTAGATACTCAGAATCACTGGGAACATTCCCCAGCATATTTCAAGCAAAAGTTCACGCGATCGAAAGATGCGCGCAATTCAACTTAGACAGGAAATATCGCGGGCAGGACATCGCGATACTATCAGACAGCCAGGCCGCTATTAAAGCACTGACCTCGCATGAGATCAGATTCAAACTGGTATGGGAGTGTCTCACCAGGATCAACAAACTGGGAGAAACAAAGAAAGTAACTCTCTACTGGGTACCAGAACATGTAGGAGTAGAGGGGAACGAAGCAGCTGATGAGTTAGCTAGAAACGGATCAGACACGCCATTCCTTGGACCAGAACACTTCTGTGGGATAGGACCCCACAAAATAAGGGAAGACTTAAGGAAAGAAGAAGAGAACAAATGGGCCAAACATTGGGATGATATCCCCCAAATAAGACAGGCAAAGGAACTTCTGGGGAAATACAACCAGAAAAGAAGCAGAGCCTGCCTAAGAGTTAGTAAGATTCGGCTTCGCATCTTGGCGGGCATGTTAACAGCTCACTGCAGACTTAAGGAGCACCTTAGGAAACTGGGAATAGAGGGAGACGGACACTGCAGATTCTGCAGGGACTTCGCAGAAACACCAGCGCACCTTCTTATGGAATGCGAAGCACTGATCCACAAAAGAAGGAATCACCTTGGTGCCTACCTCCTATCAGAAACGGATTTGCCTTCGCTGGATCCACTGAAGATACTCCGGTTTGCTGTAGCAGCTGTACTGGAGGAAGTGCTCTAGACCGAGTATATCATCGGCTAGAACCTTAGTAAGGCGGGCACAATAGATCTTTTATAGGTCGCAGTGCACTTGCACCTCACAACAATATAAATCTATCTAAATCTATCTATTTGAAGCTGAAGGGGAACAGTAGATGTAATCTTTCTTTTGTTTGCTTTTCCCTTCTTCTTCCTTTTTCGTCGAGGTTATGATCTCTGAAAACAAGGGATCATAACCCTTCCACTTCACCGCATTACTACTGATCCGCTTGTGGGGTTTGCCTGGGGTTTGCTTTTGGTTTGATTTTCCCATTGCAAGATTTTCTGCAGATCTTCGTTAATTGTGAGAATTTGTTCGCATCTCTGACTATGTGAGGTAGTGGCACTTACGGGCATGTTGTTTGAGCAAGATGTTACTAGAAGGCTGTCATCGGCGAAACTAGAAATTTTATTATTTCTTGATCCTAGTAGAGTACTAATATAAAGTAAAAATAATATTGGAGAAAGAATGGATCCTTAAGGTACACCAAATTTGTCGGAAGCCACACTATCTGCAACAACGCCATTAAAAACACCTCCTTAATCAAGACCAATATATGACAGACCAGCAAATGGTTGTTCCTTCTTATATTTAAAAACGCGTTGGGGGAAGTTTAAAATGTTGAGTGCTTTTCCATTGCTTTCAGACGATTAGCTCATGAGGTTTGTTTCTCTTAATCTCCAGATATTGTCTTGTATATTTAAGATGGTTTCTATGTTGGATGTTATGTAGTTTGCAGTCACTAATTGTGTGACACTTACTTACTTACTTAGATGGCGCTACAGTCCGGAGTGGACCTGGGCCTCAACCAACAAACCTCTCCAGCCAGCACGGTTACGAGCCAGCTGCCTCCAGTTGCGCACACCAAGTTGGTTGAGGTCCCCCTCCACTTTTTTGCGCCACCTACCGCGAGGTCGTCCTCTACTGCGCCGTCCGTCCGGGTTGGATTCGAAGACTTTCTTAGCGGGAAGGCTGGGCTCCATCCGCTCTAAATGACCCAGCCATCTTAGTCGCTGTATGTGAACTCTTCTGGCTAAGTCGATATCCTTGTACAGGCCGTATAGTTCGGCATTGTACCTTCTCCTCCACTCACCGTCTATGCAGACGGGACCAAAGATCGCTCGAAGAACTTTTCTCTCGAAATAACCAAGGGCATCCTCATCCGGTTTTGTCAAAGCCCATGCCTCTGCGCCATACAGCAGGACTGGGATTATCAGTGTCTTATAAAGAGTTACCATAGTAGTTCGAGATAGGGCTTTGCTACTCAATTGCCGTTTTAGCCCATAGAAACAACGATTGGCAAGAGTAATTCTCCGTGTGATCTCCCTACTGATGTCATTTGCCGAGCTGACCATAGAGCCTAGGTAGACAAAATCCTTCACTACCTCAAAATTGTATCTGTCTATTGTGGCGTTCTGCCCAAGACGCCGATGTTGGGTGTCCTTTTTTGTAGACAGCATATATTTTGTTTTGCTTTCATTGACCGCTAGACCCATCTTTGCTGCCTCGATCTCAATACTCGTAAATGCCCCATTGACGGCCCGCTGAGTTCTTCCGATTATGTCAATGTCATCGGCATAAGCGAGTACTTGTACAGACTTGAAGAAGATTGTACCTCCGGGGTTGGCTTGTGAGTTTCGTACAATTCTCTCAAGTACTATGTTAAAGAGATCGCATGATAGCGCGTCGCCTTGTCTAAGACCTTTCCTGACATCGAACGGTTCGGTGATGTTCTTACCGACTTTGATGGAGCAGCGAGAGTTCTCCATCGTCATTCTGCACAAACGGACGAGCTTGGCAGGGATGCCAAGACTAGACATGGCTCTGTATAACTCGTCTCTATACACGCTATCATAGGCAACTTTGAAATCGATGAAAAGGTGGTGCGTATCGATTTTATATTCATGGGTTTTTTCCAAGATCTGCCGTAGTGTGAATATTTCGTCAATGGTGGACTTTTCAGGCCTGAAACCGCACTGATAAGGACCTATCAGGTTGTTGATGATCGGTTTTAGGCGTTCACATAGTACGGCAGACAGGATCTTATATGCGATATTTAGGAGACTTATACCTCTGTAGTTGGCGCAGTTCAGAGGGTCTCCTTTCTTCAGGATCGGACAAACGATGCTGAGGTTCCATTCATCGGGCATACTTTCGTCCGACCAGATTTTACAGATGAGCTGGTGCATGCTCCTTACCAACTCATCTCCTCCTGCCTTGAAAAGTTCAGCGGCAAGGCCGTCGGCTCCAGCAGCTTTGTTGGATTTGAGTTTAGATATCGCTATCCTCACTTCATTATGATCGGGTTGACGGGAATTTTGACTGCCATCGTCACTGTTGAATGGCTCATTCTGCCTGACAGCGGAATATTGATCATCATCGCCGTTTAACAGTCTGCAGAAGTGTTCCTTCCATATCCTCAGCACCGACTGCGATTCTACTACTATGTTGCCATTTTCGTCCCTGCAGGCTTCTGTTCTGGCTTTGAAACCCTGGTATGCTCTTTTTACCTTTTGGTAAAATTTTCGAACATTATTACTGCAATAAAGTCTCTCAATCTCCTCGATCGAGCGCTTCTCATGCTCTTTTTTCTTCTTTCTGAGAAGTCGATGTTCCTCTTTTCTCCTGCGCACGTAGAGCTCGTAAGCAGCTCTAGTCCTTCTATGCAGCGCCGCTTTGTACGCCTCTTGTTTTGCTGCATGTGCTTGCCGGCATTCCTCATCAAACCAGGGGTTTCGTTGTGGTGGGCGAGAGAAACCCAGTACATCAGAGGCGGCATCTCTGATGGCTTTTTGGCAACGCTGCCACTGGTCTTCCGCATTTGCTGCTGGCGGCATAGGACTAAGATTTAGATTAGAGGAAACACGATCGGCAAAGGTTCTGGCGGTCTCTTGCGATTGTAGCTTTTCGACGTCAAATTTCCTCACAGCATTTCTTTGATTTGGCTCCATTCTGGATATCCGCATCCGTACCTTGGCTACAATTAGGTAGTAATCCGAATCCACGCTGGCTCCTCGGAAGGTCCGGACACCCAGAATATTGGAAGAGTGCCTTGCGTCGATCATAATGTGATCGATTTGGTTGACAGTTTTTCGATTAAAAAGAGTGAATGTCGAGACGTGGGAACCGCGTACTAGCTACAACAAAGATTCGCCCCGCCGCAAAGTCGATTAGCCTGAGTCCGTTGTTGGATGTGATGTCGTGCAGGCTGTGCTTTCCGACCACGCTACTAAAGACGTCCTCCCTTCATAGCTTTGCGTTGAAATCACCTAGGATTTCCTCACAGCATTTCGTTGATTTCGCTCCGTTGTGGATATCCGCATCCGTACCTTGGCTACAACTAGGTAGTGATCCGAGTCCACGTTGGCTCCTCGGAAAGTCCGGACACCCAGAATACTGGAAGAGTGCCTTGCGTCGATCGCAATGTGATCGATTTGGTTGACGATTTTTCGATCAAAGGAGAGCCATGTTCCTTTGTGAATATCGAGACGTGGGAACCGCGTACTAGCTACGACAAAGTTTCGCCCCGCCGCAAAGTCGATTAGCCTGAGTCCGTTGCCGGAAGTGTTGTCGTGCAGGCTGTGCTTTCCGACCACGCTACTAAAGACTTCCTCTCTTCCTAGCTTTGCGTTAAAGTCGCCTAGGATAATTTTAACGTCGCGGCTAGGGCATTGCTCATACGTCTTGTCCAAGAGCTGGTAGAAGTCATCCTTTGTCGCGTCGTCCTTCTCCTCGTGAGGGGCGTGAACGCATATTAGGCTAATGTTGGCAAA
Organism: Brachypalpus laphriformis; assembly: GCA_945910035.1. Classification (NCBI taxonomy): domain Eukaryota; kingdom Metazoa; phylum Arthropoda; class Insecta; order Diptera; family Syrphidae; genus Brachypalpus; species Brachypalpus laphriformis. The sequence goes on from OX246755.1 coordinate 147,939,557, forward strand.
TTTAGCCTTGATACGGATAGTCATAAGGCGCTCGTTCACATGCCGGGAACTCAAGACTTCTTGCCTAAGTCTGTCTCCAATGACAAATCCGCACCCGAATAGACGCTGTCCTTTTTGTCTGTAGCAATCGCCGTAGTAGATGTCGCAGTTTTTCATACTCCTTTTGCCCGGCCCATCCCATCGCACTTCTTGGACGGCGGTAATGTCTGCTTTAAGACACTCTAGGGCCTCCGCAAGTTGTTCGGCTGCACGTGGTTTGTAGAGGGACCTAACATTCCATGTGCAGACACGAAGATCGTTTTCCTTTTTACGTTTGCATGGGTCGTCAACAGTAAGATCATCCATATCCGAGGCTGTTGGTTGCTTCGTAACCAAAGGTTTTTTACGTGGTAGGGAAGTTAACCCGACGGCATAACCCCCAACCTGGAGGGCCAGATCCTTTTTTTTGTACCCCTAGGACAAGAGGCCGGATACACCGATGTCAGTAACCCACTTCGGGGTGTGTGACACAGTGTGCCTTTTTAACACTTCTGTCACCATGACTATTTGTGGGCCACGGTGCGAATCGCTGTTTCTTACCTATACTCGTATATCAAATGGCATTTAGTATTCCACTGAGAAGTTTGTTTTGGACTGCTTGTATAGTTTGGATATTTGATTTCTTTGTACAACCCCAAACCTACAGTGGGGAAAGAAAATAATCCTTAAAATAGGGAGCTTAATAATTTAAACTTAAACTGAATCAACAGAGTGAAGAAGAGAACTAATCTAAAAGTTAATTTTTTGGGAAAACAGAAAAAAAGCTACTAGGATCTGTTCCCTTCTACAAACTATTTTTCCAAGTCCAATTACACCAGCATGTGAGTGGATGTGAGGGGTTTTTGTTGCCTTTTTATACATCAGAATGAACGTCTATTCTATTCTCTGTTTAGTGGAAAAAAAAAACATTTTTCGGCGCTTGTTTCTTGCTTCAAACTGCCGATTCAACTGCAAGATTATAGTAATGCTCCACAAGTCTACGTTCTTGATCCTCCTATTTACTGATCATTGCGTGGAATATCAGTTACCATCTGGGTATAGATTTCAATGAAGCCCACTATCATCTTCCTATATCTAGATAGTGAGATAATTATTGTACGACTGAACAGAAATACTAAACAAAAACAAAAGTCCTAGTGTTATAAGTAAGCCTTTTTGAGCAGTGGCACCCGACAACTCATGAAGGTAGAAGTCCTGACAGAAAAAAACAAAAACATGCAGCAAATAGGAGTTATGGCAACTGGTAAAAAAGTTTGGAGTAAAATCGATAGTATTGATGAAAACCTCACTCGATGGCATATATGCATAGTAAAGTTCGTAAGGCCGGCAAATAGAGTGTAAGTGAGTTAGGTATCTGATTTGGAAAGATTCCGCTTGCTATACATTTTCAGTTCAGTTGTTGAAAACTTTGCTGACTTATTACTTTGTGGTGCAGTGATGGCTTTGTGTACTTACTTAAAGTCCGTAAACCAATTGTTGTAAGAAATGTACTCCGTTAAATGTATTAAGGCATCGAAACGCTCGCAAACAAAAACAATTTCAATAACAATTTTCATTTGCGCAAGCCTCATCAACAGGTAACAGGTACCCACCCTATATGAAACCAAAAGCAAAAACAATTATTATTTGCAAATAGAATTTCATTTCTTCATTTGTATATTTTTTATTCTTTATTTAACAGCAAGCACCTGTTATTCCACAGGCTTGTACCTCGTCTCCCAAGGTTAAGCAATCAGAAACAATTGTACGCTCGTTAAACAAAAATTCTCCACCCCATTAATTCAGTGCAACAATATATTTGCACCGACCATGTAATACGCCCTGCAATATTTACAATTACTTTTATTGCAATCGTCACACCATAACAACCGAACTGGTCAGTTCACACCTGAGCTGTTGATCGAACTTAAATTTAAAATAAATATCGTGATGCGGATTATATGACAAAATTGTCAGCCGATACACCAAGCTAATATCTAAACAGCTGAGCTGTATTGATTGTTTTCACTTCCACTCCCACTGGTTCTTGGGAAATATTTACAATTGATAAAAAAAAAAGAAGAAATATACACAAACTTGTTTCGTGAATTATAGTACACCGATCTGTGGATTCATTGCAATTGTTATGGGTGACTGACTTTGAATTTCGATTTACTGTGGTAAAAAAAAGAGCAATCATCTGGTATTTGTTTGCAAATTTAATTGAAAGAATAGTGAGTGACACTTTTTGTTTAGTAAATAAAATTGAGCAATCCTGATGATACCAATTATTTCGATTTATCATCAAAACTCCCTTGATGACATCCCCGGAGAGGTAATGATTGATGAATTGTTCAGTGCCCTAAAGGTGGCAACACAGAAACGTCGAATACGTTTCTTACATACAAGCTTGTAAACAAGAGAACGATCTGGAACGAATTCAGAAAAATGCTATAAAGTCTTATAAACCTAAGATCTCCTATGAAAGGTTAGGTTAGGTTACATTGAGTAGGGTTATGAGGTTATCATAAGACACTAGGCACCAAGGTGGGGCCATCGTGATTTCTAGGGAACCTTTACGGCAAAAAGAAAACAAATTCTCCCATATACCTGATTTCCCTATAAAATTTGAAGATGTCCTTATTATATTTCCGGGACCTTACCCCATCTAGGTTATCGAAGAAGTATCTTCCAAGGTTCTTTAGCCTTGTTCTGGCAATGCCTTGGCATTCAAAGAGTATATGTGTTATATCCTCCGAAATATGTAGGTCATTGCAGTACCTGCAAACATCCATATTTGATAAATCCTGTCTCATAGCATGCTTCCTCAGAGGACAATTGGCAGATATTATTGCTATCTTTGTTTTTAGCCATGATATTTCAAATTTTCAAGTCTTGGACACCTGATCAACATCTAAGGTGAACCATTTCAAATTAGCCATGTTGATGATTCTATCACGAATAATTCCCTTAGCCACACACCTTGGTGGTTTAATGCTACCCATTATGTCTCTCTGCGGAAGCTCCACTGCTCTTCATTGCCTTCGATATCGCAGTGTCCAGGTACCCAACATAATCTGACACGGTTCTGCGTACATAATGCCTAAAGCATTACGCAGCAATTCCTGACGATCTCAGATTTAGTGACACAAGACTCTAGCGCCTTGAGAGCACCCTGACTGTCAATGTAGATGGCGATATTCTTGTCGGATATTGATCCCATCTCAAGGAATTCTCATTTCATTTCATTCGATTTCATTTATTATCATTGTAATGCCTATACACTTTGAGATATAATTTCTTATTAATTAGTGATAAGCTTAGACTGCAGATAAAAGCTACAATATTACATAGAATATACATGAATTAGACAAGAAGGAGTTAAGTTAAAATAGATTACATTATTGTTTAACTATCTATTTTGAGATAGATAAATAATTAATACATTTTTAAACCTTGTTGCGTTTTCAATACCTCTAATAGAACGCGACAAAGAATTCCATAAGCGGATAGCATTAATAAAAAACTGACGCTCGGAGGTAAGGTAAGAGTATCGAGGATGAATTAAGTGGCCAGATCTGTTTGAGGAAGCCATTATTAGTTTTTCATAGAAGTACGGCGGTTGTCGTGATTGCAGGATGTGTGAGAGCAAACTTACGGTGCGAAACTGTAGAAGGCTATCAAATGTCATGCCGAAAATGCGTCTGGAAAGGCTTAACATATGGTCATACCTTCGGAGTCCGAAAACGTACCTAATAGTATTGTTAAAGGTGACACACAGTCTTCTTTTACTGACAGAGCTACACTCTCCGAAAATTTCGCATCCAAAAATTAGTGTTGGTATGACCAAAGTTTTTGCCAGCATAATGCGGGTCTTAACAGGAGTAAAGGATTGAGCTGCCCACAAAGTTCTAAGTACACCATGCGATTTTCCCGTCGCGGCGTTGATATGGTTATCCCAGGTCAGGTTGCGGTTAAAAATCATTCCAAGGTTTTTAGCCCTTTCAACATATTTAATAGGAGCGTTGTTTAGGACTATAGGAGGAAAGTAAGAAAGGTCCAATGGATATCTTGAAACAACTAAGCACTTGGATTTTGTAGGGTTTAACAAAAGATCATTTGCCCGTGACCAAAGCATAATATTCTCGAGGTCCTAATTGACGCAGGCGGCGCCATGCTCTATAAGGCCAAGTGGGCAGCTCATGTACATTTGTACATCATCAGCATTCATAAGCGCAGTGTTTAGTAATGGATGGAAGGTCATTTACGTACAGAGAAAAGAGTAGCCGTCATAATATAGATCCCTGGGAAACACCATTTAGAGTTTCTAGGAAATCTGACTGAATGTTGTCTAATCGGATAGCTTGTATCCTACCCGATAAGTAGGAATGAATGAGAATGGACAAGAGTGTCAAATGCCGTGGAAAAGTTCAGCAGAACTAAAAAGGTCACCATCTCTTCCTCGATAGCTTGCCGTATATCCTCAGGAACACTTATTAAAGCCGTTATACAACTGTGGTTTTCCGAAAACCGGTTTGATATGTCGTCAAGTAATTGCCACTGTTGAGGCGTAAACTCCCAAACCCTACAGAAACCCCAAAAGAACCGACTGGATAAGGTTTAGTCAAGTCATTAGATCCAAGCTACGTAGAACTCCAAACGCTTTAATAACCTCCACTGTGGAACTAAACACAAAAGTAAAGACTTTCGAAAAAGCCTTCAATAATGCTTTCAAAGTTGCGTGTCCGATCAAATACAGCAAAAAAACCTTCCCTCCGTGGTGAAACGAAGAACTCTCTAACCTCAGGAAACTGACTAGAGAGACCTTCAATATCTGCTACAACTGCAAATACTGGCAGCCTTACATGGACAGCCTTAAAATATACAAAAAGCTATCAGAATGGCAAAGAAACGGTCCTGAATATTAGAATATTGGCATCAATTGATACCCTCAAAGACTCCGCTAGACTCAGCAAGATTCTATCGAAGGATCATTCCAATCCATCTCTCCTGAAAAGGTTGGTTGCGGACGGTAAGTGGACGGAGTCAACTACAGAATCCTTAAAGATCTTGATACACACCGACTTTCCCGGATGTAAAGACAGTTACACAGAGCCTAACAGTTCGCAATGCCTGCAATCCTGGGAACGCATAATACCCATTATTACCAAAAAAAAATCTCCTGGGCCATTCGCAGCTTCGCCCCTTATAAATCGCCAGGCCTAGATGGCATTCTGCCCATTATGCTACAAAAAATGCAAAAGGTAGCAATCCCATGGCCCATACCGATTTTCAGGAGCTGCATCCTAAATAACCATGTACCCCACTCATGGAGACGGGTGAAAGTGGTTTTCTTTCCGAAGGTGGGGAGGCGCGGACTTGAGAACGCGAAAGATTTCAGACCAATCAGAAACAATAGAAAAATCCCTACAGTATAAGGAATACACTTTAGCTACCTTTCTAGACATAGAAGGAGCTTTTAACAATGTACACACTGAAGTAATTCTAGAGTCCCTCACGGAGCTGGGCATAGAAACCTACCTAAGCCAATGGATAGTCTCTATCCTCAGCACTAGAACTATTCAGGCATCTCTAAGAAACAGCACCATAACCAAATTTGCCAGTAGAGGAAAGCCCCAAGGTGGAGTCATCTCACCTCTACTATGGCTAATAGTCATGAATAAAATCCTTTTATGCTTAGATAGAGAAAGAATTAAAGTAGTTGGGTGTGCGGACGATATGGTGATTTTAGTGTCGGGACTTTTTCCTCCCGTGATAAGTGAGATCATGGAGAGTGCTCTAAGTAAAGTCGCCGCATGGGCCAGAAAGTGTGGACTTGGCGTCAACCCAAATAAAACTGAACTCATGCTTTTCACCACAAAAACCAAAATACCCGAATTCAATCTTCCTCGACTAAACGGTCAGATACTCTCCTTATCTTCCAGTGGTAAGTACCTAGCAGTTATTCTAGATCTTAGACTTAACTGGAAACTAAACATAGACGAACGATTAAAGAAAGCGTGTATAGCCTTCTACCATATGTCTACAACAGAACCTTCGGCAAAAGATGGGGCCTGCAACCAAAATTGACCCTGTGGATCCTTACTTACGGGTCGATAGTATGGTGGCCGACCATTAAAAAAGCCAATAACATAACCAGACTAAATAAGGTGCAAAGAGCAGCATGCATAGGCACCACAGGCGCCCTACGGTCAACTCCGTCAAACGCTCTAACAGTCCTGCTACACCTTTTACCCATAGATCTACATATCACACACATCTCGGCGCACAGCGCAATCAGACTCAGAGAGTCCAAGTGTTGGACACAGCAATATCCTAGATTCTCTACCAGGAGAACTCGTATGGACTCCAACAGACTACGTCATCCCCACATTGAACTTCACAAAACGTTTCGATGTACAATTCCCTACAAGAAAAGATTGGCAAGATGGACAGGCGACCAGTGGTTTCAATCTAACGGTCTTCACCGATGGGTCAAAAATGGACTGTGGGGTTGGTGCGGGTGTTTTCTCGGAGTCCCTGAACATCGCAAGGTCGTATAAACTCCCGGACGTTAGCAGCGTCTTCCAAGCGGAATTACTCGCCATTCGCGAAGCCTGTCGCTAAATCAAGTCACACATAAATACACTACCAATGCAAAGAATCGCTATATTAATTGATAGCCAAGCTGCTATCAAAGCCATTGCCTCGGAAATCATTTCCTCGAAATTAGTACTAGAATGCCGACAGGAGCTGGCCTCGCTAGATGGCCAATGCATGGTGACCCTAGTCTGGGTTTCAGGCCACAACAACATTGATGGCAAGGAACATGCTGACGAACTGGCCAGGCGAGGCTCAGCCCTCCACTGCTCACTTGCGGAACTTGTTCACACCCCACTCGGAGCAATTAAGGCAAACATCTCCTCAGTCTTTCTTAGAAAAGCTAACCTTAAATGGTCTAGATTAATGAGCTGCGTCATATCCAGAAAGATGTGGCCTAACTACAACAAACCAAAAGAACCGCCCTATTGAACAGAACGCGCAAAGACATTGCCCGTATAATCGCGATAATCACGGGGCACTGGCCGGTAGGAGAGCACGCAGCCAACCTAGGTATCCTATATAATACACACTGCCGTAGTTGCAACATAGCCACCGAAAAAGAAACAATTATCCACTACATGTGCACTTGTCCAGCACTAGCTAGGGCTAGACATCAAGCATTAGGCAAACCCTTCTACAATTCACCTGAGGAGATCTCGGGTAAAAACATAAATAACCTAACCCTCTTCTTAGACTACACAGGCTGGCTCTAGATTGTCCTCACCAACACACATCAACATCCAAGGTCGCATGAGTCGTGGTATCAAAACGGCACAACTGTGCTAATTGGGTCTCTGTTTTACAGAACCGCCACTTCTACCTACCTACCTGAGGTGTAAACTCATTTGATTTTGTACTATTCTTTCAAAAACTTTTGATAAATATGGCGGAATTGAATTGAGATAGGCCTAAACTTGTCACCTTTAGAATCTGTGGGAATAGGAACGATTTTTGCCAATTTCCATTGTAGAGGATATTCTCCAGTTGTCAACACTGATTTAAATATATATGTGATGGGAGTATGATTGGCAATATAATCTTCAAAAATAGAGGATTAATTCATCCAGTCCTACAGCTGAGGACTTGATTGAGAGGAGACTTTCAACCACTTAAGCAGAGTCTACTGTTCTGAAGCTGAAACGAAGTGCCTCTGTTGGAGGCGATAAAGTTTCACCGACTGAAATATTAGAAGAAGCTCTCGTAGAAATCTGTGGTTGTGAGGTTGCAGATACAAACTTGTGATTGAGAGCATTGCCATCAATATCTTCTATTTTTACTGAACTGTCTATAATAAAAACAACAGATTAAATTCAAGCTCACTTTTAAATAAAATTTACTCTACCGAGTATATTGCGCATTTGTTTAAATATTTTTTGTGAATTTGTCAGTAATTTGATATAAATGAGCACTTATTGTCAACACTAATTAGTGGGAGTTCCATATACTAGCATCATGCCAACCTAGATTCATAATACAGACTGAAATCTCATGGAAAGAAAAATAACAACAATAGCAACAATAATGTTAATTAGGTACTATTTGAGATAATACATTGTTGCATTCTCTAGAATCATACCCACTGGTGAACAGCCAAGCCGCAGACATATAATTAAAAATTAACTGCAAAATTTTTTATTATTTCCGGAAAAAAAAAACCGGAACCCGTTTGTGTGAAAAGTGAACTACCTGGCCTTGTGCTAATTATTTTTTTAAAGTGCTTAACATTCTACGCTTTGTTGAGATTGATATTGATAAATACCACTCACACTACCTATATGATTAAGTTGTTTTATGGAATTTAGTAGTCCATGATCGAACACTTGGTTTTCAAGTAATTCTAGATACTCATTGGACTAGTGAATTAGGTGATAAAAGAGCCCACTCTAGAGCCTAAAAAACGTTATAGATACAAAGCATCGCAGATAGTTGCTAGGGGTGAATGCAAAATGTGCTTGCAACTCGGAAGTGATTTCCGCATTCCACTGTAGCTATTTGCTACTACAAGTTGATTTATGATAATATGTGATTTATCCACCCATAATAAGGTTAGTCTAGACTTCAAAGAAATCGTCAAAGACCTTTACAGCCATGACGTTGTAAAAGTAGAATATTCGGTCATTTAGCAAACTTGTTGTATTTGTTTTTAATTATCAGTTATAAATCTATGATTGAAATGAAATGTGACACATTTGTCACCTTTCAAACTCTACAAATTGATTGATTAATGAACAAAAAAGTATCTGTGTAATGAATTTATCTTACCTTTAATTACTTCTAAGTAAAATTATATTATCCCCAAAAAATCTTAATTCATAGCAAGTACCTACATGCTAGTATCTTTATAGGTACGATCACATGCATTGTACGTATCTTTAAGTGGAATGTGTTAATAGTTTATAGTTAGGGATAGAAAAGTACAATGGCAATTAAGATAGTCAACTTTAGATAGTGCTTGCAAGTCTCAAAGTTAATAGCAAGTTAATTTTTTCTTTTTGATGACTCATGGGAGGGATAGAGAGCTTCTTGACAAACATTGCAATCACTTTATTAAATCAAGCAGAAACTGAAAATTGTTATCAACACTAGCTGGATGAGAAGATCATAAATTGAAATAAAAAAGTTCTGAGGAACTGTTGGTTTCCGATCAGGTGGCGTCCTTATATGTCAAGAAATTGAATATAATTTCGTGGAAAATATATTGCGTCGTCTGAAAATAAAGTATATGGTAAACATTTAAATGGACTATTGCATTGGAATTAGTATTACTAGTGGTTTTATTGAAAATCTTCTGGTTTTTGAACACGTTTGAATGTTGTGTTTTCAAATGCTTGGAAAGACTTGTGCTGTTTGGAGATATCTCGAAACCTTTGAAATTTCCCAATAATGACCCTTTATCTATCACTAATAAAAGCCAGATGGCACCACAATAGATCTCTCATCTGAGGGAAAATATCTCAGTTTCATTCCAAACTTTAAGTTATCGTGGAAAAAGGATGTCGAAGAGAGAATGGAAAATGGATTGAACGTTATTAACGTCTGTAAAAGGATCTTTGGAAAACGATGGGGACTGCAATCATACATTACTCATTGGACGTACACAGTAATCATTAGGTCCATCATCTTCTATGCATCCTTAGTCTGGTGGACTGCAACAGAAACAAAGATCTATCTGAACGAACTTTATAAAGTCGGCGTCTTAAGAAGCTCACCGGAAGCAGATCTAAACATGATTCTTCATTTCTTCCCACCGGACTGGTTCATTAAATGTAGTGCTGCAAAAGAAGCTCTCAGATCAAGGGAATCCAACATGCGAAAATATACCTTCTATGGACATGCGAAGATTATGATTAAAGTAAAGGCAATGGGCGAAAAATATAATTCAAAAAACTCCACAGCCACATCTATACTACTATATAATTCCCTACAATGGCTTTAACGTATGAATTCTATATTCAGGCCGAGAGGACTGGGAGTCAAAAACACTGATCAACGACCATGAGATAATGATTTACACTGGTCGCTCAAAAATGGATATAGGTACAGGAGCCAGATTCCACTCAGCAGAAATACAAAACAGAAATTCTTCAGATTAGCAGAATCGTTCCAAGCCACTTTATCTATAACCGATCACATTTCTCCTTCGGATATAACAATCTTCGTAGATAGTCAAGCAGCTCATAAGTCAACAAAATCCAATATAATCAAATCAAAGGAAGTCAGGAAGTATCGTGACTATCGTGATCACCATCAGATACCACAAAGTCAAATTCTGTTGGGCACCTGGTTGGAGGAGGAAACAAACAATAAACAAATAAATATTTGGCGCAATAGCTCTTTAAGTGCCAGGGCCTAGCTTTTCGCAACCACTCATGTTGTGTGCGCTATATTTTTCACACGAATGAAAGGGACCTACAGTTTAGTATCGTATCCGAAGGGCGCCGCGCCGTAAGTGGTAAGTGTGTCGGACCACTGCGCGTGAGATTCCAAGTTCAAATCACAGAAAACACCAGAAAGTTCCACGGCCCCACCTTTCGCGTACGTCTAACAAACAGCCGAGAGTATTGTTGTCTCGAGAACGGTGTAAACGATTCGGCAGATAAATTGGCGCCTTGAAGATCAGTGAGGCGTATACGCCCATACAGTCATCGATAAGTAAATTGTATGATATCATATATAGGTAGTAGAGAAAGAAACCAACGCATCCTGGTTGTCTAGGAAGGACTGCTAGTACTGCATCGATCCTCTATCTGCACACTAACTGGAGTAATCACACGACACCGCGCTATTGGAGTTATGATTTGGAAATGGGATGCTAAATCCAATGATTTAGGCACAAGCATGCTCGTTAACCGATGTGTGCAGGTTCAAGCCCCAGCGGGGAACAGCAATCATGGGCCACCCAATTATAAAAGGAAAAACGAATTACATCGAATTTTTTCCAACCACTGCACCAAAGAAAGGTTTCTGCCTGGTAGTACAATGGACCGGAGAGTCTGAGTGCTCTGGGATTTGGGTTTCCTTTTTTTTTTAAAGCTGCTTCGCTCTTCTACAAGAATGATGCCGACGTGTATTAAGTTCCAAGTTCATTGTTAGTACAGCAGACTTTCACGGATAAAAAATCTACTTAGATTCGTAAAGACCATCATTTGGTTTAAGGGCAGACCGATAGTAGGATAGGTTTCAACTCCTTCATTGATGATTATCTTTAATCCCACTTCACCATCGAGGGTAAACACAATGGACCTTTAGATCTCCAAGTATTCGTGACGAGTCCTTTTACATCATACGCCCTTCACAACCTGACCCAATCTAAGCTATCACTAATAATTCTATACACAATTTCGCTTTCATAACGCCAATGCAGTAACTAAGACTGGCAAGTATGTAGGGACTACAAAAAATGGCTTGTAAAAAGTCCCACCATTATCCTGATATTATACAACTTTTGGAAAAGTACATGCTTCAACAATGTTTTCATTTTTTTTATCAAAATTTGCGTTCGGTTGCGACTTTACGTGCTCTCACTCATTCATTCTCATTCTCAGCTACAAAGCCCATTCCTGCCACAACAGCTTCGATAATAAGGAAAATTGTTACATTTGACCAAGTCAACAATCTTTGGTCATTCACGAAACTGTCTGTTTAGTGCAGGTTTTATGCTGGAGAGGCCATTGCCCAATACTTCTTCTTCAATGGTGCTGGCAACCCAATCACAGTCAATCGAGATCGCTACAGGACCATGTTGACCGAGTACTTTTGGGATAAATTGGAATAGGCTGACTTGGAGCATACCATATTTGGGGTGGCATTGGTGTGGTCAGGCCCATTTGGATCCACGTTGCCAGAGTAGACATTCTATGCATATTGTTGCAGGTGCAATATTGCTAGCAAGCAAGAAACAATCTACCATCTCCTTTGCAAGGGTCTGGCTCTAGGTAAGGCCAGGAGGCGCACACTTGACAAAAATTTCTTCGACAGCTTAATTGAGATATCGGAGAAAATTATCAGAGAAGAATTCAGCTTTCATAATATCACAGGATGGATTTCCGACGTTTATTCCGATTTCACTTATCTCCAAGCTTAACATCCGATGATGTCGCGTGACTGTTGGTATTAAAATGGTGCTTAAGCGCTAATTAGGTTTCAGTATAGTTTGGTGTTACAGCCACTTCTACCTACCTACCTTAACTCACGTGTAGCTAAATAGCTCTTAGTTGCTGTTAAGGTTTTGTAGAAAATAATGGAGTTTGCTTAGCAACGGTTATATTCAGCACAACTATTGTGAATTGCTCTCCACTTTTGAGGAAATTTTTGCAACAGAAGAGTATTCCAATGTAGTGTTTTTGATTCTTTTATATGGTATACGAAATCTATTATATGTTTTCGGCTAATAATATCCAAGTCTACTAAAGCTCATCGAATTTCATTTTGAATGCTACTGATTGTCACTTTATATGCAATTTAGACCTTAACTCGACATGGGTGTGTCATATCTTAACTGCTTTCTATGCTAGAAGTGACATTCATCGTTTATTACTTGAGGTTTGGAATAAGACGGGAGTTCAAGTTAAACATGACTTAAATCTAGTTTATTATTAAGAGCTAGTGCATGTTTAGTTTCTAGTAAAAATCTTTAATACCTTATAATAGGATCGAAAAGTCGAGTTCAAACTGTTAATTTGAAGTTTGGGACTCTAAATCTCAGGATTAATATGCATCTGCAGACGATTGTTGTGACGAATTATGCTCTTTTAAATAATATCTGTTACAAGATCAATCTACAAATCCCGATGCAAGTCATTATTTCTAATATACCATCGGGCATTTACTATTCCCAGAAGGAGTTTGTTTTGAAATATTTGTATTATTTATTCATTCGTTTTCTTTGTACAACCCCGTAATTGGATGCCATATGTCGAAACAGGTTTTAGTGTCCGAATTATACCCTAACAACCAATAAAGATTTCCATATCTAATATTTAGCTCTTCTACTTTCCTTTTCACATGTTCCTTCCATTTCAGTTTAGCATCCAGATTCATACCCAGGTACTTAGCTGCGTCAGAATAAGGAACTACTTGATTATTAATAATTACAAGAACAGTCGTTATTTATTTATTTGTCAAATTAATATGAGTGGACTTTGACTCATTAAGTTTAATTCACCATCGTTGCGTCAAATCACATATCTCATTGATCGAATTCTGTAGCTTTTCTGTTGCTTTAACCACGCAACCATCAGTTGATAAGAGAGTATGTCATCTGCGAATGTGGCTATCATCGTGTCATTTGCATGTGATATATCACTAGTATATAATAAATAGTCAGTCAGTGCTGCACTAAATATATCGCTGATGATCACAAAGAACCATAGCGGCAAAAGTATGAACCTCTGTCATACCCCGATATGGACTTCAAAGTCCTCTATAATACCTTTGAGTTTTCTGAGTGCCTCTCCCGCAGACGGTTAACGATTCAAGCTGTCGAAAGCCTTCTCAAAGTCGATGAACAGTTGTAGTTGTAAGGGAAACCCGTACTCGAAGCATTGTTCTATGATGATCAGCGAGATGGTTATATGTTCTATGCATGATAACCCAGAGCGAAAGCCTGCCTGTTCGACATCGAGGGTTGAATCTAGAAGCTATTTTATTATATTCCAAAATATTCTAGATACTATCTTGACTACGGTCGGCAGAACGCATATACTTCTCCAGCTTCCATATTCCATCAAGTTTAACTTTTTGGAAGTTTGATGATGATCATCTCTTCTTTACTTACTTACTTAAGCAGGGCTACAGTTTGGGTGAACCTGGGCCTCAACCAACAAGCCTCTCCATTTAGCTCGGTCTCTAGCTAATTGCTTCCAGCTACGCACCCCAAATTGGTTGATGTCCCCTTGAACACCTGCGAACCACTTACGGCTAAGAGGTCCTTTACTGCGTCGTTCCTGTGAGTTAGATTCGTAGATTCTGCGGGTCGGAGCTTTGGTGTCTATTCACTCTATATGTCCGAGCTACCCCAAACGTCTACTCCGCATTTTTTTTGACTAGATTGATGTCGCTCACAGCTCGTATAGTTCGTCATTGAATTTAATCTTCCAAAACCTGTCAGCGCAAAAGGGACTGAATATTTTACGAAGAATATTTCTCTCAAAGCATTTAAGGACCTTTTCTTTCGCTATCAATAAAGTCCATGTTTCAGCACCGTAAAGCAGGACTGGCATGATGACCGTCTTATACAGAGTTTCCTTAGTTGCTTGATTGACAAGAGTTATTCTTCGCTTAATTTTTACGCTGATGTCGTGTATGAGATACGGTATATTCAATTTTACACGTACAAAGAATGTGGCTGACGTAATTAAGGGTATGGTTTACCATGTCGAAAACAGAGCAATTAACTTTATACAGGTATTCATAGATTTCTTTGTTAATTTTGTTTATCCAGAAGGTCTTACATTTTACAATCCAGGGAGAGTATAGAACGATACTCTTAATCAAAGTTCAGCAGTATTACGAAGAGGTTATCTCTTAGTATTATACTTCATCAACTTTGCGTTTAATTAAATAGTCCTCATGTGATCAAGTAGGTATACTTATCATATTAATTGGATATGTTCAGTACTTATCGCGCCACAAATGGAATGAATTTTACAACACATAACTACCAAGAAACTATTATATCAGAATTAATACTCGCTAAAAGAATATAACGTATACGCCCCCGATTGCCTAAGAATTTACGTCATTTTCAAAAGTGAACTTTGTCTACTGCGTTGCAATTACCTAAAGTAATTGCGCTTGTTTTACTGTAAGTAAGTCAAGAGGATAATGTTTGGTAGTTTCCTGATTTGATTACTAACGAATGTAGATCAAATATTTTGATAATTTATTCCAAAGAAACAAGAATGGATTTTATTTTCATTTGAAATGCTTTGTCATTAAGGTCGGTGGCAAGTGAGCTTGTCATCGATGGAATAGCTTAGATATGACAAGAATAGGCAATGGATTGTGGAGGAATGACGAATAAAAATCTGAATTGAACCAATTTTCGTTAGTTATAGCTGGTCCATGACTGGAACACCTGCGACTATTTGAATAAATAATTTTTAGATTTATTTCACTTTGCAATTCGTCTCATTTGGTTAACATGCTGAGTCTAGTATAATATATTTTCAACACAACAAAATGGAGAACAGTAGTAATGCTATTTATTCTGTAATTATGAATTATTGTTCAGTTTGACCATACACTATGTTAAATGAAAAATAATTTGATTATAAATCTGACGTATTGTATGGCAATTACTTTGTGATTTATTGAACTGCGATCAACGCTACAGTTTGCTTGCTACCAATGTACCAGATCTCAATAACTGACTAGTATTAGCTCATATTCGAGTTATGTTTCAATCACAGACAGGTAAAATACATCGACTGTCCTGCTCACAATTTATATGTGTATGTATCTAACCAGTATGTCCCTAGACTTCAATATTAAATACAACGCAAACATTCCCACTCGACAGAATTGAGCGGAGAATGTTATCCTGAAAGATTCCACTTTAGAAATATACACCGATGGGTCTAAGAAAGAGGATGGCGTAGGAGCAGGCATGTTCTCGGAACCCCTGGATATGCAAAAGTCTTTTAGGCTACCAGATTACTGCAGTGTATTCCAAGCGGAAGTTGATGCTATTCGTGAAGCGGCTGCATAGCTGTTGGTGAGATCGGTATCCAATACGGACATCGTAATTTACACCGACAGTCAACCAGGCGAACCCCACAAGCGGATCAGTAGAAATGCAGTGAAGTGGAAGGGTTGTGATTCCTTATTTTCTGATCATAACCTCGCTAATAAAAGGAAGAAGAAGTCAACCAGTTTTAGCGGCACTCGAAACACCAACAATAAGATCGAAATTGGTGAAGCAATGCCACGTATCATTAAATAGGTTATCGAAATATTGCAATCTTACCCTGTGTTGAGTTCCTGGCCATTCTAAAACTTCAGATAACTACAGAGTAGACGAATTAGCTAGAAATGGCACGAAACAGGAGATCTCTACTGCGAAACGGGGGATGCATCTACCTATAGAAACGGCAACTGAATCTGGCCAATGAGAGATACCTCAATTTTGGCACATGCAACCATGCGAGACAAACATGGCCCCAATTAAATAAAAGAAAAACAAAACGCCTGCTAATGATCAGCAACCCACGCATTGGTACCCTAGTTGGACTGTTTACTGGTCATTGGGTATTAAGCAAGCGCGCCGTGTGGCTTGAAATTCCGTCCAATGACAATTGTCTCAGCTGTATGGACGAAGGAGAGGAGGAATCCCTCGTACACTTGCTCTTCGGCTGCCCAGCACTATCCTCAGCTAGAAAGAAAACTTTTGGGGAATACTTCTTTGAGGATCTTACAGATATCGCCGATTTGGTTACCAAAAGCATATGGGAAGTCTAAAAATTAAAATGGTTCCAAGAGTAATAGAAATAACCGGCTCACGGGATAACACAATGAACCTCATTTGGTCTAAGTGAATCCGAATGATTACGGAGGATGGCCTCCTAACCTAACCTGACCTACCTAGCCAGAATTAGAAATAATCAGGAGGGACAATTTTTGTTATAAGTTGTTATAACACTAAAGTAGAATTGGTGTGCCGTTGGTGTAAACAAATTCCCCATGATGCAGTAGACGTATAAAGATTGGTGAGGTGCAAGTGTGCTGCGACTTATGGTAGATTGTTATTATGCCCCCTAAACTAGGGCTCTAGTCGATGGCGTGCTCGATTAAGAGCACTTTCTTCAGTTCAACTGCTTGGATGAACTGGAGTATCTAAAGTGGATCCAGCGAAGGTAGATCCGTCTCTGGTAGAAGACAGACATCTAGGCGATGCATCCTTTTATAGATTAGGGCTTCGCATTCCATAAGAAGATGTGCAGGTGTTTCTGTGAGATCCCTGTAGAATCTGCAATGTCCATCTCCTTCTATTTCCAATTCCCTAAGGCGCTCCTTAAGTTTGCAGTAACCCGTTAGCATGCCTGTCTAGCTACGGATTCGATTTTTGCTAGCTCTTAGGCAGGTTCTGCTTCTTTTCTGGTTGTAATTCCCCAGAACTTCTTTTGCCTGTCTCAATCGGGGGATATCGTCCCAGTGATTAGCCCATTTGCTCTCTTTTTCTTTTCTCATTTCTCAAGGAACAGTGGAACAGTGCGTTTGAGCCATTTCTGCAAGTTCATCAGCTGCTTTGTTTCCTTCAACTTCTACATGTCCTGGTAGCCAGTAGAGAGTTACTTTATTCTTCCACTTCTTTACACTTCCGTACCAGTCTGGATCTGATCACATGAGATTTCAGTGCCTTTATGGCGGTTTGGATATCTGATAATATTGTGATGTCTTGCCTGCGATATTTCCTTTCGAGGTTGAATTGGGCACATCTTTCGATCGGGTGAACCTTTCCTTGGAATGTACTGAAAAAGTTCCGAGGATCTGGATTCGAGGATGTTTTCAATCAGTCTGCCTACCATTTAATAGTATGTTGTTGCCATTGGTAATTATCGGACTCACTACTCTAATCCAATTTATTGCTTAGCTTTGAGTCAAATTTTCTTGCAAAGCAGTATTTCTTAACTATATCATCTCTGGGCCACTCCAGAAGCGGCACCGACTTGGATACGGTTTTTCACTCTTTGCTTCCCATGTATTTTTCTTTCCTCACTCCCTCTTTGATTATTTTTAATATGGTCTATTTTGCGATCCCTTCTAATACCGTGTGCAACGGAGGTAGTCTTACGATCACTTCTAGTGATCCTGTGGAGCAGGTTCTCATGGCTTATGTTATACAGATGCAGGCTTATCTCTGCGCTGTCCTCGTCGTTCTTGTTCTATTGACCCATGCAGTAGCAACATATGTGATGATGGGTCTGACTATCATCATATACATCAATCTCAGTGAGGCTGGGCTGCACCCCCCGGTTTTATCTGAGATGTCCCTGCTCACCATAAGTTCTCTAGTGCCTTTGATTACCACATTTTCTACATGTTCGTTCCAGAGAAGTTTACTATCTACTGTTATGCCTAGATACTTGACCTGTTTCTGTAGGTCGACTCTGATCCCTTCCAGTAGGGTAGGCTGCATACACTTCAGTTGCCTTTTTTTGGTGAAGGGTACAGTGGTTTCGGTAGGGTTCACTCCAAGCCCTACTATTTCACACCATTTTTGTTCGATTCCTAACCCATTTTTAAACCAAATTTCCCTGTTGTATTAATGACTATGTCGTCGGCGTAGTCTTTTGCAGTTTATACCGGCATCTGTCGTCTGAAATGACAATTTGTATGGAAACACTCGGCCGAATAGCTTTAACCAATTTGGTTCTAAAGAAATACCGGCTCTCTAGGAAATTCAATGTGGTCGTAGGAGACCGCCACACATGGAGAAATGAAGGGTTTGTAGTCCTACCAAACTCTCAAACTTGGTACACATATGGTTTTAAATTGGAAAATGGTAGCACTGGCGCAGGGGTTTATGGACCCAGGCTCCAACGCGCGGCAGCGTTTGGGAAATCACCAACAATATTTCAGGCGGAAGTCCATGCAATCGAGCTCTTTGTACGAGAATGTTTGCGAAGAAGGGTCAAGGGTACTCGTATCTACATCCTCTCGGACAGCCAGGCAACACATTTGGCTCTGAAATCGTACAGGGTAGGATCAAAACTTATATGGGACTGTCTAAATCTACTCGAAGAACTCGGAAAACACCGTCACTATGGCCTGGATACCAGGACACGAAGGCTTCGAGGGCAACGAACGGGTGGATTGCTTAGCGAGAAGAGGCTCTAGTCGCCCACTAGTCGGTCCTGAACCCTATTTTGGAGTCACACGGAGTAGCACAAGCATCAAAATAAAAAGGTGGGAAGATGATCATCATGTAGAGTACTGGGCCAAACTCATGGGCCAAAGCTACTCGAGCTTAGAAAGGAGACTTAAGAACCTTAGCAGGCTACTTGATTGGTCGTTGCCCACTTAGGTACCATCTGGACAAGATAGGAGTAGCAGATACAGACGAATGCCGGCTATGGGGAGAGAAAAAACAGACAGCAGAACATATTCTTTGTGAATGCCCAATGGCCGCAAGAAAAAGACTTCACCATCTCGGGAGGGCTTTATTGAGCCCCTTTGACTTCTGGAACATTGAGCCTGGAGCTTTTTTGAGGTTTATCAAGAGCCTTAACCAAGTTCTCAGATAAACACCGGGCTAGCACAATAGATCTTATAGGTCGTAGTGCGTACAAGGACGTAGTGTAGTATAGTATAGTATAGTATAGTATAGTATAGTATAGTATAGTATAGTTCTATAGAATGATATCTTCTAAGTCTCAAGTCTACAACGTTCCATTGGGTAAGCCTAATTAATCCTCATGCGGTATTGCGACTTAAATTCATTTCTACCTGTTGTGCAGGCCTGTATTATTTGAAGTTTCAATTATTCTCCTGTCAAGGCTATTAGCATTGGTGATACAGCGCTGATAATTAACATAGTGCTATTCCCTGAAGAAGTTGATCTACAAAGTGTGATTGCACTGTACAAGTAGAAACTCTTAGTCAAATATAAGCTACAACAACGTAGAGATCACGCTCATGTCTCCAAAAGACAACAAATGGCTTAATAACTTCACGTCAAGTCATGGGATATGCTTTTCGGGGCACAAATCAGTCCATTCTTTTGCGTTAGACTTTTCTCGCGAGTAAATTTCTATCTACCATAAAGGGTGCCCAAATAAAATACAAATTTTCCTTTCGGGTTGCCTTTTCTGAGAAAATTTTAGTAGAATGCTGAAGATTAATAGATTTTGCGAAATTTTTCCTCGTGCAGTGCCTTCATATCTTTCTGTGACTTTTTTTTTACGATTTTGTATGCTATTGCTCACTCAAAAATCACCCTCAACTGGGTCCATGGGTACAGTAATTTTGAGGGAAACGGGCGGACGATCTGGCCAGATAAGGGTCACCCCTTAGCAATTCTCTGGTAGAAAGAGTCGGCATTCCGCTAGGAGTCGTCAAGGCTTACATTCACAATCACTTTCTAGCTGCGCTATATCAAGGAAGTCATGGCCCAGCTATAACAAGCCTAAATCAATCGAGCTACTTAGTCATCTTTACAGGCCATTGGCCGATAGATGACCATGTATCTAGGCTTGGCATCCCCTATAACACCTTCTGCCGTAGCTGCAGATATGCTAATAAGAGAGAATCTCTTCTTCACTTTCTTTGCCGATGCCCAGCCTTAGCGAGAACCAGATATCGTACCCTACGTAAACTAGAAAAGGAGTGAAGCCCTCGTTCTTTACCTAAACTCAACAGGCTAGGTCTACAACATTCATCTTCTTCAACCGAATACTCCATCATACAATCAGGTGTACATGAGTTTTGTGGTATTAAAATGGCGCAACAGCGCTAATTGAGTTCTTTAATGAGTCGCCATCTCAACCAACCAACCAGCCATGCTATTTTTCGATCTTGTTTCCTTTTTACATATTCCCTTACAAAATTAGCAAAATTTCTTTCAGCTCTGTTTTACTTCATTCCATCGCCTTGCAAGTATTTTTGCCTCGCGAGTAATAATGAGCCTACTCTGGAGCGCTTTTCTAGGACTCGTTTTACTATTTTTGCACAGAGAAGTATGCTCACCTTCCTTCCTTCATCCTTGCGTGCATTTTACAAGGAAAATAAATAATATTCTCCCTTTAGCTCCTTCGCAAATCTATTACCAATTTAATTGTATTCTTCGAAAACAATTTTATATCTAGATATTGAATCCTTTAAACTAACAACTTTTTCTTATAATTTCAGATTTTATAATACCACAACGTGTGATCCTTTCAATAATGGGCTTCCTTGCCATTTTGAATGCCTACACAATGCGTATCTGTCTCTCGGTGGCTATCACACAATTAGTATCCAGTAGAGAGCACGCTGATGAGGATCACGATTCCAAAGTCTGCCCAGCCGATCCAAACGAAGAAGGAGAAAGTGTAAGTAGTCTTAGAAATGCCATGTTCTCAACAATTGATTAACCCCTACTCTTCCGCAAAACAGGGTCTTGGTGGTGATTATGAGTGGTCCGAATCACTACAGGGTTTGATTCTTTCATCATTCTACTGGGGATACATTATCACGCATATACCTGGTGGAATGCTTGCTGAAAGATTCGGTGGCAAATGGACACTGTGCTTGGGAATATTCTCCACTGCAATTTTCACACTCTTAACCCCAGTGGCTATCCGCGAAGGAGGTTCCACTGCACTAATTGTTGTTCGTGTTTTGATGGGTTTAGGTGAAGGTACTACCTTTCCAGCGCTAAGTGTCCTTCTCTCACAATGGGTACCGCTAAAGGAGAGAAGTAAATTGGGAGCGCTCGTATTAGGAGGGGGACAAGTCGGAACTATATTAGGCAATTCAATATCTGGTCTACTGTTGGACGCATTTGAATGGGATTGGACGTTCTACTTCTTTGGTGGCATGGGTATTATCTGGTTTTTGATTTTCGTAAGTAAAGCCTGTTCAAGAATTTATAAATTGAAGCTAATAGTTTGTTTGAATTGCTAGGCGGTTCTGTGCTACAGTGATCCTGGTTCACATCCCTTCATTAAGGAATCAGAAAAGGAGTATCTTATGCGAGAGATGGGATCGATTGAACGCAAAACTGACCTCCCACCGACGCCGTGGAGAGCGATCTTAACCAATGCTCCGATGATTGCTTTGGTCTTCGCACAAATCGGTCATGACTGGGGCTTCTACATTATGGTCACGGATTTGCCAAAGTACATGTCAGATGTGATGCAGTTCTCTATCAAGCAGAATGGTCTCTATTCCTCGCTGCCATACTTGATGATGTGGATTGTATCGCTTAGTTCTGGAGTGTTTGGTGATTGGTTGATTTCAAGGAATATCATTGGCATAACAAACTCACGAAAAATGTTCACCGGAATAGGTAAGGATGCTTGGAGCCTGATTTTTTCAAGGACTTGTGTAATATTACTGTTTTTTCCAGCTGCTTTCGGGCCGGCAATGTTTATAGTGGCAGCCTCCTATGCTGGCTGTGATCGAGCAGCAGTTGTGACGTTATTCACAATCGCCATGGGTCTTATGGGAACCTTCTATGCTGGCATGAAGTTAAACCCACTCGACTTGAGTCCGAACTACTCAGGTACCCTGATGGCGATTACAAATGGAATCGGTGCTATAACGGGTATTATTACACCCTACCTCGTAGGTGTGATGACACCAAATGTAAGTCAGAATAATCTGATAAATTGATCCTTATTGACCGCATTTCTGATTTCAGGCCACCCTTCTTGAATGGCGTTTAGTCTTTTGGGTAGCATTTGGAGTCTTGGTTGCCACTTGCGTAGTTTATGTGATATGGGCTTCGGGTGAAGTTCAAGAATTCAATGATCCACGACCGCAAAAAGAAATCGAAGCTGAACAAGGTAGCCGGAAACAGAGCACTAAAAGCACTAAACAAATAACCAACTAAGCTCTGTTTAGCTGAAGAACTAAAAGAAAAAGTCTCGTACTAAACAATTTTAGCCATAAAGATAGTCCCTAACGTGCGGACAAAAAAAAAAGAAGATGTATAACGAATTTAACCCGTTCGCCTAATGTTTAACTATAATATTAAAATAATTTGTTACTTGTTTGTTATCGTGTAGAATTTAGGAAAAAAAAAAACAGAAACTTATATGTTAAGTAGTCTAGTAGGAGGGTATTTAGTAACCTAAAATGCTTGCCTTCTTATATTTTTTATTTTATGTAATTTAATTAACTTTTTATAACAAAAAAAAAAAAAAAAAAACTGCAAAGTGTGATGAGACCTTAAGAAGAAGTATGCAGCATTTGGAAGCGTTGAGTGCTCTATATGTATATACCTGTACCCATATGTATTTATGATTTTTTTTTAACTTTAAGACAATTGAGGTTAATACTGTGAACTTTTGTAGTAATTTTGAGCATAAAAAGATAAAAGTAAAATACCCTGAAGCTAGGGAAAGAACATCGTTTAATGATGTCTTGTAAATTAAAATTATAAGCGCGTATTATTTACAATAAATATAATAAAACTTGTAAATTTTGTTTAACTTTATATTACGTCATAGGTACTTAATCTGCAGAAGGTGCATGTAGAGAGTCATCTTAATTACTTACTTACTTAGGTGAAGCTGGGCCTCAACCAACAAGCCTCTCCATTTAGCTCGGACTTTAGCTAATTGCCTCCAGTTGCGCACTTCAAGTTGGTCGAGGTCCCCTTGAACTTGTGCGCGCCACCTACGGCGATGATTCCCTCTACTGCGTCGTCCCTCGGGGTTAGATTAGAAGATTCTGCGGGCCGGAACGTAGGTGCCCATTTGCTCTACATGTCCTAGCCATCTCAGACGTCCAATACGCAGTTTTTTTGACTAGGTCGATGTCGCTGTACAGCTTGTATAGTTCGTGATTGAATATTCTCCTCCAAAACCCGTCAACGCAAACGGGACCGAAAATCTTACGAAGAAATTTTCTCTCGAAGCGACCAAGGATATCTTCATCCTCTTTTAACCCTTCTGTCAATGAGTAGGTCTGGCCAGACCTTTTCCATTTTCGAAACCATTTTTTCCTAATTGATTGTGTAGCTATCTTTACCAAATTTCCTGACTTTGTCAGCGTACATATTTTTAATGTTTTAGTGTGGACAATAAATTGTAAATCTAAGTGGGTGAGAAAAAAAAGGTTTTTCTACAACAACCCCTAGAATCAATGGAATAGGTCTGGCCAGACCTTGCTACATATTGTATGGAGAAACGTATTTATTTAACATTTCATCCGAAAAAAAACCCTTTTTACCTTAGGTCGTCAAGTAATTATTAGTTTTGTTTAGTGCATTATATATAAAAAAAATAATTTATTACGGTATTTTGCAAAAATATGCAACTGCCTGGAGTTTTCCACTAATTACTTATGTTTATGACGTATGCAGGCCATTGGGTCACTTGAAGATTCCGTATTTGATTGCAAATCGTTTATTGCCTACGACTTCCAGATAATTAGATCATTAGTGAATTTTACAGTTGGTTATTTTTGTTCAGTTTGTGGGTAAATATTAGAGTGAAGGCATCATTATTGCAGGTAGTTAGTTTGTGGGTATACATATATGAGTGAAGCAATTTTGTGTAACAATAAACATAAAGTTGGGGCCCAGCATCATGGATCAAATGTTGGGAGAATATACATGTAAACGACAGACCAAGCGATGGCCATTGGCTTTTTTCTACAACATGTTGGATGTCGCAGCATTAGCATCTTTCATAATTTACAAAAAAGTAAATGATATGAGTGCAACGAACAAAAGCAATGGACGTCGACAACTTTTGCATTCTTTGATTGAGCAGTTAGTGACCCCTCAGTTCGAAGCAAGGATGAACGATCCAAGGATAATAGAAGTGTTTGCCGTTCGAAATGGTATCGAATCTTTCTTCCGAGCACCATTGCAAAATAGGATTTAACAGCCCAGCAGTAGCCAGACATCAACGGGCCAGAAAAAGTCGTGTAGAATTTGCAGAACAAACGATAAAATACAAAGGAAAACCAGATTTGCATGCACTGCCTGCGAAGAGGATGTCTGTTTACAACCAGTATTCAGTTACATAAATGCCACAAACGTGTAAATCAAGAAAATACTTCGTAATATTAATGTTATGTAAAAAAAAACTTTAAATTAAAAATAAAAGTAATAACATGTCCAAAATGCCAAAAAAACTTCAATTATTTCATTGAGTTCCATCAATTTTCATACAAAATCCATGAAGGTCCAGCCAGACCTATTCCATTGATGGGAAGGTTTTAAAACATCCATTGACAGAAGGGTTAATAAAGTCCATGTTTCAGCGTTGTAAAGCAGGACTGGGATGATCAAGGTCTTATACAGAGTCTCCTTAGTTGTTCGAGATAGGAATGTACCGTTGAATTGCCTTATAAACCCAAAAAAACAGCGATTGGCAAGAGTTATTCTGCGCTTGGTTTCTGCGCTGATACTGTTTTTCGAGTTTATAGCACAGTCAAGGTAGACAAAGTCCCTTACTACCTCGAAGTTATAGTTGCCCACTGTGACGTTTTGTCCAATTCGTCGGCGTTGGCTGTCCCTTCTTGTCGAAAACATACGAGTATTCTTGGTTTTGCCTTCGTTTGGTTACCCACTTCTTAGACTAAGTTACTAGGCACCCGGCTGTCACCGCGTGGAGTTTGAGAGTAGGAGTTGGTAGGCCTCAGCTGAGTGAAAACGCTTGTGTTTTCATATGAGCGCATGCACTACTGTTTGACCAGCCAAGAGAGAGCCATCCTTCTCTATATAATATGATGCCCTGTATCCCCTTGTGGGTTCTATGGCTTCTACTACGCCTACGTGCCATCTTGTACGGTTTCTGGCAATGTATCTCAGCTCTCCCAGACTTTTCCCCAACTGCCGTACCTCTTTCTTTTTTTCCATGTTCTCCACCCTAAGATAAAGATTTCCATCGCATATGACGGTTAGCTATGGAACTGACACCTTTTCGAAAGGTGTGATCAATCCACTGCCAATCAACATCCCAAACGCGAAATTTGTTTTTTTTTTTTTGCGATCCTGTTGGCTATAACCAGTTCGGTTATATTCCCAAGATACTAGAAATTCTCCACTATCTCTACTGGTTGTTCGATGAGTTTGTTCCAAGATTTTAATTTTTGCCGTATTAATTCTCAGCCCGACGACGCCTGCCTCCCTCTCCACATACGAGTGGAATATAAGAGTCCATTGGATTCCTACGTTTCCCGTCGAGAAAGCTGCACGAAGCACATCGCTAATCACCAATAGGAATAATATTGGTGAAAGGATACAGCCCTGTCTTACCCCACTTTGGATTTCAAATTCCTCAGATAACCTTCCTCTGTGCTGTGCGTGACATTTGTCTTCATCGTATATAGCTTGGAGCTACATAAGAAGCTCAAAATAGTTTTAGCGAGTAGGAAGAGGGATTTGCTCCCAAGTGGTGTCACAATGGGCATATTATTGGTCTAACTCTGTTGGCGACTCTAAGCTGGCAGCCACTTCATGTAGCTTGGACAATAGCAAATAATTTATCGGGAATACTTCCCCTGCGTAAGGCAAGCCAAATAATCTCCCCGTTTATACTATCGAACGCCTTCTTTAAATAGGTTAACAGCAATTTAAGTAGCGATCTATATTCAATGCACTGCTCCATGATGACACACAGGGTGTTGTTTTAGTTGACACAGGAGGATCCAGAGCGGAAACTTTCTTGTTCGGCATCGAGTGTGTCTTCGAGATGTTATTGGGTTATTTAAGATACAGCATACAGAACGCATATACCCCTCCAGTTTTCGCACTCCATTAAATTTCCTTTCTTAGGAAGATTGACGATCATTCCCTTCTTCCGCTCTGAGCTTCCAAAGCTTTCTCAATAAGTGGAAGCAGTAGCTCAGTCGATGTTGTTAGCGCTGCTCGTAAGAGCTCCACGGGAATACCGTCAAGCCTACAGCCTTGTTATTTTTCAAATCTTTGATTACGGAAGTAATTTCATCCTTACTGGGAGTCGTGGTGCGTATTTGGGCATTTCTCACCTGGGGCACCTCAGTTCAATTCGGGAGCATATCGCTAGCGAAAACATGGCAACTGTTTAGGCTTTTCGCTGAGTGTTTGGTGGAGCTGTGATCACCTTTCAGCTCTTTGGTGATTCTGTAGACGGTCCTGCTATCGCACCTGCTCGCACCTACTTCTGCTTTTGTAGCCAGCACGTTGATGTAGTTGTGCTTGTCCCTTCGCACACTACGATGAACTTCTCTCACCTTCATGCGATATAGGGACTCTAGCTCGCTTCTCCCTGCTGCTAAAGTAGCTACAACGCGAGATTTCAGTTGTTTTTTTCGTCGATTCGCCTTCAGGTATCCTTGGAAAGTCACGCCCTATGTCTCTCCTGCAATCAACTGAAAATTCTTTCAGCACCAGATGTAAAAACATTTTTCGCAACACACCAAGGGTCTTGGATTGTTGCGGGCAGTGAGCTGCTGATTGCTTTCACACCTTGCGAAAGGTGGTTCTACAATTGTTGGCGCACTGAGGGATCACTAAGTCTGTCAATGTTGAATCTGGGCATTCTTGCGTTGTCGTGGGATCTTCGAACTGCAGCAGTGCATAGTTGGAGAGTAGGTATCATAAGATGGTGATCTCGTACTATCTCCACATCTGTCCCCGTCTGTTTCTTCTAAAGCGTTGGCTGATGGCAAAATTGTCAATTTGATTGGAGGGTGTTATCCTGTCGTTGAAAACCCAGCTGACTTTGTGGCAGTTCTTCTACTTAAGCATGGTGCCACCTATCCCAAGGCGATTGGCATTGCAAAAATTCACAAACCTTTCGTCATTGTAATTGCGATTGTATAGTCCATGCTTCCCGATAACGCATTTGAGACATTGGTTGTCGTTGCCTAGCTTGACATTCAAGTCCCCCTATCCTATGACAATGTCTTAATTTGGTGTTGTGTTAAAGATGGATCTTCAGTGATATTAGAAGCTTTCCTTCTCATCTAAAAACGAGCCATCCGTTGGGGCGCAATACTAGTCCGAAGTTTGGCAGTCATAATTCTATCACCATTAGTCTTCCAGAAAGTTAGACTTTTGCATGCTGTTGATGTTAGCATCAGTCCGACTCCATATTCCCGCGGACTTCCGGATGGTCTTCCGGAATAGAGTTGTTCAGTGTTAGCCGTTGGGGACTGATACTCACTCGCTTCTAATCATCTTATCTCACTTACCCCCGAAATGTCCAGTCTACATCTCGTGAATTATTTTTCCAGCAGTTGGAGAAATCTGGCATTGCGAGGATCTTTGGTTTCAGAACGAAGAGCATTTTCACATTCCAGAATCCTACCTTTGTTTTGGTGCAATAGCCATTTTTTTTTTTTTATTTGTCGGGATAGGAAACGCTCGACTAGAGCATTTGTACTACCAGAGAGCCTAATTTACCCATTTTATTGGAATGTCCTTATCTTTCTAAGAAAGCACGCACTTCAGTGATGAGGAGCTTACAATACCAGCACTCGCCAAATCAGCACCGAGGATTTGCCACCTGATACGAGCAAAGGCCGGATACTCACAAAGATAATGTTCCGCGGTGTCGTCGCTCTCTCCACATAGTCTAAGAGCTGGTGAACGTTTTTGAAACGTCATTTTAGCACAGGAAATAAGTATATTTTTTTGTTAAACTTGAGCTAATGATCACAAATATCAACGTCTGGCAGCTGTCTGTTGGTGCGTTTGGGAGGGGGCTGGGCCCTAAAGACGTCGAAAAAAGGGATGTGGTCACGTCATTTCAGCAAAGCTGATTTTTTTTATATGAGTAGTTCACTTGCTTATATAACATATTTTACCACTGCCAGAAATTTTGGCCGGGTCCAAAAGGGTGCCAGACAGGCTGAAACCTGTATAAAAATGAGGGTCGGTAACGTCATAATGGCAAGGCTATTCTTTTTTTTAATCGTTATTGAGATCACTGTGAGTAATTATTCGCAACTGCCAGACGAAAATCCCGGGTCTAACATCCAGCCAGACGCAAGCGAAATTTGAATGTCGCTACTAAAGCGATGTACGACAAATGTATATAATAGCCGATTTTCATCGAAGCATTTGAAAACTTACTAAGTGCGTCTTATAGGAAATTTAATTTTAATTAAAATAGTATAATACAAAATTTTCATATATCCAGTAGAACAGAAGATATTTTAAAAATAGTCAGTAGCCGCGATACGAAACCATTTGTTTCTTATTAAAATATCATTTTCATACAAAATGCATTATATGTCTTCTCCCTTCAGCTGTTTTTACTTACTTACTTAGATCCTTTAACCCCTCGGGGGGCATAGGGCGTCAACCACGCCTGCGCGCCATCGTGTTCGAAGTTCTGCAACGCGTTTGAGCTGCCTCCATATATATATATATATATTTGGCGCAACAGCTCTTGAAAGTGCTAGGGCCTAGCTTCTCGCAATCACTCATGTTGTGTGCGTTATATTTTTCACACGAATAGAAGGGACCTACCTTGCAGCTTCCGTGTGTTAATGGTGTCCACCTTCCAAGTACTGCACCCATAAAGCAGCACTGATTCTACGTTGGAGCGGAACAGTCGCAGCTTGGTTCTTAAGCTGATAACATTGCTTCTCCAGATTTTAGATAGCATTCCGAACGCAGCTTTAGCCTTCCCGATTCTGCTGCACACATCCAGTTCGGTGCCACCGCGATTAGCAGAGACCACACTTCCTAAATAAAGAAAGTTATCAACTTTCTCGACTTCCTGCCCGGCAATGTTAAGTTGAGCGCGGTTGTTAGAAGAAGTGCTCAGGGCTTTTGTTTTGGCTGTGTTTACTTTTAGCCCCACTTTGTTTGCCTCAGCTTCTAGATTTTGGGCCATCAGATGAAGATCCATTATCCGATGTGAAAGTAGACAAACATCGTCAGCGTAATCTAGGCGTTTAAGGTAAGATGTCATAGTCCAACGAATTCCATAGTTGCCTTCCGTCAATGCTGCACGGAGTACATCGCTGATAACCACCAAAAACAATAGTGGTGACAGTATGCACCTCCTCCGACACCTTACCATTGTGCACGACGTGACACTTACCGCCCTCGTATGTAGCCTTGATAATAGCTATAAGCTTTTCTGGGATGCCTCTCCTGCGCAAGGCCAACCAGATAGCATATCGATTCAATCTGTCGAAAGCTTTCTCGAAGTCGATAAACATTAAATGTAGCGGAGACCTATACTCAACGCATTGCTCGATAATGATCCATAAGGTGTTTATGTGGTCAATGCAGGAGGATCCAGCGCGAAAGCCTGCCTGTTCGACATCGAGAGTTGAATCTAAATGTTCTTTAATTCGTTCTAGAATTGTTTTAGCTATTATTTTAGCCACGGCTGGAAGAACGCATATACCTCTCCAGTTACCGCAATCCATCAAGTTTCCCTTCTTTGGAAGTTTAATGATCATTCCCCTTTTCCACTCCTGTGGAAATTGTTCGCTATCCCAAGCTCTCCGTATTAGCGGATGCAGCAAATCTGCCGATGTATTTGGCGCCGCTTGAAATAGCTCGGCATGGATGCCATCAATACCCACCGCCTTGTTCTTCTTGAGGGACTTGATTGCTGTTATTATCTCGGTTTTACTGGGAGGTGCGGTGCGAATTCGGGAATTTGTTGCTTCGAACTGCTCATTCGAATTCGAGATCATACCGCCATCGTCTATGTGAATTTGCACTGTAGCAAAATGTTCTCTCCATCTAGTGAGCTGATCCTCATCCGAAATCAGAAGGTTACCGTCTAGACTCTTCACTGGATGTTGTTTGGAGTTTCGACCACCGATGAGCTCCTTAGTGATGCTTTACACAGTCCTACTGTCGCACCTACTCGCTGCTTCTTCAGCCCTTGAGGCCAGTGAGTTGATATATTGACGTTTGTCGCGTCTCACACTACGCTGCACTTCTTTCTTCTTCGCACGGTATTGGGCTTCAAACTCGGCTCTCCCTACTGCTGAGGCCGCTGCAATCCGAGCCTTGATTGCTGTACGCTCATCGATCCGTCTCCAGGTGTCTGTAGAAAGCCATGTGCGGTGGTGTTTCTGCTTTTTACCGACATACGTGCGTGCCCCAGTCGCAAAAGTATTTTTCACAGCACTCCAGTGGTCATCCATGTTCTCTATGCTGCTGATTGCTTCTGCTTCTAAGGCAAGATGGTCCCTGAACTGTTGGCGCACTTGGGGAACCTTGAGCCTGTCGATATTAAACCTGGTGATGTTAAGTAGGTTTGAGCGGTTGCTGTTGACGGATGCAGTACGAAGGCGTAAATGAGCTAAGATAAGATGGTGATCTCGTTCTTGTCCGACGTCAGCTCCACGTCTGTTTCGGACGTCCAGGAGACAATTTCTAAAGCGGCGACTGATCGCAATGTGGTCGATCTGGTTGGATGTTCGTTGCCTATCAGTAGAGACCCAACTGATTTTGTGGCAGGTGTTATGTTTACTTGGGAAAAACAAAACAATCATGCTTTCAATAATTTGGGGTTTTTTTTATTGGGTTATATAAATGATTTAGAAGAATATAACTTGCTGTATTACGGTATTTTAATCTTGTATATCATCGTCTTCTTCGTCGTCAGGTTCAAATCCATCATCACCTAAATTAAAGAAGTTGACGCAGCTCTGATTAACACGGTGGCAAATTTCCAGCGTCAAAATTCTTAAATTTTTTATGGAAATCATCATTCATGTTCATTGCATTATATGTTTTTGTAAATATCTTATATCTGGATTTATTGACGTCATTTATACAGGGTGTCCTCCGGGAAGGTATACTACTTTGTTTGTTTATTATTTTTGATTAAATGAAAGAGAATGGATCTTATATTGATAAATGTATTATTTAATGTCGGCAATTATGTAAGGAATACAATATCAGGTAAATGTCCGCCTCTGCTAGTCTCACAAATGCGAGCCCTTTTGAGCACATTTTTCATTACATTCTCACACATTTCACGCGGTATTTCATTAATTGCATCACGAATATTTTGTTTGAGTTGCTCAAGTGTTTCTGGTTTGTTTGCATAAACCTTGCTTTTCAGATATCCCCACAAAAAGAAGTCAGGAGCAGTCAAATCAGGCGACCGTGGAGGCCAATCAACATCACCATTTTTTGAAATAACTTGTTGTGGAAAGAGGTCTCGCAGTAATTCCATTGTAATCCTGGCTGTATGCGATGTGGCACCATCTTGTTGATACCACATGTTAATCAAGCCCAAAGCATGCAGTTGTAGCGTTAAAAAGTTAAAAAGTGCAAAATTGTGGCCAAAGTTGTTCTTTGAAGACCAAGCTCCTGAGCACGGCGTCGAATTGAGGTTGATGGATTGTTTTGAACACTTCCTTGAATAGCAGTAATGTTTTCAGCCGATCTTGCAGCACGTTGTGGCCCATGCTTGGGCCTATCACCTACAGACCATCTTCTTCGAAATCGTTCACTACACGATAAATAGTGCGTTTTGTTGGCACGTTGTTTCTCCCAAAAATTTCACGTAACTTTCTCATCGTCACAGTAATCGATGATTGATTTTGATAAAATGTTTTACCGATTAAAACACGTTGGTTTATCGAATATTTTTCCATAATAAATTTGCCACGTGTCTACTTCACGACTGCCAAATATGAACTGTCAAGACTAATGTTTACCAAAATGGCAGCAAAACAAAGTAGTATACGTTCCCGGCGGACACCCTGTATTACGGATATTATACAATCGAGATACAAACTCCTCTAAGACTTCGAAAACTTTTTCCCTTGAGCCTTGTACATCCAAAGTACCAAGATCAGTAAATGCTTTTTGATATTTGTGGGACTCATTCAATTGCTTAAGAGGTCTTCGTTTTCTTTTTCTATAAAATGTAGCATTATAATCGCAACCAGTTGCTACATGAAATCCTGGTAAAGAATTACACAAAGACTTTCCTAGAGCATTAAACAATTTGGATAAATCTACAAATCGTTGTGAATTTACAACGCCAACCTCCATCATAATGTTCAGAGAGCTCTTTAAATGTTCCATGTTACCTAACATGATCACAATAACGTCTGTATCTGAGCATTTTATTAAAACATTTGCATCTTGATCGATGTTGCAAACATGGTAGACGATTTTGGTGTCTGCTTCTTCATGTTTTTCACAAGATAAATTGTCTTCCACAGTTTTTTTCACTTTTCCATTGTCAGTTTTAAAACAGTAACAAAAGTCATAATTTATGTATACAGTATTTGTTCCGATAAAGGATGCCATGTCATCACTAGCCCAATGGACTGCTAAGAAATTAGCCATGGCTTTCTTAAATTTGATATTTTTCAGTTCCTTTACAAAATCTGTTGGACGTACTTGATCAGACCCAGAAATGGCGTAGTTGTGGTTGTCCAAGCTATCTCTCAGAATATGTTCGCTACCCTTGATAAATGGTGAAAAATAACGATCGAAAATGATATCGATTCTGGGGGCAGAATACCTAGTAGCCATTGGTACAAATTTTTTCTAGATGTTGTCGAATATTCTTGGAACTTTTCTTTAAGAGATGCAGCATGAAAGAGCCATCAATAATTACAATATCAATATTGCGTACTGCCTGACTATAAACTTTTGCCTCCAACAATTTCATGAGAACAGATTTATCGGTTTTACAAATTGTTCCATCTAAATGGCACATTGATAAACGAACCGGCGTCAAAGGATACGATAAAACTTTTGCAATATCTATATTTTGTTCTATTGAAATACATAAAAGTCGTCCGAATAGATCCCGTTGCATACGAATTTCTTGTATTTTTCCAGCAACTTTGACCTTCTTCTTTTTCCCTGCAGCTGAAAAGGTTAAGATTTCATTTTTTCTAATTGGTTTTTCAAAACGGTCAGGGTTTTCAGCACATTCAGAAATGAATTTCTCACGTAGATTACTTCCTTTCTTTCGATGTTCAATAAGAAATCAGCTATAGGGTTTGGTACTGCTCGTCCTGTTGCAATGTTATATAAGAAATCGTTACTCAATTCTGGTGCAAAAGGATTTATATTTTGTTTAATGTAATGCATAAAATTCTGAAGCTGCACGCAACTTTTTTCCATTCTATTTCTTTCCAAGTTTGCTGTAATATCTTGAGCTTTATGCAATCCACATTCCTCAAATACGTGCGATATTATCGTTGATCTTATGCTGTGACTTTTAGACCAGTGTTGACGAGCAGATATCGAATTGGTGAAATGTATAACTCCTGTCAATCTTTTTGCTGCATCTGCATTTATTGTTTGTTCCAACGTCAAATCTATTGGCTGTCTAGAGAATGCTTTTTCGGTTCTTTTCACACCGAAGGACCCTTTCTCAAAAAGTTCTCTTAGTCCTGAGTGAGCTTCGTCGATTTTTAATTAATTATCGTGGTACTTGACCAACCACCGTGCGTAGTTGGGTTGGTTGAATATAAAAAATAAATTTGCGATTCTGCGCAATATGTATTTAAATAATTCGAAATCTGCAGTACGAATGCTTTGTGTCAAAATTAAATAATAATTAACAAGATCTACATAAATCATGTAGAACTGCGGTGTTTTGCCAAATTGTCCATTAATCGTTGCTTCTTGATATTCATTATATTTTCTAAACAATTGTAAAAGGTAAGGATGGTAAATAGTGGGACTTGATGTCTGTGTAATTGAAAGTCATTAAGATAACTGATTATATCATCGCCAATTTCTATTTGTTCTTTCTTCATAAAAGTTTCAAAATGTAAGATCTGAAAGCCCAAAGTCATTAAAGGATGCAGTCTCTTGCACCTGTTAAAATGCTTTCCAGCTATAAATAGAGCTACTGAACCATTTGCTAAAAGTTCGCTGTCCACCATTACATAAGCCAATCCAGGATGGCTTTGAAATAACCCATCATGATGTGGAAGCTGCCTAGATGAATAAAAGGGCCATAGAATCTTGGCTTTTGAGTTGCTTGAATTTGAATAGCAGCTACTGATTCTTTTTAAAATATCTTCTGTTCTACTGGATATATGAAGATTTTGTATTATACTATTTTATTTAAAACTAAATTTCCTATAAGACACCTTTAGTAAGTTTTCAAATGCTTCAATAGTTTCGATAAAAATCGGCTATTAGATACATTTGTGGCACATCGTTTTAGTAGCGACATTCAAATTTCGCTTGCGTCTGGCAGGATGTTAGACCCGGGATTTTCGTCTGGCAGTTGCGAATAATTACTCACAGTGATCTCAATAACGATTAAAAAAAAGAATAGCCTTGCCATTATGACGTTACCGACCCTCATTTTTATACAGGTTTCAGCCTGTCTGGCACCCTTTTGGACCTGGCCAAAATGTCTGGCAGTGGTAAAATATGTTATATAAACAAGTGAACTACTCATATAAAAAAAATCAGCTTTGCTGAAATGACGTGACCGCATCCCTTTTAGGGCCCAGCCCCCCCAAACGCACCAACAGACAGCTGCCAGACGTTGATATTTGTGATCATTAGCTCAAGTTTAATAAAAAAAATATACTTATTTCTTGTGCTTAAATAACGTTTCAAAAACGTTCACCAGCTCTCCGACTAACAAGCGTCGCAGATTGTAGTGTCACTCAAGCCTAGCACGTTAAGGTGCTTGGCGAAAACAAAGTCGCCAGTCAAGACGCCAATAAGTTGTCTACAGTCTTTTCTGCTGAGAGACAGCAAGAATGCCGCTGATTTCTTACAGACGTCCGGGAGCATGCGTTTAGTCAACCTGCATCCTGGAGAGTCATGCCACACACAATTGTGGTCGTGAGAGACCCAATCGTCAATTGTAGCCCTAACCGAGGACGCAGGGAGACCCAACGCGGGTTCGGGACCTGCGAAACCCTCCTCTGAGCCTTGTCTAGAAATCTCATCGGAGATCTCATTCCCCAAGACCTGGGACCCAGATAAGAGACAGAGAATTCAGCATTGCGACCCAGTTCAAAGAGTTTTTGGTTTCACAAACTATTTTGGAAGTGGTTAAAGGGTTAAGCAAGGCCTTAAGCGCAGCCTGATTGTCACTACAGACGCAAATACTACGTCCCTTCCACCTGTTCTTCACAACATAGTCCAATAGCCAATAGTCGTCATTCCTTATCCGAGGCCTAATGTCGGTTCCCATAGCGGGTAATTTTCGGTAACGCAGGTTGCTGGCGCACGTTACCTAGTCTAGAGTTGTAGCTCTAGACAACTCACACTTGCAGTATAGCCTACACATATAAGAGTTTATACATATATTTACCAGGTGACCACCACTACTATGTAAAGCCAGCACTTCATCACGATCTTGATTGTTGCCCTACTGCTCCAACCCAGGTTTTGAGCAATTATTAGTTTCCCGATCAATTCCAATGCAGATCCTTAACGTTATAGGGGATATGCAACTTTCTTACACAAAAGCTGAACGTTATTCCGTGTACTATTTCAATTTACCTCATGTAGCCGGAAGCCTGTCGTGTTGTATTTTTTTTTAAATAAACCCACTGTTGCATTTCTCGTGTTTTTGCATAAACAAATGGCAGTTGCAAAAACTTAATTGTTGAATTTGAATAAAACTCTCATGTCATACATTGTGATCGGTGGTCCGGAAATATCAGTTTCAGCATCGCTATTATCTTTCCCAGAAAAAAGAAAGAAAAGAAAACGCATAGCACAACAGTGCACACCTTAATTTAGCGCTACCCACGCAACAGTAAGTCATGCATAAGCAAGTAAAACAAAAATATCCCAAATAGGGGTTAACCAGCAGAAAACGCGACCGCATTAATCATGTACCGTCCTCCCCTAAGCCCACACATTCGGTTGGCATGCATTTTTCGTTTTTAATTGGTTGTCCATTAATTTACACCATGCCCTTATGATAATACTCGAAATATGGGCAAGGAGAATACAACAACTCTTCTCGCTCTACCCTAATCCACTATAATAAGAAAATAACGAATTTTTCCATGAAATTTCCAATTGGCAAATGCTACCCTTATTTTGAAATGAGTGAGTAGTTTGAGAGATACTGATGGAATTACACCTGCTCGAATACGTCGTTATTTCAAAAAGAGACACTTGTCACAGTGTAGAGCGAAGTTGGTTATGTTTCGTTATGACAGGTTACTCAGCGACAGGGTGACTGATAAAGGAAAATACTTAAGAAAAATATTTTTTCTTGTAATAAGTATGATATATAAGGTGTGTTTCTAATTTTTTTTCAAATTGTAACAAAGGCTACTGCTGTTGGCAGCACATATTTTTACTTATACCAGTACACACTCATAAGAAGAACTGGAAAATTATTATATTCGTTGATACTTTCTTTTCCTGAATTAAAATAGATGTTTAGCTATAAGGTGTGGTTTTATATCTATATTTAAATATTTCAGTATATGTTTGGAGTTTTAATATAACGTATATTTATCACAATGTCTATTTCTAGTTAGAAGCAGAATTTGTGACAATTATATTCACCATAGCAGCAGCCGAAATTTTTCGATCTATATTTTATCTTAGTTCTACGATGAACCGGTTTTTGACACATAAAGCTTATTTGATCAGGAGGAACTACTATGTCAAAGCATACCATAAGGAACAATAAATTAAAAACAAAGCTTTTCTAAAAGATAATACAAAATAATGACTGTACGCAGTCCGTAGTTGCTCTTGTTGAACTTTCAATAAATATTTTTAGCCTATTTTTACGTCCAAACAGTTTTCTATATTGAATGAAATGTTGATTTTGAGATGAACCTTATAATTCGCAGCTGGTGAAATTTAAATATTCAGTGAAGTACCAAAATTGTTCTTTAATTCCAATGATGTTTAAGGGAAAGGAATAGTTGAAGTATTTGCGCATTTTTTTGAAACTGTTTGTTGGAATTGTAAAGCACCCTAATTCGAGGTCAAACATTTATTTTGGGTGCTTAGTCTTAGAAGTTAATGATATTGAGTCTGCTGCTTGTAGTATAAAGCCAAATTTTAAACATGGAGTAGACGTATTCCGGTAATTTTATTAAAAAGTTTTTCATTGCCAAGTCATTGTGTAAATCTCTGTAGAACGTTTTTAATATATTCCTTTCCTCTGGCATTTTCCTCAAAGATTGGAATATTTCATATCTTGTTCTTTCAAATCAAATCTGAATCCAAGAACGATGTAGAAGATTACTGAAGAATGTGCAAAAACTGTGCTATACCACAGCTCTTTGAAAGCATTGTTAACAAGAAATTAAAATTCCACAAGAAAGAACACACACCTCAGTTTCAACACTGTTTTGCCTCTGGTTGCTCGACAACATATAATTTAATTCGCCTAGTTGATGCTATATACACTAACCTTAGCAAAGCTTTTGATTCTATGAATTGCAATATTTTTTTAAGGAAAGTGGAACAGTTTGGTTTTGACTCAGCAGCACTAATGTGTATTTTTAATTTTTAGTTAGTAAGGTGAAAAAGGTTTACCCGAGTAAATGATATTGCAGAACAATTTCTTGCACCTCTGCTTTTTAGAATTTTTATTGACGGTATTCTACAGTGAATAAAATTCTATCAATGCTTATTGTACGTAGATGATCTCAAAGTATTTCCAAAGACAAAGTGCATATAGTGGATTATAGTAAGATTTAGTTTGACCTCAATAATCTACATAGCTGTTGCATACAAAAATGCATGGCTTTATCTTCCTTAAGATTACAAATGTATTATTGTTGCGACAATTATCTCGAAGTGTTTGAAAAGAGTAAGTCAAATCAAGGGCCCTGGTGTCATTATTGGCATTAAATTTATATTCGTTCCTCATGTTGAATACTTAGCCATAAAGCGAATTCACTAGTTGGGTTTGCCAAGTTACCCTTTTGTTAGTTTTTTAAGTTTAGTTTAGTTTTTAAGTTTTAGCTTTAAGTACTTGCTTGTATTAAGCTTAAATAAATTAAATTTATTAAAAGGAATTCAAAACATTTGACTGATCCGCATGCTCTATCATCCCTATTCATATCCTTCGTTAGATCGATACTCGAATATGCCTGTATTATATAGAATCCGTTTTACGAAAACCATTCAGATCGGATTGTAAGTATGCAGAGGTGTTTTATCAAATTTATATTCTTTAAAATGCGTTGAAATTTTTAACCATTCTACAGTGCACGATGCACTGGGGAGGTAAATTTCCGTTTAACATAAGAAGGTTTACCCACAATATTATGTTCGTTAGAGAGGTTACGCGTTTCCACATAATACCTAGAGTGCCTATTTATGCAACAGAAAGGCGCCTCAGAATGCCAAGCGTTTCATTAGTTGAGACATAGAACAAACTAGGGCCGAAATCAAGAGCTTTTTCGTGTTTTAAATAAATAAGTAAAAATATAGATTTTCATTATTCTACAGGCCGCCCTAACAGCATATTGTTTGCTTTATAAAGGAACTTATCTATAGCCGTGTTTTTTTTTTTAGAGTTTACTGTACTCACATTTAAAATTTAAAAAAACGACATGTACAGTGAGTACATTTAACTCATTTCTTGAAGTAGAAGCATCTGAAATTTAGAGGACGGTAATCTTATCGATGGCAACAACCTTTGAGAAACAAAGCGCAGAAAAACTAAACTCAATGAAATAATTTTGTTCAGTGAAGGTTGTTTTCATTATTTATTTAAGCGAAGGCAAACAATTTTGATGAACAAGCCACCTACGATTGAGATTGAAATTGAAATCAATTCGACGTACTCACTTTCTATAGCCACTTTATTTACTCATTTTATACTCACTTTTGTTTTCTTGTTACTTTGCGTGTAAAATAAAAGTGAGCTGAGTATAGATTCCTCAAAACAAAAACACGCTTTATTATCGCTGTCCCCATTTTCTTACATTTTTATATAAAACTACATATATTTATCTCAGCATTTAAGTTTTGTGTAATGTGTAAACTAGATAGATAGATAGATAAATAATTTTATTTCTTCAAAGTTAGTTATAAAAAGGTAGGCGCAAAATCATAGTCGGATAAAGTGCACTTTAAAATTATTTTAGTACGTACTAAAATCAACATTTTTATAATCTTAATTATAGTCGATATAATAGCCACTTTGTCTTTATCACCCCCTACTCAAATTAAAACTAAATAGAGCCCATATTATCTTTTAGTATGGACTTTCCCAAGTTCTCAGCTTTTAGGTTTGTTTGACTAAAATTCATTGCGGAATCGTTCTTAGGTTGATACTAGTTGTAGGTAGATTAAAAAGTGTATTAAATACAAAGTTAGGAGCTGATTTTAAATTTCATATGATATTATTTAGTATACACTTAATTTACTTAACATACGATGACTATAATTTTGCGCCGTAGTATTTAAGAAGTCAAAACGAATTATTTGACAATAACTTTAAAGACCTGTCAGGCTAAAGTGATTTTTACTTCAATAATTTAGGTTTAGTGAGATAATCTGTTTAAGTAAATTTATTGATCAGTAAAGTGTGGTATTTAAGTGCGTGTTTTAGGAACATGTATAACTGCAGGTAATCCTGTCCGTTTAGAATTCTAATGAATTGTTCCGGTTGCAATTGTTTTCTGTATGCATTTAATAAAGGGAATATTGCAATAAAATAAAATGTATCTTCAGTGTAATCAAGATTGCAGATCGTGCAGAGACCAACTGCATTGTTTCTGAAAGCTTTGGAATTCCACATCGGGACTTCAAAATTAGACTGATCATATCGCTAAGATCGGAGTCTTCGAAGCAGTTGGGAACATCATCACGAAACTGCCACTGTAGAGCACGACTAGCGAATTCTTTTCAGTGGTTTTCCTTAAGCTTAGCAAGAAGTATATTTCATGTTTTAAGCCATCCAGACTTCATAGTCCAGTTGATCACTATTCCGGTTTGCTGGAAAAATGCTGATCATTCCTATGCCCAGCAGATTTTATTACGAATTATTGCACCCGATAGTTTCGTTGGTAGTCGGTTTTCGGGAAATGTATAACCACTCTTTGCATGAATCGAAGATATAGTTGAAGTGTCGTAAGGAAGGCTTTACGGGAGCCGGTTTCAATGTTAAATGGAATAGTTCGTTGTTTTGTTTGGTAGAACGAAAAATCTTTTTGTGAAGAAAAGTTGAAGTTTTTCAGCTTGGATGCGCTCGGAATATCAACACACTTGGGCGCAATAAATCATGATTGACTTTGTAGCAGCTTTGTATATTTAAGAGATGTGCAAAAAATCGCAACCTGCAAATCATTCACTGCTAATGAAAACTCCCATCCGAAATATGATAACAACTTATAAAAAAACTGCTATTGCTAATTATAATTTGTCTGGCTTCTATACACGAGTAACAA
Source organism: Brachypalpus laphriformis (assembly GCA_945910035.1). Classification (NCBI taxonomy): domain Eukaryota; kingdom Metazoa; phylum Arthropoda; class Insecta; order Diptera; family Syrphidae; genus Brachypalpus; species Brachypalpus laphriformis. The sequence continues at coordinate 147,980,636 of OX246755.1, forward strand.
TTTAATTTTTCATGCAAATGTGTATTTGTCTCAAAAGAAAAATGCGAAGAAGTATAATCAAATTATAAAACTAAACTACCCTTTTTGCACTTTATCTGCTAAACGTTTCATCCAATTTTCTTTTCGAACATGTGCCATTGTATGCGCGAAGCATTTATTATACTCCAACAAGCACCAAACCAACGCATAAAGTTGCATATCGCAGTCGCAGGTGGTTTGGAAATTTGGTTGGTTAGTATATAGCAGCACAGGGATTATGTTTGCTAAGTTGCTATTGGTGCTATTGCAGTCGCAGCTAATTTGAAAGTTTGGTTGGTTGGTATATAGAAGCACAGGGGTTATACTTGCTAAGTTGCTATTGGTGCTATTGCGTTGCGAATGCGATTTCCTGACGGGAGTTCCAGTACTAGTAAAACGAATTTAAAAAAGCGCATTGAAATTAAGCATCTTCTGTGTCTTTAGTTTCAGTAAGTTTATCGGAACCAGATCTGCGAATAAGTTTTTTCGTGAAAGGATATATGTATCTACATACATACATGTGTACAAATATGTACATATGTAGGAATTAAGGAATTGGTAAATGATTAGGCGCACTTGCACCATAAAATGAAAATTCGCTTATGGAAGAAAATTATATTTTGCCTGACTCAGACAAAATAGCCGAGCAGGTGTACCTATATGACTCCACTACGAATTCGCATTAGCAATTTGCATTAGCAGTTTACATTCACAGAGAATAAGAAATCAAATTCACAGTTATAACTGCGAATGCAAATTCACGACTTAGCCCATCTTTAGTATATTTTATATTTGGCTGAGTGGAGCATGCTTTTGTTATAGATAAAATTGTACCTTGTGGCATTTATTGAGTTTTTGGACATTGCAGCCTTTGATTGAGATGTGCTGACCACGACAAGTTGTGAGTGAAACTTACTCCTAGGTATTTATATTCGTGCGTAGCATTTTTTTTTTGTGTCATTAAAAAACCGTCTTTCAACAGCTGCCCTTTGACCTCCGTTCCGAAATATTACTATTTCATATTTTTCCAAATTTACTAACAAATCTGTAAACTATGCTTGGAGTTCAAATAAATACATTCATTCATTCATTCTTTCATTCATTCATTCATTCATTCATTCATTCATAAATAAATACATAAATTTCATAAATAATTCGACGGTATCACCCTGTGCTCGCTGTAGCCACTACCTCCCTCGCAAAAACCAAACTGTCACTTTGCATTTGTTTACTAGACGCCCCCGAAACCGGCGGCAGAAATTCAGTTTCTCATTTGTTTTCTCCAATTTATTTAATTAATTATCGCAACATTGTATGAAATTAATGAAAATGTCCATCAACATCTGTTTGTTAACAAATTAAACGCGAATTTGTCGTATGACAGCAACAAAAACCCACAAAAAGACTCCTGTCAATGCAACACAAGGGGTGAGTTTCATTTCCCCAGAGCACTTAATAAAAATCGAAAATTCCTCAACTTTATGAATGAAACAATAAAAACCCAAAGTAAATTAACAATCGCTATAAAATCTTTAATTATTTTTCATCAACATGTTCTTGTGTATTTGTGGAATAGATACACCTTTAGGGGTTCACCTTCCGCACAAGTAATGCTCCAGTGCGTTTTAGTGGACTTTTTTCGTTCTCTAGAAGTGTGAAGCATTTCGCTTGGCACTGGCCACGGCAGTTTCTATTCTAATTGGAGTCGAAGAAGGTGGTTTTGTTTTTTTTTGTTTGTATCTCTGGTGTATTGTGTGTCCGATCTATATATAGCGGGAGGCATTTTGCTACTTCTGGCATTACTGACACGAAATGTATTGTTCTTCTTCTGTTTTGGACCTACTTACTTACGCAATTTTGTAATTTGATGAATTTTTTCAAATAAACCTCTTCCGCCTTGCAGTCAAATCTGTGAAAAATAACTCAAAATACGTGCTTAATGTATGGTTTACCGCTTGCGCGCTCCATTTCGGTTTCGTAAGTAAAAGAAAAAAAAAAACCAATTTCCTCGTTAATCCAGAATAATTTCTAGTTGAATGTACTTTTGAGTGGCAGCTTGGCACTGTGTGTTTGTGATGTGTGGTGGCAGTGTAGCATACTTGACCGGCAGAACTAAAAACGCAATTCAAAGCCGTTGAGGTAACGACTCTGTCGGTGGTTCATTCACTCTTTTGAGTATTTGCCGGCGCCCGGGTATAATAAAGTATTCCTCCGTGGGATCAAGTTGTGTCGTTTTACTGCTCGAAAAAAAAAAAAAAAATCGATTAAAGTGATTTTACTATCATTGGAGGAAGTTATCATCCCCTAAGTGCCAGCAGTGTCGCTTCCATTTGAAGGAGTTTCGATTGAGAGGTATTTCCTTTGGTGTGACACACTGCATGCGTGCGTGCTGTAGTTACACGCGTATGCCGCGTAAAAATAAATAAATATCTACATCGAGTCCTTGAAGATGTCCTGAAACGTACTTGTATGCTATCGTGGCAGTTATTGTTTTACGATTCAATTATACCCTTATGCGGGTTAGTGGAGTATGACATTGCATAATAAAATAATCACTTACTAGCTGTGCTTAGCCGGGGATTACACTGTCCGCCTCTTTGTGATTCGTGTGTTGAAAGTTCTAATTACAGTCCATCGCACATTCAATGTGCTAATTCAACTAATCTGCATAAAAATAAATCGAATGAACCTCCCGTGAATGATAAATTCTTGTTATGAGTGATGTTGCAGAGGTATACGAGTACAGTGCACGCTTATATTGGTAGACCTTAGTGTTGTTTTAAGATTTTTGAAAATTTCCTCTTTGCTTCAACTTTTTAAAAATTAGCCTCTGTGGTCTTGAACCATAACGACCTAGGCTGAGTCAGGGCGGAATCGTTTTTTTCTTTTTTAATTTGCTCGCGCCAAAGGGATTATTATAATAATACCCTTATACTGGTTCTCAGGGCATAGGCGGAATCGAATCCCAATATTTGAGAGTACGTCCGAAGTTGGGCTTGAGGATGAACTGATGTGCATTCGTAGCATGGTCCGTATTGCGGGTGACTGGCTATTTCACTGGAGCACTTTTTATAAAAAAAAGCGATAAAATGGGGAAAGACATGAGACATTTCTACGATGTTCAAGTGAGACTGTGGACTTCACAATGCCTCTATCACCTCTCAGTTTTAACGCGCGGTTTTGTACCCTATCTAGAATGTGAAGAGCTGTCTTGGGTGCACCAGACCAGATGTGGGCGTTATATTCCAGCTTTGGGCGAATGAATGCCTTATAGATGGAGGCCAGATCAGACGAGGTAAAATATTTTTTGCACCGCTTAAGGAATCCTAGACATTTTGCAGCATTTTTGTCGACCTCGAATATGTGATCGTTCCATCGAAGATGGTTATTGATGTATGTACATACCGAGAATGGCAAGTCTTTCGGATTCAGCGATGCAAGTACCATTCATGGATAATGGTTGGGTGTTTTGGTTTCGCTTGAGTGACAGAAGATAGCATTGTGTTTTGGATGCATTAAATTCCACTCTATTGGTTGAACCCTATTTGATCATGCTATCAAGGTCGGAATTTAATGTGTTTAACATACGTTGTCGTTCTTCATCCACGGGCCGAAGAGCAGGGACGTGAGTTATGGAACGAATATGAAAAACTGAGTGTACTGTCATCAGCGAAGGAATGGATTGAATTAGAAGTAGCAGACAAGCGGTCATTTCTAAAAATGAGAAAGAGAGCCGCAGACAAAACGGAGCCCTGGGGAACACCAGCATTTATATGGTGTATTGCAGACTTGAAACCATCCAAGACAACTTGTATTGAACTGTCCGAAAGGTAATTTCTAATCCATTGAAGAAGAGACTCATCGATGCCATATGCACGCATTTTCGATAAAAGAGCCTGATGCCAAACTCTGTCAAATGCCTTAGAAATATCGAGCGCAACCATTTATGTTTTGCCCAAGTGATGGAGAGATTGGTTCCACTTCTCGGTGAGATATGCCATCAGATCACCAGTGGACCTATTGATACGAAAACCATACTGCCGTTCATTGAGGAGTTTTCGTGAATCAAGATATTTCATAAGCTGACGATTTATCAGCGTTTCCATGACCTTGGAAAGAAGGGACGTAAGTGCAATGGGTCGGTAATTGGACGGGGAGGAAGGTTCGCCTTTTTTAGGGACGGGATGGGCAAATGCTGTTTTCCATCTAATCGAAAAGAGCCCCGAAGAGTAGGATAGACAGAAAAGCTTACGCAGAGGTTTTGCCAGCGTGGAAGAACACCTCTTCAGAACTATGGGGGGGGATACCATCTGGACCAGCGGATTTGTGTATTTTAAGAACTTTGAGTACACCTGCAACTGTATGAGTGCGAAGGTGGACTTGTCCCATGGAAAATTCGACGCTCTCAAGTACAGGTGGAGATAAAGCGCTATCCGGAATCGTGAAGTTCGCTGCAAAGTGAGCAGCAAGCAGATTGGCCTTGTCTAAGGAGCTTACAGCTGGAATGTCATTGTAAATGAACATTGGGATGGCAGACGAGGCAGAATTTTTAATATTCTTGACGAATGACCAAACATTTTTGCTACCTTTGGGGAATTGAAGAATTTTTTGCCTCAATTTTTGGTCATGTAAGAATTTTACACGTCGAATGTGGACATTGCAGTCATTTCTGGCTTGTTTAACATTTTTTCGGTTTTCCTCAGAATTATTGCCTTTATAAGACCGAAAACTTACCTCTTTTAACCTAATAGCCTCTTTGCAGCTCTGATTAAACCACGAGTTTACCTTAGGTTTTTTTGAAAACATTCCGACTTTAGCCTTAGCCTCTAAAACAAAGCGAAGTTCTTGACAAGAACGACACCTCGATCTTATCTCACAATTCACAAACGACATATAATACGTCAAAGGATGCCTGAATACTGTGGCAGACACACTTTCGCGTTCAAACACAGACGCACTTGAACTGATCTTACCAGGTGTGGAAGTGCTTAGCAATGCTCAAATCAACGATGAAGAACTTACATCTTTTCAAAATAACATACCTAGCAACTCGAAAAGTTGGAATTCAACAAAATTCCAGCTTACGACCTTTCTTTATGGTGCGAAACATCCACCAAAACCAACCGACCATATGTCCCAAAGGACATTAGGAAAACAGTCTTTCAAACTATCCATTCCCTTTCACATCCCGGAATAAGAGCTACCCGAAATAAAATAAATAAAATATATTTCTGGCCCAACATGACTTACTTACTTAGGTGGCGCTACAGTTCGGGGTGAACCTGGGCCTCAACCAACAAGCCTCTCCATTTAGCTCGGTCTTTAGCTTATTGCCTCCAGTTGCGCACTCCATGTTGGTCCAGGTCCCCTTGAACTTGTGCGCGCCACCTACGGCGATGATTCCCTCTACTGCGTCGGCCCTCTGGGTTAGATTCAAAGACTCTGCGGGCCGGAGCGTTGATGTCCATTCGCTCTACATGTCCTAGCCATCTCAGACGTTCAATACGCAGTTTTTTGACTTGGTCGATGTCGCTGTACAGCTCGTATAGTTCGTGATTGAATCTTCTCCTCTAAAACCCGTCAACGCAAACGGGACCGAAAATCTTACGAAGAATTTTTCTCTCGAAGCGACCACGGATATCTTCGTCCTCTTTTAATAAAGTCCATTTTTCAACGCCGTAGAATAGGACTGGGATGATCAAGGTCTTATATAGAGTCTCCTTAGTTGTTCGAGATAGGGCTTTACTGTTGAATTGCCTTATAAGCCCAAAAAAACAGCGATTGGCAAGAGTTATTCTTCGATTGATTTCTGCACTGATCTTGTTTTTCGAATTTATAGCAGAGCCAAGATAGACAAAGTCACTTACTACCTTGAAGTCATAGCTGCCGACTGTGACGTTTTGTCGAATTCATCGGTGTTGGCTTTCCCTTCTTGTTGACAGCATATACTTGGTTTTGCTCTCGTTTATCGCTAAACCCATTTTGACCGCTTCCGCCTCAATGCTTGCAAACGCACCGGTGACAGCCCGCTGAGTTCTTCCGATAATGTCTATATCGTCGGCGTATGCAAGCAGTTGTACAGACTTGTAATAGATTGTGCCTCCGGTATTGGCTTGAGAGTTCCGCACAATCCATTCAAGTACAATATTAAAGAAGTTACATGACAGCGCGTCACCTTGTCTAAAACCTTTTTTGACATCTAAGGCCTCGATGAGGTCATTACCGACCTTGATGGAGCAGTGAGCGTTCTCCATCGTCAGCCTGCACAGACGGACAAGTTTGGCAGGGATGTCAAAACTAGATATGGCTCTATAAATCTCTTCTCTATAGATGCTGTCATAGGCGGCCTTGAAATCGATAAAGAGGTGGTGAGTATCGATTTGGAATTCTTGGGTTTTCTCCAGGATCTGCCAAAGTGTAAAGATTTGATCGATGGTGGACTTTCCTGACCTGAAACCGCACTGATAGGGTCCAATCAGGCTGTTGATAAAAGGTTTCAGGCGTTCACACAATATCACAGAAAAGATCTTGTATGCGATGTTGAGGAGACTGATGCCTCTATAGTTGGCGCAGTTGAGGGGGTCTCCTTTCTTGTGGATCGGGCAAACGATGCTGAGTTTCCATTCATCAGGCATACACTCGTCTGACCAAATCTTAGAGATGAGTTGGTGTATACACTCTACCAATTCATCCCCAGCTGCCTTGAAAAGTTCTGCCGGTAAGCCGTCAGGTCCAGCAGCCTTGTTGGATTTTAGCTCGGATATTGCTATCCTCACTTCGTTTTGGTCAGGTGGACGGAAATTTTGACTATCATCGTCTATGTTGACTGGTTCATTCTGCCTGACAGCGGGATGTTGTTCTTCGTCGCCGTTATACTGTCTGCAGAAGTAGTTTTTCCATATTCTCAGCACCGACTGTGATTCTACTCCCAGGTTTTCATTTTCATCTCTACAGGTTTCTGTACGGGTATTGCTCCTCTGACACGTTCTTTTTACCTTTAGGTAAAACTTCCATACATTGTTCCTGGAGTACTCTCGATATTCTAAAAAAAAAAAAAATACAAATATTTGGCGCAACAGCTCTTTAAAGTCCTAGGCCTAGCTTCTCGCAACCACTCATGTTGTGTGCGTTATATTCTTCACGCGAATGGAAGGGACCTACAGTTTAATGCCGAATCCGAATGGCGATTTGAGAAGCTTTTTCATGACAACAATACTCTCGGATGTTTGTCAGACGCTCGCGAGAGGTGGGACCGTGAAAAAACTTGTTGGTATTTTCTGGGATTCGAACTTGGAACCTCATGCGTAGTAATCCGACACACTAACCACTTACGCCACGTCGCCCACCGGAGCCCGATATTCTCAAAGCTGCTCTTTCTTCTTCTTTTGGAGAAGCCGATGTTCTTCCCGTCTCCTTTGCTCGTTGAGCTCACGAGCAGCTCTAGTCTTCCTTTGCAGCGCCGCTTTGTATGCTTCTTGTTTTGCTGCATGCACTCGCCGGCATTCTTCGTCAAACCAGGGGTTTCGCAGTGGTGGGCGAGTGAGACCCAAAACATCAGTCGCGGCGTTTCTGATGGCATGTTGGCAACGTTGCCACTGGTCTTCGGTACCATCGCATGCTGGCGGCATAGGAGAGATTTCGGGATATGCGTTCAGCGAAGAGTCTGGTGGTCTCTTGCGATTGTAGCTTTTCGACGTTAAATTTTCTCACAGTGATTCTTTTTTGTTGCTGCGATTGGGATATCTGCATTCGTACCTTGGCTACACCAAGGTAATGATCCGAGTCTATGTTGGCCGCTTGGAAGGTATGCCTTGCGTCGATCGCAATATGATCAATTTGGTTGATCGTTACATCATCATTGGACCGCCATGTCGGTTTATGAATATTGAGATGCGGAAACCATGTGCATGCTATGGCGGCATTTTGCTCCACAGCGAAATCAATTAACCTTAGTCCGTTATCAGACGTGGTGTCGTGTAGGCTATGCTTACCGACTGCCCTACCAATGACGTACTCCTTTCCTATTTTGGCGTTAAAATCGCCCAATACGATTTTAACGTCGTATTTAGGACATTGGTCGTATGTTTTGTCGAGGAGCTCGTAGAAACATTCTTTGGTGGCAGGGTTCTTTTCTTCTGTTGGGGCATGAACACATATTAGGCTTATGTTAGCGTATTTAGCCTTGATCCGGATAGTCATAATACGCTCGCTTACGGTTCGGAAGCTTAAGACTTCTTGCCTAAGTCTGCCGCGTATGAGAAATCCGCATCCGAATAAGCGTTGCCTGTTGCCTCTGTAGCAATCACCGTAGTAGGTGTCACAGTTTTTCATCCTCTTTTTGCCCGGCCCATCCCATCGCACTTCCTGGATGGCGGTAATATCTGCTTTATAGCAGTCTAGGGCCTCTGCTAGTTGTTCGGCTGCACGTGGTCTGTAAAGGGACAGAACATTCCACGTACAGATCCGAAGGTCGTTGTCCTTATTTCGTTTGCTGGGGTCATCATTAGTTGAGTCATCCTTATCCGAGGCTTTTGGTTGTTTCGGAACCATAAATTTTTTACGTGGTAGGGAAGTTACACCGACGGCACAACTCCCAACCTGGAGGGCCAGTTCCTTAATTATTCCCTAGGACGAGGGGCCGGGTACACCGGTGCCAGTAGTCCACTACGGGGTATGAGCGCTGCCGTTGGCCCATTAACGGCTCCTCCGCGACCATCTCTATTCCAATGTCCTGACCAACATTGGAAATTCCTTACCGACCTGTGATCCGAATACGTCAGAGCAGCTCGCGCAAGGTATTCACTAAGTTCAACATAGGTTAGGTTAGGTTAGGTATGTGGGCTGGCAGGGAGCGACGCTCTCTGCCGCACTCAGGTCAGCGTTGACCCATTGTGGTACCCATGGGGGAAAAAGTAATCCCTTACTTTATGGTTAGTGTATGTAGTTTTAATATCAGCTCAGACATTTCTATTGTTTCCGTCGCAGGTGCGGGCACATTTCCCAGAATTTCCGACACTGGGATGCCCCTTCACCTAAACCATCAAACCAGAATGTCGTCACTAAAATAACATTCACTGTCCAGCACGTAAAACACTTTAAATTGTATTCTGCTCTCGAGTGCACATCCGCCTATTCTTTAAACAACAAGATTTCATATTCATTTATTGATGTTAACACACAATACTTTCGAAAAGAACACTCATATGATAGACACTAATGGATACTAAACACCCTTGGCGCCGACACATGTGACAAACGCATCACAAGTCACCACACAATAAAGCATGATGTATTCGAAACGGAAACATAAAAGGCATATGATGCGTTCACTAGACAGTTGGTCTTGTTATTTCGCCATCGGATTACAAGAAAAAATAAATTCTAGAGAAAGCTGTAGCTGACATAGGTATACATGGGATTAGGAAGCCTTGTGGTCATTAATCCAATTCAATCACTCATGTAAATGTCTAGCCATTGAATAACTCTCCACTCACAGTGTGGTGGCTATTAGGAATTTTCAAGCTCAAATATTTTTAGAAACAATCAAAACCGAATCCATAAACAAATCGAACCTCCCCCAAAAATGTTCTTCACGAACTCACAGAAAATACATAAAAATTGGTTTCTTGTTTGTAAACAAAAAAGATTCTGCAGCCAGTGGGGTGTCAATATTCCACTTGAAATCTCATCAACGTTGAATACCAATCAAACATATTCCAACACCGACGACTGTCTGATGGTGTTGTGTTTAGATTCGGATTATTGAGTAAACAGAACAACAAAGGAAGGGGAATACTTAAGACAACCAAAAGCCAAATAGACAATCCAATTTGTAGATCCGTTGAAGAAACGGCTTCTCGTCAAACGAATAAATCATTTCGGCTGGATTAATTAACGCTGAGGTAATTATTGTAAGTCTTTTGTACACAACAGTTGTACAAGTGATATTCAGTCTTAAGGGATGAAGTACACGATAAAGCTTTGTATCCACTTGGAAACAAATACTGAGGGCATCCGATTTTAGACGCTAATTAGTTGTTTTTAATTGGTCTACACAAAAGCGGTCGTTAACATGTGACTAGTTCAAATTTTGCGATACAGTCTCTTGAAGGCAATCCCCTCCGTCTATTAAGTGGTGGAAATAAGGACAGACGATTTCTACACCGATTTTAACACCGATGAAGCATACAAATGTGGATAGTCATTGTGAGTTCAAAAGACGGAACTGTACTCAGTAATAATATGGGATTTCCAAACATTTAAAAACACCTCCCCTTCATTGCCATTTTCCCCCCCGGTACCGCCGGTGAAAAAGGGTATTTCATCGTTAGAGAAGGGAGGGGGTAAACAGCACTACTTGCTCACAATCTTATTGGTGATTCATCAGCTTATCACCCTTCTCGTTCGAGGTGTCTTAGTTGTGTCGTAATATGGTTTGCATAGTCACTCACAGCACTCCATATCTCCTGCGATTGAATCGTAAGATGGATTATGTTCTCGGCAGTGGAGAAATTTCTCCAAGATTATTTCTTAGCGTTTGTCTTCCAGGTTTGAATTGCGGACAGTAAAAGAATACATGTTCCGCATCTTTCTCAGCCTGGATGCAATTCGGACAGTAGGAAGAATATTCGTGCTAGAATCTGTAGAGATACGCGTGAAAGCATCTATGTCCACTTAGTAATTGTGTTGTGTAGAAATCTACCTCGCCATGATTGCGTCCTGTCCATGCCTTAAAAAGATGGATGACACAATAAGTCCATCGGCCCTTGCTTGACACGCTCCATCGTTGTTGCCATTAGGCTATGCGGTGTGCTGTTTCTGATAAGTTTCGGTTCTGCGTGGGTTAACACTTGTTCCTGTCTCCTCATTTCGTATGTGTCTTGAATCTCCTCTGCCAGTACGTCGATTGGGGATAATCCTGCAATAACATTGACTGAATCTCCTGATACTGTACGAAATGCACTGCATACTCTAACTGCACCTCAGATTTACGCTGGTATGACTGGTCTTTTGACATAACTTTGGCCCATATTTGTGACCTGAGGATCATTATAGATGTAGCCACACTGGCTAAAAGCCGCCGTCTACTGTATTTTGGTCCTCCATGATTTGGTTCGATACGTACGACTGCGTTATTTACCCGCGCGGTCTTGCCACTAGCATATTCCATATGTTCGTTAAACGAGAGCCTTGCATCAATCATGACGCCTAAGTATTTGGCGGGTGCTTCGACGTAATCTTTACTTACTTAGGTGGCGCTACAGTTCGGAGTGAACCTGGACTTCAACCAACAGGCCTCTTCATTTAGCTCGGTCTTTAGCTAATTGCCTCCAGTTGCGAACTCCTAGTTGGTCGAGGTCCCCTTGAAATTGTGAGCGTCACCTACGGCGAGGAGTCCGTCTTCTGCGTCGTCCCTCCGAGTTAGATACAAAGAATCTGTAGGCCACAGCGTTGGTGTCCATTCGCTCTACATGCCCTAGCCATTTCAGACGTCCAATACGCAGTATTTTGATTAGGTCGATGTCGCTGTACAGCTCGTAGAGTTCGATATTGAATATTCTCCTCCAAAACTCGTCAACGCAAACGGGACCGAATATCTTACGAAGAATTTTTCTCTCGAAGCGACCACGGATATCTTCATCCTCTTTCAATAAAGTCCATTTTTCAACGCCGTAGAATAGGACTGGGATGATCAGAGTCTTATACAGAGTCTCCTTAGTTGTTTGAGATAGGGCTTTACTATTGAATTGCCTTATAAGCCCAAAAAAACAGCGATTGGCAAGAGTTATTCTTCGATTGATTTCTGCATTGATTTTGTTTGCGGAATTTATAGCAGAGCCAAGGTAGACAAAGTCCCTTACTACCTCGAAGTCATAGCTGCCGACTGTGACGTTTTGTCCAATTCGTCGGTGTTGGCTTTCCCTTCTTGTTGACAGCATATACTTGGTTTTGCCCTCGTTTATCGCCAAACCCATTTTGACCGCTTCCGCCTCAATGCTTGAAAACGCACCGGTGAGAGCCCGCTGCGTTCTTCCGATAATGTCTATATCGTCGGCGCATGCAAGCAGTTGTACAGACTTGTAATAGATTGTGCCTCCGGTGTTGGCTTGTGAGTTCCGCACAATGCGTTCAAGTACAATGTTAAAGAAGTCACATGACAGCGCCTTGTGATCTTGTCTAAAACCTTTTTTGACATCAAAGGTCTCGGTGAGGTCATCACCGACCTCGATGGAGCAGTGAGCGTTCTCCATCGTCATCCTGCACAGACGAACAATTTTGGCAGCGATGTCAAAACTAGACAGGCGGCCTTGAAATCGATAAAGAGATGGTGAGTATCGATTTGGACTTCTTTTGTTTTCTCCAGGATCTGCCGAAGTGTGAAGATTTGATCGATGGTGGACTTTCCTGGCCTGAAACTGCACTGATAGTGGCCAATCAGGCTGTTGATAAAAGGTATCAGGTGTTCACACAATATCGTAGAAAAGATCTTGTATGCGATGTTGAGGAGACCGATGCCTCTATAATTGGCGCAGTTGAGGGTGTCTCCCTTCTTGTGGATCGGGCAAACGATGCTGAGATTCCATTCATCAGGCATACATTCGTCTGACCAAATCTTAGAGATAAGTTGATGTGTGCACTCTACCAATTCATCACCAACTGCCTTGAAAAGTTCTGCCGGTAAGCCGTGAGGTCCAGTAGCCTTGTTAGATTTCAGCTTGGATATTGCATTCCTCACTTTATTTTGATCAGGTGGACGGAAATTTTGACAATCATCGTCTATGTTGAATGGTCCATTCTGTCTGACAGCGGGATGTTGGCCTTCGTCGCCATTATACAGCCTGCAGAAGTAGTTTTTCCATATTCTCAGCACCGACTGTGATTCTACTACGAGGTTTCCATTTTCATCTCTACAGGTTTCTGTACGGGTATTGCTTCTCTGACACGTTCTTATTACCTTTTGGTAAGATTCCGTACATTGCTCCTGGAGTATAAACTCTCAAAATTCTCTAGAGCACGCTTTTTCTGTTCTTTCTTATTATTTTGGAGAAGTCGATGTTCTTGTCGTCTCTTATGCTCGTAGAGCTCACTAGCTGTTCTCGTCTTCCTTTTGACGTAATTTGATGCTCTCCTGCAGTAAGAGTGATTGTTTCCCTCGATTAGTACCACTTCTGTCTTATGTTCGGTTAATTTAAGCCCACAGACTTAAGCCAGCGTTGAACAATCCCGGTTGTGTCGTTGCTTATTTAGACATCTTGCAGTAGCTTGGCCACCACGACTATCGCAATATTGTCCGCAAAGCCTTCAATCCTAGCTTCTTCTGGTATATTTAGATTGAGTATCCTGTCATACCTCTCATTCACAGAAGTGGACCCAACACGGAACCCTCTGACACCCCTCCTGTGACGGTATACGTTTTGGGACCACCGTCTTTGTCATATATCAGAATCCTTTTTCTGAATTAATCCGTTACTATCTTCGTGATGTACATGGGTACCCTCATATTCCGAAGCGATCCAAAAATGTGCTTCCAGTTCGCAGAATTAAATACATTTTTTACATCTAACGTAATTACAGTAGCACCACCCCTCCTTCTATAGCTTTCTTCGCGACCACTCGTTTTGTATCTATCATTGCAATCCTTCGGAAACCGTACTGATGTTCTGCTAGTACTCCTGCGTTTTCAATGATTTCGAGTAGGTAGGTTGTTGAGAAGGTTGCGTACTTGTTCAGCCTCGGGTCTCTGTGAATTCTCCCAATTTTCCGGAATACCAGTACATAAGACACAAACGATTTAGGTAGAGCTAGATTTGCTTGTATCTATCCCGAGGGCTTTGATGCTTTTGAAAAGAGAGCGTCTTTACTGATTTCAGTTAGACGTTTGACTGGCTATTACACGAGGTTTTATTCAGCAAACTAAGTATTCTCAAGTACTTTCATTGTTTCATATACTCATATATAAAGTACGGCCTACAGTGTTGTCTGGAATGCGCAATCTTTGAGCCCTTTAAAGTAAATTCTGATGTAGTACCTCAACGAAGCCTTCTTGGTCCTGTGTTGTTTTCCCAACTTAGAAATTGAAACATATGCTGACGATGTGCTTGATAGTCTGTAATTTATTACAATAATCTTGAAATGTACCGATGTCAGAAAACACCAATAAGTTTTATTTATGCTTCCACCTCTCGCGAACATCTGAAATATACCTCATTGCTACGCCTTAAGACTAGGCCCTTTCCATTCGTGCGAAAAGTATAGCGCGCACAACACGAATGGTTGCGGGAATCTAAGCTCTAGACCCTTCAAATATTTATCTATTTACTTTTTATTAGAAATCTTTTATTAGCTAAAAGGGATGTCTTGTGGGCGCCGTGGCGACAGTGGTTAGTGTGTCGGATCACTACGCATGAGGTTCCAAGTTCGAATAACAGAAAATACCAAAAAAGTTTTTTCACGGTCCCACCTCTCGCGAGCGTCTGACAAACATCCGAGAGTATTGTTGTCACGAAAAGGCTTCTCAAATCGCCGTTCGGATTCGGCATTAAACTGTAGGTCCCTTCCATTCGCGTGAAGAATATAACGCACACAACATGAGTGGTTGCGAGAAGCTAGGCCCTGGCACTTTAAAGAGCTGTTGCGCCAAATTTCTCACTTCACTGCACACCTACTGATCGCCTGTGGGGTTTCAAATAAACTCTATCGAACTCCTTCTCAAAACCGATGAAGTGGCAATCGACATTCAACGCATTGCAAGGTGATGATCTGCAGTGTTTATGCGGTCCACATAGAACTATACAGAGCGGAAACCTGCTTGTTCGGCATGGAGTATGTCTTTCAGATGTCGCTTGATCTAGGATTCGAAATTCCTACTGTCATGCGAAGCAACTTCGTCTCAGCTACCCGTTGCTCTCATACTTTTTGCACATTGTCCAACATTGTGATCTGTTTGTGAGTGCTGGATGCACATCTGCGGTGTAGATCTTTCTTTTCAGCTTAAGTGGCATTTTCAAGTCAAATAGGGTGGCGTTTTGCCGCCATTTCATCCACCTTACGCTTACGAGATGATTGATGTCATCATCTATTGATCATATATCCTAGATATTTGAACTTATCGCACTTCGCAAAGACCGTTCTCTTCAAATAAATGCCTGGAATGGGTCTTAACCCACCTATACGTCAAGTGCTCATTGTAAGGACGTATGATCCTCACTAATGATGGCTCCATCGTCAGCAAAAAATAACTGGAGTACTTTGGGGTCCATGACTTTTCCTTTAAGCAGATAGTCTAGGATTGTAATAAAGAGCAAGGAACTTAAGATGTTTCACTGGTACATTGACTCTTCGGTTACTCCACTGGTGCATCTTATTCTTGTCTTTGCTTCCTCGTACATGTCCATGATCATCTGTTTTCCATGATGATCCCTGAACTTTAGTTTGCATTGTGAGGGTGTTTTCTCAAAGGCTGAGGATTCGCTCGTCGGGTCCAGAGTCGACCAAAGAAATACCTGAAACTTTGGGAAAGAGGTAATACAAGGATTTTTATTGACTATTGATATAGCTTATACTTGCCTTAAGAATGTTACTATACTTTACACTATTGGGATACTTAGTATATAGGACGGCCTTGGTATACACTGTTCTTAACAATTCGGTGATACTTTACAATATGGAGCTACCTACTTAGGCCTTATATTCTTAGGTACTATAGTCTAACTACGGGGTAGCGACAGGCTTTTTAGGACCGTCTGCTTGACAGCGACAGGCTTTTTAGGACCGTCTGCTTGGGAGCGACATGCTTTTAGGGCCGTCTACTTGGCAGCACCTGTTTAAGACAGATACTTGACAGAAAATGTCTCGGAAATACTCCTAGGAGTGCGGAACGGATCACGGTAACGCGGATCCAAAGTGAGGATTACAATGACGGGACCGGCAACGGCTTCTCCTAGAGGGGGATGAGCCCAAGTGTTACGGTGAGGAGCTCTGCATTTTTCGTCGGCAGTGGGTTATCTTATGGCAAACCCTACAAGAATTGAGTGTGAATTCTAGGATTCAATGCAAATCGTCGTTGTATTCGGGCCAGCGCGGAAGACACACACCATCGTCCGCTCCCTTCTCTGTGTATCGCTCGCTAACTCATGCACGGCTACCTTCCATCTCAGTGTGTTGGACAAAAACACCGCGAGCATACCTTCGCCTGACGAACAAATCTAACCACAGTGTATTTCGCACACTGGATCTTTCCTTTTAGCACACAGTGTGTAGGTGAGGCTTAACCAATATCACAAGTGCTCTCTCTTCTTATTATGGAGTGGCGTGATCTAATGCGCAGGCGACCCCCTGAAAAGGGGGAGCTTAATGAGATTCTGGTGCGGAGAGAAGTTATACGGCTAATTATAATATGTAACGATCGAAGGTCGTTATGTGGACAGGGAGGGAGCTTATTCGTGGGTATAGCGGGGACGGCGATGGTGAGTGTGCGAAGTGTAACGCTTCGTTACAGTATCTATGTTTTTTTTATATGCTACAAACCCGCACTGATCATGAGATAGCTGCAGTCGGCCATCTAATACCCGCTCAATGATATTCAGGGCGTGTGACATCAGCTTGATGGAACGGTAATTATCACAGTTTCGCATGTCATCCTTGTAAACTGGGAGACCGAATCTCCTGAGCATTGTTCCTTCTTAAACAACATAAAACAACAAATATCAATAGTGTGTTTCAGGCCTTACACTCGTGGTCAAGGTGCATTTCAGTCCTTAAATCCCTAGAACTTATATTAGGAATTCTTGGTGCTTCCCTCGTCGATACTTACTCAACAAAAATCTTATCTCTAATGCTATTTCTATTTTTTTTTTTTTTTTCAGAGGCTCCAACTAAGATGGTGCAGTATCTCCCTTTCTTGCTCCTTGCGTGTGTGCAGAGTTTAATATTTGCTTATGCACGACAATCTGTCGAGATATCACCCATCACCGATAGCTACTCCGACGATAATTATCTCGATTCAAATGCCCTTGAGTACAGCGTGGAAAGTGTTACAAAACTATCAGGCGATCAAGAAAGAACTGGTAAAACTCTTTACAAAACCGAAACTCGCAACGATATCGAAAATCCTACCAAAGTAGTTCTAAACGACTTGAAACTGGACAAGTCTGAATATCAGACAGCTACAAAGTTGCGAGACAATATCTTCTCGAAGCAGGCGACACATTTCATTGTGGCCTCCAGGCTAGTACGTCCTGGTATCATCTATAAAGTTTCTGTCTCGATTTTGGAAGCCAAATACCCAATAACAGTTCACGCTAGTATATCCCATGATGGTGTAGAAATTTCAGGAGATTCCAAGGAGGTTAAGGAAGGAATACCAGAGACACTGCTTATGCGAATACCAACCAGCAGTGTGGGTGGCCACTACAGACTCCGGGTGAAAGGCTACTATGCGAATATTCATCCGTCGGAAAATTTGGCATTTCTTAACGAAACCGACTTGAGTTTCTCGCAGAGGTCTCTCACTATATTCGTTGAGACTGATAAACCATTCTATAGACAGGGGGACAATGTGCGATTCCGAACCATACCCATTACAACCGAACTTAAGGGCTATGACAAAGCAATTGATGTGTTCATGTTGGATCCAAATAAATACATACTGCGCAGATGGTTGTCAAGACTCTCCTATTTGGGAAGTGTCAGCTTGGAGTACAAATTGTCCGATCAGCCGGTATTTGGCGAATGGACTATACGAGTTATAGCGCAGGGGCAAGTTGAAGAAGCCCACTTTATTGTGGAAGAGTACTATCAAACAAGATTCGAGGTGAATGTCACTATGCCTGAAAGCTTCCTTACTTCACAGCCTTTCATCTCGGGTAAGGTGATGGCCAACTTTACAAGTGGCGCTCCAGTCAAGGGAAACCTAACGCTCAAGGCGATGTTAGCTCCAATAGGTTCGATCGACTACAAGGCGTTGAATGAAAAGCATCGCATTGACAGGACGGCTAACAGCATCATCAACGCGTCCCTCGACGATGTGAAGGAGCATTCATTCAGCTTTGACGAACAATGGCCATTTTGGTTGAGCAAACCCGATGGTGATGGTGGTCTGCTGCCGTATTTGCGTTATTTTAATGGAACCTTTGACTTTGAACTGCCAATGTCACAGCTGCAGCAGATATCTTCAAATCTTTCAGGAATGGAGCTCCTTATCACAGCAACTGTTGGCGAAAAATTCTACGACGAGATTATCTCCGGTTATGCTTTGACACGATTGTATAGTCCATCGCTCAGGGCAGCCTTTCTAGGGGAACAGGTTCAAGTTTTCAAGCCATTCATAGCATTCACTACCCACATAGTGGTGGAACACGAAGATGGGTCCCCTTTAGGTGTAGAGTTTCTCGATAACACTGAAATGATTGTAACCGGAACTATTCAGAGTAAGAGCGGTGCACAGGAGTATCCTCTGCAGAAGTTACAAATGTCCTCAGGACAAGTTGGAATATGGGAACTGAAAATCGATTTACTCACTGACTTGGATTTGGACAAGGAATTCCTTGCTGGAGTGCTAACAATGAAATTAGAAGCGCGTTACCGTGATGCAAGAGCAGAGCTTCTGTTGATTACACATCACTCACCAAGGAACCAGTTCATTGGTGTGACTACCAGCACTGAGGATCCAGAGGTTGGAGAATACATCATATTTCATATTCGAACGAATTTCTTTGTGGAATCATTTAACTATCTGATAATGTCGAAGGGAGTTGTGATTGTAAGCGATGAAGAGTCAATGGAAGAAGGCAGTCATACAATGGCTGTAATACTGTGCGCTGAAATGGCTCCTGTGGCTACTATTGTCGTTTGGAAGGTAAGAAAACTAATATATTGACTAGTACGAGTATAAGATGCTTTTAGAGAAAATAGTGATTTATTCAATTTTTTCTCGCAAGTCTTATGGTCTTTACAAAGCCTAAGCGCTAAAGACTATGGTGTCTAGGATTGTGCTTGCATGTACGAGTACTTTCCATTTAAGTACTGTTGTGGGGCTTTTTTACTGATCCTCTCTCCATCCTCAGCTAAGCATATACTTTACAAAAGAAAGTGGTTTCCTTATCCACTAAAACCATCTCACTTCTGTCGCTGTCCCGTCTTCCTCGCAGGACCACAGTCAAATATTTATTTCGGAATGGGCCTTAGTATTTGTTGTTCCTCTTTCCTTTATATCTGTCTTGTATATCTGCTGTTTCCAATATATTCTGCGATGAAGGCATATAGGATGCGCTGTACCCACCTGATGTGTCAAAACGTTGCACAGAGTTTGTCTTTCGTGCATTAGCTTTCAGTTTGTCAGCTTTTGAGAAGATGGGTAATACACGCAGAACTACTGATTGAACTACCTTCGTCAAGAGTAGTCTTCTGCTTTGTCTTGGCCTCCTCCATTGCAGCGATCATTGGTATTTAATGACTAGTTGCGAGATTATGTTTCGACAAATGGCGCCATAACCCTGCAAGTGTTCGATGCTGGTGTCTTTTTAGAAGGCGACAAGACAAGGCTTAAAAATGAAGACTTATGCTATACTAATATTCATGAGCCATATTATGAGGAATATTTTATTTTTTTTTTGCATAGGAAGGTGGAAATCTTTTAAAGACGAAACTGAACGCGTACTTAGTGACAGTGTGGGATTTTCACCCTCTAAACCCACCTCCCCTTCTACCCCTGGTCTTCGCGGCACTGTATTCAAGCATTTCATCGCGAGGGGTCTTCAGCTTTAGGGTCTAGGCCCTCACCGAGTCATCAGCAGGTTTCGCTCTTTATAATAACGTGGATATTCGATAATGGCACCCACGTGCCACGAGCACGTTGGGCAATATGGGTTGATGTCGAGTCCAAACCTGTGGAGGTAGGCTTTGAAGCAACCATTGCCAGTAAGCATCCGGGTCAGGTAGAAATTCAGCACCCCATACTTACTTACTCATGTCCTGTATCCCCTTGTGTGTCCTAGGGCCTCTACTACGCCTACGCGCTATCGTGTACAGTTTCTAGCAATGTGCCTGAGCCCACCTCAACTTTTCCCCAACTGCCATGCCTCCTTCTCGACTGTCCTGCGCCATGTTCTCTTCGGACCGGCAGGTCTTCTGCCATCCTGAGTTACAGGTTCCATTGCATAGCATGGATCGCTATGAAACTGTTACCCTTTCGGAACGTGTGACCAATCTACTGCCATTTCCGTCATTGGATGATTGTGCCTATTGGTTCCTGACCCGTTCTCTCGTAAAGGTGTTCGTTAGAGATACGATTGGGCCAGAAAATCCTTAAGATATTGCGTAGGCACCTATTAACAAACGTAGCTTTCTGGTGATATTAGTGGTCACTCTCCATGTGCTGCAATCAAATAACAGCACGGATATAACGTTGGAGCGGAACAGTCTTATCTTGGTGTTCAAACTGATTGCATTGCTTCGCCATATTTTGGACAACATCCCGAACGCGGACTTTGCTTTGGCGATCCTGTTGGCTATATCCAGTTCGGTTCCACCATCGGTCGAGACAATACTCCCAAGATACTGGAAATCCTCGTCTCTCTCTACCGGTTGTCCAGCAATGCATATTTGAGCCGATGAGTTTGTTCCAAGGCTGATCATTTTAGTTTTTGCCGTATTAATTTTCAGCCCGACGACGCCTGCCTCCCTCTCCACACCTGCTGTCATTTGGTGGAGCTCCATAATTCTGTGGGAGAGTAAGCATACATCGTCAGCGTAGTCAAGATGTTTCAGTTGAGATGTAAGAGTCCATCGAATTCCTCCATTTCTCGTCGACAAAGCTACACGAAACACCGCTAATCACCAATAGGAATAATATTGGTGAAAGGATACAGCCTTGGCTCGCCCCACTTTGGATCACAAATTCCTCAGATAACCTTTCTCTGTGCAGAACGTGACATTTGGACCCTTCATATATAGCTTGCAAGCCTTTATCAGAGTAATCCCATCTCTCCTTCCATTCATCCAGACTTGTCCTTGGTGGTGCTTCAGTAACACTTCGACTCATCGCAGTTGGTGCCGCTGTCCGGCTGGCACGATATTTCCATTGTGCTTCTTTAGCCAGAAGGTCTATTAGTATCATACCAGCCACTATACACGTCGTGTCTTACGAGGTTGTTTTGAAGACGCTGCATACTTTCAACGAGTTGATTTTGTAAGCTGTCTCCGTCTTCCTTTTGTAAGATTTGCTCTTCATGGCACAAGCCCATACTTGAGAGCCAAGAGCATTACCGATGCCGCAACTCTTGCTAAGAGCAGTCTCCTCTTGTGTCTTGGTCCTCATCATACATTAGGTTCCACAATAGCGGACCTAGTACGCGAACCCCACAGGCGGATCAGTAGAAATGCGGTGAAGTGGGAGGGATAAGATCCCTTGTTTTCTGATCATAACCTCACTGAGAAAAGCTTTGGGGTACACCATTTGTATTTGTTTTTTTTTTTTTTGTACACCGCCTGTGACGTTTTATATTAGGGTAGGTATGTGGGCTGGTATAGGGTATAGAAATCCTCTATACGACACTCAGGTCAATCTAGACCCATTGTGATACCCATGGGAGGAAAGAAAATAGATTAGAGAATTCCTTCCTCGTGAAAAGAATAAAATAAAATGTCTTTTGCCCGAGATGCAAACCACCTAGGGATACAGATACAAACACATAGGGGTTGGATTGGTCCGAGTTTAGTACTGAGCCTCCTCTAGCCAGTTCGTCGGCTTTCTCATACCCTGGTATTCCTTTATGACCAGCGATCCAGCAGATCTTTACCTCGTGCTGTGTTCCAAAAAAACCTTGAGGTCTTCTCTACAACACTTCAAACGCTTCGATTTTGTTTCTGCATCAGATGTTGCTTTTGTCGCTGCCTGGCTGTCGATGAAAAAGCTGATACCCTCTCGTGGTATTTCCCTCATCGCAGTCTCACGGGCTGCTATTGTCACTGCTAGGACCTCTGCCTGGAAATCGCTGCTATAGTTAGGAAGCTGACATGGAGATACCAAGTGGTTCAGAGAAGATGTCTGCGCCTACTCCTATTTCATTCCTGATCCATCGGTGTACACAGCTATGGATCGCTCGTTAAGCTTTCTGTCGTTTTTCCATTCTTCGCTGCTCGGAGCTTAGAAATGGTCTCGTAAAGTATAGGTAAGGTGTTGTGTAGTCTGCACTAGATACATCGCCTAGATATCTCAGCAGGATCGTGATATGGCTCATTGCATTTGACCTCCAGCTATCTGTCTGGCTTAATCTTACGGCACTAGTAGCCGCCGATGCTTGTATAAAGATGTCTAGCGGAAGCAGGTTGAGAATGGTCTCAAGTCCTGCTGTGGTTGTGGCGATGCACTCTAGTCTTTGTAATTTTGTGATGATTGATTGTTAATTTTGCTGGCGGCTTGCCAGGCTTGTGGCGTTTTACTGTCTCGTTCTATCGTCGGTATTGTAGTGCAGTGTCCCATTTCTGAAATAGTCCGTCATTACCTTCTGCAAATAATCTGGTACTGTCTTTCCGGTAAGTGCTCGTAGGATATTTCTTCAGCTTGCGGTGGCGTGTAAGGCGATCTTCACATCCAGCGTGATGGTTACGCAATACTGGGGTTTACGCAATAATCAGGGTTTTCGATCACACTTCAGCTTCATCATAACCACTTGATAGGCTTTCCCGCATGGATTTTGATCAGCTTCGTTGCATAGTTCGACGAAGCTTCTCTTTTGACTGTCTTTCATTGGGCGGTTGTCGCGCAGTCTGGCGGTTTCATCGATCCACCAGTACACTAGTGGCCGTTGCCTGTTTGCTACTTTACGCTGCATGGATGCATCACAGGCTCTTCCCAATCCTCTTGTGAGCTGATTCGCCTTGTCGGCAGCTGATCCACAAAGGGATATGTCTTCCATCATCAGCTAGAGTACTTCAACGTGCAGAGTGTGTGGTTTCCATTCCCTTTGCGGTGGCTGCCTTCTCTGATCTCCTCTATTTCCAATGGGACTGACTGGGCCGTAATAGGAACTTGATTTCCTGTTGGTCACTGTGCGCATACTTGGTGCTTACTCTCCAGGCAGCATTTGTTGCCAAACACGTGCTCACAAAGGTGATGTCTCGCTTAAGGTCAGCTCATTCCCGGAATTCGCGATAACTATGTCCAACGATGCGAACGCCTCCAGGAGTCTTCTTCCTCTGGCGCTTGTGGTACGTGAACCACATTCTACCGTCCACGCGTTGAAATCGCCTGCAATGACGATCCGGTTTCTTCCGCCTCTGAGGAGTAATTATTTGCCTTATGATCCTTTGCACCGTCTCTGTAGCAGTGTTTGGACCGGTTTGCGCTCTTGCAGTCCTTTGTAAAACGGCCAAACCCGAGGCACTGGTAACATTGTAAACGACGACCTCGCACGTCAGTCGAATCTGAACATGGCCGCATTTAGTCGCACACTCGTACGCAATTTGTACGCAAGGAACGACTTTGTAATAACTAAATGCGACCATGGTCGGATTCGGATTTGGTTGTTTGATTATTGTTTGGATCCCCAGGCACACTGGTTTCATGGTGAATGAGATGAGCCAAATGAGGCTCAAGTGCGATCTTGTCAGCACCTGAATCTCCATTGAGTCTTCTTTTGTCATCGGTGAGAACTGCCATTGAGAATTGGATTTCTTGCTCTAGGGTGCAAGTAATCTAAATGGATGCGCCCAGATGTTTGTACAACAACATCCTTGGCATTTTTGCCGTTTCTGAGTAGAAACGACGGCAACTTATTGGCATCCTGGCTTTTGCTAAGTATCTTAACATGCTAGGCTTACGTAATACAGAAGTCTACCATGTTTGTCGAGAAGATGACGATACTGCGGAACTCACCCTTTGTTCGATTGTACTTCCTCTGCTCTTGCAGCTTCACTGGTAATTCGGATCCTCAGAATGTCTCTATACATTATGTTCCATAGTTGTGATCCTATTATAGAGCTTTTCGTGGTCTACCCCCACTGACTTCTTGCTTTCGAATTTGCTATATGCATTTAGGAGCTTATCAGTGGTGACCAACGGATTCTAGAACTAACCTTCTGTCTCAGTTACAAAGAAATAGGACTATACTGGTGTAGGATACATTGCTGTCCTAGATTCTCTTAGTTTTGTCACAATCATTCTGATCACACCTAAATTCCTCCCACCGCTCCTTGTAGCACTGCTGTAACTCATAGTCGGACTCCGCTGTCGATGAATTGATGAGCTCATAGGAAAAATCATTGATAATGTTACATGGAGACTCTCGCACGAAGGGGTCGACATTTTTCTGCTTTCTGGACGCCACCTTCTGAAGCTTTTAAGTGCTTCTGAGTTCTCTTTTAAGTTCTCATTCATTTTAAGGTGTCAAGACCCATTCACCTTAATCCTTAGCAGGTAAAGCGAGAAGGAGATTATGCGTTTTTGTCCCGACTCTTAAGACTATATACAAAAATATTACCTTCTTTCCTTACTTTCGTTTGCTTACACTTTCTTCATCGTTTCCCTCTTTATTCTAGGTAACCCAACAAGGCCAAGTAGTAGCCGATTCCCTAAGCTTTCCAGTCAATGGCTTGGCCAGAAACAACTTCACTTTATACATCAACAATCGCAAATCGCGAACAGGTGAACGAGTTGAAGTGGCTGTGTATGGAGAAGCAGGATCATTCGTTGGCCTCTCCGCTATAGACAGCACACTCAAGAACGATTTAACGAAACTGAGTATCCTGCAGAAAATGTCAACGTTCGATGGAAGAGGTAGTGCTATTCACAGTCATACATTCCATGGATTATCCGATGAGTTGGTCACATATCCAGCGAGTTCATTTGGCATAGATCCAAATAGAACCTTTGAACTGTGCAATTTGCTAGTCTTCACCGATGCTGAGGTACCTAAGAAATGGGAACCGTCATGGTCCCAGGATGACCAAACCGACAGGGAGAAGGACACAAGATTAAATCACACAGAATTGATGGCATATCGCAGGTATCGCTTTAATCGGATTCAGCGGCACTACGACAATGTTTGGCTGTGGAGAGATGTGAACATTGGGCCGCATGGGCGATTTATATTTACTGTGAGCGTGCCCGATGGTCCTGCACATTGGATGGCGTCCGCTTTTAGTGTTAGTCCTTCGAGGGGATTTGGAATAATGGCTGCGCCAGTTGAGTATGTAGGCGTGCAACCGTTCTACATTAATGTGGAAATGCCTTTGGAATGCCGACAAGGCGAACAGGTTGGCATTCGAGTGACCGTCTTTAACTATAGGTGTAGTGCCACGGAAGCTACTGTGGTCCTGCATGCCTCCCATGAGTATATGTTCGTTCATGTTGAAGAAGATGGAATTGTGGCCGCTTACAACCCTCGGATTTCATATGGCGAACAACAGTTCTTTGTTTATCTTGAGCCACAGAGTGCTAGTGTAGTTTATATTCCTATAGTCCCCACGAGGTTGGGAGAAATTGATATTACTGTTCACGCAGCGACGCTCCTGGGGACAGATCAAGTCACTCGACGCCTTAAGGTCGAGGCAGATGGTCTGCCTCAGTATCGGCATCAATCGATTTTGCTGGACCTGAGCAACCGAGCTTATGTTTTCCAGTACATGCACATGAATATCACGGAGACGCCTATAATTCCATACCAAGTGGACCGATATTTCGTTTATGGGTCAAATCGTGCTAGGATTTCAGTAGTTGGCGATGTGGTTGGACCCATCTTCCCAACAATGCCAGTGAATGCTACTTCGCTACTGAATTTGCCCATGGAGTGTGCCGAACAGAATGCTTTTAGCTTCGCTGTGAATCTCTACACAGTAATGTACATGCGGCTGATCAATCAACGAAATAAGACAATCGAGAAGAATGCCTTCCATCACTTGAACCTGGCTTACCAGCGCCAACTGAGCTTTATGCGAGAGGATGGATCCTTTTCTCTGTTCCGTACCGATTGGAATAATTCTGAGTCGTCTGTTTGGCTGACGGCGTATTGCGTTCGAACATTCCAAGAAGCAGCGTTCTATGAATGGGAGAACTTTATCTATGTCGATCCGATTGTGATTGAGAAAGGAATTCGTTGGATACTCCAGCATCAGGGACCTGAAGGTGGATTCCGTGAGGTTACATGGCTGCCAGATCGAAAAATGAATCATTCCAACACCGCGAATCGCAATATTTCACTTACTGCTCATGTTTTGATCACGCTGGCGACTGTAAAGGATCTGTCGGGAAGTTTGGGAGCTCGTGTGGCCTTGGCTCAACAGAGGGCGCTCTCGTGGATCGAAAGAAATATGCAGCTGCTACAAGAAACTGAAGAGGCTTATGATGTAGCAATTGCTGCATATGCTTTGCTACTGTGTAAGGCACCAACCGCTGAGCATGCATTTGCTATTCTGCGAACGCACGCGAAGACAATTGGGGAGTACATGTACTGGGGCAGAGATAACCTGTCGCAGCCGCCGAGCAAAGTCGAGAATCAGAAATATTTCTCACTGCCTCGCTTGCCGTACGAGTATGATTCAATGAATATCGAAACAACAGCCTACGCTCTGTTGGTGTATGTTCAGCGCAGGGAGTTCATTGTAGATCCTATTGTGAGGTGGTTGAATGCGCAGCGACTGACCGACGGTGGATGGGCATCAACACAGGTAGGTTTTTAAATACCAATATTGCTTGGAATCTTAGTCCGTACATATTCTCTTTTTATAGGATACTGGAGCCGCCCTTAAAGCTCTCATTGAATACACAGTATACTCCCGCATTCGAGACGTCTCTGCACTCTCAATTTCGGTGGAAACTACAGCACTACAAGATCAGACAAGATTGCTGCACATTGATGACAACAATCTAGCTCAGTTGCAGACTTTTGATGTATGGATTGTGGAGTAGGTTTTTGGAGAGTCAGTCTAAGTAATGTCTTCTTGTGTAGATTCCAAATGCTTGGGGAACTGTTAAGGTGCAGGCGAAGGGTACGGGTTATGCTATTTTACAAATGCATGTCCAGTACAACGTTGACATTGAAAAGTTCCAAACCAAACCACCAGTGCCAGCATTCAGTTTAATAACTCATTCGCAGTTCCAGGGAAGGAATCATTCACACATCACCTATTTCACTTGTCAAAGGTTTGTATATACTTACATATATCCGTATTTTCCTTTTTTGTAGTTAACAAGAATTTTCGTAATATGAGTACCTCCGGTTGTAAATGTCATCTCTCGGAGGCGACTCCTTTTTAACATACCGCTCGCTTTCAGATTTGGTTCTTCAAACCACTTCTCGAGAACTTCTAACGTTACTTGGTATTTAAAACCGAAGTTCGTCTTACCATATCCTCCAGGATGGGTTTCGAAGATTCTCTTGGCGATGATGTCGATATCGTCTGTACATCCCATCAACTGGGCATACTTGTTGAACTTCCATGTTTAACACCTTAAAAATGTAGTTGATTGAAGATTTCACATATCGTATCTCAATACACACACTGATGCTGACACACAAATGCGACATTAAGTAGGGATGTGCCTCACTCCTTCTTGTAAAACATAGTGTAGCCTTCTTGGAGGGTAAAGATTTGATACTCCAGACATCGGGCATGCTGTGCATACCAATACTTGGTTGAGGATTCGGTGCGTGCATCTTGGCGTTTGTGGCTGATGAGTGTATTGTGTAGAGCTTTGCACCCAGCCGCTGTATAAAGTCTACTCTAGCCGTCCTAACACATCCAACTTAGACATTCTTCTACGCGGCAATTCGAAACTTTTTCTTCGCTGTACAGTCGAGCTCTAATTGTGTGCGCATTCAGAACGTTGGACGCATGTCTCACATTGACTGGCACATGGTCGATTTATTTGGCGCTTCAGCTACATATATGGAGAGTTAGGTTGCTGTGATTGTCTTAAAAGTGGCAATCTATTGGCGCCCACACATCTTTGCAGAAGTTTACAATACCTGCCCCAAGGAAGGAGTATTCCCGATCAGCGGAAGAAACAAAGACTGTTTCTCCTACCAAAAGCAAATAAACCACCACTGGATCCCTCATAGTATAGGCCACTACCGTGGGGAAAATACTGAAGCCCATCATAAGGGACAGATTGGGGAGCGCAACTGGTAAGACAGGTGGCCTCGCAGATCGCCAGTATGAGTTCCGTAAGGCACTTTCTACGGTCGACGCCATCGACAAAGTCGGGAAAAAAGCCATCGAAGTAAGACGATGGGAAGGCGGGAGTAAACAGTATTGCGCAATCATTACGCTGGATGTGAAGATCGTCTTCAACGCCACAAACTGGAGAAATATCCTGCGAGCACTTACCGCAAAGTGAGTACCATACTACCTGCAGAAGATAATGACGGACTATTCCAGAAATAGGATACTGCACTACGACACCGACGACTGGACGAGATAGTATAGCGTCACATGCGGTGTGCCCCAAGGCTCCGTACAAGATCATAAGAATACTCGGGACTAAGATCTCGAGGTCGTCGAAAATAATAGGCTTTGCCGGCGACATAGGTAGGTAGGTAGAAGTGGTTGTGTCAGCAAACCATGCCGAAACTTAATTAGCGCAACTATCGGATGTAAACGGGGGTTACCTTGTAGGGAAAGGGAAAAAGAGTAAGGATTATTCAAATCCAACCCGTTACATTGAGAAAAGTGATAATATCCCCAATGCTAATCTCCGCTAACTCTATAAGGTTTTCGAAGAAGGGTTTATCTAAGGTGCGCTGTCTGGCCCTGCCTAAGCCCGACACTTGCAAAGGAATTGTAAGATTGTTTCTTTTTCGTTAGCAATATTACAGCTGCGACAGTGTGTATTAAATGTAATCCCTATTCTGGCCGCATGAACCCTGATG
This sequence comes from Brachypalpus laphriformis, assembly GCA_945910035.1. Taxonomy (NCBI): domain Eukaryota; kingdom Metazoa; phylum Arthropoda; class Insecta; order Diptera; family Syrphidae; genus Brachypalpus; species Brachypalpus laphriformis. The sequence goes on from OX246755.1 coordinate 148,009,522, forward strand.
GGCCAGTGGCCAACTGCCAGAACTCTTGTGATATCTGCACGGTTTCTGTTTAGTAGATCTTGCGTTTTTTTCCGGAAGCATTTGGGCCACATCTGCTTGGAGATGACACAGTTTCGTAACTCATGCCATCTGCTATCAGCCTTTAGCAGATAATGCGCGAAGATGCCTCCCTTAAGGACTGCCAACGGGATGTTCACCGCCTTTGGTAGGAAAACATCAAGGGAAGATCCTTGCCTCGCGAGTTCATCAGCTCGCTCATTTCCCTTAATGTTACTGTGACCCAGAACCCAAAGGAGACAGATCCTTAACCGATGACCTAGCGAGGCGAGTTCGTTTTTGCACTGTTCTTCTAGCCTCGAGAATCTAGTGGCCGCCTTGATAGCGGCCTGGCGGTCAATGAGGATTGGGTGCAGAGGTTTGCTTTAGTAGGCGGCAGGCCTCACGTACAGCAAAAACTTCCGCCTGGAAGACACTGCACGAATTAGGAAGCTGGTAAGACGTGAAAATATTGAGGGAATCAAAGAATAACCCCGCCCCTACCCTGCAGTCCATTTTTGAACCGTGTCGGTGAAGATTGTTGTTTCGAACTCATTTGTCAGTTCGCTAGTTTCCCATTCCGCCCTGGTTGGGAATCTGATCCTGTGGGAGTTATATACTCGGTCAGATTAGCTGCCAGATTCTGCGGCAGCATATTCAGGATACTGTTGTGACCATAAGGATTAGTGCACCAGCAACCTGTTTTCCTTAGTCTGATCGCACTACATGATATGATAGATGCATAACGTTACGATCGAGTAGTAAAAGGTGCAGGATAACATTCAAGGCCACGGTTGGACATGTTCTCATGGCAGCTGTTGCGCCTATAGCCGCAGTTCTTTGTACCCTGTTAATAAGTTTGATGTTATAAGCTTTCCTTAACGCAGGCCACTAGACTAGTGATCCATAGGAAAGATTGGGACGCACCACGGCAGTGTACATCCATAAGATCTTCTTCGGGCGAAGTCCCCACTTCTTACCAAAGTTCTTGGTGCAGGCATAGAAAGCCACACAGGCCTTTTTTACCCGCTGCCCAATGTTGAGCTTCCAGCTTAGTTTTGGATCAATTACCACATTTAGGTACTTAGCACTGGAGGATAGGGTTTAGCCGTAGAAGCGTGAAGGACGGTATTTTGGTTTTAGTAAAACGACGACATAGGAATTGTTGTTATGACCAAACTCCTTGAGGAACTGGAGCATGACTGCAATGAAGCTATTGTGATGGTTCAGGACTGGCTTGTACAGACAAGCATACAACTTACAGAGGAGAAGACAGAAGAAGTGCTCATAAGCAGCAGGCAGCAGTCATGGAGAATATAAGAGTACCCGTGGGCGATCACGTGGTAGTTTCCAAACCAGAGCTGAAGTACCTTGGCATTACCACAGATGCAAGGGAAACCTTTAAGCAACATCTGTAATATGCAGCTGAGAAGGCAGCAAAGGCATCGGTTGCCATGGCAAAGACAACGCCAAATATTGGCGGACCAAAGCACAAGAGGAGATTGCTCTAAGCAAGAGTTGTGGTAACGATAATGCTCTACGGCTCCCAAATATGGGGTTGTGCCATGAAGATGAAGTCATATAGAAGGAGGATGGAGACAGCTTACAGAATAGACGCATTGAGAGTATGCAGCGCCTTCCGAACAACCTCCTAAGATGCGGTATGTATGGTGGCTGGCATGATACCAATAGACCTTCTAGCTAAAGAAGCCCAATGGAAATACAATGCCAGAAAGACAACGGTACCACCTGCAATGAGTTGAAGTGTCAGTGAGACTGAGGCACCACCAAGGACCAATAGGATCAATAGGAATCATGGGGAGCTGAATTTCTACCTGACCCAGATGCTTACTGATCATGGTTGCTTCAGAGCCTACCTCCACAGGTTTGGACTCAACGACAACCCCTATTACTCAACGTACTCGGAAGCACTGGGAGATACGGAACACATTATGCTCCATTGTCCACGATATTATGAAGATCGAAACCTGCTGGCGAACAAATTGGGTGAATACCTAATCCCAGATAACATCACTAGACAGATGATTAGCAAGGAAGATGCTTGGAAAGCAGTTACAATTTTTTTACTTACTTACTAAGGTTTCGCTACAGTTCGGGGTGAGCCTAGGCCGGGTCATCCTGCGCACACGGACAAGTTTGGTAGGGATGTCAAAACTAGATATGGCTCTATCTACTTAGCTCTTAACTTAGCTACAACACGGTAATCATCTGAGCCTATGTTGGCCGCTCGGAAGGTCCGGACATCCAGAATACTGGAAGCATGTCTTGCGTTGATCGCAATATGATCAATTTTGTTGATCGTTAGGAAACCATGTGCCTTCTATGGTGACATTTCGCTCCACACCGAAATCAGTTAGCCTTAATCCGTTGTCAGACGTGGTGTCGTGTAGGCTATGATTACCGACTGCCCTACCAAAGACGTTCTCCTGTCCTAAATCTTAACGTCGTTTTTAGGACATTGCTCATATGTTTTGTCGAGCAGCTAATAGACACAATCTTTGGTGGAAGTGTCTTTTCGCTCCATGGGGGCATGAGCACATATTAGGCGTATGTTAGCGAATGTAGCCTTGATCTGAATTTTCATATTACGCTCGATTACCCGTTAGAAACTTAAGACTTCTTGCCTAAGTCTGCCGCGGGTAACAAATCTGCATCCGAATAAGCGCTGTCTGTTGCCATCACCGTAGTAGATGTCACAATTTTCATCCTCTTTGCCCGGCCCATCCCGTCGCACTTCCTGGGTGGTCGTTATATCTGTTTCATAGCAGTCTAGGACCTCTGCCAATTGTTCAGCTGCATGTGGTCTGTTAATGGACCGAACATTCCACGTACAGATCCGAAGATCGTTGTCCTTATTTCGTTTGCTGGGGTCGTCATCAGTTGAGTCGTCCTTATCCGGGGCTTTTGGTTGTTTCGGATTCACTCGTTTTTTTACGTGGTAGGGAAGTTACACCGTTGGCACAACCCCCAACCTGGAGGGCCAGTTCCTTTAATTATTCCTCTAGGACGAGGGGCCGGGTATACCGGTGGCAGTAGCCCATTAAGGGAGTCCTCTACCACTACCCTCTATTCCAAGGCCCTGACTAGCATTAGAAATTCCTTACCGACCTCCAAATATGTCAAAGCAGCTCACGCAAGATGTTCACTAAATTCAACCTAACTGGAACTATAGACGCCACCGTTAAGTCCACCTAGGGCATTCATCCGCTGTCGCGATCTTTTGGTCTTATCCCATTTCAGTTGTATTTATAGATTCAAACTCTTTATCATCATTATCATCAAGTATCAAGCAGTGTCCAACCTTGGACATTTGCTACTTCTACGAGTATATGTTTCCATCGGATTCGGTTTTATTTTTGCAATATCGTTGCACCAACGTGAAGGTGGTCTTCGTTTGTTCCTTAAAGTTTCCCTTAGTTTCCATTCCAACAGTCTTTTCGTTCATCTATTGTCTGTCGTGTGATCTGTGTGGCCTGTCTATCTCCACTTGCCGATGTTATGCGTGTTGTTATGTCGGAAACTCTAGTTCTTTATTTATTTATTTTATTTATTTTTTTAGCTTAATACAAGCAAGCTTAAATCTAAACTTAAGAACTAACAACGAGAGACCTTAACTCTAAGCTTAACATTTTTTTTATTTTTTTTTTTTTTTTTGTTGGGCCCCTGGGGGCCCACACATTTTATATTAAACTAGGACTTAAAAACTCTCTTAAAAACTAAAGAGGGAACTGGGACTGGTTAGTTCATGAAGAGGTGTACAGGGACTTTCTAAGGGCGGATAGACTCGAATGAAAGTCTAGGGTGTTCTGTGAATTATTTGCCAGGCGTAACATTCTGGAAATTGGTTCGAAATTTCCGTAGTTGGTGCGGTGGTGAGGGAGAAGAAAGAGCGGTACGGACCTGAGGTTTCGAGGGTTAGTGCGAAGGGAAATCATTTCCAGTAGTGCGGTGGAATCGATCATACCGGTTAATAATTGGTGCACGAAAAGTATGTCAGCGACTTCGCGACGTTTTGTAAGGGTTTGCAGGTTAATCAATTTAGCCGGTCTTCATAGGGAGGTAAGATATAGTTGTCGGCCCATGGGAGACCGCGTAAGGCAAACCGGATAAACCTACACTGCACAGCTTCGATTCTAAGGGAGTGTATGTTGTGATAAGGTGACCAAACTTGGCTGGCGTATTCCAGGAGTGGTCGGACAAAGGTGATATAAAGGGATTTAGAAACGTAAGGGTTTGAAAATTCTTTAGACCAGCGTTTTATAAAACCGAGAGAAGAATTGCCCTTGTGTACAATATGATCAATGTGGGAACGGAAGTTTAGCTCCCTGTCACAAATAATACCCAAATCGCATATAGAGGAGACTGAGGGAACGGGCTCGCTAAGAAAGTAATAGGTTCTGAGGGATGGGGGGAGGCGTTTACGAGAGAATGTTATGGATTGACATTTGGCGACGTTAAGTTCTAGAAGGTTTCTGTCGCACCATGTGTGGAATGAATTTAGATCGATTTGAAGTAAGAGAGAATCGGTGGGGGTAGATATTACCTTAGTGGTTTTCATATCATCCGCGTAAATAGACAGATCAGAGTCTTTTATGACGTGACCAACATCGTTTATAGTTAAGACAAAGATCAGCGGACCAAGATGCCTTGAGGAACCCTTGAAGTGGCGTTAATGGGGTCAGAGACTGAAAATCTGAAGAGAACCCTGTACTGGCGTTTTTCTAGGTACGACTTAGCCATGAAATGAAAGAGGGTGGGAAACCGAGGGCTTTAAGTTTAAGGTAAATAGTTTGGTGACAGATTTTGTCAAAGGCCTTGCTGAAGTCGGTGGTAATGACATCCACTTCATTACCTTTCTCTAATGCTTGTAGTGTTTTGGAAACGAATTCGGTCAGGTTAGTCGTAGTGGACCTACTTTTTAAGAAACCGTGCTGTTGTAGGGAAAAAATCGATTTGCAGTGGAAATACAGTGAGTCATAGACATTGCTTTCGAAGAGCTTAGGTATAGAGGAAAGTTTGGCTATGGGTCTTTAGTTAGAAATGTCGTTTTTACTGCCTTTTTTATGGATAGGGAAAATAAAAGAGTCCTTCCATAATTTTGGGAAAACGGCTTGAGAGAGTGAGAGACGAAATAGAGTTGTAAGGGGCTGACACAGGACATCTACACATTGCTTTAGTAAGATGGCGGGCAGACCATCGGGACCAGGGGAGAAGTCATCTTTGAGCCTATTAATTTTTTCTCGCACAATATCAGACCTAATGTCGACTGAAGCTAGAGAGGTTTGAGGACAGTTATTCAGGTAGGAGAAAAAATCTAGGTCCAGTTCGTGTACATGGTCACTATACGATTGACTGAAAAAGGTTGCAAAGAGGTTGGAGATTACTTTAGGGTCAGCAGATGAAGTATTAAGTAATTTTAGAGTGGAAGGAAAGCCGTCGGACTTTCTTTTGACGTTGATAAATTGGTAAAAGCGCCTAGGGTCAGTGATTAGACTTAATTGCATTCTATCGAGGTATTCGAGGTAGAGGGATTCGCAGATGATGGAAAAGCGGGAGTAAGCTTGCTGGTAATATGCGTAATCTGAGGCAGATTTGGATACCAGGTAAGTTTTCCATAATTTGTTCCTGACGTCGCGAAGAGTAGGCAATTTCTTATTATACCAAGGAGGTGATGATGAGCAGTTTTTTCGAGGCAGATAAGGGACAGATTGGAGAAGACAGTCAAAGATTGCTGTGTAGAAGAATACGAGAGCGATATCAATGGGTGTGTTAATGTTTAGGAAGAGGCTGAAATTTATGCTATTGAGTAGGTTGTTAAGTTTAACGAAGTAAGCTTTGCGGAAGTTGAAAGAGAGAGAGTTCTCAGAAACAACGGTAATGTTGACGTTTTCATACGAAAAGGCAAGAGCTAGAGGAGGGTGATATTGGTCTAGGGTGCAGAGAACATGGTTACTCGCGGTAACTAAGGAATTATGGGGGTCGGATGAGAAAATCAGATCTAGCTGCCTACCTAAGTTGTTGGTAATGCCACTGATCTGAAAAAGGCCGGAGTCAAAAAGACGACCAGTAAGGAGGATTTCCTTTTCTGAGGAGGAGTTAGTAGGAACAAATGATGAATCGTCCTCAGATGGAGACCATTGTAAAAGGGGAAGGTTGAAGTCGCCAACAATTATAAAATCGTCATCAGGATTAGCGATATCTAACAGAGAGTCAACTGTATCAACGGCCAGCTGGTATGCTTGGACGGGTTGAGAAGGGCGAATATAACAGCAAACAATATATACGCTCCGTTTGGATACAGATAATTTAGCTGATACGAATTCAAAAGAAGTGGAATTTGAGAATTTGACGAGGGTTGCATCAAGACGATTATGTATGGCTAAAAGAACACCGCGGCCGAAGGAGAGGTCTTCATGTTTCTGGCCGTCAGCGCGAAAGACTACGAAGTTAGATGTGAATAATTCACAGCTAAGAACATTGGGACAAAGGTTGGTTTCAGTTAGGGCAAAAATGTCGTAGGGAAGTGATTGTGATTTCAGGTGCACCATCGAGGTTTTGGTGCGAAGTCCTCTGACATTCTGATAGTAGAGGGAAAGGAGCTTTGGGGCAATTTCAATGGAGTGAGATGGATCGACTGTGATGGAGTTAGGGACGAAAATATTTATTATGATTGCTGCGAGTTTTTTGGAAATACGAGAGACGTTTGGAACCAATATGAGAGCCATAGGTTGATAGGTCTTTAGCCACAGTGGAAGAGGAGATATTAAAACTCTCATGAAAACGCGTGTAGATATTCTTCAGGGCTATAGGGTCAGTTGGGAGGCCTTCTTTTTGGATCAAGACCATGACATTAGTCTTTGTTTTTCCGTCGATGAAGACGGAGTCAGGCTTGTCATGTAAATAGGCTAGGTAAAGGCGCACATTTTCAAAAAGCCGGTTATCGCGCAATCTTGACATAATGTAGCGGCCATCGAGGTCATTGATTGTTGACGTTGGGTCTTTTAATTTAGACGTGAGTTTGACGGTGGGAGGAAGCATTGGATCGAAAGTGGGGGGAGATGCAGTAGATGGCAAATTGGCCGAGATGGAATTGTTAAGAGAGACCGAGGACGAAGTATGGGCAGAGGTGCAACTGGGGGTGGTTAACGAGGAAGGATTGAGAGTGTGGGAGTGGGTGAACGTAGTTCTTCGTTGCTTGTTCGTTCTCCTCTCGTGATTCTTAGCATCGATTTTTGTAATATTTGTAGTTGTCCGATAGTTTGCCTCGTTAGATTTAGAGTTTCCGAACCATACGTTATCACTGCTAGCCTACATTGGGCGTAAACTCAATTTTTTTGGTTCGCATGGGAAAGTTAATTTTAAGTAATACTCCTAGGCGTAAGTCAATATGTAAAAAATCGTCGGACTCAGCTTACACCACCCTCGGGTCTTAAAAGTACGAACATGCATATTCTTGACATTTTTAAAATATTTTATATGTTTTTAGTTGGATAAATTTAAACGAATCGGAACGGTCTGGCATGGCTATTCTTGATGTAACCATCCCCACTGGATATTTTATACAACAACAAAAGCTTGATTCCCTTGTTCTAAGCAGTGATGTTAGAAATCTACGACGCGCTAAATTTATGGATAAGAAGATTATTTTCTACTTTGATTACGTAAGCACTTTTTATATTCATAAAGCTCCTAATACTATATACTTTCATTTACAGCTCGACAAGACAGATATATGCCTTAATTTCACCGTTGAACGGTGGTATCCAGTCGCTAATATGTCACGATATTTACCAATTCGTGTCTATGATTATTATGCGCCGGGTAAGTTACTTAGTATGAAGAAGATACATATAAACTGGTATACATGAAAGTCGAAACAATTGGCATGGTCTCATATGTATGTACGTTCACTGCAACCGCTTCGGCTAGGTTAGGTAGATGGGTTCGTTGTGACGAAGACACTGCTCACTTAGTTCAACAAAGTTCCATTTTATTTTTACTCTGGAAACCTGTAAAGAAAAACTGCTGGTTTTACACCCATCTAGATATGGATATGAATCTCAGATGGTTTAACAGCTCAATGTGACGTATGTTATTCAAATCAGTGAAGAAGTAGCTACGTAGCAGCGGCTGGTTTAGACCTACCTAGATAGGGAATCTTAGGAGGTCTTTCAGCTCAATGTGACATAGGTCATCCAACTCAGTGAACAAGTAGCAAGTAGCATTCTTCTGTCGGCGAAGACAAGGGCATTCGTACAGCAGGTGTCGGACAGATTCAATTTCTCCCTCATTCCTAAAGCTTCTGCAGGATTTATTGTGAGGTACGCCGATACGCTTTGCATGAATTCCATTGGCACAGTGCACCGTGATTATGCCAGAGATGACCCGCGTACTGTTACCACGGTGGAAAATGAGTGCTCATTAGAATATCAAACGAATCCTCATGTGAGTCTGCCTAGGTACCATCGCCTTCCTTGATAGAAGATGCAGGTTATGGTGATTTGGTTAGGACTTTCCTAAGACAGACGGGATGCCTGCGTCGTTAATTGGATAGATCCACAAATATTCCTCCATAAGATTTTCTTTGAGAGCCTGAGTTCTCATACGCTTTCTTTGTAAGTGGACCACTCGATAACCCCCTCTTTAGCGGAGTTCCAATTTACTCTTGATTTGCGAATGACCTTAGGAATTTTCGCATTCCACCAAGGTGGACGAACTTAAACAGCATAACTGCATAACAATTTTGCACTACCTTCATTGACTATCGTAATCCTCTCCTCCATAGCTTCAGTCGCCTCTTCTGCAAGTTCATTTTAAGAATTTGAGAGCAGCCCCTCTGGCCTCATAAAACAGTTTCCCCTGCTATTCCTTCAATAATGACACCGGCGGATCATCCATTAAAATAATGAACCATTTGATGCAAGGGGTACTGCTTGCAATGAAGCTTTCGCGCAGGGTTTCATCATCTTGCCCCTTCAGCGACTCATTTGTTTTTGCCGGCTGCAGATCACTAAAACAAATATAACCGTCCTCTCTGCTGTCCTGGAGAGACCGTATTCTTCTTTTTCTTAGACCGAAGGCTCTTAGATGGATCTGCAAGCAGTTGCTCGGGCATCTCCTTCGAGATCTCCTCATCAGAGGTGCTGGCAGTCGGTACTGATTGCAGCTCCTCCAGTTCAACCGCTTAGTTAAATGTGTTTCGAAGTTTTATCTTCTTTACTTTTGTAAGCTCTGTTCCTAGCGACTATGACTTGCTTAAAATCTTTGTCGAACTACAATTTGCTGGATTTGAAGGAAGAAGTACTTCTATGATGGTTTCTGCGTAAATTTTGCCATAGCTACATCCGAAACGTTGTTCAGCTCATAGTTTGATCGCAAATTAAAGCATAGATATACGACTGAACCTCTTTGACAAGTCCAAACTTAATTTCGGTTCGGCTGCATGGGCACCATTCTGAGTCTAGTTGCAATATTGAACTTACCTCCTCTTGATACCTATACCATGGGCTGCGCTATCAAAGTGATCCATCGTCTTATGCGATTCATGGAAAAGTCAGTCCGATCAATTTCGAAAGCTTCTGTGGACACTATTGCAAAGCGTAACACTGGCAGTAGGTTGGTCATATCGCTGGAAAAATTGATATGCCTATGATATCAGGTGAAAAAATACTATGAATCAGAAACATAGAGAAGTTTTTCAGAAACATGACATCTGAGTTTCAAAAACCACTACACCAATCTTTCTCTCTCCCTATCCTTCCAACGCCCGCACTATGTGTAAACATTTTAAGGCTATTCACAGCCCATTGAGTGCGCGCAAATTATAAAAAAAGGGTCTGGGGCTGGTGTGTTCGTGAAAGACGTTAACATTAAGCAAATATGCGTCTGCTTTCCAATCCAAATGGACATGAACTATGTTATGAAGAACACATATGTAGTGCCAGTTAATCTGCGCTTAAGGTCTTGCTTAACTCTTTACCTACTTTCAAAATAGATGAAGAATGTAAAAAACTCTTTAAGCTTCTGTCCCTTATCTGGGTCACATGTCCCACTGGAATCTTGGGGAACGACATCTCTGATGAGATTGCTAGGCAAAGATCAGAGGAGATTTCCTCAGGATCCGAACCTGCGTTGGGTCTCCTGCTTCCTTGGTTAGGTCTTCTTGCATTCTTGCTCTCAGCAGAAAGACTCTAGACAACTTTTGGTGTCTCGCCAGGCCGCTTCGCTTTCGGCAAGCATCTTAATGTGCTAGCCGTAAGTAACACTATAGTCTGCGATGCTTGTAGAGAGAGCGACGAGACTGCGGAACATTTTTTCTGCGAGTGTCCTGCCTTTGCTCGTATCAGGCGGCAGATTTTCGGTGCCGATGAGGTGAGTGGTGGTATTGTAAGCTCCTCATCACTGAAGTGCTTGCTTGGCTTTCTTAGAAAGATAAGGAAATTACAATAAAATGGGTAAACGAGGGTTTTGCTCTTTGGTAGTACAATGGACCAGTTGCATCTGAGTGTTTCAGTCGAGCGTTTCCCATCCTGACAAAAGAAAAAAAAAGAAAAATAAAAAAAAAAACTGGGGTTTAGATCGTATTACTTCTGAAGGATACTCAGGTAGAAGCGTCAAATAGGTATACGAGTGAGCAGGTCTACAACTACGAGAGCATTTCAATTTGACTAGAGCAGTGGACCTTGGTTTCGTTTCGTTTAGGCTCTGGGTTTACAATTCTGTTTCATAAACTTGCACTCAGGCATCAAAGGTGCCTCTATCTAATGATTGGCATAATCGAATGATTTAAAGAATCGAGACATTAGTACTCGAGTGATCCGTTTAATCGAATAATCATTCGAGATATGAGTGCTATCTCAAGACATAGTCTAAAATCATTCGAATGATCTCCTATACCTACTTCCTACGAAGCAGTGAGAACCAAGAACGAAAGCAACGATTAAATACAAATGTTTCATGTCTCGAATTATCATCCGAGGTATGAGTGCTATATGTATATGTATGCAAAAGAAAACCGGTTGTTGGTTCTATTTCTCTCTGCTACTGCCCGCCTTTAAAATGAATAGAGTATTTTACTATTAATAGTATTTTTATATTACTATTTTACTCGGTTACACATCTCATATTTCGTATCGTGATATGAGTAAAATCGCAAATTTTGTTTATTTATTCAACTACTTGGGGATGATCATTCGAGACATGAGACATTTGTATTCACTTTTTGCTTCGTAGGAAGTAGGTATAGTAAATCATTCGAATAATTTCCAACGATGTCTTAATATATCTCGAGATATTGGAAGAATCGATTATATCAATGTGCCCATCACTACCTCTATCTACATACTCACCGACAGCCAAGCGGCTATTAAAGCACTGATCTCCCACTTAATCAGCTCAAAATCAGTTCTAAGCTGTTTCCACAGTTTACAAAACTTGGCCCGATGCAATAAAGTACAATCGTGGTGGGTACCGGGTCATGTAGGCATTGAAGGTAACGAAACTGCAGACCTGCTAGCTAGAAACGGCTCCTCTGAGTTGTTTTCTGGACCTGAACCTTTTTGCGGAATATCTGATTCTGCCTTTAAACTGACCCTAAACAGTTGGTAACGCAACATGTGCATCTTCCACTGGAATAACTCCCAAGTTGATATCTTAAAATATGGCACAAACGACATATGAAGGCTTGTGAGCTTCCTAACCGGTCACTGTAAATTACTTTACCACCTTCATAAAATGAGAATTACGGAGGATATCAGCTACCGCCTCTGCCTAGAAGAGGACGTAACCACAGAACACATACTATGTGAGTGCGTAGCTCTGTGCAGAATTAGGAGAAGCTTTTTCCTTAAGGAGATCATATCTCTAATAAAGGGTGAGCCAACAGCTAGTGTGGAAATTTTCATTAAATTAAATAAAACACACATTTGTTATGAAAACAATATAGAACTTTATTGATTAATGAAGTTCGGCCCATGGCAATTATGGAACACAACATCGTTCATTTGACCACCACGGCTTCTATTGCAAGCGACCATCTGAAGGTCAAAATTATCGATGGCTTTTTGAAGAATAAGTGGGTAAATGCCTGCAATTTCAGTTTGGATGTTATGTTTGAGATCCTGAATTGTCGCTGGATTATTGGCATAGACCTTACTCTTCAAATAACCCCATAGGAAGAAGTTTAAAGTTGTCAAATCGCATAACCTTGAAGGTCAATCATCTTCTCCTCTAACCGAAATAATGCAGTCTTCAAATTTCGATGGGTTGTGGGGAAATGTTACTTTTACCGATCCCCATTTTCGTAATAAGATTGAGTAGCAAAAATGCGTTGTTGCATGGTAAACGACTCCATGACTAAAATTGCCAAAGATTGTATAATACTTGACATCTGTCGAAAAAAAAACAACCGCATTGAATCCTGTAAATCACAGTAATTCACAACGAACATCCACACCATCTCTTGGCTCACCCTTTAGACTTAAGGTACTCCCCCGCAGCTGTAATTATAGCTTTCATAAGGATAGTAGAAGTAGAAGTACTGCTGCCCTAAAAAGTGGCCTTTAACACAATAGATCATTTTGATCGCAGTGCCTACACGCCATTTGGGCGTGGCCACATGTCTGTTAAAAAAAAAATACAATTCTGTTAAGACTTTCAATTTTTCAATTTAAATATTAGTCTCGCTGCTTCGACTTTCTTACACAACACTGCACCTTGAAATCAAGCCATATCCAGTGTATTATAAATCTATACGTATGTATACTTGTAGCTGCATTTTGTACGCAATTACGACAAATAACCCATAACAAAATGTTTTTTTCCTTTCAGAACGCTTTAACGAAACAATTTTCGATGCCTTACCCACATATCTACTTAATATTTGTGAAGTATGCGGAAGTTCCCAGTGTCCTTATTGCATTGTATACAGCGGGTCTATAAGAGCCGAAATCTCACTACCAATGATAACGATAAGCATCTCATTTATTTACTTAATAACTCAAAGTTTTATTACGAATTTAAATTATTTAAGTTTAGTATAGTCGTATCTCTATTGTTACCAAAGATATTTTTTTTTTTTAGAAACGTCTACGTTTTTATTTTTAATTATTATTCTTTTAAGTTTTAGACCTTTTTGATTTGAAATGTATGCGTACACCGTCCAACGCTTTGTCTGTATAGATTTCTATTATGCATACAAAAAAAAAAACAAAAAACAAACAACTCAGTCAGAAGAAACTATGGACCTATTGACTCTCTGAATCCTTTGATTTTGGATATTGAATATGCTCAATGCTCATTGATAAATTATACTCAAAGTATGATATATTGTACTAGTCAAATGCTTAAGCAAATTCAAAATTTTACCGCAAGGAACAACTATTTTTTGCCATTTATTTTGGAGATTTATTTTGAAATTTTTTATATTGAACTGATATTTTTTTTAATTAATTTATTTATTTATTGAGTTTTCTTATCAGAAAATAAGGTACCGCTTTCCAATACGGAATATTTCCGGTTTTTTTTTAGTGGTAGAAATAGGCATACATGCCACTTAAGGAAATTAAGGCGCGCAAACTATTATTAACAAACTTTTAAGCAATCCTTTTCGAAGTTTTGAAAAGACCTCTAAAATCAACGGTTTTTTCAGGTATATATAGCATTTGCAAATTTATTTAACCTTCTTCTTCTTCTTTCTTTTATAAGGGAGGTTATGATCTGAAAATAAGGGATCATAACCCTCCCACTTCACTGCATTTCTACTGATTCGCCAGTGGGGTTCGCCTGATATTGCAAATTTATTTAACCTAACACCAAATTAGTTTAACCCAAGCACAAATATATTTAGCCCTTTAGCAATTAACTTTAACCCAAAAGCTAATATGTTTAACATTTTAGCAAATTGGTTTAACCTTTTAGCAAATATGTTTGGGGTTGGCAATGGTGTAGTGGTAGCGTCGTCAATTGCCACGCTAATGGTTCATGGCTCAAATCCTGATGTCAGCAAGCATTTATTTATTTCTCATGAAATATACAAAGTCAGTCCGATCATTTGCGAAAGCTTGTGCGAACACTACTGCGAAGGCATAACACTGGTAGTAGCTTGCTCAGGTGGCTGGAAAATTGTTCGCTCTGTTGATGGTGATTTGCCCTTGACATCGGTTATCGGGAAAAAATATCTGTGAATCAGAAGCAAAGACAAAAAATAACAAAAATCTCCCCAGTTATCTGGACGCCACCCCCGGAGAATCTCTGAGGCATAAACAACCGAGCTTCATGAACTACTACACCAAAATCTTTCTCTCTCTCTCTATCTATCATTTTGACGCCCACACTATTCATAACCCTTTGAGTGTGCGCAAATTATAAAAAAAAAGAACAAATATTTTTAAACGAAAAGCAAATCATTTTAACAAAAACACAAATTTACTCAGCTAAATTGCAGCTTTACCTTAATCTCCACTGCATAACATCATATTTATAGTTTAAAACATAAAAGAATGTTACAGTGGACTCCCGTAAACTTGAACACACACGAAACCAGTGCCGTTAAAGTTACTGGATCTTCTTCTACTTCTTCTTCCTATTTTGGCGTGGTTATGATTCGAAAAAAAGGGATCATAACCCACCCACTTCAGCACATTTCTACTGATTCGCCTATTTGACCTCAGAAAATATCGGCAGGCCTCCCTATTTTGGATCACTCGGTTACTGAGGCCAATGAAATGCCGATGTCGTCGCATTTGTGTTATCCAGGCGTTAATAGGTCTGTCTCGCGATGTCTTTGGAACGTTCATTGATATTGCCTTTTTAACGGGGTTCAAATGATGTCTTCTTTGAACCTGGCTATACCAACTGATCCGGTCGTGCTCTACTTTCGTGAGATGGTTTCGTTGGCGTGAATGCTTCTACGGATCTTCGAACTTCTTATTCGATCAAGCTTTGTCACTCCTGCTGTCATGGGAAGCATCTTCATCTCAAGTGCCGTTAATTTACTCTCATACTTTTTGTAAATCGTCCAACATTGTAAACCGTTTGTGAGCGCTGGACGCACAACTGCGGTGTAGAGCCTTCCTTTCAACTTAGGTGGCACTTTTCTGTCACAGAAGATAGAGGCATTTTCTCGCCACTTCATCCACCCTACGCTTACGTGTTGATTGATGTCGTCATCACAAGTTGCTTTGCTATTGATCATAGATCCCAGATATTTGAACTCTTCGCACTTGTGAAGCACTGTTCCACCTAAATGAATGCCTGGAATAGGCCTGAGTGGTTCAGAGAACGGGCAGCACAAATACTCTGTCTTTTTTGAACTAATGCGATACCCATTTCCCTCCAAAACGTCCACCCAGACATCAAGTGCTCGTTGAAGGGATGTAGGATCCTCACTTATGATGGCTCCATCGTCAGCAAATGAATAATTGATGTACCTTGGGGACCGTCAATTTACCTTCAAGCAGATAGTCAAGGACTGTAATGAAGAGCAAAGGACTTAAAATTCTTCCCTGGTACACCCCGACTTTGATTGGAAACTCTTCGGTTACTCCAGCGGGACATTTGACCCCTGTCTTTGCTCCTTCGTACATATCAATAATCATCTGTACATAGGTTGTCGGAACCCCTCGATGTCTTATCGCCGCCCATATTAGATCTCGTGGTTGTCTGTCGAATGCCTTTTCAAGGTCTGCATTGGTTGACTATAATATTCAAATCCTTTAAGGAATCACAATGTTTTTTATTATGATTCTTATACTTTGGATTGCATCTATTGTTCATTTACCCGCGACAAACCCGTCTTCTTATGGTACAATATTATACCAGATTATAAAGAACGAACAGAGTTTGCAGTTGTGGGTGCCGTGGCGTAAGTGGTTAGTGTGTCGGATCACTACGCATGAGGTTCCAAGTTCGAATCCCAGAAAATACCAAACAGTTTTTTCACGGTCCCACCTCTCGCTAGCGTCTGGCAAACATCCGAAAGTATTGTTGTCACGAAAAAGCTTCTCAAATCGCCGTTCGAATTCGGCATTAAACTGCAGGTCCCTTCCATTCGTGTGAAAAATATAACGCACACAACATGAGTGGTTGCGAGAAGCTAGGCCCTGGCACTTTAAAGAGCTGTTGCGCCAAATATTTGTTTTTTGTTTTGTTTTAGTTTGCAGTTAATAATAGTTTCCGCGCTGACATTTTTAAAATTTGTGCTATTTGGGCCCATTTGTTCCACTAAAGAAAAAAAAAAAATTCCAAGTATTCTATATTGAAAAGCACAGCCAAAAATAAAACACAATCGTTTTAAATTTCATAAAAAAAATTAATTTAAAAAAAAAAAAATCATCATATTTTGTAACAGAGCATTTAAGCGTATGTATACTTAAACAAAAATGAAACAAAAATGTATTTAATATAATTAAGAAAATAAATATTTTTAACACGACATATGTATACTCCTCCAAAGTAGTCATAAGAAGTTTCTTGCCTTAGAAATTATTAGAAATAATATTTTATATGTAAGGTATTTACATTATACATAAAACTTGTACGAGAGTGTGTAGATAGGATCATAGATATCGAAAGAGAAAGAGTAACTCATATCTGCCTTATAAATAGGAATATTTAATATACCTCAATACAAAGCCTTTTCAATTGTTATATCTTTATACTCGTATACTTACTCAACTCAACTATGCACTCTCTAAGCAATTTTTATGAATTCATTAGAGCTGAAACAAATTAGTTACAAAATGTAATCCGTCCTTTTTGTATTCGAAATGTGTTTTTCACCAAAAATAAAATACAAAACAAGTGTTGAACTATGCTAATCTTTCATTTACTTACGACCAACTTTTAAAAATTGGCCTTATTTCGCTTTTGAAAAGTGTAATAAAGCCAAATTTCAACAGTTGGTCTTATTTCACTTTGATAAAGTTAAATAACGCCAATTGTGTCTTATTGCGCTTTCAATTGATAAAATTGGCTTAATTTTGCCTTAAGTCAGTGAAATAAGGCCAATTGCTGAAATTTGCTCTAAGTGTGTTCTTGTTTATGTAGGTAAGTAAGTAGAAGTGCTGAAACTTAATTAGCGCAAAAGCGCTGTTTTATTACCACAACTGAAGCGACCTGTCGGATGTAAAAACGGGCATTAACTAATAGGGATAGGAAAAAGGAGTGAGCATTATTCCAATCCATCCGGTTACGTTGAGGAAATTGAAAATGTCCCAAATGCTTATCTCCGCTAACTCTGTTAGGTCTGGCCCTGCCTAGAGTCGGACGCTTGCAAAGGAAGTAAAGGATTGTTTCTTTATCGTTAGTATTCTTGCAGCGGCCACTTGTTTAGGTTTTACTTACATCTTATATGTTTGTGTGTCAGAAGAGAGTTAAAAAAACTTCATTTTAAATTCTTTTAGTAAAAACTTACGTCTGTCCTATTTAGAATTTTAGAAAATAAAAGTTCTAAATTCGCTCGAATTTGTAACTATTGCTTTCTATTGTCACAGCTCAGCGAGGTAACTATACCGCGAGCAGCTCTAACATTTTGCGCGTCGGTTACAAATGATGTCCACATTTTTGCCGATGCCAGCCTCAAGGCATTTGGGGCTGTATCCTACATTACAAGCGTCGACGCATTAGGGGAAAAGACATCTTAATTTTTATGTGCGAAGTGTGGGGTCGCTCCGTTAAAAGACAACGGCCTCACATTGCTAAAATTGGAACTAACTGCTGCTCGGCTTTGTGCATATTTGAAACGGTCGCTCAAGACTTCGATCCGTAGCTTTTACTTATGGACCGACTCAAAAATAGCGCTGAACTGGATCCAAGGAGAAAAGGGCAAGTGGAAACCTTACGTGCTGAGCAGGGTGGACGAGATAAAGCGATACACCAGGGTTGCAGAATGGCGGCATTGTGGTGGGAAGGAAAATCCGGCTGATCTAGTGACGAGAGGCGTCAGTACCGATATTCTTCAATCTTCTTCTCTCTGGAAAAGTGGACCCTCCTGGCTTAAGAATGGTGGCTTTCCAGTTCGAAGCTTCTGGCAGGTAATTAGTGTTGCTTTGATCGTGGAGGCTGCTGCTGAACCTGAATTAAGACCGTCGTCTCCTTTAATTCCATATGAGAGTCTGGGTACATGCTAGCATCTTATTCGAGTTACGGCTTATATACAGCGTTTTGTCAAGGCCTGCCAAAGAAAGAATGGTTCTGCATCTAAACACTTAACTGCAGAAGCGATAGATGCTGCAGAAATTCACTGGATCAGGTATATTCAGTCTATTTATTTTACTAAAGAAATTTGCTCCTTGCAGGAAAGGATGCAAATATCAAAGACGTCGAAAATTTGGCAATTGCTTCCTTTTCTGGATGGTAACGGTCTTTTGAGGGTAAAGGGTCATCTTCAGTGCCTTGACGACTCTTCAGATATACGGCATCCCATAATATTACCCACAGAGTCCCACGCCACGGGGCTTATTATAGATGACTTTCATCAACGTGCCCTGCATGGTGGAACCAATATTGTGCTGTCTCAAATGAGAACAAGGTTTTGGATACCTAAAGGACGTCAACGCATCCAAAAATGAATAAAGACGTGCGTAGTATGCCGAAAGTTACTTGGGAGAGCATCTTCAGCGCCGTATGGAGCCTTACCCTCCGATTGACTCAAATTGAATTGGTGAGTGGAAGAACAGTACATGTACAAAATTTTTTTTTTTTTTTTTTGGTTGCGCCTGGAGGTGCAGGAATCTTCAAAAGATACCAATGGTCCGTACCATTGGTTATGCCCGATTCATATATCTGACAATGCCATCAGTGCTAGTCAGTATATGCCTACGGGCTAAACATCACCCCCTCAGAGAGGCACTATGAGAACCGGCTGCGCGTACTCATAGTAGTAGGAAATTCGTTCCTCTCATTTTTTCATTTTTTGTGATGACTACGACTAAGTTGCCTTAACGAGTAGTTTACGCTTCTGTAGTGTTAATCACGTTAGGTAGGTAGCTTTCCAGTGAAGGCACCTACTAATACCGTCATTACATGCGGTTTTTCCTTACGGCGCTAGGTCGAAAGGTCTTGTTCTTTGTAGTCGGCGCTCAAGGCTTGTCACGTCCATAGTACGGATTATTTCATTATTGCAATGAACACGAAGACGGGTACGAAGTTTGCGAGCAAAGTTTGTTACTTCGTCCCTCACGGTAGCAATTCCTAGATCTCTGTGAATATCACTATTCCTTATATACCAAGGAGCATTCACGATTGCTCTTAGCATTTTATTTTGAAATGCTTGCAGTAGAGCCATATTGCTTGGTTTGGTACAACCCCAAAGTTGTATACCATATGTCCAAGATGGTTTTAGCACTTGCTTATACAGAAGCAGTTTGTTGTATACGCTTAACTTCGAGTATCTTCCGAGTAGCCAATACATTTCTCTAAATCTGATTTCGAGCTCTTCGCGCTTCTTTTTAACGTGTGGTTTCCACTTAAGTTTTGCGTCTAGGGTCATTCCTAAATATTTTGCCTCGTTTGCGTAAGGTATTTGTACCGAGTTAATGGATATAGGTAAGTTGTTTATCTTTCTCAACGTAAAATTGACATGCGTTGATTTTGTCTCATTGAGGACCATTCGCCAGGTTTTTGTCCATTCGCATACATTGTTCAAAGCTCGTTGGAGTTTTCCCGTTGATGATTCGACTGACTCATCCGTTACGAGGATAGCCGTGTCGTCTGCGAACGTTGCTACAACGGTCCCTTCATCTTGTGGTATATCTCTTGTGTAGAGCAAGAACAGGATTGGACCGAGAACACTTCCTTGTGGAACACCGGCGTAGATATCTTTGAAATCCGAATATTCACTCCCGTGTCTAACACGAAAAAGTCTGTTTTCAAGATAAGATTCCAATATTCTGTACAACTTTTCCGGTAAGATTACCCTTAGTTTATACCTTAGGCCTTCGTGCCATACCTTGTCGAAGGCTTGCTTGTACAAAATATGGCTTTCGAGTAACTAAAGGCATTTGTACTGTGCTTCCATACAATCAGCGAAAAGCGTAGTTCATTTTTGTATACATTCGGCTCTCTAACGTATTGTTATTTTGCTTATTGGTAGGTTTACATATGTAGAATATTTTGACTATTTCAGTCCAAAATTCA
This sequence comes from Brachypalpus laphriformis, assembly GCA_945910035.1. Lineage (NCBI taxonomy): Eukaryota > Metazoa > Arthropoda > Insecta > Diptera > Syrphidae > Brachypalpus > Brachypalpus laphriformis. The sequence continues at coordinate 148,029,715 of OX246755.1, forward strand.
ATTTTTGGCTTGATTAGACCTTTCGATGTCGTTGGTGTCGATTTCGCCGGTCTGCTCTATTCTTTTGTTGAATCAGATAATATGAATAAGCTCTACATGATGGAGAACCTTTGACACCGGTTCAATTCCTGGGTATCCAATATGGACCTAGCATACCCCACGGCGTATTCGGTGATGCTAATGGAATTCGAGCTTTGTGGACACGTCGCCAGAAGTACACTAACAAACTGTTGGGGGCGATGGAGGATGGAGTACTTGCAACTCCTGCGTTCATTTCATCACAATAAGGTATGTCCATCTCCCACATTTAAAAGGGGCGATGTCATATTGGTCGCAGATTCTGGAAAGCCCCGATTGAACTGGAAGTTGGCTACTATAGAGGACGTCTTCTCTGGTCGAGGCGATTATATACGAGCTTGCGAAGTACGGTATTCCGGCGGTTTCAGAACTCGACGACCTGTTCGATTGTAACACAACCTAGAGGTTCCTGCATGCTCGCCGCCCGGAGGATGTTGAAAAATATAATGAAAATGGAACACCAGAGTGTTCTCACTCACACTAATGTACTTACTGAAGTTCATTGTAATATTTTAAGTTGAATAAACAGTTGAAGTTTAGAATTCAAGCGGTTCACTTGTTTCGATCTTGTTCGCTGACATTGGGCCGGGTTTTCTAAGTCTGGAATATTATCGAGTTTCTATATTCTTTTTTACAATGCTAAATAAGTTTAACCCAACTGGAACTGTAGACGCCACCGTTGACTCCATAGAGGGATTTCGTTCGCTCCGTCTGCTAATATTTCTACCAAATTGCACTTACCCCGGAACTACTTTCAGTTCTGCACTAACAAGAAACTAAAGCTGTCAGCTGCCCCACGTAGAATTTTACAAAATAATAGTTCAAAATTCGGGCGAATTTTTAGCTATTATTTTCTAAAATTCTTAATGGAACAGCCGTAAGCTTTCACTATAAAGAACTTTAGAAAATAATAGTCCCTAATGAAACAACAGACATCTTTATTATAAATAATTATAGAAAATGAAAGTTAAAAATTCGCGCGCATTTTTAAATACTATTGAAGTGTAATTGAAAAGTAAAAGGATAAAGTAAACGAACAGAGCAAGAATGGATGAAGCGAACGAACAGAGCGACCGTTTTGACAGAAGAGAAAATGAGGATGAAGTGTGACGATTCGAACGAGACGACCAACGTTTGGGACGACACGAAAAAGACGGGATAATTAGCTGCGTAGCTTTTTTTTAACTTTAAACTTTTTTAAACCTTTTAACTTTTAAACTTTATTTAACTCTAAAATTGTTACTGTTTAATGAATAAACAATAAATAAGTTCACTACACTATTTTCTAAAATTCTGAATGAAACAGCCGAAGCCCGTACTTTAAGGAATCTTAGAAAATAATAGTTCAAAATTCACGAGAATTTTAGGTAGGTAATTGGTTTGAAGACTATTTCCTGTCCTAAAATCCTCGCAAAATTCAAACGGAATTACTAAATCGCTACTACTTTCCATGTTTTACTAACGTACGTTGTTATCTCACCTAACTTTATTTTGCAAATGAATTAACTTCAAGCCAACCTTACAAATTATTGCGTTGTCAATTCAACGATCGGTATATTCTTCTGCTATGTTGACCAGTACATTGTTATGTGGCAATTTTCTCGTAAGAAATCTGTTATTTACAGCCTGCAGTTGGTCTTAAACTCCTTTGCAATATGAAATAAGTCCAACTTCAATCTTATATATCTTACTTGTACGAGTAGCTTGATAAGCCGGATAGTTATTAAATTATTAAAGTTGGCCTTATTTCACTTTGGAAAAAAGAAATAAGGTCAAATTGGTCTTATTTCCCAAAATAATTTGGCGTTATTTCACTTTATCAAAGTGAAATAAGACCAACTGTTGAAACCACCGCGAAACTCCTGGTTTGACGAAGAATGCCGGCGACTGCATGCAGCAAAACAAGAGGCATACAAAGCGGCTCTGCAAAGGAAGACGAGAGCTGCTCGTGAGCTCTACGAGCAAAGGAGACGGGAAGACCATCGGCTTCTCCAAAAGAAGAAGAAAGAGCATGAGAAGCGTGCGTTTGAGAATATCAAGAGTTTATACTCCAGGAACAATGTACGGAAGTTTTACCAAAAAGTAAAAAGAACGTGTCAGAGGACCAATACAGAACCTGTAGAGATGAAAATGGAAACCTCGTAGTAGAATCACAGTCGGTGCTGAAAATATGGAAAAACTACTTCTGCAGACTGTATAACGGCGACGAAGACCAACATCCCGTTGTCAGGCAGAATGAACCATACAACATAGATGATAATAGTCAAAATGTCCGTCCACCTGACCAAAACGAAGTGAGGATAGCAATATCCAAGCTGAAATCCAACAAGGCTGCTGGACCTGACGGCTTACCGGCCGAACTTTTCAAGGCAGCTGGGGATGAATTGGCAGAGTGCATACACCAACTCAGATTTGGTCAGACGGGTGTATGCCTGATGAATGGAACCTCAGCATCGTTTGCCCGATCCACAAGAAAGGAGACCCGCTGAACTGCGCCAATTATAAAGGCATCAGTCTCCTCAACATCGCATACAAGATCCTTTCTGCGATATTGTGTGAACGCCTGAAACCTTTTATGGACAGCCTGATTGGACCCTATCAGTGCGGTTTCAGTCCAGGAAAGTCCACCATCGATCAAATCTTCACTCTTCGGCAGATCCTGGAGAAAACCCAAGAATTCCAAATCGATACTCACCACCTCTTTATCGATTTCAAGGCCGCCTATGACAGTATCTTTAGAGAAGAGCTTTATAGAGCCATGTCTAGTTTTGTCATCCATGCCAAACTTGTCCGTCTGTGCTGGCTGACGATGGAGAACGCTCGCTGCTCCATCAAGGTCGGTAATGACCTCACCGAGACCTTTGATGTCAAAAAAGGCTTTAGACAAGATGACGCGCTGTCATGTGACTTCTTTAATATTGTACTTGAACGGATTGTGCGGAACTCACAAGCTAACAGTGGAGGCACAATCTATTACAAGTCTGTACAACTGCTTGCATACGCCGACGATATTGACATTATCGGAAGAACTCAGAGGGCTGTCACCGGTGCGTTTGCAAGCATTGAGGCGGAAGCGGCCAAAATGGGTTTAGCGATAAATGAGTGCAAAACCAAGTATATTCTGTCAACTAGAAGGGAAACCCAACACCGATGAATTGGACAAAACGTCACAGTGGGTAGCTATAACTTCGAGATAGTAAGGGACTTTGTCTACCTTGGCTCTGCTATAAATTCTACTAACAAAATCAGTGCAGAAATCAATCGAAGAATAACTCTTGACAATCGCTGTTTTTTTGGGCTTATAAGGAAATTCAACAGTAAAGCCCTATCTCGAACAACTAAGGAGACTTTGTATAAGACCTTGATCATCCCAGTCCTGCTTTACGGCGTTGAAACATGGACTTTATTTAAAGAGGACGAAGATATCCGTGGTCGCTTCGAGAGAAAAATTCTACGTAAGATTTTTCGGTCCCGTTTGCCCTATACGAGCTGTACAGCGACATCGACCTAGTCAAAAAAGTTCAGTTCGCACAAGTTCAAGGGGACCTCGACCAACTTGGAATGCGCAACTGGAGGCAATAAGCTAAAGACCGAGCTAAATGGGGAGGTTTGTTGGTTGAGGCCCAGGTTCACCCCGAACTGTAGCGCCGCCTAAGTAAGTAAGTAAGTAAGTTTAACCTGATAAATAGCAATTATTTTAAACTCTATTTAATCCATTCAGAAAAGCTTTTATTTATCTGGTCCCACGCTTTATGTTTTGCCAAGCAATGACCCGGAGGTATTTCCAATCTTTGTTGCCTAAAACAGCCCGAGATACGAGGGTATTTAAAATATTTTTCCATTCCTTTGTTTTGTCATCGTGCACCAACTTGTCACTAGATTTTCCAAACGAAATCTCCTTTTTAGCCTTTATGAGGGAAAGAAGTAACATTTTGCTTGTCTCTCATGTTTTGTCGGATATTTTTGAGAAATTCGAAGAACAAAGCAAAATAAATAAAATTATTCTCGATAGGCTGGTTGAGCTTGAGAGTAATTCTCAGAAAACGCATGCTTCAACTAGAATATGAATAACAAACGAATGTTAAAAATATGCACTTGGAATGTAAACGGACTTTTGCAAAAACTCGACGAATTGGAAATATGCATGCGTGAAAACGATATTGATATTTGCTTGATTTCTGAAACCCACGTAAAAAAGGAATCGCAATAAAAGGCTATAATGATTACCACGCTTGGAACTCTGCACGATTCGAGTTAAAAATAGTCAGCGTACTCTTGAAATCTCATCTATCTACTGTCCACCGCGTTCCGCGCTTGAAAAATCTGATTTTAAGAACTTGTTTGAATCACTGAAACCTAATTTTATCATCGGTGGCGACTTTAACGCGAAACATACGTTCTGGGGCTCAAGATACAGCTCAAAAAAAGGTAGAATGCTTTATGGGGCAGGTATGGAGTACAGTTGTGATTTCCATTCGACGGGTAAACCGACTTACTGGCAAACTGATACTTCGAAAATACCTGACTTGATCGATTTTTTCGTTGTGAAAGGAATATCAACCAACCACATAAAAGTCGAAGACAGCTTTGATCTGTTGTTTGATCATTACCCGGTTATTTTAACAATCAGCGAAAAACTAGTCTATAACCTAGAGCCAGCGAGATTAACTGGTCGAACAACTAACTGGGAAGGCTTTAGGAACGAAATTGAAGATAATGTTGAACTGAGCGTTCCACTTACGACACCCTATGAACTTGAGGTTTAAGTTGATCGCTTCGTTGAGATCGTACAGCTCGCCTCTTGGAATAATACGCCCAATCCAAGGAAAACGCCGGACAGATACGGTTTACGATATCCTCCGGAAATAAAAGAATTGGTCAAGAAAAAAAGAAAAGCTCGTAAAAAATGGCAACAGAGTCGTGCTCCGCAGCATAAAGCAATTTGTTGATGAAGACTATTAAGGATTTTAAGAATCGTGCAATAGGCTCTTACCTTGAAAGTTTAACAGCGAAAAAAGATTCCAATTATTCACTTTGGAAAGCTGGAAAAGGCACCAAAAAGCCCAAAGTCCCCGCGCCGCCAATCAAATTAAATCAAAATGAATGGGCGAGGGAAGATAAAGAAAAAGCGGACGTCTTTGCGGCCCACCTGGAAGAAACCTTTAAACCGTACGATGGTCAAGTGGTTTACGACAACATCAATAGACCGGATTTACCATCTGACGATTGAACACTCACAAGTGAATCTAAAACCTAAGAAATCTCCTGGTTATAATTTGATTACCGGAAATTCTCAAAGTTTTACCTAGGAAAGGATTGATTAAGCTTCTCCATATTGTAAATGCTGCACTCAGATTAAAACACGTGCCGAGCCAATGGAAAGCTGCGGAAGTCATAATGGTTTTAAAACCAGGAAAACCGCCAAATGAAGTAAAATTGTATAGACCAATTTCGCTTCTTCCAATCATATCGAACATTTTCGAGAGGATATTATTAAGGCGTCTCCAACTGGATATAGAAGAAAATATTATCTTATCCCTGACCACCAGTTTGGGTTCAGAAGTAAGCATTCGACGATTGACCAGGTGCATAGAATCACTGACGTAATCGAGAAAGAAGAAAAACAGATTTGCTCAAGCGTATTTCTTGACGTCTCGCAAGCTAGTGTGGCACGATGGCTTGAAATTCAAACTACGACGAGTTCTCCCTATATGCTTATACGATATTCTAGAATCATATCTCGGGAATAGACTCTTTCGTGTTAGACATGGAGTCGAATACTCCGAGCTCAAGAAAAATTCGGCCGGCGTACCACAAGGAAGCGTTCTTGGGCCGCTTCTCTATTTGCTATATACTCGTGATATACCGAACGAAGATGGCACTATCCTTGCTACGTTTGCCGATGACACCGCTATCCTAGCAGTAGGTAAAACAATCGAAGAAACGACTGCAAAACTGCCAAACGCACTGAATAATGTAAATGAATGGACGAGGGACTGGCGGATCGCCCTCAACGAATCTAAATCTATTCACGTGAATTTCACTTACAAGAAAACTTATGACTTTCCAATTTTCCTAGACTCGGCCCGAATACCTTTTGCAAACGAGGCCAAATACCTGGGAATGACACTCGACGCAAGACTGAAATGGAATTCGCACGTGAAAATGAAACACTCGCACTCGGAAAACATTCCCAGCTTACTACTGAGAACAAACTGCTTTTATACAAGCAAGTGCTAAAGCCGGTGTGGACCCACGATATACAACTTTGGGGTTGTACCAAGAAAACAAATGCAAATATTTTACAAGCTTTTCAAAATAAAGTGCTAAGAGAAATTGTCCAAGCACCGTGGTATATTAGAAACGACAATATCCACAGGGATCTCGGAATTCCGACAATCGAAGCTGAAACTAGAAGTTTGGCGAGAAAGCATAGAAACCGACTAATCGGACATGTCAACAATACAGTCCTACAAATTTTGGATGAGAGCAATTTATTACGCCGACTACAAAGGACGAAACCTTTCGACTAGGCGAGTTAATGATTAACCGCGTCTAGATTGCGGAATATGCAGGATCCTTCAGTGGAAAGTAACCTGCCAAACGTTTTTATTTTGTGATAGAAAAATTGCTTGATAAGTTTATACTTAATTGCGATATCTAACAAATTTATGTCGAAGGGTGGAGTTTTTTTAGTCAGTAAGATTCTCATAGTGTCTATGGAAGATTTTTCACCTACCCTTGGAAAAAAAAAATTTTGCTTGATTTGTCCATTACGATTTATTTCTAAGAGCTCCAACAAATTTGTGAGAAAACACTTGTAGTTTACAAATTAAAAAAAAAAACTTGGTGAAACAGTTAATTGTAGCACTTGTTATTCACGCTAGTTTTATCCCACATTTTTTGTACTGAGAATAACAAATTTGTAAAATAGTTACTTTGCTTTGTGAACCCAAACTCAGTATTACAAATTTGTAATTGCGAATCACAACTACAAATTTGTGGTTGTAATTTGAAGTTGGTGAAATAGGCCCCTAGCATCGATTTGCGAATCGTGCATGCTAGCACTATGATTATCACATCTTTGAATGATTACCACATCCCTTGGCACAACCAAAAAGAGAAACAAAAAACCCCTGCGAAAACTTCAAACGAATCTGAGGGATTAGAAAAATTAAAAAATCCTTTCGGTTTTTTTTTTTCAATAATAAATGTATGATTTATTTGCACATCTTCATTTTTTCCTGTTCTTAATTTTTTTCATTTTTTTTTCAAAAATTTTGATATTTTACACAAATAATTGTTTTTTTTTCTATATCGTGAAATATGAACTAAACTGCTTGTTTTCAAAATGAATATATTTTTTTGGTTTTTACTACACTTTGAAACACAAAATGGCATTACGTGTTAACAAAAACAATTAAACAAAATTATTAAACATCTGAAATATCTACAGTGTGATGTTAAATAATAAAACAAAGTTACCTTATATAATATTCTATGTATTAGTGTGAACAAAAACAAACAAACAATGTAACAAAGTTGACTAATATTATAAACGTTAAACAACATCACATCACATGTTATAATTTTTAATTTACTATATTTAATAAGACTAACGTAATTAGGTACTTTTATACATTCAGAGTTAATTTTTTTGTTTTTGTATTTTACTTTTGAAACGTCAACGAATTGTATTTTTTTTTTTAACTAATTGAATTTATTACTTTTTTTTGTTTTGTTATATTTAATAATTAAATTTCATATAGAAATATCCTTCTTTTTTTTTAAATAAGCATAAAATGGTAAAATTTTTTTTTTTTTGTTTTTGTTTTTAATATATATTTTTTTTAATTAACCACCGTAAATTTTCTTATTGTAATAAGTTCTATCTAAATAGTTTCACTTAAATTTAGAGAATTAATTAATTGGTGTTATTCTTCATTTAGCTTATGACTTAAAAGTAAATGTATATAATGTATATATACTTTTTTTTTATATAACGAAAATAAAGTTGTTTTAACATGAAATTAAAATACGAATGGCGTAATGAAAAGCAAGGGTATGGCATGAAATTGTACAGGATGTGTATTTTAGGAGGTAGCAATCTTAGGGAACTGAGCTTGGGGCGTTTTAATTATGGATATATGTGGAAGCTGCTGAATTTAATTTAAATTTAAAGTAGTAAAATAAGACTACTTGAAGTAAACCCTCTTTGACGTACTTAGAGATCTGCTTGGATGAACAAATAATGAGATTTTTAATTTCGCCGATGACACAGCACTTACGAGCATCTTGCTGAAACAACACGCTCGTAAGTGCCAATACCTCACATAGTCAGAGATACGGATAAATCCTCACAATTAACAAAGACCTGCAGAAAATCTTGCAATAGGGAAAAACAAATCTTGTGGACCATCCAACCACAATTCGCCACCTTTTCCAGAAAGAATTCATCAACTGTTCACCAGCTTTGAATGGATAACCAAATATTGAATTGAAAAGAGATAATGCATTTACTGGGTATCACAGTTAACTCTGGAGTAACATGGCATCCTGGAAGCGCTGCGAAATATGAGAGTACCAATCTACATCAGGGATATTGTGAAGAACTATTTTCGACAGAGAGTGTTGCTATATGACACAGATGATGGTGTAAAGGAGTACGCAGTCACAGGAGGAGTACCACAAGGTTCGGTTCTGGGACCGATGCTATGGAACATCATGTACAATGGCGTTTTCTGTCTTGAAATACCAGACGAGTCTAAAATTGTGGGATTTGCGGACGACATCGCTATAGTTGTTCAACTACTGGAAGAAGTTGTTCAGCAATGAAAGCAATTCGATTGTTCGACGATGGCTAGCATCAGTCAGCCTCATGCCAGCTGAACACAAAACGGAAACGGTACTAATTATAAGTAGAAAACGACATGAAATCATTACGCTCACAGTAGGTTGGCATGAGATAGTATCCAAACCAGCTATTAAATACCTTGGCGTTATGATTGAATCAAGGCTTACATCTGGAGTATGTAACAAATCCTCTCGTGTAGATGCATCAATTGCGCGGATTATGCCGAATGTAGGAGGATACATATGCCAAACTCTGTCAAATGCCTTAGAAATATCGAGCGCAACCATCTTTATTTCGCCGAAGTGATGTAGAGATTTGTTCCACTTCTCGGTGAGATATGCCATCAGATCACCAAAGGACCTGTTGCTATGAATATAAGCTGACGATTTATCAGCGTTTCCATGACATTGGAAAGAAGGGACGTAAGTGCAATGGATCGGCAAGTGGACGGAGAGGAAGATTCGCCTTTTTTAGGGACGGGCTGGACAAATGCTGTTTTCCATCTACCCAGAAAGAGCCCCAAAGAGTAGGATAGACAGAAAAGCTTAGGCAGAGGTTTTGCCAGCGTGGAAGAACACCTCTTCAGAACTATGGGGGGGATACCATCTAGACCAGCGGATTTGTGTATGTTAAGACCTTTGAGTACTCCTGCAACTGCACGAGTGCGAAAGTGGACTTGTTCCATGGAAAATTCCTCGCTCTCAAGTACAGGTGGAGACAAAGCACTATCTGGCAGGGTGGTGCTAGCTGCAAAGTGAGCAGCAAGCAGATTGGCCTTGTCTAAGGAGCTGACAGCTGGAATGTCATTGTAAATGAGCGTTGGGATAGCAGACGAAACAGAATTTTTAGTATTTTTGAGGAATGACCAAAAATGTTTGCTACCTTTGGGACATTGTAGAATTTGTTGCCTCAATTTTTGGTCATGTAGGAATTTTACACGTCGAATGGATGTGGACATTGCAGTCATTTCTGGCTTGTTTAAAGTTCTTTCGGTTTTCCTCAGAATTGTTGGCTTTATAAGACCGAAAACTTACCTCTTACCTGATAGCCTCTTTGCAGCTCTGATCAAACCACGAGTTTACCTTAGGTTAAATGCTCTTTATTCTGTTAGGAATATAGTCATACCTAAGAGAATGGTGTCAGTAATCATATCAGCGGCGGCATCCACGTCACTATCGAGGAAGCATAGCGACAAGTTAAATCTCCTAAAGAAACTATTTAGACCGTCCCAGTTGGCTTTCTCGTAACGCCAAACTTTTCTTTAGGAGTTTTTTTTTTTAACTGTGTGGTTGGAGTATGAGAATGTGGTTGGAGCTGATACTATATTGTGGTCGGACCGGCCTAGAGGCGCTAAAACATCAATGATGTATTTATCAGGGTGCGAAGTAAGAAACAAGTCCAGCGTGTTGGCGGAATAACTTACAATGTGTAGGCGTGTAGGCTCATTTACAAGCTGAGTCATGTATGTTACGCAAGCAAATAAGTTTTGTATATATGATACTTTCCAAATTGTTTGGTTGTTTAATTTGTTTAACGTTTCGCACTTGTAACAGAACTTATGACAGGACTCGGTATTGATTCCAATATTTTTAATGACAACCATGAAACCCAATTCATGCACAGTAATAAGATCAAAACTAGTCGAACTGGATGAATTAGATTTGCTTTTGGATCGCACTAGATATCTTGGCATAATGAACTTACAGAAAAGAGTCCGCAAGGCTTATACTCTTTTCATCTGTAAAAGGACTGCGGAGAAGAAATAGGGGATGAAGCCTGCAATGATGCACTGGCTATGCATCATGACAGTCAGACCGATTCTTACGTATTACGGGGCTCATGTGTGGTGGAAGGCTAGGAATACGAAAAATATACCAGATATGCTGACGATGGTACAAAGAATAGCCTGCATTGCCATCACAAATGCTCTGCGCAAAACTCCTACAGCTGCACTCGAGATCTTTCTGTATCTCTTACCACTAGACCTACAAATTAAGTTTCCAGCCGGCAACACTGCGTTTCGGCTCACTAACGTAGGTCTGTTGAAGACCAGTAATGTGGGACATAGATCCATTATTAAACAATCATTTCCCGATAATCCTGATGAATCGGACGATATCCTTGGTACATTGGACTTCGTCCTACCATACGAAGTAATGTATCCTGTTAGAGAGAATTGGCAAAGGGAGACGGTCTCTGTCTACAACGAGATTGCAATATACACAGATGGTTCTAAGACCAGAGAGGCGAACCTCACAGGCGGATCAGTAGAAATGCAGTGAAGTGGGAGGGTCATGATCCCTTATTTTCGGATCATAACCTTGCTGATAAAAGGAAGAAGAAAAAGAAGGTTTTAAGACCAGAGAGAGTATGGGGTCGGGTATATACTCGAGAGATACCTACAGGTGGCTCTGAGACTTCCGGATGTATGCAGTGTGTTCCAAACAGTAGTTCTAGCTATACTTAAAGATGCGGAATTGCTTGATATGGGATCAATATCCGACAAGAATATTGGCATCTGTAAAACATTGACAGTCAGGGTGCGCTAAAAGTGCTAGAGTCTTGTGTCACTAAACCTGAGATCGTCAGGAATTGCCGCACATAGCTTAAGGTATTATGCATGCAGAACCGTGACAAATTATGTTGGGTATCTGGACACTGCGATATAGAAGGCAACGAAAATGCCGACATGCTGGCACAGCTCCCGCATAGGGACATAATTGGAAGCATCAAACCACCAAGGTGCGTGGCTAGGGGAATTATTCGTGGTAGAATTATCAACATGGCTAATTTGATATGGTTCAACTTAGATGATGATAAGGTCTCCAAGGCCTTATGGCCTGTGGTACACCGCAGGAAGTCTGGGGAGATCATAAAACTGGAAAGATCATGGCTTAGAACAATCATAGCAATACTATCTGGCTATTGGCCCCTGAGGAAGCATGCCATGTGACTAGGTTTATCAAATACGGATGTTTGTAGATACTGGAATGACCTACATGCCTCAGAGGACATAATACATGTACTCGGCGAATGCCAAGGCATCGCCTGGACAAGACTAAAGTGCATTGGAAGACACTTCTTCGATAACCTACAAGAGGTAAGGTCTTTGAACCACTACAATGATATTTTCTAACTCTCTAGGGAAATTAACTGTATGGAAGAATCGGTTTAAGTCTTTTTGGCGTGAAGGTTCCCTAAGGATCGCGATGGGTGCACCTTGGTGCCTAGTGTTATATGAAAACCTCACAACTCTACTCAACCTACCCTACCCTAACCTTCTATTTGATTGAACAACTCTCAGCGGATTAATTTGTTCCTCAACGATTAAAGTAAATTGTCAACGAAAACATCGAAAGCCACCCTTAACTTCATTTTGAACTCGAAATACTTCATCCACTAACAACTAGAATTTATTCGAACTCTAGCCTAGCTTACATTCCACAATGAGGTTATCAGCTTAAGAACCAAGCTGCGGTAAAGTCATGGACCCCAAGGTACGTCAGTTATTCTTTGCTGACGATGGAGCCATCATAAGTGAGGATCCTACATCCCTGCAATGAGCACTTGATGTGTGGGTGGACCCTCTGGAGGGAAATGGGTATCGCATTAGTTCAAAAAAGACATAGTACTTGTGCTGCCCGTTCTCTTATCCACTCAGGCCTATTCCAGACATTTATTTGAATGGAACAGTGCTTCCCAAGTGCGAAAAGTTCAAATATCGGGGATCTATGATCAATAGCAAAGCAACTTGTCATGACGACATCAATCATCACGTAAGCGTAGGGTGGATGCTGTTTACCACTAAAACCAAGGTACCGGCATTCACCCCCCCCCCCCCCCCCCCCCCCAGTCCCAACCCCCCCTTCCCAAACTAGACGGTCAGCCTCTCTCGCTTTGCTCCAGTGCAAAAATACCTAGGCACGGTTCTAGACCTGAAACTTAGTTGGAAACTCAATAGAGAACAGCGAATTAAGAAGGCAAGCATAGCTTTCTATGCCTGTAATAAAACATTCGGTAAGAAATGGGGACTCCAGCCAACGATGACCCTTTGGATGTACACAGCCGTTGTGCGTCCAATTCTTACTTACGGCGCTATCGTTTGGTGGCCAGCTTTGAGCAAAAAGTACAATATCGACAGAATAAAAAAAAGTATAGAGATCGGCGTACGTGGGTATCACAGGAGCAATGAGGTCTTGTCCAACAGATGCTCTCAGTGTGATCTTGCATCTGATCCCCCTCGAACTACACATCAAAGACACAGCTATATGCAGGACACTCCGGCTCAGGGAATATGGATGCTGGACCACAAGGCCATATGGTCACGGCAAGGTCCTGGAGACGATTCCAAGTGAACTGGTTGCGCCCTCGACCGACTACACGATACCCAAACTCAACTTCAGAAAATCCCTCTTAGCAAAATTCCCTTCCAGAGAAGAATGGAAGAACGGAAGCGTTACCCGCAACTATGATATAGGGATATACACGGACGGTTCGAAGATGGACTGCAGAGTCGGCGCAGGCATCTTCTCTGACCAGCTGAATATATCAATATCCTTCCGTCTCCCAGACTCTGCTAGCGTTTTCCAAGCGGAGCTTCTTGCGATTCGAGAAGCCTGCCGCCTGCTAAACAATCTTCCAACATTTAATCACAATATCGCTATTTTATCGGATAGCCAGGCTGCCATCAAGGCTATTGATGCCGTCTGCATCTCTTCAAAACTGGTAGAGCAATGCCGGCTTGAATTGAATCAACAAAGCACTCACTCGAGAATCACTCTCATCTGGGTCCCAGGGCACAGCAACCATGAGGGAAATGAGCGTGCTGATGAGCTGGCCAGGCGAGGGTCGGCCCTTAACGGATCTCTAGCAGAAGGAGTCGACATTCCACTTGGTGCCGTTAAGGGCTATATTCACCTTCACTTCCTCCAGCTAGCCAATCGCGGGTGGAACAGCCTCAAAAGCTGTGTCATATCTAGAAAGACGTGGCCCAGTTTCAACAAACCCAGGTCAAAAGAGTTACTTGGCAAACCAAGACCAGTTATTGCCAAAATCGTTGCTATTATCACAGGTCACTGGCCAGTTGAAGACCACGCGGTCAAGCTTGGTATCCCCCACAACAGCTTTTGTAGGAGCTGCAAGGATATTAATGAGAAAGAATCTCTATGTCACTTCCTTTGCAGACAACAAACTCTTGGCAAACCCTTCTTCGAGGATCTGAGAGAGATAGCGGATAAGAGGATTGGAGAGCTAATCCTCTTCCTGAACTCCACGGGCTGGGTTTAAACTTAACATCCCTTTTTAACTAACCACTACAATAGGTACACGTGAGTCCGTGGAAACAAAACGGCGCACCCTAAGCGCTAATTGGGTTCTTTTGGACCGCCACTTTACCTACCTACCTAGGGTGGATGAAGTCGTGAGAAAATTCCTCTATCTTCTGTGACAGAAAAGTGCCACATAAGTTGAAAGGAAGGCTCTACACCGCAGTTGTGGGTCCAGCGCTCACATACGGCTCACAATGTTGGATGATGTACAATAGGTATGAGAGTAAATTAACGGCAGCTGAGACGATGATTCTTCGCATGACAGCAGGAGTGTCAAAGCTTGATCGAATAAGAAGTTCGAAGATCCGTGGAAGCTTTCACATCAAGGAAACCATCGTACAAAAAATAGAGCGTGACCGGCTCAGCTGGTATTGCCACGTTCAAAGAAGAGATCATTTGAACCCTGTTAAAAAGGCAATATCAATGCACGTTCCAAAGACATCGCGATGTAGGAAAGGCAGGCCTATAAACGCCTGGATCAGACAAATGCGACGACATCGGCATTTCATTGGCCTCAGTAAGCGAGTGATCCAAAATCGGCAGGCGTGCCGATATTTTCTGAGGTCAAATAGGCGAACCCCACAGGCGGATCAGTAGAAATGTGGTGAAGTGGGAGGGTTGTGATCCCTTATTTTCGGATCATAACCCCGCTAATAAAAGGAAGAAGAAGAAGAACAAAGCTGCGGCTGTTCTGCTCCAACGCAGAATCGGTGCTGCTTTATGGGTACTTGGAAGGTGGACGCCATTAACACAAGCAAGCTGCAAGTCTTCGTTTACAAATGTTTAAGGATCATCTTGAGGATTTTTTGGCCCAACCGTATCTCCAACGAACAACTTTATATGAGAACTGGCCAAGAACCTATAAACATTACTACATGAAGGAGAAAGTGGCAGTGGATTGGACACACCCAACGGCACGAAAACAACTCCATTGCGAAATGCGCCATGCAGTGGAATCCGCTCACCCAGGCAGGCAGAAGGAGGAGGAATCGAGCTCTTTAGTAATGAGTTGGAGGCAGCTCAAACTTGACGCCCTATGCCTCCCGAGGGGTTAAAGGATCTAAGTAAGTAAGTATGCTACCTTTAAAATAATTCCCAATGTCTTGACGCCTGTACTGCAGTTTTATCGAAAATAAAACTATACCAAATCTTTAGGGGATATTTTAATAAAGTTACATCACTACAAAGCAAAAAGTTAATGAAAATAAATATTAATAAATAATTGTGAAATAAATTAGTATATGACAATTTAACAAACGAATTGATAGCAGTCGCCAAAAAACTGAGACTACAAACGTACATACACTTAATTGATGTGTAAATTTCCCTTCATGTATTTTTATTTATTTTAAAATTTACTTAGCTATTTTGGTTTAACTATTTTTATATTTTACTTTTTTGTTTTTCGTTTTTAATTATTACTTAACTATCAAGGCATAATTTGATTGATAAATATTATTCCTAAGAACAGTTATTAACATTTTGTGTTCTCGTCTCCTTTACAAATTTCTTTATTGATTTTGTAAACATTTCTTTTTTTTCGCTTAAATATATGAATTTATTTTTGTTTGATTATCTATCCTAGTAGTTATGTTGTTTCTTTTTAGCTGAACATATGATTTGTTTTTTAAATCCAATTACGACTTATATACTCGTATATGTATTTTATATACTATATATAATTTCGGAAGATTGTTTTACTGTTTATTGTATCTTGAATATTGCAAAAGTTTTTCTGTTTTTTCTTTTTTTTAATTGATTTGATTTTTATTCTTTGATTTGCTTTTCTGTTTTGATTTTGCTTGCAAAAAGAATTTTGTCTTTCGAAAATAAAAAAAAAAACGAAGAAGAACTATAATGCTTTTAGTAATTTATTTTTAAATTCGCATAATTAAATTATGGCTGTTATATAACTTGTTGTTTTGATTAATCCTAAATTTAACCCTAAGCTCTAATTGCGAATTTCACAACCATTTGGCTATTTGATTTCATTTTTTCTTGATGTTAAACTAAAAAAGAAAAAAAAAACTCCTTTCATTCTGTATTCAATTTTCTACAATCATTTTTACGCGAAATAAAATAATAAGAAAACATTTTTATTAAAGTTATACACAACAAATTAAAAATTCCTGTATTAATATATATTTGCTCTTTTATGCTTGCCATTTGTTTCTTTTTTTATAATTTTGTTTAACATTAAACTCTTTTTTTTTTGTTTTTGTTTCTTGTGTTGTATGTACATATTAATTTTGTTTGTAAATGAGTTTTTTTTATGTTATTTACGAAGACTTTCGGTTCAAATTTACATATCTTATTAAAATATCTACAAAGTTATCTTAGTTTTTATTCTAAATGTATTTACAAAATTAATAAATAAAAGTTAAGATTACAACTTTAAGGACATTTTAGATACTAGTTAATGTAAAGTTTCTTTTAATTGATTGTTAGCGATAATTTCTTAGAGTTATTCGTGAAAGCACTTAGATTATACATAGTGTAAAGTACTCGTATTAAAATCGAGTTTTTATTATTTTCATTATTGAATAAGTTTAGACGAAAATATAAATAATAAAAATTTAGTAAAGAAAGATACTTGAAAGTTTTTTTAAACGTCTACGAGTGGCATGTTCAGATGGTGATCCTGTGTATTCAAAATTGTGGAAGGCATGAATTGGGTACTTAGGAGGAACTAATTGCACAAGCAGTTAGTAAGCTATCCCTTCTCCCATAGCAATGCAAGTACGAGTAAGACTCTATATTTCGACTGCTGCTGAAGTGTTTTTCTTAGCCCCGAAAAAAAAAAAAATAAATATTTGGCGCAACAGCTCTTTATGTGCCAGGGCCTAGCTTCTCGCAACCACTCATGTTGTGCGCGTTATATTTTTCAGACGAATGGAAGGGACCTACAGTTTAATGCCGTATCCGAACGGCGATTTGAGAAGCTTCTTCTTGACAACAATACTCTCGGATGTGTGTCAGACGCTCGCGAGAGGTGGGACCGTGAAAAAACTTTTTGGTGTTTTGTAGGATTCGAACTCGGAACCTCACGCGTAGTGATCCGACACACTAACCACTAACGCCACGGCGCCCACGAAGGATGGAAAATATCGTCATCATACTCTTTCCGATCCACCCTCTTAGGGAGTAGGAGGTCTCCCCTCATCAAAAAAGTGAAGTTCCGCTGTTCAGCGGAGAAGAGCTACTTCAAGCCGAAACGAGTTAGAAGTGTTTCTACGGAAAAATAATATTGATATATGTTTGGTACCGGAAACGCACTTAAAAAAGGGACTTGGACCCAAAATAAAAGGTTACAGCGATTACCATGCGAATCATATTTCGGAAAATGCGAGGGGCGGGTCCTCTCTTTACATCAAAGACTGTATTAAGCACTCCGAAAACATAGAAATAGAATTTGATTCTATGCAAATAAGCTCAGTCTCCGTAAAAATAAACCACTTTGACTACAACATCGGATCTAGTTACTTCCCTCCGGGATGAGCTGGTAGAAGACGACCTCGTTCGTCTCTTTGACTCACTCGGACCTAATTTTGTCTTAAGTGGTGACTTTAACGCGAAACACACTTTCTGGGGATCAAAATGCAATTCGACAAAAGGCAGATTATTGTACAAAGCCAGCACGAAACGTGGGGTAAACTTTTTTTCGACAGGAAAGCCAACTTATTGGCCAACTGACAAAAATAAAATCCCTGACCTCGTCGACTTCTTTATCGCAAAAGGGTTAACTAAAAATTTGACGGAAGTCGAAGAATGCTATGATCTATGCTCAGATCACTCGGCAGTCACTCTGAAAATAAGTGGAAGTCTAGTAAAAAAAGAAGGACCGCCTAGGTTAACTAGTCACAAAACTAACTGGGACGCTTTCAGAAGAGACTGCAAGGAAAATGTTGCTTTAAATGTACCGCTAAAGACACCATTCGAAATAGAAGAAAAAATCGACAAATTCATCGAAGCCATTCAGAGCTCACTCCTTTGTGGAAAACAGAAGCACGGAACAATAAAGTCAAATACCAGCCTGAAATCGAAGACCTCATACGAGAAAAGAGGAGAGCGCGCAAGAGATGGCAACAATCCCGCGCGCCACAGGATAAAACTTATCTGAACCACCTTTGTTACAAGCTAAAAAATGTTCTGCAGGACCTAAAAAATCACGAGACTTCTACTTACCTCGAGGGTCTGACTGCTGATAAGTATTCAAACTACTTTCTATGGAAAGCCTTGAAGTCCATAAGGAAACCTGTAATGCACTCGCCGCCAATTAGGAAAGCTAACGGGGAATGGGCAAAAGGAGAAAAAAAGAAAGCAGAATTATTTGGCGATCACTTAGAGGAAACGTTCAAGCCGTTCGATGGACAACCATTGATCGAAGACCCGAATGATAATATGGCACCTGACAACTTTAAACTGAAAACCGTATCCGTGTCCGAACTTCGAATGAGAATAAAAAAATTGAAAAATAACAAGGCTCCGGGATATGATTTAATTACTGGCGAAATTTTGAAAGAGCTACCGTAAAAAGTGCTGGTTAAGTTGCTCTACATTATAAATGCTTCTTTAAGACTATTATATGTTCCAAGGCAATGGAAAGTCGCCTAAGTTATTATGGTTCCGAAACCGGGGAAATGTGCAAATGACATGAAATCATATAGACCCATTTCACTTCTGCCAATAATATCTAAGGTCTTCTGCTGAAACGATTGCAACCAGTAATTGAAGAAAGGCACTTGATCCCGGATCATCAATTCGGCTTTCGGGTCAAACATTCCACAATCGATCAGGTGGGGAAAAAAATATGCTCCAGCGCTTTTCTCGACGTATCGCAAGCCTTCGACAAGATATGGCAAGAAGGCCTAAGGTATAAGCTAAGCGTAATCTTGCCGGAAAAGTTGTACAGAATATTGGAATCTTATCTTGAAAACAGACTTTTCCGTGTTAGATACGGGAGTGAATATTCGGATTTTAAAGAAATCTACGCCGGTGTTCTACAAGAAAGTGTTCTCGGTCCAATCCTGTTCCTGCTCTACATAAGAGATATACCACAATATGAAGGGACCGTTGTAGCAACGTTCGCAGACTACACGGCTATCCTCGTAACGGATGAGTCAGTCGAATCATCAACGGGAAAACTCCAACGAGCTTTGAACAAAGTATGTAAATGGACAAAAACCTGGCGAATAGTCCGCAATGAGACAAAATCAACGCATGTCAATTTTACATTAAGGAAGATAAACAACTTACCTATATCCATTAACTCGGTGCAAATACCGTACGCAAACGAGGCAAAATATCTAGGAATGACACTAGACGCAAAACTTAAGTGGAAACCACACGTTACAAAGAAGCGCGAAGAGCTCGAAATTTAGATTTAGATTTAGAGAAATGTATTGGCTACTCGGAAGATACTCGAAGTTAAGCGTATACAACAAACTGCTTTTGTATAAGCAAGTGCTAAAACCGTCTTGGACATATGGTATACAACTTTGGGGTTGTACCAAACCAAGCAATATGGCTCTACTGCAAGCATTTCAAAACAAAATACTAAGAGCAATTCACGATTGGTATATCCTTGGTATATAAGGAATAGTGATATTCACAGAGATCTAGGAATTGCTACCGTGAGGGACGAAGTAACAAACTTTGCTCGCAAACTTCGTACCCGTCTTCATGTTCACTGCAATAATGAAATAATCCGCACTATGGACGTGACAAACCTTGAGCGCCGACTACAAAGAACAAGACCTTTCGACCTAGCGCCGTAAGGAAAAACCGCATGTAATGACGATATTAGTAGGTGCCTTCACTGGAAAGCTACCTACCTAACGCGATTAACACTACAGAAGCGTAAACTACTTGTTAAGGCAACTTAGTCGTAGTCATCACAAAAATGAAAAAATGAGAGGGACTACTATGAGTACGCGCAGCCGGTTCTCATAGTGCCTCTCTGAGGGGTGAGGTTTAGCTCGTAGGCATATACTGACTAGCACTGATGGCATTGTCAGATATATGAATCGGGCATAACCAATGGTACAGACCATTGGTATCTTTTGAAGATTCCTGCACGTCCAGGCGCAACAAAAAAAGAAAGCCGCAAGGGCCATGCAACAAAGAAGACTCCGGACCTGATGGTATTCTAGCGGAAGTGTTAAAAGTGATCGCCCATACGTGCACCCAACTATTACTAAAGATATACAACAGATGCGTAGAACACGGAATCTTTCCTAAGACCTGCAAAATACAGCGGCTAGTACTGATTAGCAAAGGGAAAGGGGACCCAGACTACCCGTCAGCGTACACAACCCTGTGTATGCTGGACACAGCAGGAAAACTCCTCGAGAAAATGCTGAAGCCTCGACTCTTTGTAGCGGTGGAGAGAGCAGGTGACCTATCTGAAAGAAAGCATGGATTTAGAAAAGGTTATTCTGCAATAAGTGCTGTGGAAGAGGTGGTTAGGGCTGCCCAAGTAGCCCATCAGGGCAGCCACTACTCGAGGAAAGTTGTTGTGTTGGCAATTCTCGACGTAAGAAATGACTTCAACTCGGCCAGATGGTGCGACATGCTGGACGCCCTAGAAATAAACTGTCGGGTACCACAGTATCCCCGACAGGTGATAAGGGACTATCTTAGCGACAGGGCGCTAATTTATGACATCACCGAAGGACCTCGCAGGCGGATCAGTAGAAATGCGGTGAAGTGGGGGGCTTATGAAGGAAGGAAGAAGAAGAAGAAGACAGAAGGACCTAGCAGGAAAGAAATAACGGCCGGAGCAGCTCGGGGTTCAATTCTAAGACCAGATAAACATCTCCTACGATGGAATTCCTGGCATGAAGATACCTTAAATTACTTTTCTGGTCGGCTATGCAGACGACATCGCTCTCTTATCCAGGTAGAGCGAGCACTTTTCAGAATAACTCAATCCCGATTAGGGCACCGAAGATGATAGACCTATGATCGAGAGTAGAGCAGAAAGAACTTCTACGGTAGAGAAAGTAACTTTAGCGATCAAATGGCTAAACATCTGCAAATCTGCTGGCGTGGGTAAATCCGGCCAGAAATGCTCAAGGCTTTAGATACAGAGGGAGTGCAATGGCTCTCGCGTATCATTAAAGTGGTTTGAAACGCGAAGTGGCGAAACGCCTAGTGATTGGCAAATGGTGGTGATTGCTTCTCTTTTGAAAACGGGGGTAAAAGAGATTCCGTCAATTATAAGGGTTTATCTCTTTTAAGTCTCACTGGAAAAGTCTTCGCTAAAAAACGCGTTCCAAAGCTGTGGTTGAGGAAAGTTCGAGTTCGTGGTTTTCGTCTCCATAGAAGCACAACCGACCAGTTATGCACTCTCAGAACGGTTCTTGAGAAGGCCTGGAAGTATGCTAAATTTGTCTATACTTGTTTTATGGATTTGAAGAAACCATATGATAGGGTTGCTCGAGGCCAACTCTGGAGTGTTCTGCAGGAGAATGGGATTGATGGTTCCCTGTTGAGGTCGATTCAGTCTTTATACACAAACTGTAGAAGCTATGTTCGGGTAAGTGGCGATACGATAAATACCTTTCACTGTGGGCATTGGACTCCGCAAAGGTTGCGTTTTGTCACCTCTTCTCTTCATTGTATATATCTGTGGCAATACGACATAATAGCTTATGTCGATTTATACGATTTTTCAGGAGAAGGGTTTAAAGTTGTGGTTTACGCGAAAATCGTATGAAATTTTTGAATTGCACTTCTACTCTTACAGCCATAACTCAGCCGTCTTTACAGGTATGCAACTGAAAAATTGAGGGAAAATACCTTATGTAATTGCAAAGATTTTACTATAATTGACTCAATTTTGGCTTAAGTCGACTTAAGCTATTATGTCGTATTGCCACAGATATGGATTGGATGTTACAGGACAGCCGTGAGGGAGGATTTTATTAAAGTGGGAGACTTAAGGATTAGTCATCTGCCGTTTGCGGATGATTTGAACATCCTTAGGACCTCTTAAACCAAACTTCAGCGCGCACTCGAAAGGTTTGTAGCCGTTTGTGATGATGTTGGAATGAAGATAAACGTGAGCAAATCGGCGATAATAGTCGTTTCCAGAATAGCAATCAGTGCAATCTGCAGGGAGGCCCATTGAAATTTGAGTACCTCGGGCTCTTATTCACGAGTGATGGAAAGACTCATGCCGAGTTATCCTGTAGAATTCGTCAGGCTGGATCAGTTTTGAGAGAACTTGGTCAATCTGTTATAGGGAAGGCTGCATTTAGTGTTCAAGCTAAACTATCGGTTTTTAGCTCTGTGTATGTTCCAACTCTCTATGGTTACGAAATTTGGGTAGTGACCGAAAGAATAAGATGAGTTGGAGTAAATAGCGCAGGATCAAGAAGGATGGAGAGTGCATCTGAGCAATATCTTGCCCGATAATGCTCCAATAGTGGAGCATTTATTCCCTCGAATGTCCTCCAGTGCATGCAACACAATTAGAGAAAGTACAGCAGAGGAGATACCAGCATGTACAACGGAGGAACTATTCCGAGCGTGCAGAAGAGTAGGTGACAGAAAAGCGCTGGGACCTGATGGTGTATCAAATATTGCATTAAAAACAAATGTCCAAAAGAGATCAGATAACGTTGCAAATGTGTCTTGAAGAATCAATTTTCCCCGAGCCTTGGGGGAACAACTAGTTCTACTGCCTAAAGGAAAGAGGCCACCCGGAGAACCGTTCTCATATCGCCCAATATGTCTCCTGGATACAATGGGAACATTTTGGAGCGCATCATCTACTTCTTGCGGTAGCAGAAGAGAATATTGCACTGTCTGACCTTCAGTTAGGATTTAGGAAATCTCGCTCAACGGTAAACGCCATTAAGACGGTAGTCGACATCGCATCCGAAGCGATACTAGTAGGAAGATGGCTTTCTGGAACTATAGTGACTTTGGACATACAAAAATGCGTTCAACTTGGCAGACTGGTCGTTCATAAAGAGAGAATTAGTCAAAATAGGTAGGCCATACTACCTGCGAAAAATAGTGACAAACTATCTGACTAATAGAAAGCTTGGGTATGAAACCGACAAGGCCCTGAAATACTACAACGTGTCTGTGGAGTTCCACAAGGTTTCGTACGCGACTATCTCTACTGCAAGGAGTAAAAATGATTGGGTCCGCTGATGATATCTGGTGTGTTTTCGTGAGAACTGTGCAAAGCAGAGTGAAAGCTTCTTCACAAAACGATTCTAAGTCAATCTGGTTAAAAACTTTTTTAATTGTTTGAAGATTGGTGATTGAATTGAAATTGAAGTAAAAAGTATGAAAAAGTTGTGCTTAAATGTTTGAAATACTACTGAATCATTCCAGTTGAATGAAAAGGCTTTTCTCAGGGAGAAATCTCTTCCCATCCATCCCAACTCATTTTCGACTGAGAAAAAAAGTTAAAGTGGTTCCAAGTCACTTTGTGTTGTTGTACTCCGTATTAAATCTTACTTCACTGAGAAGCGACGTTTCACCAAAACGCACCAATCGCTGTGGTTATGGATGCGAAATATACCTACAAGATAGAGTCAATCACAAATGAAGCAATATGCCGCATTAAAAATTGGTTGGTGTCTAGAACTGGCTGACTATAAAACGGAGGCTGTCCTTATAACGATTCGAAAAGTTACAGAATATATCAACATTCAAGTTGGAACCAGCAGAATAAAGGCCAAAATGCCATCAAATATCTTGGTGTGATGCTAGACAACTGGCTGAATTTTAAGAGTCATGTAGAAACCATGAGTAAAAATCCTCGGAAATCCAGGCAGCACTCTGTAGGATCCTTCCAAATGTCAGAGGACCCAGTAACGCCAGCCAAATTCTAATCTCAAGAGTAGTCAACTCGGCCCTTCTTTATCCGGCACTGGTGTGGGCGAAGGTATTGGCAACAAAGGCGATACGAAACAAACTCACTTCGGTACACAGATTTTGTGCTCTAAGACACATAAGTAAATTTAAAACAATCTCGGATGAAGCAGCATTTGTCATAATAGCTGGAATGTTCACCATTGACATTTTCGCAGATGAGATGCTGCGAATCTATTTAAGGAGGGGAGTCTCCGCAGATGCAGATGCGTCTGTAGTGAGATCAATTAAAGCAGAAGAGAGGTCAACATCAGTAGGCAGCTGGCATAACAGATGGGACAGTGCCAAAAGAGGCAGATGGACCTACCAATTTATGCAAAAAATCGATTTTTCGAAAAGTCGCGAACACGGAGACTGTAACTATCACCTTACAAAGTTCTTATCCGGTCATGGAGGATATCGCAAGTACTTGAATACTCTGAATGACCAGAAGAAGAAGAAACAACGCAGCACGCAATATTCCGCTGTAGGCGCTTCTCACATTGAAGAACAGCACTTCATAGCCCATCGTCTATAACAAAATCGATCACATGCTGTTATCAGAAGAAATTTGGACAGAAATTGGGGCATACAAAGCGAATGTGCAAATAGAGCTGCGAAGTATAGAGAAAATTCGCAAAGCAGAAGAAGCAGCAACAACTCATGCAAAATGAATAGTATGATATGCTAACCAGTCCCACGAAGTAATACCTAGCAGCAGTCCCGTGGGGAGAGCGGAAGAAGTGTGCAGTGAGTGGATTAGTACGTAGGCGCATTCCTGGCGTCGATTATTCGGGAGTGCGGATCGAGTATGCTAGCAGCCCGGGCTACTAGTATCTTTAGAAGATTACCACATCCCTTGGCGCAAAAAAAAAAGAACGCTATGGAAGGGCACACCGAAAAGGTTAAAAGACACAATCACAATTTTTTTTCTCAGAAATAGCCTTCCCTGAACATCAATTGATGTTCGTATTTAACCCTAGAACCCTATCCATATTTTTCCCGATTTTTACAACCCAGGGCGGTTGGACAACCTATACTTAAACCTACAGACGTTTTGAATTTTTCGAAGTAACTGGGTGCTCAGGTGCCTGGGTAGGGTTCTAGGGTTAATAACCATTGCTTAAACATGTCCCAGTTTTGAAGTTCAATATACAGACATTATATTACTTAATTAGCACAAATAAATAAAAAAAATATAAAAGAATTAAAATTAGCAGTAAGAATAATTAAGAACAAAATAACAGAAGAAATCACTACTTTTGTCGATGTAAGAGTTAAAATAGATTTCGATGCACGATAAACTTAAATTTACATATATAATTTGTAAGCTATTATTTTTTTAATGTAGATGAGTTGGTTTTTATGAAATAAGCTAAGCTAAAGATTCTAGAATAGTGAGATGTTAGTTAATGATATGTTGAATGTACAAAATGTTATTATCGAATATTGTTTTTTTTTATTGTTCTCTTATAGATTTCTTTTGTTTTTCTGATTTTAATATTAAAATAAAGTTAAAATGTGAAGCATTAAATATTTTAGTTTTAGTTTTCGATTTCGGATTCGATTTATACATATATACCTATACATATATATTTATTTTATTTTAGCGAAGTAGAAGAACGAGGTTTTGAAATGCACTTCAATATGCATTTCAATATTAGTTTTCTTTTTTATTTATAATTCCTAGTTCGATATTTTATATATATTTAATGTTTATTTAATGCACTTGCTGTTAACATTTCAATCAAAAGGAGAATTAAAAAAAAAAATATATAATTAACTAAAACTTACATAAAACAAATATTTTGTCTTTTTTAAATTCCTATAACGAAAAGATAAAATATTCTATATATCTATTATACACTCATATAAACAGAAAATGAAAACAAACAAAACATTATTACATTAACTATTATTCAGGCGGAACAGTTTTTTCTTCCGTTGGTTTTGTATCGTCAGGATCTAAACTAAGACAGTCGGAGAAATAATTCTCCATTGATGAATAGACGTGCTCGAGAACTCCATTTAGTTCATGGCCTTCATCTGCATAGGTCTGTAAATATATTAAAGATAAGTTTAAAATAGATAATTTTTTTCTTTTGCAAATGTAATATAATATTGTCACCTCAGTATTGGAGTGATCTAAACGACAAAAGCCTAGTTTCGAGAAAAAGACGTTTGAAGTTTGAATGCGAATAAAACAAAAATCGTATGTAGCATAACCACATACAAAATTTATTAAAATAATGCTCACCGAGCTTCACTTATACTGCATTTTTGGTTTGAATCGGGCTTTTATTTTTTTTTTTTTTTTGAAAAAATTGAATTTGAAAAAAAAAAAAAGGAAATTGCATATAAGGCACGATTTGTTTCTCAAATTGTGCGGATTTGTATGCTATGCGGCACTTTTTGACCAACCTATGTGTGATTTAAATATTGAAGGCGATTGTGAATTATCGATGCATATGTGTCATATTTTCACACAAAAGTGTACAAAAACCCATTTTTTTTTAAAAAAAAGGTGTACTAATCGGCGCTTTGAACAAGTTAGACGTTCTTTCTGTGCCGTACTTAGTAGAATAACACCATTCCTAAAAGAGTTGGTATAACTAGCGTTGAAGACAATCTTTCTTCAAACATTAAAAATCGCAAGATGAGCTCTAGAGAAAAAAAGTCTAGGGCAACTTATTTTGCGCCTTTGCAATCCCACCCCCAATAAAAAGTCGAAGATTCCATCCATTTATATGTTACATAAGACAAATGCAAATGTGCATAATTTATTAAGTGAAGTCAATATGCAAAATTATAGCATTAAAAAAATGTCAATAGGCATTAATTTAAACTGTGAAAACATTGACTCCTACAATCAAACGTGTGCACTTTTAAGATTCAAAAACTGGCAATTCCTTACCCATGATCTTCCATCAGCAAGGGCATTCAAAGTCATTCTTTATGGCCTAGATGAACTACAAATTGATGCACTTAAAGCTGAATTGGTGGGCAAAATCGCATCATCACCTCCTCGCGGTGCCCGCTGGATAGCTATCTGATAGTGAACTATCGATGAGCGTATGCTGAGTCTGACGATATATGTGCAGCTGAACACTCAGACCTGCGTAAGCACATCTGGGTGAACTTCAACGCGCATATGTCTTACCGGACGAGGCATCTCTTGTTGACCTGATTGGCTGAAATTTGCGTCTCAGAAGTCTAGCAAGAGCTCCTTAGAAGGAGGACGTGCGGCGGATGAATTCTCCCGATGGAATCAACGGTGACGTCTACAGACCAGCGGATACCTTACCGGAGCTACTTCAACATATTTGGAGCTGAGGTCTGTAAGGATTTTCAATACTACGTCAGGGTATTGAAAAGGAGATGGTGGCGGATGAACCCTTAATGGGTCAACGGCAGCGCTCATATCCCTGAAGTGGGTTACTGACATCGGTGTATCCGGCCTCTTGTCCTATGGGTACAAAAAAAAAGGATCTGGCCCTCCAGGTTGGGGGCTGTGCCGTCGGGTTAACTTCCCTACCACGTAAAAAACCTTTGGTTACGAAGCAACCAACAGCCTCGGATACGGATGATTTTACTGTTGACGACCCATGCAAACGTCAAAAGGACAATGGTCTTCGTGTCTGCACATGGAAGGTTAGGTCGCTCTATAAACCACGTGCAGCCGAACAACTTGCGGAGGCCCTAGAGTGTTTCAAAGCAGACATTACCGCCATCCAAGAAGTGCGATGGGATGAGCCGGGCAAAAGGACGATGAAAAACTGCGACATATACTACGGCGACTGCTACAGACAACAAGAACAGCGTCCATTCGGGTAGGGATTTGTCATTGGAGGCAGACTTAGGCAAGAAGTCTTGAGTTTCCGGCATGTGACTATCCGTACCAAGGCTAAATTTGCCAACATTAGCCTAATATGCGTTCATGCCCCTCACGAGGAGAAGGACGACGCGTCAAAGGATGACTTCTACTAGCTCTTGGACAAGACGTATGAGCAATGCCCTAGCCACGACGTTAAAGCTATCCTAGGCAACTTTAACGCAAAGCTAGGAAGAGAGGAAGTCTTTAGTAGCGTGGTCGGAAAGCACAGCCTGCACGACATCACATCCGACAACAGACTCAGGCTAGTCGACTTTCCGGCGGGACGGAACTTTGTCGTAGCTAGTACGCGGTTCCCACGTCTCGATATTCACAAAGGAACATGGCTATCCTTTGATTGAAAAATCGTCAACCAAACCGGTCACATTGCGATCGACGCAAGGCACTCTTCCAGTATTCTGGGTATCCGGACTTTCCGAGGAGCCAACGTGGACTCGGATCACTACCTAGCTGTAGCCAAGGTACAGATGCGGATATCCAGATCGGAGCGAAATCAGCGAAATACTGGGAGGAAATTTGATGTCGGATGGCTACAATCGCAAGAGACCGATCGCCGATCGAATTTCTTCTAATCTTAATCTAAGTCCTATGCCGCCAGCAGCAAATGCGGAAGACCAGTGGCAGCATTGCCAACAAGCCATCAGAGATGCCGCCTCTGATGTACTGAGTTTTTCTCGGCCACCACAACGAAACCCCTGGTTTGATGAGGAATACCAGCAAGCACATGCAGCTAAACAAGAGGCGTACAAAGCGGTGCTGCATAGAAGGACCAGAGCTGCTTACGAGCTCTACGTGCGCAGGAGAAAAGAGGGACATCGACTTCTCAGAAAGAAGAAAAAAGAGCATGAGAAGCGCTCGATCGAGGAGATTGAGAGACTTTATTGCAGGAATGATGTTCGAAAATTTTACCAAAAGGTAAAAGGAATATGCCAGGGTTTCAAAGCCAGAACAGAAGCCTGTAGGGTCGAAAATGGCAACATAGTAGTCGAATCGCAGTCGGTGCTGAGGATATGGAAGGAACAGTTCTGCAGACTGTTAAACGGCGATGATGACCAATATTCCGCTGTCAGGCAGAATGAGCCATTCAACAGTGACGATGGCAGCCAAGATTCCCGTCAACCCGATCATAATGAAGTGAGGATAGCGATATCTAAACTCAAATCCAACAAAGCTGCTGGAGCCGACGGCCTTGCCGCTGAACTTTTCAAGACAGGAGGAGATGAGTTGGTAAGGAGCATGCACCAGATCATCTGTTAAATCTGGTCGGACGAAAGTATGCCCGATGAATGGAACCTCAGCATCGTTTGACCGATCCTGAAGAAAGGAGACCCTCTAAACTGCGCCAACTACAGAGGTATAAGTCTCCTAAATATCGCATATAAGATCCTGTCTGCCGTGCTATGTGAACGCCTAAAGCCGATCGTCAACAACCTGATAGGTCCTTTTCAGTGCGGTTTCAGGCCTGGAAAGTCCACCATTGACCAAATATTCCCACTACGGCAGATCTTGGAAAAAAACCATGAATATAAAATCGATACACACCACCTTTTCATCGATTTCAAAGTTGCCTATTATAGCGTGTATAGAGACGAGTTATACAGAGCCATGTCTAGTCTTGGCATCCCTGCCAAGCTCATCCGTTTGTGCAGAATGACGATGGAGAACTCTCGCTGCTCCATCAAAGTCGGTAAGAACATCACCGAACCGTTCGATGTCAGGAAAGGTCTTAGACAAGGCGACGCGCTATCATGCGATCTCTTTAACATAGTGCTTAAGAGAATCGCACAAAACTCACAAGCCAACACCGGAGATACAATCTTCTTCAAGTCTTTACAACTATTCGCTTATGACGATGACATTGACATAATTGGAAGAACTCAGCGGGCAGTCAATATGGCATTTACGAGTATTGAGACCGAGGCAGCAAAGATGGGTCTAGCGGTCAATGAAAGCAAAATAAAATATATGCTGTCTACAAAAAAGGACACCCAACATCGGGGTCTTGGACAGAACGCCACAATAGACAGATATTATTTTGAGGTAGTAAAGGATTTTGTCTACCTAGGCTCTATGGTCAGCTCCGCAAATGATAGCAGTAGGGAGATCACACGAAGAATTACTCTTGCCAATCGTTGTTTCTATGGGCTAAACCGGCAATTGAGTAGCAAAGCCCTATCTCGAACTACTAAGGTAACTCTTTATAAGACACTGATCATCCCAGTCCTGCTGTATGGCGCAGAGGCATGGGCTTTGACAAAACCGGATGAGGATGCCCTTGGTTATTTCGAGAGAAAAGTTCTTCGAGCGATCTTTGGTCCCGTCTACATAGACGGTGAGTGGAGGAGAAGGTTCAATGCCGAACTATACGGCCTGTACAAGGACATCGACTTAGCCAGAAGAGTTCACATACATCGACTAAGATGGCTGGGTCATTTAGAGCGGATGGAGCCCAACCTTCCCGCTAAGAAAGTCTTCGAATCCACCCCGGACGGACGGCGCAGTAGAGGACGACCTCGTGGTAGGTGGCACAAACAAGTGGAGGGGGACCTCAACCAACTAGGCGTGCGCAACTGGTGGCAGCTGGCTCGTAACCGTGCTGGCTGGAGAGGTTTGTTGGTTGAGGCCCAGCTCCACCCCGGATCGTAGCGCCATCTAAGTAAGTAAGTAAATGAATCAGCGGTGAATTTACTAAATTTACATATTTTTTTATTTTTTATTTTTAATCCGGAGAGCCAGTATTGAACTACGGCTGTGGAATTAATATTTACAGATGGAAAATTCGATCTCAACCCCCTTTATACCACTTAGACCTTGAATTGCGGAAAATTCCTTCTCATCTCGCATCTATGCAAAGTAAGGAATAACTGTGCAAAATTTCCAGTACTTACGTCTAGTAGTTTTCGAGGAACGGTGTTCACAAGGAAAATTGATTTTGCTTTATAGTATTTAAGAAGAAAGAAAAGATAAATACTGAAAATAATCATGCATATGAAGCACTATTGAATGGCAATTGTATGTACGGAACATTTCAGCACTGAATTATGTGTTTGCAAATGAAATATGTCTGAGTTCAATTGTACGTATGGGTCATTTAAACCATTTAAAAAATTAAAAAAAAAACTCATAAGAAAAGGTGACTTTGCCATACAAAGGCTTATGTGGCAGATCAATACTGAGCATTTCTTCCCAAAAGTGCGTAAATGTAATTTTCAACACTGATATCTTTTGAAATTAGATAGGAGAGATTTTATTGCAACTCAAAAACGGCGAAAATGCATTTAGGTAACTCCAGTACTGAGGCGACAATATATTTCTTCATCATATAGAAATGCTGCCTCTGCGGGATTGTTAGCCCCACATGACGCGCCTCCGCAGGTGGCGGATAAGGGAATGCCCACCAGATATGGCAGGTACCGGGAAAATAAAATACCTCGGGCGAACCAAAACTAGATAACAAGGGGATTTTGTACGGCGGGCGGAGTAACTACGGATAGCAGTCAACGGCCGGCGTAACTATTGTATTCTTGTCGAGTACAATAAACTTTGGCCTGGTGGCGGATGTGCTTTACTGTAAGGCCAACGGCAGCAGCTAAACCCTCGGTGAGTGGAGGTTACCGACATATGCGTCATCATCTGGTGCTGAAGGAACTGGTGGTCGATCGAAGGGAAGATGTACGGCGTGGCTTTCCGAGGATACCTGGAGACCGATTAACGAACGAAAACAGCTGAAAGCTCGTATTGCAGTCGCTCCAGCAGCAGGGAGAAGCGAGCTAGAGTCTCTATATCGCATGAAGATGAGAGATGTTCAGCGTAGCGTTCGATGTGACAGGCGCAATTACATAAATGCGCTGGCTACAGAAGCAGAAGAAGCTGCACGGATGTGCGACAGCAGGACCGTTTACAGAATCACCAAAGATCTGATAGGTGGTCGCAGCTCCACCCAACACCCAGTGAAAAGCTGAGACGGTTCATTGCTCATTTCGGATGAGGACCAGCTCAGTAGACGGCAGGAGCATTTTGATACGGGTTTAAATCGCGTATTCGCTAGCGATATGCTCCCAAATCAGGTTGAGGTGCTCGAGGTGAGAAATGCCCGAATACGCACCACAACTCCCAGTAATGATAAGATCATTACCGCAGTCAAAGCATTCAAAACTAACAAGGCGGTAGGACTTGGAGTTATTCCCGCAGAGCTCTTACGAGCAGCGCCAACAACATCGGTTGAGCTTCTGCTTCCACTTATAGAGACAGCTTGGGAAGCTGAAATCTTTCCTGATGAGTAACACTCTGGTGGGTCCCAGGATACAACGGAATTCCAGGGAACGAGATGGCGGACGAACTGGCAAGAAAGGAAACAGAACAAGACCTGCCAATGGCCCAAAACTCAATTCTTTCTCCCCTACAATTTGTTAAATCAAAAATAGCACTTGACTTCAAACGACAAGCAGAAGAAAGATGGAGAGTACTTTGTGCAGTGTTTCCAGAAGCATCGGGGCAAAACATGACAATGTGAAAACCAAGCTTATCCTTACTCAAAGTAGACAAAACTTGGCGCTTCTCATAGGAATCATTCCCCGTCACAACCTTTTGACCCACCGAAAAATAATGCGGCTAAGTACAGATGAACTTTTCTGTGACTGCGGCAACACAGCCGCGGAAGAGGATACGGACCACTTCCTATGCAAATGCCCTAGTCTCTGCAATACCAGAAAAATGTCCATCGGAGAGTACTTATTCAATCATTTCGGTGATTTGTCTGAAAAGCCACCAACCACCATCCTGAAATTCAGGATGGTTTCAAGGAGGCCGCTCCAATACCGCAGAACTCTTAATACTTTGTGTCTTCCTTTTCTTTCTTTTCAGTATTTCAGCAAGGAAATTCCACGTCAGGGGAGCACAATGAATTCTTTTGTGATCACCCACTCGATGCAACTAATCGCTTTAAATTAATCTAACACCAGAAGTTTTATTTTTTTATTTTTTTTTCCCCGAGGGTAGGTGAAAAATCTTCCATAGACACTATGAGAATAGCAAGCGCGTGCTCATAGTAGTGTCAGATTCTTACTGACTAAAAAAACACCACCCTTCGATAGAAATTTGTTAGACATCGCAACTAAGTATAAACTTATCAAGCAATTTTTCTATCACGAAATCAAAACGTTTGGCAGGTTACTTTCCACTGAAGGATCCTGCATATTCCGCAATCTAGACGCCGTTAATCATTATCTCGCCAAGTCGAAGGGTTTCGTCCTTTGTAGTCGGCGCAATAAATTGCTCTCATCCAATATTTGTAGGACTGTATTGTTGACATATCCGATTAGTCGGTTTCTATGCTTTCTCGCGAAGCTTCTAGTTTCAGCTTCGATTGTCGGTATTCCGAGATCCCTGTGGATATCTTCGTTTCTAGTATACCACGGTGCTTGGACAATTTCTCTTAGCACTTTATTTTGAAAAGCTTGTAAAATATTGTCATTTGTTTTCTTGGTACAACCCCAAAGTTGTATACCGTAGGTCCACACCGGCTTTAGCACTTGCTTGTATAAAAGCAGTTTGTTCTCAGTACTGAGCTGAGAATGTTTTCCGAGTAACCAGTACATTTCTCTATTTTTGATTTCGAGTTCTTTTCGTTTCATTTTCACGTGCGAATTCCATTTCAGCCTTGCGTCGAGTGTCATTCCCAGGTATTTGGCCTCGTTTGCAAAGGGTACTCGGGCCGAGTTTAGGAAAGTTGGCAAGTCATTAGTTTTCTTGTAAGTGAAATTCACGTGAACAGATTTAGATTCGTTGAGGGCAATCCGCCAGTCCCTCGTCCATTCATTTACATTATTCAATGCGTTTTGCAGTTTTGCAGTGGTTTCTTCGATTATTTTACCTACTGCTAAGATAGCAGTGTCATCGGCAAACGTAGCAAGGATAGTGCCATCTTCGTTCGGTATATCACGAGTATATAGAAAATAGAGAAGCGGCCCAAGAACGCTTCCTTGCGGTACGCCGGCAGAAATTTCTTTGAGCTCGGAGTATTCGACTCCATGTCTAACACGAAAGATTCTATTCCCAAGATATGATTCTAGAATATCGAATAAGCATACAGGGAGAACTTGTCGTAGTTTGAATTTCAAGCCATCATGCCACACCTTATCAAAAGCTTGCGAGACGTCAAGAAATACGCTTGAGCAAATCTTTTTTTCTTCAAATGCTTTCTCGATTACGTCAGTAATTCTATTCACCTGGTCAATCGTTGAATGCTTGCTTCTGAACCCAAACTGGTGGTCAGGGGTAAGATTATTTTCTTCTATAACCGGTTGGAGACGCCTTAATAATATCCTCTCGAAAATTTTCGATATGATTGGAAGAAGCGAAATTGGTCTATATGATTTAACCTCATTTGGCGGTTTTCCTGGTTTTAAAACCATTATGACTTCCGCAACTTTCCATTGGCTCGGCACGTGTTTTAATCTAAGTGCAGCATTTACAATATGGAGAAGCTTAATCAATGCTTTTCTATGTAAAATTTCTCCGGTAATCAAATCATAACCAGGAGATTTCTTAGGTCTTAGATTCTCGATCTCATGTTTGAGTTCCCTTAGCGTTGCACTTGTGAGCATCAAATCGTCAGGTGGTAAATCCAGCCTATTGCGGTTATCGTAAACCACTTGACCATCGTACGGTTTAAATGTTTCTTCCAGGTGGGCCGCAAAGACGTCCGCTTTTTCTTTATCTTCCCTCGCCCATTTATTTTGATTTAATTTGATTGGCGGCGTGGGGACTTTGGGCCTTTTGGTGCCTTTTACAGCTTTCCAAAGTGAATAATTGGAATCTTTTTTCGCTGTTAAACTTTCAAGGTAAGAGGCTATTGCACGATTCTTAAAATCCTTAATAGTCTTCTTCAATAAATTGCACAGACGATTCAAGTGTGCTTTATGTTGCGGAGCAGGACTCTGTTGCCATTTTTTACGCGCTTTTCTTTTTTCGTTGACCAATTCTTTTATTTTCGGAGTATATCGCAAACCGTATCTGTCCGGCGTTTTCCTTGGATTGGGCGTATTATTCCAAGAGGCGAGCTGTACGATCTCAACGAAGCGATCAACTTCAACCTCAAGTTCATAGGATGTCGTAAATGGAACGCTCAGTTCAACATTATCTTCAATTTCTTTCCTAAAGCCTTCCCAGTTGGTTGTTCGACCAGTTAATCTCGCTGGCTCTAGGTTATAAACTAGTTTTTCGCTGATTGTTAAAATAACCGGGGAATGATCAGATGACAGATCAAAGCAGTCTTCGACTTTTATGTGGTTGGTAGATATTCCTTTCACAACGAAAAAATCGATCAGGTCAGGTATTTTCGAAGTATCAGTTGGCCAGTACCAGAAGTGATACAAATTTCATAAGCCATCGCTGATTATTGTGAAATAAATTTTCTTGGTAAAATCTATAATTATGCCCAGTTGTTGGGGGAGTTTTCATATAAAAAAAAAATGAATTTTGATTTCCTACATCACACCCTCTTCCAAAAGGCGGGCTTATAAATAAAAGGGGAAGGTCTCATACGTTAAATGCGGATTATAACTTGTCTGTACGTTTTTTATTAGTTTTTCCATACACCTTATAAATAGTCGCTTGACTCCGCTTATAGTACACACAGAATATTAGTCATATCAAGTTTAAGAATATATCCTCATAGTTTTTGTATTCTGACGCAAGAACAATAAAAAAAAAAAAAAAACGACACAAGAACAATATGGTCTATAAAACTTCCCATCATACAATTCTCCTTACCTGATATCGATACAGAACCCCAGCATCTGTAAGAGATCTCGCCAGCTGCACACCATGCACATACGGTGCAGTAGAGTCCGCCAGTCCATGTATTAGGAAGAACGAATGAGATTTTATGTGCCGAGCACGTTGTGTTGCATCGGCTTCCACATAGCCCTTATAGTTTTCTGCTGGTAAACCGAGTATACGTTCGGTGAAGGCGGAATCTAAAAATAAAGTTTAGATTATTCTATATGTATTTCTATTTAAAAAATAATTCTTACTGTAAAATAACCAATCAGCTATTGGCGATATGGATATTCCACATTTGAAAACTTCTTGTTGTGAGCCTAATACCATGGCAGTTACGTAGCCACCATATCCCCAACCCCACACACCCACACGAGTTTCATCCAAAAAGCTAATCGTATCTAGTAAGTATCTGTAATGAGAAAATATGTTTAGGACAATCTTTTTCTTCAAAATTTTCAAAAATTTACAATAGATGTTGTCTAGTAAGAAAAATTCGAAAGCATTTATACAGGTGAGGGGTTCTCAAAGGGATGTTATATAGAGGAAATTGTGTAGCTTATCGAAGTGATTGAATAAAAAAATCAAGACGTTCAATGATTTTTTAAAGTATTGGTATTATTATTATAATATAAATTCTTTATTTCAATAGTTCATACATACACACAAATTACGAATTATAAAATATGGACATGACAATTGTGCCATCTGCCTGATTAGATATTTCAATGTAGTGTTATATACGTACATACTTCTCCGAAAGAAGAAGAAAGAGCATGAGCAAGCACGTGATCGAGAATATTGAGAGCTTATATGCGTACTTCAGGAACAATGTACGGACGTTTTACCAAAAGGTAAAAAGAACGTGTCAGAGAAGTAATACCCGTACAGAAACCTGTAGAGATGAAAATGGAAACCTTGTAGTAGAATCACAGTCGGTGCTGAGAATATGGAAAAACTACTCCTGCAGACTGTATAACGGCGACGAAGACCAACATCCCGCTGTCAGGCAGAATGAACCATTCAACATGGACGATGATAGTCAAAATGTCCGTCCACCTGACCAAAACGAAGTGAAGATAGCAATAAAAAAAAAAAAAAATAAATATTTGGCGCAACAGCTCATTAAGTGCCAGGGCCTAGCTTCTCGCAACCACTCATGTTGTGTGCGTTATATTTTTCACACGAATGGAAGGGACCTACAGTTTAATGCCGTATCCGAACGGCGATTTGAGAAGCTTTTTCGAGACAACAATACTCTCGGATGTTTGTCAGACGCTCGCGAGAGGTGGGACCGTGAAAAAACTTTTTGGTGTTTTGTAGGATTCGAACTTGGAACCTCACGCGTAGTGATCCGACAGATAGCAATATCCAAGCTAAAATCGAACAAGACTGCTGGACCTGACGGCCTACCGGCCAAACTTTTCAAGGCAGCTGTGGATGAATTAGTAGAGCGCATACAACAACTCATTTCTAATATTTGGTCAGACGAGTGTATGCCTGATGAATGGAATCTCAGCATCGTTTGCCCGATCCACAAGAAAGAAGACCCCCTCAACTGCGCCATATATAGAGGCATCAGTCTCCTCAACATCGCATACAAGATCTTTTCTGCGATATTGTGTGAACGCCTGAAACCTTTTATCAACAGCCTGATTGGACCCTATCAGTGCGGTTTCAGGCCGGGAAAGTCCACCATCGATCAAATCTTCACACTTCGGCAGATCCTGGAGAAAACCCAAGAATTCCAAATCGATACTTACCACCTCTTTATCGATTTCAAGGCCGCCTATGACAACATCTCTAGCGACTAAGATGGCTGGGTCATTTAGAGCGGATGGAGCCCAACCTTCTCGCTAGGAAAGTCTTCGAATCCACCCCGGACGGACGGCGCAGTAGAGGACGACCTCGCGGTAGGTGGCGCAAACAAGTGGAGGGGACCTCAACCATCTTGGCGTGCGCAACTGGTGGCAGCTGGCTCGTAACCGTGCTGGCTGGAGAGGTTTGTTGGTTGAGGCACAGGTCCACCCCGGATTGTAGCGCCATCTAAATAAGTATGACAGCATCTATAGAGAAGAGCTTAATAGAGCCATGTCTAGTTTAGACATCCCTGCCAAACTTGTCCGTCTGTGCAGGCTGATGGTGGAGAACGCTCGCTGCTCCATCAAGGTCGGTAATGACCTCACCGAGACCTTCGATGTCAAAAAAGGCTTTAGACAAGGTGATGCGCTGTCATGTGACTTCTTCAATATTGTACTTGAACGGATTGTGCGGAACTCACAAGCCAACACCGGAGGCACAATCTATTACAAGTCTATACAACTACTTGCATACGCCGACGATATAGACCTTATCGGAAGAACTCAGCGGCCTGTCACCGGTGCGTTTGCAAGCATTGAGGCGGAAGCGGCCAAAATGGGTTTAGCGATAAACGAGGGAAAAACCAAGTATATGCTGTCAACAAGAAGGGACAGCCAACACCGACGAAATGGAAGAACGTCACAGTGGGCAGCTATAGCTCCGAGGTAGTAAGTGACTTTGTCTACCTTGACTCTGCTATAAATTCTAAAAACAAGATCAGCGCAGAAATTAAGCAAAAAATAAATCTTGCCAATCTCTGTTTTTTTTTTGGCTTATAAGGCAATTCAACAGTAAACTTTACGGCGCTGAAACATGGACCTTATTAAAAGAGGATGAAGATATCCTTGGTTTCTTCGAGAGAAAAATTCTTCGTAAAATATTCGGTCCCGCTTGCGTTGACGGGTTTTGGAGGAGAAAATTCAATCACGAACTATATGAGCTGGACGGCGATATGTATATATATATATATTTGGCGCAACAGCTCTTTAAGTGCTAGGGCCTAGCTTCTCGCAACCACTCATGTTGCGTGCGTTATATTCTTCACACGAATGGAAGGGACCTACAGTTTAGTGCCGTATCCGTAGAGCAAATTGTTTTGAGAAACTTTTTCGAGACAACAATACTCTCGGATGTTTGTCAGACGTTCGCGAGAGGTGGGACCGTGAAAAAACTTTTTGGTGGTTTGTGGGATTCAAACTTGGAACCTCTCGCGTAGTGATCCGACGCACTAACCACTTACGCCACGGCGTCCACGGCTTAGTCAAAAAACTGCGTATTGGACGTCTGAGATGGCTAGGACATGTAGTGCGAATGGACACCGACCCTCCGGCCCACAGGGCTTTAGAATTTAGACCTTTATCGCCGTAGGTGCCGCGCATAAGTTTAAGACGACCTCGACCAACTTGTAGCGCGCAACTGGAGGCAATTAGCTAAAGACCGAGCTAAATGGAGAGGCTTGTTGGTTGAGGCCCAGGTTCACCCCGAACTGTAGCGCCACTTAAGTACGTAAGTAACTTAATTCCGAATATAACAACGATTAATTTATATGGCATATATTTATGACGTAGGGTGGTAATGGCATATTGGATAGACTGCTAATTGCTTACACGCAAGGCTTTGTGCCGTATTTAAATCTACGACTTTTCGCCGCTACACCAACACCATAGTCTGGTTTCATATCTCCTCACACTCTTTTTGTAATCATGTTGATTTATTTGTCCTTTTTATATTATAATATTGTCAATATCTTTGCCAATATACGTATGTACTTATAAATGCTCAGGACTTGTAAGTTTTTTTTTAGACATCGAAATTGAAAATTTTCTGCGCTAACCTGTAGCTAAGATGATTCAATTTGGAAGAGAAAACATTTTTCAGGCCCAAATCTATGCAGGACTTTAAGAAACAACATTATTCAAATGTCTTTGTATGAAGCATGTGACATAAATAAGCCCAGTTCTCTCGTTCTCATGGGTGATAAGAAATCGACGAAATACGGACGGACAGGCGTCTGGAGCGATCAGATCAGCTAATTTTAGAACGAACTTCCTAAGAGCGGGCTTCAGAGTGGCATCAATAATAGAGATGCTGCACTAATGACGCGTTCACTGGTATGGACATGTAATGAG
This sequence comes from Brachypalpus laphriformis, assembly GCA_945910035.1. Taxonomy (NCBI): domain Eukaryota; kingdom Metazoa; phylum Arthropoda; class Insecta; order Diptera; family Syrphidae; genus Brachypalpus; species Brachypalpus laphriformis. Next base: position 148,069,513 of record OX246755.1, read on the forward strand.
ACGACCCGACGCTGACATTGTAAAAAAAATGCTCCAAAGGCAAGAAATCAAAGTCTAGTAGAGCTACAAACATGTGGGAGATTACTGCAGCAAGTCATATAAACATCACCATCAACTAACACTTGGTACTGTACCCTTCCAGCAGCTCCGTCACTTGATCCACCATTTCAGCTAAGTATGCACCAGAAGTGGGCGCCGTGGCGTAAGTGGTTAGTGCGTCGGACCACTGTGCGTTGTCACGAGAAAACTTCTCAAATAGAAATTGCCGTTTGGATACGGCACTAAACCGTAGATCCTTCCCGTTCCATGCGAAAAAATATAACGCCCACAACACGAGTGGTTGCAAGAAGCTAGGCCCAGGCCACAATTGTTACCACAATTCTACAGTCAATTTATATAATGAGCACTGCGACAAGGCTAGCGATGATGTATATATAACATTCACACGCATATTCCCATCAATCATTTTGGAGTCTTCTTAATATAACCTACCTTCCTCGAAACCTAATACAATTCTATTTCAAGCACAAATGAATATACTGCACAATTATCTTTTCACTAATTTATCTTTTCATTAATTTACCAAAGAAGTGTAATTTACTACTTCATTCAAGAACACCCAGAAACACTAGACTCCATCTCTGTCTCCAGGGTGGCATTCATTTGAAAATTGTATAAATTTGAAACTGCCAACCAAGGACATTTAATGTTGAAATTTAACATTTAATGTGAAAATACACCACAAGCATGCACAAGGACATGTATCTACATAGAAACAAAAGTCACTTACCTTAGAACGGATATTTGATCCTGCACTTCGACTCCACCCAAATGTCGGTACAGTGATTTTTTACTTTGTCCCTTGGCGCCTCGAACATCCAACCGAATATATATTACATCATTTCGCGAGGACATGTACGTCCCCCAGTCTATTCGAAATTTTTCCGAAACGGATTCGGAACCCGGTCGCCCATTTCTGTTGAAAAAAAAAAGTAAAAATATTAAATATGTATCTCACCATGGGTGGGACACAAATCATGACACACAATTCAATGCGTTTGGTACTTACACTTCGACGAGCACAGGAAATGCGGCATCCCTAAGCTCTTCTCTCCAACTGGGCGGCAGGAGTAATTGTACTTGTGCCCTACTACCATGCGGCAATGGGATCTCAAAGGAACGTTGCGTTGGTAATGCTAACGCCTGTAAACGTTCCGTATAGTACGGTCGCGTATCAAAGAGTATTTTCAGCAGACTATGCGACTTTGCCGAATGAACACCGGATACAGGTAAACCCGGTCCCAGGCACTCGAGTATATAAAAATCGACACCAAACTCTGTTGCTATGGAAGACTTTGGAGTTAGGAAGGCATCAAAATGGGAACAGTTCACATAGTAGTAGCGGCTACTCCAAAGTGCTTCGCCTAAATCGCAGGTAATGCACTGAGGTTCACTTCTAACATAAAAAAAAAATATATATATATAAATTTATATACATCAAATTTATGGTACAAGAATAACCCACTTTCGACTATCATCGCTGACCGGATCCTTGACAACATACAAATGCCTCTGGCCGGGCTTTTTATCTTGTGTACCTAGATAGTAGACGAGATGATTTGCCGTATCCCAACAGAGAATTTTCAGGACCTAAAATTGATAACAAGAGAAAAAAAACGAAAGGATAATGGAAACGAAATGTTAATGATTAATTATGTTCGATTGTCAATTCGATTTGAGGTAGTAAATGTGGATAGGTTATGGCGTAAACGCATTTTAAAAACTTGCATCACTTATGTAAGCAGGTTATTCACAGACATATAAGCGCATCGGTTATATTGATTTAATAAAGAAAAGCACAAACAGAGGAAAGTTTTAATAAATATATGTATAATCAAAAGAAACTGAATACTTGAAAGAAATCAATATGTAGAAAAATTTAGAAATGAATACGTATACAATGATTCCTGATTCTGAGGACCTTTACAGCGAAAGCGAGGATTTATTATATTAAAAAGGATTTTCAAGAAAACTAAACTACAACCGCTTTAATTTCAAATACAAATTTCTTATTTAAGAGGGCTATATACAGAGAAGGACATCGTTTATATCCACATATACAAGCCTTTCATCTTTAATTTGAATTCAATTATTATTTGGGTCATGTAGTCTTAAGTAAAAGAGGTGGATGTAATAATACAGATGCGATCCAAAGTAAACAGGGCTTTTTAAAAACAAGACCAAGAAAAAGTTTTTTTTTTTTGGCAAAACCGATTTATTTTATCCAAAACAGCCCCCTTCCGACTCAATACAGCGATTTGCATGGTGTAAGAGCATGTCGAATGAGTGTTTTAGATCGTCGGCCGGGATGTCCTTCAGGATGTTCCTACAAGCCTTTTGGATGGCTTCTACGTGCACACAACGCTTTCCTTTCATCGGCAAAAGCATTTCTTCGGAAAGGTAAAAGTCACACAGTGCCAAATTAGGTGAATGTGGTGAGTGGTTAACAGTTAAAATTCAATTTTTAGTCAAAAAATCGGTCACAAGTGTCGATCGATGAGATGGCTCATTATCGTGCAATAAATGCCAACTTTTTTCTGCTCGATATTCCGGTCGAATGTGACAAATTCGATACACCAAACTCTTCAAAATACCAAGATAGAGTTGCGGATTAACACTTTGGTTTGGTGGAACGAACTTTTTGTGGACAATGCCATTGGAATCGTAAAAGCAAATCAACATTATCTTCATGTTCGACTTCCATTTCGACTGTCCAACCGCTCAGACGTGTTTTTCTTTTTCTCCTGCATCGCGAGTTCATTTTTCCAGTTTTCGCCGAATCCCTTTATTCTCGCCAATTTCGCCCTTAACATTAAACAAAACTGCAAAAAGTTTGATTGAAAAAGTTTCACCAAAAACAACGCAAAAAAAAAATTGTCTCTAAATACTCAGTGCATTACCCCAAGTGCCGGCGGATTTTCTGCAAATTTGCAATTTCCCCTCACGCAATATCGATTGTTCTGCCAATTCGACCAAGTGACCTACTGTGCGAGTTCAAGTGCGTTAACTCAATCGCCGACATTCGCTCCACATTCATCTGAATTTGGAAAAATTGTCGTTCCATTATTTTTTCGCCGCGGCTATAACGTACTAACTATGGAAAAGTGCTGTGATAATACCCATTGTGATATCGATAATGTCAATGCTGACCGAGTGGTATGTCGTGGCCTTTGCGGTAAATCTTTCCATCATCTTTGTATTGGCCTCCAAATTTTTTTACAAGAAGGTTCTAAGTCAATTGGAAACGTTCGACGACTTTACCAAAAGCATCGAGGATCTGAGTAACACCGTGGAGTGCTCATGTGAATGGCGTAAGTCTAAATTCGCATACCCTGACAAGTATCTTGGTGTTTTATCCCAGTTTACCTATAAAAACTCCCGTGACGACCATATCAAATGCCGTTTCGATGAACTTAAATGCGATCTTAAATCAACCATTGGTACTCTTCTCAAAAACCTTACTCTTTGAAAAAATCAATGAGGATCTAAATTCTCTCCGCTTGGACTTTGACGTTCACTCTTGTAATTCCTCCAAAATATCTGTATCTTCACCCCGCCAAACTGATCCGCTACTTCAAGGTTTGGTGTGTAAAATGGATAATATCTGCAGCGAGCTTCATTGATACACGGGGTGAAATACAACTGAACCCTCACATTTACAACAACTCAATACTTGCTGAAATTCTCGAGTCTAATGAAAACACTCCTCCACTTGCCTATCCACCTCCAATTCTGCCGTATACTACGATTTCATCCTGTGACTCACGAAACTGTTCCAACTCCACCGCACAGACACTTTTAAACCGTTTTGGATATCTTTTCGCCAGAAGTTTGCTGTCGCCATAGATCAGTGTCAGAAGATCTCTTCATCCAGTTCCAGAAATCCTAGCTGCTTTAAGCTCAACATTCCATCCAAATACCAATGGCTTTTTTGGTCCTCCGCTGGCGATGTTTTCCGGCTGAGCGAAATGTTTATGGCCAAATGGATTTCCAAAGATAACGAAAAACAGATTATACCCATCTCTTGCAAAATACCCAGATCTAAGCCTAATAATAATTTTAGCATTAGACCTAGCCCTAGTTCTATCAATCAACCCACACCTGAAACAAACTCAGGCCCAAACTGGAGTTTTAAAGGGGGAGTTTTTCCATATACCATATACTCCTTCTTCTCTCAAACATTTTAGCTCAAAATTTTCTCCAACATACATACTTCTTAAAAACTCAAGGAAACGTGTATCTTTCAATCTGTTACCTGATTCTTGTCCTCCTCCAAGCCATGGCTCTTCTTCTAAGAACATTTCTCGACCGTCAATTACCCGAATTTCACTTACTCCCACATTCTCAATCCTTCCGCATCCTCTTTGTCATCCATGCTCAGTTGCACCTCTGCCCATACCACGTCCACGGACTCTCCTAACGTTTCCACGACGGTCAACTTGCCACCAACTGCACCTCCACCTACTTGCGATCCACTACTTCTTCCCAGCGTCAAACTCACGTCTAAATTAATAGATCCCTCGCCAACAATCAATGACCTCGATGGCCGCTTTACCTATTATGTCAAGATTGCGTGATAACCGGATTTTTGAAAATGTTTGCATTTACCTGCATCGGCGGAAAGACAAAGAGGAATGTGATTGTCTCGATCCAAAAAGAAGGCCTCCCAACTTACCTCATGGCCCTAAAACACTATCTACACTCGTTTTCATGAGTTTTAATATCTCCTCTTCCACTGTGGCTAAAGACCTTTCAACCTATGGTTCTCATATTGGCTCTTCTGCCGCCTTCCACTCTGCACTTTGGCGTTTGGTTTCAGAATCATATTGAAAACACCATGTTTCATCATCAGTCACAATGTTTTTTTTTTGAAAGTTTTTGTTTTTGTTTGGCCTTTTTGATGATGTAAATACGACGTTAAAATCGTATTGGGCGATTTTAACGCCAAAATAGGAAAGGAGGACGTCCTTGGTAGGGCAGTCGGTAAGCATAGCCTACACGACACCACGTCTGATAACGGACTAAGGCTAATTGATTTCGCTGTGGAGCGAAATGCCACCATAGCAAGCACATGGTTTCCTCATCTCGATATTCATAAGCAGCCATAGCGGTACAATGATCATGTAACGATCAACCAAATTGATCATATTGCGATCGACGCAAGGCATGCCTCCAGTATTCTGGATGTCCGGACCTTCCGAGCGGCCAACATAGACTCGGATCATTACCTTGTTGCAGCCAAGGTACGAATGCGGATGTCCCCAACTGAGTCGAAAAGCTACAATCGCAAGAGACCGCCAGACTCTTCGCTAAACGCGTATTCCGAAATCTCTCAATGACCCCTATGCCGCCAGCATCAAGTGCTGAAGACCAGTGGCAACGCTCCAACATGCCATCAGAAACGCCGCGACTGATGTCCTGGGTCTCGCTCATCCACCACCGCGAAACCCCTGGTTTGACGGAGAATGCCGGCGAGTGCATGCAGCAAAACAAGAGGCATACAAAGCGGCACTGCAAAGGAAGACGAGAGGTGCACGTGAGCTCTACAAGCAAAAGAGACGGGAAGAACATCGGCTTCTCCAAAGAAGAAGAAAGAGCATGAGAAGCGCGAGAAAAACGACTTCTGCATACTGTATAACGGCGACGAAGACCAACATCCCGTTGTCAGGCAGAATGAACCATTCAACATAGACGATGATAGTCAAAATTTCCATCCACCTAACCAAAACGAAGTCAGGATAGCAATATCCAAGCTAAAATCCAACAAGGCTGCTGGACCTGACGGCTAACCGACCGAACTTTTCAAGGCAGCTGGGGATGAATTGGTAGAGTGCATACACCAACTCATCTCTAAGATTTGGTCAGACGAGTGTATGCCCGATGAATGGAATCTCAGCATCATTTGCCCGATCCACAAGAAAGGAGACCCCCTCAACTGCGCCAATTATAGAGGCATCAGTCTCCTCAACATCACATACAAGATTTTTTCTGCAGTACGGTGTGAACCTCTGAAACCTTTTATTAACAGCCTGATTCGACCCTATCAGTGCGGTTTCAGGCCAGGAAAGTCCACCATCGATCAAATCTTCACACTTTGGCAGATCCTGTAGAAAACCCGCGAATTTCAAATCGATACTCACCACCTCTTTATCGATTTCAAGGCCACCTATGACAGCATCTATAGAGAAGAGCTTTATAGAGCCATGTCTAGTTTTGACATCCCTGCGAAACTTGTCCGTCTGTGCAGGCTGACGATGGAGAACGCACGCTGTTCCATCAAGGTCGGTAATGACCTGACCGAGACCTTTGATGTCAAAACAGGTTTTAGACAAGGTGACGCGCTGTCATGTGACTTCTTCAATATTGTACTTGAACGGATTGTGCGGAACTCACAAGCCAACACCGGAGGCACAATCTCTCACAAGTTTGTACAACTGCTTCCATACACCGACGATGTTGACATTATTGGAAGAACTCAGCGCGCTGTCACCGGTGCGTTTGCAAGCATTGAGGCGGAAGCGACCAAAATGGGTTTAGCGATAAGCGAGGGCAAAACCATGTATATGCTGTCAACAAGAAGGGACAGCCAATACCGACGAATTGGAGGGAACGTCACAGTGGACTGCTATAACTTCGAGGTAGTAAGATAGTTTGTCTATCTTGGCTCTGCTGTAAACTCTAAAAATAGCATCAGCGCAGAAATCAAGCGAAGAATAACTCTTGCCATTCGCTGTTTTTTGGGCTTATAAGGCAATTCAGCAATAAAGCCCTATTTCGAACAACTAAGGAGACTCTATATAAGACCTTGATCATCCCAGTCCTGCTTTACGGCGCTTGACCAACTTGGAGTGCGCATCTGCAACTGGAGGCAATTAGCTAAAGACCGAGCTAAATGGAGAGGCTTGTTGGTTGAGGCCTAGGTTCACCCCGAACTGTAGCGCCACCTAAATGTAAATAATATCCTTGATGATGTCTTTCGAATGTGGAATTCTGAGCAAATTTTAGTCGTCAGTCGACTGTGCCGAACAAACCGTGCACACACTTTTCGGTAGTTCAAATGCTCGTTCAAAATACAATAAGTTGATTTTTTCGAGATGCCCAATTCCAATTTCTATGAAGATTTTGGCTGATCTTTGATGAATTCACGCACAGTTTTGATGGAATCTGCGGTGATCACGGACTTCTGTTGGACAACATGTTACTCATCATTATGAACTTACTCATGAACTCTTCCAAGGGATAAACAATCATCATCATAAACTTAGTTTATCAATTGAAACGTCTTGGTAAAAGTTTTACCAAGTTTAAAACAAAACTTAATATTAACACTCTGTTCAATGCAAATTTTTATATCGATGACACAAACATACTGTCACTTCAGACGCAATAACTCCGCTTCTATTGGTCCAAATGTCATCAGACTTTGACAATACATCAAGAAGCTATCTTTCCAACGCATGTGGGAAGCAAATAGATTGCTTAACTAGAGATATCTATTTTTAAAAAGTCCTGTTTACTTTGGTATGCACTTGTATTTTACTACTTATTATAACACCTTATACTTTAAAAACGATAAATATGCCTATGGGAGAAAGTCTTTGAGGAAGCAAAAATACTGTCAATCAAAAGCAAAGACAAATTAACAAAAAATAAATCTCCTCAGCTATCTGGACGCAACCTCCGTAGTTTTTCTAACAGATAACATCTGAGTAAAACACTGCGTACAAATTTTATGGGTGTTCACAACCCCTTGACGCAAACTATAAGATAGTTTCAAAGTTGCCTTTCGTTATGGTGTAAAACTGAATTAAGATAAATTGTAGAATGTTCTTTGGTACACCCTGCGTTTTGAAACGTGCTAAATTTGCTTCCATTTAATGGTCTGTAAAGTCAGAAAAAGTCAGAAAAAATCTGAATGTTAGACAGAAGAATTTTGGCCAGAGTCATGGAGTTTATTTCAAATTCATTCCAGTTGTTCATTTCTTCAGTTCGATATTTGTGTATCTACAATTCGTCGTTATGGCCTTAACTTTATATATAGGGTCATCCAACAAGCGATGTCATTTTAAATCAATAGAAAAACGCAACATTTTTGTGAAAAGTGATATTTTTATTTTAACCTAAAGTATGAATTATAATATCTACCAAATGCCCGCCACAGCTCTGCCTACAAAATAGTCATGCTTTTGATGAAATTTTGCATCACGTTTTCGCATAATTGCAGCTGTATTTCGCGAACAATAGCTTTGAAATTTTCTTTTAGTGCATGAATCGTTGGTGGAGCATTGGTGTAGACTCTATCTTCAACATAGCCCCATATGAAAAAGTATAGTGGTGTTAAATCGCACGGTCTCGGCGGCCAATTGAAGTCTCCATTTCGAATTGCGATTTATATAATATGTAATATAGCCATTATTTCACCAGCTGTGTGGCATATGGCGCCATTCTGCTAAAAATAAACGTCGCTACGTCCATAGCATCAATTTCAGACAAAAAAAAGTTAGTCAACATCGCTCGGTAACGCAATCTATTCACTGAACGGTCGCCCAAAAACAGCACCAAACTATCACTCGTTGTGGATGGAGAGGTTGTTCCACTATTTCTCTTGGGACAGTTTTGTTTGTTTACGTACCCAGACAAATGAAAATGAGCCACATCACTCAGAATAATTTTCTGCAAAAAATCATGATCTTGTTCATTCATTTCCAGCACCCAATCAGCGAAAGTACGGCGCGGCGTTGTGTGTGGTCTGCTGACCTCAATTCCTTGATCAACTGGACCTTATAAGCATGTAGGCCACGTAAAATGCAATGCAAAGTGGTTGCGGATAGGCCCAATTCCTATGATCGTCTCGAAATGGGCACACCTGGGTTTTCAGTCACACTCTCAGCCACGGCAGCGATTTTTCCAGCTGACCTTGCCGGACGACACGTTCAAATTCATCAATCAAATTCAGTATAGCTATGCGAGAAGGCGCTTGCAGATGATCAAAAGCAGTACTTTACGAAACGTTTCCGCGATATTTTCACCGTGCTTGCAGTGAATTTTCACTAATTGAACACGTTGTGCAAGTGTGTATCAATTCATATCTTTTATTTGTTTTTTTAAATAGGGAAACCAATGTCCCAGAGCAATCAGGCTCCCTGGTCTATTGTACTACCAGGCATCAACGTTTTTTGGTCCAGTGGTTGGAAAAACTTCGATGGTAATCATTTTTATTTTTATACTCGGGTGGCTGATAATTGCTGTTCCTCGCTAGGGCTTGCACTTGATCCATATTTAATGACCTCCTAGTTTTTATTTATCAAAAGTTATCACAATGATAGTTGAATTTTGACTGTTAAAAATGGCGCGAAATTTTAAATGACACCTCTTGTTGGATGGCCCTGTAGACGATTCTCATATCCCCTAATCTAATTTTTTAGACCGAAATTGAAACTTATAAAATTTGTGTAAAATTCTGCTTGAGCAACGCACTCGGCTTAACAAATATTCTTCTCTTGATAGTTAGATCATCTTAACTCCGCACGGCTCTATAGATTCTAATAATATTTTCCAGGAATTGTTTTAAATATTGCTTAGAACGCCTCTGTAGATGGAGGTTTGAATTCCTGCAATTGCTATATGGTATACCTTAATGCATAATTTAAATTCCAATTCTAACTTTAAGTCAACTAGTCAAAAGGTGAATTTTAGTAATGCTTACAGTGGTGAATATGGCTTACAATAATAAATACTAAACTTTACCTATACAAAATCTACCATTAGATTGCTTGTTTTCGTCGTTAAACGATGTCGCATAGTGTATGAAATTTCGATTGGAGATTAGTTTTGGTTGGTACGACTACACAAATATTTTGAGACAGTCACACCATTTCTTTATGAGCCCGTGGACTTAACACCCCATCTAGTACATAATGTACTGCAACATTTTCAGTTCGAAAGAATAGAAAAAAAAAAAAATCAAAAATAAATAAAAAATTGTCTTAACAAATTCTTAAACAGATGTCAAACATTTTTAAGGAAATTTTAAATTTTTCTTGGGAAAGGTTTGTCAGTCAGCAAAGTGTAGTTTACCAATCTGTATGATGCATGAGTGCTTGACAGCAGTTGAAAATGTGACATTTTTTAAAATTGTGTCAAAACTTAGGCCTTTTGTCAAACAATCTAGTGGTTGCGCAACTGATCTTTTTTGATGCGAAAATTTAAAGATAGTGTTATCAAAACTTAAGGGCATCCTATATATATATCAGTTTCAAGTGATTTGTTGTGGGGTACACACGCGTCGGAAACTTTCTCAATTCGATTAACAAATTCAAAATGTCTTGCAACTCGTGTAAAAATAAAGTCGAACGGAGCGAATGTAAGGTGGTCTGTTGTGACTGCAAATGCATTTTTCATGCTTCATGCGTAAACTTGATGCCCGCTGATTTAGACTTTATCAGAAAAAGTAGCAAAACTTGGAGATGTGTGAGCTGTGTGACAGCTAAACGCCGCGATTCTCTCTCTGGAGAGTCATGCGCTTCTACTGTTGCGAACCAACATCAGCATAAAAAGACAGCTAAACCACTTCCACTCAATCCAACATTGCCGCAAAATACATCTCCAGGAGCATCCAGTATTACCCTGGACATGATTTACGCTGAAATCCTAGAGGTGAAAGAAATCCAAAGACTGCAGATAGAAGAACTGCGCTCTAAAAACAAAGAGTGCGAGCATAAAATTAACTTGCTTGAAGATAGAGTAAATCTACTTGAACAACAATTGATTGCCAACACCGTTGAGATCTATAATGTTCCTCCCAACAACTGCAATGCCTCTCCCAGCGACCTGGTGCTAAAAGTTTTCCGTGATGGTATGCATGTTGATGTTACAGAGAAAGACATTGACCTTTGCTACGCAAAAAAAATTGCAAATCGTCATCAAAACGAACCAAACAATGACTCACCAAGCTGTACTCATATTCTCCATGTAAAGTTCACATCTCGTCACTGCAAGGAAAAAATAATGGAAGCAAAAAGAGAGAGGAAGGAACCGCTAACAACTACTCTGCTCAACTCGGAAGCAAGCCAACAGAAGATGTACATCAACGATTGCCTCACTTATCGGACACGTCAGCTGCTTAAAACTGCAACATCGTTGAAGAAAGCTAAGAACTACAAATATGTCTGGACTAGGAATGGCGTGGTATATATGCGCAGGAACGAGGGTGACAATTTAGTAAGAATTGCTTGTGCTGCTGATTTCGATAAATTATGAATTCTGTTTATTCTGTGCCTCGTTTTAATCCGAATGCATATATTTCCCAAGCCTTTCCTACTAATTCTGTTGATATTTTCTGCTTGCATCAAAATATACGTAGCCTTAGAAAAAATTTTTCATCCCTGCTAGCTCAAATTGAATCACTCGACAATTTACCGGCAGTAATTGTGTTAAGTGCGATATGGATTTACGAGAGTGAATTAAGCTTTTACAATATTCCGGGGTATTCAATTTTTGGTAGATGTAATGAATCATATTCAGCTGGGGGTGTAGCGGTGTATGTAAAGAATGGGTTAGTTTGCAATTTTTCTAACATTAATATGTCTAGCGCCGATGTTGTGAAGCTGTCGTTTGGATATCGAAACTAAAACTACGCAATGTTGTGCATATACAGATTGCATGAATTTGCAAAATCTGTTTTTATTGAAGAATTAAATGATGTTCTTGGTGTGATGCGGGAAAAAAATTTAATTGTTTTGGGCGACATAAACATTGACATTTTGAACGATTCTGAGAAAGACGCTGAAAATTATTTGCTCCTTATGGCATCATATGGTTTAAAGAGTACTATTAATGTTCCAACCCGTGTGACCGTTGCATTGATCACATTTTCACTAGAGTGCAAAAATATAATAGAATTATATTAAGTGGTGCGGTCTTCGATTACAAACTCTCAGATCATCATATGGTTGCCCTCAGTTCATTGACGAATACTGACCCAAAAACTAATCTTAATCCTCCAAGAAAGAAACACAATGTAGATTATAGCAGGTTAAAGGAGTGTTTGAAAAATGAATTCTGGGAATCGGTCTATTCGGAGAGTAATCCTTCTGTTGCTTTTGATTTGTTTTCTTCGATTTTACAAAATCATATTAAGTTTTGTACTACTGTCTCCCTGCATAATTCAAACAATAAAAGACATTTAAAGCCATGGATGACAAATATACTTTTAAAACAAGTAAAAAGAAAAAATAGTTTCGCAGTTAAATGCACCAAGCACCCACGAAATAGAAGATTAAGAAAGTACTATGTCAAATTATGTAAAAACATTCGTAAAAAGGTTGAAGAAACGCGTAATAATTATTATTTTGATTTGTTTCAAAAGACTAAGGGTAACAGTAAGGAGCAGTGGAGAGTTGTTGACAGCATTTTAGGGAAGCATAAGCAACCTTTAGAAATTAATGATCTAGAAGTTAACGGAATACTTTTATCTGACGCCACCAGCATCTCTAATAAATTTAACGAATATTTTACTGAAATCTCAGAAAAATTAAAGCCGTCGGTTGGACCTTGTAATTCTTGCAACTGTACGTTATCCTCAGATGTAATTCCTGATAACATGCAAGCAAATAGTTTTGTGTTTAATGCAATTACAGCGGTTGAGCTCTACAAACTCATGATGTCTTTGAAAAACAAATATTCCTGCACTAGCGATGGCATAACAAGCATGTTACTGAAAAAAATTGCTTGGTATGTAGTTGACATCATGAGTTACTTGTTTAACCTAAGTGTGAATAATGGTTGTTTTCCACAATCCCTTAAATGTGCTGAAATAATTCCTCTTTTTAAAAAAGGAAATAGGAAAAATGTATCTAATTATAGACCTATATCTCTGCTTCCGACTTTTGCTAAACTTTTTGAGAAACTTATCAAAATCCGCATCCTATCATTTTTGGATTATAATCGCTTTTTCTCCGATAATCAATTTGGTTTTAGGTCTGGTATGTCAACAGAAGATGCTATTCTTAGGTTGTGCAGTCAGTTATATGAAGGTACAAACAATAAAAAATCAACTATGGCTCTGCTTATTGACATGACAAAAGCATTTGACATGGTCGACCATGAATTGTTACTAGACAAGTTATATAAAGTTGGATTTAGAGGAGTAATATTTGATTGGTTCAAAACGTATTTAAAAGGTAGGAAACAAAAAGTTAATATCAACGGAACCTTCAGTAACTTTCGTGTACTAAGAAATGGCGTCCCACAGGGTTCTGTGCTTGGACCTCTTCTATTTCTAATCTACATAAATTCTCTATTCACACAGGAATTTAATGGCATATCTACTGCATTTGCTGATGATATAGCTTTTACATATCAGTATCAAACCCTCTTTGATTGCGTAGTAAAGATTGGAGCAGATTTAGAGAGATTAAGACTGTGGTTTGCTGCTCATAAGTTGGTTATCAGTGACAAAACGAAGCTGATGTCTATGAAAATATCGGGAAATGCCTTAAATGATTTTAATCTATGTTTTCATGCATATGACTGTGAAAGGTTTAGCTTACCCATACACACATGTGGTATTAACAATTTTTTCGATTACAACCAATGCTCTACTAATTGCTTTAAAATCGAGTCAGTGAAAAATTTTAAAAATCTTGGAGTTTTAATCGATCATAACTTGAGCTGGAAGGACCATATCCGAGAAGTAAAATCCCATTTGATGCTGGTGGCTCGTAAACTTTACCTCATCAAACCATATTGCTCTGAGAAAGTTTTAGCTGAAATCTACTACGGTCTTGCACACTCAAAGTTGCAATATGGTATGACCAGCTGGGGAGGATCATACTCTACTACGTTGAGACCTTTATTGATGGCACAAAAGCACTTAATTCGGATAATTTCTAATTGTAATCGTTTTACTCATAGCTGGCCCTTGTTCAAAAAACTACGAATTTTACCACTAAGGCATCTGTACATATTTAAAGTACTCAGGGAGTTTTTCAAGCGAAGTGGTAACATTCCTAGTAGAAACTCACAAATTTATAGCTTACGCATAAATAACTTGGCTCTTGTCAACATACCAGTTGTGCATAGGACTCATTTTTCTCATTTTTACACCGTTACAGCCCCAACCTATTTCAATAAACTACCATATTTTGTCAGAATTACTTACAACGTTCACTTATTCCTAATAAAAGTAAAAAATGGCTATTTACCATTGACCATGCAAGCATTGAATCTTTGTTAAGCACCATATCTTAATCTTCAGCATAAGTAATACCACTTAAATCACATAAATATCTGTAAGATTTATATTTTTTAATTGTTTTTTTTCTGGAAAAATTCTCTCTTTCCTCTGTGAATTCATTCTTTATAAATCCTATTTGTATTTTGGTTTATATCTATTGAATTGTTTTATTTATTTTTACACTTTTCTTTAATAGTACTGATTGTCACCCCACATCAGAACCCTATTATATTATTTAAATAAAATTGAAGTATCATTCAACAGTAACTCAGGACATAACGTTCTAATAGTTATAGAATGTTCACTATTTATTCTCTTCCAGTATTTAGCTAACTACTATTGTTATTATTTTAGTTTTAAGTTGGAAATGAATAAAATTGTATCTATCTATCTATCCATCTAATATGTATACTATATATATATTTGGCGCAACATCCTCTTCAAGTGAATAGGCCTATATTCTCGCAACCACTCGTGTTGTGCGCGTTATATTTTGCACAATGGAAAGGACCTACAGTTTTGTGCTACTTTAGTGAGAGAACTCTTCATTATGATACGGAAGAGGGGCCTAAGAAGTACACAATTATGGAGGAGTCCCCCAAGGGTCAGTTCTAGGCCCAGCCCTGTGAAATATAATGTATGATGGCATACTAAGAACGCCAAGGCCGAGCGGAGTAGAAATTATCGGCTACGCTGATGACATTGCAGTAATCGTCGTAGCAAAAACGCTAGAACAAGTGTCCGAAAACTGCAACCAAATAATAAGGAACGTGAGGGCATGGCTACAGGCATCAGGTTTGGAACTGGCAGATCACAAGACAGAAGCAGTGCTAATAAGTAGCAGAACAAAGGTGGAACACCATACTATATAGGTCGGTGAGCAAACCATCGAGTCACGTCCACACAACAAGTACCTGGGAGTGCTGCTAGACCACAGGCTAAACTTCAAAGAGCACCTAATGTACGCAGGCGAGAGAGCCTCCAGGGCAGTAGCGACATTGTCCAGATTAATGCCAAACGGTGGAGGATCCAGGCAGCCAATTAGAAACAAGCAGCGGTAAGCAAGTCGATCCTTATGTATGCGTCTCCCATATGGGCACAAGCGACGTACCGGATAACGTACATGAGACGGATGAACTTGGCCCATAGAATCGTATCGTTAAGAGCATGTTGTGCCTTTCGGACTATCCGCGGAGGCTATTAGCGTAATTTCCGGTCGAATGCCAATCGATTTGGAAATAAAAAAGTCCGCGGCAACCATCGAGATTATACAACAAGAATGGCAACAGAGATGGAACACCAAACCAAAAGGAAGATGGACCCATATGGTGATTCCCAACGTAGAGGAATGGATCAGCAGAAAACACAGAGAGTAAGCTTCTACATGACTCAGTTTCTATCAGGGCACGGATGCTTTCGGGAATAGGTATCTCTACAAATACAAGCACGTGGATGACCCATACTGCCCGCACTGCGAAGGCAAAATCCAGAACGCGGAACATGTTTTAATGAATTGTCGGATGTATACGGCGGCCAAAAACTTACTACAGAGAGAAATTGGCGTCCAAGTGACTCCGAGAGGACTTATAAAATTCGTGCTGACAACGTCTGGGCGAAAATATAAGCTACTCAATGGGTCTGTTTTTGACAGCTCGTGGGGCTCAAAAACCGCTCTGACGCGTTTGTTGAGAAACCTGAAATAAAACTCTGTGCTTTTTGAGAGACTTGGGGTCGTTCTAAAATCGCCTCGGTCTTTTTTGGATAAGAAAAGTGGAGTTGTCAAAACCATATGTTCCATTTGAGGTTCATCCAATCCATCCAATTAACTAATTGGCATAACAGCTCCAATGCATCTTTTGAGAAATAGAAAACCCAAGTTTTTTCGACACATGAGCTGTCAAAAAATTCTAGGTCGACCCTGGGGCGAATCTAGAAAAAAGCACACATATTATTAAGCTTTGTTTCACAAGACTACACTAGTCAACAGTGAAATGGTATCTGAGATATTTTCAACCAATTTGTACTTGTCTGACCATGCTAAATGCAGGTTCATTTATAAAAGTTATTTCTTAGTATGGGTTTTCGCGATCAATTATAACTTTCCTTTAGACCTTTGGCATTATTGTTATGTTGGTACCACTCGCTTCATACACAGATTCTTTGTCATTCTCCAGTACTGTTCTGTATACATAAGTTGAGTTCTTGGAATGCATTATTCAAGTTTGGTTTTCAAAAAATGTGTCAATAACCCATGCAACATTTGTTACATATAGTATGTGATGAAGTGATTTTTAGTGGAAAAAGCGTTCCATAACGCCAATAGTACAAAATGCGTAATTTTCTACTTCTTCACTAAAATTGGACACCAAGACGAAAGTTGGGTTCCATATTCCTGCTGCAATCCCTGTAGTAAAAGTTTTAGGAATTTTTCTCAGTGGCAATAAGCAATCTTTCCGTTTCGCAATACCAATGCAGTGACGAGAACCCACAAACCCCTCAACTAACTGTTATTTTTGTTTACCGGCCCCTATTAAAAAGGTGTATCTAAGTTGTTGACTCAAAAAAGTACTGCTCCCACTTCTGCATATAAAACTAGGCATCTTGAAGGATTTTGTGAAAGCTATTGACAAAAGTGGGTGCCGTGGCGTAAGTGGTTAGTGTGTCGGATTACTGCGCGTGAGGTTCCAAGTTTGAATCCCAGAAAACACCAAAAAGTTTTTTCACGGTCCCACCTCTCGCGAGCATCTGACAAACATCCGAGAGTATTGTTGTCTTGAAAAATTTTCTCAAACCAAATTGCTCTTCGGATACGGCGCTAAATTGTAGGTCCCTTCCATTCGTGTGAAAAACATAACGCACGCAATATGAGTGGTTGAGAGAAGCTAGGCCCTGGCACTGAAAGAGCTGTTGCGCCAAATATATTTTTTTTTTATGGACAAAAGTGGTTACGTCTGAATTTTCCAAGACTGAATTTTGTTGGTCGTCATTAGAAATGTATTTAAAAATGAAAATTTTGATCTCGTTTTGGAAAGCAACGAAAAAACAGCTTAACTTGACTTCCGACTTGTGGTAAACAATTTGTTAGGAAACAAAAGAGATTAAAACTATATTACGCTCGTTGAAAACATGTTATCGTCCTACCAAGCACTGGGCTGTAACATGTCCTTGAAAATTCATTTCATACACTCTCATTTGGACTTTTTTTCACATAATTGTGGAGAACTAAGTGAAAAGCATGGAGAACTCCTCCATCAGGATATCAAAAATACAAATATTTGGCGCAACAGCTCTTTAAAGTGCCAGGGCCTAGCTTTTCACAACCACTCATGTTGTGTGCGTTATATTTTTCACACGAATGGAAGGGACCTACAGTTTAATGCCGACTCCGAACGGCGATTTGAGAAGTTTTTCGTGACAACAATACTCTCGAATGTTTGTCAGACGCTCGCGAGAGGTGGGACCGTGAAAAAACTTTTTGGTATTTCTGGGATTCGAACTTGGAACCTCATGCGTAGTGATCCGACACACTAACCACTTATGCCACGGCGCCCATCAGGATATCGCTAAGATGAAAAAAAAAACGCTATCAAGGTAAATGGAACCTTTCAATGCTGGACTAATACTAGAGACATTTCAGAAGCAGAATATAAACGAGCGGCAAAAAAGAGATAGATAGATATGTGGGGCAACAGCGCTTCAAGTGCTTGGGCCTAGCTTCTCGCAACCACTCGAGACTCGCACCAAAAAACAACTTTTTTATTTCTTTCCTGAAAAAAAAAGAGTAAATCATTTTCCCAAAAACTGGAACTAACTTTTTTTTCGTACTCATTTTCGTATTCAGCGCATTAAAATCTATAAGAAAAGTTATTTCGAATAAAGAATACCATTACAAAGTCAAAATTTGTTGTCTCGTATTATTTATGCAAACATAAATAAAAATATTTACTTTCAACAGCTATCCCTACAGTTGTCGATATTTAGCCCTCCTCAAGAAGATCGTTTAAACACAACGCAAAAAGGAGTGGAGATAATAAACACCCTTGTTTTACTCCATAGCGAATCTCAAAGTATTCAGACATATCTTCACCTGCCCATACTGCTATTTGAGTGTAGGAGTATAAGCGTTCAATAAGATTGATTAATTTTATCGACACTCCGATTATATGCAGCTTGTAAATTAAGGCTTTTCGGCAAATTTTATCCAAAGCCGCTTTAAAATCGACAAAGAAGGTTTCAGGTGGACAATGGAAGCTAAGTTGTAAATGTTGTCTACCGTAGAACAATTTCTTTTGAACCCAGCTTGATACTCCGTCAACACAATATTTCTTTCCACCCATGCACTTAGTCGTTCATTTAAGATTCCCATCAAGATTTTTGCGATGCTGTTCATAAAAGAGATGTCTCTTTGGTAATATTGACCCCAAAACTTTCCTTTGCTCAACATGTAGCAAAAAGAAACGCAGCAGCAAAAAGTTCTATCAATGCAACATGGCAATGCTTCTTAGCAAAACAAAAATATACCACTTAGCGCAAAATGGAGATTATTCCAGGCAGTAAGTAGAGCTATTCAAACTTATACTGCGCAAGTCTGGGGGTTTGGTATGTTTGAAGAGGTAGACAAACTACAACGCTACTTTTCAAAAAGCATGCCGATTATTGAATCCGGCGGATTGATTGCGGAGGAATCTCATCCGATCCGCACCTAATCACTTTCTCTGTGTGATCCTATCATAGGAACCGGCGGATGAACTACATTATCGGTCCGCAAAAGCACATTATTAACGACTTCGAATTCACCCATTTTTCTGTCAAATGAAAATGTTCCTCAACAAATAATTCAAAACAAGCGAAATATTTTGAAAATAATGGAAATCATTAACTCAAGTTGAAGGATATCTCTTTTTAATTGATTTTTTCTACTGCGAGTTGTTCCATGCGTTCATTGTGCCTTTTTATTTCTTCAAGCTGATGACTGATGGATTGCATTCTCTTTTCTTTGGTAGTCACTCAGTCGATCTATTGACTGGTAGACTTTTTTCAAACAAAAATTTGTTTCCCCGGATTGTTCTCTAACAGTTAAAAGCAGTTGGGATATTTTTTCGTACATTTGGTTTTTTTCTCGATGGTTCCTAAGCCTATGGACGTACTGCTTTTATCATCAGATGTTTCAGTTAGCAAGTTCATTTCACTTTCAAGAGACATATCCATATCGTGTGGAATACTACAGGTAGAGGCAATGGTTTTTATTGGTGTACCATAACTCTTTGTTTCAAGTAAACCTTCCATGCAGTCTTTCAAGCAAATGAGTTTAATTACATCGTCCTCCAAAGGAGTGAAATTAATTTCATTGTTTTTCCCACCACCTGTAGCTTTCAACTCACGTTCATTATGGGCCAATTTCTTTGGTAAGGATGACTTGTTCTATCTTTTTATCTTCATATGTATATTAATACTTTTTTGCTTTTCATTTTTTCGAAGAGAAAAATTACCAACTGTTACCGTAATCTGTAGCTATTTTGATGCGTATTGAACACGTCTTACTTTGTATGGAGTGCGAATCGTTTGCGGTTTCAATAATGCTTACTTTATGTCACTTCCTTAGCGACATCCGTTCACTTGCTAGCCGACGTTTTCAATGATGGGAAATAGGTGCGGATCGAATGAGATCCTTCCGCAATAATCGGCATGAATATTAAGAGTACAAACTACTACTCCAAACTATGCGCTGTCGTTAGAAACAGGAGCAGAAGATGGCCACTTTTACAGCCTTGATTTACACCTAAGGTATATAAAGAGAACTCTTTTTGTATACGATGAAAGACGATTACCTCACCAGATGATCAACAAATTATTAAGAAGGAATCTGTTCTGGGTAAGAGAAATAAATATTCTTGGACTCTGTTTTGGAATAGACTGGTGGGATGCTGAAATATCTCTACGAGAATGGAATAGAAAAAGTGCCAATTTGCTTATACAACTAAATGCTGGAAACCACAATGAAAACCTACAAAGAGCAGTAGATAGTAACACGAGATTTTACAAATAATTGTATTTGGATTATTCAAGGGGACAAATTTACTTTTCGGGCCCTAATGATCTAAACAAAAACATCTGGATTTTGAAAGCAAGATGTGATATACTATGGCTTAACGGTAGTAGATTCGGAAATTGGGAGTCAACCTTATGCTCACAATGCAATATGCGCGAAGACGAGAATATCCAGCATTTTCTAGACAGATGCCCTCTGTTAAATGAATTTAGATTGCGCTACCTCGGAAAAACTTGTCTTACTGATGAAGAAATGATAGGAATTTTTAATGGAGAAAACCCCAATGATTGGAATAGACTATCCAATTTTATGAAAATAGGTCCGTCTTAGAGAAAAGTACTCACTCAAGAATTCAATTAAAAGTATTGTCATTTGTTATACTTAAGTATGTCACTTGTTCTTTGTATTGTGCTCTTTATATAACATTAAATTAACTTGTATCGCTGCAAACAAATCTAAATAAAAAAACTTTCCGACAGACGACTAATATGGTCATTGTCGTAATATTATATTTACCAACACTAATGTTAAATTTGAATTGTTTATAATGAATATGTTAACATTTTTTTGTTGAGAATAAATATACTGTTTACTACTACTATTTTTACTACTATCCCTACAGTTGGTTGGGCCCAAGAAACGCATACCAATCTTTTGCACAGTATATAGCTACTTATAAGGATTTTTCTTTTCAAATTGTGTACTTAAGGTCCGTTTGTACAGAACTAAATGAGAGCGTTAACACTTATCCGACACCAGACGAACGGCATAAATGCCGGATACACGTTTTTCTGCCGGACAAATCTGAATTCTATCCGAGAACGGATGCCGGAAAGATGCGCCAGATATGTATATCGAAGTGTATAGAATTAGATATGTAGGAGCTTTCACACCATTCATCCGGATCGAACACGACTTGCCTATTATGTTGCAAAATAATTTCAAACGATATTTGGATGCCCTGTATCCGATGTCAGATAAGTATGAACGCTCTCATTAACCTCTGTACACTTTGAACCGGATACATGGCGCCTTGTACATATTTGGCATCGGATATGTATGAATACTACAAAAAGCCGTGTATCCGATGTGGGATATATATGAAACGGGCCTAATGCTTAAAGTACAAGTGCTGTGCCAAAATTTATCTACTTTAGGTAAAAAATTAAAGCCATATGAATTAAATTAAAGAACAGTGCTATAAGTGGGTGGATTTTTCGAATAAATAATCATTGTAAACGAATACAATAAGATTTAAAAAAAAGGCACATTTATACTCGCAAGTCACATGTGTAGATACATCTTATAGCACAGCATATTCACAAAGTGATGTGTGAAATACATCCATGTAGGTATGTAGTTTTTTGTAATAATTATTTATTTTATCTTAAACATTGATATAGCGTACATATATTTACATAGCGCTCATTAAAAATTTAAATCTTGAATTCAAAACTACATTATAAGCTTTATTATATAAAAAAAAGTTGTATTCATATGTACACAATCAAGTATGGGTTAAATGCATATATCCATGCTGTTAGTTCGAATGCTGTTTTAGTAGCCAATTTTTGGGCAAAAAAAAAAATTATTTTCGAAAAACAAAACAACAAAACTTTTTCTTTTATATTCGAAATCTCACCTGATTTCTGTCATGTGTTATAACGGCAACTTGCTATACTTATGGGCATTTGTTTTATTTTTAATTCGCATTACACATTGAAGATATATTATTTTAATTTTTTTTTGAAAATTTAATTATTTTTTGTAGCACACATTCGATTTGTTTTTATTCAGATTGCAGATCAGATTGAGATTTATTCGTGCGTTTCAGATTTGATGGTCGTTTCAAAACAATGTCAAAAAAATAAACGATGGTATTAATCACAAATTACATTCAGAACACAAATTTTGTGTTTGTTTTTCAATTTGTTTTATAATGTAGAACATAAAAAAAAAAAAAATAAAAATAAAAAAAAAATTAATAAATTATGAATAACATAAATAAACTTAAAAGAAAAAAAAAAGAATAAATTAGAAATATCGATCAATTACCGCACACGGTAGTGTTACACATTTACGCATTATTCTGTGGCTTTTTACAAAAGATACAATAAGTGTGAATGTGTAGGTGTGTGTGTGTATGTGCTTATATTATAACAGGGTGTCACAGAGTCAATTAATATTATTTGATTTGCTAGTGATCTTTTTCTTCTGACGAATTTTAAATGGTTTTTTTTCGGTTTAAGCAGGACTACCTAGCAAAGTAATACATTCTCTTCTAAAGGATTCACCATTTCCAAGGTTCACCCTTTAAACATTGAGCTTCAAGGAAGCTAGAACAGTTATTTGTTTAACGTCTTATCCAGGGCCAGGAAATCGCTGGCCGCCCTATACATCTGCAAGAAAGCAGTAGGCTCCACCTGGGGCCTTTAACCAAGCATCATGCACTGGCTATTCACGTCGGTCATTAAACCGATTCTCATGTATAGAGTATTGGTATGGTGGCCCGCCTTGGAGAAGAAATCCAACCTATCCATAATGGAAAAAACTCAGCGAGTTGCATGTCTCAGTATTACCGGTGCACTGAGAACTTCTCCCACAGCGGCGCTCCAAACCATGCTCCACCTGCTTCCGATTGACATCGTCAGTAAGCAATTGGCTGTCAGCTCGGTAATAAGACTGAGAGGCTCCAAGCAGTGGAAGGAGGAACACACGGGACATGCCAATATACTTTCGATGCACCGTCGTCTTCCCAATTCCATTGACCATCTGTCTATTGAATATGATTTTAACAAGGGCTACACGCACTCGATACCGGACAGAAGTGAGTGGACGCAACGCAATGTCCTTTACAACGAATCGCTGTCAATTTTCACGGACGGGTCCAAAACCAAGAACGGAGTCGGTGGCGGAATTTTCTCGGAAGATCTGGACATACATCTCTCCTTTAACCTTCCAGACTGCTGCAGCGTTTTTCGAGCCGAAATCACCACAGTTCGCAAAGCCGCTGACTGGCTGGCGGCTAGCACACTATCAACACCTGATATTGTTATTTATGTCGGCAGTTAGGCAGCCATCAAATCCCTCGCATCCAGCACTACGAAATCTAAGGCAGTGAAAGACTGTCGCATATCTCTTAACGAGATAGCTGGTCAGTACAACCTCACCCTTTGCTGGGTACCGGGTCACTGTGACATACCGGGGAATTGTGCAGCCGACGAACTAGCACGACAAGGTTCCTCTGGTACAGATAGCATAAGCATCACCGACATCGAAGCGTCAGCGTCTTATGTTAAGTACCTTATTCAAATTGATGCCGAGAAAATAGCCAATCATCGATGGCAACATCTAGACCAATGTCATACCGTCAGACAGCTCTGGCCGACACTTAATAAATCAAGGTCCATCGGACTCTTGAAGCACAAGAGAGGAACCCTCTCAAAAATAACAAATGTCCTCACTGGACACTGCGACGTAGGAAGACATGCCCAAAGATTAGGTACCCCTCATAATGACTTCTGCAGAAGCTGCAGAGATGAAGAGGAAGAAGAGACTATCAGTCATCTCCTGTGCGCCTATCCTGCGCTCGCCAACATCAGGAAGGCCACTCTGGGTGAATACTTCTACAATGATCTTAATGATCTCGGCAACGCCTGCACGGCTAAAATTCACGACTTCATTCAACGAAGCAAACGGTTCCAAGAGTAAGAGGGTGATCCGCCCGCCTTACACATCGGCAGTACAATGGACCTACTTTCTGGTCTAAATACATCCTCATCGGAGGCCGATCCTATCCTAACCTAACCTAACCTAACGTCTTATCTATTACTATTGTCAAGAGGAAAAGTTTGTGTGTTTGTAACTCCTTCACCCATAAATAATTTATTCGATTACAATGAAACTTTTACTGGCATGTCAAGCATAATATCTGTAATAACATAAGATAACCGTATGTGTCCTCAACTTTTATCAAACATAAGGAAGCGATAAAGTTCACGATAAGCGTGTTCAGTGTTTTTCTGCTTACTTTGATAAGAACGTGATGATCAGAAGAGTAAAACGTTGGTCTTGACAAAACTATCACAAGGGTAGGATTCCATCCAATAAAGTCAAATGCATTCAAGAACAAAAGTCTACATATACCCTTGAAAAGTACAGAATCTAAAAACCAGCGTAAAATTCAATATTTATTACTATATTATATAATATATATTGCTTAACAAAAAAACATTCTAAATAAAAAAATCTAATGGAAAAAACAACAACAGAAGGAGTTAAACAATTAAGCAAATAAATTGACCGCACAAAAGTCTACATACAGCAGGACCACTGGAACGCATATAAAACTGCACGCAATAACGCGACATGCATTGTCCGGGAGTCTAAAAAAAATGATTACTCCTCTAAGTTAAACACCGCACTACCCCCTAAAGTACTGTGGAGAAATCTTCGACAGATTAGGATCAGCTCCAAGAATAGTAACGTTTGTGCTTTAGATCCGGACGATCTCAACAACTACTTTCTTTCGAGTGATGTAGCAACTAATAGCTTTGATTTTGACGCCAGGCCTGTTATTTCCATACAACAACAAGCTGAATTTGATGTTGTAATGGAGAGTGAAATTAATTGCATCGTTGCGTCTATTAAGTCCAATGCTATTGGTGAAGACGGCATGCCACTTCGCTTTATAAAAATTATTTTACCTCAAATCATTAACCATCTGACGCATATTATCAATTCCTGCATCATGACATCAACTTTTCCCCAGGCTTGGAAATGTGGTAAGGTGATTCCCATTGCTAAAAACTCAAGTTCTACCATGGCTAAAGATTTTAGGCCCATTAGCATTTTGCCGTGATTGTCGAAGGTCTTTGAGAGAGTGGTGGCAAAGCAAATACAAAATCACTTATCTGTGAATTCCTTGTTGAATCCGTTTCAATCGAGATTTAGAAGTAGCCATAGCTGCTGGACTGCAATGGTTAATATCCTGGACGACATCAGACAGGAATTTGATAAGAGTTTTGTCACTTTGCTTTGCTTGCTGGATTTCTCAAAGGCTTTCGACAATTGACAATTATCGCATTCTCTGCTGGAAACTGCAACACTATTTTGGCTTTTGTGAAAGGGCGGTGAGGCTACTAAGCAGCTTCCTATTTAACAGATCACAAAGAGTCGTTGTTGGAGAAAGATTTTTTTTTTTTTTTTTTTTTTTTTTCCGAGGGTAGGTGAAAATCTTCAACAAGACACTATGAGGATCGACAGCGCGTGCTCATAGTAGTGTGGGATTCTTACCCACTAAAAAACCTCCCTTCAAAACAGACTTGTTTTTTTTTATTTTTACTACAACTAAGTATTCGACTTATCAAGTAGTTTTCGTTTCGCGAAATAATGACGTTTTGCAGGTACCTTCCCATTAGAAGTTCCTGCCAGCTCCGCAGTTTAGACGCGGTTACTTATCGCGCTAGGTCTAAAGGTTTGGTTCTTTGTAGACGGCGCAGTAAATTTCTTTCTTCCAAAAGTTGGAGGACTGTAATATTTACGTGACTTTCTCGCGTAGGTTTGAATTTCGTCTTCGATTGTTTTAATGCCAAGGTCTCTGTGGATATCGCTATTTCTGATATACCATGGCGCATTTACAATACCTCTTAGCACTTTGTTTTCAAAAGTTTGTAAAATTTTAATATTACTTATTTTGGTACAACCCCAGAGTTGTATACCATATGTCCATATAGGCTTT
Source organism: Brachypalpus laphriformis (assembly GCA_945910035.1). Classification (NCBI taxonomy): domain Eukaryota; kingdom Metazoa; phylum Arthropoda; class Insecta; order Diptera; family Syrphidae; genus Brachypalpus; species Brachypalpus laphriformis. The sequence continues at coordinate 148,095,598 of OX246755.1, forward strand.
AGCACTTGCTTATATAAAAGCAGTTTGTTATATATATTAAGCTTGGAATATTTTCCAAGTAACCAATACATTTCTCGATATTTGTTAACTAGTTCTTTGCGTTTTTTCTTAACGTGCGTTTTCCATTTCAGCTTTGTATCAAGTGTCATTCCAAGATACTTAGCCTCGTTTGCAAACGGGATTTGAATCGAGTTTGAAAAGATCGGCAAATTATTTATTTTTTTATAAGTAAAATTTACATGAACAGATTTGGTCTCGTTGAGTGCGATTCGCCAAATCTTTGTCCATTCATTTACTCTATTCAAAGCTTCTTGCAGTTTTTCTGTAGTATCTTCGACCGTTTTACCTACTGTCAAGATAGCAGTGTCGTCGGCAAATGTAGCTAGCTTAGTGCCTTCTACTTGCGGTATATCACGAGTGTATAATAGATATAAGACTGGACCAAGAACGCTTCCTTGCGGCACCCCAGCCATTATTTCCTTGAAATCTGAATATTCGTTTCCACATTTGACGCGGAATAGCCTATTCGTAAGGTAGTTCTTCAAAATATTATATAGGTGCTCTGGCAGAACTTGTCGTAATTTAAACTTTAAGCCTTCGTGCCAGACCTTGTCAAAGGCTTGAGAAACGTCAAGGAATACGCTTGAACAAATCTTTTTTCCTTCAAGTGATTTTTCGATTACATGTGTTATTCGATGTACTTGTTCAACTGTAGAATGCTTACTTCTAAATCCGAATTGATGATCAGGGATGAGATGCCCTTCTTCTATAACCGGCTGTATTCGCCTAACCAATATTCTCTCGAACACTTTGGATATAATTGGAAGAAGCGAAATCGGTCTATAAGAGGTTTTTTCATTCGGCGGTTTTCCAGGCTTAAGGACCATTATAACTTCGGCGACTTTCCATTGACTGGGAACATATTCTAGTCTAATCGCGGCGTTTATAATGAACAGAAGCTTAATTAGAGCTTTTCTTGGTAGTGCTTTAAGAACCTCTCCCGTAATTAGGTCGTATCCAGGAGCTTTCTTAGGTTTAAGTTTCTTTATTTCTTCCTTAAGTTCGGTAAGCGTTGCATTTCTTATTACACTATTGTCTATATACGACGTATTTATATTTTCAATAAGAGCTTGTCCATCAAACGGTTTGAAAGTTTCTTCCAGGTGGGCGGCAAAAACTTGCGCTTTCTCTTTATCATGCCTGGCCCATTCGTCTTGATTTTTCCTAATTGGCGCGGCTTGAATTTGAGGTTTTTTAATACTTTTTATAGCCTTCCAAAGCGAATAGTTAGAATCTTTTTCTGCCGTTAAGCTTTCTAGGTAAGTTTGTATTTCATTATTCTTAAGGTCTTTAATAGATCGTTTTAGTGAGTTGCACAAACGGTTAAGATGTGCTTTATGTTGCGGAGCCCGAGTTTGTTGCCATCTTTTACGCGCTTTTCTCTTCTCCTTAATCATCTCTTTTATTTCCTGCGGATAAATTTTAATGTGACTGGCCGGGGTTCTCTTTAGTTTGGGAGTATTCTTCCACGCGGCATCCTGTAAGATTTCGACGAAGCGATCTACTTCAACTTCAAGTTCATAGGGCGTTTTAAGTGATACGCTCAGCTCAATATTTGCTTCAATATCTTTTTTAAAGCCGTCCCAATTAGTTTTCGCGCCAGTTAATCTGGCCGGTCCTACTTTTTTAATCAAAGCTTCGCTTATCGTCATAATGATTGGAGAATGATCAGAGGAGAGATCAAAGCTTTCTTCAACTTTTATACAGTTGCTAGATATTCCTTTACAACAAAGAAATCAATCAGATCTGGTATCTTATTTCTATCAGTTGGCCAATATGTTGGTTTACCCGTCGAGTAAAAATCACAACTGAATTGCATACCCGCATTATAAAGCTTTCTACCTTTCTGAGAGGCGTATCTTGAGCCCCAGAAGGGGTGTTTCGCGTTGAAGTCACCACCAATAATAAAATTTGGTTTAAGGAAGTTGAAGATGTTTGTGAAATCACTTTCTTCAAGTTTACATCGCAGTGGACAATATATAGACGAAATGTTGAAAGCAAAATGTCTATTTCTAACGCGTACCGTGCTTACTTGCATTGCTTCTAATTCAATCTTTACTTCCGCTGAATGTTCGATATTTTCTTTTATAAACAAAGATGATCCGCCTCTGGCTCTTTCCGATGGGTGAAAGGCGTGATACACGCTATATCCCATTATCTTAATATTCGATTGCTTTTTCAGATGAGTTTCACAGACCAAGCATATATCAATATCTTTCTCTCGCATAAATATTTCTAACTCGTCGAGTCTTTGTATGAGCCCGTTAGCGTTCCAAGTAAGAATTTTAAGCGTTTCTTTCATATTCTGGTTGAAGTGCGCGTGTTATGAATGTTGTTTTCTAGTGCAACTAGTCTCTCGAAAATTAGTTTATTTGTTTTGCAGTGCTCTTCAAGTTTCGCAAGAATTAGGGAAAAAACATGGGATACATGATCTTCTGAACTACCTCTATCACTATTTTTCAATGTCGCAACTTGAGAAGGAGTTTTTACATTAAAGTTTGGACGGTTTCTTGCTTTGATCTCCCGTGAGTTGTCGGTCGTGTACGTACCCTTAACTGTCTTCGCCGCTTGAGCATAAGACTGCACGCCAATATTCGGCGTTACCTTATCTCTATTACTTTCGGATTTTTATCATTAACCGATCTTAAGTTAATATTGACGGACTTTCTATCTTTCGCTGCTTTTTTCGTAGCTATTTTGGGTCTGTTCTTGATTGGTTTCATATTCGGACGCATCGAATTTTTTAGCTTATCGCGGCGTTTTTGAAGCTCTTTCGCCACTTCGCAACCTCGATAGTTCGCAGGATGTTTTCCTTTGCAATTTATACAAGTGGCTGGGGTTTGCTTGTTTAGGTGACACTCTTCCGAGAGATGTTTACCTGCGCATTTGACGCATCGCGGCTCTTTCTGGCAGTAAGTCTGCGTGTGATTGAAGCTTTGACAGCGGTTACACTGCGGGATCGATCTGGAGGTCTTACGCATGGGTTCGATTTTGACCACGATGTTTAGAATAGTCTTGATACCATATATAATATCTTTATTTTCGTCTTTATCAAAACTAAGCATGAATAGTGGAAGACCGCGCTTTACCAATTTTTCATGATCTCCCTCCGACTGTTGCTTCTCCTTCTTGATAATATTGACGGCATCAAGAATTTTAAAGCCTTTGTCTTGAAGGTCGTGCATTACATCTTCTTTAGTGCACGAGGGGTGGAGTCCCCTTGCTACAACACGCAGTGGTCTTTCTAACTTATTTTCATAAGTATACCACTGAATCTTTTCGGCATTCAATTTTTTAGATACTGATCGGTAACCGTCGGTATCATCGACATTGATTTTCCACGTATTGTTTCGCAGAGATGTCACCTTAAACTTCGAAGCCAGAGTTCCTTTAAGGAGGCAATGCAACTTATTATAGTCCGTAATTCCAACGACGTTTATCGGTGGCGGGGGACGTAATTTTGGTTGTTGTTGCTTTTCTTGCATCTCCTTGCGCTTTTCATCTTTTTGTGGCTCGACTTCCGGTGAGGAACCAGCTTTTCGTTTTTTGCTAGGTCGTTTCTTTTCGACCCAATTCGTTTCGCGTGTTAGCTCTTCTTCATCCGTCTGGTATTCGCGACTAGGTGAGCGATGTGAGCTAACTGTATTTTCTTTTTGTAGGTACGTGTTTTTTAGGGCATTATTTTCTTGCCTGAGTAAATCTACCTCTTTCTTGAGCTCACGATAGAGTAGCTCCATTTCGCTAAGCTTGGTACGGAGTACGTCGTTTTCCTCCTCAATGCTTTTAGATTTCGCTGAGTCCCGTTTTTCACGCGTTTGCGCTTCCGGCGGACTTCTTTTTCCGGAGACGTTCGATCTTGTTGGTGGAGATCGAGATACCCTTGTACTTTTTGAGAAGGGATTTATAAGGTGCAATAAATGGCTCTCCCCAGAATCCGTAGAGCCGACCTCCGAAGAGGGTGGATTTTCCAGATTACCTGGACTGCCACCTGGGGTATTTAAATCTTTTGTTTTGTTCATTGCATGTTTTTTGTATACGCCATACTCGGTATACGGAGGGTGGATTTTAGTCGCCTCTTACGACAGGCATGCCTACCTCGGGTATATTCTAACCCCTACCCGAAGGGGGTCAGTTGGAGAAAGATGCTCGAGACTAAAGTGCGCCAGGGTTCAATCTTTTGGCCCATCTTGTTCTGTATGTTCATCAATGATTTGCCTCTGGTATACACTCATGTCTCCGTTCATCTATATGCAGATGATGTCCAACTATCGACCTATGAATAACATCGATGAATTGGCATTACGACTTAATGAGGATTTGGTTTTTATCAGCAGCTGGCTCGTGAATAACGGACTACTTTCAGATTCAACTATGTTAAGTCTCAAGCCATAGTTATCTCCAAACGATCATTTGAACATAATCTTGTTCCAGAAATATGGCTTTCTGATACTCAATTGAAGTTCATAGAGTCTGCAACGACACTTGGGTTTGTTATTAATCATAGCCTGTCCTGCTACAATCATGTAAACTTGGTTCTACGTCGCGTTTACGTATGTTTGCGCAAACTTTGGATGATTGCTAGTTTTACGCCTATTGAAACTTGTCAAAGACTAGTGCGAACGCTTATTTTACCGATCATTACTTATGCCGAAGTGGTGTACTGTTGCCTTGATTCACTTTCACTGCATAAGCTTCAACTAGCCTTTAATGATGCAGTTCGTTATATTCATGGACTACGCAGGTACGATAGGATTTCAATATATTCCAGAAATCTACTTGGCTCTTCGTTACAACATTATATTAATGCGAGAAATTGTGTATTCCTACATAAAATTATAACATCGAATTCTCTCGTTCTCGTAGAAAATCAACATTAGTATTCCTAATTTTAATTACCTTAATTCCTCACGACTCTTTTTCATTCACACCATTAGGTTATGGAACTCCTTACCTTTGCACATCAAAGGTATGTCAAGACCCACAAACTTTAAAACTGCTATCTTACATCATTTCTCCTTGCAGCAATAATATCCTTTTCTTAATTTATGCCTCTTACATACAGCTCCCTTCTTACTATGTCCCCATTTTTCTTCTCACTTTTCCTATTCTCTCTTCTTTTTTTCGTTTTTCGTTCTTAGTGTTAAGAACTTTTTGAATTTAAAATCTTTTAAATATTGAATTTACTTATATAGCTTTTATTTTTGAACTTCTCATTCTTGTTGTAAAACTAAGGTTATGATAGCAAATCTAGGCTGGTCAAACGGTAGTGCATGCGATCATATGAAAACACAAGCGTTTTCACCCAGCTGAGGCCTACCAACTCCAACTCCTACTCTCAACCTCCACGCGGTGACAGCCGGGTGCCCAGTACCTTAATCCAAGAAATGGGTAACCAACCCCGTTTGGAGGATTCTTGGCGGCAGCAGATGAGAGAGGGGGGAAAAATGTTTTCTCACTAGGGCACTTCTTCCTGTTCTAGGCGGCAGCGGACGAATTCCCTAGACGGAGTCAACGGTGGCGTCTATAGTTCCAGTTAGGTTGAACTTAGTGAATACCTTGCGCGAGCTGCTCGACGTATTCGGACCACAGGTCGGTAAGGAATTTCCAATATTGGTCAGGACATTGGAATAGAGATGGTGGCGGAGGAGCCCTTAATAAGCCAACGGCAGCGCTTATACTCCCGCAGTGGACTACTGGCACCGGTGTACCCAGCCCCTCGTCCTAGGGTAATAATTAAGGAACTGGCCCTCCAGATTGGGGGTTGTGCCGTTGGGGTAGCTTCCCTACCACGTAAAAAATCTATGATTCCGTAACAACCAAAAGCCTCGGACTCAACTAATGACGACCCCGGCAAACGAAATAAGGACAACGACCTTCGGATCTGTACGTGGAATGTTCTCTCGCTTTACAGACCACGTGCAGCCGAACAACTAGCAGAGGCCATAGAATGCTATAAAGCAGATATTACAGCCATCCAGGAAGTGCGATGGGATGGGCCGGCAAAAAGAGGATGAAAAACTGTGACATCTACTACGGTGATTGCTACAGAGGCAACAGGCAGCGCTTATTCGGATGCGGATTTGTCATATGCGGCAGACTTAGGCAAGAAGTCTTAAGCTTCCGACACGTGAGCGAGCGTATTATGACTATCCGGATCAAGACTAAATTCACTAATATAAGCCTAATATGTGTTCATGCCCCCACGGAAGAAAAGGACCCTGCCACCAAAGAGTGTTTCTACGAGCTCCTCGACAAAACATACGAGCAATGTCCTAAATACGACGTTAAAATCGTATTGTGCGATTTTAACGCCAAAATAGGAAAGGATGACGTCTTTGGTAGGGCAGCTGGTAAGCATAGCCTACACGACACCACGTCTGATAACGGACTAAGGCTAATTGATTTTGCTGTGGAGCGAAATATCATCACAGCAAGCTTCATCCTCATCTCGATATTCATAAGCAGACATGGCGGTCCAATGATCATGTAACGATCAACAAAGTTGATTATATTGCGATCGACGCAAGGCATGCCTCCAGTATTCTGGATATCCGTACCTTCCGAGCGGCCAACATAGACTCGAATCATTACCTTGTTGTAGCCAAGGTACGAATGCGGATATCCCAATCTGAGCAACAAAGAAGAATCACTGTGAGAAAGTTTAACGTCGAAAACGTACAATCGCAAGAGACCGCCAGACTCTTCGCTAAACGCGTATCCCGAAATCTCTCAATCACCGCTATGCCGCCAGCATCAAGTGCCGAAGACCAGTGGCAACGCTGCCAACATGCCATCAGAAACGCCGCGACTGATGTGCTGGGTCTCGCTCGCCTACCACCGCGAAACCCCTGGTTTGAAGAAGAATGCCGGCGAGTGCATACAGCAAAACAAGAGGCATACAAAGCGGCGCTGCAACGGAAAACGAGAGCTGCTCGTGCGTTGTGTGAGCAAAAGAGACGGGAAGAACACCGGCTTCTCCAAAAAAAGAAGAAAGAGCACGAGAAGCGCGCGTTTGAGAATATTGAGAGTTTATACTCCAGGAACAATGTACGGAAGTTTTACCAAAATGTAAAAAGAACGTGTCAGAGAAGCAATACACGTATTGAAACCTATAGGGATGATATTGGAAACCTCGTAGTAGAATCACCGTCGAATACGAATATTTGGCGCAACAGCTCTTGAAAGTGCCAGGGCCTAGCTTCTCGCAACCACTCATGTTGTGTGCGTTATATTTTTCACACGAATGGAAGGGACCTACAGTTTAATGCCGAATCCGAACGGTGATTTGAGAAGCTATTTCGTGACAATAATACTCTCGGATGTTTGTCAGACGCTCGCGAGAGGTGGGACCGTGAAAAAACTTTTTTGGTGTTTTCTGGGATTCGAACTTGGAACCTCTTGCGTAGTGATCCGACACTCTAACCACTTACGCTACGGCGCCCGTCACCGTCGGTGCTGAGAATATGGAAAAACTACTTCTGCAGACTGTATAACGGCAACGAAGAACAACATCCCGAGGTCAGGCAGAATGAAACATTAAACGTAGGCGATGATAGTCAAAATTTCCGTCCACCTAACCAAAACGAAGTGAGAATAGCAAAATCCAAGCTAAAATCCAACAAGGCTGCTGGACCTGACGGCTTACTGGCCGAACTTTTCAAGGCAGCCGGGGATGAATTGGAAGAGTGCATACACCAACTCATCTCTAAGATTTGGTCAGACGAGTGTATGCCTGATGAATGGAACCTCAGCATCGTTTGCCGAATTCACAAGAAAGGAGACCCCCTCAACTGCGCCAATTATAGAGGCATCAGTCTCCTCAACATCGCATACAAGATCTTTTCTGCGGTATTGTGTGAACGCCTGAAACCTTTTATCAACAGCCTGATTGGACCCTAACAGTGCGGTTTCAGGCCAGGAAAGTCCACCATCGATCAAATCTTCACACTTCGGCAGATCCTGGAGAAAACCCAAGAATTCCAAATCGATACTCACCACCTCTTTATCGATTTCAAGGCCGCCTATGACAGCATCTATAGAGAAGAGCTTTATAAAGCCATGTCTTGTTTTGACATCCCTGCCAAACTTGTCCGTCTGTGCAGGCTGACGCTCGCTGTTCCATCAAGGTCGGTAATGACCTCACCGAGACTTTTGATGTCAAAAAAGGTTTTAGACAAGGTGACGCGCTGTCATGTGACTTCTTTAACATTGTACTTGAACGGATTGTGCGGAACTCACAAGCCAACACCGGAGGCACAATCTATTACAAGTCTGTACAACTGCTTTCATACGCCGACGATATAAACATTATCGAAAGAAATCAGCGGGCTGTCACCGATGCGTTTGCAAGCATTGAGGCGGAAGCGGCCAAAAATGGGTTTAGCGATAAACGAGCGCAAAACCAAGTATATGCTGTCAACAAGAAGGGAAAGCCAACACCGATGAATTGGACAAAACGTCACAGTGGGCAGCTATAACTTCGAGGTAGTAAGGGACTTTGTCTACCTTGGCTCTGCTATAAACTCTGAGAACAACATCAGTGCAGAAATCAAGCGAAGAATAACTCTTGCCAATCGCTGTTTTTATAAGGCAATTCAACAGTAAAGCCCTATCTTGAACTACTAAGGAGACTCTGTATAAGACCCTGATCATCTCAGTCCGTCTTTACGGCGCTGAAACATGGACTTTATTAAAAGAGGATGAAGATATCCTTGGTCGCTTCGAGAGAAAAATTCTTCGTAAGATTTTCGGTCCCGTTTGCGTTGACGGGTTTTGGAGGAGAAGATTCAATCACGAACTATACGAACTGCACAGCGACATCGACCTAGTCAAAAAACTGTGTATTGGACGTCTGAGATGGCTAAGACATGTAGAGCGAATGAACATCAACGCTCCGGCCCTCAGAGTCTTCGAATCTAACCCCGAGGGACGACGCAGTAGAGGGAATCATCGCCGTAGGTGGCGCGCACAAGTTCAAGGGGACCTCGGTCAACTTGGAGTGCGCAACTGGAGGCAATTAGCTAAAGACCGAGCTAAATGGAGAGGCTTGTTGGTTGAGGCCCAGGTTCATCCCGAACTGTAGCGGCACCTAAGTAAGTAATTAAGACTTCTCAGGAAGAAGAAAAAGGAGCACGAGATTCGCTCGATCGAGGAGATTGAGAGACTTTATTGGAGCAATGATGACCGATATTTCGCAATCAGGTAGAATGAGCCATTCAACTGTGATGATGATAGTCAAGATTCCCGTCAGATCGATCAGAATGAAGTGAGGATTGCGATATCTAAACTTAAATCCAACAAAGCTGCTGGAGCCGACGGCCTTCCCACTGAACTTTTCAAGGCAGGAGGAAATGAGCTGGTAAAGAGCATGCAGCAGCTCATCTGTAAAAACTCGACTTCGCACTCGGTCGACGTGATCCCATTCCTGACAAAAAACAAACAGTATGCCTTTAGGTGTCAAACTTTAGAGAAACAGGCTCTGCACTCAAAAAGAAGTCTCCTGGACGACCTCGTACTTTAACAGGAGCGAAGAAGGTGGCCGGTGTCAGGGCTTTGATTCAGCAATCTCCACGGCGTTCTGCACGCAAACACGCGGCGGCATTGAGCTTATTAAATCGAAGTGTTCGCAGAATACTTCACCGTGAGCTGAAAATGCATCTCAACAAAATTATGGTTGCACAAGAACTGAGTGAACGAGATTGGGAAATCCGTACAGTTGCGTATCGAGACCTCCTTCTGAACATTCCCTGCACAGATGTTTTAATGTGTACCGATGAAGCTCATTTCCATCCTTCAGGCACAGTCAATAAGCAAAATTTCAGGTATTGGTCCCAAATTAATTCCAGAGAACTTCACCAACAACCACTTCATAGTCCCAAGTTTCGTGTGCTGTTTTTGATGTTGGTGTATGGGGTCCATTGCAATTAAGTATTACCAAGACTATCTCCGCAGGCATAGTAAGAATCGGCTTCGCAACTTGGCGGGCATGCTAACTGGTCACTGCAGACCTAAGGAGCACCTTAGGAAACTGGGAATAGAGGGAGACGGACACTGCAGATTCTGCAGGGACTTCGCGGAAACACCAGCGCACCTTCTTATGGAATGCGAAGCACTGATCCACAAAAGAAGGAATCACCTTGGTGTCTACCTCCTATCAGAAACGGATTTACTTTCGCTGGATCCACTGAAGATACTCCGGTTTGCTGTAGCAGCTGGACTGGAGGAAGTGCTCTAGACCGAGCATATCATCGGCTAGAGCCTTAGTAAGGGGGGCACAATAGATCCTTTATAGGTCGCAGTGCACTTGCACCTCTCAATAATATACATCTACATCCACATGGGGTCCATACTTTTTTTTTGAAGAGAACGGCGTTACTGTTACTGTAACTTCCGATCGTGCAATGCTGGAGTAATTCCTTCGGCCTAAATTGCGTATTCGATCAAGATGGACAAGAATATGTGTGGTTCCAACAAGATGGTGCAACAGCTTACACATCTCTCCAGTCACTAGCAATTCTTAGAGAAATGTTTTCTGCGCGTATTGTCTCATTACGTGGTGATATCGGGTGGCCACCGCGTTCGCTTGATTTGGCGCCTTGCGATTTTTTTCTCTGGGGATATCTTAAAGTCCGGGTGTACAAACATCGTCCACAAACTTTGGAAGCTCTAAAGAATGCAATAACACAGGAAGTCGCTAACATTCCGCCTGAAATGACTCGCCGCGTAATGGAAAACTTCCGAGAGAGGGTTACTCAGTGTATCGGTAATGGAGGCCGCCACTCGAGTGACGTAATTTTTAAAACTCAATTTAAAAACTGCATTGTGTGTATTATTTAGAAATAAAGTTATCTCTTTGATATCTTGTTTGTTTTTTGTTATATTAGCATCGCAATTGGGGGAGATCTTCTGCCCCACCCTGCATATGTTCGTTCGATGTGCTCGACTCGTTTTAATCTCTACTGGGCAGATCACATGCATTCTGGGTCGGTATTAGAACAATGTTCGGTATCTGTTATTAACAGGGCGGAGCAAACAATAGTACAAACTACTTCTTTCTTAACTGAAGAACTAGAATCCTGTCAGGGAGGACTATTTTCCGCCCAAATGAATATAACGAACATGATACTTAATTTTTGTTTGGCCTGAAGTTTGCTATAAACAAACAATAAATATGTTTTGTGCTGGCAGTGAAGTCAAATTTAGCATATCAAAGCAAATACAACAGCAGACTGGGAATTATTCTTGCTTTCGTTCCAGTCAAATACGGATTTGGATACATGTTCGGATAATTTGTTCACATCCTGAAAAGCTCATAAAATGCGCTTCAAATGCTAAAAATTATTGCTGGAGATTTCTTCGAAAGCAAAGCCACACTTCGGCTAACCACTTCAACTGCAATCTGGAGATTCAGTTATAGATTCAATTCACCAAACGCACGAATTTTGGTGTATTCTCTCCATTAGATGAACGAATTAGTCAAAACCATCATAAATATATCAATTGACTCTGCTTCTAACCTTTTATAAGAAAAGAAAGAACAAGTTTGAAATAAAAAATTTACCTCATAACGTCCGTGTGAGATCACAGATATCCGTTGCTGTGTTATCGTCACATGTTTGATATGGGTAAAGTGTTCAGTACCAGACTCCTGGATACTGGCTAAAATTAGAAAACTATCACCATCTGGTGAGAATACCGGATGCGGTAATATATCCAGCCATTCATCTTCGGGTGCACGTTCGGAATGCGTCTAGTAGAGAAATTTAATTGTAATTCAAATTTAAAATCCTTTTGTTTTATATATAATATACTTACATCGATGCATGTCCAATTCGGTGCAAAACATGTAGCTACGATGCTATAGTTTTGTGATCTCATCATATAAACCGTAGAGATCTGATGATTACCCTGTGACACCCAACCCGCTGAAGTAAGATAGAATTCCCTAAAAGGAAACAGATATTGTAACAAGATTGGTGATGTATTGTATTTAAATAAAAACAATAAAAATAAAAATGAGTACACACGATGATAATATGAGTAGCGTTGATATTATATCCGTGGAGTAAGTGGTTAGTGTGTCGGACCACTGCGCGTGAGGTTCCAAGTTCGAATCCCAGAAAATACCCAAGATTTTTTTCACGGTCCCACCTCTTGCGAACGTCTGACAAACATCCGAGAGTATTGTTGTCTCGAGAAAGCTTCTCAAAGCAAATTGCCCTTCGGATACGGCACTAACCTGTTAGGTCCCTTCCATTCGTGTGAAAAATATAACGCACGCAACATGTGTGGTTGCGAGAAGCTAAGCCCTAACACTTGAAGAGCTGTTGCGGTAAATATTTATTTATTTTTATTGATATTATACCTACAGTTACAGTGCTTGATCATTACTGATAAGCAAAGGAAAAGAAGACCCAGATTCTCCACCAGCGCACATACCTCTTGTATGCTGGACACTACAGGAAAAGTCCTGGGGAAGATGCTGAAACCAAGGCTCACAGCAGCGGTCCAGAGAGCAGGAGATTTGTCCGAAAAACAGTATGGATTCAATTCAAAAGGTGATAAGGACCGCCCAAATGGCTCAACAGGGCCATTCGAGGAATATCGTATTGCTAGCAACTCGGTACGTGTGAAATGCTCTTAATTTGCCCAGATAGAGCGATATGCTGAACGCCTTCGAAAACATTTTTGATATTCCTGAATATATCTTGCGGATGGCGAACGACTATCTCAAAGAACAGAAGCTGTTATACAACACCTCAGGAGGACCTAGATGTAAGAATTAAACTGCTGGAGCAGCGCAGGGCTCAATCTTAGGACCTGATCTCTGGAACATCTCATACGATGGCATCTTTCGTATGAAGATGTCTGAAGTCACCTTGCTGGTGGGGTATGCAGACGATACCGCCGCAGTGATTTCGGCAATAGACAGCGACAGCGCGTAAAGAAAACTAGGCCAGGTGATGAGACGTGCGCATTTGTGGACGCAGAACATGGTCTAAGTTTGGCCACTGAAAGGTCGGAGATAGCCATTCTGATTAAGAAGAGAATTCCGACTTTTGTCAACTTCCAAGTCGGATCTGAGGTAATAATCAGCAAGGGAGCAGTGAAGTACCTAGAGATGGCCTACAACACGAAGCTCACTTTCTAGTAATAAATAAGGTCTGCTTTGGACCCAGCTGTGAAGGTCATAACGTCGCTGAGCAGATTAATGGCAAATGTTGTAGGCCAAACAGCTAGCAACGGAAAGCTCCTGATCACAGTCACCCACGTCATTCTCCTGTATGGGTGCTCGGGAGCTTTCCCGAGTACGCCTGGCTCTGCTCTAGACGCTTTGCTGAACTTACCTCCCCTTGATACTTATATCATGGGTTGCACTATCAAAGCCATCCATCGTCTTAGGCGAGGCGGTTTTTGGTATACTCCACACTGGAACTTTGATGAACTTGCGCGACACTTATCTTACGACTCCTGTCTTATGGATATGCCGTCTGATGCAATGACACCAGAACTCCAGCTGATGCGCAAATTCAGAGTCGACTTTCCTTGTGTCCAGGACTGGCTTCGGTCAGAGTCTGAGCCGGGAATGGAATGTAGTCGTATTTTCACGGACGGTTCCAAAACCAGTCAAGGGTCTGGCGCTGGTGTCTTCGTGGAAGTCGACAACATTAGACTTCACTTCTCGTTAGGCAAATATGCGTCTGTTTTCCAAGCGGAAACTTATGCAATCCTAATGGCCATGAACTATGTTGTGAAGAACAGGTAGAAGGGACGTAGCATTTGTGTCTGTAGTGACAGTCAGGCTGCGCTTAAGGCCTTGCTTAACCCTTTAACCACTTCCAAAATAGTTCGTGAAACCAAAAACTCTTTGAACTCGGTCGCAAGGCTGAATTCTCTGTCTCTTATCTGGGTCCCAGGTCACACTGGGATCTTGGGGAACGAGATCTCTGATGAGATTGCTAGACAAGGCTCAGAGGAGGCTTTCTCAGGTCCCGAACCCGCGTTGGGTCTTCCAGCGTCTTCGGTTAGGGCTTCCATTGCTGATTGGGTCTCTCACGAGCACAATTGTGTGTGGCATGACTCTCCAGGTTGCAGGTTGACTAAACGCATGCTCCCGGACGTCTGTAAGAAATCAGCGGCATTCTTGCTGTCTCTCAGCAGAAAAGACTGTAGACAACTTATCGGCGTCTTGACAGGCCACTTCGCTTTTGCCAAGCACCTTAACGTGTTAGGCTTAAGTGACACTACAATCTGCGACGCTTGTGGAGAGAGCGACGACACCGCGGAACATTATCTCTGTGAGTGTCCGGCCTTTGCTTGTATCAGGTGGCAGATCTTCGGTGCGGATGTGGTGAGTGCTGGTACTGTAAGCTCCTCATAACTGAAGTGCTTGCTTGGCTTTCTTCGAAAGTCAAGGAAATTCCAGTAAAATGGGTAAATCAGGGTTTGCTCTCTGGCAGTACAATGGACCAGTTGTGTCTGAGTGCTCCAGTCGAGTGTTTCCTATCCCGACAAAAAAAAAGAAAAAAAAAGTGGGTGCAAGATATGGGCCGACGCACTACGACAAGAGAAATACAAAAAGCAAATAGGCGCAGTACAAAGATGCGCGGCACTTCGTGTTGCATGTTGTATCGAACGGTGTCAAAACCAGCCGTCCTCGTAGTTGCGAGAGTGACTCCTATTGATCTCCTTGCGGCAGAGGGGAAGTTCGTCTACGACAAAAAGCGGAAATTGGAGTGAAAGCGGCAGCCGCGCGTGCCCTGAGAACCAGTATAAGGGTATTAATAAATCCCTTTGGCACCCGCAAATTATGAAAAAAAAAAAAGCCGAGGAGGCGAAGAAGCTCAGCAAATAGAGGTGGCAGAAGAGATGTAGCTCAGAAAGCAGAGGACGATGAACCGCGACGCTGATCAAAAACATAGCCGAATTGAAGGGACGGAAACACGGGGAAGTAAATTATTACATCACCCGACTTCTTACCGGACAGGGATATTTCAATGCCTACCTCCATAAAATGGACAAAACAAGGAGTTCAGCTTGTCAGAACGGCGACTGACAAGTGGACAACGCAAACCAGACGTTCCTTCGAGTGCAACAGATGGGATGCTGAAAGGAGTGCGCTGGAATCTCTGATCGGCGTCATCACCTCGGACAACATAGTGGCGGACAACAACATTGTTAAAGAGTCGACAGGACAGGTCAACAGTCTCCGCCAGAGTTAATCAAAAAGAAATTATCTACAAATCTACTTTAGGTATAAAAGTATTCTTGGTTTGCTAAGCCTTTTTTCATAGAAATTTCAGTGAATTTCGACAGCAAGCCACTAGAAGATCTACAAAGCTAAGACTTTGCAAACTAACAAAAAATGTAAGGAAGTGGAAAAACAAGGGAACAACTATAAACGGCTATCAGACTAGTCAAACAATTCCAAAAACATTCCCTCAACACCAGGGGAGACTTTGACAATATTTTTAATGACGCAATCAGTAAGAGTGCAGAAAAGAAAGGAGTGAGCTATATTAAGTCCAATATATAGGATGTGTGAGATACTGAGATTGAGTTGGGGTGGAAAATTTATCAAAATAAGCATGCCTAGAGGCTGCGGAGTCCTTTCACCACTAGTAGGCGATGGACTATTGCAAATACAATACCAACAGACTTCGGTGTATACTTCAAGGACACGCTCATAAAAGTCAAAAGGCGAAACATTTCTAGATGAAGCAAGTAGATGTAGCCAATGGTACGGTGGTAATTGTGCAGCAGGTACTGTGTTTGTTCTAAGGCTTTGCTGTCGAATTGCTTTGTTAGTCAAAAAAAAAAAAAAAAAACAGCGATTGACAAGAGTTATTCTTCATTTGATTTCTGCGTTGATATTATTGTCAGAATAATAATAGCAGAGCCAAAGTAGGGAAAGTACCTTACTATCTCGAACTCGGAAGGAAATGGGGTATAGGGCAAGTAGGTAGCGAGTTTGGTCTAAGGGCACAACTGGACAACAGCTACAGCGTTGATTAACGAATGGGAGAACAAACTTCGTCCAGATCACTGGACTAATGGGCCAGGTTTAAGACAATCCAAACGTTTAATCAACCCTTACTCCTATAAGGAAATCCTTAACTTAGATGGGGAAAGCATTAGGAAGCTAGTGAGCTTTCTTACTGGCCATTGCGGCCTAAGATACCACCTTAACAAGTTGAACCTGTGCCAATAGAAGGTCGGCTATGCCTAGAGGAGGATGAAATATCCGAACACATTCTTTGTGAATGCCCTGCACTACACTGGTTAAGAAAACGTTTTTTCCACAAGGAGATACTCACTACTAGAGACATACTCACTTTCATAAAGGAGGTAGTACGTCTGTTAGGTTAACTCCAACCCTCCGATACAATAGATCGTGTCGTTGCCACGCGGGCATGGGTTGTACAAGGGAAAAAAAAAAAATGACCTAGAGGCAAATAATAGAAGAGTATCTTTCAATGAATTCGAGAGGTATCAACTTAAATAACTAACAATCAACTAGCGAATGGATAAATCGAAAACATCTGCAGTAACTCAGGCCAATTAGTAAGTGTGAAGAATTAGTTACTCAGAATTCCCTTCCAAGTGGCGTGGCTAAATCGCATCATCACCTCATCTGATAGTGAACTAACGATGAGCGTATGCTGAGTCTGACGATATATATGTAGCCGAACATTCAGACCTGCGTGAGCACATCTCATATGTTTAACCGGACGAGGCATCTCTTGTTGACCTGATCGGCTGAAATATGCGTCTCAGAAGTCTAGCAAGAGCTCCTCAGAAGGAAGACGTGCGGCGGATGAATCTCTCGATGGAATCAACGGTGACGTCTACAGACGAGCGGATACCTTACCGGAGCTACTTCGACATATTTGGAGCTGGGGACTGTAAAGATTTTCAATACTACGTCAGAGTATTGAAAAAGAGATGGTGGCGGCTGAAACCTTAATGGGTCAACGGCAGCGCTCATATCCCCAAAGTGGGTTACTGACATCGGTGTATAGGGCCCCTCGTCCTAGGGGTTAGAAAAAAAGGATCTGGTCCTCCAGGTTGGGGGTTGTGCCGTCGGGTTAACTTCGCTACCACGTAAAAACTTTCGCTTACGAAGCAACCAACGGCCACGGATACGGATGATTTTACTGTTGACGACCCAAGCAAACGTAAAAAAGACAACGATCTTCGTGTATGCACATGGAATGTTAGGTCCCTTTACAAACCACGTGCAGCCGAACAACTGCGGAAGCCCTGGAGTATCTCAAAGCAGACATTACCGCCATCCAAGAAGTGCGATGGGATGGGCCGGGCAAAAGGAGTATGAAAAACTGTGACATCTACTACGGCGATTGCTACTGACAAAAAGGACAGCGTCTATTCGGGTGCGGATTTGCCATTGGAGGCAGACTTAGGCAAGAAGTCTTAAATTTCCGGCATGTGAACGAGCGCCTTATGACTATCCGTATCAGGGCTAAACTTGCCAACATTAGCCTAATATGCGTTCACGCCCCTCATGAGGAGAAGGACGACGCGACAAAGGATGACTTCTACCAGCTCTTGAACAAGACGTATGAGCAATGCCCTAGCCACGACGTTAAAATTATTTTAAGTGATTTCAACGCAAAGCTAGGAAGAGAGGACGTCTTTAGCAGCGTGGTGGGAAAGCACAGCCTGCACGACATCACATCCGACAACGGACTCAGGCTAATCGACTTTGCAGCGGGGCGAAACTTTGTCGTAGCTAGTACGCGGTTCCCACGTCTCGATATTCACAAAGGAACACGGCTCTCCTTTGATCGAAAAATCGTCAACCAAATCGATTACATTGCGATCGACGCAAGGCACTCTTCCAGTATTCTGGGTGTCTGGACTTTCCGAGGAGCCAACGTGGACTTGGATCACTACCTAGCTGTAGCCAAGGTACGGATGCGGATATCCAGAACGGAGCGAAATCAATGAAATACTGTGAGGAAATTTGACGTCGGGCGGTTACAATCGCAAGAGTCCGTCAGAGCCTTTGCCAATCGAGTTTCTTTTAATCTTAATCTAAGTCCTATGCCACCAGCAGCAAATGCGGAAGACCAGTGGCAGCGTTGCCAACAAGCCAACAGAGATGCCGCCTCTGATGTACTGGGTTTCTCTCGCCCACCACAACGAAACCCCTGGTTTGATGAGGAATGCCGGTAAGCACATGCAGCTAACAAGAGGCGTACAAAGTGGCGCTGCAAAGAAGGACTTACGAGCTCTACGTGCGCAGGAGAAAAGAGGAACACCGACTTCTCAGAAAGTAGAAAAAAGAGCATGAGAATCGCTCGATCGAGGAGATTGAGAGACTTAATTGCAGGAATGATGTTCGAAAATTTTAGTAAAAGGTAAAAAGAACATGCCAGGGTTTCGAAACCAGAACAGAAGCCTGCAGGGACGAAAATGGTAATATAGTAGTAGAATCGCAGTCGGTGCTGAGGATATGGAAGGAACATTTCTGTAGACTGTTAAACGGCGATGATGACCAATATTCCGCTGTCAGGCAGAATGAGCCATTCAACAGTGCTGATGGCAGTCAAGATTCCCGTCAACCCGATCAGTGAAGTGAGGATAGCGATATCTAAATTTAAATCCAACAAAGCTGCTGGAGCCGACGGCCTTGCCGCTGAACTTTTCAAGGCAGGAGGAGATGAGTTGGTAAGGAGCATGCACCAGCTCATCTGTAAAATCTGGTCGGACGAAAGTACAGCCGATGAATGGAACCTCAGCATCATTTGCCCGATCCTGAAGAAAGGAGATTCTCTGAACTGCGCCAATTACAGAGGTATAAGTCTCCTCAACATCGCATATAAGATCCTGTTTGCCGTATTATGTGAACGCCTAAAACCGATCGTCAACAACCGTATAGGTCCTTATCTGTACGGTTTCAGGCCGGGAAAGTCCACCATTGACGAAATACAAATCACACTACGGCAGATCTTGGAAAAACACATGACTATAAAATCGATAAGCTCTTCATCGATTTCGAAGTTGCCTATGATAGCGTGTATAGAGACGAGGTATACAGAGCCATGTCTAGTCTTGGCATACCTGCCAAGCTCGTCCGTTTGTGCAGAATGACGATGGAGAACTCTCGCTGCTCCATCAAAGTCGGTAAGAACATCACCGAACCATTTGGTGCCAGGAAAGGTCTTAGACAAGGTGGCGCGCTATCGTGCGATCTCTTTAACATAGTACTTGAGAGAATTATACGAAACTCACAAGCCAACACCGGAAGTACAATCTTTTACAAGTCTGTACAACTACTCGCTTATGCCGACGACATTGGCATAATCGAAAGAACTCAGCGGGCAGTCAACGGGGCATTTACGAGTATTGAGATCGAGGCAGCAAAGATGGGTCTAGAGGCCCATGAAAGCAAAACAAAATATATGCTGTCTACAAAAAAGGACACCCAACATCGGCGTCTTGGACAGAACGCCACAATAGACAGATACAATTTTGAGGTAGTAAAGGATTTTGTCTACCTTGGCTCTATGGTCAGCTCGGCAAATGACATCAGTAGGGAGATCACACGGAGAATTACTCTCGCCAATCGTTGTTTCTATGGGCTAAAACGGCAATTGAGTAGTAAAGCCCTATCTCGAACTACTAAGGTAACTCTTTATAAGACATTAATCATCCCAGTCCTGCTGTATGGCGCAGAGCCATGGGCTTTGAAAAAACCGGATGAGGATGCCCTTGGTTATTTCGAGAAAAAAGTTCTTCGGGCGATCTTGCTCCCGTCTGCATAGACGGTGAGTGGAGGAGAAGGTACAATGCCGAACTATACGGCGTGTACAAGGACATCGACTTAGCCAGAAGAGTTCACATACAGCTACTAAGATGGCTGGATCATTTAGAGCGGATGGAGCCCAACCTTCCCGCTAAGAAAGTTTTCGAATCCACCCCGGACGGACGGCGCAGTAGAGGATGACCTCGTGGTAGGTGGCGCAAACAAGGGAGGGGGACCTCAACCAACTTGGCGTGCGCAACTGGAGGCAGCTGGCTCGTAACCGCGCTGCCTGGAGAGGTTTGTTGGTTAAGGCCCAGGTCCACCCCGGACTGTAGCGCCATCTAAGTATGTAAGTATTCCCTTCCAAGTAGAAGCTCAAGCGATCAAAAGTTGTGTTGAATTCCCCTTCGAAAGGAATATCACAGACATGGCATCGATAGAATGAAGTAGTATAACGTTACAGGCGGTATGCCCCGAGGCTCCGTTACTATGGAACCTAATACATGATGAAGTTTTCAGGCTTAGAATCCCGAAGTTTTTGAAAATAATAGACTTCACCGACGACATAGCGATCGTCGTAGTCACCAAACTCTTTGAGGAATTGTCGTAACTGCAATAAAGCTATCGGGATGCTTCAGGACTGGGTAGTATGCATGATATTATTATCAGAATAATAATAGCAGAGCTAAGGAAAGTCCCTTACCGCAAGTAGCCAGCGAGTATGACCCAAAGCAAATAACAGAATGAATTCAATGAATTCGAGAGGTCTCAACTTAAATAACAAACAATCAACTGCCGTAAACATCTGCAGAAACTCCGGCAAACTTATAAGTGTGAAGAATTATTATAGTTACTCAGAATTCCCTTCCAAGTAGAAGCTCATGCGATCAAAAGTTGTGTTGAATTCCTCTTCGACAGGGAGTATCACAGACATGGCATCGATGGAGCGAAGTAGTATAACGTCACAGACGGTATGCCCTGAGGCTCCGTATTTGGTCCGCTACTGTGGAACCTAATGCATGATGACGTTCTCAGACTTAGAATCCCGAAGTCCTTGAAAATAATAGGCTTCGCCGACGACATAGCGATCGTCGTAGTCACTAAACTCTTTGAGGAATTGTCGTAACTGCAATAAAGCTATCCGGATACTTCAGGACTGTCTAGTACGCATTGGTCTACAACTTGCAGAGGAAAAGACAGAAGTAGTGCTCATAAGCAGTAGGTGAGTTATGGAGAGTATAAGAGTAACCGTGGCGATCACGTGGTCGTTTTTAAATCAGAACTGAAGTATCTTGGCTTTACTATAGATGCAATAGTAACTTTTAAGCAACATCTGCAATATGCAGGAGAAAAGGCAGCAAAGGCAATGGCTACCCTAGCAAGGATCATGCCAAATATCGGCGAACCAAAGCAGAAGAGGAGACTGCTCTTAGCAAGAGTTGCGGCATCAATGACGCTCTACGGCTCTTAAATATTTGTTTGTGCTATGAAGACGAAGTCATACAGAAGGAAGATGGAAACAGCTTACAGAATCAACGCATTGAGAGTATGCAGCGCCTCCCGAACAATCTCCTACGACGCGGCATGTGTAGTGGCTAGTATGGTACCAATAGACCTTCTGACTAAAGGAGCCCACGGAAATACCGTGCCAGCAGGACAGCGGCACCAACTCCGACGAGTCGAAGTGTCACTGAGGCACCACAAGTCAAGTCTGGATGAATGGCAGGAGAGATGAGATCACCCGGATAAAGGCAGGTGGACGCAGAGGCTGATCTAAAATATTAACGCTTGGATAAATAACCAGCATAGGTAGTTGAATTTCTACCTGACCCAGATGCTTACTGGCCATGGTTGCATACCTCCACAGATTTGGACTAGGCAACAACCCATATTGCCCAACGTGGGCGGAAGCAGTCGAGGATGCGGAACACATCACGTTGCATTGTGCACCAGTACCAGACAGATAATAATGAAAGATTCCCACCTTCCGACGCAAAATAGAGAGAAAAGAAAAGAAAGAAAGACATGGCATCGTACTACATACCTTGGGATAACCAGGTCGATATACGGTATTGATATTCCATAAAATCAAAGCCTAACTGGACTGGGAGTGTCTTTATAAGAAAAATAGTCTGACGGAAGATCAGTCTGGTGTACACCAGAAAATAAAGCTAGTGAAACGAGTTAGGTTCGAAAAGCTATACTCAGGTAGCGCCACTGCAACCTGTCTCTATAAGTAGGAGTATGTATCTACTTTTGTCAAACCGCATAAAAAGCTAATCAACGGTATGAAAAGATATGAACATATGCGACTAGCCAATTTCGGTCTTAACTAGTCAATTTCTGCAGAGTTCCTAGAACTAGCGACATGGAAGGGAACTAGGACTAGTGATATGGTCAACGTTGAACAACAAATAAGGGATACACTGTGACCAATGGTGACTAATAGGCGTAGGAGGTGTCAGGATATTATTAAATATTTGTGTGTCAATTCTGCAAGCCCGTTGCCCTTTTTGATGTATAATTAAGACGGTTTTTTTAATTTCAAGATCTATGGTGAACTCTGCAAACGACATTAGTGGAGAAATCAAACGAAGAATTATTCTTGTCAACTGATATTTTTATGAGCTGGGAAGACAATTAAGTAACAAAGCCCTATCTCAAAGTACTAAGGTAACTCTGTATAAGACACTTATCATCCTAGTTCTGTTGTATGGCGCAGATGAATGAACTTTCTCAAAATCGGATGAGGATGCCCTCGGTTACTTTGAGAGGAAAGTTCTTCAAGTGATCTTTGGTCCCGTCTGCATAGACGACGAGTGGGGGAGAAGGTACAATGCCGAAGTATACGGCCTATACAAGGACATCCAGTTAGCCAGAATAGTTCACATACAGAGGCTGCGATGGTTGGGTCATGTACAGCGTATGAAGCCCAACGTTCCAGGACAAACAATATTCGAATCCATTCCGAATGGACGGCACAATAGAGTAGGTAGAACAGACAAGTGGAGAGGGACCTCAACCAACTTGGCGTACGTAACTGGAGTCAGCTGACTCGTAATTGGCCTGGGTGGAGCGATGCCCAGGTCCACCCCAAGCTATTGGGCCACATAAAGTAAAGTAAAGTAAGGTAAGGATAAAGGAAAGGCATATAGTTTACCTCATGATACCTGACAAAGCAAACCCAACGTCAAATTTCTCTCAAAACTAGGTGTGTGGTGATCATATTTAAGAGCAACCTTCCCAAGTTATTTTACCAGATACCACAAGCAGTACACTTGTGTATAGGTTAGGTTAGATTAGGTTAGGTATGGTTATGAGGTTATCATAAAACACCAGGCACCAAAGTGGGCCCATCGCGGTCCCTAGGGAACCTTCACGACAGAAGACCTAAACCCATTTTCCCAAGCAATTAATCTCCCAACAGAATCTGAAGAGATCCTTGTTATGCTTCAAGGACCTTACCTCCTCTTTGTTATCGAAGAAGTATCTACTTACTTACTTATGTCCTTTAACCCCTCGGGGGGCATAGGGCGTCAACCACGCCTGCGCGCCATCGTGTTCGGAGTTCTGCAACGCGTTTGAGCTGCCTCCAACTCATTCCTAAAGAGCTCGATTCCTCCTCAACTGTTCTGCGCCACGTTTGCCTAGGGCGTCCCGCTATTCTGCCTGCCTGGGTGAGCGGATTCCACTGCATAGCGTATTTCGCAATGGAGTTGTCTTCGCGCCGTAGGGTATGTCCAATCCATTGCCACTTTCTTCTTCGTATAGTAATGCTTATAGGTTCTTGGCCCGTTCTCAGATAAAGTTGTTCGTTGGAGATGCGGTTCGGCCAAAAAATCCTCAAGATGATTCTTAAGCATTTGTTTACGAAGACTTGCAGCTTTCGTGTGTTAATGGTGTCCACCTTTCAGGTACTGCACCCGTAAAGCAGCACTGATTCTACGTTGGAGCGGAACAGTCGTAGCTTGGTTCTTAAGCTAATAACATTGCTTCTCCAGATTTTGGACAGCATTCCGAACGCAGCTTTAGCCTTCCCGATTCTGCTGCACACATCCAGTTCGGTGCCACCGCGATTAGCCGAGACGACACTTCCTAAATATAGAAAGTTATCAACTTTCTCGACTTGCTTTCCGGCAATGTTAAGTTGAGCGCGGGTATTGTTGGTGTTTATTTTTAGCCCCACTTTGTTTGCCTCAGCTTCTAGATTTTGGGCCATCAAATGAAGATCCATTATCCGATGTGAAAGTAGACAAACATCGTCAGCGTAATCTAGGTGTTTAAGGTAAGATGTCATAGTCCAACGAATTCCAGAATTAGCTTCCGTCAATGCTGCACGGAGTACATCGCTGATAACCACCAAGAACAATAGTGGGGACAGTATGCACCCTTGACGTACTCCACTTTGGACTTCAAAGTCCTCCGACACCTTACCATTGTGCACGACGTGACACTTGCCGCCCTCATATGTAGCCTTGATAATAGCTATAAGCTTTTCTGGAATGCCTCTCCTGCGCAAGGCCAGCCAGATAGTATCTCGATTCAAGCTGTCGAAAGCCTTCTCGAAGTCGATAAACAGTAAATGTAGCGGAGACCTATACTCAACGCATTGTTCGATTATGATCCGTAAGGTGTTTATGTGGTCGATGCAGGAGGATCCAGCGCGAAAGCCTGCCTGTTCGACATCGAGAGTTTAATCTAAATGATCTTTAATTCGTTCTAGAATTATTCTAGCTATTATTTTGGCTACAGCTGGAAGAACACATATACCTCTCCAGTTACCGCACTCCATCAAGTTACCCTTCTTTGGAAACTTAATGATCATCCCCCTTTTCCACTCCTGTGGAAATTGTTCACTATCCCAAGCTCTCCGTATTAGCGGATGCAGCAAATCTGCCGATGTATTTGGCGCCGCTTGAAATAGCTCGGCAGGGATGCCATCAATACCCACCGCTTTGTTTTCCTTGAGGGACTTGATTGCTGTTATTATTTCAGCTTTACTGGGAGGTACGGTGCGAATTCGGGAATTTGTTGCTTCGAACTGCTCATTCGAATTCAAGATCATACCGCCGTCGTCTAAGTGATTTAGCACTGCAGCAAAATGTTCTCTCCATCTAGTGAGCTGATCCTCATCCGAAATCAGAAGGTCACCGTCTAGACTCTTCACTGGATGTTGTTTGGAGTTTCGACCACCAATGAGCTCCTTAGTGATGTTGTAAACAGTCCTACTGTCGCACCTACTCGCTGCTTCTTCAGCCCTTGAGGCCAGTGAGTTGACATGTTGACGCTTGTCACGTCTCACACTACGCTGCACTTCTTTCTTCTTCGCACGGTATTGGGCTTCAAGCTCGGTTCTCTCTACTGCTGGGGCCGCTGCAATCCGAGCCTTGATTGCTGTACGCTCATCGATCCGTCTCTAGGTGTCTGTAGAAAGCCATGTGCGGTGGTGTTTCTGCTTTTTACCGACATAAGTGCGTGCCCCAGTCGCAAAAGCATTTTTCACAGCACTCCAGTGGTCATCCATGTTCTCTATGCTGCTGATTGCTTATGCTTCTAAGGCAAGATGGTCCCTGAACTGTTGGCGCACTTGGGGAACCTTGAGCCTGTCGATATTAAACCTGGTGATGTTAAGCAGGTTTGAGCGGTTTCTGTTGACGGATGCAGTACGAAGGCGTAAATGAGCTACCATAAGATGGTGATCTCGTTCTTGTCCGACGTCAGCTCCACGTCTGTTTCGGACGTCCAGGAGACAATTTCTAAATCGGCGACTGATCGCAATGTGGTCGATCTGGTTGGATGTTCGTTGCCTATCAGTAGAGACCCAACTGATCTTATGGCAGGTGTTATGCTTAAACAGCGTGCCTCCGATGACTAGGCGGTTGGTATTGCAGAAGTCCACAAACCGCTCACCATTGTCATTACGGTCTCCCACGCCGTGAACTCCCATCACGTGCTTAAGCATGGTGTTGTCGCTACCCACCTTGGCATTGAGATCTCCCATTACCATTACGATGTCCCCATTAGGCGTTTGGTTGTAGGCGGCACCTAAGTGGCTATAAAAATTATCCTTTTCATCCTCAGTCGCGTCTAGAGTCGGAGCATAACACTGTATGATGGTAATTTTTCTAACTCTACTCTGGAACCTAGCCGTCAATATCCGGTCACTATGGGGTTTCCAGGATATGAGGCTACTACGTGCTGCTGGAGTAAGCATGAGTCCTACGCCAGAACTCCGTGCACTTCCAGCTGGTTTACCAGAGTAGAGCATGACAGTGCTTTTTGTTGGGGAGATGTATTCCCCAGCATCGTACCATCTTATCTCGCTCAGCCCTAAGATGTCGATTTTATACCGTGCGAATTCGCGCTCCAATTGGAGGAATCTGGCGTTATAAGGCCCTTCCTTGAGTGAGTCCAGGAGGGTCTTAACGTTCCAGAATCCGATCGTTGTCCGTGTCCGATAGCCAAAGGTCGTCAACAAATGATCAGTCCGTATCCGAGGCGTATGTTTCCGTTTCGGAGCAATAGTTTGTTTTACGGTTGCGGCTCGCTGGGCCACAGACCAACCGACACTTATCCTGTTTTTTGGCGCAGGAAGCTCGCCATTCGTCCTCTCCCGTTAGCAATTTCCGAAGAAATTCCCAGATGGCACCACGAGGAGGTGGGAGTAGGGCTTACTAACAGAGCTGCTAGGTTTTCGGCTGCAGTGGCTCCTACTCGTTACTTAGCGGACCAGCACCTATCGGGAGATGCTGCCCCTACGAGGCCTTTGTTTTGCGTTTGTTTGGAAGAAGTATCTACCCAGGTACTTTAGCCTTGTCCTGGCAATTCTTTGACATACACAGAGTATATGAGTTATATCCTCTGAGGCATGTAGGTTATCGCAGTACCTACAAACATCTGTGTCAGATAACCCTAGTCTCATGGCATGTCTCCTTAGAAGACAGTGGCCAGAGAGTATTCCTATCGCTGTTCTTAGCATCGATCTATCTAATTTAATCATCCCCCCGGATTTTCTGCGATCTAACACAGGCCACAAGGCCTTAGACACCCTGTGACCATCTAAGTTTAACCATCTTAGATTAGCCGTGTCAATGATTTTATCCCGAATAATTCCCTTAGCCACGCACCCTGGTGGTTTAATACTACCAATTATATCGCAACGTGGGAGCCCGCTCCTCTTTTAGCCAGCACGCCGCTTGCTCGTTGCCTTCGATATCACAGTGTCCAGGTACCCAACATAATCTGACTCGGCTCTGTGTACATAATGCCCTAAGCACTGTGCGGCAATATCTGATTATCTCAGATTTGGTGACGTAAGAATCTAGCGCCTTTAGCGCAGCCTGACTGTCAATGTAGGTAGATGGCGATATTCTTATCGGATATTAATCCCATCTCAAATAATTCTGCAGCTTTAAGTATAGCTAGAACTTCTGCTTAGAACACACTGCATGCGTCCGGAAGTCTCAGGGCCACCTGTAGGTTCGTATCTCTCGAGTAAATACCTGACCCCGTGCCCTTACTGGTCTTAGAACCATCAGTGTATATTGCAATCTCGTTATGGACAGAGACTGTCTTCCTTCACCAGTCCTCCCTAATAGGGTACAGTACTTCGTATGGTGTGTCGAAGTCTAAGGTGCCAAGTATATCGTCCGATTTGTCAGGGATTCCGGGAAAAGATTCCTTGAGAATGGAGCTGTGTCCTATGTTATTAGTCTTGAAGAGACCAACGTTAGTGAGCCGAAGCGCACTGTTGCCCACTTGAAATTTAATTTGTAGGTCTAATGGTAAAAGATACAGAAAGATCTCGAGTGCAGCCGTATGTGTTGTGCGTAGAGCACCTGTGATGGCAATGCAAGCTGCTCTTTGTACCATGGCCAACATATCCCATGTGTTTTTCGTATTCGTTGCCTTCCACCACACAAGAGCCCCATACGTAAGGATGGGTCTGACTATCATGATGTATAGCCAGTGCATCATTGCGGGCTTCAGGCCCCATTTTTTCCCGCAGTCCGCTTACAGATGAAGAGAGCATTATAAGCTTTGCGGACTCGTTCCTGTATGTTAAGTTTCCAATTTAGTTTCCTGTCCAGCATACCAAGATATGTAGCGCGATCCGAACGGGAAAGCTCCACCCCTGATAGCTTAGGCAGTTTGAAGGGTGATATCTTATATTTAGCACTGAAGAGTGTCAATTCAGTTTTATCTGGGTTGACGTGTAGTCCACGCCCTCTAGCCCATTTTTCAAGACTATTAAAAGCTGATTCAATGTGAACCAAAATCACCACGTCGTCCGCGTAAGCAGTGACGCTTATGCCTGTGTTGCTTAGTTCTTTAAGTATCCTATCGATGACTAGAACCCAGAGGAGGGGTGAGATAACGCCTCCCTGGGGAGTCCCCCTGGTAATGGATTTTCTTATTGAACTGTTTCCGATAGTGGAGTTAATGTTTCTAGTGCCGAGCATATTGCAGAGCCAATTGGTAATGGTATGCTTGACATTCATTTTAGGGCCTGTCCGATGGCTCTTCCTTCTACGTTATTGAACGCACCTTCTATATCTAGGAAGGTTGCTAGTGCAAATTCCTTATGGTGAAGGCTAGTTTCTATCTTCCCTACTACGTCGTGTAAAGCTGTTTTCACCGATTTCCCCTGCAAATATGCATGCTGAGCTTTGCATAGAATGCCGTTTTAACACTTACTTCTGATGTGAATATGAAGAAGTATTTCAAGTGTCTTGAGGAGGAATGACGAGAGACTTATGGGTCTGTAGTCTTTCGCTGAAGTGTGACCTGGTTTACCTGCTTTAGGTATGAATATAACCCGCACTCCCCTCCATGCCACTGGTACGTATCATGACCTTAAACAATGTTTAAAAATTTCCCTTAGCCTACTTCTGACCTTGCTTGGAGCTTTTTGCAGCATAGCTGGTAGAATTTCATCAGAGCCTGGTGCTTTGAATGGTGCGAATGACATAATAGCCCATCGCAGATTCTTCCTTGTAATGAGATTCTCTACATCGTTCCCTATTGACCTACCAGTATACTATAGCTATTAGTAGTAGAATCCATTGGTGATCTGGAAAGTGACCTTCAATTAACGTTTTCAAAATTTCTTCGCCACTCTCTGCGCACGAGCCGTCAGATTTTGTGATAAAGCTTGGGACCGAAGTAATACTGTCCCCTATTTCTTTGGCCCTGTTGTAGAAATGCCTAACCTGTTTTTTCTTGGAGTTAATTTCCTTGCTCCACCAAGGAGGTTGGGACCTCTTGGACTTCTTTCTTAGTGGACAGGCCTTTTCGAATGCCAGGTTCATTACTTTTCCTAAGTTGTCTACCGCTTTATCTATATCCACACACTTGTGTATAACTAACCTTTGAAACATAAAAAGAAAATAAATGGGCAGACATACAGTGCACGACTGACGCCTATATAAATATACGCGCATCATTTATTACAACGAGTGGATGAAAATGAATCTATCACACATCATGGGATAGTACGCCTACAAATAGCTTCATTTACAGTTTCGTAGACACATCATCTCACACAGAATGCGAATAATTTACCTAAATACACATACATGTCCTGTATTCAGTCTTAATCCATTTTTCACGCACAAAACGATGTTTATATCCATCAAAATGCTATTACCACCGCTAGACGTGATTAATGGTGCATTTAATAGCGCAAGCTCCGGCTCAATTATTCTCTGTAATATATGATCCCGAACATTTGATCCCAAACAGCCAAATGCCGAGGTCTCTAAACGAGCATCCACATTGCAACCTAGCATACGAGTACAATTTCCCATAGTACAAAAACATTTTCCCCTCCCAATGGACCAATAAATTTCCTACTGCTTGTCATATCCAGAAATAGACCATCACAACACCCCCCATCCCCATACAACTATGATAATTGAAAGCGTTTAACCTGTTTCGAAAGCATCATCATCATGCTGAACCTACCTATCCATCATGACCTCTGTCAGGTTCACACACAACGCACACAGAGGCAGGTGTCAATTTTAACTGAATCCACACCCCGTGTGGGGGTTCAAATGTCAATCAACCTGTCAGCAGTTTGAATAACTCAATGTGTTATCCAATTGGCATCGCATCACGGCTCATAATTGGATTTCACTCGACCGCTACCACTAAATGTGAGTGTGCAATCCCAATACCCTTATAATTTACCCCCTTAGTGATAAAAAAAAGTTTTTTTTCTTGTTTTTGCCTGTGTTTGTGTTTGACACACGTACACAACACAAAAAAATACCTACTGTCCGTCCAGTGATGGTGGAGGCTTCACTAAACTCCGTTGGATATCCGTCAGATTGCTTATGTCCACTATCCATAGATGTACTTCGGGATTTGCGGTACCCGGCGTCGGGTATCGGACATTTCTTGTTTCCGGAAATGAACTACCTGAGCTCATGCCAGCCCCAGCGGCTATTATCGCTCCCGACGCTAGCCACGGATAGGTCATCATGCCGACATTGGTGTCATTAAATGAGGCATACATGAATTGGCTACCATCCGGGGATGACCATATCGCTTCCGGTTGGGAAAAGATTTCCTCTGAAAATTAATAAAAATAAATAAATACAATTTGTTGAGCATTACATTAGGTATGTGATACAAGATACAGGCAGTTTAATCGGAAATAATAGACATGATAATTAAAAGTAAACGAAATGATATTTGAAATTAACGGGCATTGTGCAGAGGGTGAAGGAAACGAACAAATAAAGGAGTTAACATCAGCTAATGGGGGGCATAATTAAACACTGCTCACGAAAAATAGAGGACCACACTTTTACTTGCACATTTTTGTGGCCACATGATAAAACCGTCTAAGTCGAGTTAGGACAAACTTGAGTTAAGGATGCCAGACGATTCTCTACTGTTCGAAGTTTATGTCCCCAAATTTTTACCTTATATATTATTATATCTGGTATTCTTACCAAGTTATAGCTTTTAACTTGTGGTCACAGATTTACCAGCACTTTTCGACTTCGAGATTTTGATCAGATATGAAAAGGAATTGAAAAAGTTATTCCCACAGTGCGTTTGTGTGTCTGTTCGTCTGTGCGACTAAACGCCTGAATGGATTTAGTTTCAACTTTACAGCTGACGTCTTTGGGTACATACTGAAAGTAAAATATATCTTTCGTTATAGCCTAGTAATGAACGATAGGTAAGCTAGCGTGGGCGCCGTGGAGCAGAGGCTAGTGATTCGGACCACTGCGCGTGCGGTTCAATGTTCAAATCTTAGAAAACACTAAACGTTTTTTCACGGTCCCACCTCTCGCGAACGTTTAACTCTCGGATGTTTATTGTCACCAGAAAATTTATAAATAAATAAAAATAAATAAATGCCCTTCACATTGTATTAAACTGTATGCCACTTCTATTCGCGAGAAGCTTGGCCTAGGCCCTTCATTGCAAATATGTATATATTCCAGCTAAGAAACATCGAAAAGTCTTTCTCTATCCTAATCTTAGCATTGCCGACTTGACCGTCATAAAATTGAAGATTGCAAAAGGAGAGAACCTGTAGATCTCATCCATCTACATGAACTGGAACAGATAAGCTCCGCCAGAAGAGGTCCAATATCACACATCCATCATCATGGACTCGGATCACTACCTAGTTTTAGCGAAGGTACGGATGTGGATATCCAGAACGGAGCGAAATCAACTCTGAGGAAGTTTGACGTCGGGCGGCGTTAATCGTAAGAGACCGCCAGAGCCTTTACCGATCGAGTTTCTTCTAATCTTAATCTAAGTCCTATGCCGAAAGCAGCAAATGCGGAGGACCAGTGGTAGTGTTGCCAACAAGCCATCAGAGATGGCGCTTCTGATGTACTGGGTTTATCTCGGCCACCACAACGAAACCTTTATTTGATGAGGATTTGTAAGATCTGCTCGGACGAAAGTATGCTCGATGAATGGAACATAAGCTTTGTTTGCGTGATCCTGAGGAAAGGAGACCCTTTGAATTGTTTCAACTACAGAGGTATAAGAACCTCTCTGCCGTATTATGTGAATGCCTAAACCCGATCGTCAACAAGCTGAAAAGTCCTTATCAGTGCGTTTTCAGCCCGGAAAGTCCACCATTTACCAAATATTCACACTACGGCAGATCTTGGAAAAAACCAATGAATATAAAATCGATACGCACCACTTCTTCATCAATTTCAAAGTTGCCTATGATAGCGTGTATAGAGACGAGTTATATAGAGCCATGTCTAGTCTTGGCGTTCCTGCCAAGCTCGTCCGTTTCTGCAGAATGACGATGGAGAACTCTTGCTGCTCCATCAAAGTCGGTAAGAACATCACCGAACCATTCGATGTCAGGAAAGGTCTTAGACAAGGTGACGCGCTATCATGCGATCTCTTTAACATAGTACTTAAGAGAATTTTAGGAAACTCACAAGTCAACACCGGAGGTACAATCTTTTATAAGTCTGTACAACTACTCGCTTATACCGATGACATTGGCATAATCGAAAGAACTTAGCGGGCCATCAACGGGGCATTTACGAGTATTGAGATCGAGGCAGCAAAGATGGGTCTAACGGTCAATGAAAGCAAAACAAAATACCATATATGCTATCTACAAAAAAAGACACCCAACATCGGCGTCTTGGATAGAACGCCACAATAGACAGATATAATTTTGAGGTAGTAAAGGATTTTGTCTACCTAGGATCAATGATGAGCTCCGCAAATGACATCAGTGAGGAGATCACACGAAGAATTACTCCTGGCAATCGTTGTTTCTATGGGCTAAGAAGGCAATTGAGTAGCAAGGCCTATCTCGAACTACTAAGGTAACTCTTTATAAGACACTAATCATCCCATTTCTGCTGTATGGCGCACAGGCATGGGCTTTGTCAAAATCGGATGAGGATGCCCTTCGTTATTTTGATAGAAAAGTTCTTGGAGCGATCTTTGATCCCGTCTGCATTGATGGCGTATGGGGTAGAAGGTTCGATGTCCAACTATATGAGGACATCGATTTAGCCAGAAGAATTCACATGCAGCGACTAAGAAGGCTTTGTCATTTAAAGCGGATGGAGCCCAGTAGAGGACGATGTCGGAGTAGTTGGCGCAAACAAGTGGAGGGGGCCTTCCACCAACTTGGTATGCGCAACTGGAGGCGGCGGGCTCGTAACTGTGCTGGGCGAAGAGGTTTGTTGGTTGAGGCACATGCCCTAAGTAACCTACAGTCCTAAGTAACCTAAGTAAGTAAGTAAGTAACACTAGTCACATCAATAATAGTTTAACCGTGAAAAACTGGGGCTGATCAAACGGTGATGCATGCGATCATATGAAAACACAAGCGCTTCCACTTAGCTGAGGCCTACCAACTCCTACTCTCAACCTTCATGCGGTGACAGCCGGGTGGCTAGTACCTTAATCCAAGAAATGGGTAAACAACCCCGTTTAAGGGATAATTGGCGGCAGCAGATGAGAGAGGGGGGGGAGAGTGTTTTCTCACTAGAGCACTTCTTCCTGTTCCAGGCGGCAGTGGACGAATTCATTAGACTGAGTCAACGGTGGCGTGTATAGTTCCACTTAGGTTGAACTTAGTGAATACCTTGCGCGAGCTGCTTCGACGTATTGGGCTCAAAAATCGGTAAGGAATTTCCAATGCTGGTCAGGACCTTGGAATAGAGACAGTGGTGGAGGAGCCCTTAATGAGCCAACGGCAGCGCTCATACTCCTGTAGTAGACTACTGGCACCGGTGTATCCGGCCCCTCGTTCTAGGGGAATAAATAAAGGAACTAGCCCTCCAGGTTGTTGGCTGTGTTGTCGTTGTAACTCCCTACCACGTGAAAAGCGAATCGTTCCGAAAGAACCAAAAGCCTCGGACAAGGACGACTCAACTAATGACGACCGCAGTAAACGAATAAGGACAGCGACTTTGGATCTGTACGTGGAATGTTCTGTCCATTTACAGACCACGCGCAGCAGAACAATTAGCAGAGGCCCTAGAATGCTATAAAGCAGATATAACTGCCAGCCAGAAAGTGCGATGGGATGGGCCGGGCAAAAAGAGGATGACAAACTGTGACATCTACTACGGTGCAAGATTAAGGCAGATTAAGGCAAGAAGTCGTAAGGTTCCGACACGTAAGCGAGCGTAGTATGACTATCCGGATTAAGGCTAAATTCCCTAACATAAGCCTAACATGTGTTCATGCCCCCACGGACGAAAAGGACCCTGTCACCAAAGATTGTTTCTACGAGCTACTCGACAAAACATGCGGGCAATGTTCCAAATACGATGATTAAATCGTATTGGGCGATTTTAATGCAAAATAGGAAAGGATGACGTCTTTGGTAGGGCAGTCGTTAAGCATAGCCTACACGACACCACGTCTGATAACGGATTAAGGCTAATTCATTTCGCTGTGGGGCGAAATGTCACCATAGCAAGTACATGATTTCCTCATCTCGATATTCATAAGCATACATGGCGGTCCAATGATCATGTAACGATCAACCAAATTGATCATATTGCGATCGACGCAAGGCATGCCTCCAGTATTCTGGACGTCCGGACCTTCCGAGCGGCCAACATAGACTCGAATCATTACCTTGTTGTAGCCAAGATACGAAAGCGGATATCCCAATCCGAGCAACAAAGAAGAATCACTGAGAGAAAATTTAACGTCGAAAAGCTACAATCGCAAGAGACCGCCAGACTCTTCGCTGAACGAGTATCCCGAAATCTCCCAATCAACCCTATGCCGCCAGTTCATTCCAGCAAGTTCGAATCACAGAAAATACCAAAAAGTTTTTTCACGGTCCCACCTCTCGCGAGCGTCTGACAAACATCCGAGAGTATTGTTGTCACGAAGAAGCTTCTCAAATCGCCGTTCGGATTCGGCATTAAACTGTAGGTCCCTTCCATTCGTGTGAAAAATATAACGCACACAACATGAGTGGTTGCGAGAAGCTAGGCCCTGGCACTTTAAAGAGCTGTTGCGCCAAATATTTGTTTTGTTTTTTGTTGTAGTAGAATCACAGTCGGTGCTGAGAATATGGAAAAACTACTTCTGCCGACTGTATAACGGCGACGAAGACCAACATCCCTCTGTCAGGCAGAATGAACCATTCAACATAGACGATAATAGTCAAACTTTCCGCCCATCTGACCAAAACGAAGTGAGGATAGCAATATCCAAGCTAAAATCGAACAAGGCTGCTGGACCTGACGGCTTACCGGCCGAGCTTTTCAAGGCAGCTGGGGATGAATTGGTAGAGTGTATACACCAACTCATCTCTAAGATTTGGTCAGACGAGTGTATGCCTGATGAATGGAATCTCAGCATCATTTGCCGAATTCACAAGAAAGGATACCCCCTCAACTGCGCCAATTATAGAGGCAAGAGTCTCCCCAACATCGCATACAAGATCTTTTCTGCGATATTGTGTGAACGCCTAAAACCATTTATCAACAGCCTGATTGGACCCTATCAGTGCGGTTTCAGGCCAGGAAATTCTACCATCGATCAAATCTTCACACTTCGGCATTTCCTGGAAAAAACCCAAAAATTCCAAATCGATACTCACCACCTCTTTATCGGTTTTAAGGCCGCCTATGACAGCATCTATAGAGAAGAGCTATATAGAACCATATTTAGTTTTGACATCCCCGCCAAACTTGTCCGTCTGTGCAGGATGACGATGGAGAACACTCGCTGCTCCATTAAGGTCGGTAATGACCTCACCGAGACTTTTGATGTCAAAAAAGGTTTTAGACAAGGTGGCGCGTTGTCATGCGACTTCTTTAATATTGTACTGCATGGATTGTGCGGAACTCACAAGCCAACTTCAGAGGCACAATCTATCACAAGTCTGTACAACTATCTACATACGCCGACGATATAGACTTTATTGGAAGAACTTAGCGGACTGTCACCGATGCGTTTGCAAGCATTGAGGCAGAAACGCCCAAAATGGGTTTAACGATAAACGAGGGCAAAACCAAGTATATTCTGTGAAGAAGGAGGGACAATCAACACCGGCGAAATGGACAGAATGTCTCAATGGGCAGCTATAACTTCGAGGTAGAAAGGGACTTGTCTACCTTGGCTCTGCTAGAAACTTTGAGAACGACATCAGCTCGTAAATTAAGTGAAGAATAACTCTTGCCAATCGCTCTTCTTATAGGCCAATAAGGCAATTCAACAGTAAAGCCCTATCTCGAACAACTAAGGAGACTCTGTATCATCTCAGTCCTGCTTTACATTGACTTTATTGAAAGCGGACGAAGAAATCCTTGGTCGCTTCGAGAGAAAATTCTTCGTAAGATATTCGGTCCCATTTGCGTTGACGGGTTTTGGAGGAGACGATTCAATAACGAGCTATACGAGCTGTACAGCAACATCGACCAAGTCTGAAAAACTGCGTATTGGACACATCAGCAACAGCACACCGAGGCCCCGGCCCGCAGAATCTAACCTAAAGGGACGACGCAGTAGAGAACCTCCGCAGCGTAGGTGGCGAGCACAAGTTCAAGGGGACCTCAACCAACTTGGAGTGTGCAACTGGGGGAAATTAGCTACAGACAGAGCTAAATGGAGAGGCTTTATGGTAAAGGCCTAGGTTCGCCCCGAACTGTAGCTTCACCTAAGGAAGTAAGTAAGCTTACTTAGTTAAACTGTTGTGCAGCCCGTTCTGCTGTTATCGTGGATGTTTTTGGTAAGCTAAAAAGGGTTGGGCGATTTGAAGTGTGAACATTTATTAAATATACTATAACAACAATACTATCCTTCACTCAAGACGTCTACCACATTTTTCAAGATTAGTTTATATTTACAAATCATTAACAGAAGACAGCGCATCAGTCCAAACAATCATTCTCAGCGCAAACAAATCGAGGAGATAAGCGACAAACAGAAAAAAAAAACAATTAAACTCATTATACCCTGATATAACCAGTCCGGCACACCGTTGTAGATGACATTTTGATATCCTGTGCTAGTTATACGAATGTCCTCCTCCTCCGCTGGTGATTGTCTTAAATATATATCGTTGTCTGCTACAATAATTAAGGATGTCGTGTTGCCCAACCATGCGGCGTACTGTAGACGAGTTCTTTGTACTTTCGGTGAGTCCTTTAGTTTTACTGGCATGTGATGGTCATTCTCGACATCGTATATCGTATAGAACGCAGTAAAGGACCGTTGGAAAATCTGTAATGAAAAACAAGTAAATAAAATAAAAATAAAAACTAATTTGGGAAATAAGATTAAATTAGATACGCAGATACAAACAGCAGATACACTCGATTCTGAAAACACCTCCACCCTGGCTTTGGGGTGGCATGTGTAACAAACATTAATTGAATTTCGTTCGTTCGGATAAATTTACAGTTTTTAGTGTCCTATTGAGATTTTTCATTGACTTTGGGGCTTCTATCCGCTGGATATAAGATAAATGGATACGTGTTTTGGATTTAAAACATCCAAAAGGAAGTCATTTTAACTGAGTTTGCATTTAATTAACTGGGTATCCAGAGAAATTAAATTCGGAATGAGAATGTCAATTTGATTGAAATGGTAGGTACAGGGAGTAATTGGTCAACTGGTGTGTCAACTTTAGAGAATTCAATTAATTCATCGGTGGTGCACATGAAGGATAGAGATTAATCTGGTTTGATCAAATGCTATGTAATTTGATACAATCAAGGGTAAATTCTTGCGGACCTGCATTGCGATTGATCGGGAAACTGAAACTACTGACTGCCCAAAACTTGGCTTGGGCCAGTAGCGCAACAATCAAGTTCGTGATGAAGTGCTTACTTTACCTCCTAGTGGTGGTCTCCGGGCAACTATTCGTATAAACCCTTATACGTGTAGGCTTAAATTGCATATGCGCGTTGTCTAGGGCCTTGATTCTAGGCTAGGTAACATGGGCCAGCAACCTGCGTTACTGAAACCAGCTCGATACAGAAACCGACACTATGCATCGGATATGGAACGATCACATGTTGACGACTTTTGGCTATTGCACCCGGACAAAGATCGGTTTCTGGAATGTAAAAACTCTCATCTACTTGGGAAGCGAAGGTCCTTACAATGCCAGATTCCTCCAATTGGAAACCGAATTCATGCGTTATAAACTGGACATTTTGAGGGTAAGTGAAATAAGATGGTTAGGAGCGGGCGAATACCAGTCCCCAACGCGGAACACTATACTACTCTATTCTGCAAGACCATCCGGAAGTCCACGGGAATATTGAGTCGGACTGCTGCTAACAACAATAGCACCCAAGGGCCTAATTTCCTGGCAGCCTCATGGTGATAGGATTTTGACGGCCAGCTTCCGGACTAGAGTACGATGCGTCATCATCATACAGTGTTACGCCCCAACGAATAGTTCGTCTGAGGACGAAAAGGAGACCTTCTACAATCTCTTAAGCGCTGTCTTCAACACAACACCAAATGGAGACATTGTCATAGTGATGGGGGACTTGAATGCCAAGGTAGGCAACGACAACGAAGGGCTCAAACATGAAATCGGGAAGCATGGCAACCGCAATGACAACTGCGAAAGGTTTGTGGATTTCTGCAATGCCAACTGCCTTGTGATAGGTGGCACCATGAGCACAAGACCTGCCACAAAGTCAGCTGGGTTTCCAACGACAGGTAAGCAACCTCCAACCAAATTCACCATTTTGCATTAGCCGCCGTTTTAGAAGTAGTCTCCTGGACGTCCGAAACAGACGAGGGGCAGATGTGGGGATGGTACGAGATCACCACCTTATGATAGCTACTCTCCAACTACGCACTGCTCCCTCTCCAAGGGAGCACTTTTCGTAAGGTGTGGAAGCAATCAGCAGCTCAATGCCCGCAACCATCCAAGACCATTGGTGTGTTGTGAAAAATGTTTTTACATCTGGTGCTGAAAGAATTGTCGGTCGATCGCAGAGAAGACATAGGGCGTGGCTTTTCGAGGATACCTGGAGACAGATTGACGAATGAAAACAGCTGAAAGCTCACGTTGCAGCTACCCAAGCAGCAGGGAGGAGCGAGCTAGAGTCCCTATATCGCATGAAGATGAGAGAAGTTCAGCGTAGCGTGCGACGTGACAAGCGCAACTACATCAACGCGCTGGCTACAAAAGCAGAAGAAGTTGCACGGAAGTGCAACAGCAGGGCTGTCTACAGAATCATCAAAGAGCTGACAGGTGGTCGCAGCTCCAGCCAACACCCAGTGAAAAGCCTAGACGGCTCCTTGCTCATTTCGGATAAGAACCAGCTCAAGAGATGGAAAGAGCATTTTGCTATGGTTTTGAACTGCATATTCGCTAGCGATATGCTCCCAAATCAGACTGAGATGCCCGAGGTGAGAAGTTCCCGAATACGCACCACGACTCCCAGTAACGATGAGATCACTACCGCGATCAAGGCACTCAAAACCAACAAGGCGGTAGGGTTTGACGATATTCCAGCAGAGCTCTTACGAGCAGCGCCCACAACATCGGCTGAGCTTCTGCTTCCACTTATAGAGAGAGCTTGGGAAGCTGAGAGCTTTCCTGACGAGTGGAAAAAGAATAATCGTCAAGCTTCCTAACAAGGAAATTTAATGGAATGTGGAAACTGGAGGGGTATCTGCGTGCTGCCTGCTGTAGCTAAGATAATAGCTAAAATCATCATGAGTGAATCAAACAATATCTCGAAGACACACTCGATGCCGAACAAGCAGGTTTCCGCTCTGGATCCTTCTGCGTCGACCACATCAACACCCTGCGGATTATCATTGAACAGTGTGTTGAATATCGATCGCCACTGCAGCTGTTGTTCATCGATTTTAAGAAGGCGTTCGATAACGTCAACAGGGAGTTTATTTGGCGCGCCTTATGCAGGAGGGATATTCCCGATAAACTAATTGCTATTATCAAAGCTACATATGAAGGCTCCAAATGTCACGTTCTGCACAGAGGAAGGTTGTCTGAGCAATTTGAGATCCAAAGTGGGGTAAGACAAGGCTGTATCCTTTCACCAATATTTTTCCTATTAGTGATTAGCGATGTGCTTCGTGCAGCTTTGTCGACGGGAAACGGAGGAATTCGATGGACTCTTACATCTCAACTGAAACATCTTGACTACGCTGACGATGTATGCTTACTCTCCCACAGAATTATGGACCTCCACCTAATGGCAGCAGATGTGGAGACGGAGGCAGGCGTTGTCGGGCTGAAAATTAACACGGCAAAAACTAAAGTTATCAGTCTTGGAACAAACTCATCGTCTAAAATATGCATTGCTGGACAACCGGTAGAGGGAGTAGGGGACTTCCAGTATCTTGGGAGTATTGTCTCGACTAATGGTGGAACTGAACTGGATATAGCCAACAGGTTCGCCAAAGCAAAGTCCGCGTTCGGGATGTTGTCCAAAATATGGCGAAGCAATGCAATCAGTTTGAGCACCAAAATAAGACTGTTCCACTCCAACGTTGAATCCGTGCTGTTATATGGTTGCAGCACGTGGAGAGTGACCACTACTAACACCAGAAAGCTGCAAACGTTCGTTAATAGGTGCCTGCGCAATATCTTAAGAATTATCTGGCCCAGTCGTACCTCGCGCGAAGAGCTAGAAATCAGATTTAGAGAAATGTATTGGCTCCTCGGAAGATACTCGAAGTTAAGCGTATACAACAAACTGCTTCTGTATAAGCAAGTGCTTAAACCGTCTTGGACATACATATGGTATACAACTTTGGGATTGTACCAAACCAAGCAATATAGCTCTACTGCAAGCATTTCAAAACAAAATACTAAGAGCAATCGTGAATGCTCCTTGGTATATAAGGAATAGTGATATTCACAGAGATCTAGGAATTGCTACCGTGAGGGACGAAGTAACAAACTTTGCTTGCAAACATCGTAAACTTCTTCATGTGCATTGCAATAATGAAATAATCCATACTATGGACGTGACAAACCTTGAGCGCCGACTGCAAAGAACAAGACCTTTGGACTTAGCGTCGTAAGGAAAAACCACATGTAGTGACGGTATTAGTAGGTGCTTTCGCTCGAAAGCTACCTTCCTAACGCGATTTACACTGCAGAAGCGTAAACTACTTGTTAAGGTAACTTAGTCGTAGTCATCACAAAAATGAAAAAATGAGAGGGACTACTATGAGTACGCGCAGCTGGTTCTGATAGTGCCTCTCTGACCAGTGAGGTTTAGCCCGTAGGCATATACTGACTAGAACTGATTGTCAGATATATGAATCGGGCATAACCAATGGCACGGACCATTGGTATCTTTTCAAGATTCCTGCACCTCCAGGCTCAACAAAAAAAAAAAAAAAATCTACGCCATACGTTTGCGCCTTCATCCTATCCAGATGGGAGGTTACAACTAGGCAGATAGAAACCGATTACATGACACCCGATGCAGACATTTGACGGAAGATTCAATATTAGAATTCCTGGCTAGAAGAATGAACAAGTTACTAGTAATGAGGAATTGGCCTTCTACCCTGACGATTCCAAAAAGGATGTCAGTCTGGGACCTCGGGTTTACTGCAAAGCACTACCAACGCGGTACCAGGGCATATGGGTATACCGGGCAATGAAAGAGCAGATGAACTATATAGACTGAGGTCGGCGTTCTACATCTCACAGGCCCTCCCCTGCGTGAAGATTCCTATTAGCCACTATAGAGCCAACAAAAGATGAATCGATCTGGTTACGTAAGTCTCTGCCCCAACTCTGTGACCGGCTTATAATTTGAGGAGAACACGTTCTCTTTTTAGGCTTAGTCGTAACAATATGCAAGTCATCTCTGGCATAATCATGGGTCACTATGCCATTGAGATTTATATGTACATAATATAGAAATGGAGAGAAAATTGAATCTATAGGTAGCCTCTTCTTCACTGAGTTGGAGGACCTGCGTCATATTCATCTAAAAGACGTCCTGAGATGCATATCCATATCTGGGTGGTTTTAAACCGGCGGTTTCCCTTTCGGAGCTGGCGTACCTAACCTAACCTATTACTGGAAGACATATTCCCAGAGGTTCTAGCTTATCTGTTCAATCTTACTCTGGAGAAAGACCAAAGAAAGCCTATTTTAAGTAAACATTTTTTATTATGTATCTGCATGTTTCAGTTACCGGTAGAGGTAAAGTGCTTTCGACTGTAAGCTGAGGATGCTATAAGGCCAATCCGACACCACATACATTTTTCCATGGGTTCTTCTTCAGTTGTATAAGTACTTTTATCTTTCTTTTACCACCCTTGAGGATGTCCTTTTGTGAATTCGAACTATTATGCCAGGTGACATATTTATATACCTATCCCTAGAATGTGTTAGAGCAAGACCACGAGCCTTGTGCAATATGTTGATATGTCCCTATAAGTCATACCATTGCAAGGAAACTAAATACATTGCACATCCAATTTATTGGATGAATTATTTACTATCTCACCCTCTGTATTTGTCATCATGAAAGAGCTAAAGGGAATGAATTAATACAGACCAGCGCAGCGTCCCTAGAAAGGACATTGCAAATTTCCAACACAAGCACTCAGATCTATCTCTAGTGGAAGCCCATCCTCTACAATGGTTTTTTTTTTTTTTTGTCAGCATCCATTGGAAACTCTCATGTCAAATGGCAGCAAATCGAAGCCCATGATGTCCTTAGGTCCTTAAGAGAATAATTTTTTGATCTCATGATGATAATGATGATGGCGGTGTGGTGAATCAGTTTTGTCCTTCGACATTATTTCTATAAACAGCAGCACCGGCATTGACCCGTAGCACTAGCACTAGATAAGAAGGACGAGGGATATACTTTATATACTTATATAGGTACTTTTTTTTGTCGTCCTTCTCTTCTTCTGTCGTACTTTTCGTGCCCATCTTTAAAGGCCAATCAATTTTCTTCCTTAGATTTAGTGTAGCTTAAGATTGCTTCCTCACGGAAGAATCGGAAAACGAGAGAGGAAGAGAGAATAAAATGAAATATTTCAAGGATATCAAAGGAATCATTTTGTGTTTCGTAATGAATGAATGATTTGGAGAGGCCAATTGACGGGAGGGCTCTCCTAATGCAAGGCACTTGAGCGTCGTTTACATGAAATTCTGATTTTCTTTTCTCCAAATGAGGTATAGGCGGGATTTGGCACAGAATAAGGAGGCATTCTATCGATTAAGTTGAATTCCTTATCGCAATGGAAAATTCCAAAATTTTCTTAGTCCTTAGGGTTCTTTATGCCCAAGATAAATGGATATCCCATCAGTCAGTGTGGCGAAATCACTCACTTTGTAGTTAAGGAGATATCGAGTTGATTAGGCAAGTTTGGTTTGAGATAAAGCAGCGTACCACGCAAACCGGATGTGTATACACACTCATCCTTCAAGCGGAAATAAAAAAAAAATGGAAGAAAAATTATGAAGTATAAGTGATTTTCCAAGCCAGCGGGCGGAGATGGTGCCGATGATGAGGCATTCGGAATCTTTATGAAAGTGCTACCAAGGGGAGTCTCATATGGCGCACAGGGGGCATTCCATTCAGTACTTTTGTGTGTACGTGCACGGAAAATATGTTCGTGAATGTCGAGATAATTATGATGGAAAGATGGGTGGAAAATTGATGGGCGTGGAGGAAATAGATTTTCCCTTTAATCGGGAGACTATATTATACCGAGAGGATAGGAATAGGAGGCTTTGGTGAAATAACTTGAGTGATGTTTACTTTTGGCGCATATTGTGTGTTGTAGCTTTGTGAGTGTACAAGGATTTGTGATCTAATACCCTAAGGGGAGGTTTTTGGGAAGAGTGAATGTAAACGCAGATGGTTAGTGAGGTTTAATTGATTTCACTGATGTGGCGGAAGTGGATGAGTCTGAGAGCATTTCCGATAGACTTGACTCTTAGAGTTATGCGTCATTTGCAATTGGTTATTAAGGGGGTGGATAGGTTCACTTATGTATGCGTACTGAGTTCTTGGATTTCGACCGAGAATGGGCAGCTTAAAAATTACAGGAATATGCTTTTCAGCTGCTTACAGTGCCTAGGCGAAGACTGAAGCTGCAATGTTTTAATGTTATGTATGCAAGTAATGTTTTCAACCAGACCTAACTGTAGATTTTATATAATTACATAACCGGCGGGATCAGATAAAGAATCACTCTTACCTACTGCTGTTTCTGCGATCATAGATGTTTATCAAGTAGCAAAGATCAATCATGTCTATGGTGCAGAAACGTGGACCATATTTAAGACAAACGAAAGTGCCCTTGAAATATTTGAGGGAAAAATTCTACGAACGACTTATAGTCCCATCTGTGCGAAAAAGAGAAAACTAAACCATGTTGGAAACTCTATCATGTAGCACCAAGTAGGACCATTTGAGAGGGCTAGACAATGTATGTAGAGCGGATGACTATGACTACCAGTGCAAGGGTTTAGAAAGTCTTTGAATCCACCATAGATGAGGCAGCTGGTGCATATACCTACTCATCTTCAAGACTCGGTCAAACGATGCCT
The DNA here is from genome assembly GCA_945910035.1 of Brachypalpus laphriformis. Taxonomy (NCBI): domain Eukaryota; kingdom Metazoa; phylum Arthropoda; class Insecta; order Diptera; family Syrphidae; genus Brachypalpus; species Brachypalpus laphriformis. The sequence goes on from OX246755.1 coordinate 148,139,955, forward strand.
GATGAACGGAATCTCAGCATCGTTTGCACGATCCACAAGGAGGTGACACCCTCAACTCCGCCAATTATAAAGGCATCTGTCTCCTCAACATCGCATACAAGATCTTTTCTATGATATTATGTGAACGCCTGAAACCTTTTATCAGCAGCCTGATTGGGCCCTATTAGTACGGAAAACTCATGTCAAGAAAAAACATGACGAACTAAACATTCGATATAAAAAAATGTATTGGCCAATAGGGAGGTATTCATGTCTCTCAATATATAATAAACTGCTTCTCTATAAGCAAGTTTTAAAGCCAATACGGACATACGGCCTTCAGCTTTGGGGGTGCACAAGTAAGACGAACCTACAAAGCAAACAATGCTTTCAAAATAAAGTACTACGCAATATTGTTAATGCGCCATGGTACATACGTAACGCTGATCTACATAGGGATCTAAAAATTGAAATGATAGAGGACGAGGTCAGGAAGGTCGCAAGAAGACATGAAGGTAGGCTTCGCAACCACTCTAATTTAGAAGTAGTCGAACTACTTAATAATAACAATCTAGTTAGAAGATTACGAAGAATAAAACCATTCGAACTAGTTAACTAGGGGAAAAAATAAAAAGAAATATATAACATAATCACCCGAACAAAGTGATAACGAGTTAAAAAACAAAAGGTAACAGACAGTTCCTTATAACATAAATGTTAAAGTAAATAATGCTTATGTTTATCATTCTATTTCTCTCAGTGTATAACGATATTTTCTATCAACTCTTATACTAGAATTTAACTCAATGTAACACTCTATTTATTATGTACGAATAAACAGATTGAGTTTCAGTTTCAAACTCGACTCCAAAGACAACAGGTTATGGGCCCAGTCACCCAAAAAAAAAATTCAGTTGCAGTGACAGTATATAGAGCAGCGGATTTTTTTATTCCGCCAAAAAAAACTTATCGCCTGTTAAATTTGTTTCTGCAATTTAAAAGAGGTATAGTCGATCGTACAGTCGATCGAAGACCCAATCATATAAGTTGTCAATCTTCTATACTATTCGTGTAATAAAGTAGCCTACGATATGGATAGTGAACTTGCAAAAATTGAAAAACTGGCTAATAGTGAATATTGGACACTATGGAAATTTCAAATAAAGGTTTTGATGAAAGCCAGTGATCTTTGGGATGTTGTAACTGGTGTCAAAACGCAACCGGTGTCTACCTCAGATGATTTTGCAAAATGGAATAAGCTAGACCATAAGGCTCAGAAGATGATTGTAACGACGATTGGGCAGGAGCCCATTTTGCATATTATGAACTACGACACATCGGCAGACATGTGGGCGAAGTTAGACAGCGTTTATGAGCAGAAGTCAGAAAAGAACATACACCTGCTGCAACAGCAATTTTTTAATTATTCGAAGGAACTGGAGGACACCATTGCTGTTCACATTTCCAAACTTCAAAAGATTGTACAGCAACTGAAGGATCTTGGGGAAGAAATCTCAGAGAATATGCTGATAACAAAGATTCTGATGACTCTCCCTGAGAACTTTAGTAATTTCTTTACGTCCTGGGAATAAAAAAAATAAATAAATAAATATTTGGCGCAACAGCTCTTTAAGTGCCAGGGCCTAGCTTCTTGCAACCACTCATGTTGTGTGCGTTATATTTTTCACACGAATGGAAGGGACCTACAGTTTAATGCCGTATCCGAACGGCGATTTGAGAAGCTTTTTCGAGACAACAATACTCTCGGATGTTTGTCAGACGCTCGCGAGAGGTGGGACCGTGAAAAAACTTTTTGGTGTTTTTTAGGATTCGAACTCGGAACCTCACGCGTAGTGATCCGACACACTAACCACTTACGCCACGGCGCCCACGTCCTACGCCTACGTCCTGGGAATCAACAGAAAAAAAGGCAATCTGAAGAATCTTACTGCTAGGCTTTGCATGGAGGATTCAAGATTAGGTGTACAAAGTAATATTTCTGTTGCTTTTTGGGCTAAGAAGGAAAAAATTAAAGGTGGTGGTCACGTTGGTGGTCATATTGGTGATAATGCTGGTGGTCATGCTGGTGGTCATGGTGGTGGTCAAGCTGGTGGTCATGCTGGTGGCCATGCTGGAGGTTATGGCGGTGCAAGGTTAGGTGGTAAAAAACTCGGCAAGTGCTTTATTTGTAAGAAGGATGGGCACTGGAAAAATGAATGTCCAAAAAGGAATTTGAGCACAGGCAGAATTGGAGACGCATTCATTAGTCAAAAAATCACATGGAATGCTGCAGATGAAGATAGTTGGTTTTTAGACTCCGGAGCTAGCGACCACATGTGTTTTAGAAAGATCGGTTTCAGGATTTTAAAAGCTTTCCGGAACCAATGTCCATTAGGGTTGGAAATGGTAATGTGATAAAGGCCTTTGGAAAGGGACTAATTCAAGTTGAAACATTTAATGGTAAATCCTGGTCTAAGAAGTTTTTATCGAAAGTATTGTATGTTCCAGATATAAAGTTAAATCTTTTCTCATCAAACTCAACTTTGGATAAAGGTTTTAATCTGGTTGCGGACAACAAGTTTTGTGAAATACGGAAGAATGACGAGGTTGCTGCTGTTGCCTTTCGGGAATCGAATAGACTTTTCAGGCTGTTTTTTAAGGTAATTATACCATCAAATGATGGAGTCGAATTCTGCAATTTCACTACCTTTGATGTCATGGCATCAGCGGCTATGCCATCAAAATGTTATGCATGTCAAGGATGTTTTAGCCTGTCGAAATATACCTTTTTATGATGAACGATCTGTTTTTTGCGATGCATGCATTTTTGGTAAGCACCACAGAAAACCTTTTAGTGCAAGTCTTAATAGGGCTAAGGAAGCTGGTGAACTGATTCACACGGATCCCTGTGGTCCAATGCAAGAGACTTCATATGGAGGAGCCAAATATATGCTTTTGTTTCGTGACGTTTTCTCAAGTTTTAGGAAAGTTTATTGTATCAAAGCCAAGTCGGATGTCAAAGATTGTATCCAGAATTTCCTGGATCAGGTACGCATAGACACAGGTTTCCATGTTAAAACATTGCGCTCAGATAACGGACTCGAGTTTGTGAACAAGGAAGTTAGTGACACATTGCGTAAGCTCGGCATACGTCACCAAAGGAGTACACCTTACTCCCCCGAGCACAACGGAAGAGCGGAACGAGATATGCGGACCATTATCGAAGCTGCTAGGTCAATGATTCATGCAATGGACATGTCTTACAAGTATTGGGGAGAAGCAGTGACAACAGCCGTTTATACCTTTAATCGAACGGGAAGCAGCCCACAAAAAGGTAAGACTCCTTTCGAGTTATGGTTTAACAAAGTTCCAGAAATAACACATTTTAAAATCTTCGGTTCCTATGCTTTTGTCCACACTCCCAAGGAAAAGCGATGCAAACTTCATCCTAAATCAAAGAAAGGCGTATTTGTGGGATATGAAGAAGATTCGAAAGGCTACCATATATGGTTACCTCAGAGCAGAAAGGTGGTAATATCCCGGGACGTCATATTTAGGGAACACTCTTCAGCAGCTACAATAACAATCCGAAATGAGAAGGCAGGCTGTGGGGGTGAAGGTGAGGATGCAGCAATAAAACAGGAACAGCATCAAATAGAGGATAACTCAAAGTCAGTGGAAGAAATCGTCAAAGAAGAGGTAATTGGAAATGTTGAACCCATTTCAAATGTCCGTACACTGCACTCTCGTACTATTCCCATCTGCGCATTAAGTGAAGGTCTCGCTTTTTTGGCTGACAGTGAAGAACCGAAAAGTTTTGAAGATGTTGAAAAATCACCATTTTGTAAACAGTGGAAGCTGGCAATGGATGATGAAATTACATCACTTCAAAGGAATAATACGTGCGATCTAGTCGAGCTTCCTCCAAATAAAAAGACGATTTCGAGTAAATGGGTGTACAAAGCAAAGCTTGGCGCAGATGGTAGTGTAGAGCGACATAAGGCACGATTAGTAGCGAGGGGATTTGCGCAGCAGTATGGTGTGGACTACGAAGAAACGTTTAGCCCCGTAGAAAAATTTTCCTCGATCCGAATGATACTTGCCATTTGTGCAACAGAAAATTTAAAGCTTAGACAGTTTGACATAAAAACTGCCTTTTTGTATGGAGATTTGTGTGAGGATGTTTACATGACACAACCGAAGGGCTATCACGATGGAAGTCAAAAAGTGTGTAAGTTGCGTAAGAGCCTCTACGGTTTAAAACAGATCCAGATGCTGGAATTTAAAATTTACTAGTTTCTTAAGTAAATTCTGCTTCAAGGTAAGCGCGGCTGAATCTTGCGTTTTCGTTAGTATGAGAAATAGTCAAAAAATAATACTGGCGTTGTACATTGATGATGGATTAGTTGCAGCAGAGAACGAAAAAGATATTGAGTCTCTTGTGGAATACTTAAGCAAGGAATTTGAAATTAAAGTGTCTATGGCCAACTATTATCTTGGATTGGAAATTGCTCTTTTAAATAATGGAAACATTTTAATCAAGCAGTCGTCATATGCAAGAAGGATTCTTTTAAAATTTGGTATGGAAGATGCAAAATCTGTTACGACGCCCGCTGAGAACAGGAATATATCCGATTCCTCAAGCTCAAGTTAGGAATCAAATTACCCTTTTCGCGAAGCAGTGGGTTGCCTTATGTATTTGGCTATAGGTACAAGGCCAGATATCGCATATGGAGTAAGTTTAGTTAGTCGCTACTTGGATGATCCAAAAGCATGTTACATCGTTGCTGTTAAGAGAATTTTTAAGTACATTCAAGGAACCCTTAACTATGGTCTTGTTTACCAAAAGTCTAATCTTAAAATCGATTGTTTTACAGATGCTGACTTTGCTGGGGACTTAGAAACGCGAAAGTCAACTAGTGGATGTACTTTAAGCATAGGCGGCGCAGCTGTTTCATGGTCATCACAACGCCAAAAGTGCATAGCTCTCTCTACCAACGAGTCAGAATACATAGCGGCTTCCGAAGGTGTTAAGGAACTGATTTGGGCAAATCGTCTATTCTCTGAACTTGCCTTGAAAGGAGCTGAAGTTCCGACGCTCAATATAGACAACCAGAGTGCTGTTTAACTTATTAAGAACCCAGAGTACCACAAGCGCACCAAGCATATTGACGTGAAATATCATTTTATCCGGCAAAAATATGAAGAGGGTCTATTCAAACTACGCTATGTCCCTACAAATCAACAATGTAGCACTCTATTTATTATGTACGAATAAACAGATTGAGTTTCAGTTTCAAACTCGACTCCAAAGACAACAATAAATCTACAAGTATTAGAAAAAAATTGCTGATTAGTTTAACGACTAGGTGCCATTATTGGAAGGATGGTAACACCATGCTTTCTCCGGGTGTTTTTAGTGGGTGTGGGTCAAGTCCCACACTATCGCAAAGCTCGCATGCGATGTGTTTCAACGATTTTCACCCAGCTACACGCAAAAAAAAAAAAAAGAATTATTTTCACAGTTAGAGTAATCTGGCATTGTGAGGTGTATCGCTTCTCGAGTCGAGGAGCATCTTCACATTCAACATGTGACCGTTCGTTATCGGAGGCATAGTATAGGTTTCTGTAGCTTGTAACTTTCGGTATCGCAGGTTGCTGGCCCACGTTACGTAGTCTAGAATCGAGACCTTAGCCAACCCGCACTTGCAATTTCAGACTGCACGTATATAGGTTCGTACGTACAGGTGCCCCAGGACCACCACTAAGAGGTAAAGCAAACACATCATTACGAAAGAACGAAGTGTCCTGCACATGTCCACACAACTGTATTCTTCCTAATCAACTTTAATTAAATGTTGCCTACATTAATTGTTAAATTAACCAAAGACGTACATTTTTTTTTTTTAACCAGCCAAACTCAACTTAATTGGCCCTAACCCGCTACGAATATTCTTCCGTTCCTAATTTAAAATGGAAATGAAAATTCGAAAGATTCACTCATCCTTAAAACTATGATGAAAAACTTGATTTGATTAACTACTACACCCGCACATCGTCGTCGGGTTGCTCCTACCTCCCACGGGATTATCACATCTCAAGTGGAACTTATAGCTTTTCGTCTCTCTTAACTCAATTACACAAAACTACTTGAAGACGGATAACAGGGGGAAATTAACGTTTTCCATTTTCTTTCCTTTGCCGTTCGTATATATGTATTCCATTTAATTAGCTGGAAATATTATTCTTTTATTTCTTTCCTAGGCGACGAGTGATACATGTTTAGATAGAATCCTTCGCGATTTATTGTTATAGCAATTCAATTTTGCATCTAAAGTTGATTCTAATACAAATAGGTTGGGAGGGAGGTAAAAATTCCCGCAAAAAGGATTCACATTCACTGTTTCATTGAGAAAATCTTTGCAGTAGAACCAGCTACAAATAATTTTTATAAAAAAAAAACCGAAAGCTTGACATTTTGTGAAATCGATGGGATAGACAGACGGATGAAATAGTATAAAAATACCGTGAGTCCTTTCTGAATTGTGAAAATATTTTTTTGATTATAGGCTAGGTGTAAAGTTCAGGGATTCTGGGGAACTGTTTTTTTATCCTTCCGTTTATCTATTGTTTTTCATTCACTTTGTGGTCCATTCCGTTTTTTGTTGTGGTAAGGACGAGGAGTGGGCTTTTATTTCTGTTTGACTCAAGGAGTAGTAGTAGTGTGTAACTTTATTAATGCAGGAAAAAAATCAGTTGTTACAGTTTTACATAATAAGCATTGGCTTTTGCCGTCAGCCGAGAAAAGAGAGTTTTCAAATTACAGAATTAATTCATATATATAAGCATTTTTTTTTTTTTTTAGAAAGCTTGGTTTATAATTTGTAGCCGGTATTTTATGTAGTATGGTCCAGTTTTCTCCATTTAAGATGCGAACGACTTCATCGGAAGAGAGAGTATTTTTTGCATAAAAGGATCTTCTGATTGCGCTCGGAATAGGGCAGGTTCCAATGAAATGAAGGCCGTCTTCTCTTGCTCTATGGTTGCACAGTGTACATTCATCACTTCCATCTGTTATATGGGGCATGTAGTTTAATCGCAATAGTTCGCCCCTGGCTTTGAATACTGTTGAGATCAGATTTAAACTGTTACAATCATGAAAATAGTTCAGCTCCCCAATGTCATGCTTTAAAACTTTATAAATTTTCCTTACTTGGCATTGATCGATCTTAATTAAAAGTTCCTCCAGTGCCTTTCCTAGGTTTATTTCGTCTACGTGTGCTTCATGTAGGGGTACATTATGGCCACAGCCCAGCCTTGTCCATTCGGCAAAGAAATGAAGGTTCCTATTTTTCAGGTGCATAGCAATTTTATGGGGAAGACGATGACTTGGTTGTGATAGAATTTTCAATATGTATTGGAAGTGAAGTCTAAGCGTAAACACATGCAGCGGTGGCAGCCCCGTTTCCAAGTACAACATGTAGTTTGGCGTATTTTCTGGCAGTTTGAATATTTTCTTTAGGAAGTATCTCAAAAGTTTTTCAACCTCCTCAAACTGCCAGATCCCCCACACTTGTTCCGCATAGCACATGATTGACCTTATGACTGCTTCAAAGACTTTATATTTTACACTCGGCGCGATTTTCATTTTTCCCAAAATTCCTCTCCAGTTACAATTGATTGCAATTTTTGACTCTCTTAGCTTCTCTTGAAGGTGTTTTCTAAAAGATAACTGTGGGGTGATTAGTACTCCGAGGTATTTATATTCTCTAACCTTTTCCAGTTCCTCATTTCGCCAGGTCCATTTTTCATTTTCCATTCCGGAAAATCATAACTTTTGATTTGTTGGTGTTCAGCTGCAAGTTCCATATTTGGCAGTATTGATACAGCTTATTTATCATGATTTGGAGCATGTTCGGGGTTTCCGCGAGTATTGCGATATCATCAGCGTAGAGCAAGAGGTTAACACGTAATCCATCGACAGATATCCCTCCTGGGAGGTATACAACTAGATCGTCCAGGAAGATCAAAAACAAAATAGGGCTGAGCAGACATCCTTGCTTCACACCAGATTTCGACTGAAACCAGTTAAACAAGATGTTTCCATCCCAAACCGCTGTGGTGTTCTCTTCTTACATTTTTTGTAGCACTTTTAGTACATTTGTCGAGACTCCTAGGTTGCTCAGTTTGTAGAAAAGGGCTCTTCTGTCGATAAAATCAAAGGCAGCCTTGATATCCACGAAGGACCTTTATTCAAAAAAAAGTCTGGGCGATGCTTGTTAGAGAGAAGATGTTGACCACTGTGGAATAATCTTTGCGGATACCAGCTTGGAACTCGCTAAGTAGGTAATTTTCGCATATCCAGTTTGTTAATCGTTCCAAGATAATTCCTGTAAAAATTTTGGAAGTCGCATTTAGGAAAGATATCCGTCTATAATTGCTTGGCTCATTTGGGTCTCCTTTCTTGAAAATCGGAAATATTATGTTTTTCTTGAAGGATGATGGCACCTCGCCAGTACTGAAAATAAAATCATAAGTTTCCGTGAGCTTCTGCAGGAAGGCATCAGTCGCATTTAAAAAAAAAATTGTAGGGAATACGATCTTCCCTGGAGCCTTATTTGAGCAGCATCTATTTATAACTCTGATGACATCCTGGAAAGTTATAGGTCGGTCTAAAGAGTTTACTTCGACGTGAGATAGCGCACATTGTATTTGGATTTGAGCCTGCGGTGGGTTCAGCAGATTTTCGAAGTATTCGGCTAAAATGGGAGTTTCTACCTTGATACCCTTCGCGAAGAGCGAACCGTTTAGTGCTTTTGCCATCCTCCAAAAGGACCTGCTGTCTTGTATGTTTGCGAGCGCTGACGAAAGGTTCTGAATGTAGAGCCATTGTTTTTGCTCGCAGATGCTTTTAAAATTCTTATTTACAACCTGGTACATACATTTTGCATAATTGGTGTTCATGCTTCTTAGGAGCCGTAGAAAGGCAAATGATTTTTTCCTGGCTGCCTCGCATTCCCAGTCATACCAAGGTTGCTTCCCTTTTTTTCTCGATTTGGGTTGCAGGGGACTAGCTGCATTTGAAATACATGTCGTAAGTATATCTATGCCTCTGACGGATTGGAGCTCACTACTATTTAATCCATTTATTTCTAAGTCTAGATTCGCTTTGTACCTTTCCAAGTTTTCGTTTCTCCAATGTAGTTTCGGAAGTAAGCAGTTTGGTGGTGCGGGGATTTGATCTAGATTCAGATCTTCTTTGACTGATATTGGGAGATGATCTGAATAAGTTAATTCCTGGACATGGAAATCAGCTGTATGCTTTAGCCAGTTTCCCTGCAAGAAACAATAATCGAGCCCCTTAAAAAAGTTAGGTTTCCTTTGAGATCACTATTCGTTCGCCCGTTTAATAATGTAAGTCCGATAGTTTCATACATTTCGATCAGTTTCATTCCATTGCCATCAGCGCATTTATCTGTTGCATATCTCACCTCATTTAACGATGGTGACAATAGTTCCGTTTCCACATTCAGTATTTGACTAGATCCCACTCTCCCGTTAAAGTCTCCAATGGCCATAAGATTAGTCTTGCCAAATTCCAACAAGAAGTTACATATATAAACTAGTGAAGTCATTCATCCATTTGTTACAGTTTACATATACTGGTATTATGTACATTTTAACTTTTTCTATTTCCATTTCGATCACATTTCTATCTAGTATTTTCTTAAAGCGACATCCAATCATTTTTTCCAGTCCCTTTTTTATGCCGTATAAGCATCCTCCGCTGGCCCTACCACGTGAGGATGTTCTTATTGCTGGTATCCAGGGGAGCGTGTAGTGTTTGAAATATGATTCGAAGCGTTCTATATTTTTTTCATGAAAAGTTTCAAATAGTACAAAGACGTCGTAACTATTTATAAATTCAAAGAAATTATTAAAAAGCACTTTGTTGGCTAAACCTGCTACATTAAAGGAAACAATACTAAACGAATATTTACTTGGACTACAATTAAAATATTTACTTAAACGTTGGATGCGTTCCTTACTTCTGGCGGTTTGAGAGCCACTGGCTGCTTTATCACATGTGGAAACACCATTATTTGATGTTTCGCTTTTGTCACCCAGCAGCTGGTCCATAAACGTCATTCCGCCAGCATCATCACATGTCAGCTTGTTGTTTCCGTCGAAATAAAATGTATAATTTCCTGTCTCCAGGATTATGGTTCATCTGTCTCTTCTCTTGTAAAGATAATCAGCACATTAATGATGAATCATGTGAACCTCTGTTACTGAGTATATGTTGAACATTATTTCTAAAAACATTTCACACAGTACCCTGAACACACTGAACTCACTGAACTCTCTCTATAGTTCATAGTTAATTAGTTAGATCCGTTAACCCCTCGGGGGGTATAAGGCGTTAGCCACGCCTGTACGTCATCGTGTTCGGAGATCTGCAACGCGTTTCAGCTGCCTCCAACACATTCCTAAAGAGTTCGATTCCTCCTCAACCGTTCTGTGCCTCATTTGCCTAGGGCGTCCCGCTATTCTGCCTGCTGGGTGAGCGGATTCCATTGCATGGCGTACTTCGCAATGGAGTTGTATTCGCGCCGTCCAATCTACTGCCGCTTTCTCCTTCATATAGTAATTTTTATAAGTTCTTGGTCTGTTCTCATATAAAGTTGTTTGTCGGAGATACAGTTTCGCCAAAAAATCCTCAAAATGATTCTTGAACATTTGTTTAAGAATTGCGACGAATTTTTTACGAAGAATTTTTCTCTCGAAGCGAGCAAGGATATCTTCATCTTCTTTTAATAAAGTCCTTGTTTCAGCGCCGTAAAGCAGGACTGCGATGACCAGGATCTTGTACATAGTCTCCTTGGTTGTTCGAGATAGGGCTTTACTGTTCAATTGCCTTATACGCAAAAAAAAATAGCGATTAGCGGAGTTATCCTTCGCTTGATTTCTGCACTGATCTTGTTTTTAGAGTTTATAGCAGAGCCATATGTTGACAGCATATATTTGGTTTTGCCCTCGTTTATTGCTAAACCCGTTTTGGCCGCTTCCGCCTCAATGCCTGCAAACGCACCGGTGACAGCCCGCTGAGTCCTTCCTTGATAGGGGCCAATTAGGCTGTTGATAAAAGGTTTCAGGCGTTCACACAACATCGCACATTGGATCTTATATGCGATGTTGGGGAGACTGATGCCTCTATAATTGGCGCAGTTGAGGATGTCTCCTTTCTTGTGGATCGGGCAAACGATACTGAGATTCCATTCATCAGGTATACACTCTTCTGACCAAATCTTAGAGATGAGTTGGTGTATGCACTCTACCAATTAATCTCCAGCTGCCTTGAAAAGTTCGGCCGGTAAGCCGTCAGGTCCAGCAGCCTTGTTGGATTTCAGTTTGGATATTGCTATCTTCACTTCGTTTTGGTTAGGTGGACGGAAATGTTGACTATCATCGTCTATGTTGAATGGTTCATTCTGCCTGACAGCGGGATGTTGTTCTTCGTCGCCGTTACACAGTCTGCAGAAGCAGTTTTTCCACACTCTCAGCACCGACTGTGATTCCACTACGAGGTTTCTGTACGGGTATTGCTTCTCTGACATGTTCCTTTTTACCTTTTGGTAAAACTTCCGTACATCGTTCTTTCTTGGGGTATAAGCTCTCAATGTTCTCGGTCACGCGCTTCTCATGCTCTTTTTTCTTCTTTTGGAGAAGCCGATGTTTTTCCCGTCTCTTGCTGCTAGAGCTCACGAGCAGCTTCCGTCTTCCTTTGCAGCGCCGCTTTATATGCCTCTTGTTTTGCTGCATGCACTCGCCGGCATTCTTCTTCAAACCAGGGGTTTCGCGGTGGCGGGCGAGCGGGACCCAGAACATCAGTCGCGGCGTTTCTGATGGCAAGTTGGCAGCGTTGCTACTGGTCTTCGGTACCATAGGGGTGATTGAGAGATTTCGGGATACGCGTTCAGCGAAGAGTCTGGCGGTCTCTTGCGCTTCTAGCTTTTCGACGTTTAATTTTCTCATAGTGATTTTTCTTTGTTGGTCTGTTTGGGATATCCGTATTCGTACCTTGGCTACAACAAGGTAATGATCCGAGTCTGTGTCAAGTTTCATCAAAATCCAAGCAGTAGTTTTCGTGTGATACGTGCACAGAAAGACAAGAACAGTCGACCTTCCACAGTTTTATTACACGAATATGTATGATAAAGATAGACAGTGGATAGATTTCCATCCAAAGCTGTTTGCAAAAATCACCAGCACCGTGATGTGATATATGTACATATGTATTGTAGATCAGTGAAAGAAAACTCGTGCTTGCAGTTGACGTATCTAAACATGGTATGTTGAGATCTGCATGTACTAAGGAATCATATGCAATATAAGTGCATGTTTACATCAATACTACGCACTTGACCCTGACAACTTTGGTGTAAATTCCGTTTGTGTAATATCAATTCCATAGAGATGAGTCAGTGTGGAATTATTAGGTAAATACCCATAAGAACAAGCTAGCTTTATTATTCGTTTTAACAAATAAATATTAACAAAAATGTAACATATAATACATAACTTGCAAAACATCAAACCCAAAAGATTAAAATTCATTCATAGAACGAAAGCGCAACGCATCTATTTCACGCAGTAGTAAGCCGCTAAGTTAGTAGTTTGGTACGTACGTGTATGTCAAATAGACATTCTCTAGCTGAAAGGTTGTAACCTTCTGATAATACAACAAATAAGAAAATTGATAATAAAAATGCTAAATGCATTTCCTAGGCTAACGTTATTAGTTGACTGCAGCTTGCAGTAGAATTCGCATACAAACTCGGAGACAGCTGTGTTAAAATAAATCACTATCAGTCGTTTTGATTCCCAATTTCCTAAATCATGAAGTATTTCAGTGTCTACTTGTACCTAATTGCATTCTTAATTGAAAGTGCTTACACTTTGCCAGAACTCATGGTTGTAGAGATATCACAACGTCGGATAAACCCAAGAGGGTATAGCATTTCAGTTAAAAGTAAGACTTTCTGCGAGTATTTAATACGTGTGTTAAAAATTATTTGCCGTTTTTCAGTTTAGATTTAGATTTATTCGTAGATATAAATTTTGTTTAACAATATTTGGTTGTAACCGCAATTTACACAGAGCAATGATAACCTATCTTAACACTGAAAAATCTGAAATATTTCTCAAATGAAACGAGGCTAGAATTGAAGAAATGATTAGAAAGGAAAAGCTACAAGAAAGACCTTGCTATGTGATTTAAAAAAAAAAAAATGTAATAAATAATAAATAAATTTATTAACAGATAAGTAAATAAAAAATAAATAAAAACATAAATGTAGGATTGTGGCCAAACAAAGGGTAAAATATGCTAGAGACAACAGACCAACCATCTAATATACACACATTAACCCAGAAGTACATAAGAACCGCTAACGTCGACAGACGGACGACAAGAACATAACGCAGCTCCGGCAGGTGTAACATCATACCGGCAAACAAGCAAACGAACAGACGAAGGAAAAGACAAAGAAACAGATACACACGAACACGAGAGCTTTCATTTTTCCTTTTCTTTTGCCAGTCGAGTAAATGTACAGTCTGTGAGCGAGCGTGCAATGGGCAACAACCCTCTCATGTAAATTTAAACAATAAACATTCATTGAACTATAACGTAGTGCGAGTGGTTTTTTTTCGAGACAACGAGCCAGAGAAGAGGATCATAGGATCCTGTGCAAGAAATCTTAGATAAATATTTCGGCGAGGTTATGATCCGAAAACAAGAGATCATAACCCTCCCACTTTACCACATTTCTACTGATCCGTCTGTGGGGTTCGCCTATTTGACCACAGACAATATCGGCAGGCCTCCCGTTTTTGGATCACTGGGCTAATCAAATGCTGGTACAGTTGTATTTGAGTGATCCAGGCGTTTTTTTTTAGGCCTGCTTCCCCTGCCTCGCGATGTCTTTACAACGTTCATTGATATTGCCTTTTTAACAGGGTTTAAACGATTCCTTTTTTGAACGTGGCAATACCAGCTAAGCCGATCACGCTATATTTTTCATAAGATGGTTTCTTTGACGTGAAGGCTTCCACGGATCTTCGAACTTCTTATTCGGTTAAGCTTTGTCACTCCTGCTGTCATGGGAAGCGTCTTCATCTCAGCTGCCGTTAATCTACTATCATACTTTTTGCATATATTCAACATTAAGAACCGTATGTGAGCGCTGGATGCACAAGTGCGGTAAAGAGCCTTCCTTTCAACTTACGGGGCATTTTTCAGTCACAGAAGATAGCGGAATTTTCTCACCACTTCATCCACCCTACGCTTACGCGATGCTTGATTTCATCATCACAAGTTGCTTTGCTATTGATCATAGATCTCAGATATTTGAACTTTTCGCACTTGGGAAGCACTGTTCCATTCAAATAAATGTCTAGAATAGGCCTGAGTGGGCAGCACAAGTACTCTGCCTTTTTAAACTAATGCGATACCCATTTCCCTCCAGAGCGTCCACGCACACATTAAGTGCTCGTTGTAGGGATATAGGATCCTCACTTCTGATCGCACCATCGCCAGCAAATGAATAATTGGTGTACATTAGGGTCCATCAATTTACCTTCAAGCAGATAATCTAGGACTGTAATAAAGAGCAAATGACTTAAAACCCTTCCCTGGTGCACCCAGACTTTGATTGGGAACTCTTCGATTACACCAACGGGGCATCTTAATCTTGTCTTTGCTCTGTCGTACATGCCCATGATCATCTGTACATGTACATGCCCATGATCATCTGTACATATGTTTCTGGAACCCCTCGATGTCTTAGCGCTACCCACATATGATCACGTGATTGTCTGTCGAATGCCTTTTCAAAGTCGACCAATACAATATACAAATCCCCTAAAGAATCACGATGTTGTTCCACAATGATTCTTATACTTTGGATTGCATCTGTGGTTGATTTACTCGCGACGAACCCGCACTAATCATCAGATGGCCGTATTACATTTCGTAGTCGGCTACCTAATACCCCCTCAACGATCTTAATGGTGTGTGACATCAGCTTGATGGTAGTTATCACATTTTCGCGTATCACCCTTCCCTTTATATACGGGAAGACGATAGCTTTCTGTTCATTTATTCGGCACTGGATCACGTCTCATAAAGTTGGAGGTGAGAAATCTGAGCCATCTGAACCCGATGTCGTGCAACTCTTCCAGAACTCAGAGGGCATCTCGTCTGACCCAACCGCTTTTCGTTTTTTGGAGTATTTGACCGCCTCACTAACTTCGTCGACTGTAATGTCGGGTATTTCTTCACAGTTAGGAGTGGCTCTTGGAAAGTATAGCCGGGGATACTGTTCGTTTAAAAGTTCTTCACAATACTGCCGCCACCTCTGCAGCATTTTGTCGTTATCCACAAGAAGCTGGCCATGAGCATTGCTAATGATCTTTGCCGAACGAATCTCCTGAGCACTCCTCCTTCTTGGGGCGGCTATTTTGAAGATGGTTGCGCTCTTGTTCATATTGAGTCTTCGCAAGATAGCGCTGTTTGCATCAGCAACCGGGGAAGATATTTTCTCCAGCACCCGATACAAGCCCTTTGTACTCTCTGTTTGAAGCTGGGCGCACTTCTTCTTCGCTTTTTCTTGCTGCATCTGTATTCCACTTTGCACTTTGACCAAGCTTTGAAAGCTGCTTTCTTCTCATTTATCACCTTCTTAGCTTCATCACTCCACCACCATGTTTCTTTGAAGTGTTGATGGTGGCCTTTTGAAGCTCCTACCAGTGATTTGATCTTCTTTAAGCAAGTTCGCTGTAGGGAATCCCACATATTTTGTGCTCTGCACTCTTCATCCTCAGCTCCGTTGATGGTGTGAGAGAGGTAATTTGTCATTACGAAAACAAAAGCCTCGCCTTTTTCTTTGTCCAGATTGTACCACTTGATTTTCTCAGAGACCCTTGTTTGTTTGCTTTTCTTCGGTGTTTTCATAAAAATTTCTGTTAGCAGGAGACGGTGTTGCCGAACGATTGCCTCTCCCAGAATCACTTTGCAATCTTTTACCCGAGGCTTCATGAAACTGGCTACCAAATGGTAGTCAATCTGAGTTTCATCTCCACCACTGCTGTAAGTGATCAGGTGTCGGCTTTGTTTGATGAGCATGGTATTTAACACGATAAGACCGTGTGATTTGTACTTGCTTAGGATGTCTTCACCGGGAAGGTTCCTGGTGCCATATCCTAGTCCTCCATGTCAGTCTTCATAGTCTTCATTTGATTTCCCGATATGTCCATTCAAATCTCCTCCAACAAACAGAAACTCTTCCTTTGGGATGTTCTTAAGGAGATTGTGGAAATCTAGCTAAAATGCATCTTTATCTCTCAAATTGCATCCATATTGGGGAGCATATGCACTGACAATATTCCACACCTCTCCTTGTATTACTGGTTTGAGAGACATCAAACGGTCGTTGGACTTCGAAATGCTCAAGACGTTTCCAAGTAGCTCTGTCGCAAGGATGATACCGATTCCGTTTTTGGCCTTTTCCGTTCCGAAGTAGAACATCTTGTAATCTTTTGTTCTAACGTTCAAGAAACGCGCCCGATTTCCGGTGTTTTTCCATTTCATCTCTTAGACACGCAAGATGTCCACCCGCCTTCTATTCATGATCTCGTCCAGCTCGTAACTTCGACCGGTCATGCTTCCAACGTTCCAACTCGCGACCCTCAAATTTCTTCCAAACTGGTTTATAATTTTGCTAGCCCCCAGAATCCGTATAGCTCTGACCCGAAAATGTCTGTTCGGTCCAGGATCAGTACCATGCACAGCAGTGGTAGTGCCTGGCGGGGTAGTGCCTTTCCTACCCGTCTTGTTCTTCTTGAGGGACTTAATTACAGTTTTTATTTCGGTTCTACTGGGAGGTACGGTGCGAATCCGGGAATTTGTTGCTTCGAACTGCTCATTCGAATTCAAGATCATACCGCCATCGTCTAAGTGATTTAGGACTGTAGCAAAATGTTCTCTCCATCTAGCGAGCTGATCCTCATCCGAAATCAAATTAGACTCTTCACTGGGTGTTGTTTGGAGTTTTAACCACCAATGAGCTCCTTAGTGATGTTGTAAACAGTCCTAATGTCACATCTACTCGTTGCTTCTTTAGCCCAGTGGGGTTAATAAATTGACGTTTGTCAAGTCTCACACTACGCTGCACTTCTTTCTTCTTCGCACGATATTGGGCTTTAACCTCGGTTCTCTCTACTGCTGAGGCTGCTGCAATCCGAGCTTTGATTGCTGTACGCTCATCGACCCGTCTTCAGGTGTCTGTAGAAAGCCATGTGCGGTGGTATTTCTGCTTTTTACCGACATACGTGCGTGCCCCAGTCGCAAAATCATTTTTCACGGCACTCCAGTGGTCATCCATGTTCCCTATGCTGCTGATTGCTTCTGCTTCTAAGGCGAGATGGTCCCTGAATTGTTGGCGCACTTGGGGAACCTTGGGCCTGTCGATATTACACCTGGTGATGTAAAGTAGATTTGAGCGGTTGCTGTTGACGGATGCAGTACGAAGGCGTAAATGAGCTACCATAAGATGGTGATCTCGTTCTTGTCCGACATCAGCTCCACGTCTGTTTCGGACGTCCAGGAGACAATTTCTAAAGCAGCGACTGATCGCAATGTTCGTTGCCTATCAGTAGATACCAAACTGATCTTGTGGCAGGTGTTATGCTTACTGAGCTAGGGCTGTATAATCGCCTTTCAGTGACAACAAATTCGATCTCAACCTCTTATGCTTATATTGCAATAGTTCTATGTCTACACATGCATATGCATGTACATATGTACCTACGCGTATATTCCCAAGTCTCTTAATTGCGTGAAGTTTTGCACATGGATATCTTAATTAATAAAATTACAATATCTTAGATTTGGCACTGATAATGCTTTTTTTTTCAATTTTAACTCTAGAAGAGATCGCACACTGAAGATCAAAACATGGGATAGGTTAGGTTAGGTTAGGTAAAAGTGGCTGTCCTGACGGGGTCAGGACACACTTAGACCACTTGGGTCCATTGTGATACCACATGAGTAATGACCGGTCGAATCACCGGTAACCAGGGGAACCTTAACCTTTCTCATGAGGGTGTTGGCTGAGAATGCTGACTGAAAAGGATAGAGAGGGTGACTGACTCAGTCAACCCTGAAGTCAAGGTGTACCGAGAAGGTATAGTGTGCAACAAGTGATGGGGGGTGATTGATTCAATCGAACCCCCTATACTGTGTGTGCAAGTTATATTAACAGATCCCATAAACCGTGTAGGCGTAGAGGTGCGTAAGTATAGTAGAGTGACTGATTCAGTCTAACTCTAATTACTGTTGTGCATGGTATTGACTAGGTGGGGTGACTGATTCAATCAAACCCTTTATACCTAGGTAGACCGTGTAGGTGTAGAGGAGCATAAGCGTACATAGAGCGACTGATTCAATCGAATTCTAAGTACTGCTATGCATAAAGTGTGAACTAGGTAGGGTGATTGTTTCAATCGAACCCATACCTAGGTGGACCGGGGAAATAGTGGGGAATGCAAAGTAGAGCGAGATGACTGATGCAGTCAATCTTGCACTAGTATGCAGTCGAACTTTAGGGGAGGGTTTGGCTAGGTAGGGTGACTGCTTCAGTCAAACCCTTCGTACCTAGTTCACCGTGTAGGTGGTGTGCATGTGAGTAATAGGGGGATTGATTGACTCAATAAATCTCTGTTACCTCTATGCAGTAATGTTATTTACAGGCACTGGTCTAGTGATATGGGAGGGTTAGCTATCGATCTTCGGAAGTGTCTGTGTCAGTACCTTTGGGGATTGATAGTAACCAATAACGAGGGAGGAGGGGTGGTGGTGATGTGGGAGGGGGGCCATTTCAGCTAAACCAGTTGGATTTACCTATGTATCTATTTAAGTTTCTAATGTCTATGTTAGACAGGTCACTTAGGTCGTCAAAGAAGTATTCGCCTAGTAGGTTCTTTCTTAGTGTGGCAAGGAGGTGGAGACTATTCTCCTTCTCCTCTTCATCTCTGCAGCTTCTGCAGAAATCGTTTGCTGGGACACCCATTCTAGTGGCGTGTCTACCTAACAAGCAGTGTCCTGTGACTATTCCTACTGTAAGGCTTATGTTCCTTCTATTTAATGAAAGGAGATTTTTGGTTTTCTTTGCGCCAAGTAAGGGCCAGATCTTCCTGGTCGATGCGCACGTAGCTAGATTACTCCATCTGTTGTTTGCAATAGCTTCCGCTTCGTTAAACATACGGATTTTCATCAATTGTATTGGTGGTGCCGGTGCCTCTCTATTGACATCGAGAGGAAGTACGGTGCCTTGTTTAGCTAGTTCATCCGTTTTACAGTTGCCTGGAATATCTCTGTGTCCTGAGACCTAGCACAGAGTAATATTGCATCTGTCCGCAATCTCGTTAAGAGATTCGCGGCAATGTTTGACCAACTTAGATCTTATCGTTGGCGTTTCCAGAGCTTTAATCGCTGACTGACTGTCTATATAAAGGACGGTAGACTTACCATCTATCGGGTACATAGAGAGTCTGCGCCCTGCTTGACGAACAGCCGATATTTCCGCCTAAAAGATGCTACAGTGGTCCGGAAGTCGGAGAGCTACGTTTATTCTAGGTGATTCGAAAAATATTCCTTATCCTGTGCCCGCCGATGTTTTGGAACCATCTGTATTTAGAATGATACTTTCCTCCCATGCGGATCTGTGAGGGATGGTGGTGTTATATTTAATATTGAAATCAATAGATGGTGATATGTAATCTGTTACTCTGGGATTGGAGTTTTGTAAGATTTTCATGTGGCCAATTTGTGAGCTTGACCACTGGAGAGATTCTCTAAGTCTTAGGACTGCCTTAGATGCTACCATTTTCCCAAAGATAACAATGGGATATATATTAAGTAGGGTTTCTAAGGCGGCTGTGGGAGTGGGCCTGAGAGCCCCTGTGATGCATTTGCATGCTAATCGTTGTACTCTTTCGATAGAGTTTGTGTTGCACCTTGTTTTGAG
Source organism: Brachypalpus laphriformis (assembly GCA_945910035.1). Classification (NCBI taxonomy): domain Eukaryota; kingdom Metazoa; phylum Arthropoda; class Insecta; order Diptera; family Syrphidae; genus Brachypalpus; species Brachypalpus laphriformis. The sequence continues at coordinate 148,160,024 of OX246755.1, forward strand.
TGCAGGCCATCAGACGAGAACGCCATAAAGCAGGATTGGTCTGACCGCCGCCAGGTACAACCAGTGGACTATATTAGGTTGAAGACCCCATTTAGGACCTATAGCCTTTTTACAGGTGTAGATGGCGATTTCCGCTTTCTTGGTTCGGTCTAGAATGTTCTGTTTCCAGTTACGTTTACTATCGAGGGTCAACCCTAAGTATTTTGCTTTGTTTGAAAAGCTGAGTTCTGTGTTTCTAAGCTTAGGTGGGGCTACGAACGGGATTTTGTATTTCCTAGTTTCCTAGTAAGCACTAGTTCAGTTTTGGACGCATTTACGTTGAGCCCAACGCTGTCCGTCCATTTCGCTACTAAATTTAGTGCCGAGTTCATTAGATCTCTTATGGTTTGGGCGAATTTACCTGAGATGGCTATGGAAATATCGTCAGAATATGCTACGACCTTGTAGCCTTTTTTTTTTTTTTTTTATATAATTTGCGCGCACTCAAAGGGTTATGAATACCTTTAACATGCTTACACACAGTGCGGGCGTTTGGAAAGGAAGGGTAGAGAGAGAGAGAGAGAAAGATTTTTGGTGTCGTGGTTTTTTTTGAAGCTCAGTTGTTTATGCTTCAGTTATTCTCCGGGGATGGCGTCCAGATAACTGGGGAGATTTTTTTGTTATTATTGTCATTGCTTCTGATTCACAGTACTTTTTTCCCGATAATCGATGTCAAGGTCAAATCATCATCAACAGAGCAAACAATTTTACCAGCCACATGACCAAGCTACTGCCAGTGTTATGCCTTCGCAGTAGTGTTCACAGAAGCTTTTGCAAATGATCGGACTGACTTTATATATTTCATGAGAAATAAATAAATGCTTGCTGACATCAGGATTTGAACCATGAACCATTAGCGTGGCAATTGACGATGTTACCACTACACCATTGCCACCCTAATTGCCTTTATTTTCTAGTGAAGCGAGTAGCGCATTCACTACTAATATCCAAAGTAGCGGAAAGAGAACACCGCCCTGGGGTGTGCCTCTGCGCGCTAGCCTTTTGGTTGAGCAGCACCCGAGCTCGGATAGAATCTGCCTGCTGTTCAGCATTCGTTCTATTCAGATGCAAACTCAGCAGTCCACCTTCAGGTCAGCGAGCGCTCTTGTGATGGATTCTGTATAAAGGCGTCTTCTATGTCAAGGAAAGACACCATAGTATATTCTTTAACGGCAAGAGATTTTTCAATGGTGCCTACTAACGAATGTAGAGCTGTTTCCACTGAAAAACCTTTTCGATAAGCATGTTGAGAGCTAGATAAGGTTTGTACCTTGAGTTTTGAACGGATATAGTTATCGACTAGCCTTTCTAACGTTTTCAGAAGGAAGGAGGAGAGGCTGATTGGTCTAAAATCTTTCGGATTATAGTGGGAGGTCTAACCGCATTTCGGGATGAAGACCACCTTAACTCGTTTCCACGAGGATGGGGTATAGCCGAATTTAAGGCAGCTGTTGAAAATCACGTAGAGCCAGGTTGCTAAGGGTTTTATGCCCTCCTGCAGTTCTACTGGTGGAATACCATCTAAGCCTGGAGATTTATATGGTAGGAAGCTATTAACAGCCCACAAAAAAACATGGGATAGCGCGCCCATATACTCATACACGCATACCATTGCAACGATAGCCACTGCTGCATGACTGCTGGCCGTGGTCTCCACTGAAGGAAAATTGTGGGCGATGATTTGATTAATTGTTTTTAGCATTGCTCAGCTTCAGGACAACGCAGAAGGATGTTTTATACCTTAAATGAATCAAAATTAAATTCACCTATTTTTTATTTTTTTAATCCGGAGAGCCAGTACTGAGCTATGGCAGTGGAATAAATATGTACAGATGGAAAATTCGATCTCAACCCCCTTTATGCCACTTAGACCTTGAATTTCGGAAAATCGCCTCTTACGAGTATCTCGCATCTAGGCAAAATAAGGAATAACTGTGCAAAATTTCAAGTGCCTATGTCTAGTAATTTTCGAGAAACGGTGTTCACAAGGAAACTCGACTTTGCTTTTATAGTATTTAAAGATAAGATATAAGATAAGAAGAAGATGTATGCAAGTAACAGCTTAGCATTGAGTGCATCACTTGCTCTGATGTTATGCGCTATACCTTCGGGTGTTATACTGCATCCCAAGGACAGTTTAATGACTCGCGGAGTTTATTCCCACTTATAACACTTTATTTTAACGTCTGTTTTTCGCCCTATTCACATCTCCGGTGCCCTGTACGCTATTCAATAACTCTAAAAAGTGTTCACTCGTTCACTCACAAGGTTCTAATCTTCTTACTGTTTACTTCTTCTTGCGTTTTAGAACAAGCAGTTATCTTCTTATCATCAGCTACTAGGCCAACTTGATTCACTCCACAAACACCTCGTGCAGAAGCAGTGACCGCTCTCGAGAACAGTCTTGCTCTACATGCTATGGAACAGTTGAAATTCGTTCAAATCCTACAGGCATTTGTTGAGCAAATTTCTCTTTTTATAAGTTAATAGTTCATGTCACGATTCCTCCCAATCATACTCTTTCATGCCAAAAGATCTACACCCACGTTAGCATCGAAGTCATCTATCAGAACAAAAGAATCCATATCTGTAAAAATTTGAGTTCAGCGTCTACTTAATAGGATAGGATTAATATCAATCATTCTTCTAATTACAGTAAGCTGCGATGATCCTCAATTTACTTCAATTGATTTAGTTAGGATTCACTCAAACGCAGATATGAGGCATGTAATAGATCTTACAGAAGCTGATTTCTCGGCTACTATTAGACAACCCACAGATGGTTACTGGGTGTTTTACAATGTACATCAATATGTAAATCCCGGTACCATAATTATTTTTAAATTAACTGTGATTGCGAATTTCTACAATGGTGTAATTAAAAAATCATTCTCTCTCGGAGAATATTATTCGCGTCCTCTCGCTTCGGATACTTTCGATATGATGCCAGCAAACAAGTCGAGGTGTGATGCCTTTGTTGCCAATTGTGAACATTCTTTGACAACAGCTGGTGGAAAATGCGTATGCAAAGGTATTCTCATATTTGAGGATAATTTTGATACTCTGGATACAGTACACAGATGGAATTATGATGTGCGAATACCGAAGGATGACAAGGATTCGTTTGCATCATTTCAAAAACGTTCCGAAAATTGTTACGTTGAAAATGGTCAACTGCATATCATTCCAACATTATTGTCTGATGTTCCTGGAAACAATGAGTCAACTATTCGAACTGGAAAACTAAAAGTACAAAGGTGAGTATTAAAAAATCTAGACAAGATTAGGTTTTCGTTTTGTAACTTAATATAGAGCACAGCAGAAATTCAACAAAAAAAATGTATTTGGTATCTTTGGTAGTGCTTGTTTCATACCGGGTTTAAATTAACTTTAAGTTTAGTTAGCTTCCAAAATGCAACGAAACACTTGGGATAAAATCGACAGCAAACTGATATTGTTGGGAAGGAAACTGCTGTGCTGTATACAAAGTTACAAGAAAATACATCGATTACAGCTGGATTGTGTATCGTTTCAGTTGTACACCGTTTGAGGATGAATTCCGGGAGTGTCAAAGACAGGCATATACTTCACAAATCTTACCTCCAATTGTTTCGGCAAAGATTCAAACAAAATACTTTTTTAGTTTTCGCTATGGAGAGGTTTTGATACGAGCTAAATTGCCTCAGGGTGATTGGCTGTTTCCATGTAAGTCTTACCAATAAAATATTATCATGAAGCTAAGAACCAACAAATTTCTTTTCAGTAATCTTACTGAATCCTCTAGAGAACTATTCTGGGTATTCGTCATCGGGAGACATATCTGTCGCTTTTACACGTGGTAATAGATTGCTTCTTGACAGCAATGGCAACCATATTTCAGGTGACACGATATTCGGAGGACCTGTGGAGTCAGATAAACAATATTTGAATACTACGCCAATGAGCATTTCCGGGGATGTACTGGGAAGTGATTTTCACAACTATTCCCTGATGTGGACAGCCGATTATATATCGGTTAAAGTTGATGGTACTGAGTATGCGCGTGTGACACATTCAAAAGAGCCGAACAAATTGCAGAAGCCCTTTGACAAAGAGGTAAATTTGTTAAGCTTGGTTTAAGGGACATCCTTATTTTGATTTTCGACATTTTTGGGCTTAGCTCTTCTTGACGCTTGGAGTATCAGCTGGTGGTCATATGAAATTTCCGGATGGATGTCTTAATGGTGAACAGGGAGTAGAGAAACCCTGGGATAATAGCGACCCCAAAGCCATGTTGAATTTTTGGAAAGATCGAGAAAATTGGAGAAAGACTTGGGATGGAAGTAATGCTGGACTTCATGTTGATTTCATTAAAGTGTATGCCCTTTGAGGTGGTCGTGTTTTATTTTTTATTTTTAACTACTGAATACCCGACTACGCCTAGGAAAAAAAAAATCGAAGCTAAAAATTTTTTTTTTCTAATTATAATAATTTTTACAAAATGGCCAAATAACTTTTTTGACGTAAATAATATGTGGTCCGACTGGTCAAATGGTAGTGCATGCGATCATATGAAGCTGAGGCCTACCAACTCCTACTCTCAACCTCCACGCGGTGACCGCCGGGTGCCTAGTACCTTAATCCAAGAAGTGGGTACCCAACCCCGTTTGGCGGATTCTTGGTGGCAGCAGAAGAGAGAGGGGGGGAAGAGTGCTTTCCCACTAGAGCACTTCTTCCTGTTTCAGGCGGCAGCGGACGAATTCCCTAGACGGAGTCAACGGTGGCGTCTATAGTTCCAGTTAGGTTGAACTTAGTGAATACTTTGCGCGAGCTGCTTCGACGTATTCAGATCACAGGTCGGTAAGGAATTTCCAATGTTGGTCAAGGCATTGGAATAGAGATGGTGGCGGAGGAGCCCTTAATGGGCCAACGGCAGCGCTCATACTCCCGTAGTGGACTACTGGCACCGGTGTACCCGGCCCCTCGTCCTAGGGTAATAATTAAGGAACTGGCCCTCCAGGTTGGGGGTAACCTCCCTACCACGTAAAAAATCGATGGTTCCGAAGAACTAAAAGCCTCGGATAAGGATGGCTCAACTAATGATGACCCCAGCAAACGAAATAAGGACAACGACCTTCGGATCTGTGCGTGGAATGTTCTGTCCCTTTACACACCACGTGAAGCCGAACAACCAGCAGAGGCCATGATTGCTATAAAGCAGATATTACCGTCATCCAGGAAGTACGATGGGACGTGCCGGGCAAAAGGAGGATGAAAAACTGTGACATCTACTACGGTGATTGCTACAAAGGCAACAGGCAATGCTTATTCGGATGCGGATTTGTCATACGCGGCAGACTTAGGCAAGAATTCTTAAGCTTCCGACACGTGAGCGAGCGTATTATGACTATCCGGATCAAGACTAAATTCGCTAACATAAGCCTAATATGTGTTCACGCCCCCACGGAAGAAAAGCTCCTCGATAAAACATACCAGCAATGTCCTAAATACGACGTTAAAATCGTATTGGGCTATTTGAACGCCAAAATAGGAAAGGAGGACGTCTTTGGTAGGGCAGTCGGTAAGCATAGCCTACACGACACCACGTCTGATAACGGACTAAGGCTAGGTGATTTCGCTGTGGAGTGAAACGTCACCATAGCAAGCACATGGTTTCCTCAGCTCGATATTAATAAGCAGACATGGCGGTCCAATGATCATGTAACGATCAACTAAATTGATCATATTGCGATCGATGCAAGGCATGCCTCCAGTATTCTGGATGTCCGGACCTTCCGAGCGGGCAACATAGACGCGGATCGTTCCCTTGTTGTAGCCAAGGCACGAATACGAATATCCCAAACAGACCAACAAAGAAGAATCACTGTGAGAAAATTAAACGTCGAACAGCTAGAATCGCAAGAGACCGCCAGACTCTTCGCTGAACGCGTATCCCGAAATCTCTCAATCACCCCTATGCCGCCAGAATCAAGTGCCGAAGACCAGTGGCAACGCAGCCAACATGCCATCAGAAACGCCGCGACTGATGTTTTGGGTCTCGCTCGCCCACCACTGCGAAACCCCTGGTTTGACGAAGAATGCCGGCGAGTGCATGAAGTAAAACAAGAGGCATACAAAGCGGCGCTGCAAAGGAAGACGAGAGCTGCTCGTGAGCTCTACTAGCAAAAGAGACGCGAAGAACATCGACTTTTCCAAAAGAAGAAGAAAGAGCATGAGAAGCGCCCATCTGAGAATATCGAGAGCTTATACTCCAGGAACAATGTACGGAAGTTTTACCAAAAGGTAAAAATAACGTGTCAGAGAAGCAATACCCGTACAGAAACCTGTAGAGATGAAAATGGAAACCTCGTAGTAGAATCGCAGTCGGTGCTCAGAATATGGAAAAACTACTTCTGCAGACTGTATAACGGCGACGAAGACCAACATCCCGCTGTTCGGCAGAATGAACCATTCAATATAGACGATGATAGTCAAAATTTCCGTTCGCCTGACCAAAATGAAGTGAGGATAGTAATATCCAAGCTGAAATCCAACAAGGCTGCTTGACCTGACGGCTTACCGGCCGAACTTTTCAAGGCAGCTGGGGATGAATTGGTAGAGTGCATACACCAACTCATCTCTAAGATTAGGTCAGACGAGTGTATGCCTGATGAATGGAATCTCAGCATCGTTTGCCCGATCCAGAAGAAAGGAGACCCCCACAACTGCGCCATATATAGAGGCATCAGTCTCCTCAACATCGCATACAAGATCTTTTCTGCGATATTGTGTGAACGCCTGAAACCTTTTATCAACAGCCTGATTGGACCCTATCAGTGCGGTTTCAGGCCGGGAAAGTCCACCATCGATCAAATCTTCACACTTCGGCAGATCCTGGAGAAAACCCAAGAATTCCAAATCGATACTCACCACCTCTTTATCGATTTCAAGGCCGCCTATGACAACATCTCTAGCGACTAAGATGGCTGGGTCATTAAGAGCGGATGGAGCCCAACCTTCTCGCTCAGAAAGTCTTCGAATCCACCCCGGACGGACGGCGCAGTAGAGGACGACCTCGCGGTAGGTGGCGCAAACAAGTGGAGGGGACCTCAACCATCTTGGCGTGCGCAACTGGAGGCAGCTGGCGCTGGCTGGAGAGGTTTGTTGGTTGAGGCCCAGGTCCACCCCGGACTGTAGCGCCATCTAAGTAAGTATGACAGCATCTATAGAGAAGAGCTTTATAGAGCCATGTCTAGTTATGACATCCCTGCCAAACTTGTCCGTCTGTGCAGGCTGACGATGGAGAACGCTCGCTGCTCCATCAAGGTCGGCAATGACCTCACCGAGACCTTTGATGTCAAAAAAGGCTTTAGACAAGGTGACGCGCTGTCATGTGACTTCTTCAATATTGTACTTGAACGGATTGTGCGGAACTCACAAGCCAACACCGGAGGCACAATCTATTACAAGTCTGTACAACTGCTTGCATACGCCGACGATATCGACATTATCGGAAGAACTTAGCGGGCTGTGACCGGTGCATTTGCAAGCATTGAGGCGAGGGGCCAAAATGGGTTTAGCGATAAACGAGGGCAAAACCAAGTATATGCTGTCAACAAGAAGGGACAGCTAACACCGGCGAATTGGACAGAACGTCACAGTGGGCAGCTATAACTTCGAAGTAGTAAGGGACTTTGTCTACCTTGGCTCTGCTATAAACTGTAAAAACTTTATCAGCGTAGAAATCAATCGAAGAATAACTCTTGCCAATCTCTGTTTTTTTGGCTTATAAGGCAATCCAACAGTAAGGCCTTATATTGAACAACTAAGGAGACTCTGCATAAGACCCTGATCATCCCAGTCCTGCTTAACGGCGCCGAAACATGGACTTTATGAAAAGACGATGATGATATCCTTGGTCGCTTCGAGAGAAAAATTCTTCGTAAGATATTCGGTCCCGTTTGCGTTGACGGGTTTTGGAGGAGAAATTTCAATGACGAACTATACGAGCTGTACAACGATAGCGACATAGTTAAGAAAAACTGCGTATTGGACGTTTGAGTTGGCTACGACATGTAGGGCGAAAGGATACAAACGCTCCGGCCCGCAGAGTCTTCGAATCTTACCCGGATGGACGACGTAGCAGAGGGACTTAGTCCAAGTTGGAGTGCACAACTGGAGACAATTAGCTAAAGGCTGAGCTAAATGGAGAGACTTGTCGGTTATCATCAGTGATACTTTGGGTTTTAAATAGCTTCAAAAGCTTCAAAATGACTTATTAAACTTGAAACTTTGAGTAAAACATGAACAGTAATGTTAAATATACAGTTTAAACTAAATATTTCAAACAAAACACTAGCAAATAACTTCATAGAATGAATGCTTACCCGCGCAAAGTCGACATGGTGGCAACGAAAAAAAAAATCAAACTTCAACTGATTGCAATTGACGTAACTTGACAACTAGAGAAATGCCACGTGGCTCAAAAACAAGATAATGCCTCTCCAAACTGTCCCCCCAAAAGGTTCTACCAAATTCCAAAAGACGGCGTGGAAAAAATTCTAAACTAAACATATCACTGGTGATACCGGGGGTCTCAGGAGGATAGACAGTCAAGCAGCGATAAAAGCTTTGAAATCGCCAATAATTCGATACAAGTTGTAAAGCAATGTCGGGAGTCTCTTAATGAGATCGCTGTCAGGTGCGATGTATCCTTGTGCTTGGTTCCAGGCAATTGTAAGGCAGACGAGCTAGCAAACGAAGGTGCAGTCCGGAGGCCGCCTGACAATAGGGGGGAACCGTCAGCACTTCTTACGTCGATAAAATTCCAATTAATACCGCAGCCATAAGAATGACAAACAGTAGGTGGAACAAAATCAGTACATGTCTCTCTTCTAAACAAATCTGACCAGAGCTCGATTGTAGGAAAAAATTACAAATCTGAGAAAGATAGTTGTGGCCTTCACGGGACATTGTCTGGTAGGCATACATGCCACAATACTTGGTGCCCGCTTTAACGATTTCTGTAGAAACTGCTTCAACGTGGAAGAGGAGGAAACCCTGATACCCCTTCTGTGTATCTGTCCTGCCCTATCGGTCTTGAGAATGAAAATTTCTGTTTAGACGTATATTGTACAACTTTGGGTTGTAATAAACGAAGCAATAGAGATATCCTACAATCTTTTCAAAGCATAGTACTAAGAGTTATAGTAAATGCCACATGGTGTGTCAGAAACGATGATATCCAAAGAGACTTAGGAGTAAATACAATCGATGATCAACTAACGAACTTTGCTCGAAAACTCCGTATTCGTCTTCATGGTCATTGCAACAGCATTATACTCCAAATTCTAGACGAGACAAATCTTGTGCGCTGACTACAAAGAACGAAACCATCCGATCTAGCGCAATAAGGACCAGCCGTATTTAATGGCGGGCTTTAGCAGGTGATTTTGCTGGAAGCTACCTGTCCAACGCGAATATTTTTGAAACTAAAACTACTTGATAAGGAAACTTAGTCGTAGAAAGCCAGTGGAAGGGAGGTTTTTTTTTATAATTTGCGCGCACTCAAGGCGTTATGAATACCCTTAACATGTTTACATGAATTGCCTGCTTTGGAAACGATAGATAGGCAGACAGATAGAGAAAGATTTGGTGCAGTGGTTTGAAGTTCAGTTGTTTATGCTTGAGAGAAACTCCGAGGGTGACGTCCAGATGACTGGGGAGATTGTTGATTGATTGTTACCTTTTGTCCTTGCTTCCGATTCACAGTACCTTTTTTTTCCTAATAACTGATGTCGTAGGCACCCCTTGGCGCAACAAAAAAACGAAAAAATACAAAAATAGCCTCAGAACCGACTGGCGCCATACGATATACGAGTAGATTAGCTAAAAAAAAAAAAAATACACTATGTGGGAATGATTGACGTTCCTATTCATCAAGATACTGTATGCAATATATGAGTGAGTGCATGCTTACATCAATATTACACACTTGACCCTGATAACTTCGGATTAAATTCGGTTGTGTAATACCAAGTCAATAGAGATGAGTCAGTGTGGAACTATTCAGTAAAAACCAATAAAAACACGCAAGCTCTATAATTATTTTTAATAAATAATATGCATATAATTTGTGGAACCACAAATCCATCTATTTCACGCAGTAGTAAGCCGCTAAGTTAGTAGTTTGGTACGTACGAGTATGTCAAATAGACGTTCATTCATTCATTCATTTTCAATGGCCCGCTAATACTTCATGAGGGTCGCGGGAGTAGGATGCTCAGGTGGACTCTCCATCCTTCTCGATCCTCCGCCATTGACTCCAATTCATCAGGGAGAATCCCTAAGCGGCTCCAAGAGAGATGTCGGACTTGATCCAACCATCTATTTCTGGGCCTTCCGCGAAGTCGTCTACCTGATGGTACGGCAACCATGGCGCGCCTTGGAAGCCGGTCTGGGGGCATACGCACTACGTGACCAAACCATCGAAGCATAGATCGTTCCGTTCGGAGAAGTAGCTGCTCAACATTGAGCGCCTCGCGTACTCTGGTGTTGCGCACTCGATCCCTACGAGTTATTCCAACAACACCGCGAAGGAACCTCATTTCGGCAGCTTGTATCCGCGATCTTATTCTTTCGGTCACTACCCAAATTTCATGACCATAGGTGAGAGTTGGAACATACACCAAGTTAAAAACCGATAGCTTAGCTTGAATACTAAGTTCGGCCTTCCTTATAACAGATTGGCTAAGCTCTCTCAAAATTGATCCAGCCTGACCAATTCTACAAGATAACTCGGCATTGCTCCTCCCATCACTCGTAAATAAAACCCCGAGGTACTTAAACTTCTCCACCTGCTTCAGTGGGACTCCACTAACATCCAGAGTGCACTGAATGGGTTTTTTGGAAACGACCATTACTTCCGATTTGTTCACGTTGATCTTCATTCCAGCACCATCACAAACGGCTACAAACCTTTCGAGTGCGCGCTGAAGTTCGGTTTGAGAGGACCCAAGGATGACCAAATCATCCGCAAAGAGCAGATGACTAATCCTTAGGTCTCCCACTTTGAAACATTCTCCGCCACGGCTGCGCTGCAACATCCAATCCATATATACAATGAAGAGGAGAGGTGACAAAACGCATCCCTGGCGGAGTCCAACGCCCACAGTGAAAGGTATTGATTTAACACCGTTTATCCGAACACAGCTTTTACAGTTTGTATATAAAGACTGAATCACCCTTAACAGGGAACCATCAATCCCATACTCCTGCAGAACACTCCAGAGTTTGCCTCGAGGAACCCTATCATATGCTTTTTCCAAATCCACAAAACAAGTGTAGACAGGTTTGGCATATTCCCAGGCTTTCTCAAGAACCATTCTGAGAGTGAACAACTGGTCGGTTGTGCTTCTACCGGGACGAAAACCGCACTGCTCATCCCCCAAACTGTTCTCAACCACAGCTCTGGAACGCTTTTAAGCACCTTAGCGAAGACTTTTCCAGGGAGACTTAAAAGAGATATACCCCTGTAGTTGGCGCAATCTCTTTTGTCCCCTTTTTTAAAAAGAGGAACTATCACCCCCATTTGCCAATCACCAGGTGTTTCACCGCATTCCCAGGCCACTTTAATGACACGCGAGAGCCATTGCACTCCCTCTTTACCTAAAGCCTTGAGCATTTCTGGCCGAATTTCGTCCACACCAGCAGATTTGCCAACTTTTAGCGATTTTATCGCCAAAGTTACTTCCTCTACCGTAGGACTACTTTCCGCCCAATTCTCGACCATAGGTCTGTCATCTTCGGTGCCCTGTTCGGGATTGAGCAATTCTGAAAAGTGCTCGCTCCATCTGCGTAAGATGTCCTCCTCATTGGAAAGAAGTCTACCGTCTTTGGATTTGACTCCTTCAACGATATTCAACTTTTTTCCTCTGAGTCGGCGGACGGTCTGCCAGAACATCTTATTTGCAGATCTGTGGTCACGTTCCAATTTCTCGCCAAACTCCTTCCAAGACTGTTCTTTCGCTGTTTTCACAGCTAATTTGCAAGTTCTTCGCGCCTCAGTGTACCGATTTCGAGAATCGGAGTTCCCCAAGTGAATCCACACCTTAAAGGCTCTCTTCTTCTCTCTGATGGCTTCTTGAACTCCGGGCGTTTTAAACCAAGCAGTTCTCTTCTCACCACCAGCCGCCACACCAAGCCCGCTGTTGAAAACAGTTGCCATTCTTCCTCTACATTTGATGGAACAGTTGGAATTCGCTCAAACCTCTCAGATATTTGCCGCGCAAATGTCTCCCGTATCTCATCGTCCTGTAACCTCTCCCATCGTATGCGTGTAACCATCCTTGGTTTACGCTTTGGTAGGGGAGGCACTCTCTCGCTAAGATACAATTTGCACAGCAATAAGTGATGATCAGTTGACAGTTCGGCCCCTCTCAATACGCGAACATCACAAACCATTCTCTTCAGACACGATGGTACCACAAAGAAATCGATCAGCGACTTCTGCTGAAGACTCTGACGGTACCACGTGTATTTGTGAATGTCTTTGTGTGGAAAGATGGTGTTCATGATGGATAAGTCATTTTCACAACAAAAATCCAACAACCTCTCTCCGTTCGCGTTTTGATCAGGATCACCGTTCCTCCCAATCACACTCCCCCATGTCATAACATCTACACCCACATGAGCATTGAAGTCACCCATCAGGACAAAAGAATCCATATCTGCAACCTTTTCAAGGGCAACATCAACTTCATCTAAGAAAGCTGCGAACTCTGACAGAAGGTTCGGTGCATACACCTGCACCAATGCCAGAGTTGATCTTTCAAGCTTGAGCTTTAAGATCGCAACTCTCCCTCCCCACTCCCGCCCGAGCAGACATTGAGGGTGCGACTCCTGACAGGAAGAGCTTCCACCCACCCGAAAGGTCCACAGTTTTAGAACCTCTCTGCTTTGTTGAAGAGACGCCAACTATATCTAGTCGACTTTTAACAGCCTCCCCAACAAGCTCAAGATCCTTCCCTGTGAGCGATGATACGTTCCATATGCCTATCCTAAGTCAATGCCGTTGTCGAATCTCAGAGAGTCCATCTGTGCCCCTATCGGTGCACAGCGCGTTCACCCCTTGACCCCCGTAATGGTTCGCGAGACCATTGACAGGAAGCTCGTAGCCATTTCGGGTTTGGCCCGGCCGGCTGCCGAGCGGGACAAGCCGACCACCAGACGCTCGCATCCTGACACCCTTCAGGCCTGGCTCCAAAGGATGCCCTGGCTTACCAGGCTTGGCAATATCCGAGGCCGGTCGTCTTCGTGTCATCATGGGGTGTGCGCTTTGTTAGCCGTGACTGGGTTGTATGGATGGGAATAACTATTTAAGTTACCCCATCCGCACATCCCAGTCACGTTGCCCGCCCCCCACCACGAGGAGGTCAGCTGCCAGGGGGGCGTCAAATAGACGTTCTCTACCGAAAAGGTTGTAACCTTCTGATAATACAATAGACAAGAAAATTGATAAAGAAAATGCTGTATGCATTTCCTAGACTAAAGTTATTAGTTGACTGCAGCTTGCAGTAGAATTCGCATACAAAATCGGAGACAGCTGTGTTAAAATAAATCACTATCAGTCGTTTTGATTCTCAATTTGCTAAATCATGAAGTATTCCAGTATCTATCTGTACTTAATTGTACTCTTTATTGAAAGTGCTTCGACCTGGCCCACAATTGTAGAAAAATCCTTAACACGACTAAACCCAAGAGGATACAGCATTTCAGTTACAAGTAAGACTTTCTGCTTGTAACTAATACGTGTGTTTAAAATTATTCATCACTTTTTTTTCTAATAACTTGTCACTTATGTGTAATACAGGTATATCGTACTTAGTGCATTTTTTGACAAGCTGTCCTTCACAAAGAGACATTTGAAAAAGAAAAGGCCAGTTAGTGAATTTTGATTTGTACTCAAAAAAGTGAATATTGTATCCGGCTATTTTCTTCGGAAGGTAGGTAGAAATCTTTAAAAGACACTATAAGGGCCGTCAGCGTGTGCTTATAGTAGTGTGAAATTTGTACCCACTAAAAACCTCACAAATTGCTTTTTCTTACTGTCGGCTCCGCTTAACTGAAACATCATAATTGCAGAACATTTTTTTTTCTGTTAAGCGAACTTCGGATAACTGAAATTCGTTTCATATAAGCTGAGTTCTGTCAAAATAAAATCAATTTCACTTAGTCATTTGAAAGTACTGTATTGTAACGATTTTCATAATTAAAAGAAAAGAAGATAGTTTTTTACTACAACTATGCCAAGAAGATGCCTCGTGCTTCCTTTCTTTATTCCCACTCTGACAGATCACAGCGTTCGGAACATCCCAAAGAAAACAACACACCACGTCACAACGCCATCTAAAATCTCATAACTGTGTTCCTTTTTCAAGCTTGAGTTACCATACCAAGTTGCTTAAATGGAGCTAGCCTATTGAAGTGCTTCGTCTTGTACACTACCTGCGAAATCCTATCCACAATAATATAGGGTCCATCCCAATCTGCCTGGATTAAATTTCTTTCTTCTTTTAGGACTTTTTATTTTTTTTTTATATATATATAATACGCGCGAGTCACCTGTGCAACCTAAGCTTGAGATAAAAAAAAAACAATCTTTTCAGCTAGAACAACTTTAATTGACTAACTTGTATTGAATACAAAAACTTTTACTTAATCTTCTAAGTTGCATGTGTAGGTACCTGTTGCAAAGGTGATTTGATGAGTTTGGTAAATGAATTCCGCCGGAAGCATAGCTGACGCTGATTCTGCAAGTTCATATCACATGTGCAGTACTATTTAAATTAATAATACTAAGTTACAATTCAATTCAAATTATTATGTGATGAAACTGCTGCTGTTGTGTTCATTTCTCTTGCTAGCTGTTGGGGGTGATGAACTCTGCTGCTGTTGCTTTTATTGCTGTTGCGGGTTGCGGGGTGATGAACTCTGGGGTCAGGGAGTGACGTGGGAGCAGGTGGCTAGCGTGATGGGTTCTGTAACTCGCGCGCCGAAGGGTTTAGGGAATACCCTTATACTGATACTCAGGGCACGGGCGGATAGGAAAAGGGGGGGAGGAACAAAGGAGATGCCGGTTTGCGTTGGCTTTAAATGTTTGAAGGTTGTAATGATTTGAAAATACAGAGGCTGGTAGTTCATTCCAAAAACGTGTTGTTCGGCTTATAAACGAATCCCTATATTTGACAGCACGTCCGAAGTTGCGCTTGAGGGTGAACTGATGTGCATTTGAAGCATGACGCGTATTGCGGGTGAAGTTATGAAGGGGAGGAATGCAACTGGCTATTTCGCTGGAGCATTTCTTATAAAAAAAAGCGATAAAAAAGGGAAAGACATGAGGCATTTCTACGAGTACGATGTTCAAGTGAGACTATGGAGTTCACAATGTCTCTATCACCTATAAGTTTTAACGCGTGATTTTGTACCCTATCTAAAATGTGCAGAATGGTCTTGGTTGCACCAGACCAGATGTGGGTGTTATATTCCTGCTTTGGGCGAATGAATGCCTTATAGATGGAGGCCAGATCAGACGGGGTAAAATATTTTTTGCAACGCATAAAGAATCCTAGATATTTAGCAGCATTTTTGGCTACCTCGAATATGTGATCGGCACCATCGAAGATGCAGAGAGAGCATGGAAATATTTGCCACACCTTTGCTGCCTGGAAAATGATATTTACAAATCGGCGAAACTTTGTCCATTTTCATTGATATTTTATCATAACGGTTTTTACTTACAGTACTTAATGGGTAAGCGTGGGTTTTTCCTGCATCGCTGTATGTGAACTCTTCTGGCTAAGTCGATGTCCTTGTACATGCCGTATAGCTCGGCATTGTACCTTCTCCTCCACTCACCGTCTATGCAGACGGGACCAAAGATCGCTCGAAGAACTTTTCTCTCGAAATAACCAAGGGCATCCTCATCCGATTTTGTCAAAGCCCATGCCTCTGCGCCATACAGCAGGAATGGGATGATCAGTGTCTTATAAAGAGTTACCTTAGTAGTTCGAGATAGGGCTTTGCTACTCAATTGCCGTTTTAGCCCATGGAAACAGCGATTGGCAAGAGTAATTCTTCGTGTGATCTCCCTACTGATGTCATTGGCGGAGTTCACCATAGAGCCTAGGTAGACAAAATCCTTTACTACCTCAAAATTGTATCTGTCTATTGTGGCGTTCTGTTCAAGACGCCGATGTTGGGTGTCCTTTTTCGTAGACAGCATATATTTTGTTTTGCTTTCATTGACCGCTAGACCCATCTTTGCTGCCTCGATCTCAATACTCGTAAATGCCCCATTGACGGCCCGCTGAGTTCTTCCGATTATGTCAATGTCATCGGCATAAGCGAGTAGTTGTACAGACTTGTAAAAGATTGTACCTCCGGTGTTGGCTTGTGAGTTTCGTACAATTCTCTCAAGTACTATATTAAAGAGATCGCATGATAGCGCGTCGCCTTGTCTAAGATCTTTTCTGACATCGAACGGTTCGGTGATGTTCTTACCGACTTTGATTGAGCAGCTAGAGTTCTCCATCGTCATTCTGCACAAACGGACGAGCTTGTATAACTCGTCTCTATGCACGCTATCATATGCAACTTTAAAATCGATAAAGAGGTGGTGCGTATCGATTTTGTATTCATGGGTTTTTTCCAAGATCTACGGTAGTGTGAATATTTGGTCAATGGTGGACTTTCCCGGCCTGAAACCGCACTGATAAGGACCTATCAGGTTGTTGACCATCGGTTTTAGGCGTTCACATAATACGGCAGACAGGATTTTATATGCGATGTTGAGGATACTTATACCTCTGTAATTGGCGCAGTTCAGAGGGTCTCCTTTCTTCAGGATCAGGCAAACGATGCTGAGGTTCCATTCATTGGGCATACTTTCGTCCGACCAGATTTTACAGATGAGCTGGGGCATGCTCCTTACCAACTCATCTCCTCCTGCCTTAAAAAGTTCAGCGGCTAGGCCGTCGGCTTCAGCAACTTTGTTGGATTTGAGTTTAGATATCGCTATCCTCACTTCATTCTGATCGGGTTGACGGGAATCTTGACTACCATCATCACTGTTGAATGGCTCATTCTGTCTGACAGCGGAATATTGATCATCATCGCCGTTTAACAGTCTGCAGAAGTGCTCCTTCCATATCCTCAGCACCGACTGCGATTCCACTACTATGTTGCCATTTTCGTCTCTGCAGGCTTCTGTTCTGGCTTTCAAACCCTGGCATGTTCTTTTTACCCTTTGGTAAAATTTTCGAACATTATTCCTGCAATAGAGTCTCTCAATCTCCTCGATCGAGCGCTTCTCATGCTCCTTTTTCTTCTTTCTGAGAAGTCGATGTTCCTCTTTTCTCCTGCGCACGTAGAGCTCGTAAGCAGCTCTAGTCCTTCTATGCAGCGTCGCTTTGTACGCCTCTTATTTTGCTGCATGTGCTTGCCGGCATTCCTCATCAAACCAGGGGTTTCGTTGTGGTGGGCGAGAGAAACCCAGTACATCAGAGGCGGCATCTCTGATGGCTTTTTGGCAATGCTGCCACTGGTCTTCCGCATTTGCTGCTGGCGGCATAGGACTTAGATTGAGATTAGAAGAAACACGATCGGCAAAGGTTCTGGCGGTCTCTTGCGATTGTAGCTTTTCGACGTCAAATTTCCTCACAGTATTTCGTTGATTTCGCTCCGTTCTGGATATCCGCATCCGTACCTTGGCTACAACTAGGTAGTGATCCGAGTCCACGTTGGCTCCTCGGAAAGTCCGGACACCCAGAATACTGGAAGATTGCCTTGCGTCGATCGCAATGTGATCGATTTGGTTGACGATTTTTCGATCAAAGGAGAGCCGTGTTCCTTTGTGAATATCGAGACGTGGGAACCGCGTACTAGCTACGACAAAGTTTCGCCCCGCTGCAAAGTCGATTAGCCTGAGTCCGTTGTCGAATGTGTTGTCGTGCAGGCTGTGCTTTCCGACCACGCTACTAAAGACGTCCTCTCTTCCTAGGTTTGCGTTAAAATCACCTAGGACAATTTTAACGTCGTGGCTGGGGCATTGCTCATACGTCTTGTCCAAGAGCTGGTAGAAGTCGTCCTTTGTTGCGTCGTCCTTCTCCTCATGAGGGGCGTGAACGCATATTAGGTTAATGTTTGCAAATTTAGCCTTGATACGGATTATCATAAGGCGCTCGTTCACATGCCTGAAACTCAAGACTTCTTGCCTAAGTCTGCCTCCAATAACAAATCCGCACCCGAATAGACGCTGTCCTTTTTGTCTGTAGCAATCGCCGTAGTAGATGTGGCAGTTTTTCATACTCCTTTTGCCCGGCCCATCCCAGCGCACTTCTTGGATGGCGGTAATGTCTGCTTTGAAACACTCTAGGGCTCCGCAAGTTGTTCGGCTGCACGTGGTTTGTAGAGGGACCTAACATTCCACGTGCAGACATGAAGATCGTTGTCCTTTTTACGTTTGCTTGGGTCGTCAACAGTAAATTCATCCGTATCCGAGGCTGTTGGTTGCTTCGTAACCGAAGTTTTTTTACGTGGTAGGGAAGTTAACCCGACGGCACAACCCCCAACCTGGAGGACCAGATGCTTTTTTAGCAACCCCTAGGACGAGGGGCCGGATACACCGATGTCAGTAACCCACTTCGGGGATATGAGCGCTGCCGTTGGCCCATTAAGGGTTCATCCGCCACCATCTCCTTTTCAATACCCTGACGTTGTATTGAAACTGCTACGAATACTTTATATTTCACGCTATGTGCAATTTTTTTTATTAGAGAAGCATTTTTTCCAAGTAGCACTGATCGCACTCTTCGCCTTTACTAGCTTATCTTTTAGGTGTTTTTCCATGCTCAGATTGCTAGTTATTGTTACCCCCAGATATTTATATGCGTTTACTCTTTCAATGGTTTCTCCATTATAGTACCACTTCTCGTTCCAGCAGTTCCTTCCTCCACCTTTTTTAAAGACCATCACCTTTGATTTGCAGAGATTTACCGCAAGATTCCATAGCTGGCAGTAGTCTTGAAGTCGATTTATCATGAGTTGAAGGCTTTCAGGTGTATTCGCGAACAGTACCACATCATCAGCAAATAGAAGTGCTTTGATCCTGATTCTTGCAAACTCTATTCCTCCCGGTAGAAACTCGATAAGATCGTCGATGAACAGTGCAAATAGAGAGGGGCTTAAAGTGCATCCTTGTTTGAGTCCCATTTTAGTTTCAAACCAATTCGAGATTTCCAAACCATTTCATACAGATGACTGGTTACCATTATAAATATTTTCAAGAACCTTTCCAAGCTTAGATGACATTCTCGCCTTGTAGAGCTTAAAGAATAAAGCTCTTCAGTCAACTGTGTCGAAGGCTGCCTTAAAATCAACAAAAAAGTATATAATTTCTTTTTTTGTGTAAAGAATGTCCCAGCAATGTTTTGCAATACAAAAATATTATCTGCTGTAGAATAGGCACTGCGAAATCCTGCTTGAAATTCACTCAGCAGCTTGTTGCTATGAATCCACTGCGACAGTAGGTTATTTAAAAGCGTTGCAAAAATTTTGTATGATGAATTAAGAAAAGAAATTCCACGATAGTTAGCTGGATCGGAAATGTTTCCCTTTTTATGAATAGGAAAAATTAAAGATTCTTTGAATTGCTGTGGTACCACACCTGTGTCCATTATTACATTATAAGCCGCTGTTAGTTTTTTGGTGAGCCCATCTGTCCCACGCTTAAAAAATTCGACTGGAATTCTATCCTTTCCATCTTTCAGTTTCCTTATAGTTAAGCGTACTTCCTCATTTGTTATACGTGCATCCAATATTTCATCGTTATACGATGGTACGGCATAGTGTATAGGCGATATATATGTAATGGGATTTAAAAGCATTTGAAAGTGTTCTAGAAGTATATTGGCATTAAGCTCTACACCGATTTGTAGTTTCTTCCCATTGATTATTTGCATTGCCTTCCAAAACTCTTTCGAATTCTTGCAACGTTAGCTTCAGTGCCTCAGTTTCGAAAAATCGGATCTGTTTATCTTTGCATAGAGTCTTAAATGCATTGTTTGCTTGAATATAAATACTTTTGCAGTATGTGTTGCTACATTTTCGAAACACTTTAAGCCATGCAAATGATCTTTTCCGTACTATTTAACACTCCTTATCAAACCATTTCTCTTTGTTCTTGAAAATGTCCTTATTGAATGGCCTGGGATCCGGATAAGATGTTTTAATTACACTCTCAATGTCGCTTATGGTAAGTAGCCCTTCTGTTTGTAAGTTTTGCTCTAAGTTGCTCCTGTACTTTCTTGCGTTAGTGTTCTTCCAAAACAGTGCAGGCGGTAATTTCACGTTTCTTGTTTCATTTTGTGTAAGCTTTTCTAAGGTGAACTCTGCTGTGATTGGTAGATGATCCGAATATGGCACACTCAATACTTCAAAATCACATAACTCCAACAATTTGACTCCTCTTGTATTACATTTCATATGTTTAGATTCTCTTATTTTACCTGCAAATCTATTTTCTCTCCCTTTTCTTTTCCTATTCTTGCATTTAGGTCACCGATTATCATAAGTATATGGTTATTGCTACTTTCCAAAAAATCATATAATGCATTAAAATCCCTTTCCCAATAATTGCAATTTATGTATGATGGTATTATAGTATATTTGGTTGCACCCAGTACCACATTTAGGTGAGTGATATCCTCTATAGTTTGAAAAGCACAACTAACTTCTTTAAGAGTTTTTTTGTAGCCAAAGAAGCAACCACCACTCGCCCTTCCTCTTACATTTTATCTGGTTGCAGGAATCCATACAAATTCGAAGTTTTGCAAACGATTATTATAAAATTTCAACAACAAAAGTTTCATATAAAAATACAATGTCATATTCATTTCTTCTTCTTCTTCCTTTTATCAGCGAGGCTATGATCCGAAAACAAGGGATCACAGCCCTCCCACTTCACCGCATTTCTACTGATCCGCCTGTGGGGTTCGCCTATTTGACCTCAGAAAATATCGGCAGGCCTGCCGATTTTGGATCACTTGGTTACTGAGGCCAATGAAATGCCGATGTCGTCGCATTTGTCTGATCCAGGCGTTTATAGGCTTGCCTTTCCTACATCGCGATGTCTTTGCAACGTGCATAGATATTGCCTTTTTAACAGGGTTCAAATGATCTCTTCTTTGAACGTGGCAATACCAGCTGAGCCGGTCGCGCTCTAATTTTTGTACGATGGTTTCCTTGATGTGAAAGCTTCCACGGATCTTCGAACTTCTTATTCGATCAAGCTTGGTCACTTCTGCTGTCATGCGAAGCATCTTCATCTCAGCTGCCGTTAATTTACTCTCATACGTTTTGTACATCGTCCAACATTGTGAACCGTATGTGAGCGCTGGACGTAACACTGCGGTGTAGAGCCTTCCTTTCAACTTAGGGGGCATTTTTCTGTCAAAGAAGATAGCGGAATTTTCTCGCCACTTCATCCACCCTACGCTTACACGATGATTGATGTCGTCATCACAAGTTGCTTTGCTATTGATCATAGATCCCAGATATTTGAACTTTTCGCACTTGGGAAGCACTGTTCCATTCAAATAAATGTCTGGAATAGGCCTGAGTGGATCAGAGAACGGACAGCACAAGTACTCTGTCTTTTTTTAACTAATGCGATACCCATTTCCCTCCAATACGTCCACCCACACATCAAGTGCTCGTTGCAGGGATGTAGGATCCTCACTTATGATGGCTCCATCGTCAGCAAAGAATAACTGATGTACCTTGGGGTCCATCACTTTACCTTCAAGCAGATAATCAAGGACTGTAATAAAGAGCAAAGGACTTAAAACGCTTCCCTGGTGCACCCCGACTTTGATTGGGAACTCTTCGGTTACTCCAGCGGGGCATCTTACTCTTGTCTTTGCTCCTTCGTACATGTCCATGATCATCTGTACATAGGTTTCTGGAACCCCTCGATGTCTTAGCGCCACCCATATCAGATCTCGTGGTTGTCTGTCGAATGCCTTTTCAAAGTCAACCAATACAATATGCAAATCCCTTAAGGAATCACGATGTTTTTCCATTATGATCCTTATACTTTGGATTGCATCTGTGGTTGATTTACCCGAGACAAACCTGCACTAATCATCAGATAGCCGTATTATTTTCCGCAGTCGGCCACCTAATACCCGCTCAACGATCTTCATGGTGTGTGACATCAGCTTGATCGAACGGTAGTTATCACAATTTCGCGTATCACCCTTCCCTTTGTATACAGGGAGGAGGTAAGTTTCCCTCCATTGTTTCGGCATTGGATCACCTCTCACGAATTTGGAGATGAGGATTCTGAGTCATCTGAACCCGATGTCTCCCATCTTTTTCTAGAACTCAGAGGGTATTTCGTCTGGCCCAACCGCTTTTCGTTTTTTGGAGTATTTGACCGCCTCACTAACTTCTTCGACTGTAATGTCGGCTATTTCTTCACAGTTAGGGGTGGCTCTTGGAAATTATAGCCGGGGAAACTGTTCATTTAAAAGCTCTTCACAATACTGCCGCCACCTCTGCAGAATTTTGTCGTCATCCACAAGAAGCTGGCCATGAGCATTGCTAATGAACTTTGGCGAACGAATCTCCTGTGCGTTGTTCCTTCTTTGGGCGGCTATTTTGAAGATAGTGGCGCTCTTGTTGACATTGCGTCTTCGCAGCTCCTGGATAGCCTGGTTTGCATCAGCAACCGGGGAAAATATTTTCTTCAGCTCCCGATACAGGCCCTCCGTACTCTCTGCTTGAAGCTGGGCACACTTCTTCTTCGCTTTTTTCTTGCTTTTCTACCGTGTTTTCATAAAAATTTCTGTTAGCAGGAGTTGGTGTTGCCAAGCGATTGCCTCTCCCAGGATCACTTTGCAATCTTTTACCCGGGGCTTCATGAAACTGCCTACTAAATGGTAGTCGATCTGAGTTTCATCTCCACCACTGCTGTAAGTGATCAGGTGTCGGCTTTGTTTGATGAACATGGTATTTAATACGATAAGACCGTGTGATTTGCACATGCTTAGGATGTCTTCACCAGGAAGGTTCCTGGTGCCATATCCTAGTCCTCCATGGCAGTCTTCATAGTCTTCGTTTGATTTCCCGACATGTCCATTCAAATCTCCTCCAACAAACAGAAATTCTTCCTTTGGGATGTTCTTAAGGAGATTGTGGAAATCTAGCCAAAATGCATCTTTATCTCTCTGATTGTACCCATCGTGGGGAGCATATGCACTGACAATATTCCACACCTCTCCTTGTATTACTGGTTTGAGAGACATCAAACGGTCGCTGGACTTCGAAATGCTCAAGACGTTTTCAAGTAGCTCTGCCGCAAGGATGATACCGATTCCGTTCTTAGACTTTTCCGTTCCGTAGTAGAACATCTTATAATCTTCTGTCCTAACATCCAAGAAACGCGCCCGATTCCCGGTGTTTTTCCATTTCGTCTCTTGGACGCACAAGATGTCCACCCGCCTTCTATTCATCATCTCTTCCAACTCGTAACTTCGACCGGTCATGCTTCCAACGTTCCAACTCGCGACCCTCAAATTGCGTCCAAAATGTTTCATTATTTTGCTAGCCCCCGGAATCCGTATAGCTCTGACCCGAACATTTCTGCTCGGTCCAGGATCAGTACCATGCACAGCAGTGGTAGTGCCCTGGACTCTAAACTCTCTTTCTGGCAACAGATTAAGTCCGCATCTGAGCGAGCTGCGAAGGTCACGTCAAGGCTGAGTAAGCTTATGGCAAATATCGGAGGCCCAACAATGAGTAGGCGACGACTCCTCATGTCCATCACCCACGCCATTCTTCTGTATGGGTGTGAGATCTGGGCAGACGCACTTAGACAGGAGAAGTACAGAAAGCAAATTGCCGCAGTACAAAGGCGAGGAGCTCTCCGAGTTGCAAGCTCCTATCGCACAGTGTCGGAACCAGCCGTCCTCGTAGTTGCGGGTGTGACCCCCATCGACCTCCTAGCGACAGAAAGGAAGTACGCCCACGACAAGAAGGCGGAAGTAGGGGCTCAACTGGCAGTCGCTGAAGCGAAAGAGCTTACCAAGCAGGCTTGGCAGAGAAGGTGGAGCGCTGAAACGAGGGGGAGGTGGACAGCGAGGCTGATTACAGACGTCACGGCTTGGACAGAGCGGGAACACGGCGAAGTGAACTACTTTGTCACTCAATTCCTAACCGGACATGGGTATTTCAACCGATACCTCCACAAAATGGGTAAAGTAGAGAGCGCAGCCTGCCAATATGGAGACTCAGCGGAAGACGACGCTTTCCACACCTTTTTCGCCTGTAGCAGATGGACAGAGCAGAGGAGTAGACTGGAGTCGGAAATAGGCGACTTTTCCCCGGAAAATGCTATAAGCAAGATGATCTCGAGTACCGACACATGGAATAGAATATCTTCCTTTATCGAGACGGTACTAAGATCCAAAAAGAGAGAGGAAGACGCCAACATTCCCTCACAAATTACATAAAGTAGATAAAAGCCTTACCGGCAAGAATGTATAAACCCGCACCAGGAGCTGAATATGAAAAAGCCGGTCCCCAGAGGGGAAAGAAAACGACACCACTCTGAAGTAATGCGATAAGCGGTTCCGGAGTGGATGGTGTCAAGTAGAAAGAAGGGGTTAAAGGTGGTTTTTTAGTGAGTAGTGAGTCTCACACTACTAGAAACAGAGCGGGACTGTTTCCCGTGCGCATTAGCGTTTTTCCACTACCCCCTAGGCAAAAAAAAAAAAAAAAAAGTGCCTGGCGGGGTAGTGCCTTTCCTTTTTTCAAGTATTACCATAATGATACAGTTTTGCAATACAATTTTTGCACCATATTGCGATGGTGTTTGTTGTTTGACACGTGCATGCTCCTGTTTTAGTATTGTTTGATCTTTCTTTTATGACACCGGTGATCTCCAGTCGTGTCAACCCACGGACTCGCATGCACACTTGTGGGAGGGTTTTCACGGTGGTATATGTGTCGCTAGGCTCACTTGGGTGTTATATTGCCTAGATCTGATTTGTCCCCCTTAGTCGCCTTTTACGACAAGCGCTGGTTGTTGGAGGGGGAAGGGGAGGGGGGGGGGGGGGGGGATGGGGGGGGGGGGCGCTGCAGTGATATTCTTAACCCGTCTCTGCACGGGGAACGATGTCATATTCATTTATTAGGCTATAAAATTCTACATATAATGATTTATTTTGTAGACCTGCTATATTGTAACTAAGTATTCTAATTTGCTTTAATTCATGAGTAATGGATTTATTTTGACAGACGGCAGCTTTACCCTTTGCCTTAAAATGTTTGTTGGATGAAGTCGCTATTGATTTTTTGTCGAGTTGGCGGCTAGGTGTCATTATTAGTCCAAAGCTTGTGGCGTTTGACAGAACTCCGTTGTTTACATCTGTGATTTGATTGACCTCCGCTCTAACACTAAAACACTGCTCGGTGCTCAAATTAGCATTGAAGATCTTAATTAATGCTAAAATTCCATCAGCATTGTTATATAATAGTCCCAATGTAGGGCTCCAATAAAATACTTTGTCTTCGACATATAGTTTGTCATCTCTTACATACATTTTCACTGAGTGGTTTACATAGCTTAGTCGTCTCCTTATTTTCAGAAGCATATTTGGTTCATAACGCACTGTAATGGGAAGATCTTTGAAGACAGTAATCCCAGTGTTAAACCTAATAAAGAACTCGCTTTCGATACAATAAAATCGATATGCGCCGTGAAAGTTAGTTTGGAGTCAAAGATAACACCGAGATCGTTGACCTCACTGACTTTTGAAAGTGGTTTATTTCCAAACCGATAAACAAAAGTCACGGGTGACAACGATCCGCAGACCTCGATGAATATCTTCGTTACGTACATACCATGGTGCGTTAACTATCATTCTAAGAATTTTATTTTTAAAAGTTTGTATGATGTTTCTATTGCTTTTCTTGGTACAACCCTATAGTTGTATACCATTCGTTCAGACAGGCTTTAGCACTTGCTTATAGATAATTAGTTTGTTATGTAAGCTCAAGTTCAAATGTTCTCCGAGTAGCCAGTACATTTGTCGGTATTTCTTTTCGAGCACGTCGCGTTTCTTTTTTACGTGCGATGTACATTTAAGCTTAACATCTAGAGTCATTCCTAGATATTTTGCTTCGTTCGCGAACGGTATTTGAGCCGAGTTTAGATATACAGGCAATATATCCCCTTTTTTGTGGGTAAAGTTGACATGAGTAGATTTGCCTTCGTTCAGCACAATACGCCAAGAATTCGTCCAAGCGTGGACTTTATTAATAGCATGTTGCAGCTTTCCAGTTGCTGCTGCAATAGTATCGCTCGTGGTCAATATCGCCGTATCGTCCGCAAACGTGGCGACGACGCAGTTTCTTTCCTGCGGGGTATCACGCGTGTACAGTACATATAGAAGTGGACCAAGGACACCTCCTTGTGGAACTCCGGCCGCAATCTTCTTGAAGTCAGAGTAATCATTTCCATGCTTAACGCAAAAGAGTCTTTCCGTGAGGTAGGATCGTAAGATTAGAAAGATTTACCGTCGCAGTAGTCGTTGCAATTTATACTCTAAGCCTTCGTGCCAAACCATATCGAATGCTTGTGAGACGTCAAGAAATACACCACAATAAATCTTTTTTTCTTCGAGAACTTTCTCAATCACGTCAGTTATTTTGTGGACTTGGTCAATTGTAGAATGTTTCATTCTAAATCCAAACTGATGGTCAGGAATGAGTCGTCTTTCGTCGATTACGGGCTGTAGACGTTTAGAAAAAAGTTTTTTCAAATATTTTTGAGATAATCGGCAATAGGGAAATAGGCCGATATGATTTCTTCTCATTTAGAGGTTTGCCTGGTTTCGGGACCATTATAATCTCGCCGACTTTCCATTGTCTCGGAACGTAGAGCAATCTGAATGAAGCGTTGATCAAATAGAGCTTTATTCGGCAATTCCTTGACTACCTGCGCCGTTATCAAATCATAACCCGGAGCTTTTTTCATCTTTGGATTTTTAATCACTTCCCTCAGTTCAATCAATCCAACTTTTTTTACTTTAAAGTTGTCAGATGTCGTGACTGGGGAGTCAGGCGTTAACGAAAAGCCGACGATCGGCTTAAACGTTTCTCCTACGTGCAAAGCAAAAAGTTCTGCCTTTTCTTTGTCGCTCTTGGCCCAGTTTCCATCGTTTTTCCGAATTGGTGGTGCTTGCATTTGAGGTTCCCGGATGCCTTTTAGCGCTTTCCAAAGCGAATAATTTGATTCTCTTTCACCGGAGAGATTTTCAAGGTAGGTCGCTATCTTTTTGCTTTTAAATTCGCCAATACTATTTCTAAGGCGATTGCATAGTCGGTTAAGGACCGTTTTATGCTGCGGTACACGAGTGACTTGCCGTTTCAAATGGCCTCAAGAATTATATTTGATGAAGAAATTTTGAAATTGATATGCATTTGGGATGAGAGTAAGGATGAATGTGAAGGTGGGACTGATTTGTATAATGCTGATTTTAATTAAATTTAACTTAAATAAGAAATGAGGACCCAGAAGACTTAAATCCTCTTGAAGATATCGAAGCATATGATAATCAAATTGATAATGAGCTTTTTGACATTGAGTCTTTGTCCATTATAAATGCAGAAAATCGAAATGTCGTGGTTGGGCGACCGTCACCAGCTCGAGAACTTAGGACCACTGAGGCCCACTATTCAAAAATGATGTGGTAAAAGTTGGATTTTATGGCAAAAAAAAAAAAATTAGAATTCAAGGGAAGTTTGGAATTACCTAAGAATATTATGGAACTAAACACACCCTACGCTTTCTTCAATTTTCTTTGTGATACCGATATTATTGAATCAATCGTAGCTGAATCTAATTTGTTTGTTTGCCAATGTAATACAGGTAGTAAGAGACTTCAGTTTAGTAAAGGACTTTGTCTACCTCGGCTCTGCTATTAAGTCTGACAATGAAACTTACTTATATCCTTTAACTCCTCGGGGGGCATAGGGCGTCAACCACGCCTGCGCGCCATCGTGTTCGGAGTTCTGCAACGCGTTTGAGCTGCCTCCAACTCATTCCTAAAGAGCTCGATTCCTCCTCAACTGTTCTGCGCCATGTTTGCCTAGGGCGTCCCGCTATTCTGCCTGCCTGGGTGAGCGGATTCCACTGCATAGCGTATTTCGCAATGGAGTTGTCTTCCCGCCGTAGGGTGTGTCCAATCCATTGCCACTTTCTTCTTCGTATAGTAATGATTATATGTTCTTGGCCCGTTCTCAGATAAAGTTGTTCGTTGGAGATGCGGTTCGGCCAAAAAATCCTCAAGATAATTCTTAAGCATTTGTTTACAAAGACTTGCAGCCTGCGTATGTTAATGGTGTCCACCTTCCAGGTACTGCACCCATAAAGCAGCACTGATTCTACATTGGAGCGGAACGGTCGTAGCTTGGTTCTTAAGCTAATAACATTGCTTTTCCAGATTTTGGACAGTATTCCGAACGCAGCTTTAGCCTTCCCGATTCTGCTGCACCCATCCAGTTCGGTGCCACCGCGATTAGCCGAGACGACACTTCCTAAATATAGAAAGTTATCAACTTTCTCGACTTGCTTTCCGGTAATGTTAAGTTGAGCGCGGGTATTGGAAGTACTCAGGGCTTTTGTTTTGGCTGTGTTTATTTTTAGCCCCACTTTGGTTGCCTCAGCTTCTAGATTTTGGGCCATCAAATGAAGATCCATTATCCGATGTGAAAGTAGACAAACATCGTCAGCGTAATCTAGGTGTTTAAGGTAAGATGTCATAGCCCAACGAATTCCAGAATTAGCTTCCGTCAATGCTGCACGGAGTACATCGCTGATAACCACCAAGAACAATAGTGGGGACAGTATGCACCCTTGACGTACTCCACTTTGGACTTCAAAGTCCTCCGACACCTTACCATTGTGCACGACGTGACACTTGCCGCCCTCATATGTAGCCTTGATAATAGCTATAAGCTTTTCTGGAATGCCTCTCCTGCGCAAGGCCAACCAGATAGCAACTCAATTCAAGCTGTCGAAAGTCTTCTCGAAGTCGATAAACTGTAAATGTAGCGGAGACCTATACTCAACGCATTGTTCGATAATGATCCGTAAGGTGTTTATGTGGTCGATGCAGGAGGATCCAGCGCGAAAGCCTGCCTGTTCGACATCGAGAGTTGAATCTAAATGTTCTTTAATTCGTTCTAGAACGATTCTAGCTATTATTTTGGCTACAGCTGGAAGAACACATATACCTCTCCAGTTACCGCACTCCATCAAGTTACCCTTCTTTGGAAGCTTAATGATCATCCCCCTTTTCCACTCCTGTGGAAATTGTTCACTATCCCAAGCTCTCCGTATTAGCGGATGCAGCAAATCTTCCGATGTATTTGGCGCCGCTTGAAATAGCTCGGCAGGGATGCCATCAATACCCACCGCTTTGTTTTCCTTGTGGGACTTGATTGCTGTTATTATTTCAGTTTTACTGGGAGGTACGGTGCGAATTCGGGAATTTGTTGCTTCGAACTGCTCATTCGAATTCAAGATCATACCGCCGTCGTCTAAGTGATTTAGCACTGTAGCAAAATGTTTTCTCCATCTAGTGAGCTGATCCTCATCCGAAATCAGAAGGTCACCGTCTAGACTCTTCACTGGATGTTGTTTGGAGTTTCGACCACCAATGAGCTCCTTAGTGATGTTGTAAACAGTCCTACTGTCGCACCTACTCGCTGCTTCTTCAGCCCTTGAGGCCAGTGAGTTGACATATTGACGTTTGTCACGTCTCACACTACGCTGCACTTCTTTCTTCTTCGCACGGTATTGGGCTTCAAGCTCGGTTCTCTCTGCTGCTGAGGCCGCTGCAATCCGAGCCTTGATTGCTGTACGCCCATCGATCCGTCTCCAGGTGTCTGTAGAAAGCCATGTGCGGTGGTGTTTCTGCTTTTTACCGACATACGTGCGTGCCCCAGTCGCAAAAACATTTTTCACAGCACTCCAGTGGTCATCCATGTTCTCTTGCAATATGCTGCTGATTGCTTCTGCTTCTAAGGCAAGATGGTCCCTGAACTGTTGGCGCACTTGGGGAACCTTGAGCCTGTCGATATTAAACCTGGTGATGTTAAGTAGGTTTGAACGGTTGCTGTTGACGGATGCAGTACGAAGGCGTAAATGAGCTACCATAAGATGGTGATCTCGTTCTTGTCCGACGTCAGCTCCACGTCTTTTTCGGACGTCCAGGAGACAATTTCTAAAGCGGCAACTGATCGCAATGTGGTCGATCTGGTTGGATGCTCGTTGCCTATCAGAAGAGACCCAACTGATCTTATGGCAGGTGTTATGCTTAAACAGCGTACCTCCGATGACTAGGCGGTTGGTATTGCAGAAATCCACAAACCGCTCACCATTGTCATTACGGTCTCCCACGCCGTGAACTCCCATCACGTGCTTAAGCATGGTGTTGTCGCTACCCACCTTGGCATTGAGATCTCCCATTACCATTACGATGTCCCCATTAGGCGTTTGGTTGTAGGCGGCGCCTAAGTGGCTATAAAAATTATCCTTTTCATCTTCAGTCGCGTCTAGAGTCGGAGCATAACACTGTATGATGATCATTTTTCTAACTCTACTCTGGAACCTAGCCGTCAAAATCCGGTCACTATGGGGTTTCCAGGATATGAGGCTACTACGTGCTGCTAGAGTTAGCATGAGTCCTACGCCAGAACTCCGTGCAGTTCCAGCTGGTTTACCAGAGTAGGCGCACAGAGCTGCTAGGTTTTCGGCTGCAGTGGCTCCTACTCGTTACTTAGCGGACCAGCACCTATTGGGAGATGCTGCCCCTACGAGGCCTTTGTTAGTCGTTTGCCATCCCAATGACAATGATACCAGGGCAGAAATCAAGCGAAGAATAACTCTTGTTTTTGTTTGGGCTATAAAGTCATTTCAACAATGAAGCCCTATCTCGAATAACAAAGGAGACTCTGATCATCCTAGTCCTGCTTACAGCGCTGAAACATGGACTTTATTGAAAGCGGGTGAAGATATCATTGGTCACTCCGAGAGAAAAGTTCTTTGTAAGATTCCGGTCCTGTTTGCTTTGAATGGTTTTAGAGGAGAAGATTCAATACTATACGAGCTGTACAGCGACATCGACCTAGTCAAAAAAAACTGCGTATCAGACGTTTGAGATGGCTAAAATATATAGAGCGGACGGACACCAACGCTACGGTCCGCAAAGTCTTCCAATCTAACCCGAAGGGACGACGCAGCACAATTGCCGTAGGTGACGTGCACACGTTCAAGGAAACTTCGACCAACTTGGAGTGCGGAACTGGAGGCAATTAACTAAAGAGCGAGATAAATGGGAGGAAGAGGAGAGGAGGTTGAGGCCCAGGTTCACCTCAAACTGTAACTCCCAAGTAAATAATATGATTCAGACAAGCAATTCACTGTAACGGCAGAGAAAACCATGTCGCTAGCCGATTTTCAGACATCGGTGCCGGAAACTATTTGTCGTTTGGATGGTGAGGAATCAAATCAGGTTAGCACCTGTTTCGTCGGAAGAAGTTCCAGATAGTTTTAACCATTTATCTTAACCATATGCCCCAAGTTTTAAGGTGTAAGCTGATTGGGTGTGGAAAATTAACATTTGCCAAATGTTCAGAATGTGAAATAGCGCTTTGCTTCAGCAAAGACTGAGATTGTTTTCAAGATTTTCACATCCGATGGCCAATATTCCGCTGTCAGGCAGAATGAGCCATTCAACAGTGACGATGGCAGTCAAGATTCCCGTCAACCCGATCAGAATGAAGTGATGATAGCGATATCTAAACTCAAATCCAACAAAGCTGCTGGAGCCAACGGCCTTGCCGCTGAACTTTTCAAGGCAGGAGGAGATGAGTTGGTAAGGAGCATGCACCAGCTCATCTGTAAAATCTGGTCGGACGAAAGTATGCCCAATGAATGGAACCTCAGCATCGTTTGCCCGATCCTGAAGAAAGGAGACTCTCTGAACTGCGCCAACTACAGAGGTATAAGTCTCCTAAATATCGCATATAAGATCCTGTCTGCCGTACTATGTGAACGCCTAAAACCGATCGTCAACAACCTGATTGGTCCTTATCAGTGTGGTTTCAGGCCGGGAAAGTCCACAATTGACCAAATACAAATCATACTACGGTAGATCTTGGAAAAAACCCATGAATATAAAATCGATACGTACCACCTCTTCATCGATTTCAAAGTTGCCTATGATAGTTTGTATAGAGATGAGGTATACAGATCCATGTCTAGTATTGGCATCCCTGCCAAGCTCATCCGTTTGTGCAGAATGACGATGGAGAACTCTCGCTGCTCCATCAAAGTCGGTAAGAACATCACCGAACCGTTCGATGTCAGGAAAGGTCTTAGACAAGGCGACGCGCTATCATGCGATCTCTTTAATATAGTACTTGAGAGAATTGTACGAAACTCAGAAGCCAACCCCGGAGGAACAACCTTCTTCAAGTCTGTACAACTACTCGCTTATGCCGATGACATTGATATAATCGGAAGAACTCAGCGGACAGTCAATGGGGTATTTACGAGTATTGAGAACGAGGCAGCAAAGATGGGTCTAGCGGTCAATAAAACCAAAACGAAATATATGCTGTCTACAAAAAAGGACACCCAACATCGGCGTCTTGGACAGAACGCCACAATAGACAGATACAATTTTGAGGTAGTAAAGGATTTTGTCTACCTAGGCTCTATGGTGAACTCCGCAAATGACATCAGTAGGGAGATCACACGGAGAATTACTCTTGCTAATCGTTGTTTCTATGAGCTAAAATGGCAATTGAGTAGCAAAGCCCTATCTCAAACTACTAAGGTAACTCTTTATAAGACATTAATCATCCCAGTCCTGCTGTATGGCGCAGAGGCATGGGCTTTGACAAAACCGGATGAGGATGCCCTTGGTTATTTCGAGACAAAAGTTCTTCGAGCGATCTATGGTCCCGTCTGCATAGACGGTGAGTGGAGGAGAAGGTACAATGCCGAACTATACGGCCTGTACAAGGACATCGACTTAGCCAGAAGAGTTCACATACAGCGACTAAGATGGCTGGGTCATTTAGAGCGGATGGAGCCCAACCTTCTCGCTAAGAAAGTCTTCGAATCCACCCCGGACGAACGGCGCAGGAGAGGACGACCTCGTGGTAGATGGCGCAAAAAAGTGGAGGGGGACCTCAACCAACTTGGCGTGCGCAACTGGAGGCAGCTGGCTCGTAACCGTGCTGGCTGGAGAGGTTTGTTGGTTGAGGCTCAGGTCCACCCCGGACTGTAGCGCCATCTAAGTAAGTAAGTAAGTTTTGAGTATAGCTCAGCTTCAGGATAACGTAGAAGGATAATTTATTGCTCAAATGAATCTTTGAGGAATTTACTAAGAATTATTTTATTTGTTCAAGCCATGGTAGAGTTAGGACCGTGTGAATGTAATTTTAACTCTCTTTCTGCCACTTAGACCCCGAATGCTCAGTTCCTGTAAGAGGTACTCGTAGAGCAATTTTTGGTACACAAAAACTTTCCCAAGGAAATGCATATCATAACAGTGAAAGCCGCATCCAAATCCCTTTAGTGGTTCTCGAAATTAGGGCGGCCCCGTAGAATTTAGGGACTTTGTTTTATACGATGTAGTGATGATGTGGGCGCCGTGGCGTAAGTGGTTAGTGTGTCGGATCACTACGCATGAGGTTCCAAGTTCGAATTCCAGAAAACACCAAAAAGTTTTTTCACGGTCCCAACTCTCGCGAGCGTCTGACAAACATCCGAGAGTATTGTTGTCTCGGAAAAGTTTCTCAAATCGCCGTTCGGATACGGCACTAAACTGTACGTCCCTTCCATTCGTGCGGAAAATATAGCGCACACAACATGAGTGGTTGCGAGAAGCTAGGCCCTGGCACTTAAAGAGCTGTTGCGCCAAATATTTATTTATTTATTTAGTGATGATATGTATATTGTGGTACACTATGATTACTTTTTTTGATTGATATTTCTTAACGTATATTTTTTCATTGATCACCTCACAATGAAATACAAAAATTAATGCGGCATTGTCTCTATTTGTTTAATATTAACCGTCCCAAACTATTCTCTAATCAATGTTGATAAATAGTTGTAACTGTTAAAAGATTATATCAATTATAAATTGAATTGAATTGGATTTATTCCAATAATTTTTTTAATTACAGTTGACGTTGATAATCCTGCCTTTACTTCAATGAATTTTGTTCAGATTCATGCAAACGCTGAGAAGGCTATAGAGAATCCTTTAGAAGTTGATTTTTTTGCTACTCTTACACAGCCCACAGATGATTATTGGGTGTTTTCTAATGTAAATGAAGATGTAAAGCCTGGTAGCCTAATAGTTTTTAAAATAACTATGAATGCGAACTACAAAGGACCTCATCTCATAGATAAACGATCATACGATCTTGGAGAATTTTATATGCGTCTTTCGTCGTCGAATAGTTCGGATATTCAACCACTTAGCAAGGAAATGTGTGATGCCTTTGCTGCCAAATGTGGATTCACTGAGACAACAGTTGGTGGAAAATCCGTATGCAATGGTGATCTCATATTTGAGGATAATTTTGATACTCTGGATACAATAAACAAATGGAAGCACGTTGTACGAATACCGAATGATGACAAGGATTCGTTTGCATCTTTTCAAAAACGTTCCGAAAATTGTTACGTCGAAGACGGTAAACTGCATATCATTCCGACATTATTGTCTGATGTTCCTGGATACGATGAATCAACTATTCGAACTGGAAATCTTAAACTAAAAGAGTGAGTAAAATTTCGTTTTGTAACTTTAAGTTTACCATCCACGGTCACTTATGAATGCCATTTCTCAATTTTGCTTCAGAAAGGTAGTGAGCATGTTCTCAAGATTTTTGATTTATCAGCTATGGTAATAGGTCTGTTTTCCTGCGTTTATCCCAGTGTTGTCCCAGGCTTTTTTGAGAACTCGCAGATGTGTAAATGGAAACCAGTGTTTCCATTCTAAAAAAAAAACCTTGGACCTGACATTCGGACATTTTGTTAAAAGTTAACGTGAAGTCAACGTCCATACTTGCATAGTTACGAGTTGTTCATTGGATTCCAAGTAGGTTGTTATTAATTTAAATAAAATTTAAGTCGAAAAACTAATCTAACCACAAATGCACACATAGGGTTTTGATAGCTTTACTTTCCTAACCCAAGAAAGACCTGGTTTGACTTCATAGCGGATTAAAAACCTTCGCACAAGACTGCGCACTCTGACACACGCATACACGCAATCCCATCCATTGGTATTCAGGAGTGCACTCACGCCGGAAATGGCATTTATGAGTGACCTTAAATGGTCACCTTTATATATGGCTGGGCAGAGCAGAAATGCCATATTTATTTGTTGACGTTGGTAGCACTTGTTTCATTTCAGGTTACAGCTGACCTTAAGTCTTTAGTTGCCTAGTTCTGGAAATAATCCGAAATTGATATTGGTCACTAAGTTTTGGAGATTCACGATGTTGAATGTGCCGTTGGTTGCCATTAACCTAACCTTAAGCCAGGCGCTGATGATATTCTTGCAATAATCTTAAAAAAACGGTGGTAGTTCTATTTGTAAGTCATTGCTTAAAACATCGTATTTAACATGTCGCTATTTGTCTGGTGTTTTCCTTGATGATTAGAAGATTTCCTTTTTGGTGCCTATCTTCAAATTGGGTTCCAAGAAAAATGTTGAAAACTAAATAGGGACTTGTAAACCATCTGCTATACCAAGACTTAATATACATGCATACATACATACATACATTTTCAATGGCCCGCTAATCCTTCATGAGAGTCGCGAGAGTAGGCGGCTCATGTGGACCCTCCCTCTCGATCCTCCGTCACTGACTCCAAATCATCAGGAGGAATCCCTAGACGGCTCCAGGAGAGATGATCGAACTTGATCCCACCATCTTATTCTAGGCCTACGGAGGGGTTGCCTACCTGATGGCAGGGCAATCATGGCACGTCTTGGATGCTGGTCTGGTGGCATTCGCACTACTCGACCAAACCATCGAAGCATAGATCGTTCCGTTTGGAGAAGTAGCTGCTCAAAATTGAGCTCCTCTCGTACTCTGGTGTTGCGCACTCGATCCCTACGAGTTATTCCAGCAACGTCGCGAAGGAACCTCATTTCGTCGGCTTGCATCGGCGATCTTATTCTTTCGGTCACTACCCAAAATTTCATGACCATAGGTGAGAATTGGAACATACACCGAGTTAAAAACCGATAGCTTACCTTGAACACTAAGCTCGGCCTTTCTTAGATTGATTAAGCTCTCTCAAAATGGATCCAGGCTGACTTAAATTTACTTAAACTTATTCACCTCAGTCTTCTCGGAGCTTTTGTCTGCGCATGACTTCTCAAATCGGCTTTCTCCGTAGAGTATTCACGAAACATCCAAGATATCTAAACGCGATAGATCACCTGAGACCGAGGACAATCGTCTGTCCTCGGTTAGTAAATTCCGCCGGACAATGGTTAACGCGAATAGTTCACGTAAAAAGGACTCTAGTGTTAATTACTGGAGTCCATTACAATGTCTACCTGATAGTGACAATAACGACGATATGGACGAAGTGGTCACGGTTAGTGTAAAAAAAGAATATGTATCACCAATCAAACTCCTCCAAAAATCTAGTGATTATGTTCACAATCTTATGAAATCATTAAATATTACTGATTATTACATAAAAATGATATCCATTGGGATAAAAATAATTTGTGAGTCTCTTGCTTCTTATAAACGAGTGTCTGACAAGCTAAAATCTGACAACTGTCAGTTCTTCTCACATGATCTCCGCAGTGTGAAAGCTTTTAAAGTGGTTCTCTATGGTATGGGCGAAATAGACGCAAATATATTAAAAAGTGAACTAATTAAAATTGGTTTAAAATGTATGAACATTAAAAAGATAACGAAAACATACGAACGCTACAGCGATGTTTTCTATTTGATCTCGTTGGAAAATAGTTCAATAAAATTATTTGATCTAAAAAAAAACTATCGGTCAATTTTGCATACGCAGGTGAATTGGAGTATTCAAAGAAAACTTAAAGGCAAGCTGACTCAATGTCACAACTGGCAAATGTTCGGTCACGGCGAACGTAATTGCCATGTTAAAGCGTACTGTGCTATTTGTGCCGGTCAACACAAGACTGCATCTTGCAATAATGTTGCCATGAATAAATGTGTTGACTGCAACGGTTGTCATAAATCTACTGATCCTACCTGCGCCAATAGAATTAAATATTCCGAGATGAAAGAGAAATCTGCAAAACCAAAAGCTTTGTACAACAACACACCGCAGACCGCTGCTCGTCCTCACACAAATGTCACACAGTCACAAAATCATTTTTCGTTCACCTTTATGTCCGACTTTCCTTTGCGGCGACAAGAGAGCATTAATTATGCTAGCACTAGCCGCTACCCTCACTTTCAAGCACAAGCGGAAGCGCGTAATGTGTGGGAGAAGGAGAAGTACAATGAGAGCAGCTCTTCCAACAATGCTGCCAGCAACATTCCTGGAGTCATTCCAAGCAACATCTCAAATCAACACTACGCTGTTCACGATTGAGGAACTTAACTCGTTAGCAATGGAAATGATTACAAGTTTATCTACATGTAAATCTAAATTAGAACAATTCCAAGTTATTGCACATTTAGCAACTAAGTTTTTGTATACTAATGACAAGTAATAGATTCTTTAGATTAGATTTTTATAAGATTTTATTTATTCATATAATTTTTTCTATGAAGTACAAAATCAAAATCAAAATTTAGCATGGCTTTGCCGTCTGCCTGGTTGATTTATTAATATTCACAAATAAAAATAAAATAGTAATTTTAACTTCTATAGTAAACTTCACAAAATAAAGGGAATAGTTTGTTAAAAGCTTTCGTTTATAATTTGCTGTCGATATGTTAGAGCAATTTTGCAATACCGGTAAAGTGTGCTTACATCCGCTTCATTAAGGAGGGAAAGCACTTGCATCTCCGTCAAGACGTCATATCCAAATACATGCCTTCTTGTTTCTCGTAGGATTGGGCATCTTCCCATAAAATGGAATACATCTTCTCTCTCCACTAAGTTACACATGTTGCATAAAATAGGCAAGTTCTCCCTGTGGGGTACATAGTTCAGGTTCAGGAGTTCACCACGCAGTCTCAGTATCATAGTTATTTCTTCTATCTTGTAATTATCATGGAAATAATTGTTACTCTGCAAGTTATGGTTGAGCTTACTGTAGATTGCCCTATGTACTGATCCAGTTGCCTCTTCAGCATATCTCGCTCTAGCCTGCTCGTCTAACTTTATAATGAGCTGGTACAATTTGGTGTCCCAGTTTTGCATGTTGTCCTCTCTCAGTTCGATCCCACATCCATCAGCCAGATGCAGCCATTCCCTGTACCAACCAGTTTTTGTTTGCACAGCATTCAGAACTACTTTTCTTGGGAGACGGTGGGCTGGCATATTAAGAGCTTTTAGTATATAATCTACCTGTAGCTTGAATGTCTTAATAAATAAAGGCGATAAGCCTGTTTCGAGCATAAGCATGTAGTTAGGTGTATTCGGTGGAAGGCGGAATATTCTTTTCACATAAAATCTTAATAGCTTCTCCACCGTTTCGTACTGCTTTCCGCCCCATACTTGCGCCGCATAGAACAGGATCGACTCGGACACCGCTTCAAAAACCCTGAATTTGCTGCTATGATTAATATATTTGCTGTTGAAACAATTTTTCCAAGCTACATTGATGGCCGTTTTAGATTTTATTAATTTTTCCTTGAGATGCCGTTCCATGCTCATATTTTTAGTTATGTAAACCCCGAGATTCTTGTACTCCTTAACAATTTCGATTGCTCCCTCATCAAAGTGCCACTTTTCGTTGGAACAATTTCGGCCACCACCTTCCTTGAAAATCATAATTTTGGACTTGTTAAGGTTGACCACTAGCTTCCATAATTTGGTGTACTCATGCAAACGATTGATCATGAGTTGTAAGGAATCCGGGGAGTATGCCAACAGAACAACATCGTCCGCAAACAAAAGGGCTTTGACGAGCACACCCACGTATTTCACACCTCCTGGTAAACAGTCAGTCAGGTCATGAATGAACAGAGCAAATAAATTTGGGCTCAGCGCACATCCCTGTCGTACTCCTGAATGCGTTTGGAACCATGCCGATAGAACATCTCCATCCCAAACCGCAGCTTTCGTATCAGCATATAGATTTCCTATTAGCCTTCCAAATTTCAGTGACATTCCCAAAGAGTAGACCTTATATAATAGGGCAGTTCTGTCCACCGAGTCGAAGGCTGCCTTAAAATCAATAAAGAAGGCGTAGAGCTTCTTGCCTTGCGAAAGAAACGACTTTGCGTAGTACAAATATATGGTCGACTGTAGAGTACTCTGATCTAAAACCCGCCTGGAACTCATTCAGTAGGTTATTGGCTCCTATCCACGCATTTAATCGTTTTTGAAGTATCGCCGTAAAAATTTTGTAGGATGCATTCAGAAAGGAAATACCCCGATAATTCCCTGGATCCAATGTACAACCCTTTTTATGGATAGGAAAAATTAATACCTCCTTAAATCGCTGCGGGACACATCCGAACTCCAAAATATTATTAAACAAGCCGGTCAGTCTACCGTGAAGCTCATTGGTGCCATACTTGTAAAACTCCGAAGGGATCCCATCCGAACCTGCTGCTTTGCCATCCTTCAGATTACACAGTGCTTCTGTAACCTCAGCATGTGTTATCGCATTGTCCAAAATTTCATTCGCTAAGCCAGGTGTAGCATATTGGAAGCTTTCACTGTACGCAACCGGGTTCAGTACACTTTCGAAGTGCTGTCGGAGAATGTTAGGGTTCAGCTCCCTAGCAATAGTGTACCTTCTGCCATTGACATTTCTTATTCGCTTCCAAAAGTCAGCTGCATTCCTACAATGCGCCAATTTATGTGCCTCTAGCTGGCAGTGGTTTTTCCTCTTCTGCATACACAGGGTCTTGTACTTAATGTTGGCTTTGATATAAGAGTCACGGATCACACTTTTATTACAGATTCTAAATAGTTTAAGCCAGGCGAATGAAATCTGTCTGGCTCTTTCGCACTCATCATCAAACCACGGTTTTATGCCTTGCGTCTTCTGCTTGTTGCTTCTAATGGAACAGGGGTAAGAGTTCTTAATACTATCTTCTATTCCTTCAAGATTTAATTCCTGTTGGGCTATAAGGTTTTCATCTAAAATCTTCATATACATGGGTTCCTTCGCAAAACTCCACACCAGCTTGGGGGCTAACTTCATATCTCTGGTTCTCTCCGTCTGGGTGCTAGTATGTTCAAAGGTAGCCACAATAGGCAAGTGGTCAGAGTAAGGCATCAGTTTAACCTCTAAGTCCGTAACGCGCAAATTCCAATCACCTCCTAATAAGCAATAGTCAATAACCGACGTTCCCTGCTTTCCCACAAATGTGAGGTTGCCGATTTTGTCGCTCACACTGGTACCATTTAGCAGACGCATTCCAAAGGAATCACGGAGTTCCAGAAGTTTCGTACCGTTTGCATTGCATGTTGAATCCATCGATTGGTGCCTTATATCAGCCACATTGTTTGCTGCTCCATGTTCTTTGCCTACTCGTGCGTTTAGGTCACCTATTACCATTATGTTTGAGTTGGTAATTTGCATCAGTACCTTCTGAAGTCTATCGAAATCCCTTTGCCAGTTGTTGCAGTTTAAATAGGATGGTAGTATGCAGTATT
Organism: Brachypalpus laphriformis; assembly: GCA_945910035.1. Lineage (NCBI taxonomy): Eukaryota > Metazoa > Arthropoda > Insecta > Diptera > Syrphidae > Brachypalpus > Brachypalpus laphriformis. The sequence continues at coordinate 148,200,990 of OX246755.1, forward strand.
GCGTTTTCTCGAACTCCAAGCTTACATAAACCAACTCCTCCAACACTTTAAACTCACAGTGAATCTCACCAAGATCCTTCTTGAAGCCAAAGTAGCACCCTCCACTCGCCCTTCCTCTCCTGGACGTTCTCGTTGCTGAAATCCATTTAAATTCGTAGTTCATAAAACTGCATTCATAACTTTTAAAATTCATTTCTTCTACATGAGTTTCGAACAAAAAGATAATCTCAAACTGATTGATAAAATTATAAAAATCTGCAAATAAATCCTTAATTTTTAAACCTGCTACGTTATATGACAATTTTTTTTATTTTTTTATATCTTTCTTAATACTATTTTCATTATTTCTTCTATTTTTAACGCTATTTTTACAGAAAACAGGACAGACGGCATAACAATTAAATACTAGACAGTGGCACAAAATTTGAAGAACTGCTGCTTGTGTTTCCACCCACTGTTATTCCACTCTCAGCAATTGATCTTCTTTCAGCTATCGTTGCAGAACTGTCATCGATCACCTGCTGGAGAATTGACATTCCACACTCGCCGTCACACCCTTCACATCGCAGACTGTTGTTGTTGTCGAAGTAAAATGTCTTGTCACCGATTTTCAGTTTTTGTCCGCGCACTTCAGCATGAATGTTTTTATTTTTCTTTGAAATATCTGTTTTTATATTAAACATTCGTTTTCTCCTATCCCGTGATGCTTCCGTGTAATCTCTGTGTATAGTCACCCTAGTGCCGTGAAGTTTATGTGTTTTGTTTAGAACCCGCCCGACGTCTTCCTTCTTGTGCAATTTTAAGATGACGTTTGCAATGTTGTTTTTACTCCTCATGGCCCGTGCATCCGTAATTAGCGATGTATCTTCGCTCCCTAAAAGATGCAGACATAATTCCCTCGCTTTCACCTCAGGGTTCACACCAGTCTGATCAGGCATATGGACCACAACGTTGTTTTCAATCGTCTTCCTCTCTAAAAGTTCTACTTTGCGTTCCAAAGAAGAGTAGCAAGTTTCCACATGCTGCAATTTATTCCTCAGGATAGAGTTTTCCTTTTCTAAGGCTTGTATTTCGACGGTTACTTTTTCCAGATCTGCTTTTGTAGCCATATTTTTAAGTTTTTCGTCGAATAAAGCTGCCATCGATCCCTCTATAAGTGCTTTTAGGTCGTGGACTGCCATGTTACCTACTGCATTATGGTTTGGAATGGTGGGGGCGGAGCGGGGCCTCTCCTCCGGCGACGTTTCAATTAGTCGCCGTTTGCTTATCTGGGGATTATTGTTGCCGTTTTTTTGCGGGGTTCTTTGCACTCCACCAACCATTGTAACCAAAGCACTTTGCAAAGTTTTAAACTATGCTATGAGTGTGTCGACTCACCTAATAATTTTATATCTGGATGAAGGCTGTATGCAAATTCTGCACTTCTACTAGTTTTTTGCGAAAATTAAGCGTTAAGGACTTGAACAATTAATTAAACTTTGGCGAACGATTTTACTTGTGATCCACTCAAGAGCTGTCAAATCAATCAATAATGACAAGTAATATGATAGATAGATATTTAAATATTGTAACTTGGAATGCGTGAGGGATTCGCAACAAAACTGTTGAGTTTTTAAACTTTTTAAATAACAGCAACATTGACGTTGCTTTGATTACAGAGACTTGGCTCAAGCAAGGTATAAATTTGTCAACTCCTGAATTTAAGTGTTACCGGAATGATAGGGTTGATAGGACTGGTGGCGGTGTTGCGATTCTTATCAGAAGATCAATTCAACATTCGCTCTTACCTGTTGTTAGAACACATTATATTGAGAATGTGGGAATTGAAATAAAATTAAGGAATCAGAAGTCAGTTAAGGTTTTTTGTGTATATTTTCCGGGTAAAGCTGCAACAGACGAAAAGAGAACTAGGTTTAAAAATGACTTGAGAAAACTCTTCACATTAAGCGGTGATTTCCTAATTGGAGGCTATCTCAATTCCAGACATAGGAGTTGGGGTTGTGTTAGAGCTAATGCTTTGGGAAATATACTTGCTGATGCTCATGTTATGTTGCCCATCTCTGTCTTGTTTCCTCCTAGTCCAACTTATATTCCAGCTAGTTCTCGTGATAGTCCTTCCGTCCTTGACTTATTTATTACAAATGTTCCTTGTCATATAACAAATCCAATATCGATAAGTGAACTTAGTTCTGATCACAACCCGGTTTGTTGTCGTCTTCTATGGTCAGGCGAAATAAAAGTACAATATGTCCAAGATTTGAAAAATGCGAACTGGACACGTTTTCGTTCTGAAGTTAAATCAAAACTTCAAAACATGCCCCTGAATATCGACGACATTTTAACTAAGGAAGACGTTGACTGCCTTATAAATGATTTTTCAGAACACGTTCTAAGTTCGGTCGAGGCTAGTATACCAAAAATTCCAAAAAAGAACTACTGCTTAAAGTTACCTTCCCACATATTGTTCTTAATTAAACTCAGAAATAATTGCAGACGAAATTGGCTGAAGTATCGTCATCCCTTTTTTCGCCACCAAATGGCATACCTAAATAAATAAGTAGCCAAACAAATTTTAGAGCACCGTAAAAATGAGTGGAACAAAAAACTCAGTACACTGGACAATAACGATAAACCTTTCTGGAACATAATTAAATTGGTAAAAAATAAAAGCAGACAATTACCTTACCTCAAAAACTCGTCGGGCACATACTTTACCGATATTGAAAAAGCCAATGCACTTGCCGTAAATTTCTCCAAAAATCATGTTGTCTCTCAAAATTTAGGTGATGCACATACCAACACCCTCGTGAACAACACCATTCAAGCTTTTGTGGCTGGAGGAACAAACCATTCTTCTTCAACCATTTTTGTTACTGAAGAAGACATAGAGTTTATATTAAGCAACCTACGTCCTCAGAAAACAGGTGGTCTCGATATGTTAAGAAACATTTACCTAAAGCAATTGCCTAAAGCAGGTATAAAATTCATAACATTTATTATAAACGCGTGTTTAAAAATGCAATACTTTCCTGATATGTGGAAACTTGCAAAAGTGGTACCGATATTAAAAGCTGGTAAGCCTCAAGAAAGCCCGGAAAGTTATAGACCTATCAGTCTACTAAGCAACATTAGTAAAGTATACGAAAAAGTACTAAAAGAACAAATCGTAAAGTTCATAGAACTTCACCAAATCTACCCCAACGAACAGTTTGGCTTTAGGCCTCATCACAGTACAGCCCATCAGGCACTGAGAATATGCAACTGGGTCAAACAAAATCGGTCCCATGGGAAATCTACTGGTATGGTCTTATTAGACATTGAAAAGGCATTTGACTCTGTTTGGCATGAAGGCCTAATATATAAAATGATAAGTTTAAACTTTCCTTCTTATATCTGTAAAGTAGTCCAAAGTTTCTTGTCCAGTCGTCGTTTCAAAGTCCATGTTAATAGTAGTGTTTCTGACTTGGTATATTTTCGATCGGGTGTTCCACAAGGCTCAGTTCTTGCCCCAATCCTGTATAACATTTATACATCTGACATCCCAAAGTTACCCAACTGTGATATAGCCATTTTTGCAGATGACACCGCAATATTTTCATCTCATGAACTCGCTCTTAATATTGAGAGGAATCTTCAAAATGGAATGGAGATATTAGTAAAATACTATCACAAATGGAAAATCAAGCTGAACGAAGGGAAAACACAAGCAATTTCTTTCACCCGAAAAAGAAAATCTTGCTGTCTTCCCAGCAGCCAGCTTCAGCTTAATGGAAGTAGCATAAATTGGGAATCCTCCGTTAGATATCTTGGTATTTATCTAGATACCAAGTTGACATTTAAGGATCATATTGACAAAACTTTAAAGAAAATCGGAATAGCAATAAAGATGTTGTACCCTTTCATTAACAGAAAATCACTTCTTCCCACTGACAACAAAATTACACTGCACAAAGTAATTTTTCAGGCAATTCTGCTATATGGGTGCCAGGTATGGGGCGACTCGGCAGCGTGCCATATAAAGAAATTGCAAGTGTCACAAAACAAGCTTTTGAAAATGATGCTAGGCTTACCTTGGCACCACGCAACTCTTGATATTCACCAAAGAGCGAATGTTGAATTGATAGCCAATAGAATCCGTAAACTCAATAACACGTTTAAAACAAGATGCAGTTTTGCTGACAATCCGCTAGTGAATGCATTGAATACTTAAGATTGTAAAAATGTAAATGCACTTACTCCATTTTACCTATTTATTTATGTAATTTATTTATACCATATATATGTACTTATTTATTTATTTATTTATTTATTCATTTATTTATTTATTTATTTATTTACTTATTTATTTATCTATTTAGTTATTTATTTATACTATTTATTTATTCATTAATTTTATTTATTATCTATTTATTTATTTATTTATTTATTTATTTATTCAATTATTTATTTATTTATTTATTTATTTATTTACTTATTTATTTACTCTTGGTTGAGTACTTAGTTGTTTCTTGTTTTTTGTTTATTATTTATTTAAATATATATTTATTTAATTATACTTGTTTAAGTATTTGCTTATGGCTTATTTGTTTATTATTTATTTATATATAAATTTATTTATCCATTTTTGTTTTTATTTATTTACTAATTTTACTTACTTTATTATTTTTGTTTTTTTTTCTATTGAAGGTTTTTTTTTTTTCGTATTTTCCTTCAAGTTCGCCACGTTTTTCCTACATACGCTCTTAATAAATATAAATAATGTTTCAGTTGAAAGATAATATCCCAATTATCAAAACTCTGTAAAATGTGCAATAATACAGATTCTGTAACTTCTGTAACTTATTCACCTGCTTCAGTGGAACTGAACATGCAGAGTGCACTGAATGGGTACTTTGGAAACGACCATTCCTTCCGATTTGTTCACGTTTGCCTTCATTCCAGGATCATCACAAACGGCTACGAACCTTTCGAGTGCAGGTTGAAGTTCGGTTTAAGAGGACCCAAGGATGACCAAATCATCCGCAAAGAGCAAATGACAAATCCTTAAGTCTCCCACTTTGAAAAATTCTTCGCCACGGCTGCGCTTCAACATCCTATCCCTTGGCGGAGTCTAACGCCCACAGCGAAAGATATTGATTTAACGCCGCTTATCCGAACGCAGCTTCTACAGTTTATATATTAAGACTGAATCACCCTTCAACAGGGAACGATCAATCCCACACTCCTGTAGTTTGAAGTATTTTAAGTATTATTAAAAATAAATTAGATTTCCACATCAAAGAACAAATATCAGAGTTCCAATATGGTTTTGTGACCGGTCGTTCGACATCATCTAACTTAGCCCATTTTACATCTTTTGTAATAAATGCTGTCAAAGATGGAGGTCAGGCTGATGCCATCTATACAGACTTTAGCAAAGCCTTTGATTTCGTTAATCACGAGTTGATGCTAATGAATCTAGAAGAATTTGGAATTTACTCGAAAATGTTGAGGTGCACCAGGTAAGCGTTTTAAGTCCTTTGCTCTTTATTACAATCCTTGATTATCTGCTTGAAGGTAAAGTGATGGACCCCAAGGTACATCCGTTATTCTTTGCTGATGGTGGAGTCATCATAAGTGAGAATCCTACATCCCTGCAACGAGCACTTGATGTGTCGGGGTGGACTTGGTAAACGCTCTGGAAGGAAATGGGTATCGCATTAGTTCAAAAAAGACAGGGTACGTGTGCTGCCCATTTTTTTATCCACTCAGGCCTATTCCAGACGTTTATTTGAATGGAACAGTGCTTCCCAAGTGAGAAGAGTTTAGATATCTGCGATCTATGATCAAAAGCAAAGCAACTTGTGATGACGACATCAATCATCGCATAAGCGTAGGGTGGATGAAGTGGCGAGAAAATGCCGCTATCTTCTGTGACAGAAAAATGCCACATAAGTTGAAAGGAAGGCTCTACACGGCAGTCGTGCGTCCTGCCCTCATATACGGTTCACAATGTTGGACGATGTATAAAACGTATGAGATGAAGATGCTTCGCATGACAGCAGGAGTGACAAAGCTTGATCGAATAAGAAGTTCGAAGATCCCTGGAAGCTTTTACATCAAGGAAACCATCGTACAAAAAATAGAGCGCGACGGGCGCTGCCACGTTCAAAGAAGAGATCATTTGAACCCTGTTAAAAGGGCAATATCAATGCACGTTCCAAAGACATTGCGATGTGCGAAAGGTAGACTTATAACCGTCTCGATCACACAAATGCGACGACATCGGCATTTCATTGACCTCAGTAACCGAGTGATCCAAAATCGGCGGGCCTGCCGATATTGTCTGAGGTCAAATAGGTGAACCCCACACGCAGGTCAGCGGAAATGCGGTGAAGTGAGAGGGTTGTGATCCGTTATTTTCAGACCATAACCTCGCTGAAAAAAGGAAGAACAAGAAGATGCGCAAATTTCTTCGCAGTAATAATGTGCTATGTCCAAACCAATCTGGTTTTCGTCCTAAACATATCCGCCCCACTGCTTTAGCAAATGTGGTGGAAGAAATTAGACAAGCCGTAGATGATAATAGTCTGACCTTTCTCACTCTTTAAGGTTTTTCTAAAGCGTTTGATACGGCGAACCATAATATTAATATTCCAAGCTGTTGCCGCCAAAAATTCGGCATCCAGTTTTCTGCCATTGTACAGATGTGTTCCTCAGGGATCAATATTGGGTCCATTACTTTTTCTCAATGTATGTTAGTGAACTTCCCTAACTTATACTGCATTCATCTATTCACTTATTCATATATGCTGATGATGTTCAGCTTTGCAATAGTTGCGCGTTGTGTCTTGTTGAAAATGGGGCATATGAAGTAAACGAAGTCATAGGCAAATGGTCTCTGTCTAAATCCGACCAAGTCAAAATGTCTTGTCATATCCTGGAATAGTCTCGATACATCGTATTTTTCCCGACTGAATAATATACCCATTTTTTTTTTGTCGGGATAGGAAACGCTCGACTGGAGCACTTAGACGCAACTGGTCCGTTATACTACCAGAGAGCAAACTCTGATTTACCTATTTTATTGGAATTTCCTTGTCTTTCTAAGAAAGCCAAGCAAGCACTTCAGTGATGAGGAGCTTACAGTACCAGCACTCACCACATCCGCACCGAGGATACGAGCACCTGATACGAGCAAAGGCCGGACACTCACAGAGATAATGTTCCCCGGTATCGTTACTCTCTCCACAAGCGTCGCAGATTGTAGTGTCAACCTCACACGTTAAGGTACTTGGTAAAAGCAAAGTGGCCTGTCAAGACGCCAAGAAGTTGTCTACAGCCTTTTCTGCTAAGAAGCAGCAAGAATGCTGCTGATTTCTTACAGACGTCCGGGAGCATACATTTAGTCACACTATTGGGCTCTTGAGAGACCCAATCGTCAATGGAAGCCCTAACCGAGGACGCAACGAGACCCAACGCTGGTTCGGGACCTAAGAAAGCCTCCTCTGAGCCTTGTCTAGCAATCTTATCGGAGATCTTGTTCCCCAAGATCCTAGTGTGACCTGGGGCTCAGATAAGATACTGAGAATTCAGCCTTGTGACCGAGTTCAAAGAGTTTTTGGTTTCACGAACTATTTTAGAAGTGGTTAAAGGGTTAAGCAAGGCCTTAAGCGCAGCCTGATTGTCACTACAGACATAAATGCTACGTCCCTTTCACCTGTTCATCACAACATAGTTCATGGCCATTAGGATTGCATAAGTTTCCGTTTGGAAAACAGACGCATATTTGCCTAACGAAAAGTGAAGTCTAATGTTGTCGACTTCCTCGAAGACACCAGCGCCAGACCCTTGACTGGTTTTGGAACCATCTGTGAAAATACGACTACATTCCATTCGCGGCTCAGACTCTGACCGAAGCCAGTCCTGGACACAAAGAAAGTCGACTCTGAATTTGCGCATCAGCTGGAGTTCTGATGTAATTTTTTTTGTTTTTTGTTCGTGGGTAGGTGAAAATCTTCATGAGACACTATGAGACCGTGTACTCATAGTAGTGTCAGATTTCTACTGACTAAAAACACCCTTCCCTTCGTTTTATTTACTACGACTAAGTAAGACCTTATCAAGTAGTTTAAGCTTCAGATTTATATTTCGCGTGAGGCAGGTAGATTTTCAATAAAAGCACCTGCTGAAACCGTCATGACATGCGGCTTTTTGTCTTATTGCGCTAATTCGAACGGTTTCGTTCTTTGAAGTCGGCGCGTAAGATTTGCCACATCCAAAGTTTGGAGTATGGCACAGTTGCAATGGCCATGAAGACGAATATGAAGCTTGCGAGCGAAGTTTTTTATTTCGTCCTCCACGGTAGCTATCCCTAAGTCTCTGTGGATATCATTGTTTCTGATATACCAGGGAGCGTTCACGATTATTCTTATAATTTTATTTTGGAATGATTGTATGAGATTCCTATTGCTTGGTTTGGTACAACCCCAGAGTTGTATACCGTACGTCCACACGGGTATAAGCACTTGCTTATACAGAAGCAGTTTGTCATATACGCTTAGTTTGGAATATCTTCCAATTAGCCAATACATTTCTCTAAGTCGATTTTCGACTTCGTCACGTTTCTTTTTAACGTGAGGTTTCCATTTAAGTTTCGCGTCTAGTGTCATTCCCAGATATTTAGCTTCGTTTGCATGCGGTATTTGTACCGAGTTAATGAAAACGGGAACGTTGATTATTTTCTTGTAAGTGAAGTTAACATGCGTCGATTTGGTCTCGTTAAGAACAATGCGCCAAGTTTTTGTCCACTCACAGATTTTATCCAAGGCTCTTTGGAGTTTTATGGTTGCTGACTCGATTGAACTTTCCGTTGCCAGAATAGCCGTATCGCCCGCGAACGTAGCTACAATATTGCCTTCAGTTTGTAGTATGTCGCGAGTGTACAGCAAGAATAAGATAGGCCCAAGGACACTTCCTTGCGGAACTCCGGCGGCGATTTCTTTAAAATCAGAATATTCAGTTCCGTGCTTGACACGAAAAGTCTGTTTTTAAAGTATGATTCTAAGATCTTATGAAGTTGCTCCGGAAGGATTCAACTTAGCTTATAATTCAATCCATCGTGCCAAACCCTGTCGAAGGCTTGAGATACGTCAAGAAAAGCGCTAGAACAAATCTTTTTCTCCTCAAGGGCTTTTTCAATTTCGTCGGTTATTCTATAAGCCTGGTCAATTGTGGAATGCTTGATTCTGAACCCGAATTGGTGGTCAGGTATTAGGCGTCTCTCTTCAATGACCGGAAGAATCCGTTTCAGTAGGAGTTTTTCAAATAATTTCGATATTATTGGTAGTAGCGATATCGGTCTGTACGATTTTTTGTCATTTGGAGATTTCCCCGGTTTCGGAACCATTATGACTTCTGCGACTTTCCATTGATTTGGAACGTATAATAATCTAATGGAAGCATTTATTAAATAAAGCAATTTTAATAGTGCCTTTTTTGGTAATTCCTTGAGGATTTGTCCGGTTATTAAATCATAGCCAGGAGCTTTATTATTTTTTAGGTTTTTTATTGCCTGGCAAAGTTCTATAAGTGACACACTTTTTATTCTAAGGTTGTCAGATGTCGTAGTCGTACCGGTAAAATCGTCTACCAATGTTTCTCCATCAAATGGCTTAAAAGTCTCTTCTAAGTGCTCGGCAAATAGATCCGCTTTTTCTTTGTCACCTTTTGCCCATTCGTCGTTGTTTTTTCTTATCGGTAGCGAATGTATTTGGGGTTTTTTAATTCTTTTGACAGCTTTCCAGAGCGAGTAAATAGTCGTTTTTTCGGCGGTTAAACCTTCAAGATAAGCTGAAGTCTCTCGGTTTTTTAGGTCTTGGATCGCTTCTTTAAGCTTATTGCATAGGGAATTCGAGTGGGTTTTATGCTGGGGAGCCCGAGTTTGTTGCCATATTTTGCGTGCTGTCCTCTTTTCTCGAATAAGTTCTTTTATTTCCGGCGGATAATTAGCTTCATTGCATGGGACTTCTTTCCTCCTTAAAGGTGTATTTTTCCACGCGGCATTCTGTATTGATTCAATAAATTTGCCGAGTTCATCTTCTATTTCGAAGGGTGTTTTGAGCGATACATTTAAGACAATATTTTCTTCGCAATCAGTTCTAAAGTCGCGCCAGTTAGTTTTTTTGTTAGTTAATCTACGCACACCTTCTACTGTCATTAGTCGGTCACTTATTGTCAAGATTACCGGCGAGTGATCTGAGGAGAGATGTCATTGCATCAGATTGCATATCCATAAGACAGGAGTCGTAGGATAAGTGTCGCGCAGTTTCATCAAAATTCCAGTGTGGATGGATGGCCTTGATAGTGCAACCCGTTATATAAGTATTAAGGGGAGGTAAGTTCAGCAAAGCGTCTAGAGCAGAGCCAGGCGTACTCGGGAAAGCTGTCGTGTAGCCGAGATAGTATACCCACAGAGTATGTTGATTCTGCGAAGAATCTCGGCATAACCCTCAACAAAACACTAACCTGGAATGACCATATAAGATTGTTATGGGCATGTTATGGGCCACACAACGAAAATACTTCGATCAAATTAAGGATGAGACCTTTGATGTCAAAAAAGGCTTTAGACAAGGTGACGCGCTGTCATGTGACTTCTTCAATATTGTACTTGAACGGATTGTGCGGAACTCACAAGCCAACACCGGAGGCACAATCTATTACAAGTCTGTACAACTGCTTGCATACGCCGACGATATAGACATTCTCGGAAGATCTCAGCGGGCTGTCACCGGTGCTTTTGCAAGCATTGGGGCGGAAGCGGCCAAAATGGGTTTGGCGATAAACGAGGGCAAAACCAAGTATATGCTGTCAACTAGAAGGGAAAACCTACACCGACGAATTGGACAAAACGTCACCGTGGGCAGCTATAACTTCGAGGTAGTAAGGGACTTTGTCTACCTTGGCTCTGCTATAAATTCTTCTAACAAAATCAGTGCAGAAATCAATCGAAGAATAAATCTTGCCAATCGCTGTTTTTTTGGGCTTATAAGGCAATTCAACAGTAAAGCCCTATCTCGAACAACTAAGGAGACTCTATATAAGATCTTGATCATCCCAGTCCTGCTTTACGGCGCTGAAACATGGACCTTATTAAAAGAGGATGAAGATATCCTTGGTCGCTTCGAGAGAAAAATTCTTCGTAAGATTTTCGGTCCCGTTTGCGTTGACGGGTTTTGAAGGAGAAGATTCAATCACGAACTATACGAGCTGTACAGCGACATTGACCTAGTCAAAAAACTGCGTATTGGACGTCTGAGATGGCTAGGACATGTAGACGGAATGGACACCAACGCTCCGGCCCGCAGAGTCTTCGAATCTAACCCCGAGGGACGACGCAGTAGAGGGAATCATCGCCGTAGGTGGCGCGCACAAGTTCAAGGGGACCTCGACCAACTTGGAATGCGCAACTGGAGGCAATTAGCTAAAGACCGAGCTAAATGGAGAGGCCCCGAACTGTAGCGCCACCTAAGTAAGTAAGTAAGTAAGTAAGTAATTAAGGATGATGCTCGCCAAAACATTACTCATCCCAATTATATTGTTCGGATGTGAATTTTTTTTGTAACCGCGATAACGAACACAGACAGAGTCTCAATGGTGCCTACAATAGTATTGCACGGTATATCTATGGACTGCGGAGGTATGATCATATATCTTCGTTTTCTAAATCAATACTTTGCCTCACTCTAGAGAAACTTTTTAGTTTTTTAACAATAAGCGTGTTTCACAATGTCATGCAAACACGTCAACCGCCCCATCTTTATAATAAGATTTGTTTTCCGTTCGAGTACGCTACTCGTTTCTAATGTCTGAGCGACAATTTTTCATTCATGCCATCCAGCTTTGGAATTCCGTTCCGCGAACTATTAGATCGATAAATTGTGCAACCCAGCTTAAGGTGAGACTTGGGCAATACTTAGAAGGCATTTGATGATGATGCTTTTATTTAGATCGTTTGTGCATTTCAGAATGATCGCCTATGCTCGTGACATTGCTATTGCTGCCTCCGGTAAACACCCGGACACTCTCAGGGATATCCTCCAATATGCTCTTCTTCGGCTCACCAAATGGGCCTCCAAATGTGGACTGGGTTACCCCCATAAAACGGAACTCGTTCTCTTCACGAGGAAATATAAAGTTCCCCTCATAGAACCTCCTTTGATAAATGGCACCAGTCTCACCTTCTCTGAAAACGCAAAATATCTGGGTCTTATTTTGGATAGGAAATTAAACTGGAAGGCCAATCTACTAGAGCGTGTCAAGAAAGCTAATGTACCTCTCTATTCCTGTAAAAGGGCTATAGGTAGGAGCTGGGGTATTAAACCTCAAATCACCCATTGGTTATATGCGTCCGTTATCAGGCCTATACTACTATATGGCGTGATCGTATAGTGGTCTGCTCTTGAAAGGGCTGTCCACCTCACTCAACTAGCTAAGGTGCAAAGATCTGCATGCATCTGCATCAGTGGTGCACTGAGAACTACTCCCTCCGCGGCACTGGACATCTTGTTCAACCTGCTACCCTTAGATATTTTCGGCAAACAGTTGGCTGCCTTTGCGGCCATCCGCTTGAAAGCCTCCGCACAGTGGTCTAGATATCGCTTTGGCCACTCCTCGATCCTTGATCTTCTCAACTTCAAACACGAAAACACGGACTACACCCCGCCGAAACTGAGATTTGACCGTAACTTCCGTATGAGCATCCCTAACCGGGATGTATGGGACACTTCCCCCCCTGTCGATGGTAGTTCGGTTCACTTCTTTACAGATGGATCTAAGACGGAGGGCGGGGTGGGTTGTGGTGTTTTCTCCGAACAGCTCAACCTGAGCATCTCTTTCCGCCTCCCTGATCATTGTAGCGTTTTCCAGGCGGAAATCATGACGATTAAGGAAGCCCTGTCCTGGCTGAAGTGTAATGTACTATCTCTCAGGGATATTAGCATTTTCACTGACAGCCAACTGGCAATCAAGTCCCTGGAATCATTCTCCTTCACTTTAAAGGCTGCCTTAAACTGTCGTCTATCTCTTATGGAGATGACAGAGCAGTTCAACATTTACCTATGCTGGGTGCCGGGCCATAGAGACATTCCAGGTAACTGCAGGGCTGACGACCTCGCCAGACAGGGTACCCCTCTAAGAATTTTGCCTGAAAGGCAAGCCCTGGGTATGCCCCTCGCTACATGTAAGTATCTACTAAAGCTGAACGCTATTAGCATGACCAACCTCAGATGGGGAAACGGCTCAATGTGTCACATTTCGAGACAGATCTGGCCTTAGCTGGATCAAAAACGTAGTGCCGATCTGATCAAGTTAAAGCGTACACAAATCAGCTGCGTTGTCGGTGTTCTCACTGGACACTGTCTTATAGGCCAACACGCCAAAAGACTTGGTCTCTTCTCCAACGACTTCTGCAGAAGCTGTAGGGACGAGGAGGAGGGGGAAACCATCCTTCACCTCCTATGCACATGTCCAGCCCTGTCGCATAAAATAATGCTCCATCTAGGGTCCCCCTTCCTTGACGACCTCTGCGATCTGGCGTCCTTGGACGTCATGAGCATCCATCGCTTTGTCAAAAGCTCCGGTTGGTTTTGTTCGTCCCTGAGTGGCCTAATGGTTTGATCCATGGTATCACAAAGGACTTTCACTGGTCTAAGTGTGTCTGCACTCTCGTGTGGACAGCCAACCTTACCTAACCTAACCTACTGTGTAAGACTATAATTGAAGAATAAACATTTAAACAAACACTTCTTAGCAGTATAACCTATACAACAAGGGTTATGCCGATTATACAATATATCTCCAACAACTATATCACACTTGAAGAAGCTAGGCCAGCTCTTAACGATGTACGTAAGGACTGGAAACGGCTCTCGTTTTTCTGTAGTCATGCCTATAACTATCGCAACAGTTTTATAATTGTATAAACTAAACCTATTATATTAATGAACTATAACTAGATATACATATAGTAATGAATTATTGAAATTAATCGAATTTGTTTCTCTTATTATTTATATATTACTCAAACTATCTATCTATCTTCTTTGAGTTATAGTAAATTAGATTATATTAGATTAGAAAAGACCTTATTTAGCAAATTCAGAATACATATTACACGGTACATTGTCTTGAGTGAGCTGGTATAGAAACCGTCGGTCAGATTGACTTCAGCAAAATAATAGTACAATTTATCAAGTTCAGAAAATGAGAAAGATACAAAGTAATGTAGATAACTTCAATTTCAATTATTATAACTAAGTGTTATTGTTACGTTAAAGCCCCCTGCCCCCTTCGGGTAGGGGTTAGAATATACCCGAGGTAGGCATGCCTGTCGTAAGAGGCGACTAAAATCCACCCTCCGTATACCGAGCGTAATGTATACACAAAATGCAATGAACAAAACAAAACGATTAATTACCCCAGGTGGCAGCCCAGGTTCACTGGAAAATCCACCCTCTTCGGAGGTCGGCTCTACGGATTCTGGGGAGAGCCAGTTATTGCAACTAATAAATCCCTTCTTAAAAAGTACAAGGGTATCTCGATCTCCTCCACCAAGATCGAATAACTCCGGGAAAAGAAGTCCACCGGTGGCGCCAGCGCGCAAAATTCAGGACTCAGCGAAATACAAAAGTCTTGAGGAAGAAAATAAAACACTCAGAATCAAGCTTAACGAAATGGATCTACTCTATCAAGATCTTAAGAAAGAGATAGACTTATTAAAAGAAGAAAATAAGGTCCTAAAGAGCACGCATATCCAGAGTGAACGCGAATGTACTCCAGCACGCTTAGCTAGTCTGGAATATCACACAGACGAAGAAGAGCTAGCACGCGAAACGTATCGGGTCCCAAAGAAAAGACCTAGTGAAAAGCGGAGAGCCGGTTCATCGCCCGAAGTCGAACCCGTGAAAGAACAAAACCACAAAGAACCGCAATTAAAGCAACTTCGAGCGCAATTTCGTCCACCCCCACCAATAAACATCGTCGGGATAACGGAATACAATAAGTTGCAAAGCCTCCTTAAATGAATAATAACATCCAAGTATAAGGTTACGTCTTTGAGGGATAATGCGTGGAAAGTCAACGTCGATGACTACAACGACTACCGAGCTGTGGCCCAAAAGCTAAATACCGAAAAGATTCAGTGGTATACTTTCGAAATCAAGTCAGAAAAGCCATATCGTGTCGTTGCAAGGGGATTCCACCCCTCATGCACCAAAGAAGAGGTTATGACTGACCTTCAAGCCAAAGGCTTTAAAATTCTTGATGCCGTTAATATCATCAAGAAGGAGAAGCAACAAACGGAACTAGATAAAGACGACTTGGTGAGGCGTGGACTTCCGACTTTTATACTTACCTTCGATAAATCGGATAATATCGACGATATCTACCGAATTAGAGCCATACTAAATATCGTGGTCAAAATCGAGCCAATGCGTAGAAATTTAAGGATGATTCCGCAGTGCAAACGTTGCCAAGGATTTAACCATACGCAAATGTACTGCAAAAAAGAACGGCGATGTGGGAAATGCGCTACCTCTCCCAAGCTTGTGGAGTAAATAAACAAACCTCTGCAACATGTGCTAACTGTAAGAGAAAGCACCCGGCAAATTATAGAGGCTGTGAAGTAGCTAAGGAGTTGCAAAAACGGATAGATATGATCCTTAAGCCCCCTGCAAAATCTAAACTGCAAACTAAGCCAAAGCGTAAGAACGCACAGGAGAAAGTAGGCAAACTAAAACTACCGGGTTCAGACCGCAGAAAGGTGAGGGAAAGAGTGACAACAGAAAAGTCCTCGACCTCTGTTCTTAAAAGAAACGGTACTGAAAAGTTAACGTCGAAAAAGCCGCCAGGTAATGACCCTCGGACAGCAGGAGTGCAGACCTACGCAGAAAAACCAAAAAAAAACTTGAAAATTTGAAATTTCGACGGACCCTGTCTCTCATGTTTTGTCGGTTATTCTCGAGAAATTTGAAGAACAAAGCAAAATAAATAAAATTATTCTCGATAGGCTGGTTAAGCTTGAAAATAATTCTCAGAAAACGCGTACTTCAACTAGAATATGAATGACAAACGAATGTTAAAAATATGTACTTGGAATGCAAATGGACCTTTGCAAAAACTTGACGAATTGGAAATATTCATACGCGAAAAAGATATTGATATTTGCTTGATTTCTGAAACCCACGTAAAAAAGGAATCGCATTTAAAAATAAAAAGCTATAATGGTTACCACGCTTGTCACCCTTCGGGAAAAGCGAGAGGCGGATCATCGTTATTTATTAAAGACTGCATCGAACAATCCGAAGACATAAAGATAGAACTTGAAACTTTGCAACTGTGCACGATTCGAGTTAAAAATAGTCAGCGTACTCTTAAAATCTGAACTATCTACTGTCCAACGCGTTCCGCGCTTGAAAAATCAGATTTTACTAACTTATTTGAATCGCTGAAACCTAATTTTATCATCGGCGCCGACTTTAATGCGAAACATACGTTCTGGGGCTCAAGATACAGCTCGAAAGAAGGTAGAATGCTCTATGGGGCAGGTATGGAGTACAGTTGTGATTTCCACTCGACGGGTAAACCGACTTACTGGCCAACTGATACTTTGAAAATACCTGACCTGATCGATTTTTTCGTTGTGAAAGGAATATCTACCAACCACATAAAAGTCGAAGACAGATTTGATCTGTCGTCTGATCATTCCCCGGTTATTTTAACAATCAGCGAAAAACTAGTCTATAACCTAGAACCAGCGAGATTAACTGGTCGAACAACCAACTGGGAAGGCTTTAGGAACGAAATTGAAGATAATGTTGAACTAAGCGTTCCACTTACGACACCCTATGAACTTGAGGTTGAAATTGATCGCTTCGTTGAGATCGTAGAGCTCGCCTCTTGGAATAATACGCCCAATCCAAGGAAAACGCCGAATAGATACGGTTTGCGATATCCTCCGGAAATAAAAGAATTGGTCAAGGAAAAAAGAAAAGCGCGTAAAAAATGGCAACCGAGTCGTGCTCCGCAACATAAAGCACACTTGAATCGTCTGTGCAATTTGCTGAAGAAGACTATTAAGGATTTTAAGAATAGTTTAATAGCCTCTTACCTTGAAAGTTTAACAGCGAAAAAAGATTCCAATTATTCACTTTGGAAAGCTGTAAAAGGCACCAAAAGGCCCAAAGTCCCCACGCCGCCAATCAAATTAAATCAAAATGAATGGGCGAGGGAAGATAAAGAAAAAGCGGACGTCTTTGCGGCCCACCCGGAAGAAACATTTAAACCGTACGATGGTCAAGTGGTTTACGATAACCACAATAGGCTGGATTTACCACCTGACGATTTGATGCTCACAAGTGCAACGCTAAGGGAACTCAAACATGAGATCGAGAATCTAAGACCTAAGAAATCTCCTGGTTATGATTTGAAATTTACATAGAAAAGCATTGATTAAGCTTCTCCATATTGTAAATGCTGCACTTAGATTAAAACACGTGCCGAGCCAATGGAAAGTTGCGGAAGTCATAATGGTTTTAAAACCAGGAAAACCGCCAAATGAGGTTAAATCATATAGACCAATTTCGCTTCTTCCAATCATATCGAAAATTTTCGAGAGGATATTATTAAGGCGTCTCCAACCGGTTATAGAAGAAAATAATCTTACCCGTGACCACCAGTTTGGGTTCAGAAGCAAGCATTCAACGATTGACCAGGTGAATAGAATTACTGACGTAATCGAGAAAGCATTTGAAGAAAAAAAGATTTGCTCAAGCGTATTTCTTGACGTCTCGCAAGCCTTTGATAAGGTGTGGCATGATGGCTTGAAATTCAAACTACGACAAGTTCTCCCTGTATGATTCTAGAATCATATCTTGGGAATAGAATCTTTCGTGTTGGACATGGAGTCGAATACTCCGAGTTCAAAGAAATTTCGACCGGCGTACCGCAAGGAAGCGTTCTTGGGCCGCTTCTCTATTTGCTATATACTCGTGATATACCGAACGAAGATGGCACTATCCTTGCTACGTTTGCCGATGACACTGCTATCTTAGCAGTAGGTAAAACAATCGAAGAAACCACTGCAAAACTGCAAAACGTATTGAATAATGTAAATGAATGGACGTGGGACTGGCGGATCGCCCTCAATGAATCTAAATCTGTTCACGTGAATTTCACTTACAAGAAAACTAATGACTTGCCAACTTTCCTAAACTCGGCCCGAATACCCTTTGCAAACGAGGCCAAATACCTGGGAATGACACTCGACGCAAGGCTGAAATGGAATTCGCACGTGAAAATGAAACGAAAAGAACTCGAAATCAAAAATAGAGAAATGTACTGGTTACTCGGAAAACATTCCCAGCTCAGTACTGAGAACAAACTGCTTTTATACAAGCAAGTGCTAAAGCCGGTGTGGACCTACGGTATACAACTTTGGGGTTGTACCAAGAAAACAAATGACAATATTTTACAAGCTTTTCAAAATAAAGTGCTAATAGCAATTGTCCAAGCACCGTGGTATAGTAGAAACGAAGATACCCACAGGGATCTCGGAATTCCGACAATCGAAGCTGAAACTAGAAGTTTCGCGAGAAAGCATAGAAACCGACTAATCGGACATGTCAACAATACAGTCCTACAAATTTTGGATGAGAGCAATTTATTGCGCCGACTACAAAGGACGAAACCTTTCGACTTGGCGAGTTAATGATTAACCGATATGATCATGATAGAAAAATTGCTTGATAAGTTAATACTTAGTTGCGATATCGAACAAATTTATATCGAAGGGTGGTGTTTTTTTAGTCAGTAAGAATGTGACACTACTATGAGCAAGCGCTTGCTATTTGCATAGTGTCCATGGAAGATTTTTCACCTACCCTCGGAAAAAAAAAAAAAAAAAAAATATTCAAAACTATCTGTTAAAATGTTCCTTCGATATATTAATGAGTGCTGAATAAATTTAAGAAGTGTGCTCCAACCTTTGGCTCCATTTAAAATGCTTAATATTTCTTCTTCTCCTAAGAAGTTTGTTTCGAACACAGCTCTCCTAATTTCACGTAATATTGGACACTGGCCAAGGAAATGGAAAATGTGTTCTCTAACTCGTATATTGCACATTTCGCAGTAGAGTGGCAGGTCTGGCCTATGAGGAACATATTTTAAGCGCAATATTTCACCTCTAGCTCGGAAGACAGTTGAGATCATATCCAGTGAATAATTCGCATTGAAGTAATTTTCTGTACACAAATTTAAATTTAGTCTGGAGTAATATTGCCTTTGTTGCGAAGATCTTGGTAAACTAATATACTCTTCTCGTGATTTTTCGTCTATAGATGATAGCAGGTCATACAGCTGTGTACGTAGATCAGTTGCATTATTCACGACCAGCCGCAGAGGAACTCCGTAGGACTCAGAGAGTAGTGTCCAATCATTTATGAAATTAAGATGGTTTGTGACCAAGAACTTAGCAAACCTGTGGATGAGTCTTGAAGAATCCATTTGAAGGAGCTTGAGAACGTAATCAAAATGCAGCTTGAGTGTGTCTAAAAACATGTTCGGCAAACCAGTCTCAATATGTAGCATATAGTTTGGCGTTATGGATGGTAGTTTGAAGATCCGCTTTAGGAAGAAACGAAGCAATTTTTCCACTTCTTCGTATTGTTTATAACCCCATACTTGTGCCGCATACAACATGATGGATTTGGAAACTGCTTGAAACAGCTTGTATTTTTCCGGATGTCCAATATGCCTGTTTGACATACAACTTTTCCAGGATGCACATATCCTGGCAGCTTTGGCTTCGGAAAGTTTAGACGTGAGGTGCTTTTTGAAGCTAATATTGCTTGTAAGGGTTACACCTAGGTACTTGAACTCCTTTACTAAGTCCATCTCTTGTTCTTTAAAGTACCATTTTTCATTTGCAGCATATCTTCCGAGCCCTTTTTTGGAAAATCATGATTTTACACTTACTAGTGTTGATAGTTAGGTTCCAAGTGTCACAGTTCTTCTCCAACTTGTTGATCATTTCTTGCAGCTGTTTAGGGGAGTCTGCTAAAAGTACTATGTCATCAGCGTATAATAACACCGGTACGATAACACCTGCTACATCTACGCCTCCTCCAAGGCATTCTACGATCTCATCGATAAAGATAGCAAAGAGAAGGGTGCTTAACACACATCCTTGCTTAAGGCCCATCGATGAACTAAATTGATCAGAGACCGATTCACCATCCCACACATCTATCGTATCGGCCGCGTACAGAGCTCTTAGAGTTGCTATACCCTTAAAAGAGATTCCTAAATTCGACAATTTGTAAAATAGGCTTTCCCTATCTATTGAACCGAACGCTGCTTTGAAGCCAACAAAGAAGGTGGACAATTTTTTACTGCGCTGCAGATAAGACTGGGCAAGGTTCGATAATAAGAACACTTGATCTAATGTAGAATACTTAGCTCGGAAACCAGACAGAAAATCACTGAGTGGCCTCCATTCGTTAACCCAGGTTGTTAATCTGCGATATAGCATCCCTCCAAAAAGCTTCATTGACGTATTCAAAAAAGAGATACCTCTATCGTTTTCTGGAAGGTTAATGTCTTCCTTTTTAAATATCGGAAAGATGATTGGACACAGGAATCCCGATGGTATCTCGCAATTCTGGAAGATCTTATTGTAGCAGTCAGTTAATTTCACCATATATTCCGGAGTGGCATTTTTAAAAAAACTCGTACGAGATTCTGTCCATGCCAGCTGCCTTGTTTAGTTTGGTGGTACCTAGAGTTATCAGGAGCTCTTCTACTGTGAAATCGGCATCAAGAAATCGATCTGCTTTCAGTGGCTCCGCATACTGAAACCGAATAGCTCTGCGCTCAATGTTGAGTAGAGAGGCAAAGTATTCTTTTAGCTCATTTGCCTTGAGAAAGCAGCCTATTGAGTAAGTCGAACCGTTTGCCGCTTTCATAGCTTTCCAAAAATCACCTGGCAATCTTGCATTTGACAAGGAGGCAACACTGCTCATGCTGTGTGCTTTCTTCTTTCCCGCGCATAACTTCTTATATTGTTTGATAGCTGCAGTGTAGGTAGGTAGGTAAAGTGGCGGTCCAAAAAGAACCCAATTAGCGCTTAAAGTGCGCCGTTTTGTTATCACGGACTCGTGTCTACCTGTTGTAGTGGTTAGTTAAAAAAGGGATGTTAAGTTTAAACCCAGCCCGTGGAGTTCAGGAAGAGGATTAGTTCTCCAATCCTATTGTCCGCTATCTCTCTCAGATCCTCGAAGAAGGGTTTGCCAAGAGTTTGTTGTCTGATCCTCGCCAGGGCCGGACATCTGCAAAGGAAATGACATAGATATTCTTTCTCATTATTATCCTTGCACTCCTACAAAAGGTGTTGTGGGGGATACCAAGCTTGGCCGCATGGTCTCCAACTGGCCAGTGGCCTGTGATAATAGCTACGATTTTGGCAATAACTGGTCTTGGTTTGCCTAGTAACTCTTTTTACCTGGGTTTGTTGAAACTGGGCCAAGTCTTCCTGGATATGACACAGCTTGTGAGGTTGTTACACCCGCGATTGGCTAGCTGGAGGAAGTGAAGGTGAATATAGCCCTTAACGGCACCAAGTGGAATGTCGACTCCTTCTGCTAGAGACCCGTTAAGGGCCGACCGTCGCCTGGCCAGCTCATCAGCACGCTCATTTCCCTCATGGTTGCTGTGCCCTGGGACCCAGATGAGAGTGATTCTCGAGTGAGTGCTTTGTTGATTCAATTCAAGCCGGCATTGCTCTACCAGTTTTGAAGAAATGCAGACGGCATCAATAGCCTTGATGGCAGCCTGGCTATCCGAAAAAATAGCGATATTGTGATTAAATGTTGGAAGATTGTTTAGCAGGCGGCAGGCTTCTCGAATCGCAAGAAGCTCCGCTTGGAAAACGCTAGCAGAGTCTGGGAGACGGAAGGATATTGATATATTCAGCTGGTCAGAGAAGATGCCTGCGCCAACTCTGCAGTCCACCTTCGAACCGTCCGTGTATATCCCTATATCATAGTTGCGGGTAACGCTTCCGTTCTTCCATTCTTCTCTGGAAGGGAATTTTGCTAAGAAGGATTTTCTGAAGTTGTGTTTGGGTATCGTGTAGTCGGTCGAGGGCGTAACCAGTTCACTTGGAATCGTTTCCAGGACCTTGCCGTGACCATATGGCCTTGTGGTCCAGCATCCATATTCCCTGAGCCGGACTGTCCTGCATATAGCTGTGTCTATGATGTGTAGTTCGAGAGAGATCAGATGCAAGATCACACTGAGAGCATCTGTTGGACAAGACTTCATTGCTCCTGTGATACCCACGCACGCCGATCTCTGTACTTTTTTTATTCTGTCGATATTGTACTTCTTGCTCAAAGCTGGCCACCAAACGATGGGGCCGTAAGTAAGAATTGGACGCACAACGGCTGTGTACATCCAAAGGGTCATCTTTGGCTGGAGTCCCCATTTCTTACCGAATGTTTTATTACAGGCATAGAAGGCTACGCTTGCCTTCTTAATTCGCTGTTCTATATTGAGTTTCCAACTAAGTTTCAGGTCTAGAACCGTGCCTAGGTATTTTGCACTGGAGCAAAGTGAGAGAGGCTGACCATCTAGTTTTTTCAGTCTTCTCCGGATTTACTCCGAGGCCACAGCTCGTAGCCCATGAGTGTACCTTATCCAGGGCCCTCTCCATGAGTTGACTTATCGTGGAGATCCCTATCAAGTCGCACCAAGATTTTATTGATCGCCATTAACCAGAGCAGGGGGGAGATGACTCCGCCTTGTGGAGTTCCTCTGTTTACCGTCTTAGTTGTACTACTGTTGCCTAGTGTTGCTTGGATTATACGAGTACTGAGCACAGAAACTATCCATTGGCTAATAAAGCCTTCTACACCTAACTCGGTGAGAGATTCCTGAATAGATTCAGTGAAAATGTTGTTGAAGGCTCCTTCTATATCAAGAAATGTGGCGAGAGTATATTCTTTGTAGTGAAGAGTTTTTTCCACTGTACGCACGACCTCATGAAGAGCTGCAGTGTAACTAAGCCTGAAATATGTGTAATTATAGGTTCGGAACAATGAGATTAGAGCAAATGATTTCTTCCTAGCAACTTCGCACTCGTTGTCGAACCACTTTTCCTTAAAAAACCTTTTTTCGATTTTGACCACTTGGCTGACTAGGAATTGAAGCTCTTATAATTTCGAGCATGTCCTCGATACGCGAAGAACTATTCAATGTCATCGGCTTGTTATTCAGATTCCCGGCAGGATCACTTAAGCTTCTGCCATTCAGCATATAAAGGTTGTAAGAGTCGCACAGATCTAATAACCGGATACCCTTATTGTCTCTTCGATTGTCTTTTGAGACACGATAGCTGTTCAAACTATTTGGAATTATCAAGGAATTAGCTGGCCATGAAGTCACCCATCAAAAGGACATTATTTTCATCCAGGTCAGCGAGGAGATCTTCCAACAGGCAAAAATCTTCATTCCAATGATTGCAGTTTAAGTATACCGGGACAAAGAATCCCCTTATACCGTCTAGCTGACACGCAATAACGCTAGTATCTCCATGCATTTGAAATTTTAGAATATTATATATATAATATTATATATATCTAAGGCAGCTTCTAAATCCAACCAATAGTCCTCCGCCTGCTCTTCCAAAGTTGGAAGTTCTGGAAGCTGCCGTCTAAGCAAGTTCATAACCTTTGAAAAGGTTGTTGTATCTTTCATAATGCTTTTCTGTTAAAAAAGTTTCTACGAGCACAAATATATCAAGTTCTCTTATGAAGTTAAAGAAATCGGGGAAAATATTTTTATTATTAAGCCCTGCAATATTGTAACTTAATATTCTTAGATCCAAAAAAATGATTACTTTTCTTAACTTACTTACTTACTTAGATGGCGCTACAGTCCGGGGTGGACCTGGGCCTCAACCAACAAACCTCTCCAGCTAGCACGGTAAGCTCTACAGTTGCGCACGCCAAGTTGGTTGAGGTCCCCCTCCACTTTTTTGCGCCATCTACCGCGAGGTCGTCCTCTACTGCGCCGTCCGTCCGGGGTGGATTCGAAGACTTTCTTAGCGGGAAGGTTGGGCTCCATCTGCTCTAAATAACCCAGCCATCTTAGTCGCTGTATGTGAACTCTTCTGGCTAAGTCGATGTCCTTGTACAGGCCGTATAGTTCGGCATTGTACCTTCTCCTCCACTCACCGTCTATGCAGACGGGACCAAAGATCGCTCGAAGAACTTTTCTCTCGCAATAACCAAGGGCATCCTCATTCGGTTTTGTCAAAGCCCATGCCTCTGCGCCATGCAGCAGGACTGGGATGATTAATGTCTTATAAAGAGTTACCTTAGTAGTTCGAGATAGGGCTTTGTTACTCAATTGCCGTTTTAGCCCATAGAAACAACGATTGGCAAGAGTAATTCTTCGTGTGATCTCTCCGCTGATGTCATTTGCGGAGCTGACCCGATTTTAGATTTAGATTTGATTTTATTTATGTCGCTTATAAAAATTACAATCTTGTATTTAAGATACAATCAATAAATGCATGGCATTGCCGTCTGCCTGATTGACAATTAAAATTTACAAATTATTAAATACGATTTTTTTTTATCTTTAAAAATGTTCATTCAATATTCTTTCTCGATAAGCAAGTGCTAATTTACAATATTGGAATAGTTTCTCAACGTTTAATTCATTAAGTAAGTCTATTACTGCTTCTTCCGCTAGAAAATCACTTCCAAGGTTGTTTCTTCTAATCTCTCGGAGAATTGGACATTTGCCAACAAAATGGAGCACGTCTTCTCTTTCGGCTAGATTGCAAACACTGCAGAGTAATGGTAAATCCTCCTTATGTGGGATGTAGTTCAATTTCAAGAGTTCTGCTCTTAGCTTTAGCATCATCGATATCTTCTCTACTTCATAAGCATCTTTAAAATAATTTCTCTCATTTAGGTGATGGTTCAGTTGGCTGTAGATGGATCGATGGACCGAACTCGTAGCTTCTCCTGTATACATAACCACAAATTTAGCATCAACTTTCGCGATGAGATCATAGAGTATCGGCTTCCAGTTCGTAGAGTTATCCACATCTAGATTTATTTCCATACCACAGCTATCTGCTAGATCCAACCATTCTGCATACCAGCTCCGCTTGGTATGTATTGCTCTTAGAGCCGCTATTTTCGGCAGGCAGGAGTTGGGCATGCTCATAACTTTGATTACATAATCTATCTGCAATTTCAGTGTCTTTATGAAGAGTGGGGACAGTCCTGTTTCCAGCATAAGGATGTAATTAGGCGTGTTAGGTGGAAGACGAAATGCACGCTTAATATAGTACCTTAGTAGCATTTCAACGGTATCGAAATACTTGCACCCCCAAGCTTGGGCCGCAAAAAATAAAATAGATTCGGAGACTGCCTCAAATATTTTATACTTACTGCTCTGAGCTACGAATTTATTACCAAGACATCTACTCCATGCTGTATTTATGGCAGTTTTTGCCTGAATTAACTTTACCTTAAGATGGTTATCCATACTAAGGTTTTTTGTCAGTAACACCCCCAGGTATTTGTATTCAGTCACCACCTCCACTTCTGCACCATTAAATTTCCATTTTTCGTTCAACCGCATTCTGCCTCCACCCTTCTTGAAAACCATTATTTTCGATTTATCCAAGTTAACTACAAGGCTCCATAAACAACAGTATTCATATAAACGATTAATCATAAGCTGGAGAGATTCTGGTGAATTTGCAAGCAGAACTATGTCGTCAGCAAACATCAGGGCCTTTATGCATGATCCAGAAAAGTGTACACCTCCTGGCAAGCAATCGGTAAGATCGTCAATAAATAGCGCAAATAGGCAAGGGCTGAGCGCACATCCTTGTCTGACTCCTGATTTTGCTTGGAACCACTCGGAATTCGCTTCTCCATCCCATACCGCTACCCGAGTATCTGCGTAAAGCTTTTCCAAAACTCTTCCAAATTTTCGCAACATTCCAATGTTATAAAGCTTGTAGAACAACGCATTTCTATCCACGGTGTCAAAAGCTGCCTTGAAGTCTACGAAAAACGTATAGAGTTTTTTGCCCTGCAAGATGTACGATTCTGCTATACTTCTCATGACGAATATATGGTCGATGGTAGAATACCCAGGCCTGAATCCGGCCTGGTACTCCTTTAGAAGGTTGTTGGTGTCAATCCATGCCGTCAGCCGTCTTTGAAGGACTGCAGTAAATGCTTTATAAGATGGAGATGCCTCGATAGTTTGCCGGGTCAGCTGTGCAGCCTTTTTTGTACAAAGGGTATATTAGAGCTTCTTTAAATTGTTGCGGGATCATTTCTTGCTCCAACACATTATTAAATAACATAACGAGCTTATCTATAAATAAATTAGTCCCATACTTATAGAATTCAACTGGTACCTTATCAGAACCTGGGGCCTTGCCGTCCTTCAGGTTATTGAGTCCTTTAATTACTTCTTCTCGGGTGATAGGTGTATCAAGTATATCGTTATCCAAACCAGGAGCGGCATACTGAAATGATACCCTTATTATATTAGGATTCAGTAGGTTTCTAAAGTATGTAAGAAGCATGTTCGGGCTCAAGTTTCTGCTAATAACTCCTTTTCTTCCATTGATTTGCCGTGCTAGGGCCCAAAGCTGGACTGCGTTGCGGCACTGGGCCAGTCTTCGCGCTTCTGCTTCATAATACAGCTTCTTTTTTGTTCTGCATATAACCTTATACATGCTATTACTATTTATATATTTGTCTTTAAAGAAATCACCACTGAACTGTCGGAATAACTTAAGCCATAGAAAGGACTGATGCCTCGCTCTTCTACAGTCATTGTCAAACCAAGGTTGGATTGAAAGCATCTTGTTACTGCTGACCATAGAGCCTAGGTAGACAAAATCCTTTACTACCTCAAAATTGTATCTGTCTATTGTGGCGTTCTGTCCAAGACGCCGATGTTGGGTGTCCTTTTTTGTAGACAGCATATATTTTGTTTTGCTTCCATTGACCGCTAGACCCATCTTTGCTGCCTCGTTCTCTTCTACTTTTCTTAAAGTTGTTTGAATTTAACGGCTGACCGACGGAAGGGTGTCAATGGAAACTGCTTCCGGTACCAGAATTTTCCTGCTGGTGACCAAGAGATGTCGCTGGCGGCAAGATGTGGAAGGATTTAACAGGTTTTAATAGTTTGACGTTTCAAGATTTTTGTTGATCTTGGGTGCTTGTTTTGGTTTCAATTTGTTGTTGTAAATCGCGCAATTCTATAAATTTATCACTTAATAATTTAAATCCATCGACATTTCCACTGCGCAGGCCATGAGCAGTATCCTAGGTAAAAATCGTCCCATCCACCATTAATCTGTCGTCCCTCATAGACGTCTTTATTTGCAGGTTATTCTTGCGTATCGCCGATTGTATCTCAGCTAACTTTCTTCTCTTCTGGCTTACAAAAAATGGAAGATCCTTGTTGATGAAGATGTCTGTGGCCTTTAGTTTCTTAGTTTTTTTGAGAATTTCTACTGCCGACGCGCGTTTGGACCACGACATTGGCCATGTCTGCCCTTGTACACTTAACTTGGAGCGCCAATTGCACTGCCTCTTCTCGGGTGTCGTCCAAGAGGCCATTACAAATGTTTTTTGCCCTTATCAGAAGATCGGGCGTACCCTCTACAGGCAAGTGAACTATTAGATTTTTCTCGGTGTCTTTCTTTAACAGTCTCTCAACTTCACCTTCTAGGTATGAGTTGCGGTCTTCCAAAACTGAAAGTTTGGTTGCGAGGAGGTCCTGAGAAGTCTTTGAGTTCGTGATTTCTCTACAAAGAGCTTGTATGTCCGATTTAGAGGCTAGGGAACTTAACTTGGAGTCCAGGAGACGTTCCAAATCGACAATACTCATATTGCTAACGGATGACATTGTGCAACTATTCTGGCAGCGTTTATCAGCTCCGAATTGTTCGGGAGAAGTTTCTGCAATACCTCTTTTGACCATTACCCGAAGGTGGCAGGATGAAAATTTGAATTGAATTGAAACTTTGTGGTGTAGATACGAATAAAAATATGATATTATATCCGAAATTTTACTTTGTATTTAGATATTTTAGTATAACTCCGGAGCTCTTGTACTAAGTGGACTTCACAATTTGACAGATCAAATGTCAATCCAATGAATTATAGTATAACATAGCTATTCACGTTAAGCCAGATCTCGGCAGATGGCAATATATGCCATGCTAATATTCTTTTGTCAAGCAAATATGTTATCTCTTAACGAAGTGAAATAAATAATAATAATAATATATATAAAGTTAAAAGACACTTTTTTGCCGGGTTATGTATCTTTTCAGTTGTACACCGTTATACGATGAATCGCGGGAGTGTCAAAGACAAGCATATAGCTCACAAATCTTACCTCCAATTGTTTCGGCAAAGATTCAAACGAAAGACTCCTTTAGTTTCCGCTATGGAAGGATTGAGATACGAGCTAAATTGCCTCGGGGTGATTGGCTTTTTCCTTGTAAGATTTACCAATAAAACAATATCATGAAATTAATAGCTAAAAGCTTCTTTTCAGTAATGGTACTAAATCCTCTGGAAAACTTATATGGATATTTGTCATCGGGACAAATTTATGTCGCTTTTACTCGTGGCAATGATATGCTTTTTGACAGCAACAGAAGAATGATTTCACGCGAAACGATATTTGGAGGACCTGTGATGTCAGATAAGCAATATTTGCATACTAAGCCATTCGAATATCCCTTCGGTTCACACGACTTTTCTGATCACACCTATACCCTGATTTGGAAACCTGATTATATAGCGAGTGAAATTGATGGTATTGAGTATGCGCGTGTGGTACTTTCAAAAGAGCCGTACAAATTTCGGAAGCTTTTTGAGAGAGAGGTAAGACATTAAGTTTGTTTTAACGGCCGCTAACCGCCTATTTTGATTTTCAAAATTTTTTGATTTAGTTTTTTTTGACGCTTGGAGTATCAGTTGGTGGTCATGTGCAATTTCCCGATGGACGTCGTAATGGTGGACGGATGTTAGAGAAACCTTGGACTAATAGCGACCCCAAAGCTATGCTGAATTTTTGGAAAGATCGAGGAAATTGGAGAATGACTTGGAATGGAAATGATGTTGGACTTCATATTGATTACATTAGAGTGTATGCCCTGTGAAATGATTGTGTTTTTGTTTTTTTATTTTTTATTGAAGAAACTATTTTCTTTCTCCTGATTTTTTTGTTGTTTGATTAATCACGGCCATTGGTCACTTTTTTTTGGTGGGCAAAATCGCATCATCACCTCCCCGTGGTGCCCGCTGCATAGCTATGTGATAGTGAACTAACGATGAGCGTATGCTAAGTCTGACGATATATGGGTAGCTGAACACTCGGACCTGCGTAAGCACATCTGGGTGAACTTCAGCGCGCATATGTTTAACCGGACGAGGCATCTCTTGTTGACCTGATCGGCAGAAATATGCGTCTCAGAAGTCTAACAAGAGGTCCTCAGAAGGATGCGGCGGATGAATTCTCCCGATGGATTCAACGGTGACGTCTACAGGCCAGCGGATACCTTACCGGAGCTACTTCGACGTATTTGAAGCTGAGGTCTGTAAGGATTTTCAATACTACGTAAGGGTATTGAAAAAGAGATGGTGGCGGATGAACCCTTAATGGGCCAACGGCAGCGCTCATATCCCCGAAGTGGGTTACTGACATCGGTGTATCCGGCCCCTTGTCCTAGGGGTTGCTAAAAAAGGATCTGGTCCTCCAGGTTGGGGCTTGTGCCGTCGGGTTAACTTCCCTACCACGTAAAAAAACCTTTGGTTGCTAAGCAACCAACAGCCTCGGATACGGATGAATTTACTGTTGACGACCCAAGCAAACGTAAAAAGGACAACGATCTTCGTGTCTGCACGTGGAATGTTAGGTCCCTCTACAAACCACGTGCAGCCGAACAACTTGCGGAGGCCCTAGAGTATCTCAAAGCAGACATTACCGCCATCCAAGAAGTGCGATGGGATGGGCCGGGCAAAAGGAGTATGAAAAACTGCCACATCTACTACGGCGATTGCTACAGACAAAAAGGACAGCGTCTATTCGGGTGCGGATTTGTTATTGGAGGCAGACTTAGGCAAGAAGTCTTGAGTTTCAGGCATGTGAACGAGCGCCTTATTACTATCCGTATCAAGGCTAAATTTACCAACATTAACCTAATATGCGTTCACGCCCCTCATGAGGAGAAGGACGACGCGACAAAGGATGACTTCTACCAGCTCTTGGACAAGACGTATGAGCAATGCCCTAGCCACGACGTTAAAATTATCCTAGGTGATTTTAACGCAAACCTAGGAAGAGAGGACGTCTTTAGCAGCGTGGTCGGAAAGCACAGCCTGCACGACAACACATCCGACAACGGACACAGGCTAATCGACTTTGCAGCGGGGCGAAACTTTGTCGTAGCTAGTACGCGGTTCCCACGTCTCGATATTCACAAAGGAACATGGCTCTCGTTTGATCGAAAAATCGTCAACCAAATCGATCACATTGCGATCGACGCAAGGCACTCTTCCAGTATTCTGGGTATCCGGACTTTCCGAGGAGCCAACTTGGACTCGGATCACTACCTAGTTGTAGCCAAGGTACGGATGCGGATATCCACAACGGAGCGAAATCAACGAAATGCTGTGAGGAAATTTGACGTCGAAAAGTTACAATCGCAAGAGACCGCCAGAACCTTTGCCGATCGTGTTTCCTCTAATCTCAATCTAAGTCCTATGCCGCCAGCAGCAAATGCGGAAGACCAGTGGCAGCATTGCCAATAAGCCATCAGAGATGCCGCCTCTGATATACTGGGTTTCTCTCGCCCACCACAACGAAACCCCTGGTTTGATGAGGAATGCCGACAAGCACATGCAGCAAAACAAGAGGCGTACAAAGCGGCGCTGCTTAGAAGGACTAGAGCTGCTTACGAGCTCTACGTGCGCAGGAGAAAAGAGGGACATCGACTTCTCAGAAAGAAGAAAAAGGAGCATGAGAAGCGTTCGATCGAGGAGATTGAGAGACTCTATTGCAGGAATAATGTTCGAATATTTTACCAAAGGGTAAAAAGAACATGCCAGGGTTTGAAAGCCAGAACAGAAGCCTGCAGGGACGAAAATGGCAACATAGTAGTGGAATCGCAGTCGGTGCTGAGGATATGGAAGGAGCACTTCTGCAGACTGTTAAACGGCGATGATGACCAATATTCCGCTGTCAGGCAGAATGAGCCATTCAACAGTGACGATGGCAGTCAAGATTCCCGTCAACCCGATCAGAATGAAGT
This sequence comes from Brachypalpus laphriformis, assembly GCA_945910035.1. Classification (NCBI taxonomy): domain Eukaryota; kingdom Metazoa; phylum Arthropoda; class Insecta; order Diptera; family Syrphidae; genus Brachypalpus; species Brachypalpus laphriformis. The sequence goes on from OX246755.1 coordinate 148,232,404, forward strand.
GAGGATAGCGATATCTAAACTCAAATCCAACAAAGCTGCTGGAGCCGACGGCCTAGCCGCTGAACTTTTCAAGGCAGGAGGAGATGAGTTGGTAAGGAGCATGCACCAGCTCATCTGTAAAATCTGGTCGGACGAAAGTATGCCCGATGAATGGAACCTCAGCATCGTTTGCCCGATCCTGAAGAAAGGAGACTCTCTGAACTGCGCCAATTATAGAGGTATAAGTCTCCTCAACATCGCATATAAAATCCTGTCTGCCGTATTATGTGAACGCCTAAAACCGATCGTCAACAACCTGATAGGTCCTTATCAGTGCGGTTTCAGGCCGGGAAAGTCCACCATTGACCAAATATTCACACTACCGCAGATCTTGGAAAAAACCCATGAATATAAAATCGATACGAACCACCTCTTTATCGATTTCAAAGTTGCCTATGATAGCGTGTATAGAGACGAGTTATACAGAGCCATGTCTAGTCTTGGCATCCCTGCCAAGCTCGTCCGTTTGTGCAGAATGACGATGGAGAACTCTCGCTGCTCCATCAAAGTCGGTAAGAACATCACCGAACCGTTCGATGTCAGGAAAGGTCTTAGACAAGGTGACGCGCTATCATGCGGTCTCTTTAATATAGTACTTGAGAAAATTGTACGAAACTCAGAAGCCAACACCGGAGGTACAATCTTTTACAAGTCTGTACAACTACTCGCTTATGCCGATGACATTGACATAATCGGAAGAACTCAGTGGGCCGTCAATGGGGCATTTACGAGTATTGAGATCGAGGCAGCAAAGATGGGTCTAGCGGTCAATGAAAGCAAAACAAAATATATGCTGTCTACAAAAAAGGACACCCAACATCGGCGTCATGGACAGAATGCCACAATAGACAGATATAATTTTGAGGTAGTAAAGGATTTTGTCTACCTAGGCTCTATGGTGAACTCCGCCAATGACATCAGTAGGGAGATCACACGAAGAATTACTCTTGCCAATCGTTGTTTCTATGGACTAAAACGGCAATTGAGTAGCAAAGCCCTATCTCGAACTACTAAGGTAACCCTTTGTAAGATACTAATCATCCCAGTCCTGCTGTACGGCGCAGAGGCATGGGCTTTGACAAAATCGGATGAGGATGCCCTTGGTTATTTCGAGAGAAAAGTTCTTCGAGCGATCTTTGGTCCCGTCTGCATAGACGGTGAGTGGAGGAGAAGGTACAATGCCGAGCTATACGGCATGTACAAGGACATCGACTTAGCCAGAAGAGTTCACATACAGCGACTAAAATGGCTGGGTCATTTAGAGCGGATGGAGCCCAACGTTCCCGCTAAAAATGTTTTCGAATCCACCCCGGATGGACGACGCAGTAGAGGACGACCTCGCGGTAGGTGGTGCAAACAAGTGGAGGGGGACCTCAACCAACTTGGCGTGCGCAACTGGAGGCAGCTGGCTCGTAATCGTGCTAGCTGGAGAGGTTTGTTGGTTGAGGCCCAGGTCCACCCCGGACCGTAGCGCCATCTAAGAAGAAGATTGGTCACTTTTTATGGATATTGCCCATTTGTACTTAAAGAACGGATCCAAGTGAAACTTTTCGCGAATATCTCACTCAATATGAACTTAACTGAAAACCTGCAAGATGTAAAAGATTTTCTTTTACAAGAATGGGTTTTAAGAATATTTCCCATACCGGAGATTGTAGCCGGCCAACATGCCATCAGAAACGCCGCAACATTTAGCCGCATTCTCTTCCGGTGAGCCGCCAATAAGTTGTGACCAGTAATGATACTTACGAGAAGCGCTAAGTTTTGTCTATTTTGAGTAAGGATGAGCTTGGTTTTCATCTTGTTATGTTTTGTCCAGATGCTCCGGGAGACACGGCATGAAGGGAGCGCTCTCCATCTTTCTTCTGCTTGTCGTTTGAAGTCAAGTGCTATATTAGCAAGTATTCGGAGAGATAGGACTGAGCTTCGGACCATTGACAGGTCTTGTTCTGATCCCTTTATTGTCAATTCATCCGCCATCTCGTTCTCTGGAATTCCTTTGTTTCCTGGGACGTGGCAGAGTGTTACATGGTGGCTTTGGCTAAGTATGTTAAGCTCCTCGCGGCATCGTTTTATTAGCTTTGATTTATAACCGCGGATGAGATGGCCTTTTTAGCAGCTTGACTATCTATGCAGATATCAATCTCATTTCTAGTAACACGTTTCGTGGATAATTCTCGTGCCGACTCTGCTATCGCTAAGACTTCTGCCTGGAACACTACTGTGGTTTGGAAGCCTTAGTGATATTGCAATATCAAGTTCCGCTGAGTAGATAACCAAACCCACTCCTTCGTTTGTTTTGGACCCGTCAGTGAAGACTGAAATACTATGCAGGTTAATGGCCCCACCGTTTTGCCAGTATTCCCTTGATGGGATGACCGTTTTGACGTATATGCTTAAGTCGGGGAATGGCGGAAGATAGTCTATGGTGGTGTCTACGTCAGCCCATCTTAAGATGCTATGGTTGCACTCATCGCGGCTGATTTCTTGATAAAAAAGTCTAGTGGAATCAGTGCGAGAACTGTTTCAAGTGCTGCGGTCGGGGTAGTTCTAATGGCGCCTGTGGTTGCTATGCAGGCAAGTCTCTGGATTTTAGTCAACTCCTTGAGATGCGTGTTTTTCTCTGCTATTGCCCACCAGATAATGCGCCCATATGTAAGAATGGGTCTGACTATGGCTGTGTACATCCATTGGATGGTGGCAGGTTTGGCTCTCCATTTTTTACCAAAATTTCTGCTGCAACCATAGAACGCAGTGTACGCTTTCTATATTCTTTCATTTATGTTATCTCTCCAGCTTAGTTTGCGTCCAAGTATGCACCCGAGATACCGTGCTTTGTCTGAGACTTCGGACGATGTCGTCTGCATAAGCAACAACTTTTACTCCGCTGCGTCCTAATTTCAAAAGGAGCTCATTTGCGATTAGAGTCCATAGGAGAGGAGATCGGACCCCTCCTTGCGGGGTTCCCTTAGAGGTCAGTGCATTTACTTGGCTGTCACCCAGCTCCGAGTTGATATGTCTTGTCTTGAGCATACATTCAATCCAGTCGGAGAGTGTGGTATGTACTCTGAGTCGGTCCAGTGATAATCTTATTGATTCGGTTTTCACATTGTTAAAGGCTCCCTCCACGTCTAAAAAGGCCGCTAAAGCTCGATTGTTGCTACCATTTCATGCAAGGCTATTTCGACTGATCGGCCCTTTGTGTAGGCATGTTGTGCTGGAAATATGTCCCTAGGGCTTAATTTGGATCGAATGTGTAGACCAATTAGTCTTTCAAAAGTCTTCAACACGAATGAGGACAGGGTGATCCGCCTAAAGTCTTTTGGGTTCATGTGGGTCGGTTTACCAGCTTTAGGTATGAAGATGACTTTAACTTTCCTCCAGGCTTCAGGTAATTACAGTATAGGCACCCGCGAAAAATGGTCACTAGCCACGGAATGACGTATTCCTTACTGCTTTGTAGCATCATGGGGAAGACACCATCCGGGCCGGGCGTCTTGTAAGGAGAAAAGGAGTCAATTGCCCATTTCAGTTTGAATTCATCCACAATTTCGGCGAATAGAGAGTAGCAGGCAAACCAAGCCACGCTTCAGCGAAAGACTACAGACCTATAAGTCTCTAATCATTCCTCTTCAAGACACTTGAAAGACTTCTTGATATTCACATCAGAAGTAAGTGCTGCAATGGCATTCTATGCAAAGCTCAACATGTATATTTGAAGGGGAAATTGGTAGAAACAGCTTTACACGACGTAGTAGGGAAAATAGAGGCTATCCTTCACCATAAGGAATTTGTACTAGCACCTCGGGCCACGCTTAGGATACCAGGGGGGTCAGCAAGGTGGCGGATAGCTGAACGGCCTTCAGATATGTAGGCTAGCTGCGAATAACCAATATGCAGTCCCCGACCACGAGCGGCAGAATGGAGGGTGTGAGGGAAAAAATCACATGAGCCCTGTGAAGTATCTGTGACAGAGCGAGTAGACGCCGCTCTTAAATAAGTGTCCTATCCCAAAGGCAAGGTGTTACGCGACCCGTGCTGAGGCCTGAATGGTGCTGGGGATGTAAAATCAATACAGCATCTCTAACGGAGCCCTCCAGATACCTGGTGACCCCTGGTTGAAATAAAGCCTTACCACGCTACAGGGGGCTATGGCGTGGTCGATATCAATTCCCCCTTACTCGTGGGATTCAAAATGAACAAACTAAAACAAACCAAAATAAATCAAATAAAAATAACAAAAGAAACGGAAAAAAACCAAAAAAATGGGGAGCCAAAAACCCCAACCATAGAAGACCCATTTCGAAGGGGAGCACTATTGGCTCGATCGCCAGTTGATACTCCGCTTGAAAAGGAACAGGCGGCGATAATATCGCCCCAAATCGTACGCGTGGATACTGCTACCATAGCTTTAGCTGAGGTTCAAAACAACCCACGCTCCAATGAAGAGATAGGCAAGTGTGATACGATGACTGTACTGGGCAAAAAAATAGCCGAACTTGCTGAATTCATCAAGGATAAGAACAACGTGCATCACGAGATTCGTAAACTGGTGAGTTCTATTCGTACCACGTATGAAAAGGCATTGGACCCTGAAAACGAACGACAAGAACATTTACACGTTGAAAGGCAGGATAAGACTACACAAACCATACAGTCAAAACCGCTAAACTACCGAGCAGCAGTCCTGAAGACCACTGAGGCGTCAAAGCCTGCGGTAGATAGCTGTGAGATACGACCACAAACGCCCAAACGCAGGCGGGAAAGCAAAATTACGAGCCAGCAGCTCCCAGCCGCGAAGAAGAAAAAGACCGTGGTCCCGATAGGAAAAGAAAAACCCGTCCAAGTGGAAACCCATAACACGAAAGCCGAAAAGTGGGAAAAGCCAAGAGGAAGTACCAAAAAAAGGCTGAAAGCGCGCCCAGATGCTTTAGTGATTAAAGCTAAGGATGGTCTCTCTTATGCAGAAATGCTGCACAAGGTAAAGGACAACCCTGAATTGAGAGAGCTCGGCCAAAAGGTCAACCAAATCAGGAGGACGGCCAAAGGAGACCTACTCTTAAAACTAAGGAAACGACCAAGCTTCATGCATCCGTGGAAAAGGCCTTGGGAACAGAAGCGGAAGTGAAAACCCTAACACACGAGGTACTCATAGAAGTCAAAGATCTGGACGGAATCACAACGAAGGAGGAGATCTGCGAAGCCCTAACCAAGCAATTAGAGGGATCCAAAGAGTACCATGTCGGAACAAGTGCCATAAAGTCTCTGCGAAAAGCTTACTTAGGGACATAGATAGCGACAGTGAGCCTGCCAGCGGAAGTCGCTGAGAGGCTGATGACTGCCAGCAAAGTGCGCATTGGCTGGGTGGTCTGCCGAATACGGGAAAAAATCACTCCAACAAAATGCTACAAATGTATGGACTTCGGACATACTGCCAGAGCATGCAAAAGTGCGGTGGATTATTCTGACCGGTGTATTAGATGTGGTGCGAGTGGACACACCGCAAAATCTTGTGCCCTAGAGCCAAAATGCCTGCTGTGTTGTGACAAAAAGGACACAAATAGCAACCATGTCACAGGAAGCGGCAAATGCCCAGCCTTCCAAAAAGCCTTGAGAGACCTAAAACACCTTATATGAAGATAAAACAGCTCAACCTCAATCACTGCGAAGCTGCGAACGATCTCCTCATACAATCTGTGCGCGAACAAAAAGTAGACGTCGTAATCCTTAGCGAGCCCTACAAAGAATTCGATGCAAACGCGTGGATAACGGACACTACGGGAAAAGCGGCCATATGGACCTGTGGGAAAACCGCCTTCCAAGAGAGAATGCCAACATCAGGAGATGGTTTTATATGGGCAAAAATCGACGGAATATATATTTATAGCTGCTATGCACCACCAAGCCTCTCGATAGCAGAGTTCGAAGAGCTGCTGGACAAACTCGTAAACGATGCTTTAGATCGAAAACCGGCGATCATTGCTGGCGACTTTAATGCATGGGCCGCTGAATGGGGATGCAAAGAAACGAACAGACGCGGAAGATCCCTACTGGAGGCTTTTACAGCCCTAGACGTGGTACTAGTAAACAGCGGAAATAAACCCACGTTTTGCAGAGGAAGCGGCGCTTCTATTATAGACATCACATACGTAAGTAGCTCCTTGATAGGAAGAACAAAGTGGGAAGTCAGTGACCTCTATACTCATAGCGACCACCAGGCGATAATATGTGTAGTACTGCCGGAAGCAAGAAGACAAACACCGCTAGCCAGGCTACCCCAGAAAAAAGGCTGGAAATCAGACTCTTTCGACGTGGAAGCATTCACATGTATCTTCAACAGAAACGCAGTACTGACGGGTCGTGCGGGCAGTAAAGCAATGCAGGCCATAAATGAGGTTACACGGGCATGTGACGCCACAATGAGGAGAAGAAAGGCTATGGAACATCGTCCCCCACTTTACTGGTGGAATGAAGAAATCGCGCATCTACGTACCAAGTGTCATCGAGCGAGAAGGGCGTATATGCGATCTAGAGCGAGGGCCGTCTCCAGTGAACTGCAAGAAGACTACAGGGTGACTCGAAAGGAACTAAAAACAGCTATACTAAAGAGCAAACGGAAGTGTTTCGCCGAGCTGTGTGATGAAGCTGACGAAAATCCTTGGGGCAAAGCCTACCAAATCGTCATGAAAAAATTGAAAAGGTGCCAGCCACAGATTTCCACCTGCCCAGAGTTCTTACACAACATCGTGGTCGGACTATTTCCTCAGCAACAAGAGAACGCATTCTCGGATGATCCAATAGTAGAGGCACCAACAATCCGAGAGGTAACCAAAGAAGAAATAATCGAGATTTGCAATAAAATTGGAGATAAAAAAGCACCTGGACCAGATGGTATCCCAAATATAGCACTCAAGACAGCTATAAAAGTAAGCCCAGAAATGTTTATTAACATTTACAACTCGTGCCTGAAGGAAGGAGTCTTCCCGGATCACTGGAAACGGCAAAACCTAGTACTTCTTCCTAAAGGTAAGAAACCACCAAATGAACCTTCATCATACCGCCCGCTCTGTATGTTAGATACGGCTGGCAAAATATTGGAACGAATCATCTGTAACAGGGTAGAGGCAGCAATTCAAGAACCTGGAGGTCTTTCAGAACACCAATACGGTTTTCGAAAAGCGCGCTCAACAACAGATGCAATCAATGTGGTAGTTAAAACGGCACAAGAGGCTATACAGGGAAGAAGATGGAGAGGCGGTTCCAAAAAGTACTGCAATACGGCAAATTGGAGTCACATCTTACAAGCGCTCAGAAGGATGAGAGTTCCACAATACCTCATAGACGTTATTGTTGACTACTTCAGGTGCAGAATCTTGGTATACAATACAGACCGCGGCCCCAAGGAATATAAGATCACAGGCGGAGTACCACAGGGCTCAGTCCTTGGCCCTTTGCTCTGGAATATTATGTATGACGGTATACTGTGACTTCCTATACCCGCAGAAACAAAAATAGTGGGATTTGCTGATGATATCGCCATTATTGTCACTGCTAAACTGTTGGAGGAGGTGGAACAGATAAGCAATGCGACAATAAGGATAATACGAAAATGGCTCACCTCAGTTGGTCTAACACTGGCGGAACATAAAACTGAAGCAGTCCTGATAAGTAGTAGAAAGATGGTAGAAACTCTCACCATTATAGTCGGCGGCCATGAAATAACATCTAAACCGCATATAAAATACCTAGGTGTCATGATAGATACGAGACTTTCATTTAGAGATCACCTTAAGTATGTAGGCCGAAAAGGTGCAATAGCAAGTGCCGCACTCGCGCGTATCATGCCCAACATAGAAGGACCAAGACATAGCCGTAGGTTACTGCTGGCTAGAGTGGTTACGTCTATAATCCTATACGCCGCACCAATTTGGGCCGGGGCCATGGCAATTAAAACATACAGATCACATATCACATCTGTGTATCGAATATGTGCATTGAGAGCTAGCTGCGCATTTCGCACTACTTCTAGCGATGCAGCTTGCGTGGTAGCGAGAATGCTCCCAGTAGATATCCTGGCAGTAGAACAGCAACGTCAGTACTGCGCAAGAAGAGAAAGAAACGAGGCCAGCGAAAACCGGCTCTATAGAGCAGAAAGCCTAAGAGAATGGCAAGAACGCTGGAATGCTTCTGAGAAAGGCAGGTGGACCCATAGGCTCATACACCAAATCCAGCCATGGTTCGACAGACAACATGGAGAACTTGAGTTCTACTTAACGCAGTTCCTAACGGGCCATGGATGCTTTCGCTCGTACTTACATAAGTATAAACACGACAATAGCCCTTACTGTCCGCATTGCGCTGACTGCGTAGAAAACGCGGAACATATATTTTTTGAATGCCCAAGATTCCTCGACGAAAGGAATGCACTAAGGAGTGAACTCGGCCACCCACTGACGCCAGAAAATATCGTTGGCGAAATGCTCAAAAGCCAGGAGGCATGGGACGCAGTCGCTCGGAGCACAATGCGCATAATGAAGATTCTAAGAACCCTAGAAAGAGAAAGGAAAGAATCAGACCGGCGAAATACAATCAATGCTGAGCAGCATAATGCAAACAGGCACTAGTCGAATACATCAGACTAAAACCCCCCCCGCGATGAAATGCTTGACGGCAGTACCGCGGGGAATGGGGCGGTCGTGGGAGGGGGGTTTAGTGGGTAAGAGTCCCACACTGTTACTCAGGACGTACTGAGTTTCGTCTTTTGAAGATTACCCCTCCCAATCAAAAAAAAAAAAAAAAATTGTACTAGCAGCCTTCCTAGACATAGAAGGTGCGTTCAATAATGTAGAAGGAGGGGCCATCAAACAGGCACTAGAATCTATGAATGTCGAGGATAGCATTACCAATTGGCTCTGCAATATGCTCGACACTAGAAACATTAACTCTCCTATCGGAAATAGTTCAATAAGAAAATCCGTTACTAGTGGGGGGCTCACCTCTCCTCTGGGTTCTAGTCATTGGTGGGATACTTCAAAAACTAGGCAATACAGGCATAAGCGTCACCGCTTACGCGGACGACGTGGTGATTTTAGTCCAGGGCAAATTACTTGACACATTAAGCGAAATGATGGAATCAGCTCTTAATAGTCTGGAAAAATTGGCTAGAGGGTGTGGGCTGCACGTCAACCCGGATAAAACTGAATTGCTACTCTTCAGCAGGAAATACAAGATACCACCCTTCAAACGGCCTAAGCTAGCAGGGGTGGAGCTTTCCCTTTCGGATCGTGCTAGATATCTTTGTATAATGGTGGATGGGAAACTAAATTGGAAACTTAACATACAGGAACGAGTCCACAGGGCTTATAATGCTCTCTTCATCTGTAAGAGAATCGCGTGGAAAAAATGGGGCCTGAAGCTCGCAATGATGCACTGGCTATACATCATGATAGTCAGACCCATCCTTACGTATGAGGCTCTTGTGTGGTGGAAAGCAACGAATACGAAAAATACACGCGATCTGTTGGCCATGGTGCAAAGAACAGCCAGCATTGTCATCACGGGTGCTCTACGCACAACACCTACGGCTGCACTCGAGATCTTTCTGTATCTTTTACCACTAGACGTACAAATTAAATTTCAAGCGGGCAACAGTGTGCTTCGGCTCACTAAACGTAGGACATAGCTCCATTCTCAAGGAATCCTTCCCAGAATCCCTGACAAATCGGACGATACTCTTGGCACTTTAGACCTTGACACACTATACGAAGTAATGTATCCTATTAGAGAGGACTGGCGAAGGAAGACAGTCTCTGTCCATAACGAGATTGCAGTATACACTGGTTGTTCTAAGGCCAGAGAGAGCACGGGGTCAGGTATCTATGTCACCAAATCTGAGATAATCAATCAGGAATTGCCGCACAGTGCTTAAGACATTATGTACTCAGAACCGATTCCGATTATATTGGGTACCTGGACACTGCGACATCGAAGGCAACGAACAAGTCGAAGCGCTGGCCAAAAAAGGAGCGGGGCTCCCTCATAGTGACATTATTGGTAGTATTAAGCCACCAGGGTCCATGGCTAAGGGAATCATTTGTGATAGAATCGTCGATACGGCCAATCTAAGATGGTCAAACTTAGATGGCCACAGGGTGTCTAAGGCCTTGTGGCCTGTGTTAGACCACAGAACATCTGGGGATATTATAAAATTAGAAAGATCACGTCTAAGAATAGCGGTAGGAATACTCTCTGGCCACTGTCTCTTAAGGAAGCGTGCTATGGGACTAGGATTATCTAACACGGATGTTTGTAGGTTCTGCAATGACCTACAAACCTCAGAGGACATAATACATATACTCCGTGAGTGCCAAGGAATTGCCAGGATAAGGCTAAGGCATCTTGTTAGATACTTCTTCGATAACCTGGAAGAGGTGAGGTCCTTGAACCACAACAAGGATCTCTTTAAATTCTGTAGGGAGATTAATTGTCTTGGTGAATTGGTTAAGGCCTCTTGCCATGAAGGTTCCCTAGGGATCGCGATGGGCCCACTCTGGTGCCTAGTGTTCTTATGGTAACCTCATAACCCTACCTAACCTAACCTAACCTAACCCACTTCGGTAGTGCGAGCGCTACCGTTGTTTTATTGATGGCTCATCCTTTACGGTCTCTGTTTCAACATCCTAACTCTGTGTGGGAATAGGTCTCTAAATCTACTTTAGGCCTCAAATATTCTTGTTCTTAGCTGCATCAAATGCGATGGCATAAAATTCAACTGGAATATCTTACTGACCTTTTCCAATTATTTTAATTCTCCCCTCAGCCAATTTAATATTAATTTTTGATCATAAAATCTGCCACCACCAACTGTCGCGAATTCAATTTGCATCTTTATACTTATATTCAACCAACTCAACACAGAATTTCCTCAGAGAAAGAAATCCTTGAAAATTTGTTGTCATATTCATCATTCTTAGAAAGGATGAAATTCCCAAGCATTATCGTCCTCATCCTTCTGGCGACTGCATTATGTCCACGAAATTGCAAAAAATTTGCCACTCCACGTCGTCGAAATATAATTTTAATCGCTGCGCGCTCTATCGTTACCAACGTGTCACAACGTGTCGTGTGGATGAAATATTTTGTTTATATCCTTCATCCATCCAATTAAATGCAAATTCCACCCCCAGTGCCATTATAATGCAAAGTAAATAGATTTCTTTCTTCGCGATGATCCCTAATTAAAATGCAACACAATATGGCACACATTTTGGCTTCATTAAGAGCATAAATCCGTTGTCTTCCTGATGCGCAGTTAAAGTTTCGAAAATTAGCCGCAAAGATTACTCTGAATTATAAATTTCTTTTTAATGGTGGTGCGACTGACAGAAGTAAATCGTATCTTGACGAATTTTTCAAATAATCCTGAGGATACGTCATTTGGAGTGATGCCAATCGATGGGATTACTGGCAGCAGAACTTTTAGTTTTTTTCTTCCTCACCATGTGAGAGAGATTTCAAAGGACATGCATGATGATTTCAAACTTTGCTCAGTGTTGCCATATTACGATTAAGTGTATTTGGTAGGATTTTGAACCCTCTTGTTCGGGTTGACATGAAGACCACAATCTCCAGCCCATTTTACTTACTAACTTATGTCTTGTATTCCCTTGTGGGGGATGACGCCTACCCGCCATCGTGTATGGTTTCTGGCAATGTATCCCAGCTCTCCCCAACTTTTTCCCAATTGCTGTGCTACCTTCTCGATTGATCTGTGCCATGTTCTCCACCCCCATGTATTCTGCCACCCTGGGTTAAATGGTTCCATTGGAATGATTCCATTGCAACTGCCATCCCTTCGGAACGTGTATCCGTGGATGTTTATGCCTATTTGTTCCAGACCCATTTACTGGTAGTAGTGTTCGTAGAGATACGGTTGGGCCAGAAAATACTTAAGATATTTCGCAGGCACCTATTAACGAACGTTTGCAGCTCTCTGCTGATAGTTGTGGTCACTCTCCATGTGCTGCATGAATTCACGGAGAGGAATATACGTAGCATTAGCTTGGTGTTTAAAATTATTGCATTGCTTCGCCATATTTTGGACAACACCCTGACCGCAGACATTGCTTTGGTGATACTGCTGAATATATCTAGTTCGATTCCACCATCGGCCGAGACAATACTCACAAGATACTATCATCTACTCTCTGTCCCGGTTGTCCAGCAATGCATATTTCAGCCAATAACCTTGTTCCAAGGCTGATAATTTTAGTTGTCAGCCTGACGACGCCTGCCTCCAGGAGGTCCATAATTCTGTTAGAGATTAAGCATGCATTGTCAGGGTAGTCAAAAGGTTTGAGTTGGGATGTATGAGCAAGATTCCATCGAATTCCTCCGTTTTCCGTCAACAAAGTTGCATGAAACACATCGCTAATCACAAATAGGAATAGTATTAGTGAAAGGATACAGCATTGTCTTTTCCGAGATTGTCAAGAACTGATTCCATCATTCCACTTAATGTGTCTAGGAATTCGCCCTGAACTGAAAGCACCACGTCATCCGCATAAGCATTGACGCTTACGTATGTACTACTGGTGGGTCCCAGGTCACAAAGGAATTCCAGAGAACGAGATGGCGGATGAACTGGCAAGGAAGGGATTAGAACAAGACGTGTCAATGGACCAAAGCTCAGTCCTTTCTCCCCTAAAACTTGTTAAATCAAACTTGACTTCAAACGACAAGCAGAAGAAAGATGGAAAGCGCTCCCATCGTGTCGTGTCTTCAGAAGCAGTTGGATACAATGAAACCAAGCTCATCCTCACTCAAAATAGGCATAACTTGGCGCTTCTCATAGGAGTCGTTATAGGCCACAACCTTTTGGCGGACCACTGGAAGAGAATGTGGCAAAGTACAGATGAACTCTGCAGATGATGCCGCAACACAGACGAAGAGAAGGACGAGGAACACTTGCTTTGCAAATACCCTAGTCTCTGCAATACCAGGAAGGCGGCTGTTGGAAAGTATTTCTTCAACCATCTGAACGACCTGTCTGAAAAGCCAACTTCTTCAGGATGGTTCAGAAGAGGCCGTTCCATTAACACAAGACTCTAGCCATTTTGTTTTCCTTTTCCTTCAGTACGTCAACCAGTACAATGGATCCGTTTGTAATCCGAGTGCAGGCTGCACCCATTCGTTACAGCTAACCCCTTTAACCTAACCTAACCTACGTACGTACTTGTATTACTTAGTTCTTTTAGTATACCACCATCTGCCTCCTTGCTCACTGTAGCGTTTTTCAGCCGGAAATCCTGGCGATTATGGAAGCCCTGTTCCTGACTAAGGTGTAATGTATTATCTGTCAGGGATATTAGCATTTTCACTGACAGTAAAGCGGCAATCAAGTTCCTGCAATCGTGCTCTTTCACTTCAAAGTTCATTTTAAACTGCCGTTTGTTTCTTATGGAGATGACAGAGGAGTTCAACATTCACCTATGCTGGGTGCCAGGCCACAGAGACATTCCAGAAAACTGCAGAGCGGACGAGTTGGCCAGACTGGGTACAACTCTAAGGATTCGGCCAGATAGGCAAGTCCTTGGTATGTCCCTCGTTACATGTAAGCATTTACAAAGGCTGAACGCTATTAGCAAGACCATAGGTGGGAAACTTGCTAAACGTGTCACATTTCGAGGCAGATCTGGCCTAAGTTGGGGCAGAAACACAGTGCCGAGGTGGTTAAGCTAAAGCGATTACAGATTAGCTGCATTATCGGTGCCATCACTGGACACTGTCTAATAGGCCAACATGCCAAAATACTTGGCCTCTTTTCCTAGCTTCACTTGCTATGTACATGTCCTGCTCTAACACGTAAAGGAATGCTCCATTTAGGGGCTCCCTTACTTGATGACCTCAGCGATTTGCCGTCATTAGGCGTCACGAGCATCCATCGCTTCATCAAAAGCTCCGGTTGGTTTTATTAGTCACTGATTGGTCTAATGATAGATCCTTGGCATCACAATGGACCTTTACTGATCTAAGTGTGTCTGCACCATCGTACAGACAGCAAATCTAGCCTTATCTAGTTTACCACCAACGACTAGAACTTAGAGAATGGGACATATAATGCTTCCCTGTGGAATCATGTGTTCCTTATTGAACTATGTATATCCTAGTCCTAGAGTCTTGTAACGAGATTTTGCGGGGCCGACTGATATGGACAAATTTTTTAAAAATTTATTTCACAATTTCACTCGCTGGCATAGATTTCGCAAATAAATTTAAGGGCACAAGGAACAGTCTCTTGAGTTAACATTAACAACTGATGTATTGGATGACTTTCGCCTATATCCGCACCATTACTAACCCGTGGGAGTCTCGGAGTGCTTGAGTGAAGGCTTAGTTTAAAAGTAAAAAAAAAAGAGATTATATGCAAAATTGTTGCGAAATTTACATGACGCACAAGAGGTATCGCGTTCATGTGGATAACACATGGAAAAGTTGAATATTAACGCATTCTCATCACTACCCTTATTGAAGACCAAGACTCACGACTCCAAAGAAATTATTCCGGTGGCTGATCGACTGGTGGCTGACCGCAAACTTACTTCTTTTCCTCTGTCAGACCTCGGAGCTTGTACATGAGTGATCATAGGTTGCTTTGCTATTGATCACATATCCCAGATATTTGAACTGTTCGCACTTGGGATTTAAATAAATATCTGGAATAGGCCTGAGTGGATTAGAGAACGGGCAGCACAAGTACTCTGTCTTTTTTAATTGATGCGATATCCATTTCCCTCCAAAACGTCCACCCACACATCAAGTTCTAGTTGCAGGGATATAGAATTCTCACTTATGATGGCTCCATCATTAGCAAAAAATAATTGATGTACCTTGGGGTCCGCTACTTTACCTTCAACCAGATAGTCAAGGACCGCAATAAAGAGGAAAGGATTTAAGACGCTTCACTGGTGCACTCCGACTTTGATTGGAAACTCTTCAGTTACTCCAGCGGGCCATTTTACTATCGTCTTTGCTCCATCGTAAATATCCATGATGATCTGAACATATGTTTTTGGAACCCCTCGATATCTTAAGGCCACACTTATCAAATCTCTCTATTTTCTGTCGAGTGCCTGTTCAAAGTCAACGAATACAATATGCAAATTCTTTAAGGAATCACGATGTTTTCCCATTACGATCCTTATACTTTGGATTGCATTTGTGGTTGATTAACCCGCGACAAACCCGCTCTGGTCATCAGATAGCCTTATTATTTTTCGCAGTCGGCCACCTAATACCCGCTCAACGACCTTCATGGTGTGTGACATCAGCTTGATCGAACGGTAGTTATCACAGTTTCGCGTATCACCCTTTCCATACAGGGAGAAGGTAACTTTTCCTCCATTGATTCGGTATTGGATCACCTCTCATAAGTTTGGAGATGAGAATTCTGAGCCATCTGAATCGGATGTTTCCCATCTTTTTCCACAACTCACAGTGCATCTCGTCTGGCCCAACCGCTTTTCAATTTTAAAGTATTTGACCGCTTCACTGACTTCCTTGGCTGTTATCTCGGGTATTTCTTTATAGTTAGGGGTGGCTCTTGGAAAGAATAGCCGGGGAAACCGTTTATTCAAAAATCTTTCACAGTACTGTCGCCACCACTGCAGAAGTTTTTGTTAATAAACTTTAGCGGACGAATCCCCTGAGCATTCCTCGTCCTTTGGGCGGCTATTTTGAAGATGATTGCGCTTTTGCTCATATTGTGTCGTGGCAGCTTATGTATAACCTGACTTGCATGAACAACCGGGGAAGATATTTTCTCCAGCTCCCGATACAGGCCCTCCGTACTCTCTGCTTGAAGCTGGGCGTACTTCTTCTTCGCCTTTTTCTTGCAACATCGAGGCGAGGCGCGATTTTGCGTTTCTATTACTAGAGGGGCACTTTGACCAAGCTTTGAAAGTCACTTTCTTCCCATTTAGCACTTCTTTAGCTTCATCACTCCACTACCATGTTTCTTTGCGGTATTGGTTATGGTCTTTTGAAGCTCCTAGCAGTGATTTAGTCTTCTTTAAGCAAGTTCGCTGAAGAGAATCCCACATATTTTGCGCTCTGCGCTCTTCATCCACGTTGGTAAGTTATTCTGTAAAATTGGTCAGACTGGATCAACTTTGAGCGATATTAGTCGATCTGTTATAAGGGAAGGTGCAATTACTGTCAAAGTTTTTAGCTCGGTGTATATTCCAACTTTTACCTATGGCCATGAAATTCAAATTGACACAATAATGTCACGGATACAAGCTATCGAAATAAGATCCTTCTGTTGAGTTTGTGAAAAAACTCGACTCGACTCGAAACTAGAGTACGCGATACAGCATGAGTAGCTCATTCTTCATTCTTCTTCTTTCAAAATAAAATTTTTCATTCAAAATTATCTATGCTTCGATGGTTTAGCCACGTAGAGCGCATGTCTCCAAACCGGCTTCGAAGACGTACCATGAATGCTATGCCATTAGGTAGACGAACCCTTTTGTAGTCAAGAACAGATTGTTGAATCAAGTCTGATATCTCCCTTGTAGATGCCTGGAGATTCAACCTGATTGCGGAGGTTTTGATGGCATTCTCCCGGTAATGCTTCAAAACACATTGGACCAGGTGGTCCCATGGCTAATACCGATCTATAGAAGCTGTGTTCTTCTGAACCACGTTCCCCTGAGCTGGAGACTTGTTCGTGTTAAGTTTTCTGCGAAAACTGGAAAGCGTGGACATGAATCCGCAAACGATTTCAGACCCATTAGCTTATCCTCTTTCCGTTTCGGGCGTTGGAACGTATCCTAGACATACACATAGTCAATGCCCTAGATCTTACTTACTTAGGTGGCGCTACAGTTCGGGGTGAACCTGGGCCTCAACCCTAGATCAATTCCTTAAGTAATCAGTGAGATTACGCAAGGTGTCTTGGACAAGATTAGCAAATGGGCCAGTGGATGTGGACTCAGCGTCAATCCAAGCAAGATTGAACTGATGTTCTTTACCACTACCACAACCATAATACCGACCTTCATACTTCCATGGCTAAACAACCAATTACCCCCTTATACTCCAGTGCCAAGTACCTTGGTGTAGTACTTGATCCAAAACTAATCTGGAAGCTTAACATTGAGCAACGGGTTAAGAAAACCTGCGTGGCTTTCTATGCTTGAAGCAAAACATTCGGTAAGAAGTGGGGACTCTGCGCGAAGATGGTCATGTGTATGTACACGGTTGTGGTGAGTTCTATATTCTCTTATAGACCGCTTGTCTGGTGACCTGCGTTAAGGAAAGCATACAACATCAACAAAGTGCAGGGAACTGCGACTCTAGGTGCAACGGGGGCCAAGCGAATATGCCCAACCGAAGCCTTGAACGTATACTGCACCTTCTACCACTCGATCTTCATATCATGTACATATTTATTCTCATGTAGTGCGGTGAGACTATGAGAAACATGATGCTGGCGTTCCAAACCGTATGGTCACAACAGCAGCCTGAATTTGTTACCAACGGATATGGTAGCTAGAGTGAACTTCAGAAATCGAATCACGGCCAGGTTTCTAACTAGGGTGGAATGGGAAATAGCGAAGCGACAAATGAGTTCGTAACTACAATCTTCACCGACGATGGTTCAAAAATGGACTGTGGGGTAGGAGCTGGGATATTCTCTGATCCCTCAACATTTCCATGTCTTACCGACTTCCTGGTTCATGCAGCGTCTTCAAGGCGGAAATTCTTGTTGTATGTGAGGCGTGTCGCCTACTCAAGCAAACCTCTACACCCCTAAACACCATAGCCATCCTTATTGACAGCCATGCCGCTATCAAGGTTATTGTATCTACCACTACAACCTCCAAGCGGGAAGAACAGGGCAAAGAGGAAGGTCGGCTAACACAACCATTTCTACCTACCATACGTATCTGTAGGTAATACAATTCGACACCTTTTTTTTTAATGTCCGGGAATACGATTCCACTATATTCCCCACGGCAACACTGAGCTCACCATTGTTTTAGATTCGTGTCGAGAGAATTCGGCTCATCCATCCTTCGAAAATAAGAAAAACAAAACAGCAGATATAAAACCGTAACGAAAAAGTTGTTGCATAATGATAATCGCGAAGTTATGTCTGAGAAGATGTATGTGGTCTTTTTATCTAAGAAAGAGGACGAGCAAAGAAAAAGGACGAACACACAAAACTTGCATGTCTTGTGCAATATCAAGATGAATGTGTTTCGCAGGTATCGCTTCAGCAGTTTGATAGAGGAAGCAGACATATGGGCGTCATAATAAAAATATGGTTTGTGCCAGCAAGTAACCCTTTTTTATTGTGTAGGGGGGAAACCCTCTCCATTTTTAATGGAAACAAATTTCATCCCTTTAGCGCTGAGTCTGTACCTTTTATTACCTTTTCTTGCTGTTGAAGCTAGGCCAACATTAGCAGGTAACGGGAATGAGGTGTAAACTTTTATGAAAAGTTGTGTTGTGTGTTCTGTGTTTACTCTTTCATATTTTGAAAAATGTTTTTGGGGTGTTTGATGTTTACCCAGGGCTTTGTTTTGTTACCCCCTTTAGGCAGGCTAAATTGGGAGGTAGGGTGCGGACTGTTTGTGATTTTATAACTGGATACCTAAACGTAATGGTATAATTGATGAAGCCCTCTAAAAAAGTTTACGCCACAGCAATTTGAACTCGAGTTATGAAGGTTTTCTTAATAAATTACTATTTGTTTGTGTCCTGACATTTAGTCAAATTGCAATTTAATTGTCGGCTGGCTGAAGAGATTGATGTTGTGCAATCACTAGCACATGTCTTGGTTATAAAAAAAATTTTAGATTTGAATGCTACTTACTTGTGATTCGATTTAAATTGCTGGGAGTACAAAGATAACATTTTGAGTAGAAAATGAATGAACATACAGGAAGCATAGGCATTGTGCATGATTAAGCATTCTACAAGATGTTTAGCATGCAGTATAGAATTAAGCATGTAAAATCGTCCCATCACATCAAAATGATTATTTCTAACACCTAAGAGCTTAGACACGTAAAATTCATTCATTAACTTCATTCTAACCCTAAAATTAGGCGTAGAGCAGATCGCGTCGACGGTTGTATCACATATTCCTTGTTCTCCATCTAACGGGTAGGTCCTCTAGTGATTTTCTTTAAATCATAGGTTATTTTGACACTAACAGCTGTTTCCCGCTCGAAATCTTAATAGAATGTCAGTATTATACCTCCGCGGAACGAAATGACTCGCTTTACGCTTGAACAACCTTGGGAAATATTGAAAACTTATTTCCAAAGTGAGTGCTGTGTAGCCCAAACAGTGCGTTTTTTGAAAAGAAGTTTTGGTCGAAATGAAGCACCCACCACGCTTGCTGTACGCAAGTTTGTGCAAAAAGTTCGTGAGACTGGTATGCTATTGGACAACACTTATGGTCCCCGTCATCGTACGGTGCGCACAGACGAGAATGTGGCTGCTGTAGCCGAGAGTGTGAGACTCAATTCACGAACATCAACTCGTCATCGATCTCAACAGCTCAACATTTCACGCACTAGCCTGAGAAGAATTCTGCACGAAGATCTGGGATTATTCGCTTACAAGGTCCAATTGATTCAGCAATTGAAAGCGCACGACCATCCGCTTCGTTATCTCTTCGCAGTTTGGGCCTTGAATTGGACAACGATTTTGGACGAAAAATCATCTTTTCTGACGAGGCACATTTCCATCTTGGCGGCTACGTTAATAAACAAAATTGCCGCATCTGGGGCTCGGAAAACCCGCACGTTATTGTCGAGAGGCCAATGCATCCACAGGGAGTGACAGTTTGGTGCGTATTGTGGAGTGGTGTGGAGTGGTGGCATCATTTTTCTTCGAAAATGAGACTGGGAACAACGTTTCGGTCAACGGTGGGCGTTACAGAGCCATGTTAACGACATTTTTTTTTACTGAAATTGAAGATATGGATTTGGACGACCTCTGGTTCGTGCAGGATGGCGCGCCATGCCACACAGCCCATGCCACAATCGGTCTTTTGCGCACCAAATTCCCAAATCGTGTTATCAGCCGTCTTGGCGATGTCAATTGGCCGCCTCGGAACTGCGATTTGACCATTTTGGACTTTTTTTTGTGAAGGACCGGTGAAAGACCGATGTTATGCCAACAATCCAGAAACGATTCAAGCCCTTAAGGCTAACATGATCCAAGCAATCGGTGAGATACAGCCCGAAACCATCAACAAGGTCTTGGAAAATTGGAGTGATAGAATGCGCTTCTGCGAGGCCAGCCGAGGCAGCCACTTGAACAACGTTGTATTCCATAATTAATGGGAATACTTGTTCTTACCAACAAAGCTATAAGATATGGAAAAAAATTAATTTTGTTCATTCTATTGCATTTTTAAAAAGAAACTTGTAGTTGGCCCACCCTGTATACCAATATGCTACTCTCTCTTTGTCCAATATTCTTCTCATAATTACCACCTCGAACTTTATTTGAGTAAGCTACAACTTTGAAAATTGAAATGAGGTAAAAGCAAACCAAAACGTCATTTGAGGTGGGACATAGTACCACTTTATACTTTAAAATGAGTACTCTATAAGAACTTATCAAAATTCTGTGTCCGAGACAACACTAAAAGCCGCCTATACAAAGAACACTTATGCGCACACTTCGTCGCTACAATGCAGAACTAGTCTAAGTCGCAATTTTTAAATTTTTCAGGAGAGCGATTTCGAAACTTGAAAATGTATTTACTCCTAAACTATTTTATGAAACACCTTGGCGTAAAAAACATATATATTAATTTTTTGTGCTGGATTTCAGCGGCACTAGATTTTTTAAGAAGCATTATTATTTTAGTTGATTTTTTTTTTTTTTTTTTTGTCGGGATAGGAAACACTCGACTGGAGCACTCAGACACAACTGGTCCATTGTACTGCCAGAGAGCAAACCCTGATTTACCAATTTTACTGGAATTTCCTTGACTTTCGAAGAAAGCCAAGCAAGCACTTCAGTGATGAGGAGCTTACAGTACCAGCACTCACCACATCCGCACCGAAGATCTGCCACCTGATACGAGCAAAGGCCGGACACTTACAGAGATAATGTTCCGCGGTGTCGTCGCTCTCTCCACAAGCGTCGCAGATTGTAGTGTCACTTAAGCCTAACACGTTAAGGTGCTTGGCAAAAGCGAAGTGGCCTGTCAAGACGCCGATAAGTTGTCTACAGTCTTTTCTGCTGAGAGACAGCAAGAATGCCGCTGATTTCTTACAGACGTCCGGGAGCATGCGTTTAGTCAACCTGCAACCTGGAGAGTCATGCCACACACAATTGTGCTCGTGAGAGACCCAATCGTCAATGGAAGCCCTAACCGAGGACGCAGCGAGATCCAACGCGGGTTCGGGACCTGAGAAAGCCTCCTCTGAGCCTTGTCTAGCAATCTCATCGGAGATCTCGTTTCCCAAGATCCCAGTGTGACCTGGGACCCAGATAAGAGACAGAGAATTCAGCCTTGCGACCGAGTTCAAAGAGTTTTTGGTTTCACGAACTATTTTGGAAGTGGTTAAAGGGTTAAGCAAGGCATTAAGCGCAGCCTGACTGTCACTACAGACACAAATGCTACGTCCCTTCCACCTGTTCTTCACAACATAATTCATGGCCATTAGGATTGCATAAGTTTCCGCTTGGAAAACAGACGCATATTTGCCTAACGAGAAGTGAGTCTAATGTTGTCGACTTCCACGAAGACACCAGCGCCAGACCTTTGACTGGTTTTGGAACCGTCCGTGAAAATACGACTACATTCCATTCCCGGCTCAGACTCTGACCGAAGCCAGTCCTGGACACAAGGAAAGTCGACTCTGAATTTGCGCATCAGCTGGAGTTCTGGTGTCATTGCATCAGACGGCATATCCATAAGACAGGAGTCGTAAGATAAGTGTCGCGCAAGTTCATCAAAGTTCCAGTGTGGAGTATACCAAAAACCGCCTCGCCTAAGACGATGGATGGCTTTGATAGTGCAACCCATGATATAAGTATCAAGGGGAGGTAAGTTCAGCAAAGCGTCTAGAGCAGAGCCAGGCGTACTCGGGAAAGCTCCCGAGCAGCCGAGACATAGGATTAATGTGCATATATATTTGATTATAGAACAAGCCTATCTCATCAAAGTGGACATAGGATTAACTATTTCAGCATTTTGTCTTATTGATGATGGACATAGGATTTAGGATAAAATATACAAAAAAATTGAATATAGTAAATAAATACAAAATCGTTAAAAAAAATACGAAAATTAAAATCTTTTGATAAAAAAATTAATAAAAAAATTCAGTCACATTTTCCTAAAAAAAAAAAGTTAAAAATATATATTTGATTAGAAGTTATTGAGAGTCGTTGTTATCCATCTCCAGGACATCTTGATATGTGGACCCTTCTTTAAGATGCTCGTAGAATGGATGGTATATTTCAGGAATAACTTTTTCCCGGCAAAGATGCATAAGATCCTTATGCTTTAATTTTTGTATTGGAATTTGACTGTTTCTTAACTGCACAAGGTTGTAGGTGTCTAAATTTTGGAGAGTTCCTCTTTTTTTCTCCATTGTGTTGATCATTTTCGTTTCACCATCAAATTAAAATTTATTAAATTGGGAGTTTCTGGGAATGTTTGAACCACTTTAACCTTGCTCTATTTAACGTCTTTTCCTTCTTCGTCTCTTTTTCAGTTTTTGGTTGTATCTGTAAGCATTTTTTCTAAGTCAAAAATGTCGCTCGCATACATTTCTTTGACTATATATGGCTTAGTCTTACAAGCAGTCTGCGCAACATTGTACCACTGATCTGGACAGTAAATTGGAATATTTTTGGTGGCTCTTTCGATGACACTATGCATCGAGTCACCCTCGTTTTGTGTGTGGCCAGGCTCTAGAAATCTGTGCCTGATTTCTACCTTGAATTTAGCTGTGCAATGCTGGTACAAGCAAAACAAGTATGGGTTTCGATTTTGTCCACTGCAGTTGTCGGAATAAAAACTAAAACTTTTTTTCCCTTCAGCAACTTTACGAAAGAGAACACACAGCTTCCTATTTCACAAGCCCCTCTCGATGATATAGCTTCATGCCACATAAAACAAAAACCTTGACGGGGGCCAATGTTATACACGGTCAGATTATAAGTAGACAGCTTGCGCCTCTAATATAATTGGGAGATTTCAGCTTTTGGGGATATAAGTCCTTTTTGCAGGTCAAAAGCAGCAACGCAGAAATCAGGAGAGCTTTCAGATCGGAGTTTGTCATTGGTTTTTACGTTTCATGCCAGTTTTTTAGCCTTAACGTGATTCGCCATAATTTCTTTCATGTTATCTTTTTCTTGGCCATACGAATTTTTAAATTTGTCGCACAGATCACATTGGTCTTTTTTCGGTACATGAAACGACAAATTAAACTCGGTTAAAAAAACCTGTCGATACACGGCGAAGGATGCCTTTCGAGTGATGTTTTCATTTTCTTTGTACATTTCATACAATCTTGTTATGTTCAGTCTAGATGGTAGATACTCTCTTTGTGAGTTGAACCTACAGTAATGGCTTTCTACTCTTTCAATCCTATTAGTATGTCCTCGAACTGAGTTTTTTACGCAACTTGGAAGAAGAGAATTCATATTTGTGCGCCCATGATTATCGTCCTCTACTACAGTGATTCCTTTTTTATAAGATTTATTAACCATAGTTTTAACCATTTTATGGCTTATAGATAGTGTATTTATAAAAAAATGTCTGGCACACTTTAATTTTTTGATCAGTTTGTAGGGTCAGCATGTAGTAATAATACGAGAGATTTCTTCTACTTTCGATGTTTTCTTCATTACCAGAAGATCTATTATTTACCGTTGCGTTGGTCTTACCCGTACTCGTTTTTTTTGCTGAACTTCAACATATTTCGTAATATAATTTCGCTGCCGATTAATGTCTCCCAGTTTCCAAAATTCTTTGAAAACTAGTTGCCTAGAAGCTTCGTCGATTGTTGAGAGTTGTATTTCAGTCTGCATTTTTCATGGCAAGGAGGTTTCATTGTTCGTTCGCAAACCGTTTTGTTTTTAGAATTGACGTACTTCTGCCCACTGTTTCTGTGGACTTTTCTCTTGTTTCGAACCCATTCTGCCTCTTTGCGAACACGTTTTCTTAAAAGAATAGAATTAGACGCGGACAAACTGTTGCTTCCAAGGTTGTGGTCCAAACCTCCATCATTTGTTTCCAAAAGATCATGGTTTCTTGAAGCATTACGAATAGACTCACCGGGTAATGTGGCGTCTTCTCTTGAGATGCCAACCGAGTGATCATCGTTCATTGAAAGATGATGACTTGAATCGTTGTTATTAGATGAGAACAAACTGCTGTTTGAAGGACAATAGTCGGAACCACCTCTTCACTTAAAACCTCATGAGAGTTATCTAAACAAGAAGTACAATTTTTCAAAAAGTCAAAAACTGGACTCATCCATTGCAGTTTATTTAAGTACAACTCCTTTTTTTTCTCTTGTACAACCCATGCCCGCGTGGCAACGACACTGCGACCTGAAAGATCTATTATATCGGATTGTTGGAGGTAACCCAACAGACGTACTACCTCCCTTATGAAAGTGAGTATGTCTCTAGTAGTGGAGCATTTCAGTTCCACTAAAGTGAGTATCTCCTTGTGGAAAATACGTTTCCTTAACCAGTGTAGTGCCGGGCATTCACAAAGAATGTGTTCGGATGTTTCATCCTCCTCTAGGCATAGCCGACAGTCCTTTTCTTGGCACAGGTTCAACTTGTTAAGGTGGTATCTTAGGTCGTAATGGCCAGTTAGAAAGCTCATTAGCTTCCTAATGTTTTCCTTATCTAATGAGGAATGAGGCTTGATTAAACGTTTGGATTGTCTTAAACTTGGCTCATTAGTCCAGTGATCTAGACGAAGTTTGTTCTCCCATTCGTTAATCAACGCTGTAGCTATTGTGGCTGGTCAAACGGTAGTGCATGCGATCATATGAAAACACAAGCGTTTTCACTCAGCTGAGGCCTACCAACTCCTACTCTCAACCTCCACGCGGTGACAGCCGGGTGCCTAGTACCTTAATCCAAGAAATGGGTAACCAACCCCGTTTGGCGGATTCTTGGTGGCAGCAGAAGAGAGAGGGGGGGAAGAGTGCTTTTCTCACTAGAGCACTTCTTCCTGTTCCAGGCGGCAGCGGACGAATTCCCTAGACGGAGTCAACGGTGGTGTCTATAATTCCAGATAGGTTGAACTTAGTGAATACCTTGCGCGAGCTGCTTCGACGTATTCGGATCACAGGTCGGTAAGGAATTTCCAATGTTGGTCAGGACATTGGAATAGAGATGGTGGCGGAGGAGCCCTTAATGGGCCAACGGCAGCGCTCATACTCCCGTAGTGGACTACTGGCACCGGTGTACCCGGCCCCTCGTCCTAGGGGAATAATTAAGGAACTGGCCCTCCAGGTTGGGGGTTGTGCCGTCGGGGTAACTTCCCTACCACGTAAAAAGCCTATGGTTCCGAAACAACCAAAAGCCTCGGATAAGGATGACTCAACTAATGACGACCTCAGCAAACGAAATAAGGACAACGACCTTCGGATCTGTACGTGGAATGTTCTGTCCCTTTACAGACCACGTGCAGCCGAACAACTAGCAGAGGCTCTAGACTGCTATAAAGCAGATATTACCGCCATCCAGGAAGTGCGATGGGATGGGCCGGGCAAAAAGAGGATGGAAAACTGTGACATCTACTACGGTGATTGCTACAGAGGCAACAGGCAACGCTTATTCGGATGCGGATTTGTCATACGCGGCAGACTTAGGCAAGAAGTCTTAAGCTTCCGACACGTAAGCGAGCGTATTATGACTATCCGAATCAAGGCTAAATTCGCTAACATAAGCCTAATATGTGTTCATGCCCCCACAGAAGAAAAGGACCCTGCCACCAAAGAGTGTTTCTACGAGCTCCTCGACAAAACATACGAGCAATGTCCTAAATACGACGTTAAAATCGTATTGGGCGATTTTAACGCCAAAATAGGAAAGGAGGACGTCTTTGGTAGGGCGGTCGGTAAGCATAGCCTACACGACACCACGTCTGATAACGGACTAAGGCTAATTGATTTCGCTGTGGAACGAAATGTCACCATAGCAAGCACATGGTTCCCTCACCTCGATATTCATAAGCAGACATGGCGGTCCAATGATCATGTCACGATCAACCAAATTGATCATATTGCGATCGACGCAAGACATGCCTCCAGTATTCTGGATGTCCGGACCTTCCGAGCGGCCAACATAGACTCGGATCATTACCTTGTTGTAGCCAAGGTACGAATGCGGATATCCCAATCTGAGCAACAAAGAAGAATCACTGTGAGAAAATTTAACGTCGAAAAGCTACAATCGCAAGAGACCGCCAGACTCTTCGCTGAACGCGTATCCCGAAATCTCTCAATCACCCCTTTGCCGCCAGCATCAAGTACCGAAGACCAGTGGCAACGCTGCCAACATGCCATCAGAAACGCCGCGACTGATGTGCTGGGTCTCGCTCGCCTACCACCGCAAAACCCCTGGTTTGACGAAGAATGCCGGCGAGTGCATGCAGCAAAACAAGAGGCATACAAAGCGGCGCTGCAAAGGAAGACGAGAGCTGCTCGTGAGCTCTACGAGCAAAGGAGACGGGAAGAACATCGGCTTCTCCAAAAGAAGAAGAAAGAGCATGAGAGCGCGCGTTTGAGAATATCGAGAGTCTATTCTCCAGGAACAATGTACGGAAGTTTTACCAAAAGGTAAAAAGAACGTGTCAGGGAAGTAATACCCGTACAGAAACCTGTAGAGATGAAAATGGAAACCTCGTAGTAGAATCACAGTCGGTGCTGAGAATATGGAAAAACTACTTCTGCAGACTGTATAACGGCGACGAAGACCAACATCCCGCTGTCAGGCAGAATGAACCATTCAACAGAGACGATGATAGTCAAAATTTCCGTCCACCTGACCAAAACGAAGTGAGGATAGCAATATCCAAGCTAAAATCGAACAAGGCTGCTGGACCTGACGGCTTACCGGCCGAACTTTTCAAGGCAGCTGGGGATGAATTGGTAGAGTGCATACACCAACTCATTTCTAATATTTGGTCAGACGAGTGTATGCCTGATGAATGGAATCTCAGCATCGTTTGCCCGATCCACAAGAAAGGAGACCCCCTCAACTGCGCCAATTATAGAGGCATCAGTCTCCTCAACATCGCATATAAGATCTTTTCTGCGATATTGTGTGAACGCCTGAAACCTTTTATCAATAGCCTGATTGGACCCTATCAGTGCGGTTTTAGGCCAGGAAAGTCCACCTTCGATCAAATCTTCAGACTTCGGCAGATCCTGGAGAAAACCCAAGAATTCCAAATCGATAAAGAAATGGCCGCCTATGACAGCATCTATAGAGAAGAGCTTTATAGAGCCATGTCTAGTTTTGACATCCCTGCCAAACTTGTCCGTCTGTACAGGCTGACGATGGATAACGCTCGCTGCTCCATCAAGGTCGGTAATGACCTCACCGAGACCTTTGATGTCAAAAAAGGCTTTAGACAAGGTGACGCGCTGTCATGTAACTTCTTCAATATTGTACTTGAACGGATTGTGCGGAACTCACAAGCCAACACCGGAGGCACAATCTATTACAAGTCTGTACAACTGCTTGCATACGCCGACGATATAGACATTATCGGAAGATCTCAGCGGGCTGTCACCGGTGCGTTTGCAAGCATTGAGGCGGAAGCGGCCAAAATGGGTTTGGCGATAAACGAGGGCAAAACCAAGTATATGCTGTCAACTAGAAGGGAAAACCAACACCGGCGAATTGGACAAAACGTCACCGTGGGCAGCTATAACTTCGAGGTAGTTAGGGACTTTGTCTACCTTGGCTCTGCTATAAACTCGAAAAACAAAATCAGTGCAGAAATCAATCGAAGAATAACTCTTGCCAATCGCTGTTTTTTTGGGCTTATAAGGGAATTTAACAGTAAAGCCCTATCTCGAACAACTAAGGA
The DNA here is from genome assembly GCA_945910035.1 of Brachypalpus laphriformis. Classification (NCBI taxonomy): domain Eukaryota; kingdom Metazoa; phylum Arthropoda; class Insecta; order Diptera; family Syrphidae; genus Brachypalpus; species Brachypalpus laphriformis. Next base: position 148,260,557 of record OX246755.1, read on the forward strand.
GACTCTATATAAGACCTTGATCATCCCAGTCCTGCTTTACGGCGCTGAAACATGGACTTTATTAAAAGAGGATGAAGATATCCTTGGTCGCTTCGAGAGAAAAATTCTTCGTAAGATTTTCGGTCCCGTTTGCGTTGACGGGTTTTGGAGGAGAAGATTCAATCACGAACTATACGAGCTGTACAGCGACATCGACCTAGTCAAAAAACTGCGTATTGGACGTCTGAGATGGCTAGGACATGTAGAGCGAATGGAAACCAATGCTCCGGCCCGCAGAGTCTTCGAATCTAACCCCGAGGGACGACGCAGTAGAGGGAATCATCGCCGTAGGTGGCGCGCACAAGTTCAAGGGGACCTCGACCAACTTGGAGTGCGCAACTGGAGGCAATTAGCTAAAGACCGAGCTAAATGGAGAGGCTTGTTGGTTGAGGCCCAGGTTCACCCCGAACTGTAGCGCCACCTAAGTAAAGTAAGTAAGCTGTAGCTGTTGTCCAATTGACGCTACAATAAGGTTCGGGACCTATAAATGCAGATTCTGAGCCGGCCCTAGCAAGCTCATCTGCAGATTCGTTGCCCACAATTCTCTGGTGTCCAGGAACCCAACCGAGCATTACTCGGTTATGTTTGGCAAGATCTTGTAAGGCATCGTAGCAGCATTTTACAGTTACGGAGTCCATTTGGTTGGACGATAATGCCCTAAGTGCTGCCTGGCTATCTGAAAATATGTGAATCTACAACTACTTGTTCTCTTTGGACTTAAAGTGCTTTTTCAGAATATAAACACAAGTTTTAATTAGCTGTAATTCTTAGCACAATAGATTGATCACATATTGTGCTAAGATTATAGATTAGATTTCAAAGTAAAAGCATTAAATATTATAGGCTGTACTTACTATTTTCATTAGTAATGTTTTCAAAGTTGGACTGATTGATTGAATTTTGTTCTAATGTTCGTGGTTCTGTCAGAACTTCGAACGAATCTTTGAACAGTCAAGACAAGTTATAATAAGTTAAAATTGTTATTCTATTTTTGTTTTATATTGCAAAAAATTATTTTTTTTATACTAACCTGTATTACCCCGTCGTTTTAAGACGAGGCTGGCCATCTTTTGACCTCTTGATATGTAGTTAAACATCTTATAGAAAAGAATAAACTAAACCTTTTCACTTTACGTAATGACAAAACTATCCTAAGTCAATACAAAACAATAAAAAAGGGAACACACATTATTTATTTTGTTTGCGCAGAACTAAGCTATGTCCATATTCTGGACTAAGGCTGTTTGTTTTGTAGAGCAAACAAAACCTAGGTCCATGTAGTGAACGAATTACTGCACGTAGGAACACGGTTATCACATAAGCACGCGCAGAATGCAACTGGCTTTCATTTTGATATAAAAATTGCAAATTTCAAAATTTTGGACTTAGACTAGTTCTGCATTGTAGCGACGACTTGTGTCGGTGTGTTGAAGTGTGTTCCGTGTGTGGCGCAGTCCGCGCACCGATTTTGCGGGGTGCCACACTCAGTGTTGCCAAGTCATTCTGGCGCAAGCGTTAATGTTGACCTCTTGGGCACCAAAGCTGTCATTTTCTCAAAAACATCTTCAAAGTACAATAAATTTAGGGGTTTCCAATAAGAATAATAGTGTGCTATTCTGCCACCCGACGGATGAGAAGTAAAAACGACGCCATTAAAAAAAATGGAACGATAAACAGACGACGCATTAAAGTTCTTAAAATTCGGTACAAAAATGGCGAAAATTTCGATGAAACAGTCCGAAAAGTTAAACGTTTACTCGGTCGACGTGAAGCACTTTCTCGTCCAGCAATTGCTAAATTGGTTCAGAAATAAGAGCGATTGGAACAAGTTTATGGTGTAAAGAACCAGAATCGTGCCAATTGTGCAAGAACAATTGAGAATATTGCTTCTGCAGCTCGATAGGTAAAACTAGTTTTTTTTTGTATTTTATGTATGATACATATCTGCAACATCATGCATTTACGGTATGTGAAACATGGTCTTTGGACATGAGAACTATATACTTTATCTAGAGCCTTTTTTCGTTTTTCAGCACGGCGAACATTTTATCCTTTAGGGAACTAGGACCAATTTTGGGTGAATGGGGGGAAAGCGAGGTCGATTTTGAGAGTACGGACCTCTTATGCATATGTTAGATGCAGAAGATTTTGTTACAAACACAAGGCGAGACGCTATAGACGAAAACGGAGAAAATGAATTGGTGGACTTTGTTAGTTTACCTTTTCATATTTTGCAGGATAAACAAGAGCAATCTTCATCCGCATTCCAACGAGACTTTAAAAGGGAAATCACCGAACTAAAGTAAAAATAGAAACGATTTATATGGAAGCATACGAATTTTCAGTTCGATGAAGGACTATACTCATTTAAAGGAAAGGCTTCATTACCTGATGATGTTTTGCAACTATTGACACCATTGACCTTTTTTGATTACTTTTTTTCCGGCGAATTTATTGATTATATAGTTGCAGAATCAAATCGGTATTCTACTGAGATCACTCTAGAACGTCCTGCACCCACATAAGAAAGTATCTGGGAATATGCATCCTTATGTCCGTTTTTCAAATTGCAAATATTCGGCGATAATGGGCTCCAATTACTGGTAATGACACAATAATGGGTACCATGACAGTCAATGAATTTGAAAGGATTCGCAGGTACTTGCACTTTAATAAGAATAGCGACTTGTTGCCCAAAGACCGTCCAGATCACGACAGGCTTCACAAGATACGACCTATAGTTACTTATCTTACCAAACAACTTTTATCTATCCTTCGCGAAGAGTATTTATCTCTTTATGAGCAGATATGTGCAACAAAGGCAAATAGCTGGATGAAGCAGTATATGGTATGCCAGGCAAGCCGGATTAGTGGGGATATAAGTTATTTGTTTTAAGTGGTGTGTCTGGATTTACATATAATTTCGAAATTTACACCGGGAAGGATGTTGATGCAATTTTACCAACGAAGTCAAACTTAGGTGCATGTTCTAATGCTGTTATAAGGTTGGCTCAAAGTATACCAGTAAATGTTGGCCATAAGCTTTATTTCGACAACTACTACACTACAGTTCTTTTGGTTGTCGAATTAGCAAAGAAAGGTATATACACTGTTGGAACTATTGGCGCAACAGACTGACGAATTGCAAGCTTCCGGATGATAAACAAATGTCCAAGGAGCGTCGAGGAAAATCCTTTGAATTTTTCGCAAACATCGACAACATTGACACTTGCACGCTTTGCTGGAAAGACAATAAGCCTATAAACATGCTGTCTACATTCGTCGGCGCACTGTCTATAGGAGCCGTTAGAAGATAGAATAGGGGCAAATCATAGTGCCTTGACGTAGATTAGGATGGCAAACGACTAACAAAGGCCTCGTAGGGGCAGCATCTCCCGATAGGTGCTGGTCCGCTAAGTAACGAGTAGGAGCCACTGCAGCCGAAAACCTAGCAGCTCTGTTAGTAAGCCCTACTCCCACCTCCTCGTGGTGCCATCTGGGAATTTCTTCGGAAATTGCTAACGGGAGAGGACGAATGGCGAGCTTCCTGCGCCAAAAAACAGGATAAGTGTCGGTTGGTCTGTGGCCCAGCGAGCCGCAACCGTAAAAACAAACTATTGCTCCGAAACGGAAACATACGCCTCGGATACGGACTGATCATTTGTTGACGACCTTTGGCTATCGGACACGGACAACGATCGGATTCTGGAACGTTAAGACCCTCCTGGACTCACTCAAGGAAGGGCCTTATAACGCCAGATTCCTCCAATTGGAGCGCGAATTCGCACGGTATAAAATCGACATCTTAGGGCTGAGCGAGATAAGATGGTACGATGCTGGGGAATACATCTCCCCAACAAAAAGCACTGTCATGCTCTACTCTGGTAAACCAGCTGGAAGTGCACGGAGTTCTGGCGTAGGACTCATGCTAACTCCAGCAGCACGTAGTAGCCTCATATCCTGGAAACCCCATAGTGACCGGATATTGACGGCTAGGTTCCAGAGTAGAGTTAGAAAAATTACCATCATACAGTGTTATGCTCCGACTCTAGACGCGACTGAGGATGAAAAGGATAATTTTTATAGCCACTTAGGTGCCGCCTACAACCAAACGCCTAATAGGGACATCGTAATGGTAATGGGAGATCTCAATGCCAAGGTGGGTAGCGACAACACCATGCTTAAGCACGTGATGGGAGTTCACGGCGTGGGAGACCGTAATGACAATGGTGAGCGGTTTGTGGACTTCTGCAATACCAACCGCCTAGTCATCGGAGGTACGCTGTTTAAGCATAACACCTGCCATAAGATCAGTTGGGTCTCTTCTGATAGGCAACGAACATCCAACCAGATCGACCACATTGCGACCAGTCGCCGCTTTAGAAATTGTCTCCCGGACGTCCGAAACAGACGTGGAGCTGACGTCGGACAAGAACGAGATCACCATCTTATGGTAGCTCATTTACGCCTTCGTACTGCATCCGTCAACAGCAACCGCTCAAACCTGCTTAACATCACCAGGTTTAATATCGACAGGCTCAAGGTTCCCCAAGTGCGCCAACAGTTCAGGGACCATCTTGCCTTAGAAGCAGAAGCAATCAGCAGCATAGAGAACATGGATGACCACTGGAGTGCTGTGAAAACTGCTTTTGCGACTGGGGCACGCACTTATGTCGGTAAAAAGCAGAAACACCACCGCACATGGCTTTCTACAGACACCTGGAGACGGATCGATGAGCGTACAGCAATCAAGGCTCGGATTGCAGCGGCCTCAGCAGTAGAGAGAACCGAGCTTGAAGCCCAATACCGTGCGAAGAAGAAAGAAGTGCAGCGTAGTGTGAGACGTGACAAGCGTCAACATGTCAACTCACTGGCCTCAAGGGCTGAAGAAGCAGCGAGTAGGTGCGACAGTAGGACTGTTTACAACATCACTAAGGAGCTCATTGGTGGTCGAAACTCCAAACAACATCCAGTGAAGAGTCTAGACGGTGACCTTCTGATTTCGGATGAGGATCAGCTCACTAGATGGAGAGAACATTTTGCTACAGTGCTAAATCACTTAGACGACGGCGGTATGATCTTGAATTCGAATGAGCAGTTCGAAGCAACAAATTCCCGAATTCGCACCGTACCTCCCAGTAAAGCTGAAATAATAACAGCAATCAAGTCCCTCAAGAAAAACAAAGCGGTGGGTATTGATGGTATCCCTGCCGAGCAATTTCAAGCGGCGCCAAATACATCGGCAGATTTGCTGCATCCGCTAATACGGAGAGCTTGGGATAGTGAACAATTTCCACAGGAGTGGAAAAGGGGGACGATCATTAAGCTTCCAAAGAAGGGTAACTTGATGGAGTGCGGTAACTGGAGAGGTATATGTGTTCTTCCAGCTGTAGCCAAAATAATAGCTAGAATAATTCTAGAACGAATTAAAGATCATTTAGATTCAACTCTCGATGTCGAACAGGCAGGCTTTCGCGCTGGATCCTCCTGCATCGACCACATAAACACCTTACGGATCATAATCGAACAATGCGTTGAGTATAGGTCTCCGCTACATTTACTGTTTATCGACTTCGAGAAAGCTTTCGACAGCTTGAATCGAGATGCTATCTGGCTGGCCTTGCGCAGGAGAGGCATTCCAGAAAAGCTTATAGCTATTATCAAGGCTACATATGAGGGCGGCAAGTGTCACGTCGTGCACAATGGTAAGGTGTCGAAGGACTTTGAAGTCCAAAGTGGAGTACGTCAAGGGTGCATACTGTCCCCACTATTGTTCTTGGTGGTTATCAGCGATGTACTCCGTGCAGCATTGACGGAAGCTAATTCTGGAATTCGGTGGACTACGACATCTTACCTTAAACACCTAGATTACGCTGACGATGTTTGTCTACTTTCACATCGGATAATGGATCTTCATTTGATGGCCCAAAATCTAGAAGCTGAGGCAAACAAAGTGGGGCTAAAAATAAACACAGCCAAAACAAAAGCCCTGAGTACTTCCAATACCCGCGCTCAACTTAACATTGCCGGAAAGCAAGTCGAGAAAGTTGATAACTTTCTATATTTAGGAAGAGTGGTCTCGGCTAATCGCGGTGGCACCGAACTGGATGTGTGCAGCAGAATCGGGAAGGCTAAAGCTGCGTTCGGAATGCTGTCCAAAATCTGGGGAAGCAATGTTATTAGCTTAAGAACCAAGCTACGACTGTTCCGCTCCAACGTAGAATCAGTGCTGCTTTATGGGTGCAGTACCTGGAAGGTGGACACCATTAACACACGCAAGCTGCAAGTCTTCGTAAACAAATGCTTAAGAATCATCTTGAGGATTTTTTGGCCGAACCGCATCTCCAACGAACAACTTTATCTGAGAACGGGCCAAGAACCTATAAGCATTACTATACGAAGAAGAAAGTGGCAATAGATTGGACACACCCTACGGCGCGAAGACAACTCCATTGCGAAATACGCTATGCAGTGGAATCCGCTCACCCAGGCAGCCAGAATAGCGGGACGCCCTAGGCAAACGTGGCGCAGAACAGTTGAGGAGGAATCGAGCTCTTTAGGAATGAGTTGGAGGCAGCTCAAACGCGTTGCAGAAGTCCGAACACGATGGCGCGCAGGCGTGGTTGACGCCCTATGCCCCCGAGGGGTTAAAGGACATAAGTAAAGTAAGTAAGTTGACGTAGATTGTCCAAACATTGTAAAGCAATACAATAAACATTTGGGCGGCGTTGTTCTAACTGACAGTTTAATTGGATGAGGTGGAATCAAAACGAAATCCCGAAAATGGTACATGGGGATCTTTTACCATTTGGTCGATATCACGATATCGCAAACGCATGGATATTGTATAAACAAAACTGTGACATTCGAAATGAAGTCCCAATCAGTTTATCCGAATTTCGGATAGATTTGGGTGAATCTCTTTGCCGAAGTGGAACTTCGCTTTAAAAAATAAGAGGAAGGCCATTCGGCTGACTATGAGCTCTTCTTCAAGAACGCAGGAGGAAGTTTCCAAAGTCCCATGTTCCATCGCCTGATGTAAGAAAAGACGAAATCTTACATTGGCCAGTCTATTTGGGAAAAAGACTACGATGCAAGCTACCAAATTGTAATGGCTACACATATGTATGATGTGATAAGTGTGACGCAGCCATGTGTTTTAACAAAACCAATAATTGTTACATGAATTTTCATTCTTAGGTTGCAATGTGCGCTTTTCTCACTTCCTATGTTTTGAAAAAGAAAAAAAAAAAGTATAAATAAAAAATAAATGAATAACTACAGTACCTATGTTTATTTTGAAAGTACAACTTCAAATAATTATAAATTAAAACTCATTTGGAACGCTGATGTACATGCATATGTTCCTTTTTTATGAAAATGAATTATTGTTCATGTTAATGCTTTTTTTTTTTTTTTCCTTATAATGCTTGTTTCATTGTATAAATCAATTTGCCCAATAAAATGATAAGAAAAACCTTTCAGTTTGTTGAAAAAAATATTAATTGCATTTTAATAAATTTATATTTGTTTATATACCGTAAATGCATAGCATTGCATATCTGCATCATAGTGAAAATCCGATTTTCCGGAAAAACTAATGGGCAAATTTTTTTTATATATATTTTTTCGAGTTTATATTGTTTTTTTACACAACATATATTTAATTCGTTAAAACTGGAATAATCATGCATTAAAGGGTTAATTTAAAAACTGCATTATGTGTACAATTTAGAAATAAAGTTATCTCTCTGATATCTTGTTTGTTTTTTGTTATATGAGCATCCCAAATGGGGGGGATGCCCCCCCCCCACCCTATATATAGTTTCGTCCTTCAACTCTGCGATTGGCTTCGGCTTATTAGCATTGATTTAACATTTCACGTAGTCCCAGAGAAAGAAGTGCAATGGCGTTAAATCGCCAAATCTAAGGCAGCCATCTAGCCTTGTTATTTTGTGAGGCAATGCGTCATAGGAATATCGTTCGATTTACATGCATAGTCGGCCTTGTCTCAGCCTTAGAGCTGCTTCGGCCGCTAGACTGCTACAGTATAAATTAGGCGGAATTAAACTGAACGCGGTTTCTGTTACCACCATTGGTGTTGTTCTTATTGATGCATGATTTGAAACATTCACAGTGCCTTCTGGAAGGATGTTCAGTATTTCTTCACGTGACTCTGTCCAAGTACCATCACTTTTCGTGGTATTGGATGCCGTTGGGACACTTCATTAGTCGATTAAATAGATTTACAGAAGAATCTCGAGGAGTTTCTTTTTGAGAATCCCATTTCTTTCTTGAAAAGCTTTACGCTTTTTCTAATAGATGGACCATTCGACGACCCCCTCTTTAGCGATGTTCCAGCCTACTCTTGCAATGCGGATGACTTCCGCCATTTTATCACTCCAAAGGAACCGGTCAATGCATCGACTGCATTATCAACTGCTTCTCTAGAGTTAAGATCTTCCTTCTTGAATTTTGACCAGTATGCCTTATGCGGATTTGCAAAAAGTCCCCTTCCCACGAAGTTATTGTTTCAAAAGTATTCAGCAATGTTCCGATATAGACGCATTATTGGAGACTCTCCAGTCGACAACTTCATCAGAGGTCTAAGACTTATTTTCTAGTTGACGTTGCAAATGTAAACGATAGGAAAAAAAATTGAAATAAAACAATAACGGTGTGAGATATAAAATTGATTCTGTGTTTATTTTGAAGCTACATTCATGCCATTATGTGTGGAATAGCACATCATTTAAATGGCCGCCATGGCTTCGCTGGCAGTGCTTCAAGTGGCCTGTCCAATACGTACGGCGTTATTCTGGCATTAGCGTCTCGAATGTTGGCCTCGAGCTTGTCCAAAGTGGTTGGCTTGTTAGCGTAGACTAAGGACTTGACGTGGCCCTAGAGGAAATAATCCAGTGGTATCAAGACGCATGATCGAGGCAGCCAGTTGATGAGCGCTCGCCGTGAGATGACCCAGTCGAGAAATTTCTCCTTCACAACTTTGAGCGTTTCGTCGCTTGTATGGCATAGAGTGTCATCTTGTTGGAACCACAGCCCGGATATATAAATGTTTTCGAGCTCTCGCCACAGAAAGTCGGTTAACATCGCTCTATACCTGTGACCATTGACGGTAACGGTGTCTCCTTCCTCATTTGTTTTTTTTTTATAATTTGCGCGCACTCAAAGGGTTCTGATTACCTTCAACATGTTTACACACAGTGCGGGCGTTGGAAAGGATGGATGGAGAGAGAGAGAGAGAGAAAGATTTTGGTGTAGTGGTTCATGAAGCTCAGTTGTTTATGCTTCAGCTATTCTCCGGGGGTGGCGTCCAGATAATTGGGGAGATTTTAGTGTTATTATTGTCATTGCTTCTGATTCACAGTACTTTTTTTCCCGATAATCGATGTCAAGGGCAAATCATCATCAACAGAGCGAACAATTTTTCCAGCCACATGACCAAGCTACTGTCAGTGTTATGCCTTCGCAGTAGTGTTCACAGAAGCTTTTACAAATGATGGGACTGACTTTATATATTTCATGAGAAATAAATAAATGCTTGCTGACATCAGGATTTGAACCATGAACCATAAGCGTGGCAATTGACGACGTTACCACTACACCATTGCCACCCCTAAAAGGTCCGATGATGCCGCCATGCCATAAACCGCACCAAAGAGTCAATCTTTGTGGATGCATGTATTTTTGGTCGAACACTTTGGGATTGTGTTCGCTCCAATAATGGCAATTTTGCCTGTTGACATAGCCGCTCAGCCAAAAATGAGCCTCGTCCGAGAAGATAATTAATAATGGTCGTGCGGCTTCAATTCTTGAGTTAGCACAATCTTATATGGATTTATGCCCAAATCTAACCGCAAAATAAGCCGGGTTGACTCTCTGGTAATGTCAAATTCAGCTGATCGGCGCCGAATCGACATTTCTGGGTCTTCTTCGATACTAGCTATGTTTTCTTCATTTCGCACCAATCTCTGTCGACTTGATGGCTTAAGGTCCAAACAAATTTTCTCACGCTCAAACTTTTCTACGGTGCGACGAATTGCCTGCACACTGAAGCCATGATGAAGACCAATCTCACGACGAAATTCACGTTGCGTATTTACAACTAAGCCGGAGTTTCGATTATATTTTTTAATAATTTCCGCACGTTCGGTAAGCGTGAAGCGATGCCTGCTGAAATGGCAAACCTTACTGAATATTTTGACAGCTGGATGCCATTGGTAACTATGACAGCTGCTAAAACATAACAATTGGAAAAAGTATCAATGCTATCTAGTCACCCTTTATTACATCTGACAAAATTGGATTCTAAGATACGGGCGTGAATAAACTCTGTTCTACAAGGTAGGCTCAAGTAAACCATCCAATGCCCAGCACACTTCGTCGTAGATATTTTCGTTAAGAACTGCCATCATAATTATCATTCGATTTACTTTAGAACTGCTAAAATTGGTAGCAAACAGGTTTCCATTACTCAACCATTTTGCTCATAGAACCCACTAAATTATTGTGTAGTAACAGGCTAGAAATTATTGCAAATTTACATTTCACAAACCTATTAGCGCACTTCGTGGAAATAATATTCCCAAACCAAGGTCAAGTTAGCAAATCCATAAGACTGCAAATTAGTTTTCCCCAATTATGGGTCTAATTTTCGGTAAATGTGTGTGCAAACCTAAATATCGACCCAAAATTATGCGTTTCCCTTTCAGTTATTTCAGATACACACGCGAAATCGCCCACGGATTCTTCCAGAGAGAATAAAAAAAAAAAAACCTTCCTTATTGACCAAGGTGTGCGCACACGATAAATATCACAGTTCGTGCAAATCAGATTCGGAAGTCATTAATCGTTTGCTGCTGTCCTGAAGCATTTTTTTTTTCTGGGTCAATGTTAAAGGTAAAAGGGTGTTGTGTAGACTTACCTTCTTTACATTATGCCTAAATAGAACGTATCGCAGATCATATGAACAGTGGTATCCCCTGACGTTCAACTGTCTGAGTGTGTGATTTGTAACAAGAGTTTGAACAGTGTTCGTGGCAGTGTCCAGTACGGCTAGTCCTCCATCGTCCGACTGAAAGACATACTTTCGTGTTGTCACCCAGGCTGGTTGCAACCGATTCGGCGTTAGATCGCCTTGCAGGTACTCATCGAGTATCATACGACGACCCGACCAATATAGGAGTTCATCGACGTATCTATTAAAAAAAAAAAAAAAACAATTTTATTACTTGAGATATATTTTTGGGGTCAAAACTCACCCCAATAGGTAGATCGCTGTTATAATACCGGCAATTACAAAACTTATAACTAATAGTGAAAAGATTATGCTACGCCAATTGTGACCTTCATCATAGTCTAAGTCTTCGTTTTTTTGCTTTGGATCTTGAACTTGTAGGGTTTCATCGGGTGGTAAACGCCATGATCCACCACCGCCACCACGATCCGAATGCACATTCGCGTGCATTTCAGTTTTGAGAGGAGCGTAGTTAGAGATTTAGTGTTTTGGTTGTTGTTACAAGAAGAATAGGGCGGTTGTTGTGTATGTGTATCCTTTTAGAGAGGGGCGTGTTGCTACCTTTTATGTAAATAAAAAAGTTTCGCTCTTCGTTTTGATTTCTTATTAATTTTTTATGTAGATGATGAGTTTTTCTTTTAAGGTTTTTAAGAGAGAAATGAAAATCGGATATTTTTTTATAGTCTTTGAATATTTGAGTTCTTTTTATATTTCTTGTAGTTGTTGTTGTGGTAGTAGTAGTTTTTGTTGTTGAAAAGTTTACAAGCATTTAGGTGGTGGTGGTGGTATTTTGTGTTATTTATGAGGAGGACCCTCATCAACTGCCCTTAATGGGCCACCACCACCACTTGGTTGATTTTCGCCCGCCACGCTTGCAATTTTTCCTTGATGCTGTCCACAAGAGTCATCGATGCCAAAGAAATATTCTGAAAAATGAAACAAAATACAGATGTTAATTAAATGCTAAATCGAACATTTCATACGAAATTTAAGATAACAGCTACGTGAGGTCAGGAAGAATGGCTGCCAAAAGCGAAAGTTGGGACTCACTTAGGCCAATAAGTAGGTACGTTGTGGTACCATGAATAAGTATTCTGGAGCCACAGGTACTCATAACCAAACTAAAGTAATCCTTTTGGGATTGCATGCTAATTGTAATGCTTTTCGTGTTTCCCAGTTCGACTTTACGTGTGTGGTATAATATTCTGTAAAGTGAACAAATTTGACCTGGAGACAGGACTGCTTATCTTAAATGCTATAAAAGCAAAATCAATTTTGCTTGTGAACACCGTTTCTCGAAAACTACTAGACGTACATAGGTACTTGAAATTTCTCCCAATTATTCCTTACTTTGCCCAGATGCGAAATAGGAAGGGATTTTCCGAAATTCAAGATCTTAGTGGCATAAAGTGGGTTGAGATCGAATTCTCCATCTGTAAATATTGATTCTACAGCCGTAGCTCAGTACTGGCTCTCCGGATTAAAAAAATAAAAAAATAGGTGAATTTAGTAAATTCGCCGCTGATTCATTTAACATCCTTCTGCGTTGTCCTGAAGCTGAGCAATGCTAAAAACTATTAATCAAATCATCGCCCATAATTTCCCTTCAGCGGAGATCACGACCAGCAGTCATGCAACAGTGGCTATCATTGCAATAGTATGTGTGTGTGTGAGTATATGGGCGCGCTATCTTATGATTATGTTTTGATCTTCAGTGTGCGATCTCTTCTAGAGTTAAAATTGAAAAAAAAAACATTATCAATGCCAAATCTAAGATATTGTAAATTTTATAAATTAAGATATCCATGTGCTGTCAAAACTTCATGCAATTAAGAGACTTGGGAATAGAGGCGTAGGTACATATGTACAAGCATATGCATGTGTAGACATAGAACTATTGCAGTATTTTTCCATTTTGTTAGATGAGATGTTGTTGATCGTTATTCCTTATTTTGCCTGGATGCGAGATAAGAAGGGATTTTTCGAAATTCAAGGTATAAGTGGCATAAAGTGGGTTGAGATTAAACTTTTCTTCACTAAAGCTCAGTAATGTCTCTTCTTCTTCCTTTTATCAGCGAGGTTATGATCCAAAAATAAGGGATCACAACCCTCTCACTCACTTCATTTCTACCGATTCGCCTGTGGGGTTCGCCTACTTGAGTCAGAAAATATCGGCAGGCCTGCCGGTTTTGGATCACTCGGTTACTGAGGCCAATGAAATGCCGATGTCGTCGCATTTGTCTGATCCAGGCGTTTATAGGCCTGCCTTTCCTACATCGCGATGTCTTTGAAACCTGCATTGATATTGCCTTTTAACAGGGTTCAAATGATCTCTTCTTTGAACGTGGCAATACCAACTGAGCCGGTCGCGCTCTATTTTTTGAACGATGGTTTCCTTGATGTGAAAGCTTCCACAGATCTTCGAACTCTTATTCGATCAAGCTTTGTCACTCCTGCTGCCATGCGAAGCATCTTCATCTCAGCTGCTGATAATTTACTCTCATACGTTTTGTACATCGTCCAACATAGTGAACCGCATATGAGCACAGGACGCACAACTGCGGTGTAGAGCCTTCCCTTCAACTTAGGTGGCAGTTTTCTGTCACAGAAGATAGCGGAATTTTCTTGCCATTTCATCCACCCTACGCTTACACGATGATTGATGTCGTCATCACAGGTTACTTTGCTATTGATCATAAATCCCAGATATTTGAACTTTTCGCACTTGCGAAGCACTGTTCCATTCAAATAATTTTTTTTTTTTTTTTTTTCCGAGGGTAGGTGAAAATTTTCAACAAAACACTATGAGGATTGACAACGCGTGCTCATAGTAGTGTGGGATTCTTACACACTAAAAAACCTCCCTTCAAAACAGACTTGTTTTCATTTTTACTACAACTAAGTATTCGACTTATCAAGTAGTTTTCATTTCACGTAGTAAGGACGTTTTGCAGGGACCTTCCCATTAGAAGTTCCTGCCAGCTCCGCAGTTTAGACGCGGTTACTTATCGCGCTAAGTCTAAAGGTTTGGTTCTTTGTAGACGGCGCAGTAAATTTCTTTCTTCCAAAACTTGGAGGACTGTAATATTTACGTGACTTTCTAGTCGACTTCTATGCTTTCTCGCGTAGGTTTGAATTTCGTCTTCTATAGTTTTAATGCCAAGATCTCTATGGATGTCGCTATTTCTGATATACCATGGCGCATTTACAATACCTCTACGCTGTTTTTTTTCAAAAGTTTGTGAAATTTTAATATTAGTTATTTTGGTACAACCCCAGAGTTGTATACCATATGTCCATACGGGCTTTAGCACTTGCTTATATAGAAGCAGTTTGTTCTCTATATTAAGCTTGGAATATTTTCCAAGTAACCAATACATTTCTCTATATTTATTATCTAGTTCTTTGCGTTTTTTCTTAACGTGCGTTTTCCATTTCAGCTTTGCATCAAGTGTCATTCCAAGATACTTAGCCTCGTTTGCAAACGGAATTTGAACCGAGTTTGAAAAGATCGGCAGATTATTTACTCTCTTATAAGTAAAATTTACATGAACAGATTTGGTCTCGTTGAGTGCGATTCGCCAAACCTTTGTCCATTCATTTACTCTATCCAAAGCTTCTTGCAGTTTTTCTGTAGTATCTTCGACCGTTTTACCTACTGCCAAGATAGCAGTGTCGTCGGCAAATGCAGCTAGCTCAGTGCCTTCTACTTGCGGTATATCACGGGTGTATAATAGATACAAGACTGGACCAAGAACGCTTCCTTGCGGCACTCCAGCCATTATTTCCTTGAAATCTGAATATTCATTTCCACATTTGACGCGGAATAGTCTATTCATAAGGTAGTTCTTCAAAATATTATATAGGTGCTCTGGCAGAATTTGTCGTAATTTAAACTTTAAGCCTTCGTGCCAGACCTTGTCAAAGGCTTGAGAGACGTCAAGGAATACGCTTGAACAAATCTTTTTTCCTTCAAGTGATTTTTCGATTACATGTGTTATTCGATGTACTTGTTCAACTGTAGAATGCTTACTTCTGAATCCGAATTGATGATCCGGAATGAGATGCCTTTCTTCTATTACCGGCTGTATTCGCCTAATCAATATTCTCTCGAACACCTTGGATATAATTGGAAGAAGCGAAATCGGTCTATAAGACGTTTTTTCATTCGGCGGTTTTCCAGGCTTAAGGACCATTATGATTTCGGCGACTTTCCATTGACTGGGAACTTATTCTAGTCTAATCGCGGCGTTTATAATGAACAGAAGCTTAATTAGAGCTTTTCTTGGTAGTGCTTTAAGAACCTCTCCCGTAATTAGGTCGTATCCAGGAGCTTTCTTAGGTTTAAGTTTCTTTATTTCTTCCTTAAGTTCGGTAAGCGTTGCATTTCTTATTACGCTATTGTCTATATACGACGTATTTATATTTTCAATAAGTGCTTGTCCATCAAACGGTTTGAAAGTTTCTTCCAGGTGGGCGGCGAAAACTTGCGCTTTCTCTTTATCATGCCTGGCCCATTCGTCTTGATTTTTCCTAATTGGCGCGGCTTGAATTTGAGGTTTTTTAATACCTTTTATAGCCTTCCAAAGCGAATAGTTAGAATCTTTTTCTGCCGTTAAGCTTTCTAGGTAAGTTTGTATTTCATTATTCTTAAGGTCTTTAATAGATCTTTTTAGTGAGTTGCACAAACGGTTAAGATGTGCTTTATGTTGCGAAGCCCGAGTTTGTTGCCATTTTTTGCGTGCTTTTCTCTTCTCCTTAATCATCTCTTTTATTTCCTGCGGATAAGTTTGAATGTAGGTTGCCGGCGTTTTCTTTGGTTTGGGAGTATTCTTCCACGCGGCATTCTGTAGGATTTCGACGAAGCGATCAACTTCAACTTCAAGTTCATAGGGCATTTTAAGTGATACGCTCAGCACAATATTTGCTTCAATATATTTTTTAAAGCCATCCCAATAAGTTTTCGCGCTGGTTAATCTGACCGGTCCTACTTTTTTAATCAGAGCATCGCTTATCCTCATAATGATTAGAGAATGATCAGAGGAGAGATCAAAGCTTTCTTCAACTTTTATACAGTTGCCAGATATTCATTTAACAACAAAGAAATCGATCAGATCTGGTATCTTATTTCCATCAGTCGGCCAATATGTTGGTTTACCCGTCGAGTGAAAATCACAACTGAATTGCATACCCGCATTATAAAGCTTTCTACCTTTCTGAGAGGCGTACCTTGAACCCCAGAAGGGGTGTTTCGCGTTAAATGTCTGGAATAGGCCTGAGTGGATCAGAGAACGGGCAGCACAAGTACTCTGTCTTTTTTGAACTAATACAATACCAATTTCCCCCCAGAACGTCCACCCACACATAAAGTGCTCGTTGTAGGGATGTAGGATCCTCACTTATGATAGCTCCATCGTTAGCAAAGAATAATTGATGTACCTTGGGGTCCGTCACTTTACCTTCAAGTAGATAGTCAAGGACTGCCATAAAGAGCAAAGGATTTAAAACGCTTCCCTGGTGCACCCCGACTTTGATTGGGAATTCTTCGGTTACTCCGGCGGGGCATCTTATTCTTGTCTTTGCTCCTTCGTACATATCCATGATCATCTGTACATAGGTTTCTGGAACCCCTCGATGTCTTAGCGCCAACCATACCAGATCTCGTGGTTGTCTGTCGAATGCCTTTTCAAAGTCAGCCAATACAATATGCAAATCCCTTAAGGAATCACGGTGTTTTTCCATTATGATCCTTATACTTTGGATTGCATCTGTGGTTGATTTACCCGAGACAAATCCGCACTGATCATCAAATAGCCGTATTATTTTTCGTAGCCGGCCACCTAATAGCCTCTCAACGATCTCCATGGTGTGTGACATCAGCTTGATCGAACGGTAGCTATCACAGTTTCGCGTATCACCCTTCCCTTTGTATACAGGGAGAAGGTAACTTTCCCTCCATTGATTCGGCATTGGATCACCTCTCACGAATTTGGAGATGAGAATTCTGAGCCATCTGAACCCGATGTCTCCCATCTTTTTCCAGAACTCAGAGGGTATTTCGTCTGGCCCAATCGCTATTTGTTTCTTGGAGTATTTGACCGCCTCACTAACTTCTTCGACTGTAATGTCGGGTATTTCTTCAGAGTTAGGGGTGGCTCTTGGAAAGTATAGCCGGGGAAGCTGTTCATTTATTAGTTCTGCACAGTACTGCCGCCACCTCTGCAGAACTTTGTCGTCATCCACAAGAAGCTGGCCATGAGCATTGTTAATGAACTTTGGCGAACGAATCTCCTGAACATTCCTCCTTCTTTGGGCGGCTATTTTGAACACAGAGTGTAGGTATACTGTTCTCATTACTGCCAGCTTTTAATTTAATTCAAACCTAAAACCTTGTAAAACCACAATTTCACTTTAATTTACCTTCGTCAACCACATATAGCATATAGTATCTAAGTATACACATGCACCACATCCATTCTTCATACATAACTGCGTTCCATCATTCCATTATAAGACCCCACCCTTTCAACAACAAAAACGCACAAACTCAACGATATCGCGTGAGAAGTCTTCACACTTGAACTTGAATTCGCACTAACTACTGCGCCGGAATTCCTTCCGCACCCTAGATTCATGCCAAGGGAACATGTGTTTCCTGTGGATAAATGTGATTAGGAAATGCGAAGAAGAAGAAGAAACTCCCCTACCAAAACATAATTAAATCCAAATGGTTTGAACTTTAACCGAGGTATTCAAACCATGAAGTTCTGTAGATACTTTTACAGCTCTCCACTTAGCGGGGTTTTATCTAATTATACGGATGGAAAATTAATTTTAACCTCAGATGTTGGGCAACTGAATAGATGCTTATCTCAACTTGAATGGCAAAACTGCATAACATTCATTGGCATTGTCTGTGGATACGTGATTACAACTGACAATCATTGTTATCCTGAATGCGGCAGATGAACGACGCTATCATCGTCTCATTGTCACGGTGTTCATATTAATTGAAATCCAAGAACTGTCGTCTCATTCACTGAGATGATGTATGCACTTGGAGCTGTAATTTGTGTGCTCCAATGGGATATACTTATTCACTATTCGAACGATTGACAGTAGCTAGGATATGAATCCTGCAGATACGTATCCACTTATGACAATCTCATGGCAAGTACAAATATTGAAAAGCATTTTGCTATCCTAATGCATCCTTGTCTCTCATATCCTCTCTGGCTGCATTGATAGATTAAAAAGATTCGTAGATCTCGAGCATCCACCGGGAAGAGGTAATAAAAGGGTACGTAAAGTGCATCGAATCGCTCTTATCTACGGATGAGGACGACAGGTGTGAACAATTTATTCGCGGAAGTGTGTTCATTGGCTGAATACCGGTGACATTCGCATTTCGCTGCACTTCCGCGTTGAGTACTTTAAGCGTTTCCTACGTATAACCAGATGAATGAGCATTCGAAACACGATTCCATGGGAATTGCTTGGTTAATGTAAAAGTGTGTGGTAATACACATCGAGTCATGGGAGTTATTTGTTATTTCTGAAACTGAAGGGAACTTTTAATTGCCCTGCGTTGAGTTTGCAGAACTTTTGCAGCTGAGTAGTTAACCACTTGGGTTGCTTAAGGGCCAACGAAGTTTTTTTTTTAATTTTTATTTACACCTATAGGTATTTGGAGGGATAGTATTGTTGTCGAAAATTTGATTTTGATCGATCCTGGTATTATTGTACTGTAAGGCGTGTTTGTTTGTTTTGGAACCAGTTAGCCAGCAGCTGCTATAGCGTCAGGGCGTCAAATTTATTATGTATACAACAACGAGCTGACTTCTTGTCTTACTTTTCTCTTAGCTGGAGAGCAACTAGCTACGAATTGTTAGGACATGAGTTGCAGATGGAGTTCTGGACGCTGGCTGGTTCAATGGTAGTGCATGCGATCATATGAAAACACAAGCGTTTTCACTCAGCTGAGGCCTACCAACTCCTACTCTCAACCTCCACGCGGTGACAGCCGGGTGCCTAGAACCTTAATCCAAGAAATGGGTAACCAACCCCGTTTGGAGGATTTTTGGTGGCAGCAGATGAGAGAGGGGGGGAAGAGTGTTTTCTCACTAGAGCACTTCTTCCTGTTCCAGGCGGCAGCGGACGAATTCGCTAGACGGAGTCAACGGTGGCGTCTATAGTTCCAGTTAGGTTGAACTTAGTGAATACCTTACGCGAGTTGCTTCGATGTATTCGGATCACAGGTCGGTAAGGAATTTCCAATGTTAGTCAGGGCATTGGAATAGAGATGGTGGGGGGGAGCCCTTAATGGGCCAACGGCAGCGCTCATACTCCCGTAGTGGACTACTGGCACCGGTGTACCCGGCCCCTCGTCCTAGGGGAATAATTAAGGAACTGGCCCTCCAGGTTGGGGGTTGTGCCGTCGGGCTAACTTCCCTACCACGTAAAAAATCGATGGTTCCAAAACAACCAAAAGCCTTGGATATGGACGACTCAACTAATGACGACCCCAGCAAATGAAATGAGGACAACGACCTTCGGATCTGTACGTGGAATGTTCTGTCCCTTTACAGACCACGTGCAGCCGAACAACTAGCAGAGGCCCTAGACTGCTATAAAGCAGATATTACCGCCATCCAGGAAGTGCACTAGATTCCATTGTAGTGGAGATAGTACATCCCCTTGAGGGGTGTCTCGATGTGCATGTCGTTTGACAATGCTGCTTCTGAAACATGCTTTTATTATCCTGTTCTTAAGCATGTGCTCTATGAAACAATAGATGTGTTCGTAGATGTCAAGCCTGTATAGGTCAGTGGTAATCGAATTTGTTTCAATGTTGTTAAAAGCTCCCTCTATGTTCAGAAATAACACTAGGTTAAACTCTTTGATTGAGAGTGATTTCTCTGTGGGGTGGATGGTAGAGTGTAAGGCCATTTTAACAGATTTGCGCTTTTGGTAGGCGGGTTGTGACGTAGATCGTAAGGTGCTATCAATGTCAGTCTTGATGTGTAGGTCCAAGATTCTTTCTAGAATCTTGAGAAGGAAGGGCACTAGACTTATTGGTCTAAGGTCTTTTGGAAGGTTAGCTTTGTAAGTCTCACCTTTTCAAGGAGTTCGTTAGAGATAAGGTTGGGGAAGAATATTTTTAAGATGTTGCGCAAGTATCTGTTAACGAACGTGTGCAACTATCTCGTGATAGTAATGCTCTTCTCCACGTACTGTATCCACAGCACGGATTCAACATTGGAGCGGAACAGTCTTAGCTTCATGTTCAAACTGATTGCATTGCTTCACCATATTTTGGACAAGATCGCAAACGTGAACTTTGCTTGTTCGGTTCCACCATCGTCCGACACAATACTCCCAAGATACTGCAAATCCAATACTCTCTCTACCGGTTGCCCCGCAATATATATCTGAGCCGATGAGTTTGTTTCAAGGCCGATAATCATTTTAGTTTTTGCTGTATTAATTTTCAGCCCGTCGACGTCTGCCTCCCTTTCCACATCTGCTCTCGTTTGGTGGAGGTCCATAGTTCTGTGAGAGAGTAAGCATACATCATCAGCGTAGTCAAGGTGTTTCATTTGGAAAGTCGAATTCCTTCGTTTCCCGTCGACAAAGCTCCATGAAGCACATTTCTAATCCTTAAAAGGAATAGCATTGGTGAAAGAATACTTACTTACTCCAAGTTGGATCTCGAAATCCTCAGACAGCCCTCAACTATGCAGAACGTGACATTTGAATTCATCGTATGTAGTTTTGCCTGTGAATCCAAGACTCACTTTATGGAATGGATGGAAAGTCGCTGCAACCGTAGAAGGAATGGCAAAAGGGATGACTGAATTGCTCACAAGTGTTTTCCCTTGCTTGTAGTCAAGATTGGAGAGATTTTTGTTCAAAATAGGTTCCCGCCTCTAATCTATTTCGTTACATTCCTTTCATTCAGTTAGTACTAAGAACGCTTCGTGAGCTGATAGCTTTAAATTATGCAGAAGCCCTAAAACCTAAATCAACAAATGACCGCAGCAGTTAACCAGTAAAACATCCACCCCAGCAACAATGTCGAGGAAGGTAACAATTTGTAAGAAGTACAAGGGGAAACAAAATTAAATCCAAACACTTCGCCTGACTCATACAAGGCCATGGCTGCTCCCCAAACAACATTTCAGTCAACCAAGTCAATACATTACGGCAAAGGACAAACTTCTTTTTTGCTCCACCAACCCACACTGAGATAATTCGTTAATTTATGACAATAAGAACTCTAAACGTTCTTTGTTTACACACCTTCATTTGGCTGTAAGGACCCATCCCCAAGCCACTACCAAAGCCACTATCTTACTCAGTCACAATTATAGCTGTGACATTTCCAAACATAAAATCAGATCATAAAATTAAGTCACCGAAGCGCCGCCGACAACAAGTGTTTCAGGGCTGCATAATTAGTACTTGACATGCAAATGCCTCGACCTCAACATCGGTCTCGGCCTCTCTCGGCCGTAAATGTTATTTTGGTCGGTTTATGGTTGATTGCGAATGATGACATAGGGCTCCTTTCGGTTGATGTGGCTATGTTCTCATAACAAATCAGAGAGGTATGGACGAAAGCCAAAAGCTAACTATAAATTGTGAACGTATAATTAAAATGTTGAACAGCTAAATTAAAAACAAAAAAAAAAAAAAAATATAGGTGGTATCCTTTAGGGAGTATGGGAAACAGGATTTGCGAATAGTTGGGAATGTCGAATAAATTTTGTCAGAAATTGGTAAACTGTCAGAGTGGTTGACCGAGCTTAATGAGCTTAATGGTTAATCTAATTAAGGTGATGGGGTTTTTTTTTGCTCCTGATTATGCAAGGATTTGTTTGCAAATCCAAATTGATTACATTTTGCAAATGTGTGCTTGAGTTGTTCTCGTAAATTGCGCTAAATTGAGCGATTTGTATGCTAGGGTAATTAGGAAGGTAAAAGTGGTTAACAATAATAGGTTTTATTGCATTAAAGTGTCCATTGGATTGCAATTTGTACTAGATGACTACCTGACCCGACAGACGTTGTCCTGTCCAATTACGCAAATCCATCGTTCGAATCATGAGTTATGGTCGCGAGTTCATACAAACATCCCATGGAAAAGGGAACTTTCAGTTTTTTTTTTCGAATTTTCTAATTTTCCGGGCATATTTTCCGAGCCTAATGGGTGCAGCAATTCTCAAGTGATGCGCTTACCAACGAACAACATTTAATTTTTATTTATATAGGTTAGTGTGTAGCATAATTATGATTTTGCAGGTATGTAGCTCACGAAAGCGTGGCAAAATCGCATCACCACCTCCTCGCGGTGCCCGCTGGATAGCTATCTGATAGTGAACTAACGATGAGCGTATGCTGAGTCTGACGATATATGTGTAGCTGAACACTCAGACCTGCGTAAGCACATCTGGGTGAACTTCAGCACGCGTATGTTTAACTGGACGAGGAATCTCTTGTTGACCTGATTGGCTGAAATATATATGTCTCAGAAGTCTAGCAAGAGCTTCTCAGAAGGAGGACGTGCGGCGGATGAATTCTCCTGATGGAATCAACGGTGACGTCTACAGCCCAGCGGATATCTTACCGGAGCTACTTCGACATATTTGGAGCTGAGGTATTTTCAATACTACGTCATGGTACTGCAAAGCGATGGTGGCGGATGAACTCTTAATGGGCCAACGGCAGCGCTCATATCCCCGAAGTGGGTTACTGGCATCGGTGTATCCGGCCTCTTATCCTACGGGTTGCAAAAAAGGATCTGGTCTTCCAGGTTGGGGGTTGTATCGTCGGGTTAACTTCCTTACTATGTAAAAAAAACTTTCACTTATGAAGCAATCAACAGCCTCGAATGTGGATGATTTTACTGTTGGCGACCCAAGCAAACATAAAAAGGACAACGATCTTCGTGTTGCTACAGACAAAAAGGACAGCGTCTATTCGGATGTGGATTTGTCATTGGAGGCGGACCTCGGCAAGAAGTCTTGAGTTTCCGGAATGTGAACGAGCATCTCATGATTATCCATATCAATGCTAAATTTGCCAACATTAGCCTTAGCCACTATAACGAAACCCCTGGTTTGATGAGGAATACCGGCATGCACATGCAGCTAAACAATAGGCGTACAAAGCGGCGCTGCATAGAACGACTAGAGCTGCTCGCGAGCTTTACCAGCGGAGGCGAAAAGAGGAACATCGAGTTCTCAGAAGGAAGAAACAGGAGCATGAAAAGCGCTAGATCGAGGAGATTAGGAGTCTTTATTGCAGGAATGATGGTCGAACATTTTAGCAAAAGGTAAGAAGAACATGCCAGGGTTTCAAAACCAGAACAGGAGCCAACAAGGACGAAAATGGCAATACAGTAGTAGAATCGCAGTCGGTGCTGAGGATATGGAAGGAACAATTCTGTAGACTGTTAAACGGCGATGATGACGAATATTCCGCTATCAGGCAAAATGAGCCATTCAACAGTAACGATGACAGTCAAGATTCCCGTCAAGCTGATCAGAATGAAGTGAGGATAGCGATATCTAATCTCAAATCCAACAAAGCTGCTGTAGCCGACGGCCTTGCCGCTGGAGGAGATGAGATGATAAGGAGCATGCACTCAGCTCATCTGTAAAATCTGGTCGGACGAAAGTATGCCCGATGAATGGAACCTCAGCATCGTTTGCCAGATCCTGAAGAAAGGAGATCCTCTGAACTGCGCCAACTACAGAAGACTCCTCAACATCGCATATAAGATCCTATCTGCCGTACTATGTGAACGCCTAAAACCGATCGTCAACAACCTGATAGGTCCCTATCAGTGCGGTTTCAGGCCTGGAGAGTCCACCATTGACCAATTATTCACACTACGGCATATCTTGGAAAAGACCCAGAAATATAACATCGATACGCATCATCTTTTCATTGATTTCAAAGTTGCCTATGGTAGCGTGTATAGAGACGAGTTATACAGAGCCATGTCTAATCTTGATATCCCTGCCAAGCTCGTCCGTTTGTGCAGAATGACGATGGAGAACTCTCGCTGCTCCATCAGAGTCGGTAAGAACATCACCGAACCGTTCGATGTCAGGAAAGGCCGCAGGCAAAGTGACGCGCTATCATGCGATCTCTTTAACATAGTACTTGAGAGAATTGTACGAAACTCACAAGCCAACACCGGATGTACAATCTTTTACAAGTCTGTATAACCACTCGCTTATGCCGATGACATTGACATAATCGAAGGAACTCAGCGGGTCGTCAATGGGGCATTTACGAGTATTGAGATCGAGGCAGCAAAGATGGGTCTAGCGGTCAATGAAAGCAAAACAAAATATATGCTGTCTACAAAAAAGGACACCCAACATCGGCGTCTTGGGCAGAACGCCACAATAGACAGATATAATTTTGAGGTAGTAAAGGATTTTGTCTACCTAGGCTCTGAGCTAAGCGAATTACATCAGTGGGGAGATCACACGGAGAATTACTCTTGCCAATCGTTGTTTCTATGGGCTAAGAAGGCAATTGAGTAGCAAAGCCCTATCTCGAACTACTAAGGTAACTCTTTATAAGACATTAATCATCCCAGTCCTGCTATATGGCGCAGAGACGTAAGCTTTATCAAAATCGGATGAGGATGCCCTTGGTTATTGCGAGAGAAAAGTTCTTGGAGCGATCTTTGGTCCCGTCTGCATAGACGGTGAGTGGAGGAGAAGGTACAATGCCGAACTATGTGGCCTGTACAAGGACATCGACTTAGCCAGAAGAGTTCACATACAGCGAGTAAGATGGCTGGGTCATTTAGAGCGGATGGAGCGCAACGTTCCCGCCAAGAAAGTCTTCGAATCCGCCCCTGATGGACGACGCAGTAGAGGACGACATCGTGGTAGGTGGCGCAAACAAATGGAGGTGGACTTGGCGTGCGCAACTGGAGGCAGCTGGCTCGTAACCGGGCTGGCTGAAGAGGTTTGTTGTAAATAAGTAAGTGGTTTGAAGCTTAGGTGAACAGAAGTTTTAGCCCTCCATGGGTGTTGTATGAACTAATAACCTTAAAACTGCGCTAGAAGATTTCATTAATTTAGGTTGCGACTTAAGCAAAGAACTTTGCGCTTAATAACCGATTACAGCTTCTATACACCTAGCCTGATGGCATGCCTTCCAATGGTGCAGTGCCTCGTAATGACACCTACTATAGTTGTAATGAGCGCTCTTTTCTGTCTGATAACGCAATTGGAACTTTTGATCCAGCTAAGGCCAGATTTGTCTTGTTATGAGGCACGTAGTGCCGTCTGGCCATTTGCGGTTGGTTGTGTTGATGGTATTGAGCTTAAGCAGCAATTTCACTGTAGCAAGAAGCATACCAATATTCACCTTGTTCGGTAAAATCGATAGGTAAGTAATTGGGGAGCACTGTTTCATTCAAATTAATATCTGGAATGGGCCTGAGTGGATCAGAGAACGGGTAGCGGAAAACGTCTATCCATACGACACTGCAGGGATGTGGGATCCTTACTTACGATGGCTACATCTTCTTCCTCTTCTTCTTCTTCTTCTTCTCCTTCTTCGTCTTCCTATTTCGGCGAGGTTATGATCCGAAAATAAGAGATCATAACCCTCCCACTTCACTGCACTTCTATTGATCCACCTGTTGGGTTCGCCTATGATGGCTCCTTCGTTAACAAAAAATATTTGATGCATTTTGCCATCCGTCAATTTACCTTCAAGCAGTTTGTCAACTACTGCAGTCGCCCTACAGTCAACCCAGACCGACGTTCTAACAGTCTTCTTGCATCTCTTACCTTTAGATCTACACATAATAAACACCACAGCACATAGTGCGGTCAGACTCAGGGAGTCTAGGTGCTGGTTTATGAAACCCTATGGGCATAGCAACATTTTAAACTCTCTGCCAAGAGAACTCGCCTTGCCCACAACTGATTACATGATACCCAATTGAATTTTACAAAACGATTCGACGTTCAATTCCCCACAAGGTCAGAATGGCAAGATGGACAGGTGATTAAGGATTTCGACGTAACAATCTACGTCGTCGGTTCAAAGATGGATTATGGAGTCGGTGCGGGTGTGTTCTCCGAATCCTTAAACATCTCTAAATCATTTAGGCTCCTGTATTCTGCCGGTGTGTTCCAGGCAGAATTGCTCGCTGTCCGGGAAGCTTGCCCTCAGATCGAAACACACACCAATATAACGCCGAGGCAAAAGATCGCTATTTTTATCGATAGCCAAGCAGCCACCAAAGCCATTGCTTCGGTTACTATATCCTCCAAGCTGGTGCTTGAATACCAAAATGAGATAGCTTTGCTAGATAGCCGATTCAAGGTAACCCTGATTTGGGTTAGGCTAGGCATGGCTCAGCCCTCCACAGCGCTCTTGCGGAATCAGTTCAGATTCCGCTTGAGGCAATGAAAGCAGAAATATGCTCTAAATTCCTTGCCCAAGCCAACCTCAGATGGTCTAGGCTAACAAACTGTCTCATATCCAGAAAGATGTGGCCAAACTACAACAAATCAAAAACAACCGACTTCTTAAACAGAACGCGTATGGACATCGCCAGGATGTTATGCGCCTGTCCGACACTAGCTAGGGCCAGACAACGAGCTTTAGGAAAACCCTTTTTCGACTCCCTTAAGAAAGTCTCAGAGAAAAAGATAAAAGATCTAATAATCTTTTTAAACTCCACAGGCTGGATCTAGAGGCTCCTCACCAATACACTATTTATATTCAGCTACACGAGTTTTGTGGTATCAGAATGGCACCTAGTGCTAATTGGGTTCTTCTCGGAAAACCACCATACCTACCTACCTACCTACCTACTGCAATAATGAGCAAAGGTCTTTAGGCGCTTCCTTGGTATATTCCGACTTTGACAGCGGAGGGCCGCTTCACTCCACAAATGTCTCCCGCAGAGGCAATAACCGCTGTTGAAAATAGTTGCCACTTTTCCTCTACATTTGATGGAACAGTTGGAATTCGTTCAAACCGCGCAAATGTCTACCGTATCTCATCGTCCTGTAACCTCTCCCATCATATGCGTGTAACCATCCTTGGTTTACGCTTTGGGGAGGCACTCTCTCGCTAATATACAATTTGCCCAGCACTAAGTGATGATCAGTTGACAGTTCGGCATCACAAACCATTTTCTTCAGACACGATGGTACCACAAAGAAATCGACCAGCGACTTCTGTTAAAGACTCTGACGGTACCATGTGTATTTGTGAATGTCTTTGTGTGGAAAAATAGTGTTCATGATGGATAAGCAATTTTCACAACAAAAACCCAACAAACTTCTCTCCGTTCGCGTTCGGATCAGGATCACCGTTCCTCCCAATCACACTCCCTCATGTCATAACATCTACACCTACATGAGCATTGAAGTATAGATAGTATTTCATTTATAAGATGGACTGGTTTTGTAGCATTTGCAATTGAACTTGTGGATTTTGCTGCATTGAGAAGTATTATTGCAATGCATGTTTTGCTAAAACGTCAGCTAATACCAACCCAGCAATGTGTCTGCAAGTCCCTGTATAGAACCTGCATTTTAAGGACACGCGCTGACTTTCCATAGATTCCTTTCTAACATCTTAAAAATTATAAAACGTTTAACTATTGTCCATTCATCCAATGCCCTGATCGCATCCACAGTGCGGTTACTTCAATTTCAATTAGTCCTTTTGCGAGGTGGCTTAATTTCGAAAATCGCTTAGGAAATTCCTTTGCTTGCATTTCATTTCTCTTTTTATTCCTCTGAAATGCCATATCCGCTTCCTCTTCAAATCTTAAAAGCTTCCGCAAACAAAAACTGTGGAGTGTCAGCACACCGCAAGGCACACATATTTGATGACAATGACGATGAGGGCAACGATGATGATGATGATGAGACCCATTAGGTGCATAAAAAAAGAAAAAGAAAAAAGAATTAAGCAACCCACCTCATCTTCATCCCCGTCGTGTTGAAGATTGTTTCAAGAGAGGCAGACTTAAAAGTGCTATTATGGGATTTCCACCACTAAAGGAACCCTCGAGTGGCTGCCACTAGTGGTTAATAGTATGCCCTCCCAGAGGGAAGGAAGGTGCCTCTATGGCACTCCGCCACACTCCGTTGACATGTAGTATGCCTACCGGGATGATTTCTCTTCCTCTCGGTCCCTCTCACTCTCTGCCTCTCTCTAGGATTTGATACTGAAAAGCTTTCTATTTAAAAGGATTTCTCTGTGGTTTTGAGCGTCTCCCACAGCAGCCCACTGTTACTTCCAGCCTATGATGAAAGGTGATGAACTGGGTGCTCTCTATGTCTAACGAGTATGTGTGCATGTCCTAGGGTAGGATAATTGAAAAAAAAAGAACTGAATTCAATGTGATTGATATTTTTGTGTGTAGTCTCGTGATGTTAGAGAATTCACGTCATGCAGTAATTTGGCTAACGGAATGACGTTAATGGACTGAGGAGTTGCGGGCGCTCGATTCCAAATCGATTTACGAGAGGACATGGGAGTGGGGTGGGGTGCATTTTAAGATTTTTATGTAAATTGGAATTTGAAATGATTTAGAGCAGTCGAGCGTGTTGAAAGGGAACGAATGATGGAATTGAATCTTCTGCATCGATAAATTTGAGTTATTGATTTGGTACTTTTTTTTTTTGTTGGTTGGTATCCTATCAGAGGTTCCCTCAATATTTTCAGTTCTATGATTGATAAAAAGGTTATTTTTTGCTGCTTAGTTGAGTACGGGTAGAGTCAGGAAGTGGAATAATTTAGGATCGTATGCACACACTGTCCAGGTTCAATGAGATTCTCGTTGGTGTAGAAGGAACTGCAGTGTTGAACTCCTTAAAAATGAATTTATTCAATGATTTTCGAAATAAATTTTAAAAGCAATTTAACAGTGATGTGTCATTCCTTGCAGTTTTTTTGTATATCGGTAGTCACGACACGGGTTAGACCTTTATTCACATTGTGATGTCATGCTGTGTAAAACCCTACATCACAACCGATGACAGATAACAGCGATCGCTAACTGAGCGTGCCAAGTGGAGGTGGTCTTTTTCTTCTGGATCGTTTGGCTTTGCTGGAGAGATGGCGCTCTTTTTCTATTCTCTGTTTCGACTTGCTCGTTCTAATGTCGAATTTAATTTAATTGTTAGTTATAAAGTAAAATCGTAACAATATATTTTGCAATGAAATCTTTTAATCACAGGCAAATAAGGCATGTATCTTATTCGCTTCGGTTCTTGATCGTCTTATGAGTCCTAGGGTCTACCCACACTAACGAAACGATACAGTATGTGTGGTGCCAAAAGGTAATAGACACTAGAAATATTGGTAGTGGGTTACTGCCAGTGCCCATAAAGGGAAATTCATGCTTAGAATCAAAGTAGCGCTAGCTGTGAACATAAAAATTGATATGAACCATAAGAGAGTGACAAGAAAGTGAACACATCGACTCATACCGTATACACAACCATACGTCGAAAACTAACATGGAGAAGTAAGATATTGACTATGCCTTTTCTTCATGGCAAAAGCAAAAGACTAAGAGGCAGTGCCGCTTCTTTCGGATTTCGGAAGCCCTGAGGCAAGATCTTTTCGTGGGCCCCTATTTTTACTGTTCAATTTTAGCGAACGAATGTTATTCAAGCCCAAAATCACCCCTCTCTTTTCTTTCGCTTTTTTTGGCAATTTTTTACTTTTTTTTCGTTTTTTCACAACTTCTTTTTTTGGGGGCCTCCGCTTCTGGAGGTGGGGGCCCTGTGGCAATTGCCTCACTCGCCTACAGATAAAAGTGGCCTGCTAAGACGTACGTTTTGGTCCAAACCAATGGTAAAAGCTAATTTTAGTGAAATGCTGGGATCCCAGGAGTCTTGAGATGTGGTTATTGAGAGCATCGTGTGCATAATTAAGGAGCTACGAGTCCTCAAAAGACAGAAAAAAGGAAAATAATCGGGGTGGGGTGGCAGTAGTGTAGTGTAGTGTAGTGATAACTTCTTCTCCTGATGTCAGCAAACATTTATTTATTTCTCATGAAATATATAGGGCAGACTCTTACAATAGTCAACCAGCCTTCTGAGCCGATTAAACGTACGTCAAAGTCGTCCACTAAAAAGGCTGAACGAAAAATAACCTCTGATAAGCCAGCGAACCCCGTACGTCTGACGTATTCTCAGGCTGCAGTCAAAGCAACCAAACGAAACGACGGCCCACCCTCTGATCCGTTGAAGGAAATTCTGAACTGCATCTACGCTAAGTTCGAGGAACAATGTGAAGTTAACAAACGGATTCTCGAACGTCTTAGTAACGTCGAAAGCTTTTGTATGGCTAACATTATATCTAAATCTAAGTAAATATGGACGCTTTGCTTAAAATAGTAACATGGAATGCAAATGGACTTTTACAAAAATCTAACGAATTAGAAATGTTTCTAATAAGAGAAAATATTGACATATGTTTGATCTCTGAAACCCATCTAACAAGGGAGTCGCAAATAAAGATAAGAGGCTACGCTGGTTATCACACCTATCATCCTTCTGATAGATCGGGGGCGGTTCGTCCTTATTCATTAAAACTAACATCGAACATTCGGCCGATATAAGCATAGAGCTGGAAAAACTGCAGTTGTGCGCGGTTCGGGTTAAAAATAAACACCTGAGCTACAATATAGCATCTGTTTACTGTCCGCCGCGATGCTTACTAGAAAAAGTGGTCTCTTCTAACCACTCGAAGGTAATTTTATTACTTGGAGAAGGGCTGATCAAGAAAAAAGGACCTCAAATACTCACTAGCAATAGAACAAACTGGGAGGGCTTTAGAAATGATTGCGAAACAAATATCGCCTTAAATGTATCACTTAGAACACCTTGTGAACTAGAGAACGAAATTGATCGGTCCGTGGAAGCAATTCAAAGAGCGGCATGGAAAAACACTCCTTCTAGAAGCTATAAGATCAACCGCAACGAAAAGTATCCCAGAGAAATCATTGAACTGGTGAGGGAGAAACGAAAAGCATGAAAGAAGTGGCAAATCACTCGTGCACCGCAGCATAAAACGGTCGACTATGCAATCGGCTTAGAGATAGTATTGGCGAATTTAAAAGCAAAAAGATAGCGACCTACCTTGAAAATCTCTGCGGTGAAAGAGAATCAAATTATTCGCTTTGGAAAGCGCTAAAAGGCATCCGGAAACCTCAAATGCAAGCACCACCAATTCGGAAAATCGATGAAAACTTAGCCAAGAGCGACAAAGAAAAGGCAGAACTTTTTGCTTTGCACTTAGAGAAACGTTTAAGCCATTCGACGGCCCTTCGTTAACGCCCGACTCCCCAGTCACGACATCTGACAACTTTAAAGTAAAAAAAGTTGCATTGATTGAACTGAGGAAAGTGATTAAAAATTTAAAGACATAAAAAGCTCCGTGTTACGACTTGATAATGGCGCAGGTAGTCAAGGAATTGCCGAATAAAGCTATTATCAAACTGCTCTATTTGATCAATGCTTCATTCAGATTGCTCTACGTTCCGAGACAATGGAAAGTCGCCGAGATTATAATGGTACCGAAACCAGGCAAACCGCTAAATGAGAAGAAATCATATCGGCCTATTTCCCTATTGCCGGTTATCTCAGAAATTTTTGAAAAACGAAAGATGAATCGTCTTTCCTGACCATCAGTTTGGATTTAGAATCAAACATTCAACCTACAATCGATTGAGTCCACAAAATAACTTACGTGATTGAGAAAGCTCTGGAAGAAAAAAAGATTGGTTGTGGTGTATTTCTTGACGTCTCACAAGCTTTCGATGAGGTTTGGCACGAAGGGCTGGAGTATAAATTGCAACGACTACTGCCACGGCAACTCTTTCTAATCTTGCGATCGTACCTCACGGAAAGACTCTTTTGTGTTAAGCACGGAAATAATTACTCTGACTTCAAGGAGATTGCGACCGGAGTCCCACAAAGAAGTGTCCTTGGCCCACTTCTATATGTTCTCTATACGCGTGATATCCCGCAGGAAAGAAACTGTGTCGTCGCCACATTTGCGGATGATACGGCGATATTGACCACTGGCAATACTATTGAAGCAGCAACTGCAAAGCTTCAACATGCTATTAATAAAGTCCACGCTTGGACGAATTCTTGGCGTATTGTGCTGAACGAAGGCAAATTTACTCATGTCAACTTTACCCACAAAAAAGTACAGGATATATTGCCTGTATATCTAAACACGGCTCAAATACCGTTCGCGAACGAAGCAAAATATCTAGGAATGACGCTAGATGTTAAGCTTAAATGGAAATCGCACGTAAAAAAGAAACGCGACGTGCTCTAAAAGAAATACCGACAAATGTACTGGCTACTCGGAGAACATTCGAAGTTGAGCCTACATAACAAACTAATTATCTATAAGCAAGTGCTAAATCCTGTGTGGACGTATGGTATACAACTATAGGGTTGTACCAAGAAAAGCAATAGAAACATCATACAAACTTTTAAAAATAAAGTTCTTAGAACGATAGTTAACGCACCGTGGTATGCACGTAACGAAGATATTCATCGAGATCTGGGAATTCCCAGCGTCGTCTAAGAGATAACAAAATTTGCGCGTAAACACAAGTCTCGTGTTTACGGCCACTGTAACCGTCATTCAACTTCTTGACGCGAAAATTTCAATTCGTCATCTGCAATGGGCAAAACCTTTTAACCTCGCGTCATAGTATATGTCGGTTGTGAAAAGCGCAGGAACTTTCATTGGAATTTTACCTGTCTAAAGTGCTACATTTCTTTTTAAGTACATACAAAAATCATTTTCCAAAAATCACGAGGCTCGTAAGCGAAAACAAAACTGCTGGACAAGCGGTGGCTTAGTTCTAGTATTCATTTTGAAGAGAGGTATTTTTTTAGTGAGTAAAAATCTCACACTACCATAAGAATGCGCGGTCGGGCCTTATGGTGTCTTTAGAAGATTTTTCACGTGCTCGCGGCAAAAAAAAAAAAAAAAAACTTTTATTTTATACATCACATGGGTGCATATTTTCTATCGGAGACGCATCTACATTCACTCGATGCACTTTAGATACTCTGGTTCATCAAAGCAGCTGCACTAGAGGAAGTGCTCTATGGCGAGCATTTCATCGACTTGTAGTGAATACACTACATGCTACCTTCTACCGACACCACGAGCTATCAATCGCCAATCAAATTACGCTCAGTGCCATACCGCTTGGTTCCCACACAACCGAGCTCAACCAATGCAAATCACCAATCGCTCGCATTACCAGTTAGCCCACACCCATAATGATGACTTCATAAATAAGTCTCTCTTTCGGAGTACACTCAGTGATACTCATAATGATATGCGCATTGCATAGCAAAAGAATAATGTAAACAAAGCAGGGTATGCGCACCGAGTCGGTTTATTTGGGTATTCTGCCGATAATGCACTTTGACGCGTTGACCAATATTAGGTTCAAGAATCAGAAATAGGTACAATGCTGATAATGCACTTGTGCCTGTAACTGAGGATGACCTAGTACATTGGACTAAGCACCCAAAATAACTGACCTATAGCTATGGTAATTGCGTAAGACATATGCATGGAGAATGGTGGAAGGGATAGATTTCCCAAAGCAAAATTGTATAAAATGAAGAAGTAAGAGTAAGTTTAACACCAAAAGCCAACGGTTGCAACCGTATGGCAAATTAAGATAATAAAAATAATAAACATAAAATTCTCCTTCTAATAAATTTTAAAGATAATAAAGAGCGTTTTATTTATTCCCTTACCCTTCCCGGTCAATACTCTTCCCTCTAGTCAAGAGGAAGCACGGCATTTACCGGTTACAACAGACTAGAGCCTTAGTTTGGGGGCGACAATAGATCTACTGAAGGTCACAGTGCACACGCACCTCACAAACCATACATCTACTTCTACATCAGAGGCTTTAAAAGGAAACGAATTTTTAGCCGGTACACGGCCATTGAATTAATTAGAAAGAGTTACAGTCGGTCTGGGTAACTTAAGCTCTCAATATAAAATTGGCCCAATTTTGGGTTGGGGAGTTTTTTCCTCATTTTATACAGTTAAATTGCAGAAACATTGTGTTTCTAGGAACGCACCTCAAAACCTATTCCCCTGAATGCATATGGGCACCATAAAGCTATCAATTGTCATATTGGTTCATTGGCAATCTGGGGGACGCAATTTGGGGACGTTGCGTCGACAATAAGTTTATCGATCACACAGCGAAGAATAAACTATTTCGTACAACTGCTGCCTCTATACTGCTGTACGGAGCCCAAATTTGGGGTTATTGCTTTTTTGAAGAAGTTGAAAAATTTCTAAGGTACTTTTTGAAACGAATCTTTCGACTTCCAATATGTACACCGAACTATAGGCTGCATCTAGAAACTGGAGTCCCTCCTCTCTTCTTAGATACCCTAAAGCTGCATATAGATTATATTGTTAAAGTAGTGGAGATGGATGATGGAAGACTGCCCAGGATTGTTCTGAAGCATATACTTTCGACAAGAGGGCATTTGGTTCAAAAGTGGGAGGAGTTGGCAGCAAATTATGGCGCGAGCTTAAATATTGCATCTGATATACAACTTTCAATGATAAAACCTATGCTTACAAATGTTTTGAAAAATGCAGGTAATTCCATGTATGAGAGATTTGTAGCTGAAGCACATTCATCGCAACATAGGCTGATCTACAGTAGGCTGAATTATAACCACATTGAAAGCGACTCAACGTACTTCCTCAATCGTTACTCTCTGCATATGATAAGCACAATATTCAAACTTAGAGGTGAACTAACAAGTCTTTATTTTATTCCACATCGACTCGATCTGCCAATTTTATGTGACCTGTGCAACCTTAAAGAGAGGGAGGATGTTTACCATTTCATCGGAAGATGTCCCATTTTAGGAGAATTTCGCGCGAGATACTTCGGAGTAATTTCGCTAGACTTGGATGAGGTGATCAACGTACTGAATGGAAGTCATGGTTGGGATGTTTTGTACAACTATGCTACAGCTGCAATCCGCTACAGAGCCCGTATTTTGGAAGGCGATTTTTAAACAGAAATAGCAACCATATTGTCAATCTGGTAGACGGCCTTAAGCCAAACCATAAACGACTATGTATATACTGTTCGTGAAAATTATATGAAGTTAATAAAAAGTCTAACTAACTAACTAACTAACTATTGGTTCATTGGCAATCGTTAATTTTCTGTGACACATATAGATCGCGACAAAATATAGTCGGTAAAAAGTTGTCTTTTGTGATTATTCAGGGTAATTTAGAACGGTAAGTCGTGTTTCATTTTTTAAAGCAGTAATTTAGCACTTCGTAAAATATAAATCTTTATGTTTTCATTTAATTTAAAGTCAAATCAAGAAGAAATAAATTTGATGCCACTGAATCTTCCCCTATTTAGGGTAACTTTGTCCCGGGCCAATGTTACCCAACGAGTTTAAAATGACTTATTCAAACATGTGGGTAACATTGCCAGGAGTTGCTATAAAATAATTATTGAGATTCTTTCATTTATATTTTTGCCAGTAAAATGATATTCATAGTGGTCAAAGTCAAAACTGTAATCTGTTGTTTTTATGTTTTCTCATAGTTTTTTTTTAAATGTTTCCTTCTCGATATGAATAAATCAACGTGACTCAATTAATTTCTATAGTTTTGACCTTAAAATAAGTTGAATATAGGAGTAAGGTAAAACCTTATATAGATTACAACGCATTGTTATTGATCACCAAGATGTCGAGATTTTAACACTTAGAGATGGATCTCTATAGATAGGCGACAGGTTTTAAACAAATTACATTTTAGTTTTCACAATGTATTTTGATTACAAAATTATTTTTCTTTTTTTAAATATGGTATATATGAAGAATGCACTTTTAATAAAAGGAAAATAAGACAAAAATAAAGCATACGTCGATCCGTACAAACGGATTGTAATATTTCTGTATGTTTGCTTTGTAAGATTCTACAAAGCCTCGAAAAAATAAGCATCCCACGCCACGAAAGCGCCAGTATGGAACAAAAACTGGATATACTGAAGAAATTTTAAAGGAAGCTTTACATAAAATTAAAACATGCAAAAATTTCCAAAAGAAATGCAGCCAAATTTTATAATATCCTAAGAAGTACACTCAAGTACAAGTTAAAAAAAAAAAAGAATACTCGAAAAGTGTGGGAAGACTACATAGTTTAACATTAAAAGAAGAGAATATTTTTATAAGTCACATTGTGTCCTTAGCAGACATTGGAATACCAATAGGTATGCTATATGTTAGAGTTGTAGTGAAAAAATACTTAGATGAAAACAACAGGAAGGTGCCAGCTTTTAAAAATAATTTACCTGGTTGGGAATGGGGTAAAATGTTTCTAGAAAGGCATTCATCTATCAAGCAAAGAGTTGAGCATAATATAAGTAGGTTAATAAAGAAATGATAGAAAAATACTTCGAGAACTTAAGGATTGAACTGGCCGATATTCCTCCAGCCAATATTTATAACTTTGACGAAACCGGTTTCCACGACAATCCTAAGAAATCTTAACTACTCTTCCGACGGTAGTGCCGAAATCCAGAAATCATCAAATCCAGAAAATCAAAAGTCGTGGTTCACCGTCATGTTTTGGGGAAATGGAACCGGTGAGTTCATTCCGCCATTTATAATTTATAAAGCCAAACAAAAATGGTCCGATTGGCTAACTGGTGCACCGCCGGGGACTAGAATGGCTGTGACTAAGTCAGGTTGGATAGATAGTGAGACATTCGATGAGTGGTTTGAGAGGCAAGTGTTACCGGTACTCAAGAAGAAAGAAGACAAGAAGGCAATAATTGGTGATAATATAAGTTCTCACATAAGTATTAAAACATTAAAATTGTGTGAAGAAAATGATATAAAATTTATCTGTCTATTGCCCAATTCAACAAATGTGAAATAGGCACTAGATGTAGCGTATTTCAGCTCCTTTACAACTAACTGGCGTTCTGTTTTAGATGAATGGAGACAGACCAAAAGAGGAAAAATAACAAATGTTCTGCCTAAGAGCGTTTTTGCTTCTCTATTAAGGAAAACATTGGAGATGGGTGAGAAAACGGCTGGGCTAAATATTATTTCAGGATTCAAGGCAAGCGGTATATGTCCCTTGGACGTTACAGTGCCTCTGAAAGAAAATACCAGATTATGGCAAGCCAATTGAGGAAATAAAGGAGTCAATTGGGGAAAGCTTCAAGACTTATATCAATGAAATTCGAAGTGTTGACTTAGGGGTAACACAAAGACAAAAGTTTTAGATCCCCGTTGCGGCTGGAAAAAGTGTGTCAGTAGAAGAAATAGAAAATTATTATAAAGAAAAAGAAACAAAAAGAGAGGCTACCAAAACAAGTGCTAAGGAAGGACGACCAATTGGTTCAAAAAGGAATATTTCTCCTAAATCAAATAATATCAAAAAGAAGAAGACAGAAAGCAGCGCGGTAAAGTTAGTCACACAAGAACCAGCCATGCCCGAGCAAGCCTTGTTAGTGAAAGACCCGTTAGAGCAAGCCTCGTTAGAGCCAGCAACTTCAGACTCAGGGCCATCAGGCTTACATAATAGAATAGAAGAATATGAGAACATGGTCGTTAGTATAGAAAACATTTGTCCAAATATTCCGGGTGGTGAAATTTTCAAGTGATCAGGAGAAATGGCATTGGAACCATTTGCCAGTAACCAATAACTCATAATCGAAGAGTACGAAATTCATGATGGTGTGCTCGAAATCGTAGATACATTTACAAAAAAAGATCGAAGGCAGCTTCTGCATTGTAACTTGCGAAGATTCTGTGTTTCCTGGCAGAATTACAAAAGCTGATTATCCAAAATTCAGCGTTTCTATTATGCAGGAATCAGAAGACGGATGGATATGGCCAAAGAAGCGTGATATTTTGGAGGTTAAATATGAAAACATCATTAAAGTTCTGCAAGATAAGCAAATACTAAAGCAACAAGATTACTACGAGAACAATGATGACGTACTTTATATGGAATGGGGCGAATAAAAACAAAAAAATAAAATAAAAATATGCCACCATAAAGTCTTAAATATATGCAATAAGAACCAAATGAATTTTCGTTATGTTAAAAAAATTTTTTTTTACATATGTAAATGTACCAAAATGAAGGTCTGAAAAAGTCAGTTAATGATAAGAGTTTTTTGCACGTTTTTTTTTTTTAGTAATTGAATTACTACCAATTAAATGTGTTCCTTAAGAATTAAAAAATAAAATAAACATATATATCAAAATGAAAGTTTCCACTTTTTTGTTATAATTGCTTGAGTGTGTTTCTCTGAAAAAAAAAAATCACTTAAAAAATGAAAGAGTTACATGAAAATATTATAGTGGCTTCTGGCAACGTCGTTTTAATCCTTAAAGTATGGCCAAAATTAGCTGAATAGTTGAAATTCCTTAAAATCATAAGAAAACTCCCCTTAAAAAAGCAATGGGTCAAAGTAACCCATTATTCAATTAAATTTTGGCCCACACAAGTTTTCTTAATTTCGTGACTTTTGTGTAATAATTTATGATATATCTCTATATGAGTGCTGTGGTAAGTACACAAACCCACCAAAATAACGCATTTGGTCCCATTTTGAATTCAAAATTAGTTCTCATCTTTTAGCAATTAAAGAAAGTGGGCCAATGTTACCCTAATTGACTGTATAGCCTAAGATCGGTAGAGCATATACTTAGATCGAAATTTCATTTTGATTGATTTATTGGTGCTGCTTAATGGTTGGGATCTATGATAATGTAAGGCAGTGGTGACATAAGCATCTGCCTGAAATCAGATAAGTAAGTTTTAGCCCTATACCTACGTAAAAACTTTGAAACATTGTTCAACGCAATATTTGGCATTTTATGTCTTAGTCTAATTTTTCCATGAAATCCTTTCACATTTCCTCAAAAAAATTCATATTCTCACCTTCTACACTTCAAGTAACAATATGCAATATGAACATCGACCCATGATTAACCACACAAGGCTCCGGATACAACATCTTTCAGCCCGGGAAAATTCTTCTTCATGTCTGTCGTCCTTCTGTCAGCTGCACTTCGGGACATCCTTCTGCTAGTGAATGAATGCGCAATGTTGTTGAATCCCTTTAAAATTCTGCATTGCATACACCCACAAGTCATTTGCTTTCACAAGCCAATCGAGTCACGTAATCTGCTATTTCAATCTTTCAAAAAGTATCGATTGAAACTTGTAAGCACCTTCTTCGCATTTTATTTGAGTCAGGTACATAGATGCACACTGCCGCTTCCGGGGTAAAAAATCGAATACGTGTCCAAAAGTGTAAATTGCTATGCCCCATTGAGTTCCTTCCAACCACCCCGTCTCTGAGAGGAAATTATTCACCCCAAGCTTTCAACACAAGCACCGCTGCATTTGGGAATATTTCTCTCCCCCATATTCATTCACAACGAGTACTGATTGATTAAATAATAAGAAAAGGAAAATTCCGTTTCCAACTGTCGCTGTGTTACCGAAACATGCTTAGATTGCAGATTCCGCAGAGTTCATACCCCGATGTCAGGCATTTAGTACGTGAGCGCTAGTAATTCTCCATCCCAAGACCATTCATTTGGGGCATCCAGCACGTAGCACTATAGTCGCCGGGTTACATTTGAGTTGTAAAATTTTATTCAATCACTCTAAAGTTGATGATCATAAGAAAACTTTTAGACGAGATGATGTTGTAAAATGTTGCCTTTGCAAGGACAACTTACAAAAGATACTTTTCTTGTGACATGCGGGCACAAGTTATGTAATTTCGTATCGATTTTCTGCTCTGCTTTTACGATGCCGATGCGGCCAAACGAAAGGTGATAATTGTTGGTGTTATAGTTCATTTTAAAATAAAGCAATTCAAGTTTTATTACAGAATTTGTCGACGAATTAAATTTAAGTGTCTTAAAACTGTGCGATGCTTAAATAAACTTTATATAGTGTCGCAGTAAAAGTGGGGGAACACGAGTGGTGTATCTATCTATTTGCAGTTTAATTCTAAGCGGAATTGTTTTGAAAACCACAAACTACGTGTAATAAGTATTTGGGTGGGAAATCGCTTGGAAAGGTTTCACTTTATGTAGTCAGTGAGAGCAATATAATATTTAGTACAGAACATTTAAAATTTACAAGCGAAAGATTGCTAAAGAATTTAGTTGCTTCCTTATGTTGTACCTCAATAAATCTCTGTTTAGTTCGCCTGAAGTAATCTCTTGGAAATCCTTTTTTATATTTAAGTCACCTAGAATATTAAAGTCACAAAGCTGTAGAAGAATCATTTTCGTTTGTTATTCTTTCGACATACCTACTCGTAATTCATTTCGATATCATGACTAGATTTGCCGAAACCTGCCTGCTCGTCCGGGATTGCTTTATCTATTTCGGTTCCTATTCCGTTCAGGATCATGCGGTCAAGGAGTCTTAGGCCGAGAGGTAGGAGAGCAATTGGGCGGTAGCTTTATGGGGCATCTGCAGGTTTGCTTGGCTTAAGGAGCGCGATGACCTTTGATTTTTTGAAGGACGTGGGAATCTCTGCAGATGATAGCATTTTGGAATGTGCTTGGGTGAGCCACCTTCTTACTTTTGGGCTGCTGTGTTTCAGAAATTCTGGATAGATTCCATCTACGCCGGCTGCAGTTCCATGTTTTATGGAAGCTAGGGCGATGTCAACTTCGTCTGTAAAAAGGTGCTGAATAGGTGGCATGTGGAGCTGTGTTTCTTCGTAAATTTTTGTATTCTTGATTGATGTGCCTTGTGAATGATTTATTTGCTTCTGGTCGATGGTTAGTTTTGTAGCCGGTGGCAGGTTTACGT
The DNA here is from genome assembly GCA_945910035.1 of Brachypalpus laphriformis. Lineage (NCBI taxonomy): Eukaryota > Metazoa > Arthropoda > Insecta > Diptera > Syrphidae > Brachypalpus > Brachypalpus laphriformis. Next base: position 148,301,565 of record OX246755.1, read on the forward strand.
GCCTAGTTTTCGAAGCAAGCTCTATGCCTTCCGGCTTGAGTGTTTAAAGTCGACTCTGGTGACCGCGTCCATTCATTTCAGTTTCCTGTTTTCGTCTAAGTTCATAAGCTCGCCCGCTAAGTTGGAGTCTCCATTTGAACGGAATTCTGCATACAGACCGTCGCTTTCTTCATTCCAACAAGAGATGTGTTCCCTGCGGAAGCCCCTCGGGATACACAGCCTCGCCGTAGATATAAGGAGGCCAGTAAGTCGGTCGAAATTCGATGGTGTTGGAGGTATGAATCGAATGGCGTCGTCGGCTTTTCTAGAGGATTTTTCCCAGTCTGCCTTCTGAAAATTTCACCTTGCCTTTGGGGTCGAGTCTATTATCGGGATCTTACAACTGACATCTATTATGACTGGGCGCTTTTAGCTATTTGGGAAGTCATCTTTGATTTTTCGGGATACGCTTAAAGAACCGTTTTCTGATCTGCTTACGAAGCACAGGTCTGGATTGTAGTATCTACCCCATCTAGCTGAGTGGGAAGTGCCCTTGTCTTTGGCGTCGAACACCAAGTGGGGACCATGCGTGTCGACCCGATTTATCACATTAGCTTTTCTCCATTTTCGTCATCTTCTTGGTAGCACAAGAGGCTGTGGTGGCTATTGAAATCTCCGGCGTAGACGCATGGGTGAGAGTAGTAGGGGAGAACTTGGTCCGGCCACGGCACATTTGAGGGTTTGCAGACGTTGACAATGGGAGTGTTACTGACCTTTATATTAACTGCGAAATCGTCTCTGCACTCGACTTCCTTCACGTCGTTTATATTGCATCTGGCGTCGGTGGCAATACCGTACGATGAGTGGTCAATTGACGCATTTTGCATTGCCCAGGATGCACAGCGAAGAGGCAAAATACTTTGCATTTAACTACGCCGACGACATGGCGTTTGTATTCCAGCACAAGTCCTTTGGAACTCTGGAACAAGTAGTGACATCAGACTTGTTAGAAGTGAGCTGCGAGTGCTGCTTGATGGTGTATACCTGAGACACAACTTTACTCCAAAATATCTCGGTATCACCTTAGACCGAACTCTGACATACAAGCCTCATCTAACCAAAGCCGCGCAAAAATTAAAGTCAAGAAATACCGTGATTCAAAAACTAGCAGGTACCTCCTGAGGTGCCCCCACAAACTGCATTCGCGCCTCTGCTCTCTCGCTGGTTTATTCAACAGAATATGAAGCTCCTGTTTCGCTTAATAGTTGCCACGTCAACAAGATCGATCCCCAACGAGGAAAGCACCTTTTTCAGCGAGGTTACAATCCGAAAAACAAGGGATCATAACCCTCCAACTTTACCGCATTTCTACTGATCCGCCTGTGGGGTTCACCTATGGATGAAAGCATGGTGCAACCTAAACCGAAGACGGACTTCTAATGGGAGATGCAACGGTACCTTAGCCAAATGGGGTCAAACTACTGACCCGTCCTGCTTATGTGGCGCTCCCGTCCAAACGATGGAACACATGTTGCTCGACTGCCCTGAGCTGTTATAAATGGGCAATCTAGACGACATCAATAACCTGTCATCAGAAGCTATCGCCTGGCTAAAATCACTGCAACTATAAAATGTCTATATACTCGTATATGTTTTGTAATTTCCTTTTTTGTATCCATACGCTAAATAAATAAATCATGACAAGAAATCATTTCTGCAATTAGAATCTCGAAGTCAAAGAGAATGCAATCATTTTAATTGCTCCGCATTAATTAAATCATCTTGCAGTCACTAGAGTTCACTTAAAGCTTTGAAGATACTGAATGCATTCAATCCATTCAAGTCAATCAAAGTAAATCTTTGCAGTCATTCAATGTACAATACTATATAAGTACTCGTAGGTATAATACAAATGACTTAAAAGAAACATACCCTGGATTCATTTCTTTCACTGTCATACTTGTATTAACGTCCCTTATTTTAAAGACTCCAATGACCTCAATGATTTCAATCAACATAATGGATTGAATGCATTCAGTGACTTCAGTAACTGCAGCAAAAAATAATTCTTCAATGGATGCAGAACAAACAATGCTCATGGCCAGCTTCTTGTAGATGAGGACAAAATTCTGCAGAGCTGGCGGCAGTATTGTGAAGAACTTTTGAATTAACAGTTTTCCCGCCTATACTTTCCAAGAGCCACCCCTAACTGTCACGAAGTACCCTATATTATAGTCGAAGAAGTTAGTGAGGCGGTCAAATACTTCAAAAAAAACGAAAAGCGGTTGGGCCAGGCAAGATGCCCTCTGAGTTCTGGAAAAGATAGGAGACATCGGGTTCAGATGGCTCAGAATGCTCATCTCCAAATTTATGAGAGGTGACCCAGTGCCGAATCAATTGAAGGAAAGCTACCTTATACTTCTATACAAAGGGAATGGTGACACGTGAAACTGTGATAACTACCGTTCGATCAACCTGATGTCACACAGCATGAAGATCGTTGAGCGGGTATTAGGTCCCTGAACATCGCAAGATCGTATAGACTCCCGGACGCTGTCAGCGTCTTCCAAGTGGAATTACTCGCCATTCACGAAGCCTCTGTCGCCAAATCAAGTCACACACAAATATACTACCAAGGCAAAGAATCGCCATTTTAATTGATAGCAAAGCTGCTATCAAAGCCATTGCCTCGGAAACCATTTCCTCGAAACTAGTACTAGAATGCCGAAAGGAGCTGGCCTTGCTAGATGGCTAATGCATGGTAACCCTAGTATAGGTTCCAGGTCACAGCAACGTTGATGGCAACGAACATGCTGATGAACTGGTCAGGCGAGGCTCAGCCCTCCACTGCTCACTTGCGGAACTTGTTCACACCCCGCTCGGAGCAATTAAGGCAAACATCTCCTCAATCTTTCTTAGAAAAGCTAACCTTAAATGGTCTAGGTTAACGAACTGCGTCATATCCAGAAGGATGAGGCCCAACTACAACAAGACTAAAACAACCGCCCTATTGAACAGAACGCGCAAATACATTGCCAGAATAATCGCGATAATCACGGGATACTGGCCGGTAGGAGAGCACGCTGTCAAACTAGGTATCCCATATAATACACACTGCCGCAGTTGCAACATAGCCACCGAAAAGGAAACAATCATCCACTACATGTGCACTTGTTCGGCACTAGCCAGGGCTAGACATCAAACATTAGGCAAACTCTTCTATAATTCACAAGAGGAGATCTCGGGTAAAAACATAAATGAGCTAATCCTCTTCTTAAACTCCACAGACTGACTCTGATTGTCCCCACCAATACACATCAACATCCAAGGTCACATGAGTCGTGGTATCAAAATGGCACAACTGTGCTAATTGGGTCTCTGTTTTACAGAACCGCCACTTCTACCTACCTACCTACCATTAGGTGGCTGACGGCGAAACCAATAATACGGCTTTCTGATGATCAGTGCAGGTTTGTCGCGGGTAATTCAACCACAGATGCAATCCAAAGTATAAGGATCATAATGGAAAAACATCGTGATTCCTTAAAGGTTTTGCATATTGTATTGGTTGACTTTGAAAGGCATTCGACAGACAACCACGAGATCTTATATGGGTGGCGCTAAGACATCGTGGGGTTCTAGAAACCTATGTACAGATGATCATGGATATGTACGAAGGAGCAAAGACAAGAGTAAGATGTCCCGCTGGAGTAACCGAAGAGTTCCCAATCAAAGTCGGGGTGCACCAGGGAAGCGTCTTAAGTTCTTTGCTCTTTATGGCAGTCCGTGACTATCTACTTGAAGGTAAAGTGGCGGACCCCAAGGTACATCAATTATTCTTTGCTAACGATGGAGCTATCATAAGTGAGGATCCTACATCTCTGCAACGAGCACTTAATGTGTAGGTGGACGTTTTGGAGGAAATGGGTATCGCATTAGTACTAAAAGACAGAGTACTTGTGCTGCCCGTTCTCTGATCTACTCAGGCCTATTCCAGATGTTTATTTGAATGGAACAGTGCTTCCCAAGTGGGAAAAATTCAAATATCTGGGATCTCTGATCAATAGCAACATCAATCATCGTATAAGCGTAGGGTGGATGAAGTGTTGAGAAAACCGAAAAATGCCACCTAAGTTGAAAGGAAGGCTCTACACCGCAGTTGTACGTCCAGCGCTCACATACGGTTCACAATGTTGGACGATGTACAAAAGGTATGAGAGTAAATTAACGGCAGCTGAGATGAAGATGCCTTGCATAGCAGCAGGAGTGACAAAGCTTGATCGAATAAGAAGTTCGAAGATCCATGGAAGCCTTCACCATCTTACGAAAAATAGAGCGGCACGTTCAAAGAGAGATTATTTGAACACTGTTAAAAAGGCAATATCAATGAACATTCCAAAGACATCAAGAGGTAGGAGAGGCAGGCCTATAAACGCTTCGATCACACAAATGCGACGACATCGACATTTTATTTGCCTTAGTAACCGAGTGATCTAAAATCTGGAGGCCCGCCGACAATTTCTGAGATCAAAAAGGCGAACCCCACAGGCGAATCAGCAGAAATGTGGTGAATTGTTTTCAGATCATAGCCTCGCGCGAAATAGGAAGAAAAAGGATGCAGAACCACCCAGAGGACTGCTTGCTGAAAGCAATTTATTGGGTTGTTTCTTTTTTAAGTTGAAGTCGGAATTGAGGTTTTTAAATTAAATTTAAATGATTGCATTCTTTTACAGCCAACTTATCGCTACCGGTAACATTTCTAAGTACTTGTGAAGTTATTAGATTCAGGCGCACTTTGACCAAGAAAGGTCCGTTGGGGTGCCACATAGATCGATGAACCCTGACAAGAACTGCCTTTAGAACCAGTTGAATCTTCTTATAAAGCTGATGGTGGATACTGATGTTATTGTTAGACAATTCGCCTAAACTGTCGAAGATGTATGTTCCTAAGTGCAATTTTCTACGAGCGAAGAGAGCCTTGTACACAAAATGGAGGTGTGGTATGGTTTTTTCCTCTTCCTCGTGCATACATCTTCTACAAAAGTCGACCTAGACTGATGGCATGCCCTCCAATGATGCGGCGCCTCGTAATAAAGCAATTGGTGTTTTTTTGATCCAGCTTAGGCCAGATTTGTCTAATAATGAGGCACGTTGTATGTCCGCCCATATTGGTTACGGTGATGGTATTCAGCTTAAGGAGCAATTTCACTGTAGTTAGAGGCATGCCGATATTCACCTTGTTCGGTAAAATTGAGAGGTTAGTGCCCTGCCTGGCGAATCCGTCAGCCTTACAATTCTCTGAAATGTCTCTATGTCCCTGCACCCAAATGAAGTGAATATTGAATTGCTTAGTCAGTTAAGAGACAGGTGACAATTTAGGGTAATTTTTGAGTTGAAGGTGACAGATTCCATGGATTCGATCGCGGCTGGATTGCCAGTAAAAATGGTGATATGCCGATTTAATATCACATTGTACCTTAGCCAGGATAAGGCTTTGTTTATCGCCATCCGCCTTGAAAACGTTGCAGTGATTGGAAAGGCGGAAACTGATATTTATATTTACATCTTTGAAGAAAATACCCCATCGTACTCCCAAATTTATTTTAGATTCATCTGTGAAGAAGCATATGAATGGAAGTCCATATCTTCAAATCTGGAAGGGATGCGGGTCTTAAAGCTTTTATCACAAGTTGTGGAAGTATATCGTCGGAGTCTTGCGGGAGTTCTTCGGGGAATGCCATCCGATGCAATCCTCGCTACATCCAGTGTACCCAAGGAAGTCACTTAGGCCCTCTTTTATTTATCATTGCGATCAATGAAGTGGTGGCAATACTTAAGAGTACTCGAATCTTAATCTATGCTGACGACATAAAAATCTTTAGGCTGGTATGCAGTCAGTCTGATTGTATAGCTATGCAGAATGATTAAGATACTTACGTTCGCTGAATGGTGCTGTAATAACAATTTATTTTTGAACGTATCTAAATGCCAGTCGATGACCTTTTCAAGAAAACGTAATTTAATAAGTTACGATTACAATCTCAATGAATCTGTACTTAACAAAGTCACATCAATATGTGATTTAGGAGTGCATTTTTCTCAAAATATCGACTTCGATTTTTACATTGAACAGATTGTCAATAAAGCGAATTCAAAGCTTGGCTTTATAAAACGTTGGAGTAAAGAATTCAAGTGTCCTCTTATAACATCCACGCTTTATAATACCCTTGTTCGTCCGCAGTTAGAGTATGCGTCTAACATTTGGTCTCCAATGTATGCAGTTCACATTAACCGTAGCTACCCCAGCAGCAGGGAGAAGCGAGCTAGAGTCCCTATATCGCATGAAGATGAGAGAAGTTCAGCGTAGTGTGCGACGTGACAAGCGCAACTACATCAACGCGCTGGCTACAGAAGCAGAAGAAGCTGCACGGAGGTGCGACAGCAGGACCGTCTACAGAATCACGAAGGAGCTGACAGGTGGTCGCAGCTCCAGCCAACACCCAGTGAAAAGCCTAGACGGCTCCTTGCTCATTTCGGATGAGGACCAGCTCAAGAGATGGAAAGAGCATTTTGCTACGGTTTTAAACCGTGTATTCGCTAGCGATATGCTCCCAAATCAGACTGAGATGCCCGAGGTGAGAAGTACCCGAATACGCACCACGACTCCCAGTAAAGATGAGATTATTACCGCGATCAAGGCACTCAAAACCAACAAGGCGGTAGGACTTGACGATATTCCAGCAGAGCTCTTACGAGCAACGCCAACAACATCGGCTGAGCTTCTGCTTCCACTTATAGATAGAGCTTGGGAAGCTGAGAGCTTTCCTAACGAGTGGAAAAAGGGAATGATCGTCAAGCTTCCTAAGAAAGGAAATTTAATGGAGTGCGGAAACTGGAGGGGTATCTGCGTGCTTCCTGCTGCAGCTAAGATAATAGCTAAAATCATCCTTGAGCGAATCAAACAACATCTCGAAGATACACTCGATGCCGAACAAGCAGGTTTCCGCTCTGGATCCTCCTGTGCCGACCACATCAACACCCTGCGGATTATCATCGAACAGTGTGTTGAATATCGATCGCCACTGCACCTGCTGTTCATCGATTTTGAGAAGGCGTTCGATAGTGTCAACAGGGAGTTTATTTGGCGTGCCTTACGCAGGAGAGGCATCCCCGATAAACTAATTGTTATTATCAAAGCTACATATGAAGGCTCCAAATGTCACGTTCTGCACAGGGGAAGGTTGTCTGAGGAATTTGAGATCCAAAGTGGGGTAAGACAAGGCTGTATCCTTTCACCAATATTATTCCTATTGGTGATTAGCGATGTGCTTCATGCAGCTTTGTCGACGGGAAACGGAGGAATTCGATGGACTCTTACATCTCAACTGAAGCATCTTGACTACGCAGACGATGTATGCTTACTCTCCCACAGAATTATGGATCTCCACCAAATGACAGCAGATGTGGAGAGGGAGGCAGGTGTCGTCGGGCTGAAAATTAATACGGCAAAAACTAAAATTATCAGCCTTGGAACAAACTCATCAGCTCAAATATGCATTGCTGGACAACCGGTAGAGAGAGTAGAGGATTTCCAGTATCTTGGTAGTATTGTCTCGACCGATGGTGGAACCGAACTGGATATAGCCAACAGGATCGCCAAAGCAAAGTCCGCGTTCGGGATGTTGTCCAAAATATGGCGAAGCAATGCAATCAGTTTGAGCACCAAAATAAGACTGTTCCGCTCCAACGTTGAATCCGTGCTGCTATATGGTTGCAGCACGTGGAGAGTGACCACTACTATCACCAGAAAGCTGCAAACGTTTGTTAATAGGTGTCTGCGCAATATCTTAAGGATTTTCTGGCCCAATCGTATCTCTAACGAACACCTTTACGAGAGAACGGGTCAGGAACCAATAGGCACAACTATCCAACGGCGGAAGTGGCAGTGGATTGGTCACACGTTCCGAAAGGGTGACAGCTCCATAGCGAACCATGCTATGCAATGGAACCCTCTAACTCAGGATGGCAGAAGACCTGGCGGTCCGAGAAGAACATGGCGCAGAACAGTCGAGAAGGAGGCACGGCAGTTAGGGAAAAGTTGGGGAGAACTCAGACACATTGCCAGAAACCGTACACGATGGCGCGTAGGCGTAGTAGAGGCCCTAGGACCCACAAGGGGATACAGGACGTAAGTGAAAAGTGTAAGTAAGTATGTAATGCAGTATCTTTACACCGCTGGTAAATGGTTTTATTGACTCGCCGGATCTTTCAAATGAAGTCGGTTTAAATGTAAGATGCTACAACTCCAGAAATATCGAGATTTTTTGCGTAAATTTCTACTGAACGAACTACGGTTCTAACGAACTTCTTGCGCGCATGGCGAAGGAAGTGAATACTAACCGCGATAAATCTGATTACAACCATAGTAAATCAAAACTAAAACATAAATTATACGAACGATACTAACTTCTTTCACAAAATGCTTGCCCTTAAGCAGTACTGATAGCGTTAAGTTGTTCAAGATCGTTAAGAATAGAGAAGTATCCGGTACTTAGACTAGACTATTGAAATATGGCCTTCATTCGAGTGGCTGCACAAGCTGCCTCATGTTTGCTATAAATATTCAAAGGTGGCAAGTGAAGCAAAATATCGAGAGCTATTGTTGTGGTAGTTCTTAGTGCTCCACTGATGCAAAGGCAAGCTGACCTTTGTATACGGCCAAGATATGTTAGGTGAACAGCCTTCTTCAGACGACACCATATGTTAGTATGTGCCTGATGACGGATGCATAGAGCCAGTATGTATTTCGGGGCTGTAGTCCCGATTTATTTCCTATTGTTTTCTTACGACAGTACAGAGCTGTAGTGGCATTCTTTACACGTTTTGAGATATTGAGTTTCCTGCAGAGTTTCTTGTCAAGAATAAGACTTACATTTCTCGCTCTGTCTGTGAGTGTCAGACTAGTGTTACATAAATTTGGAGCGTCGAAATGCGGAATTTTGTATTTATAGGTTGACTTCAAGACTTCACCCTTTAGTCCACTTAGAGAGCTTAGAGTAGGCGTTTTGCAAAATATCTCTGAGCGTATTGAGGTCAGCGTTACCACCCTTGCTACTTATATTAGGTAGTATACTTGCTTCACTTTCGAGTCTCATACTACCAATAGCGTTTTCATTTCCATGATTGGGGTGTTCACCAGAGCCATCTGCGGCAAAGTCGTCTGCATAAGCAATTCTTTTTTAGCCTCCCACTTCCACGATTGGAAGCAGATTATTCACCGCTAGAGTCCTAAGAAGGGCAGAGCAAATAAGTTCCATAAATTTGTATGAAATCGAAAAACAAATGCCATCGAGTATATAAATAATGATACACTCAGAGCTTGTTACGTAGAGAAACATTACGATGTCAAACTGTTAGGATTACTTACTTACTTACTTATATCCTTTAACCCCTCGGGGGGCATAGGGCGTCAACCACGCCTGCGCGCCATCGTGTTCGGAGTTCTGCAACGCGTTTGAGCTGCCTCCAACTCATTCCTAAAGAGCTCGATTCCTCCTCAACTGTTCTGCGCCACGATTGCCTAGGGCGTCCCACTATTCTGCCTGCCTGGGTGAGCGGATTCCACTGCATAGCGTATTTCGAAATGGAGTTGTCTTTGCGCCATAGGGTGTGTCCAATCCATTGCCACTTTCTTCTTCGTATAGTAATGCTTATAGGTTCTTGGCCCGTTCTCAGATAAAGTTGTTCGTTGGAGATTCGGTTCGGCCAAAAAATCCTCAAGATGATTCTTAAGCATTTCTTTACGAAGACTTGCAGCTTTCGTGTGTTAATGGTGTCCACCTTCCAGGTACTGCACCCATAAAGCAGCACTGATTCTACATTGGAGCGGAACAGTCGTAGCTTGGTTCTTAAGCTAATAACATTGCTTCTCCAGATTTTGTTCAGCATTCCGAACGCAGCTTTAGCCTTCCCGATTCTGCTGCACACATCCAGTTCGGTGCCACCGCGATTAGCCGAGACGACACTTCCTAAATATGGAAAGTTATCAACTTTCTCGACTTGCTTTCCGGCAATGTTAAGTTGAGCGCGGGTATTGGAAGTACTCAGGGCTTTTGTTTTGGCTGTATTTATTTTTAGCCCCACTTTGTTTGCCTTAGCTTCTAGATTTTGGGCCATCAAATGAAGATCCATTATCCGATGTGAAAGTAGACAAACATCGTCAGCGTAATCTAGGTGTTTAAGGTAAGATGTCATAGCCCAACGAATTCCAGAATTAGCTTCCGTCAATGCTGCACGGAGTACATCGCTGATAACCACCAAGAACAATAGTGGGGACAGTATGCACCCTTGACGTACTCCACTTTGGACTTCAAAGTCCTCCGACACCTTACCATTGTGCACGACGTGACACTTACTGCCCTCATATATAGCCTTGATAATAGCTATTAGCTTTTCTGGAATGCCTCTCCTGCGCAAGGCCAACCAGATAGCATCTCGATTCAAGCTGTCGAAAGCCTTCTCGAAGTCAATAAACAGTAAATGTAGCGGAGACCTATACTCAACGCATTGTTCGATAATGATCCGTAAGGTGTTTATGTGGTCGATGCAGGAGGATCCAGCGCGAAAGCCTGCCTGTTCGACATCGAGAGTTGAATCTAAATGTTCTTTAATTCGTTCTAGAACTATTCTAGCTATTATTTTGGCTACAGCTGGAAGAACACATATACCTCTCCGTTTACCGCACTCCATCAAGTTACCCTTCTTTGGAAGCTTAATGATCATCCGCTCCTGTGGAAATTGTTCACTATCCCAAGCTCTCCGTATTAGCGGATGCAGCAAATCTGCCGATGTATTTGGCGCCGCTTGAAATAGCTCGGCAGGGATGCCATCAATACCCACCGCTTTGTTTTCCTTGAGGGACTTGATTGCTGTTATTATTTCAGTTTTACTGGGAGGTACGGTGCGAATTCGGGAATTTGTTGCTTCGAACTGCTCATTCGAATTCAAGATCATACCGCCGTCGTCTAAGTGATTTAGCACTGTAGCAAAATGTTCTCTCCATCTAGTGAGCTGATCCTCATCCGAAATCAGAAGGTTACCGTCTAGACTCTTCACTGGATGTTGTTTGGAGTTTCGACCTTCAATGAGCTCCTTAGTGATATTGTAAACAGTCCTACTGTCACACCTACTCGCTGCTTCTTCAGCCCTTGAAGCCAGTGAGTTGACATATTCACGTTTGTCACGTCTCACACTACGCTGCACTTCTTTCTTCTTCGCACGGTATTGGGCTTCAAGCTCGGTTCTCTCTACTGCTGAGGCCGCTGCAATCCGAGCCTTGATTGCTGTACGCTCATCGATCCGTCTCCAGGTGTCTGCAGAAAGCCATGTGCGGTGGTGTTTCTGCTTTTTACCGACATAAGTGCGTGCCCCAGTCGCAAAAGCATTTTTCACAGCACTCCAGTGATCATCCATGTTCTCAATGCTGCTGATTGCTTCTGCTTCTAAGGCAAGATGGTCCCTGAACTATTGGCGCACTTGGGGAACCTTGAGCCTGTCGATATTAAACCTGGTGATGTGAAGTAGGTTTGAGCGGTTGCTGTTGACGGATGTAGTACGAAGGCGTAAATGAGCTACCGCAAGATGGTGATCTCGTTCTTGTCCGACGTCAGCTCCACGTCTGTTTCGGACGTCCATGAGACAATTTCTAAAGCGGCGACTAATCGCAATGTGGTCGATCTGGTTGGATGTTCGTTGCCTATCAGAAGAGACCCAACTGATTTTATGGCAGGTGTTATGCTTAAACAGCGTACCTCCGATGACTAGGCGGTTGGTATTGCACATTGAAGTCCACAAACCGCTCACCATTGTCGTTACGGTCTCCCATCACGTGCTTAAGCATGGTGTTGTCGCTACCCACCTTGGCATTGAGATCTCCCATTACCATTACGATGTCCGCATTAGGCGTTTGGTTGTAGGCGGCGCCTAAGTGGCTATAAAAATTATCCTTTTCATCCTCAGTCCCGTCTAGAGTCGGAGCATAACACTGTATGATGGTAATTTTTGTAACTCTACTGTGGAAGCTAGCCGTCAAAATCCGGTCACTATGGGGTTTCCAGGATATGAGGCTACTACGTGCTGCTGGAGTTAGCATGAGTCCTACCCCAGAACTCCGTGCACTTCCAGCTGGTTTACCAGAGTAGAGCATCACAGTGCTTTTTATTGGGGAGATGTATTCCCCAGCATCGTACCATCTTATCTCGCTCAGCCCTAAGATGTCGATTTTATACCGTGCGAATTCGCGCTCCAATTGGAGGAATCTGGCGTTATAAGGCCCTTCCTTGAGTGAGTCCAGGAGGGTCTTAACGTTCCAGAATCCGATCGTTGTCCGTGTCCGATAGCCAAAGGTCGTCAACAAATTTTCCGTCCTTATCCGAGGCGATTGTTTCCGTTTCGGAGCAAGATTTGTTTTACGGTTGCGGCTCGCTGGGCCACAGACCAACCGACACTTATCCTGTTTTTTGGCGCAGGAAGCTCGCTATTCGTCCTCTCCCGTTAGCAATTTCCGAAGAAATTCCCAGATGACACCACGAGGAGGTGGGAGTAGGGCTTACTAACAGAGCTACTAGGTTTTCGGCTGCAGTGGCTCCTACTCGTTACTTAGCGGACCAGCACCTATCGGGAGATGCTGCCCCTACGAGGCCTTTGTTAGTCGTTTGCCATCCCAAACTGTTAGGATGCCTCCTCAAAAAGGGTCAGGGAATGTGTTTCAGGATGAGCATTATAAAGAAAGCAAGTAAGAGAATCGCATCAGCACTCAAAGCTCTCATGTCCTTTGACTTTGCGTCTAAGCTGGTTAGGAACTGCCTCCAGACTCTTTTGCTGCTCGCTTCACACAATAAAACCACATTAATGTGGGTCCCCAGATACAAAGACATTCCTAATAACGAAGCGGTTGATGAGCTTGCCAGACTAGGTGCCCAATCTCCTTCCATTGGACCTGAACCTTCTGCGGTTTACCTACTAGCCGGATTGAAATAGAGCTATTTCATTGGGAACGCGAATAAATGCTCTCACATTGGAATGAATAACCTGGCCTAAGGCATTCGAAGAAATTTATTAATTCCTCAAAAAATAGAACTAGAGACTTCAATGAGCAAACAGAATGCTAAGATCCTATCTGACTTTCTAACTGGACGCTGCTCTCTCTGTTATCATCTCAAGAAAATGGACCGTGTTCGATCGGACATGTGCGGTCACTATCTTGAAAACACCGAAACAGCGAATCACATACTCTGTAATTACCCGGCCATAGCCAGACTGAAGCTAAATCACTTTAACAAAGGCTTCACATCACCTTCTGATGTCATCTCTTCCTAAGCTCGAACTATCCTTAGCTCCATTATTGAACTTGATTTTAGCTAGTTAACAACTAGTACTCAAACAGCCAACCAGAAGTAGTACAAAATATATTTTTAGGTCGCAGTGCTCCAGGGGACATCCTCTTCCTTTCCTCTCCCCTCCACCGCAATTTTTTATTTTTTTTTTCAACAGAAAAGTATGTTCTGCGTAACTGAAAAAATATTCCACTGGATGCGTATTATACTCCACTCTAACCACATTGAAATCACTATTTACTTCTCTAACTTTCGATGGTTGTTTTAATCGTTAGCGTACCACTTTAACTTTAATTGCTCAAAGTTTTATGGAAAAAAGTTTGCGACACCACTTAAGTTTCCTCTTATTAGTGTGCTCAATGGCGTGAGATGTCTCACATTCGAGTATACGGGTTGGTGTTTTATAGCATTCCAAATGGAGCAATGCGTTACAATTTGGCGTTAATGAAGATACTTTTTAAGTACACAGATTATTAGTAAATGAGATTTTCAAGAAGGAAAGTAAATATAAGAAAGAAGTGCTGATTTGATGAATTGCCTGAGGTTAAGCCACTGAGTTTCTCGAAGAACTAACACAAGTGGAATTTTTAAAAGGCAGACTGGGAAAAGTACTCTAGAAAAGCCGATGATGCCATTCGGTTCATACCTCCAACACCTTCCAGTTTTTATCGACTCACTGCCGTCCTTATAGCAACAGCGAAGTTGTGTATGCCAAGGGGCTTTCGCAAGGAGTTCATCCCCTGCTGGAATGCGCTAGACTATATGAAGAATTCCGCTCAAATGGAGACTCCCAATTAGCGAATGAGATTTTGACAACCCTCGACGAAAACAGGAAACATAAGTGGATAAATATGGTCGAGCTGAATTTAAACATTCAAGCCGGAAGGCATGGAGTATTCTTCGAAAATTAGGCACATCAGACCCGCCACCAGCTACAAAACCAACTATCGACCTTAATAATGTAACTTTCCACATCGTCAAATGATAGAAAGTAAAGCGAGATAAGACATTCACAAGACACACCAACAACGAATACAAAAGTTTACTAAGAAACAAAACACCACATGTTAAATATTCAACTCCATTTTCTACAGTCGAAGTCGATGCTGCCCTCTCCTCCATTAAATCAAGAACTGCAGCTGGCGCAGACGGAATCTACCCGGAATTTCTGAAACACAGTGACCCAAAAGTAAGAAGGCGGCTCTCCCTAGCATAATCGAGAATGCTGTTATCAGCAGAGCTTCCTGTGTCTTTCAAAAAATTAAAGAGTATCGCGCTCGTCAAGCTAAGTAAACCTGCAAATCGCCCATAAAGCTACCGCCCAATCGTTCTCTTACCATTCGGCCTAAAACTCATTGAACGCCTGATCCTAAATCGAATAGGCACTGATATTGAGAATCCTGCCACCGACGAGCAAGTAGGTTTCAGGAAATCCAGAAGCTGCACCGACCAAGTCCTGGCCCAAACAAACTTCATCAAAAACGGTTTCCAGCGGAAAATGAAAATCGGCGTGTGCTTTGTAGACCTAACAGCAGCATACTGTGGAAAAAGGGCCTCCTGTACAAGCTTCTTCAGATCATCACTTGCATAAAAATATGCAATCTAATATGCGCAATGCTCAGTGACAAGCTTTTGACCTTCCTGATTGACAAGCATAGTAAAACTAGGAAGCTCAATAATGGCCTCCCCTAAGGGTCGGTACTCGGCTCTACCCTTTTCAACATATACACCTGCGACTAACCAGACACGTCGTCCTGGAAATTTAATTACGCCGATGACATGGCGTTTGAATTCCAACATGCTCGTAAGTCCTTTGAAACCCTGGAACAGGTAGCGACATCAAACATGAACCATCTGTCAGCATATTTAAAGAATTGGCGCGTACAACCGAGCGCATCCAAAACGGAGGCCTATTGTTTCCACCTCAACCATAGAGAGGCTCGAAGAGAACTGCGAGTGCTTGATGAAATATACTTAAAACACAACTTTAGTCCAAAATATCTGGGTGTCACCTTAGACCAAACTCTGACATGTAAGTCACATCTAACTAAAGCTTAGCAACAATAAAGACAAGGATCAACGTGGTCCTAAAAACTGGAAGGCACCTCTTGGGGTACCTATGCAAACTGCCTCCGCAGAAGTGCGTTTCACTGGTTTATTCAACTGCAGAATATGGAACATCAGTTTGGCTAAACAGTTGCCACATCAACAAGATCGATTCCACACTGAACACCACCATGAGGTTAATATCTGGCACCCTAAGACCGACCCCAGTTGAATGCCTCCCCATGCTTTATAAGATAGCTCCACCTGACCTAAGAAGGAAGCCGGCCTTGATTAAAGAATTCCAGAAAATCCAAGGAAATGGTAGAATCGCACTTTGTGCAGATATTGAAAACACCTCCACCCTGGGACTGCGCTCAAGACACCCTCCAATAGAACTCGCAAAAAAGTTAAGTGCTGACAACTTTTTGCTGGAAGAATTCTAATCATCTTCATTGGCAAATTCCGGTAGACAAAATTGAATATTCAAAAACGAAAACAGGCAACCTGAATTTGAACTACCAAGGAAAGCTTGCTGCAACTTTAACCGCATACGGACTTCTACTGGGAGATGAAGCGGTTCCCTAGCTAGATGGGGTCAAATTACTAACCAGTCCTGCCCATGTGGCGCTTCCGTTCAAACCACGGAACACATTCTGCTCGACTGCCCAGAGCTGTCATATATGGGTAACCTAGATGACATCCACAGTCTGTCAACAGAAGCTATCTCCTGGCTGCAATCAGTACGTCTATAAAATGTATCTTTGTGTTGTAATTTCCTTTTTTTTCTATCCATACGCTAAATAAATTAATAACATACTCGCACGTGTCGTTCGGCTTCCTGAATTTGACAATATGTCCAACGTTGGGCTTGAGGGTGAACCAATGTGCATTCGAAACGTGACGAGTATTGCTGATGAAATTGTTAAGCGAAGGAATGCAACTGGCTATTTCGATGGAGAATTTTCTATAAGAAAAAAGCGATGAAATAGGGAAGGCCGCAAAAAATGTCTATGATGCTCGAATGAGGCTATTGTAGACGCCGTTAAATTTGTAAACAAATGGGAATCTTTCGGTTTTGAGTTAATTACAGAAAACACGCTTATCGTTTATTCTTACAACTTCGAGTGGTGACTGCCTACCCTAAGTTCTCTACGACGACTGTGTGTAATCAACTAAATACTTACAACAACTAAATCTCCGATCGTCCTTTTATTATTTTTTCTTTATTCTTTTCTTTTCTTTGTTTCTTTCTTTTAGTTGTATCAGGGCTGTTACAGTATGGCGTTTACAATGTCTCAAAACAGTCTTGGGAGCACCAGACTAGATTTGGACGTTATAGTCCATCTTTACCTTATAGATTGAAGCCAGATCAGACGGGGTGAAATAGTTTTTACACCGCTTAAGGAATTCTAGACATTGCGACTTCGAATATGTGATAGTTCCATCGAAGGTAGTAAGTCTTTCGGATTTAGCGTTGCAAGTACCATTCATGGATAATGGTTGAGGGTCCTGGTTTCGCTTGAAAGACAGAAGGCAGAATTGTATTGGTTGGTTGGTGGGTTAGGATCGGCCCTCAATGAGGATGTACTTAAACCAGAAAGTAGGTCCATTGTACTATCGATGTGTAAGGCGGGTGGGTCACCCTCTTACTCTGGGAACCCTTTGTTTCGTTGAATGAAGGCGTGCATTTTAGCCGTGCAGGCGTTGCCGAGATCATTAAGATCATTGTAGAAGTATTCACCCAGAGCGGCCTTCCTGATGTTGGCGAGCGCAGGACAGGCGCACAGGAGATGACTGATGGTCCCTTGTTCCTCTTCATCTCTGCAGCTTCTGCAGAAGTCATTATGAGGGATACCTAATCTTGGTCTTCCTATGACGCAGTGTCCAGTGAGGACATTCGTTATTTTTGAGAAGGTTCCTCTCCTGTGCTTCAAGAGTCAGATGGACCTGGATTTATTGAGTGTCGGCCAGAGTTGTCTGGCGGTATGACATTGGTCTAGATGTTGCCATCGATGATTGGCTACTTTCTCTGCATCAATTTGAATAAGGTACTTAACATAAGACACTGGCGCTTCGATGTCGGTGATGCTTATGCTATCTGTATCAGAGAAGCCTTGTCGTGCTAGTTCGTCGGCTGCACAATTCCCTGGTATGTCACAGTGACCTGGCAAAGGTGAGGTTGCACTGACCAACTATCTCGTTAAGAGATGGCGGCAG
Organism: Brachypalpus laphriformis; assembly: GCA_945910035.1. Classification (NCBI taxonomy): domain Eukaryota; kingdom Metazoa; phylum Arthropoda; class Insecta; order Diptera; family Syrphidae; genus Brachypalpus; species Brachypalpus laphriformis. The sequence goes on from OX246755.1 coordinate 148,319,201, forward strand.
TCTTCCACTGCCTTAGATCTCGTAGTGTTGGATGCGAGGGATTTGATGGCTGCTTGACTATCGATGTAGATAGCAATATCCGATGTTGATAGTTTATAAGCCGCTAGCCAGTCAAGGGCTTGGCGAACAGTGGTATCTTTGCTTTCAAAACCGCTGCAATGGTTTGGAAGGTTAAAAAAAGAGTTGCATGTCAAGGTCTTCTGAGAAGATTCCGGCACCAACTCCGTTCTTGGTTTTGGACCCGTCCATGAAAATTGACAGCGATTCGTTCTACAGGATATCGCGTTGCATCCACTCAGCTCTGTCCGGTATCGAGTGCGTGTAGCCCTTGTTAAAATTATATTCAGTGGGCAGATGGTCAGTGGAATTGGGAAGATGACGGTGCATCGAAAGTATATTGGCATGTCCCGTGCGTTGCTCCTTCCACTGCTTGGAGCCTCTCAGTCTTATTGCCGAGCTGACAGCCAATTGTTTACTGACGATGTCAATCAGAAGTAGGTGGAGCATGGTGGGAGAAGTTCTCAGTGCACCGGTAATGCTGAGACGTGCAACTCCCTGAGTTTTTTCCATTATGGATTTCTTCTCCAAGGCGGGCCACCATACCAATACTCCATACATGAGAATCGGTTTAATGACCGACGTGTATAGCCAGTGCATGATGCTTAGTTTAAGGCCCCAGGTGGAGCCTACTGCTTTCTTGCAGATGTATAGGGCGGCCAGCGATTTTCTGGCCCGTTCGACGACATTCTCTTTCCAAATAAGCTTGCGGTCAAGCTTTAGGGCTAAATTGCTAGCACTATTTGAAAGCTTGAGGGTGGATCCCCTTATCTTGGGCGGAGTGAAGTCAGGGAGCTTGTGTTTTCTTGTGAATAGAACTAGCTCGGTCTTCGTCGGTTTAACAGAGAGGCTGCATTTATCGGTCCATCTGAGCAGTTCGTTAAGAGCAGACTGCATGACATCGGCCAGCGTCTGCGGGTATTTGCCTGTTGTTAGAATGGCGACATCGTCTGCATAGGCAATAACATTGCATCCAGTTTTTTCGATCTTTAGAAGGGCCTCGTTGAGCACCAAATTCCACAATAGTGGAGACAGTACACCCCCTTGAGGGGTGCCTCGATGTGCATGTCGCTTGACAGTGCTACTTCCGAAGGATGCTGTTATTACCCTGTTCTTTAGAATGTGTTCTATGAAACAACAGATGGGTTCGCAGATGTTGAGCCTGCGTAAGGCATTGGCAATCGAATTTGTTTCAACGTTGTTAAGGCTCCCTCTATGTCTGGAAATAACACTAGGGTGAACTTTTTCATTGATAGTGATTTTTCGATAGGGTGGATGATTGTGAATTGTGTTTTGGATGCATTAAATTCTAGTCTATTGGTTGAATCTCATTAGATTGTGCTGTCGAAGTTGGAATTTAATGTACTCAACATACGTTGCCATTCCCCCTCTACGGCCGACGAAGAGATTCATTTATGAAAATTAAAAAGAGAGTCGGAGACGAAACAGAGCCTTGGGTAACCCCATGATTTATATGGTGAATTGCAGACTTCAAACCATCTAAGACAATTTGTACCGTGCGAAAGTTAGCTTCTAATCCATTAAAGAAGAGATTCATCGATGCCACATGCACGCATTTTCGACAAAGGAGCCTGATACCAACATCTGTCAAATGTCTTGAAAATATCGAGCGCGAAATGATGGAGAGATTGCTTCCACTTCTCACTGAGATATGCCATCAAATCACCAGTGGACCTGTTGCTACGAAACCCATACTGCCGGTCATTGAGGAGTTTCCTTGAATTAAGATATTTCATAAGCTGACGATTTATCAGCGTTGTCATGATCTTGGAAAGAAGGGACTAAGTGCAATGGGTTGGTAATTGGACGGGAGGAGGATTTACCTTTTTAGGGACGGGCTGGACAAATGTTGTTTTCCATCTTCTCAAAAAGAGGCCAGAAGTGTAGAACAGATAGAAGAGCATACGCAGAGGTTTTGCCAGCGAGGAAAAACACCTCTTCAGAATTGTGGGGGATGTACCAGCGGATTTGTGTATGTTAAGACCTTTGAGTACTCCTGCAACTCTACGAGTGCGAAAGTGGACTTATTCCATGGAACATCCGACGGTCTCAAGTAGAGGAGGAGACAAATCACTATCTGGCGGTCTAAGTACTCAGTGGGCATCAGCTTAGCTGACCTAAGCTTGAGCTAATTCTTCTTCAACACACAGTAGGATTGTGGACGTTCTTGAGAATCTCAACGCACTTAACCCCTTTCATGTCCAAAAATTCAGCTGAAAAATGATTGGTATTCTTCTTGATAAATCAATACAGACTGGCAAACCAAACACATCCCTTCATCCACATAATCTTCACATAAGCTTCTTGTCTGGTGATGTTATCCGAATGTTGACTAGGAGACTCATTTATTTTTGTCCATTCAGTTTCAGGGTCTAAAACTAATATTTACAACGATGCTAGAAAGAAAATATTTTCGTAGACAGGCCTGGTCTATACCTCCCCCTACCTGCCCTAAGTATCCAAAGAAAACTACTATATAGCACTTCTAGCAATTTCGACAACGATAAACAATTATTATGTTAATTTTGTAAATAAAGTCACCACGTTTCCCTCCCATTATCGCCGCCTGCTGATTCCAAACTTTGCTCTCCAATAACCGTTCGTAATTTATGTCTGTCCTCCCTAAGTCCACATAAGAGTCAGCCCACCCCCATCCAAACTACGAGTATAATAGGCGATTTTAAGTAAATAACGATCGTCTAAAATCCTTACGAAAGCAGAAATCCCCACGCCGAGTAGCCGTAAACCCAGATTTTGCCTTAACACGACTCAGCCTAATTGATGTCAACAAACTAATATCGAATTACTCGACCGTATTACGAGTACATGTCTACATCATCATCCGCCTCCGAATCGATATTGTATCCCTCTATCGGTAAACATCGTATATAGTTGTTGGATCGAGCATAACTTTCGAATCGAAGCAAACAAAACAGAGAACAAGGAACACCAACTCCAACACCCCTCCGTGTCGCCGTCATAAATCCCCTGCACATCTCTAGAACCAATCTAAAAGCAATAAAAATCCAATGTGCCTTGCAAACCCATACACAAATACCCAATTTGTTATTTTGAGAAACAAATTTAATGGATCGAGGTAACGACGGTCCAGGGATGTCCTAGCCGCCTCACATTGCCTCCCATTCCTGGAAAAACAATAAATGACACCACATGAACAATAAATATCTGTACAATATGAGAATTCCTAATGCGATGGGTGAGAGCTGGGTGGGTTCTCGCCCCATCCAAGCTGGGTTCGTTTGTTTTCATTTACTCTGAGAAGATACTTTTGTATCTGGCGTATCATTGTAAGAAATGTGTCCCCAGGAGCGAACGTTCATTTGCTTCAATATCCATTGGCCGGTGAACTAAAGCAAAGATCGACCTCGAACCAATCTAATAAATATATTAGACAGAAGCAAGAACGAAAAACATAAGAACCGAGAATAGTAACAACAACAGCAACAGTATATACGTATAATGAATTGGTAACTACGTGACTCGGATTCAAAGGCAGAGATCATCTTCATTCATTTACGTAGTTTATTGGCATTTGGGATTGGGATTGGGATATGGGATTAGACTCTATAGTATGGAATAGTATCCCCTTGCCGTACGGTGTTGGGTTTCATTTAAGAGAGAATATTAGAGCATAGAAGAGCACAGGTCAGGATAAGATTCATAGTGTACTAAGGACAGTATGTACGACATGTCGGTATGTTCTGAGAATATAACAGTGGCGGATATCATTCATATTTACGATAATTAAGTTTCCCCTTTTACATCTAAACGTAGAAAACGAATAAACATTTTACAGACTAAACTTGTCCAAAGTATCAGTAACGCAATTCACTTGAGCAAATCGTTTTGTTACCTCCAATTACCTTTCACAAAAATTTGGTGCCAAAGGGAGATATTCCTTTGACCACATTTTTCGATACAATCAGTAGTTGTAACACTTTAAGTGCAATGACTACAGTGAGAGATTAATAGAGGAAACTGGCTACAAGAGGAATAGGTGCTTGTACAAAAGTCGTTCGCAAAGATGCCCAGCCTTGTAGCATGCTTGCCTATTAGACAATGCCATCTATTGTAGTGCCGATATGCAATCTGTTGTGAGAAATCAAATTCTGAAAAGCCTCTAGGTTAGGTTAGGTTAGGCTAGGTAGATGGGTGCCTTGTGACAAAGAGTTATTGCTCACTCAGACCAGCAGTACTGGTCCATTGTGCTCAATCACTTAACCCTGGATACGCTGTAAAGAAAGTCCGCTGCAAGAACCACACAGAAAGTGATATGAATCTCAGGAGGTCAATCAGGGAAACATTACCCAAGTCCTTCAGCTCTGAGAAGAAGTAACTACCAAAAGTACTCATTCTTCTAACGGATATGGCAGGACAGTCACACAATAGGTGACGAACAGATTCTATTTCTTCTTCGTCCCTGCAACTTCTGCAATAGTCATTATGCAGCACACCGAGTCGCTCCGCGTGAACGCCAATGACACAATGACCAGTAATTATGGCAGAAATGACCCGTGCGTCATAACGACTAAGTTTTACCAGAGAGGTTGATCTCTCTTATTGTAGGCCTGCCAAACTGCCGTGGCCGTTGCGCATGTTTTCCAGTTGAACCCAGCGTCTGTTTGCTCGACCGGTGGCTTCATCCTCTATTTTCTTCCGTAAGGAACTGATGGGGATTGCTGCAGAGGGGAGGGCCCGCGATAAATACAGCGCCGACCTTTTCCTAGCAAGCTCTCCAGCCCTTTCGTTACCTTCGATATCTATATGCTCTGGTACTCAGCAAAAGGTCACCGCATTGGCTCTAGATATCTCGTTTAAGAGTGATTTGCAGGTTCAGAGCCTTTTTTTTTGCCTAGGGGATAGTGGAAAAACGCTAATGCGCACAGGAAACAGTCCCGCTCTGTTTCTAATGAGGTTCAGAGCTTTAACGGAGTCCAAATCCTTAAGGGCTTAGCAGTGATCGTTTTACTAACCATATTACTCTCGCGTATAATTTCAGTAGCCTGCAAAATGCCTGTGACCTCGGACTGAAAGACGCAACAGTCGTCTCTTATTCCTAAGGCTTCACAATAAACTCCGGCTCCCGTGCCAACGTTCATCTGAGAACCGTCGGTATAAGTCGCCAACTCCATTTTCTTCATGGTTCTTCGGTTCTTCCAGTATATTCTGTCAGGAATTCTTGTAGTGAATCTCTTTTCAAATGCTAGCATTGGGTTCATGTGATCAGTTTCCGTCAATCTACTGGTAGTACCCCATTGGGTCAGAATGGAGGCATGGCTGTAATGGCTCGATGACTACAATCGGCCTTCTCTCAGATCCAGCTTTGACCATTCGTTTAGTCGATAGACATGTGGGTTTCACCTAAGATTTGTACTCTCGATAGCATCCAGCTTAAATTTGAGTTTGCAGTTAGCGATTGGTATACTTATTGTGCCTTTATCCGGCAGGATGGGCATTGTTGTTCTTATTCTGGCGAGTTAATAGGTCTCACAATTCCCTGAAATGTCCCTTTGCCCCGGCATCCAACACAGGTGAGTATTGAAATGCTCAGCTAAATTCGCGAGAGACAATAGACAGTCTAGAGCTACTACTACAACTACTTGACCACTGTAAGGTAGCTTCAAGGTGAACGGCTGCATTCACTGCCATTAGCTTTCTAAATATATCGAAGGGTAGCAGATGAAACATGATGTCGAGTGTTGCAGAGTATACGTACAAACGCACAAATAAGCTTTACGCTGGACCTTGCTTATATAATCGCGATTTATAGCCTTTTCTGCGGTGTCCATCAGGCAATCACACCGTATGTGAGTATTGGTCTAATGACTGAGATGTAGAGCCAGTGAGTGATTCGAGATTGTAAAGTCCATCTATTCCCAATAGCTTCTTGCAAGAGAAAAGTTCTACGGTGACTTTCTTGACTCTTTCTTGAATGTTAGGTGTCCAACTTAATTTCTTATCCAGGATAACACCAACATATTTTGCTGTGTCAGAGAAAGTAAAGCTGATACCATTGAGAGAAGGAGGGCCGACTAGCCTAATTTTATATTTCCTGGAAAATAGTACTAGTTGAGTTTTGTGGAGGTTTACACCTAATCCACACCGAACCGCCCATTTCGCTTTGTTTAAAATGTTTTGTAGAAGTTTTTTTTAAAGTATTTGGGTGCTTTCGCGAGACAGCCAAAGCAACATCATCTGCATAAGCGATCGTTGTACATCCCTCGCCGTCCATGATTACCAATAGTTCATTGACCACAAAATTCCACAAAAGAGGGGATAGAAAACCTCCTTTCGGAGTGCCACTGCTAACAGATCTTCTAGTAGACGTCCCACCTACCATTAAGCAGTAGATTAATCAATTCGCAAAGTGAGCTGTCGACCTTCTCGTCTGATAGTGCATCCGCTATCGCTGATGTATTGATATTGTTGAAAGCGATTTCTATATCCAGGAAAGCAACCATTGTATACTCCTTATGAAAGAGGGAATATTCAATATTACGCACCAGTGAGTGTAATACCGTCTCCACTGATTTGCCTTTGCAATACGCATGTTGGACCACCGACAACAGTTTCTTATCAATACTGTTACGCAAATGGATATCAATCAGTCGTTCTAATGTTTTTAAGAGGAATAATGATAGACTAATAGGTCTGAAATCTCTTGGATTGGTAGCAGGGCACTTAGCCACTTTGGGTATGAAGACAACTTTAACTTCTCTCCATATCTTTGGGATATATACCAGATCTTAACTTCTTTTTAGTATTGTCTCAAGCACCGGCATGATTATGTCCGATGACTTCTGCAACTCGGCAGGTATTATGCCATCTGGAAGTCGTCAACGACCCATCTGTTTTCTTAAGGCAACTGGGTGTTATTGGATTTGAAGAGGGAATTTTTCTCAGCCTAGATGCCTCAGAGGCTTCTTCTATTTTACCACAGAAGAGTCTCCAAGAATTACACTCCGTAATTCTTTTTTGTATATGTTTAGGGATGCTTTGTAGAAGTTCTAATCTAGTGTGTCTCTCGTACTTTCGGCATTAATAAATAGTGCTCTATAATTCAAGAAGCGCACAATTCAAAAAAAGCAATAAAATGTGCCATTATGTAGCACACATTTCAATTTGGTAAATAATGTTCGAGCAGTTACCGAGAAAAACAGACTCTTCAAACATTTGTTACACATTTCCTGCATACACTAGCTTTACTTACTTCTTGAAGTGGCACTACAGTTCCGGGAAAAATGTGGGCCTCAACAAGCAAGCCTCTCCATTTAGCTCGGTCTTTAGCTAATTGCCTGCAGGTGCGCACTCCAAGTTGGTTGAGGTATCATTGAACTTATGTGTACCACCTATGGCAAGAAGACCCTCTACTGCATCGTCTATCTGGATTGGATTCGAAGACTTTCCATTTACTGATCTCAGTTTCTCTGAGGAAACTGAGAATGAATAGTGGGTCTATGATAGACACTTTCTCATCTGATATTTGGTACTTTCTCCGGAGCCTCTTTGAACTTGTTGCAGAATCTGCAAATGCCTGCATTTGTTGTCCTAGTTTCCTTCAACAATCCCTGGGCATGCAATGCCCCATTGGGAAGTCTGTTAGGATGCATATGTTGCTCTTATGAAGGCAGATGAGTGCTTCAAATCTTTTCCGGGTTGGCATCTCAGGAATTTTTTAGATAAGATAAATTGCGTGGCACCCACATCCAATATCAATTACCCACGAGCTGTTTCATTCGGTCAGTCGGCTCTTATAGTCATGAATTACGAAAGCGGAACATAACAGTGTAGGAAAATTATAATTTTTGAAGTCTATTGAAGTTTGATTTTGGTGGGCGAAATCGCATCATCACCTCCCGTGGTGCCCACTGGATAGCTATCTGATAGTAAACTAACGATGAGCGTATGCTGAGTCTGACGATATAACATACATGTAGCTGCACACTCGGACCTGCGTAAGCAGATCTGGGTGAACTTCAGCGCGCACAACGGACTCAAGCTAAACGACTTTGCGGCGGGGCGAAACTTTGCCGTAGTTAGTACACGGCTCCCACGTCTTAACATACACAAAGGAACATTGCTCTCACTTGATCGAAAAACTGTCAATCAAATCGATCACATTGCGATCGACGCAAGGCACTCTTCCAGTACTCTGGGTGTCCGGACGTTTCGAGGAGCCAATGTGGACTCGGATCACTACCTAGTTGTAGCCAAGGTACGGATGCGGATATTCAGAACTAAGCGAAATCAACGAAATACTGTGAGGAAATTTGACGTCGGGCGGCTACAATCACAAGAGATCCCTTGCCGATCGAGTTTTTTCTATTCTTAATTTAAGTCTTATGTCACCAGCAGCAAATGCGGAAGACCATTGGCAGCGTTGTCTACATGCACTCAGATATGCCGCCTCTGATGTACTGGGTTTCTCTCGGCCGCTACAACGAAATCCCTGGTTTGATGAGGAATGCCGGCAAGCACATGCACCACAACCAGAGGCGTAAAAAGCAGCGCTGCATAGAAGGACTATAGCGGCTCGCGAGCGGAGAAGAAAAGAGGTACATCGAATTCTCAGAAAGAAGGAAAAGGAGCATGAGAAACGCTTGATCAAGGAGATTGAGAGACTTTATTGCAGGAATGATGTTCGAAAATTTTACCAAAAGGTAAAAAGAACATGTCAGGGTTGTGAAGCCTGAAGGGACGAAAACGGCAATATAGTGGTAGAATCGCAGTCGGTGCTGATGATATGGAAGGAACACTTCTGCAGATGATGACCAATATGCCGCTGTCAGTCAGAATGGGCCATTCAACAGTGACGATGACAGTCAAGATTCCCATTTGGGGACCTGCATTGCGATTGATCGGGAAACTACTGACTGCCCAAAACTTGGCTTGGGCCAGTAGCGCAACAATCAAGTTCGTGATGAAGTGCTTACTTTACCTCCTAGTGGTGGTCCCCGGGCAACTATACGTATAAACCCTTATACGTATAGGCCAAAATTGTAAGTGCGGGTTGTTTAGGGCCTTGATTCTAGGCTAGGTAACGTGGGCCAGCAACCTGCGTTACTGAAACCAGCTCGCTACTGAAACCGACACAATACCTCGGATAAGGACTGATCACATGTTGACGACTTTTGGCTATTGTACCCGGACAAGGATAGGTTTCTGGAATGTAAAGACGCTCCTCGACTCGGGAAGAGAAGGTCCTTACAATGCCAGATTCCTCCAACTGGAAAAAGAATTCATGCGATATAAACTGGACATTTTGGGGGTAAGTGAAGTAAGATGGTTAGAAGCGGGCGAGTACCAGTCTCCAACGCGTAACACTGTACTACTCTATTCTGGAAGACCATCCGGAAGTCCGTGAGAATATGGAGTCGGACTACTGCTAACAACAACAGCACGCAAGGGCCTGATTTTCTGGCAGCCTCATGGTGATAGGATTTTGACGGCCAGATTCCGGACTAGAGTACGACGTGTCACCATCATACAGTGTTACGCCCCAACGAATAGTTCGTCTGAGGACGAAAAGGAGAGCTTCTACAATTTCTTAAGCGCCGTCTTCAACACAACACCAAATGGAGACATTGTCATAGTGATGGGGGATTTGAATGCCAAGGTAGGCAGCGACAACGAAGGGCTCAAGCATGTAATCGGGAAACATGGTCTAGGCAACCGCAATGACAACGGCGAAAGGTTTGCGAATTTCTGCAATGCCAACCGCCTTGTGATAGGTGGCACCATGTTTGAGCACAAGACCTGCCACAAAGTCAGCTGGGTTGCCAACGATAGGCAAGCAACCTCCAATCAAATTGACCATTTTGCTATCAGCCGCCGCTTTAGAAGCAGTCTCCTGGACGTCCGAAACAGACGAGGGGCAGATGTGGGGATAGTACGTGATCACCATCTTATGATAGCTACTCTCCAACTACGCACTGCTGCAGTTCGAAGATCCCACGACAACACAAGAATGCCCAGGTTCAACATCGATAGACTTAGTGATCCCTCAGTGCGCCAACAATTAAGGGAGCACTTTTCGCAAGGTGTGGAAGCAATCAGCAGATCAATGCCCGCAACCATCCAAGACCATTGGTGTGCTGTGAAAAATGTTTTTACATCTGGTGCTGAAAGAATTGTCGGTCGATCGCAGGGAAGACATAGGGCGTGGCTTTCCGAGGATACCTGGAGAAGGATTGACGAACGAAAACAGCTAAAAGCTCGCGTTGCAGCTACCCCAGCAGCAGGGAGAAGCGAGCTAGAGTCCCTATATCGCATGAAGATGAGAGAAGTTCAGCGTAGCGTACGACGTGACAAGCGCAACTACATCAACGCGCTGGCTACAGAAGCAGAAGAAGCTGCACGGAGGTGCGACAGCAGGACCGTCTACAGAATCACGAAAGAGCTGACAGGTGGTCGCAGCTCCAGCCAATACCCAGTGAAAAGCCTAGACGGCTCCTTGCTCATTTCGGATGAGGACCAGCTCAAGAGATGAAAAGAGCATTTTGCTACGGTTTTGAACCGTGTATTCGCTAGCGATATGCTCCCAAATCAGACTGAGATGCCCGAGATGAGAAGTTCCCGAATACGCACCACGACTCCCAGTAAAGATGAGATCATTACCGCGATCAAGGCACTCAAAACCAACAAGGCGGTAGGACTTGACGGTATTCCAGCAGAGCTCTTACGAGCAGCGCCAACAACAGCGGCTGAGCTTCTGCTTCCACTTATAGAAAGAGCTTGGGAAGCTGAGAGCTTTCCTAACGAGTGGAAAAAGGGAATGATCGTCAAGCTTCCTAAGAAAGGAAATTTATTGGAGTGCGGAAACTGGAGGGGTATCTGCGTGCTGCCTGCTGTAGCTAAGATAATAGCTAAAATCATCCTTGAGCGAATCAAACAACATCTCGAAGACACACTCGATGCCGAACAAGCAGGTTTCCGCTCTGGATCCTCCTGTGCCGACCACATCAACACCCTGCGGATTATCATCGAACAGTGTGTTGAATATCGATCGCCACTGCACCTGCTGTTCATCGATTTTGAGAAAGCGTTCGATAGTGTCAACAGGGAGTTTATTTGGCGTGCCTTACGCAGGAGAGGCATTCCCGATAAACTAATTGCTATTATCAAAGCTACATATGAAGGCTCCAAATGTCATGTTCTGTACAGAGAAATGTTATCTGAGGAATTTGAGATCCAAAGTGGGGTAAGACAAGGCTGTATCCTTTCACCAATATTATTCCTATTGGTGATTAGCGATGTGCTTCATGCAGCTTTGTCGACGGGAAACGGAGGAATTCGATGGACTCTTACATCTCAACTGAAACATCTTGACTACGCAGACGATGTATGCTTACTCTCCCACAGAATTATGGACCTCCACCAAATGACAGCAGATGTTGAGAGGGAGGCAGGTGTCGTCGGGCTGAAAATCAATACGACAAAAACTAAAATCATCAGCCTTGGAACTAACTCATCGGCTCAAATATGCTTTGCTGGACAACCGGTAGAGAGAGTAGAGGATTTCCAGTATCTTGGGAGTATTCTCTCGACTGATGGTGGAACCGAACTGGATATAGCCAACAGGATCGCTAAAGAAAAGTTCGGGTTCGGGATGTTGTTCAAAATATGGCGAAGCAATGCAATCAGTTTGAGCACCAAAATAAGACTGTTCCGCTCCAACGTTCAATCCGTGCTGCTATATGGTTGCAGCACGTGGAGAGTGACCATTGCTATCACCAGAAAGCTGCAAACGTTTGTTAATAGGTGTCTGCGTAATATCTTAAGGATTTTCTGGCCCAATCGTATCTCTAACGAACACCTTTACGAGAGAACGGGTCAGGAACCAATAGGCACAACTATCCAACGGCGGAAGTGGCAGTGGATTGGTCACACGTTCCGAAAGGGTGACAGCTCCATAGCGAACCATGCTATGCAATGGAACCCTCTAACTCAGGATGGCAGAAGACCTGGCGGTCCTAGGAGAACATGACGCAGAACAGTCGAGAAGTAGGCACGGCAGTTAGGGAAAAGTTGGGGAGAACTCAGACACATTTCCAGAAACCGTACACGATGGCGCGTAGGCGTAGTGGAGGCCCTAGGACCCACAAGGGGATACAGGACATAAGCAGACCAGTAGTACTGGTCCATTGTGCTCAATCATTTTACCCTGGATACGCTGTAAAAAAAAGTCCGCTGCTAGAACCATACAGAAAGTGGTATGAATCTCAGGAGCTCAATCAACGAAACATTACCCAAGTCCTTCAGCTCTGAGAAGAAGTAACTACCAAGAGTACTCATTCTTCTAACGGATATGGCAGGACAGTCACACAATAGGTGACGAACAGATTCAATTTCTTCTTCGTCCCTGCAACTTCTGCAATAGTCATTATGCAGCACACCGAATGAACAGTAATTATGCCAGAAATGACCCGTGTGTCATAGCGACTAAGTTTTACCAGAGAGGTTGATCTCTCTTATTGTAGGCCTGCCAAACTGCCGTGGCCGTTGCGCATGTTTTCCAGTTGAACCCAGCGTATGTTTGCTCGACCGGTGGCTTCATCCTCTATTTTCTTCCGTAAGGAACTGATGGGGATTGCTGCAGAGGGGAGGGCCCGCGATAAATACAGCGCCGACCTTTTCCTAGCAAGCTCTTCAGCCCTTTCGTTACCTTCGATATCTATATGCTCTGGTACTCAGCAAAAGGTCACCACATTGGCTCTAGATATCTCGTTTAAGAGTGATTTGCAGGTTCAGAGCCTTGTTTTTGCCTAGGGGATAGTGGAAAAACACTAATGCGCACAGGGAACAGTCCCGCTCTGTTTCTAATGAGGTTCAGAGCCTTAACGGAGTCCAAATCCTTAAGGGCTTAGCAGTGATCGTTTTACTAACCATATTACTCTCGCGTATAATTTCAGTAGCCTGCAAAATGCCTGTGACCTCGGACTGAAAGACGCAACAGTCGTCTCTTATTCATAAGGCTTCACAATAAACTCCGGCTCCCGTGCTAACGTTCATCTGAGAACCGTCGGTATAAGTCGCCAACTCCATTTTCTTCATGGTTCTTCGGTTCTTCCAGTATATTCTGTCAGGAATTCTTGTAGTGAATCTCTTTTCAAATGCTAGCATTGGGTTCATGTGATCAGTTTCCGTCAATCTACTGGTAGTACCCCATTGGGTCAGAATGGAGGCATGGCTGTAATGGCTCGATGACTACAATCGGCCTTCTCTCAGATCCAGCTTTGACCATTCGTTTAGTCGATAGACATGTGGGTTTCACCTAAGATTTGTACTCTCGATAGCATCCAGCTTAAATTTGAGTTTGCAGTTAGCGATTGGTATACTTATTGTGCCTTTATCCGGCAGGATGGGCATTGTTGTTCTTATTCTGGCGAGTTAATAGGTCTCACAATTCCCTGAAATGTCCCTTTGCCCCGGCATCCAACACAGGTGAGTATTGAAATGCTCAGCTAAATTCGCGAGAGACAATAGACAGTCTAGAGCTACTACTACAACTACTTGACCACTGTAAGGTAGCTTCAAGGTGAACGGCTGCATTCACTGCCATTAGCTTTCTAAATATATCGAAGGGTAGCAGATGAAACATGATGTCGAGTGTTGCAGAGTATACGTACAAACGCACAAATAAGCTTTACGCTGGACCTTGCTTATATAATCGCGATTTATAGCCTTTTCTGCGGTGTCCATCAGGCAATCACACCGTATGTGAGTATTGGTCTAATGACTGAGATGTAGAGCCAGTGAGTGATTCGAGATTGTAAAGTCCATCTATTCCCAATAGCTTCTTGCAAGAGAAAAGTTCTACGGTGACTTTCTTGACTCTTTCTTGAATGTTAGGTGTCCAACTTAATTTCTTATCCAGGATAACACCAACATATTTTGCTGTGTCAGAGAAAGTAAAGCTGATACCATTGAGAGAAGGAGGGCCGACTAGCCTAATTTTATATTTCCTGGAAAATAGTACTAGTTGAGTTTTGTGGAGGTTTACACCTAATCCACACCGAACCGCCCATTTCGCTTTGTTTAAAATGTTTTGTAGAAGTTTTTTTTAAAGTATTTGGGTGCTTTCCCGAGACAGCCAAAGCAACATCATCTGCATAAGCGATCGTTGTACATCCCTCGCCGTCCATGATTACCAATAGTTCATTGACCACAAAATTCCACAAAAGAGGGGATAGAAAACCTCCTTTCGGAGTGCCACTGCTAACAGATCTTCTAGTAGACGTCCCACCTACCATTAAGCAGTAGATTAATCAATTCGCAAAGTGAGCTGTCGACCTTCTCGTCTGATAGTGCATCCGCTATCGCTGATGTATTGATATTGTTGAAAGCGATTTCTATATCCAGGAAAGCAACCATTGTATACTCCTTATGAAAGAGGGAATATTCAATATTACGCACCAGTGAGTGTAATACCGTCTCCACTGATTTGCCTTTGCAATATGCATGTTGGACCACCGACAACAGTTTCTTATCAATACTGTTACGCAAATGGATATCAATCAGTCGTTCTAATGTTTTTAAGAGGAATAATGATAGACTAATAGGTCTGAAATCTCTTGGATTGGTAGGAGGGCACTTAGCCACTTTGGGTATGAAGACAACTTTAACTTCTCTCCATATCTTTGGGATATATACCAGATCTTAACTTCTTTTTAGTATTGTCTCAAGCACCGGCATGATTATGTCCGATGACTTCTGCAACTCGGCAGGTATTATGCCATCTGGAAGTCGTCAACGACCCATCTGTTTTCTTAAGGCAACTGGGTGTTATTGGATTTGAAGAGGGAATTTTTCTCAGCCTAGATGACTCAGAGGCTTCTTCTATTTTACCACAGAAGAGTCTCCAAGAATTACACTCCGTAATTCTTTTTTGTATATGTTTAGGGATGCTTTGTAGAAGTTCTAATCTAGTGTGTCTCTCGTACTTTCGGCATTAATAAATAGTGCTCTATAATTCAAGAAGCGCACAATTCAAAAAAAGCAATAAAATGTGCCATTATGTAGCACACATTTCAATTTGGTAAATAATGTTCGAGCAGTTACCGATAAAAACAGACTCTTCGCACATTTGTTACACATTTCCTGCATACACTAGCTTTACTTACTTCTTGAAGTGGCACTACAGTTCCGGGAAAAATGTGGGCCTCAACAAGCAAGCCTCTCCATTTAGCTCGGTCTATAGCTAATTGCCTGCAGATGCGCACTCCAAGTTGGTTGAGGTATCATTGAACTTATGTGTACCACCTATGGCAAGAAGACCCTCTACTGCATCGTCTATCTGGATTGGATTCGAAGACTTTCCATTTACTGATCTCAGTTTCTCTGAGGAAACTGAGAATGAATAGTGGGTCTATGATAGACACTTTCTCATCTGATATTTGGTACTTTCTCCGGAGCCTCTTTGAACTTGTTGCAGAATCTGCAAATGCCTGCATTTGTTGTCCTAGTTTCCTTCAACGATCCCTGGGCATGCAATGCCCCATTGGGAAGTCTGTTAGGATGCATATGTTGCTCTTATGAAGGCAGATGAGTGCTTCAAATCTTTTCCGGGTTGGCATCTCAGGAATTTTTTAGATAAGATAAATTGCGTGGCACCCACATCCAATATCAATTACCCAAGAGCTGTTTCATTCGGTCAGTCGGCTCTTATAGTCATGAATTACGAAAGCGGAACATAACAGTGTAGGAAAATTATAATTTTTGAAGTCTATTGAAGTTTGATTTTGGTGGGCGAAATCGCATCATCACTTCCCGTGGTGCCCACTGGATAGCTATCTGATAGTAAACTAACGATGAGCGTATGCTGAGTCTGACGATATAACATACATGTAGCTGCACACTCGGACCTGCGTAAGCAGATCTGGGTGAACTTCAGCGCGCACAACGGACTCAAGCTACACGACTTTGCGGCGGGGCGAAACTTTGCCGTAGTTAGTACACGGCTCCCACGTCTTAACATACACAAAGGAACATTGCTCTCACTTGATCGAAAAACTGTCAATCAAATCGATCACATTGCGATCGACGCAAGGCACTCTTCCAGTACTCTGGGTGTCCGGACGTTTCGAGGAGCCAATGTGGACTCGGATCACTACCTAGTTGTAGCCAAGGTACGGATGCGGATATTCAGAACTAAGCGAAATCAACGAAATACTGTGAGGAAATTTGACGTCGGGCGGCTACAATCACAAGAGATCCCTTGCCGATCGAGTTTTTTCTATTCTTAATTTAAGTCTTATGTCACCAGCAGCAAATGCGGAAGACCATTGGCAGCGTTGTCTACATGCACTCAGAGATGCCGCCTCTGATGTACTGGGTTTCTCTCGGCCGCTACAACGAAACCCCTGGTTTGATGAGGAATGCCGGCAAGCACATGCACCACAACCAGAGGCGTAAAAAGCAGCGCTGCATAGAAGGACTATAGCGGCTCGCGAGCGGAGAAGAAAAGAGGTACATCGAATTCTCAGAAAGAAGGAAAAGGTGCGTGAGAAACGCTTGATCAAGGAGATTGAGAGACTTTATTGCAGGAATGATGTTCGAAAATTTTACCAAAAGGTAAAAAGAACATGTCAGGGTTGTGAAGCCTGAAGGGACGAACACGGCAATATAGTGGTAGAATCGCAGTCGGTGCTGATGATATGGAAGGAACACTTCTGCAGATGATGACCAATATGCCGCTGTCAGTCAGAATGGGCCATTCAACAGTGACGATGACAGTCAAGATTCCCATTTGGGGACCTGCATTGCGATTGATCGGGAAACTACTGACTGCCCAAAACTTGGCTTGGGCCAGTAGCGCAACAATCAAGTTCGTGATGAAGTGCTTACTTTACCTCCTAGTGGTGGTCCCCGGGCAACTATACGTATAAACCCTTATACGTATAGGCCAAAATTGTAAGTGCGGGTTGTTTAGGGCCTTGATTCTAGGCTAGGTAACGTGGGCCAGCAACCTGCGTTACTGAAACCAGCTCGCTACTGAAACCGACACAATACCTCGGATAAGGACTGATCACATGTTGACGACTTTTGGCTATTGTACCCGGACAAGGATAGGTTTCTGGAATGTAAAGACGCTCCTCGACTCGGGAAGAGAAGGTCCTTACAATGCCAGATTCCTCCAACTGGAAAAAGAATTCATGCGATATAAACTGGACATTTTGGGGGTAAGTGAAGTAAGATGGTTAGAAGCGGGCGAGTACCAGTCTCCAACGCGTAACACTGTACTACTCTATTCTGGAAGACCATCCGGAAGTCCGTGAGAATATGGAGTCGGACTACTGCTAACAACAACAGCACGCAAGGGCCTGATTTTCTGGCAGCCTCATGGTGATAGGATTTTGACGGCCAGATTCCGGACTAGAGTACGACGTGTCACCATCATACAGTGTTACGCCCCAACGAATAGTTCGTCTGAGGACGAAAAGGAGAGCTTCTACAATTTCTTAAGCGCCGTCTTCAACACAACACCAAATGGAGACATTGTCATAGTGATGGGGGATTTGAATGCCAAGGTAGGCAGCGACAACGAAGGGCTCAAGCATGTAATCGGGAAACATGGTCTAGGCAACCGCAATGACAACGGCGAAAGGTTTGCGAATTTCTGCAATGCCAACCGCCTTGTGATAGGTGGCACCATGTTTGAGCACAAGACCTGCCACAAAGTCAGCTGGGTTGCCAACGATAGGCAAGCAACCTCCAATCAAATTGACCATTTTGCTATCAGCCGCCGCTTTAGAAGCAGTCTCCTGGACGTCCGAAACAGACGAGGGGCAGATGTGGGGATAGTACGTGATCACCATCTTATGATAGCTACTCTCCAACTACGCACTGCTGCAGTTCGAAGATCCCACGACAACACAAGAATGCCCAGGTTCAACATCGATAGACTTAGTGATCCCTCAGTGCGCCAACAATTAAGGGAGCACTTTTCGCAAGGTGTGGAAGCAATCAGCAGATCAATGCCCGCAACCATCCAAGACCATTGGTGTGCTGTGAAAAATGTTTTTACATCTGGTGCTGAAAGAATTGTCGGTCGATCGCAGGGAAGACATAGGGCGTGGCTTTCCGAGGATACCTGGAGAAGGATTGACGAACGAAAACAGCTAAAAGCTCGCGTTGCAGCTACCCCAGCAGCAGGGAGAAGCGAGCTAGAGTCCCTATATCGCATGAAGATGAGAGAAGTTCAGCGTAGCGTACGACGTGACAAGCGCAACTACATCAACGCGCTGGCTACAGAAGCAGAAGAAGCTGCACGGAGGTGCGACAGCAGGACCGTCTACAGAATCACGAAAGAGCTGACAGGTGGTCGCAGCTCCAGCCAATACCCAGTGAAAAGCCTAGACGGCTCCTTGCTCATTTCGGATGAGGACCAGCTCAAGAGATGAAAAGAGCATTTTGCTACGGTTTTGAACCGTGTATTCGCTAGCGATATGCTCCCAAATCAGACTGAGATGCCCGAGATGAGAAGTTCCCGAATACGCACCACGACTCCCAGTAAAGATGAGATCATTACCGCGATCAAGGCACTCAAAACCAACAAGGCGGTAGGACTTGACGGTATTCCAGCAGAGCTCTTACGAGCAGCGCCAACAACAGCGGCTGAGCTTCTGCTTCCACTTATAGAAAGAGCTTGGGAAGCTGAGAGCTTTCCTAACGAGTGGAAAAAGGGAATGATCGTCAAGCTTCCTAAGAAAGGAAATTTATTGGAGTGCGGAAACTGGAGGGGTATCTGCGTGCTGCCTGCTGTAGCTAAGATAATAGCTAAAATCATCCTTGAGCGAATCAAACAACATCTCGAAGACACACTCGATGCCGAACAAGCAGGTTTCCGCTCTGGATCCTCCTGTGCCGACCACATCAACACCCTGCGGATTATCATCGAACAGTGTGTTGAATATCGATCGCCACTGCACCTGCTGTTCATCGATTTTGAGAAAGCGTTCGATAGTGTCAACAGGGAGTTTATTTGGCGTGCCTTACGCAGGAGAGGCATTCCCGATAAACTAATTGCTATTATCAAAGCTACATATGAAGGCTCCAAATGTCATGTTCTGTACAGAGAAATGTTATCTGAGGAATTTGAGATCCAAAGTGGGGTAAGACAAGGCTGTATCCTTTCACCAATATTATTCCTATTGGTGATTAGCGATGTGCTTCATGCAGCTTTGTCGACGGGAAACGGAGGAATTCGATGGACTCTTACATCTCAACTGAAACATCTTGACTACGCAGACGATGTATGCTTACTCTCCCACAGAATTATGGACCTCCACCAAATGACAGCAGATGTTGAGAGGGAGGCAGGTGTCGTCGGGCTGAAAATCAATACGACAAAAACTAAAATCATCAGCCTTGGAACTAACTCATCGGCTCAAATATGCTTTGCTGGACAACCGGTAGAGAGAGTAGAGGATTTCCAGTATCTTGGGAGTATTGTCTCGACCGATGGTGGAACCGAACTGGATATAACCAACAGGATCGCCAAAGCAAAGTCCGCGTTCGGGATGTTGTCCAAAATATGGCGAAGCAATGCAATTAGTTTGAGCACCAAAATAAGACTGTTCCGCTCCAACGTTGAATCCGTGCTGCTATATGGTTGCAGTACGTGGAGAGTGACCACTACTATCACCAGAAAGCTGCAAACGTTCGTTAATAGGTGTCTGCGCAATATCTTAAGGATTTTCTGGCCCAATCGTATCTCTAACGAACACCTTTACGAGAGAACGGGTCAGGAACCAATAGGCACAACTATCCAACGGCGGAAGTGGCAGTGGATTGGTCACACGTTCCGAAAGGGTGACAGCTCCATAGCGAACCATGCTATGCAATGGAACCCTCTAACTCAGGTTGGCAGAAGACCTGGCGGTCCGCGGAAAACATGGCGCAGAACAGTCGAGGAGGAGGCACGGCAGTTAGGGAAAAGTTGGGGAGAACTCAGACACATTTCCAGAAACCGTACACGATGGCGCGTAGGCGTAGTAGAGGCCCTAGGACCCACAAGGGGATACAGGACATAAGTAAGTAAGATTCCCATCAACCCGATCAGAATGAAGTGAGGATAGCGATATCTTAACTCGAATCCAACAAAGCGGCTGGAGCCGACGGCCATGCGGCTGAACTTTTCAAGGCAGGAGGAGATGAGCTGGTATGCACCAACTCATCTGTAAAATCTGGTCGGACGAAAGTATGCCCGACGAATGGAACCTCAGCAGCGTTTGCCTGATCCTGAAGAAAGACGACCCACCGAACTGCGCCAATTACAGGGGTATAAGTCTGATCAAGATTGCATATAAGATCCTGTCTGCCGTATTATGTGAACTCCTAAAACCGATCGTCAACAACCTCATAGGTCCTTATCAGTGCGGTTTCAGACCGGGAAAGTCCACCATTGACCAAATATTCACACTACGGCAGATCTTGGAAAAACCCCATGAATATAAAATCGATACGCACCACCTTTTCATCGTTTCAAAGTTGCCTATGATAGCGTGTATATGGACGAGTTATACAGAGCCATGTCTAGTCTTGGCATTCCTACCAAGCTCGTCCGTTTATGCAGAATGACGATGGAGAGCTCTCGCTGCTCCATCAAAGTCGGTTAGAACATCACCGAACCGTTCGATGTCAGGAAAGGTCTTAGACAAGGTGACGCGCTATCACGCGATCTCTTTAACATAGTACGTGAGAGAATTGTACGAAACTCACAAGTCAATCCCGGAGGTACAATTTTCTTCAAGTCTGTACAACTACTCGCTTATGCCGATGACATGGACATAATCTTAAGAGCTCAGCGGGTCATCAATGTGGCATTTGCGAGTATTGAGACCGAGACAGCAAAGATGGGCTTAGTCGTCAATGAAAACAAAACAAAGTATATACTGTCTACAAAAAAGGACAACCAACATCGCCGTCTTGGACAGAACACCACAATAGATAGATATAATAGGTGGAGGGGGACCTCAACCAACTTGGCGTGCGTAACTGGAGGCACCTGGACCGTGGCGCCATCTAAGTAAGTAGTAAGTAAGAATTGAAGTTTGATGATATGGTGGGGTGAATGAATACCCCACGTTTTTGGTCGCCGTGGCGCATTGGTTAGAGTACTCCAGAAAACAACAAAAAGTTTTTTCATGGTCCAACCTCTCGCGAATGTCTGACAAACATCCGAGAGTATTGTTATCACGATAAAGCTTTTCAAAACAAATTACCCGTCGAATATGGCACTAAACTTTAGGTCCGTTCCATTCGTATGAAAAATATAACGCACGCAACATGAGTGGTTGCGAGAAGCTAGGCAGGGGCATTTAAAGAAGTGTTGCGCCAAATCTTTATTTATTTATTTTTAATTTTTTGCAAGAACGATTTGTGCCAGAAGATTTCTTCAGACTTGCCTGCCATCTTCTCATAACTTAACAAACGTTACGTTTCGTTGCCAATAGACATTAGTTTTGAAATGGGTTTTAAGATTTTTATCAGACAATACTCTTTTGACTGAGAGAGCCTTTGCATCCACACCTGAATAAGAATCCACGAAGAGAGCCCATGTGCAAATGAAAGCAGTAATAATGTTGCGCATAACTGGAGGTAGCTTGCTAAGGAAAGGATTTCAGATGAGGTCCGGATTGAACTAGAACCTAAGCAAAAACAAAGTTCTACTTGAAGTCATAGCATTTGCTTTTGGAGCCACAAGGAATTATAAAACTTTAATCATTTCCATACTACCCTTGTCTCGCTTTGACTAGATGAAGATACACGTATCTATGTGGCTTCAATTACCATCCTTTATAGTGCGGCTTAGTCATTCTGCATCTTAAGTTGACTTCCCGGTGTTTCTATTACGGAAACTACCGGATTTTGGCCTCTGCAATCGAATGCCTCTTTTCACGTATCCACTACATAAACTTAAAAAAAACACCTAAAAGGACACCTAACGCCAATGCTGCATCAAATACACATATATTTCCTTACCACCAACTTTCTTAATCTAATTAAAATCTTTATGTTGAAGCGTGAAACCGCAAACCCATGATGATTAATTTCCAACCGCGCTGACTCATGAGGTATTTTCAAAAGGAAATTACGTTTCCTTTTAAAATGATTCACAGAGTGTCGGCGACACTGAATGAACTACTGCATCGCCATCCCAAATAAAGGACACCCCAACAAATTTGTGACTTTGAAAACCATTTCAACGACTTGTATGACCTCAAGAGTGTGTTACTCTATGTGCCCAGTGGTTGTGGTTAGAAATGTTCCATAAATTTTCCTCCTTTTCCTTTGCATAACATTTTGAAATCTAGAAAATTTCCATACACCCAGACAGGACGAATGTGAATGCATAGAGCGAGGCGACACATTCATACTTCTCGGAGACATATTCATGCTTTATTATTTTAAATGCTAGACCGAAACGGCAACAGAGGAAACCAACATCGAGGACGACAGTATGGTGCACCGGATACTCTCCTCTTAGCTTGGGAAATAGTTTTTTTTTTTTTTTAAAGGACATATGTATGAGAGGATGTATTTTTCCGGAAAATATGGAACATATTTCTGTGGGAAAAGTCCTTTTTTTCGGGTGGGTAATTGATTTTAATTTGTTAAATCAAAAATTATTATTTTGTTCTTTTATTCGGCTGAGAGGTTATTTATTTGTAGCTTACGGATGACTATTTTCGAAACTTATTGCCCAATTGAACATTGTAGGTAAGACAAAAATTAACCAAAACAGACCAATAAAAGAGTTTTTTGTGAGTGAGAGGACGACAATTTGACCTGGACACAACTGACTGATTTGAATGAAATTCTTTCAAACGAGAATCTCCTTTTAGCTTTTTTCTGATTTGCATCTCTATGTGTAGATTCGTAGACAACAGCGATCATTTAGGATTGCTATTCCTTCAGCTTGGTTTTACTATTTTCCACTACGATGGAGGATTTGTCAATTCTCTCCGACTATTAACGACAGTTATGCCTCCAAGGCATCTGATTTTATGGTATTTTACTTCTTCGTGAAGTCCAGAGGGTAATAGAGGTTGATTTAATAATAGAGCTCATAGTCTGTTCAACAAGAAATATGGTGTCTACGCCGAGTAAAATTGGTTAACTATAGGTGGAGACATCCTTCTTTTTTTACTGGTTATTTTGCATGGTATTTCGCATTTTAATATAATCATTTATGAGTTCTTGAGAAACAGGTTAAAAGAAATTAATCCTTTTAAACCATAGAAAGGGATATTCTTTCCACTACCTCCTCTGATGTCTATAGTTCAGGTGCAGCTTAGCAGTTTGATCTTGATCTGGTCAATCTTGAAATTAGTTAATAGCCAGAAACTATGGAGAATTCACAAGCCTGATGGGGCAGTCTGATAACTCACACGTCATAGGTTGCCCGCATTCCTTAATTGTGGGTTCGATACAATTGTAAACCGCCTAAAGCGAGGTAAAACAAAAGTTAAGTAGTAACCAAAACATGCTTACAAAACTTACCAAGTGTAAAAGGTAAATTTTGGTGATTCTGTTTCACACTAATTGATCTTCAGTTTTCCACTTCCCTTTTGCGTTACAATGACACTAAAACTAGAGTGAAGTATGTAACTACAAGCAAATTAGCAGAACTGAGCTTATCCTAATTCTTCTTGAAGTTCCTTTAAGAGCACATGTACGTACATAGTCTGGGTTTGCTAAAGTCGCATCTAAACTCTTTGAACCGGGCTACGCTGTACTATGGAAAATTGTCCATAATCATACTAGACTATATTGACTCTATCTCTGCCTTAGGTTAGGTAAGGTTAGGTTGGCTATGTGAGTACAAACACACTTAGACCAGAAGTGGTCCATTGTGATGACATGGTTCTTTTCATTTGGCTACCCAAATAAAGCGAAGGATGCTCATGGTGCCTGAAAACCCTAGTCCGCTGAGGTCACCGAAGAAAGAAGCCCCAAGATGGAGCAGTCAGCAGGAAGTGAAGGTTGGTTTCCATCTCCTCTTCGTGTCTATAACTCCTACAAAAGTCGTTAGAAAAGAGGCCCATCCTTTTCCAATAGTTCTAATAGATCTTTTAACAGTCCTCGCAAGCTCGATTATATTTAAGAGGACAGACTATGGCTATGTCTCCGGGATAAAACACGTGCTTCTCAGGCGACCCTCTGGGTCCCCAGGTGGCAGATAGGGAAGGGCTACGTAGTGTGGCAGAGGACTATACCTCCGCGGACCAAGAGCAAAAATCTTCCCAAGTCAAGGTGTTGTGGAATACGAGGACTGAATGGTGCGGGGAATGAATAATAAGAATGTGCAACGCAAACTTAATGTCTCTATGAGATACCGGGCGACCTCTCATAGTACCCAGCCTAAAACGTGTATGGGAGATTTGCAGGTGCTGATCTTACTTTCTCGCCATACCCGTGGGAACAATAAATGGATACAAAAAGAGAAAATAACAAAACCAAAATCAAAAAACCAATCACGAATATGTGAACGACGTCAGATGAAGAATCTCTACTCCGTTCACCTATCTCTGAGATGGAGACAGAGGAAATCCCCTCATTTTCAAGCAACGAAAACAACGGCAAAGCCGAAAAGCTCAAGACCCAGCAGGAGTAGTACTTCACTGGGGCTCAGAGACGCTGAATTGGTGCTAAAATCCGTAGTAACAATGCACCTGAAGAAGTTAGGCGCATGGAAAGATATCGGTATGCAAAGGTCCTCACTGAAAAAGAAAAACAAAGCAAGGACAGTGGATCCAGGAATACCAAGCTTTGCAGGTCCACTGATAACTCTCCTTAAATGATGCAGAAGAAACATAGACCGCACATAGAGTCACGCAGGGACACATGTGCAGTCATGCCGAGAGGAAACCCAAGGGGAGATCCAAAAGACCCTCATAAACTGCACCACAAGTCGCTGCTAGAACTTTGTTTAAGAAGGACATGCTTACGGTTTCGAAGCCCCACTCAGACGCACGCAAAATCTCAACTAGCAGCAAAGAAACCAAAAATGCAAGGATTTGGATGCAGCACAGAAGCAACCCACCACAACAAAACTTTCGTATAGTTATACCATGGCCCAATGTAAAGTTGCCATCATGCACTCTATATATCCGGAGGAAGCACTAACCACGCAACAAATCCAGCTAGTGAAAAAAATGCCTACTGATTGAGATCGACAAAGGAGACAAGCAACGCCCCGCCCTCAATTTTGTTGCCACCGATGAAAGAAACGGATGGCTCTCAATCACCTGCCATGACACAGAAACAAAAAAAAAATGGCTCATGCGGTGGGCAGAATCAAGCCATGAAAAGCAGCTAGCTTGAGAATAACTCAGGGTACCGAAGTTCCCAAGTTATTCACATGTGCTACTTTTATCCGCCATCGCAATTCAGAGCATCGGCGTCTCCACAAAAGGATGCCAAGTTCTCAGGATCTCTAAAGAAAAAAGCAGGAGTGAAAGTTTAACTTTCTCAGTTGATGAGGAATCCAAGGACTAAATCCTAAGTCAAGGTTTAAGATATTCCTTAACTTCTCGCAGGTCCCTATTAAAGTAAAAGAAGTATTGAAGCCGGTCCGGAGTAAAGAACCTGAAACCGCGACTGATGACAGAGCTAAGGCACATCCAAAGTTCAGCGCTCAGCAAAGACAGCTCGACGCAAGAAAAAGAATTGATATTGGAGCAGATGAAGTCTAAAGAAAATGCCGGGAAGTAGAAATCATCACTACTGGTGTTAGCGGTTTAGCAGAAGAAGGATCCAGAACATCACAAGCGTCAAAGGCGTCAGAATACTAATCCTCAACGTCAGAGACAGCAACAATCGGTAATCCCACTGAACCAGCTATAAATGTTGGCAGCTCTGCAAGCACTTCCTATCAATATAAACAATATGGGCTTAAGGTGCATTCAAATAAATCTTCAGCACGTAAACGCTGCCTCGGGGGTCTTAAGTCATAGATTTAATAAGGCTTATCTAGATGTGGCTTTTATCTAGGAGCCATACACACTTAAGGACCAAAAAGTTAATAAAACAGTAAAGACAAAGGGGCACATTACAAAAGATCTAGTGGCAGCATTGGTAGAAGTACCCACTAAAGGAGGTAAGACAGACGCAGTTAAATGCTCAGCTTACCTGGCTGGAGACTCCAAAGACTTTCTGTGACTGCAGGGACTCGTGGACTATTGTGGCAGAAGAAAACGTCAGATCATAATTGGATGCAATGCAAATGCTCATCATACCATCTGGCGGTAGCTCAGGTATAAACAAAACAGATGAGTCTTTTCTAGAATTTATTAGTAAAAATAATATTGATATTATAAATTATGGAAATAACCCCATCTTTATAAACAGAGTTAGGGCAGACGTTCTTGATTTCACCCTTACTACCTCATTTATTAAAACTTTATCGAAAACTGGCATGTTTCAACAGAATCATCTATGTCGTACCATCGACAAATTCGCTCCTATATTAAGTTAGACACTAAACACTCTCACAGATTGAGGCCAATATAGTCTAGAACTCATAAAGAGCTTGAACCGTTGCAATAAGAATATTAGAGACATAGATAGCCTAGGACCTGGTTGTGGGAATCTTAATCTGGCAATCAAATCAGCCTACCACCAGGCATGTCCAGAGAAAGAAAAATCAGGCAATCGCCTCACACACTGGTGGAACAAAATGCTCGCCAATCTAAGAAAAGAAACTAGAAAACTTCAATAAGGAGAAGCACAACAATGGTTGGACTTCATACTCTGAAGCTCTAACCAAATGTAACCTCGAGATTAAAAGAGCTAAAAGAGAATAGCGGAAAAATGTCTGCCAGGAACTTTCTGGTATTCCTAGCAGTGCCCGCATCCACAGACTTCTCTCTAAACAGCATACGAGGGCAAGGTGAAAAGTTATCGGCCTGATGCAGAGATAGCGTTCCAATCAGCAAACATTTATGTTTCCTGCCTGGGTGCACTTCTCATTAGTTCGTATGACAACTTTCAACTTGTTCTCTCAAGTAGTTTGTTTACACGAATTTTTGCAGTAGACGTCTTGCGCGTTTTTCGTTAAAATGGATAAACTTGAATATCGTGCAGTCATAAAATTCTTCGTTTTGGATGGATTAACCCCTAAGGAAATTTATCCAAAGTTGGCAAAAGTTTACGGGGACTCTGCTCCTCCCATGTCAACCGTTAAAAAGTGGGCAGCTGAATTTAAACGTGGTCGCACGTCCCTCGAAGATGAAAACCCGCATTATATCGTGTTGGACGATAGACGAGTGAAGGTGAGTGAGATAGCTGAGGCTGTATGTATATCGGAAGAGAAGGTGCGAAACACCTTGCACAAAAACTTAGGGATGCGAAAACTCTGCGCAAGATGGGTGCCGCATTTGCTGAATGCCGATCAAAAGCAAATTTGCAAACGATTTTCGCGGCAATCTTTGGACCGATTCAATAGGGATGTGACCAATTTTGTGCGGCGAGTTGTCACCATGGATGTAACATGGGTCCACCACTACACGCCAGAAGGTTAGGTTAGGTAAGTGGGCTGGTGTAGGGGGATAGAAAACCTCCGCACCACACTCAGGTCAATATAGACCCATTGTGATACCCATGGGGGGAAAGGGGATAGAAAAGAGAATCCCTTCCTCGTGGAAAAATACCGTCTTTGTAGATATCCTAAAGAAAGCATTTAGTACTTACTATGCCCTAAATACAAACCATCCAGAAGATTTGATGAAGTGTTGTCCAAGGATCTTATTTCTCAAATAAGAGAGGCCTGGGCAATGACAGAGAAAGTGGGCGGTGTCCTCCTGAGCTTCCTCGTCGCCGCAGCCTCTACGAAAGTCTTCGTTAGTCACACGTAGTTTTTTCATGTGGTACCGCATGGTATTATGCCCCGTAATGACCCCTATTATAGTAGAGAGGGATTTTCTAAGCCTCTGTATGAGTCTATTGGTTCTTACTCTGTCAAATGCAGGCCACAGCTTCCTCGTGGTGACACAAGTATCTAAAGTGGTCCACCTATTGTTACCCTCCGTTAGGGCTTTGTTTCCTGCTACGAGCTAAAGGGCGCAAGGCGGGATGTACACCGAGGAGCCGGATTGATCCGAGCTTAGTGCTGAGCCTCATCTAGCCAGTTCATCGGCTTTCTCATTCCCTGGTATGCCTTCATGACCAGAGACCCAGCAGAGCTTTACGTCGTGCGGTGTTCCAAGAACCTTGAGCTCTTCTCTACAACAGTTCACAAGCTTCGATTTTATTTCTATAGCAGACATTGCTTTTATCGCCGCCTGGCTGTCGATGAAAAAGGTGATATCCTCTCGTGGTATTGCCGCAGTCTTACGAGCTGCTATTGTAACTGCTAGGACCTCCGCCTGGAAAACGCTGCTGTAGTTCAGAAGCCGAGCTGACATGGAGAGACCAAGCGTTTCAGAGAAGATGCCTGCACCTACATCTATTTCCATTTTGGATCCATCGGTGTAAACAGCTAAGGATCGCTCGTTAGGCGTTCTGTCATTTTTCCAGTCTTCCCTGCTCGGATAGGTGCTAGAAAATGGTCATGGTATGGCGTTAAGTAGTCTGTATTAGATACACTGCCTAGATATCTCTGCAAGATCGTGGTGTGACCGATTGCATTTGGTCTCCAGTTATATGTTTGGCTTAATATTGCGGCACTATGAGCCGCCGATACTTGTATAAAGATGTCTAGCGGAAGAGAATGGCCTCGAGTCCTGCTGTAGGTGTCGTTCTCATTGCGCTGGTTGTGGCGATGCACGCTAGTCTTTGTACTTTCGTGATAGCAGCTAGGTTATTTATTTTGCTGGCTGCCTGCCACCATACAAGGCTGCCATACGTTAGTATTGGCCTTACTATAGCTGTATACATCCATAGGATGATTTTGGAGTTCGGCCCCCAAGTCTTCCCGAATATTCTATTGCACGAGTAAAAAGCTATCGTGGCTTTTTCGACTCTTTCGTTGATGTTTAGTCTCCAGTTCAGTTTCCTAACGAGCACCAGTCCAAGGTATCTCGCACTACTGGAGATACTTAGGGGAGTACCCCTTACGGAAGGTGTTACGAATTGTGGAATTATTCTTTTATTAGTGAATAGTACTAACTCTGTTTTCTGGGGATTAACCGGCAGCCAACATCTCTCCGTCCAAGAGTTAATGATTTCCAGCGCCTCTCGATTTGTTCGCCCAGGGTCAAGAGAAATTTACCTGTTGCTAGCAGCACAACATCGTCCGTATATGCTATGGCCTTGACGCCGCTGTTTCTCAGTTTAAGAAGGACTTCGTTCAGGACAATTACCCACAGCAGTGGGGATATAATCCCTCCTTGAGGGGTGCCTCTTGAGGCATGGACTGCAAGCTTAGTACTTCCGAGTTCAACTTTGATATGTCTTTCCTTTAGCATATTGACGATCCATTTTATCACGGAATTGTGAATATTAAGGTTCGATAGAGTCCTATTGACCGCGTCCGTTTTTACATTGTTAAAGGCTCCTTCAATATCTAGGAAAGCGGCTAGTGTATATTCTTTGTTTTTCAGTGATTTTTCTATTGAGCCGACAACACAGTGTAGCGCTGTTTCTACGCTTTTTCTTTTCGTATATGCGTGCTGCGCTGGGGATATGTCACCATGGCGTAGTTTACTACTGATGTATATGCCAGCCAAAAACGAAACAGCAATCGAAGCAGTCGGTGGTTCAGCGCCAAAGAAAGCGATGTCGATCGCATCTGCCGGAAAGGTCATGGCCAGTGTGTTTTGGGATGCGAAAGGGATCCTGTTAATTGATTACATTGAGAAAGGCAGAACAATTACAGGCGAATATTACTCCAACCTTCTTGACCAGCTGGATGCCAAAATTCGCGAGATGAGGCCTGGCTTGAAGAAGAAAAAAATCATCTTTCACCAGGACAATGCATCTGTATACAAGTATGCGTTGGCGACTCAGACCCTCAGACTTCCATCTGTTCCCAAACTTAATCTTCCTTAACATCATAATGGACCTTTACTGGTCTATATGTGTCTGCACCATCGTGCGGATAGCCAGTCTAACCTAACCTAACCTAATGTTAAGTTAATCAATAAAGCAGGCACGAGTACGAGGTGGATTTTTTGACGAAAAGAGTTCTTACTATATTTTATTATCTAAATCTTTTTATTTATTACGTTCAATAAATTTTTCCATTTGGCTACATAAATATAATATTGATGAAGCTATTTACAATAAATTTTGATTATCAAAATGAAGAAGACAAAAGGTTTTATCAATTTTTGTGACAGAATAGTTCGTCCGGAATCCTATGGACGGCAGTATATAAAGGAATATCTTGAACAGAGCGAGTTCAACGAAATAATGTGACGATGTTTGATGTCGGCTAATCACACGAGACTAACAGACCTTCAAATATTTCTTCCTCTGTTACGAAGTTTAGTGCTGCCTGCAGCAAGTGCAGAAGACCTGTTAAAACGTTAGGTGTACTCCTTACCTAGCTCCTACACAAACTATTTGTTATTCCAATACTCCTCTACACAAAAGTGATAAATTTAACGCATCATGTTGAATGTTCTTTGAAGAAGAAAAATACCACTTACAAACTCGTACCTGTGTAGAGTCTCAAAATAAATCATTTAACACGCCAAAGTTATCAGCCGATACAATCATCCCCACACACCCTGGGAAACATTCAAACAAAAGTCCTGCACAACTCATCCTTGAGGTTAAAACAAATAAATGCAAAACACTTTGACCAAAAAACTGCTCGTGCGGAAGTTGGTAAAAACACACTTGCAGGACCCAAAAATGGAAATTTGATCTCCAGATAAGGCATACGGACCGAGGATTTCGCCTGGCTTCCACTTCCAGTGTCAACATAAATTAAGGAACCTACATGCCTTCCATAGTCTCCAATGCGTGGCTTGACGGGAGAAATATAAACATACATTAGGAACCGCAACGACCCGGATGAAAATAAAACGGAAATAAAGTTACAACACTACACGCGGTTGGAAG
Organism: Brachypalpus laphriformis; assembly: GCA_945910035.1. Taxonomy (NCBI): domain Eukaryota; kingdom Metazoa; phylum Arthropoda; class Insecta; order Diptera; family Syrphidae; genus Brachypalpus; species Brachypalpus laphriformis. The sequence goes on from OX246755.1 coordinate 148,350,314, forward strand.
TGAAGTAAACATGACGATGATTGTCCCAGATACCGAAACGAAATGATAATAAAAACAACCAAAATAAAGTTCAACATGGTAATGGACATTGAAGAGTGAGTGGGCGGGAATGGTGTATGGTGGGTTGTTCATCCTGATCGGGTATTGAAGATTGTGTAGCCCAATTTATAAAAGATGTTACAGGCTACTTAAGGTTTTTCTTTTTTGGAAAGGGAGCTCAAAATGATATATCGGATAGTTTGGGAAAGAAAACGTATTGCCGTGGAACTATCAGTGACAGGTTCACTTCATTAAATTTACAACAAGTCGGATGTTTCTATACGTAAGTATATACTCTTAGGTAGGAGTTAGTTATTTGTTGGGCGAATACGTAAGAACAAAAATAAATAACATTTGGATTAGATGGTGTAATAGCCCGTACCTATAGGCGAACCCCACAGGCGGATCAGTAGAAATGCGGTGAAGTGGGAGGGTTATGAACCTTTGTTTTCGGATCATAGCCTCGCCGAAATAGGAAGAAGAAGAAATAAGAAGGTGTAATACCCTATACTCGATTTTCTAAACCATGCAACCGGAATGTGCGACCAATATACAACATGTAAGTACCTATTACATATTCCTACGATTTTTTAGACTTTTTATCAAAGAAACAGTTTTATGAACCATAGATCCTTCTGAAAATGAGGTGACAAGTAAGAAGAAAGCGGCTTTCAAAGCTTGGTCAAAGTGCCCCTCTAATAATAGTGATGAAAAAGTTCGCCTCGAAATGGAATACAGATGCTGCAAGAAAAAAGCGAAGAAGAAGTGCGCCCAGTTTCAAGCAGAGAGTACGGAGCTGGAGAAAATATCTTCCCCGGTTGTTGATGCAAACCAGGCTATCCAATAGGTGCGAAGACACAGTATGAACAAGAGCGCAACCATCTTCAAAATAGCCACCCAAAGAAGGAGGAATGCTCAGGAGATTCGTTCGCCAAAGTTCATAAGCAATGCTCATGGCCAGCTTCTTGTGGATGACGACAAAATTCTGCAGAGGTGGCGGCAGTATTGTGACGAACTTTCAAATCAACAGTTTTCCCGGCTATACTTTCCAAGAGCCACCCCTAACTGTGAAGAAATACCCGACATCACAGTCGAAGAAGTTAGTGAGGCGGTCAAATACTCCAAAAAACGAAAAGCAGTTGGGCCAGACGAGATGCCCTCTGAGTTCTGGAAAAGATGGGAGACATCGGGTTCAGATGCCTCAGAATTCTCATCTCCAAATTTGTGAGAGGTGATCCAATGCCGAATCAATGGAGGGAAAGTTACCTTCTCCCTGTATACAAAGGGAAGAATGATACGTGATACTGTAATAAATACCATTCGATCTAGCTGATGTCACACACCATGAAGATCGTTGAGCGGGTATTAGGTGGCCGACTGCGAAAAATAATACGGCTATCTGATGATCAGTGCGGGTTTGTCTCGGGTAAATCAACGTCTTCTTCCTTTTATCAGCGAGGCTATGATCCGAAAACAAGGGATCACAGCCCTCCCAATTCGATGCATTTCTACTGATCCGCCTGTGGGGTTCGCCAAATCTCGGGTAAATCAACAACAGATGCAATCCAAAGTACAAGGATCATAATGGAAGAACATCGTGATTCCTTAAAGGATTTGCATATTGTATTGGTTGAGTTTGAAAAGGCAGACAGGCAGACAACCACGAGATCTGATATGGGTGGCGCTAAGACATCGACGGGTTCCAGAAGCCCATGTATAGATGATCATGGACACGTACGAACGAGCAAAGACAAGAGTAAGATGCTCCGCTGGAGTAACCGATGAGTTCCCAATATATATAAATATATGGGATCTATGATCAATAGCGAAGCAACCTGTGACGGCGACATCAATCAACGTATAAGCGTAGGGTGGATGAAGTGGCGAGAAAATTCCACTATCTTCTGTGACCAAAAAATGCCACCTTAGTTGAAAGGAAGGCTCTACACCGCAGTTGTGCGTGAAGCGCTCACATACGGTTCACAATGTTGAACGATGTGAGTAAATAAACGGCAGCTGAGATGAAGATGCTTCGCATGGTAGCAGGAGTGGCAATCCTTGATCGAATAAGAAGTTCGAAGATCCATGGAAGCTTTCACATCAAGGAAACCATTGTACAAAAAATATAGCGCGACCGGCTCAGCTGGTATAGCCACGTTCAAAGAAGAGATCATTTGAACCCTGTTAAAAGGGCAATATCAATGCACGTTCCAAAGACATCGCAAGACATCGGCACTTCATTGGCCTCAGTAACCAAGTGATCCAAAATCGGCGGGCCTGCCGATATTTTCTGAGGTCAAATAGGCGAAACCCACAGGCGGATCAGTAGAAATACGGTGAAGTGGGACGGTTGTGATCCCTTGTTTTCGGGTCATAACCTCGCTGATAAAAGGAAGAAGAAGAAGATACTTCTGAAAATGGGGCTGACGATGGTGTAGTGGTGACGCCATCGATTGCCACGCTCAGGTTCATGGTTCAAGTCCTGATGTCTCCAAATCTTTATTTATTTTTCAGAAACTACATAAAGTTAGTCCGATCAATTGCGCGAGCTTGTGTGAACACTTTTGCGATTGGTCGGGAAGCTACTGACTGCTCAAAACTTGGCTAGGGCCAGTAGCGCAACAATCAAAGTTCGTGATGAAGTGATTGCTTTATCTCCTAGTAGTGGTCTCCAGGCAACTATACGTATAAACCCTTATACGTGTAGTCTAAAATTGCAAGTGCGGGTCGTCTTAGGTCATGATCCTACACTAGACAACGTGGACCAGTAACCTACGTTACCGAAGCTAGCCCGCTATAGAAACCGACACTATGCCTCGGATAAAGAATGATCACATGTTGACGAATTTTGGCCAATGTACCCGGATAAAGATAGGTTACTGGAATGTTAAGACGCTTCTCGACACAGGAAGTGAAGAACCCTGCAATGCCAGATTCCTTCAATTGGAAAAGGAATCCATGCGATATAGACTGGACATTTTGATGCAAGGTGAATCAGATGGTTAGAAGCGGGCGAGTACCAGTCCCCAACGCGTAACACTGTACTACTTAATTCTTAAGGACCATTCCACACCAGTCCACGGGAATATGGAGTCAGACTGCTGCTAACAAGATCTGCACGCCAGGGCCAAGTTTCCTGGCAGGCTTATGGTGATAGGATTATGATGGCCAGATTCCGGATTATTTAGAGTACGACCCGTCACCATCATACAGCGTTATGCCACAACGGCGGGCTCGTCTAAGGAAGAGAAGAAGAGCCACCTTCAAGACAATACCAAGTAAAGACATTATCATAGTGATGTAGGACTGGAATGCCAAGGTAGGTAATGACAACGAAGGACTCAAACATGTAATCGGGAAGCATGGACTAGACAAGCGCAATGACAACGGCGAAAGGTTTGTGAATTTCTGCAATGCCAACCGCCTTGTGATAGGTGGCACCATGTTTGAGCACAACACAATTGAACAACGCAAGATCAGCTGGGTTTCCGACGACAGGCAGGCAACCTTCTATTAAATTGACCATCTTGCCATCAGCTGCCCCTTTAGAAGTAGTCTCCTGGACGTCCGAAATAGGTGAGGGGCAGATGCGGGGATAGTACGACATGACCATCTTATGATAGCTACTCTCCAACTACGCACTGCTGCAGTTTGAAGATACGACGACAACACAAGAATGCCCAGGTTCAACATCGATAGACTTAGTGATCCTTTAGTGCGCCAACAATTAAGGGAGTACATTTCGCAAGGTGTGGAAGAAATCAGTAGCTCACTATCCGCAACCATGTAAAACCATTGGTGTGCTCTGGAAAATGTTCTTACATCTAGTGTTGAAACAATTGTCGGTCGATCACAGGCTAGACAAAGGGCTTGGTTTTTCGAGGATACCTGGGGACAGATTGACGAATGAAAATAGCTAAATGCTCACATTGCAGCTACTCACAGCAGTAGGGAGAAACGAGCTAGAGTCACTATACCGCATGAAGATGAGAGAAGTTCAGCATAGCGTACTACGTGGCAGCGAACGCGCTCGCTACCGAAACAGAAGAAGCTGCACGGAGGTGCGACAGCAGGATCGTTTGCAGAATCACCAAAGAGCTGACAGGTGGTTGCAGCTCCAGTCAACACCCAGTGGAAAGCCTACACGGTTCCTTGCTCATTTACAATGAGGACCAGCTCAAGAGATGGAAGAAATATTTTGCAATGGTCTTGAATCGTGTATTCGCTAGCGATATGTTTCGAAATCAGACTGAGGTGCCCGAGATGAGAAATGCCCGAATACGCATTACGACTCCCAGTAATGATGAGAGCACTACCGCGATCAAAGCACTCTTCACCAACAAGGCGGTAGGAGTTGATGGCATTCCAGCAGAGGTCTTACGAGCAGCGCCAAGAACGTCTGCTTCCACTTATAGAGAGAGAGCTTTCCTGACAAGGGAAAATGGAATGATCGTGAGGCTTCCTGAGAAAGGAAATTTAGTGAAGTGCGGAAACTGGAGGGGTATTTGCGTGCTGCCTGCTGTAGCTTACATAATAGCTGAAATCATCCTGGAGCGAATCAAAGAACATCTCGAAGACACACTCAATGCCGAACAAGAAGGTTTCCGCTCTGGATCCTCCTGTGTCGACCACATCAACACCCTGCGGATTATCATCGAACAGTGCGTTGAATATCGATCGCCACCCCAACTGCTGTTCATCGATTTTGAGAAGGCGTTCAATAGTGTCAACAGGGATTTTATTTGGCGTACCTTACCCAGGATAGGTATTTCCGATCAACTAATTGCTATTATCAAAGCTACATATGAAGGCTCCAAATGTCATGTTCTGTTCAAAGAAATGTTATCTGAGGAATTTGGGGTAAGACAAAGCTTGGTGTAGTTTTGTCGAATGGAAACGGAGGAATTTGATGGACTCTTACACCCCAACATAAACAAATTGAATACGTTGACGATGCATGCTTACTCTCTCACAAAATTATGGACCTCCACCAAATGCCAGCAGATGTGGGGTTGAAAATGAATACGGCAAAAACTAAAAACGATCAGCCTTGGAACATGCATATATAGTGGGTAAGGGTTGCAGAATGGGTGAACGCTGACCTGAGTTTTTGATTAAAGATATTCAAAAGCTCAAAAAACACATCTACACCAACACAGCCACCATGCTATTGACTTGTACGTGAGGATTGGACGTACTGCGGCTGTACATAAATTAAATTTTGGTGGCAGGGCCCAATTTTTTCCAAAAGTCTTGTAGGACGCATGTTCACCGTTGTTCTTGTTCTTCTTGTTGTTGTTCTTTGTTGAATTTCCAGTTAAGTTTAGGATCTAGGATAACTCATTGATACTTAGGGAGAGTGGCTGACTATTTAGGGGAAGGGCGAATTCAAGAAATGTGATTTTGATGATAATGAGCATTAGTTCAGCGCGCTTTTTGGCGCAGGTGTTAACTTTATTCAGAGCATTTTCTATGATTTCGCTTATCCCGGAATGAAGCATTCCTGATACTAATATCACCATTTCATCTAAATACTCGACTACCTTGATTCATTCTCCATCTAATCTTTAAAGGAGGACAGTAAATCTTTGAAAAAAGTTCCACACATGAGACTTAAAATCGCAATCGGCCACGAAACATATATTTCACATGACGTGTACCTAAACAACGTACCACAACGTAGTGGCCACCCAGATGTACCTTAAGATAAAGACCTAACAACATCATCTAGTCAACCGTCGTCACAGCAACTTATAAACTGTCAAATTCCTCAACGAACATCATAGATTATCTCCCCACAATAACCATTAAAAAGCCATTAATGGAACATCCTTCGAATTATTCACACAACATTGGGAACTTTTTTGTGGCAATAAATTTCCCGTAATTACTTGGCAATCAACCGATGAGAAAACTTTACCCACCATCAATCGTTTGATTTTACAGTTTTGCATTATTAACTTGATTCGTTTCTCCTCGGTTGCCCACTAAGTGCATCAAAAGATGCATCCCATCTCAACTTACGCGCGTCCTTTTCCTCTCCAACAATTCAGTTTGTCATCACCGTCCCCGTGGGGGGTCATCATACAATAAAGAAGGGCAAAATAATTTTCCTTCCCTTCATCTGCATGCCCAGGACCCAACCCAACTGCTACTCGTATTTGTGCAACTTTCTCACATTTAGCCAACTAATTTATATAATTAAAGCTGGGCTAAAAGTTTTCAATTGTTATCCCCGCAGTAGAGAGACTACAACTTAATATTCCGAATGGAAAACTGTGCAACATTTTCAGTGTGTGTGTGTAAGGAATTTATTTTTCACGTAAACAAGGATCTCTCACTCAAGAAGTCAGTTGTCTTAGGAATTTGTAAGTTTTCTTTATCACTGGTTGGGGGTAAACTTCCCTGCAGGGCTATGCAAAATGCAGCATAGTGCAGGACAAGATAAAGGATAAAGTTTCATCTGGGGGAGTGGAAAAGTGCCTTTAGGGTGTGGTGTTGGCTGTGAAATGACAGTGAAATAAGCTGCAAGGATGAAGAAATTGCATGCGTGGGTAAGGCAAGACTTGTGCAGACAGCCAGCCGAAACGAAATGAGCTATCGTTCTTAAATGAATTTATGAAAACGTGATTAGGATGAGCTTAAATTTTAGTCGAGAAATTAAACGAGCTCGTATAGATGCTGTTAAAGATAAGCCACTAACAACACCTTTCCATAAAATGGTCACATCTTGACGCTTATATTTTGGTATAGGTACCTACTTTCCACTTGCTTCTGCCTTAAACGAACTCAGATTTGAATCCTTATAAAGATTTTTTGCTCAGTCTTAGGCTTGTTTGTTGATTTAAATTCACGAAGTAGAACCGGGTGGATTAAACGAAATGTATCTGCAACCATTTGCATTGAATGTCCTGATCTTAGCCATGTAGGCTTTACTGAGACCATTACAGTTGTTGAAAAGCGTTTTTCTATACGCAGAACCTGCATTTTTTGTCCTGACTGTCCAAAAATTGGCTTAGGCCAGTAGCGCAACAATCAACTCCGTGATGAAGTGCTTACTTTACCTCCTAGTGGTGGTCTCCGGGCAACTATACGTATAAACCCTTATACGTTTAGGCTAAAACTCCAAGTGCGGGTTGTCTAGGGCCTTGATTCTAGACTAGGTAATGTGGGCCAGCAACCTGCGTTACTGAAACCAGCTCGCTACGAAAACCGACACTATGCCTCGGATAAGGAATGATCACATGTTGACGACTTTTGGCTATTATACCCGGACAAAGATAGGTTTCTGGAATGTAAATACGCTCCTCGACTCGGGAAGCGAAGGTCCTTACAATGCCAGATTCCTTCAATTGGAAAAAGAATTCATGCGATATCAACTGGATATTTTGGGGGTAAGTGAAATAAGATGGTTAGAAGCGGGCGAGTACCAGTCTCCAACGCGTAACACTGTACTACTCTATTCCGGATGACCATCCGAAAGTCCGCGGGAATATGGAGTCGGACTACTGGTAACAACAACAGCGCGCAAGGGTCTAATTTCCTGGCAACCTCATGGTGATAGGATTATGGCGGGCAGATTCCGGACTAGAGTACGATGCGTCACCATCATACAGTGTTACGCCCCAACGAATAGTTCGTCTGAGGACGAAAAGGAGAGCTTCTACAATCTCTTAAGCGCCGTCTTCAACACAACACCAAATAGAGACATTGTCATAGTGATGGGGGATTTGAATGCCAAGGCAGGCAACGACAACGAAGGGCTCAAACATGTAATCGGGAAGCATGGACTAGCCAACCGCAATGACAACGGCGAAAGGTTTGTGAATTTCTGCAATGCCAACTGCCTTCTGATAGATCGCACCATGTTTGAGCACAAGACCTGCCACAAAGTCGGCTGGGTTTCCAACGACAGGAAGACAACCTCCAACCAAACTGACCATTTTGCCATCAGCCGCCGCTTTAGAAGTAGTATCCTGGACGTCCGAAACAGGCGAGGGGCAGATGTGGGGATAGTACGAGATCACCATCTTATGATAGCTACTCTCCAACTACGCACTGCTGCAGTTCGAAGATACGACGATAACACAAGGATTCTCAGGTTCAACATCGATAGACTTAGCGATCCCTCAGTGCGCCAACATTTAAGGGAGCACTTTTCGCAAGGTGTGGAAGCAATCAGCAGCTGACTGCCCGCAACCATCTAAGACCATTGGGGTGCTGTGAAAAATGTTTTTACATCTGGTGTTGAAAGAATTGTCGGTCGATCGCAGGAAAGACATAGGGCGTGGCTTTCCGAGGATACCTGGAGACGGATTGACGAACGAAAACAGCTGAAAGCTCGCGTTGCAGCTACCCCAGTAGCAGGGAGAAGCGAGCTAGAGTCCCTATATCGCATGAAGATGAGAGAAGTTCAGCGTAGCGTACGACGTGACAAGCGCAACTACATCAACGCGCTGGCTTCAGAAGCAGAAGAAGCTGCACGGAGGTGCGACAGCAGAACTGTCTACAAAATCATGAAAGAGCTGACAGGTGGTCGCAGCTCTAGCCAACACCGAGTGAAAAGCCTAGGCGGTTCCTTGCTCATTTCGGATGAGGACCAGCTCAAGAGATGGAAAGAGCATTTTGCTACGGTTTTAAACCATGTATTCGCTATCGATATGCTCCCGGATCAAACTGAGATGCCCGAGGTGAGAAGGTCCCGAATACGCACCACGACTTCCAGTAAAGATGAGATCATTACCGCGATCAAGGCACTCAAAACCAACAAGGCGGTAGGACTTGACGGTATTCCAGCAGAGCTCTTACGAGCAGCGTCCACAACATCGGCTGAGCTTCTGCTTCCACTTATAGAGAGAGCTTGGGAAGCTGAAGCCTTCCTACGTGTGGAAAAAGGGAACGATCGTCAAGCTTCCTAAGAAAGGAAATTTAATGGCGTGCGGAAACTGAAGGGTATCTGCGTGCTGCCTGCTGTGGCAAAGATAATAGCTAAAATCATACAACATCTCGAAAGCACACTCAATGCCCAACAAGCAGGTTTCCGCTCTGGGTCCTCTTGTGTCGACCACATCAACACCCTGTGGATTATCATTGAGCAGTGCGTTGAATATCGATCGCCACTGCACCTGCTCTTCATCGATTTTGAGAAGGCGTTCGATAGTGTCAACAGGGAGTTTATTTGGCGTGCCTTACACAGGAGAGGTATTCCCGATAAACTAATTGCTATTATCAAAGCTACATATGAAGACTCCAAATGCCACGTTCTGCACAAGGGAAGGTTGTCTGAGGAATTTGAAATCCAAAGTGGGGTAAGACAAGGCTGTAACCTTTCACCAATATTATTCCTAGTGGTGATTAGCGATGTGCTTCGTGCAGCTTTGTCGACGGGAAACGGAGGAATTCGATGGATTCTTACATCTCAACTGAAACATCTTGACTACCTGACGATGTACGCTTACTCTCCCACAGAATTGTGGACCTCCACCAAATGACAGCAGATGTGAAGAGGCAGGCAGGCGTCATCGGGCTGAAAATTAATACACAAAAACTAAAATTATCAGCCTTGGAACAAACTCATCGGCTCAAATATGCATTGCTGGACAACCGGTAGAAAGAGTAGAGGATTTCCAGTATTTTTGGAGTATTTTCTCGACCGATGGTGGAACCGAACTGGCTATAGCCAACAGGATCGCCAAAGCAAAGTCCGCCTTCGGGATGTTGTCCAAAATACGGCGAAGCAATACAATCAGTTTGAGCACCAAGATAAGACTGTTCCGCGTCAACGTTGAATCCATGCGGTTATGTGGTTGCAGTACGTGGAGAGTGACCATTACTATCACCAGAAAGCTGCAGACGTTTGTTAATAGGTGCCTACGCAATATCTTAATGGTTTTCTGGCCCAATCGTATCTCTAACGAACGCCTTTACGAGAGAACGGGTCAGGAACCAATAGGCACAACCATCCAACGACGGAAGTGGCAGTGGATTGGTCACAAGTTCCTCCGAAGGGTGACAGATCCATAGCGAACCATGCTATGCAATGGAACCCTTTAACTCAGGATGGCAGAAGACCTGGCGGTCCGAAGAGAACATGGCGCAGAACAGTCGAGAAGGAGGCACGGCAGTTGGAGAAAAAGTGGGGAGAGCTGAGACACATTACCAAAAACCGTACACGATGGTGCGTAAGCGCGGAAGAGCCCATAGGACCTACACGGGAATACAGGACACATGCAGGTAAGTACGAGGACGAAGGTGAGATACATCCGGACTTCTCACGTAACAGAGACACTGCAGTGATATGTCCGGGTTCAATTTCTTTAGAAATCCAAACCACAAATCCGATTGCCTCCATAACCACCTATGGCTCAAGTTCCACTTAACCTGTCTGTCTTTGATTGCTTGTTCATAAGAGAGATGGAAAAAGCGAACCAGAATTGTGGTTTGCAACATACAGAAGATATTTGTCGTCAACCCAGCTAGTCTAACCAGGTTACTTTTTTAATTTATAAAAGCGTATCTACACTTTGTAGATAAAACACTAAAATCCCAATTCAAAACCAAATAAATTGTAAGTCCCTATAAACGAGTACGATACAAGATAAAGATACGTCACAGTGTCCAGGCTAGATAAAGCACGTCTCCCTTTATAGCTACATTTTACGAGGATCATTAAAAAATAAGCTGCACATAAATCGCGTGCTACATTTAAATCTATTCCTTCATCGTTCCATCATCCCACAAGTAAAGCATTGTCACGCATACAAAACCCACGGACACATAACCTGCCCTCATCCTCTGTGTTGCTGCTGCATGAGTATCTGCGAGAATTGTTCTCACTTACGTAAATAAATTTTACTTTTACTGCGACAACTTAAATGATTTTGTAAAGATACAAGGACACAATACTCCCTTACAAGAAAAAATGCTAAATAAATAAAATAAAACACAAAACAAAGGGAGCTAAGAAGAAATAGAATTTTTGCGAATTTAAATCACGATGCACTTATACAAACAATCCATACAACAGTAGTTGTTGGTGTTCAATTGACAAATTTATTCCAAATCTCTGCTGAACCCTTTCCCATTTGGTGTCAACCTTGCCGCCTTCTAAATCGATATCTAATGCAGTGGAAAATTGATCACTGTATTTTGTTTATGTTTGCTTAGTGCTTTGACTGTTTGCTTTGTCACAACTATTACCATCAGCGTTAAATGGGATATGGCAAGAAGAAAAAAATGTACAGTGTGTATGACAAGTTAGGACAGAAAATATTATATAAAATTAGGGCTTTGTAAAAAATTAAAGTTATATTTAGGCATTCAGAGTAGTTATGATCCGTCGAAAGTGTTGCACTAACTAGCATACATACATATATTGTACATATATATTTGGGATAACAACTTATCAATCGCTTAGGATTGGCTTCTCGCAGATACTCGTGTGCCCTGTATACAGTTTTGTGCCGCCATACCCGATGGTCAATTTTATTTTTGAGAAGCTTTCTCGTGGCAACAATACTCTCGGATGTTTGTCAGACATTCGCGAGAGGTGGGACCGTGAAAAAACGCGAACACAAAGTGGACTTCAAACAGTGTAAGGAATTTGAATTCCCTTAATCTGCTGCCGAAACTCGCATGGAACGAAAGAAATCTTGAACTGTACCAGCTTAATTTGAACAAGGAACTGGAGAATTTAAGCAGAGCAAATGTCCCTCCTAGCATTGAAATTCTGACTGAAGTCATAAAGAAAGCTGCACCATCAAAGCCGAATTCAGTAAATAGAAACAAAAAGAATAGACAAGCGTGTTTTGATATTGAGATAGATCCACAGCAGATTTCTGGAAGGTGGTAAGACAGTTAAATGGATTGAAACTTACCATCGCCCCGAGTTTGCATGCTTACTTACTTACGTTTGCATGCCCAACAGTTAAAAGAACATGTTAGTAGTCTACTTAATGCTAAACAAACATCCTTAATATACCTATACGCAGCTCCTCTTCTTATAGATGACCTTTGAGATGCCCCATTCTCTATAGATGAAGTTCTAATAATTATTCGAAATGCAAAAAATAATAAAGCCCCAGGGGAAGACCGTAACCCATTCGAGCTTTATAAAAACTGTATAATAGAATTTGCGATAGCCCTTACAGAGCAATTCAATACAATATATCAATCTGGTAACGTGCCAACAAGTTTTAAGAAGGCGATCATCTTTCCTTTACATAAAAAAGGAGAATATGACAATCCACAGAACTACAGAGGTATATCGTTCCATAACACTGTATCTAAACTATTTGGCGCCTAACTCTTCAACCGGCTTACGCGGTGGGTAAGACAATAAAGGATCCTGAATGAATTTTAAGCAGGGTTCAGAGCAGGTTATTCAACGATGGACCAAATTTTTACACTTGTAAATATGGCGGAGACATACAAGAGAAAGAATAAAGAGTTGTATACTCTGTTTGTGGACTTTCGTGCCGCTTTTGATTCCATTCCACGTGAAGCACTTCTTTATAAACTGTACGGAGTTGGAGTCTCAAGCAAAATGATAAGGATTTTGAGAGCCTTGCACGAAAATAACGTAGCGCTGGTATGGGATGGAAATTGCGCTTCTGAAGAATTTTGAACAACGATGGGAGTAAAACAAGGATGCATCCTGAGTTCGCTCCTATTTATTGTATATATCAACGACATAACAGATAATATCGGAGGAGGCATCATTGCGAATACGACGCGCATTCCAGATTTAATGTTTGCGGATGATATTACCATTCTAGCTGAAACCGTGAACAATATGCAGCTTATGATTAATAGACTTGCAGACTACTGCCGGAGATGGAACTTGACTGTTAACTTGTCGGAGACAAAAATGATGATATTTAGAACTGGTGGCGGGAGGTACTCGAGAAATGAACAGTGGACTTATGATGGGGAACGTATTGAAATAGTAAGAGAATATAGGTATTTATATATGCAGCGCAATCCGGCTCAGGGAATATGGATGCTGGACCACAACGCCATATGGTCACGGCAAGGTCCTGGAGACGATTCCAAGTGAACTGGTTGCGCCCTCTACCGACTACACGATACCCAAATTCAACTTCAGAAAATCGTTCTTAACAAAATTCCCTTCCAGAGAAGAATGGAAGAACGGAAGCGTTACCTGCAACTATGATATAGGGATATACACGGACGGTTCGACGATAGACTGCGGAGTCGGCGCAGGCATCTTCTCTGACCAGCTGAATATATCAAGGTCCTTCCGTCTTCCAGACTCTGCTAGCGTTTCCAAGCGGAGCTTCTTGCGATTCGAGAAGCCTGCCGCCTGCTAAACAATCTTCCAACATCTAACCACAGCGTCGCTATTTTTTCGGATAGCCAGGCTGCCATCAAGGCCATTGATACAGTCTGCATCTCTTCAAAACTGGTAGAGCAATGCCGGCTTGAATTGAATCAACAAAGCACTCACTCAAGAATCACTCTCATCTGGGTCCCAGGGCACAGCAACCATGAGGGAAATGAGCGTGCTGAAGAGCTAGCCAGGCGAGGGTCGGCCCTTAACGGCTCTCTAGCAGAAAGAGTCGACATTCCGCTTGGTGCCGTTAAGGGCTATATTCACCTCCACTTCCTCCAGCTAGCCAATCGCGGGTGGAACAACCTCACAAGCTGTGTCATATCTAGGAAGACGTGGCCCAGTTTCAACAAACCCAGGTCAAAAGAGTTACTAGGCAAACCAAGAAGAGTTATTGCCAAAATCGTAGCTATTATCACAGGTCACTGGCCAGTTGGAGACCATGCGGCCAAGCTTGATATCCCCCACAACACCTTTTGTAGGAGCTGCAGGGATATTAATGAGAAAGAATCTCTATGTCATTTCCTTTGCAGATGTCCGATCCTGGCGAGGATCAGACAGCAAACTCTTGGCAAACCCTTCTTCGAGGATCTGAGAGAGATAGCGGACAAGAGGATTGGAGAACTAATCCTCTTTCTGAACTCCACGGGCTGGGTCTAAACTTAACATCATCTTTAACTAGCCACTACAACAGATAGACACGAGTCCGTGGTAACAAAACGGCGCATTTTAAACGCTAATTGGGTTCTTTTTGGACCGCCACTTTACCTACCTACCTAGGTATTTAGGAGTCCTAATACTTCCAAAGCTTAACATGGAGAAGCACTTTAAAGCAAAATTGTCTGAAGCAAAATGAGCGAGCGGCTCAGTATGGGGAAGATGTATTAAAAATAGATTTTTAAACCATAGCTTAAAGCAAAAAATTATACGTGCAACTGCAACATCTATTATATTATACGGAGCTAAAGTATGGAGATACCGCCCCTTTACTTCTGTCGAAACCTTTCTTCGATACTGCTTCAAACGAGTGTTCAGGATACCAAATAACAGCCCCAATTACATGATTTACCTGGAGGCAGGAATGGCTCCCCTCTTTCTGGAAACACTGAAACTACACTTTGATTACGTGATTAAAGTTATGGGGATGGATGAACGAAGATTGCCAAAAATAGTTCTCTTCTTCATACTTTCAACGAGAACTAACTGTGTACATGAATGGGACATCTTGGCACGTAATTGCGGCATAAACCTAAGTTTTGCAGACAACGAACAGTCAATTTTTCTGAAGAGACAATTTTACAGAATATTGGAAAAAACAGGCAATCTTCTCTACGATTCGTACATCAATGAAGCCCAGTCGTCACAGTACCGAGCGTATTACAATAAACTTAATCACAATCTGCAGAAAAAAACATGTTTCGTAAATACCAACTCAACGGAAAATATAAGCATGATATTTAAAATCAGAGGTGAATTAATCAATTTAAATTACATACCACACCGGCCTGATCTACCAATCGAAGGTAATCTCTGCAACCTCAGAGAAAGAGAAGACATCTTTCATTTCATTGCAAAATGTTCCATTCTGAGTGAACTACGGAGAATGTTCTTTGGGGTAAACCTACTGAGGATGGAGGATACATTGTCTATTCTGAATGGTGACCGTGGTTGGGACGTGCTATACAAATACACCATGAACGCATTACGCTACAGAACACGCATCATTAACGGACGCGCGATTGCAAATTCAAGTGATCCACGATAATAAACTTTCTATATTGCCGTATGATAACGACCATAATGCAATAGTTATGCCGACGACATTTGATAGCGACTCTACGTTTAGCTTCGCAACGCAGCACGAAGTCCCTAAATTGAATTTTAGGCAGACTGATTGGTGCAAATTCCAACGTTGTGCCATCAGAAAATATAGGAACAGCCCTTCCTCTTCTAATATCCCTAGTAATAGGAATCTTTCTAATGAGGAGTGTGATTCCAATATCGGGAATTTAAATACGGTGGTATTACAAGCTATGGAGTCATCAGTTCCGAAAATTAAATCCAAAGACGGTATTGAATGTTATCTAAACCGTGACATTAAAACCCTACAACCATATAAAAGCTTTTTAATAACTCAGATAAATCGAATACGACGTCAGTTCCAAGAAGAATCGCCCAATTTAGAGCTGCAACGATTAAAATCTCTCCTGAGAAATGTAAAGACACTGCTACGTCAGCAGTTTCAGAATAATGTCAACGATTATTGGAGGCAACGCGCCGAAAATATATTGAAGTCTGATTCCAGGAACATGTTTCTTAAATTAATAAGATGTTTAAGCCTCGTAACGTCGTAAAAATTTCAAAACTAAAAATTCCAATATCTTCACAGTCTCTCCTTTTCCAGGCGGAGATTGATAGCCAATATTGCCCCATTATTCATAACCATTTCGTTACAGATAGCGGGGCGGACAAGCTAAACATAATCGGCTCTCATTTTGAGGCAATCCATGCTAGAGATCTACCAAGCTGCAAAACGAAGTAAATGACGAATTGTCGAGGTTTCGCAATGGCGAAACACGAACTCTTCTGAGATTTTCTGAGCGACTAAGAGCAGACCAACTAACAGATGAACAGACTTACAATTACTTCACAACACTAGATGAACTGACATACATATTCAGGAAACTAAATAACAAAATGTCAAGTGGCTTAGATAACATTCCCAATATTATTCTAAAGCATATACCGGACGAAATTATACGGCAATATTGCGTAATATTTAATAATTTGTTAAACAACTGCTACTTTCCGAGCTATTGGAAAACATCGAAGGTTTTTCCAATAATAAAAAAGAAGAAGGATCCCTCTGATCCTTCCAACTATAGGCCAATAAGTCTCCTGCCTAATATCCGGAAGGTTTTTGAAGTAGTTATTAGTAAGTCTGTTTTGTTCGTGTGCGAAAGAAAGGAGATTATACCGCGGAACCAATTTGGGTTCAAGAGAAACCATTCGGCGGTGCACGCTGTTACAAAATTGATTTCTGATGTTAGTTGGAATCTTAACGCCAAAAGATGTACAGCTGCCTGTCTGGTGGATATCGAAAAAGCCTTCGACACGGTATGGATCGACGGGCTTTTATATAAACTTATCCGATATGAATTTCCATATCATCTTATAAAGATGATTACATCAATGATGTATGAGAAGAAATTCGTGGTAACAGATAGGCAATATACGACGATTAAAGTCTTTAATGTCACCAATGGTCTCCCACAGGGCACAGTTACAGCACCGCTTCTATTTAACATATATGTTTCCGAAATGCTTAGGGGTTTGGATAATTCTCTAGCTTTTGCTGACGACGTTATTCTGTATGCAAGTGGCTCAAAAATACAAGATATTCAAGATGAGCTTCAAAATAATTTTGATAAGCTCCGAACATTCTGCTCCGAATGGAAGCTTAAGATCAACCACGCGAAATGTGAAACCATATTGTTCCGCACCCCAGTAAGACGCGGTAATTCAGATTTGAGACGCAACTGGAAAAATGTACAAATCACGAGTTCTAATGGTCTTCGCATCGAATCAAAGACTACTGTGAGCTATCTAGGTGTCCATTTAGACAAATTCTTGTACTATAATGAACACATAAATACGCAGTTAAAAAAGGCGAGGGCGGCATTTATGTCTCTCAAATGCCTTTTTTACTCCAACTATCTGAGATCCGATGTGAAGGTCATATGTTACCAAGACTTCGTTCGTCCAATCCTGACTTATGCGAGTCCAGTATGGTGGAACATAAGTCCATCGGATATGGAAAAGCTCCGATTATTCGAGAGAAAGTGCATTCGAACATGTATGCGGATGTACAGAAGCGCACATTCCGACTTTCGGCATTACGTCTCTAAAAAAAGGCTATTGGATGCTTCCGGGGTATCCAGAATCGACAATTTCATCTTGAATCTTGTGAGGAATCATTTTGCACGGTCAGCAAACGTTACAGAGGACGAACTTGTGTCGGGCCTATTTTACCCTAACCCTGGGTATTTCAGAAATGCTATGGAGAGTGGATATATACCACCTGAGGCATTCTTGCATCTGGATGCACACGCCTATTTATCGGACTCGACGAACGTGCCAATTATCTATCATATTGCTAGAAGGGCAACAGATAAACGTATTCTCAATAGCCCTATTGACTCGGGTGATCGAAATGCCTTCCTAAGATACTGCGTAAGCATACCTGAAAGGGATATAACTAACACCGGCCGGTTTAATCGGGAGAAATGCTGGTGGCTCGACTGGGTTGAAGCTAATGTGTAGGTTAAGTAGGACTGGGCCCTGGTATGTGATTCTTGTTCCGCCGGTAAAAAGGAGAATGACTTTTGTCATTCGCTGGTCCTTTGTATAGACGGGCTGAAGATCGCATATCAGGGCCCAGTTCTGCCGTGAGTTAAGTTAGGCTAAGTTAGGTTAGGTTAGGTTTAACATAGGATAAGTTAGTTTTATTTGTTTTACCCTCTAGTTTAGTAGTTTAGTTGAATAAAAATAATAAAGATTTGTACAAGGTTTTTCCACATTTCCCCTTAAAGCAAAAAAAAAATAATAAAAATACGCATAAAAAAGAAATAAAATAAAATAAAAAATAATGCAAATATACTAAGTATTTATAAATCATAGTGTAAGTATTGAGAACCCTTCAGGCCAGATACTTTTAGTTATAATTATTGCTGTTGTTTTTAGTTTATTTAAACAATAAAATATGTAATAGTGTATAAGTGGATAAATAAACAAACAGAAAAAAACGCATCATTAAGGGCGACTTTTGAAATATCAAATTATCTTTTTTATTGTTTGAGCAAATGAAAAATATTTTATATAATTCTATCATATATGAGTAAATGTCAATCTGGTAGACGGCATAATGCCAAACCAAGTAGACTATATGTTAATAAAAAATAAATAAAAAAAAATAATAAAAAGTGGACCCCCATGAAAACGTATACCATCACTAGGAAGCTATGGCCATCCTTCGACAAAGGAAGGAAATCCCTTTCCACCCTCGTGGGCATCATCACGGGGCACAACACTCTGCGGTACCACTTGAAGAAACTACTGCTGACGGAGGAGGAACTCTGTAGAGGGTGTGGTGACGAGGGAGTATCTGTACCACTGTCCGGGTCTTCAACACTCCAGGAAAAACTTCCTTGGCAAATATTTCTTCCAGGATCTCGAGGAGCTCTCCGCAGGCTTTGACGAGAAAGATGCTGAACTTAATTGATTGAGTTTGAACAGTTTTTGCCGGTTTTCACTATGCCTCAATAGGTAAGGGATTACTTTTTTCCCTATGGGTACCACAATAGGTCAGTGCTGACCTGAGTATGGGAGAGAACGTATCTCCCTGCCAGGCCAAATACCTAACCTAACCTACAGTACCTTAATTGGTTAGATAGAGCGAATTCGTGATCCTTCACTAGGCCAAAAAACAAATACAAATATTTGGCGCAACAGCAGTTTAAAGTGCCAGGGCCTAGCTTTTCGCAACCACTCATGTTGTGTGCGTTATATTTCTCACACGAATGGAAGGGACCTACAGTTTAATGCCGACTTCGAACGGCGATTTGAGAAGCTTTTCGTGACAACAATACTCTCGGATGTTTGTCAGACGCTCGCGAGAGGTGGGACCGTGAAAAAACTTTTTGGTGTTTTCTGGGATTCGAACTTGGAACCTCATGCGTAGTGATCCGACACACTAACCACTTACGCCACGGCGCCCACTAGGCCCTTACAATTATTTTAATGACTACCTAACAGCCGGCCAAATAAGAATGGCCTTCAAATCTAGAACAGAGTTATGGAACTTAAAACACATTCCACACAGATAAGATGCATCTATTTGTAGCCTTTGGCATCGAAATGAAGTCGGCAATGTATTACACTTCACAGCAAACTGCCCCATATTACTGGAAATTCGTAGGCTTTACTTCTGCAAGAGTACTCTATCATTACAAGAAACCAAATTGATTCTCAATAGAGCTTTCGGTTGAACACTGCTTTATCTTTTCTGCAATCATGACTTCAATTAACGCAATAGCTTTTTAAAAATATGGCTTATGCAATTCAGGGGAAAAGTCGTCTCTGCCGTGAACGTACAATTAGTAACGTAAGTTGTATGGATATTGTTGCTAGATCTACCAACAACACAATACAAATTACTTGACCAGTCATCCGTTCACAGGAAAGACGGCCACAGTATTCCGATTGTTGTATCTTACTTGTCGTGACGAATTTTACGTTACATCATAAAGATGGCTTGGGCTTACCTGGAATAGATAGAAAAAAGAGACACAATTATTAGAAAGTCGTATAATAAGAAAAAAATTATATATTTAAGCTATAGAACAATTAATTTGGGCTTTAGGAATTTAGCATATGTCAAACAACAAACGCCGGATCATAACCTCGCCGAAATACCTAGAAAGAAGAAGAAGAAGAAGATTGAAGAATTTCATGATCTTGGACTAAGCCATTATATTGGATTGGAAAGAAAGTACTTACTTACTCAGGTAGTGCTACAGTCCGGAGTGGACCTATAGGCCCTGAGTGACCTATTAGTCCCTGAGTGGCCTAATGGTTGATCCATGGTATCACAAAAGACCTTTAATGAACTAAGTGTGTCTCTACTCTGCACTTTCGACCTAACCTAACCTAACCTAAACCCTTGTGAATATCGAGAAGTGGAAACTGCGTACTAGCTACGACAACGTTCCGTCCCGCCCCAAAGTCAACCAGCCTGAATCCGTCATCGGATGTGGTGTCGTGCAGGCTGTGCTTTCCGGCTGCGCTACTAAAGATATCCTTTCTTCCTAGCTTTGCGTTAAAACTACACAGGATTTGAACGCCGTGGCTGGGGCATTGCTCATACATCTTGTTCAGGAGCTGGGTAATATGTGTGTAAATGCAGGATTATTTTCGGTATCTGAAACGTAAACACGACTAAGTAGGTGGACCCTGTAGTAACAAAGGAATCTACTCATAAGATACCTAAGTCAGATTGGCCGGTATTAGGTTGATGGAACAAGAGAGAGAGAGGCATGAGAAACCATCACATCCATCTCATATTTACCTTATTTTGATTGCAAAATCTGATACGAAATTTATTCAACCGCCATATCCTTAAACCGGCCATTAAGCCGAAAACCCACATCGTCGCCTTCCCTCTGTTACACGTAAGCATATTGAAAAGCTCAGGATTTTCCATATACTGTGGACCCCCATTGGATTGAATTACTTTTAAATGTCAGAAATTCGAAGCCATTTCCTTCATACCGCCGACACATACAAAGTGTTGATTTATGAAGATTATCCCCCAGAGAGTACCGTAAAACGGGCACATAATCATTAATTTCAATTAAACGCTGCAATCTCCATCGCACTGTGTGCACTGGGAAACAAAAGCCACAACGATGTATCTGCATGTACCATCATATGTTCATCACATCCTCCTACAAGTGCCTCCTTTACATGCGCTTGCATATGTATGTTTGTACCCATGAATCCGAAAAACCGTTTTCACGAGTCGATATCCCATAATAATGGCGCAAAAATAAGGACGAACCCTGCCCACCGTGAAGACCAGAGTGCTGCAGAAATTATTCATTCGTATATTGCATTTCGAACGAAGCGGCAAATCGAGTGAATCCACATGAATGCATCCATGCAACAGAAGCCACCAGCAGCACCGCCGCTCGATGGAAGATTAAGGATCACGGATACAGAAGAGGGAGAACCCAGCGAGAGATTACCATCCTTTTTGAGGATTCATTCGAAATGTTCTGTTCGTTTTTCGCTGGCTTGGATGTGCATGAATGCAGGAATGGCTGCCTGATTTCTCAATTCGGTCAATCGGTGGGAGCGTGCCACAGCCCGCCGACGACGGGACAACGACAATGTGAATGGTGATGGGGGGCTCCTTGTATAGTTGTAGACTAGGCGACGCCATGGTGAGCTCTATGAAATTCCATTGTAATATCGTTTTGATTGTGGCATTCAATTGATGACACACAAAACGAAATTTATGAACAACGTCGATTTTGTGATGAGCAATAGCTCGCAAGGATGATAATGGTGACGATGATGATGATGATGATGATGGTGGTGCCGGGGATGAAGATGAATATGGGTTTTCTTAGGAGTGTTCAAAGCGTTGTCGGGGAAATCCATGAACAATTGATTGCGATTGATAGATTTCGATTTTCATTGTGTTTCAAGGAAATACTTTGTTCGAAAGGACGTGTTGGAGACACTTTTAATATAAAAAAGGAGGATCACAGACACAAATTTTTAAGTTCGACGAATAGGAGTGGAGATAGAAAGTAGCAGGAACAGAATTATTTCTCTGTTGCCAGGTAATCGTTTCTAGGTTTAAATTTGAAGTTTTATATTGATTTACCCATTAGTTCGTTTACGGTAGGACTCAACAGTCCCCCGCAGTAATTAAATTTCTCACAAAACCATGCATTCGCAAGAACCCTTTAGGAATTATGGCCACCGAGTTGAGTCAGATTTTTCGTTTGGTGATATGATCTAGAGCCCCTTGACAGCTCTACGAACAAAATAAGGGGAATACAAAACTCCTGCAAAAAAAAAAAAAAAAAACAGAAGTTGGCAAGTAGTGCGAGGCCGATGCTATGGACTGATGTTTCAAGCCGAAAGAAGTCCGAAGACTTGTTTTAGGGAGAGAAACCCAAAGCATCGCTTCCCAAACTGGTAACTGCAGGGACTAAGATGGGAATGGCTTAGTAGATATGCAATTAGCTTACTTAAGTGGCGCTACAGATCGGGGAGAATGTGCGCCTTAACCACCAAGCTTCTCCATTTAGCACGGTCTTTAGCTAATTGTCTAAGGTTGGGCACTCTAAATTGGTTGAGGTCTGCTTGAATTTGTGCGCGCCACCTACGACGACAGAAGCCTTTACTGCGCCGTTACGCGGTCCCTCCTGGTTAGATTCAAAGACTTTGTGGGGCGGAGCGTTGGTGTCCATTCGTTCTACATGCCCGAGCTATCTTAAACGTTCCATACGCAGTTCTTTGACTAAATCCATGTCGATGTACAGCTTGTATTGTTCGTCATTGAATCTTCTTCTCCAAGATCCATCAATGCACACGGAACTAAATATGTAACGAAGAATTTTTCTGTCGAAGCGACCAAGGATATCTTCATCTGCTTTCAATAAAGTCCATGTGTCAGCGCTGTAGAATAAGACTGGGATGATCAGGGTCTTATTTAGAGTCTCCTTAGTTGTTCATTGGCCGCCGTGGCGCAGTGGTTAGTGCGCCGCACCACTGCGCGTGAGGTTCAAAGTTCGAGTCCCACAAGACACCTCAAGTTTGGTCACGGTCCAACTTCGACAAACATCCGAGAGCATTGTTGTTATAAAAAGCTTCTGGAAAAACAAAATAAAAATTGTCCTTCGGATACGGCACAAGACTGTAGGTCCATTCCATTTGTGCGAAAAATATAAGACACAGCAGTATATATATATATATATATATATATATATATATATATTTCTTTTTTTTCGGCGTATATATATATATATATATATATATGCGCCTAAAATATATATATTTGTTAGCTGTTCGAGATAGATAGCTGAAGTTCTACTTACTTCGTCAATTATCATCCTTTCTTGGTGCCGGCATATACTTGGTCTTGCCCTCGTTTATCGCTAAACCCCCTTTGAGCGCTTATGCTTCAATGCTTACAAACCTACAGGTGACAGCCCGTTGAGTTTTTCCAATAACGTGAACATCGTCGGCGTATCCAAGCAGT
Organism: Brachypalpus laphriformis; assembly: GCA_945910035.1. Lineage (NCBI taxonomy): Eukaryota > Metazoa > Arthropoda > Insecta > Diptera > Syrphidae > Brachypalpus > Brachypalpus laphriformis. The sequence goes on from OX246755.1 coordinate 148,373,539, forward strand.
TGTACGAATTTTTGATAGATTGTGCGTCTGGTGATGGCTTGTGAGTTCCGCACAATCCGTTCAAGTTCGATATCAAAGAAGTCACATGACAGCGTCGCCTTGTCTGAAACCATTTTTGACATCAAAAGTCTCGGTGAGGTCATCACTGACCTCGATGGAGCAGTAAGCGTTCTAAATTGTCATCATGCACAGACAGAAAAGTTTGGCAGGGCTGTCAAAACTAGACATGGCTCTATATAGCTCGTCTCTTGAGATGCTGTCATAGGCGGCCTTGAAATCGATAAAGAGATGACGAGTACCGATTTAGACTTTTTCGGTTTTCCCCAGAATAAACCGAAGTATGGAGATTTAATCGACAATGGACTTCCTAGCTTAAAACCGCATTGATAGGGGCCGATCAAGCCAAGTTTCAGGCATTTGCACAATATCGCTGAAAAGATCTTTTATGCATGTTAAGGAGACGGAAGACTCTATAATTGGCGCAGTTGAGGGGGTCTCATTTCTTGTGCATCGGACAAATGATGCTAAAATACCATTCATAAGGCATACACTCGTCAATTCGTCACCAGCTGCCTTGAAAAGTTCGGCGTCAATAAAAGTCAACGGTAGCGTCTATAGTTCCAGTTAAGTTGAATTTAGTAAACCCCCTGCGCGAATTGCTTCCACTTATTCGGATCGCAGGTCGTTAAGGAATTTTCAATGTTAGTCAGGACCTGGGAATAGAGATGGAAGCGGACGAGCCCTAAATGGGCCAACGGATATATCAAGAGAATATGCCGCTTTACGTTGGGTGTTATGCCGTCAAGGTAACTCCCCTACCACGTAAAAACGTAATGGTTCTGAAACAACCAAAAGAGATAATTTCTGTAGAGTGTAAGTCTGCAATGAAAGTCAAAATCACGCTGGCAGGCAGTCTAGTCGTCTCAATTTGAATGATGACGAGCACCTCGAATCACTCGATAGGAATAAAATCAAGCCTATAGCAGGGTTCAGTGTAAAAAAGATTACAGGTTCGGACCAGCCGGTGGACGAACAACAATATTCAAATTGGGAGCAGTAGCGATCATGCACCAACTCAACTGCAATGCTCGTATATGCTTGAGCGAAGGTATGAATATTAAAATCGAAGCACCACCAGGTCCACGAGAAAGTAGAGTGTCTCAGATGCACCAGCTACCAAGGCGTAAGCCTGCGTAACGTAGTTTATAAAATCCTGCTTAGTATAATATTTGAACGCTTAAAACCCTATATCGATGAACTGATTGGACCCTCCTATCTGTGCAAGCCTGTATCTTGAAAATCGACAATCGGCATGGCTGCTTTCGAGCGTATCTCAACAGGTTTGGGCTCGATGAATCTCCCAACTGTCCAAATTGCGGAGAGGCCTCAGAAGACGCTCAGCATATATTTTTTCAGTGCCCACGTTTTCATATAGAGCACAGAGAACTGGAGGAAAAAATTGGAGAAATACCAACTCCCGAAAACATTGTGCACCATATGATAGCATCGAATGCAATATGGGACGCGGTAAAACAAGTTGCAGCGATAATCGTGCAGGAACTTAGGCGGCTGGAAAGAGTCAGAGAGAGCAACCAAGTCCAACCGGCAACACTTTTGGAACAAGGAGCGGAAGACAGCGAATGAAGAGCATAAATAGCTAACCAGCCCCGCGAAGTAATACCTAACGGTAGTCCTGCGGGGAGAGTGGTTGAAGTGCGCAGGGTGTGGTTTAGTACGTAGGCGTATTCTTGGCATCGAGTGTCCAGGTTTGCGAATCGTGCATGCCAGTAATTTGGGCTACTAGTATCTTTAGAAGATTACACACCCTTTGGCGCAACCATAAAAAAAAAGGTACTTAGAGTTAGATTGAATCAGCCACTCAACTACGCTTATGCATATCTACACCTACACGGTTAACTTAGACAACAGTACAGGAGTTCGATTGAATCAATCACCCTCAACACTTGTTTGTACACTATACCTTCTCGGTACACTTTGACTTTAGGGTTGATTGAGCCAGTCACCCTCTCTAGCCATTTCAGGCACAGCTATTCTCAGCCAACACCCTCTTGAGAAAGGTTAAGGTTCGCCCGGTAACCGGTGAGTCCTCCGGTCCCTACTTTATGTGGTATCACAATGGACCCAAGCGTCCACCTTTACCTAGCCTGGCCTAACCCCTCAAAGACGGAGGTAGTTCTTTTTACGAAGAATAGATCAACCCCTACCTTCAGATACCCAAACATCGGTGGTATTAAGTATCTCAAGTTCAAGTAGATATTTGGGCGTTATTCTAAATTCCAAACTAAACTGGAAGGATAACATTACCGACCCCATCAAAAAAGCAAGTGTAGCTTTCTATTCCTGCAAAAAGGCATTCAGTAATATGTGAGGTCTCAAACCATCTGTGGTGTACTGGATATACACTGCGGTTGGTAACACATTCTTACATATGGTTCTCTACTATGGTGGATGGTACTTGAGAACCAATACCAGATTTCAAACCTCACCAAAATCCAAAGGGCAATGTGCATCGTCATGTGATCACTGAAAACAACACCAACAGCGACTATGGAAACCATGTTGAATTTCATTCAACTTGATATATACTGTAGCGCTGGCGGCCAAAACCGCTGTGAGACAGAGAGAAGGCCGATTGTAGTCAACTAGCCTTTACGGCCATGTCTCCATTTTGTCCCGATAGGGGACTACCAGCGGATCGACGGAAAGTGATTAAATGAACCCGATGATAACATTTGAAAGGAGATTTGCTACAAGAATTTCTGACAGAATGTACTGGATAAACCGAAGAACAATGAAAAAAAACGACCTGGAGTTCTATACCGGCGCACGGTTCTAAGATGGAAGTTGGCACAGGAGCTGGAATTTATTGTGAAGCCCAAGGAATAAACCACTCCTTTAGAATAAGCGACGACTGCAGGGTCTTTCAGGCCGAAGTCACAGCCATTATACAGGTTGCTGAAATTAGCACTCGAGAGTAATTCCATTGGTAAAACAATCACTGTCTATATAGACAGCCAGGCAGCCGTTAAGTCACCATGCGGTGACCCTCTGCTGTGTACCTAGGACTATGGATATCGAAGGAAACGAAAGGTTCGGCGCTGCACTTATGGCGGACTCTCCATTTTTTAGTAACCCCAATCAGTTCCTTTGTGGAAGGAAATAGAAGATAAAGCCATCGGTCGAGCAAACAGACGCTGGGTTCATCTGGATACATGTGCAACGGCCTGGGCGCTATGGCCGGCCTTTAACAAGAAGAGATCAACCTCTCTGGTGAAACTTAGTCGTCATAGCACACAGATCATTTCCGGCATAATTACTGGTCACTGTACTATTGGCATTCACGCGGAATGACTCAGTGTACTGCACAACGACTATTGCAGAGACTGCAGGGACGAAGAAGAAATTTAACCTGTTTATCACCTGCTATGTGATTGACCTGTCCTATCCCTCAGAAAAATTACGACTCTTGGTAGTTACTTCTTCTCTTCATCTCGAGCTGATGGACCTCCTGAGATTCATATCACTATCTGGGTGATTCTAACAGCAAACCGCTTCTACAGCGTTCCAGGGTAAAATAATTGGGCACAATGGACCTGAACTATTGGTCTTACTGAGCAGGTACTCTTTTGTCACAAGCCACGCATCTACCTAATCTAACCTATCAGTCAAAAAAAAAAAACATTTTCAACTAAGCTACATGTAGCCATCGCTTGGATTACCAGATCAATTTTTAGCATCCACTCTGCGCTGACTATCTAAATTCATGCATCGCTACCAGCTATCCTTGACTGACTTCATTCCTCTAAATATCCTATTCAGTGAACTATCTACTACTCATCATATCCCACGAATCACCATCAAAATCAAAGTGAAACCCATGACAAACTGTAACGGCGCCAACCAGATCTCATTTGGAATTCACCAAGGATAAAGCGAAACCCTGATTCACCCGCAACAAATCGATTTTCATTAACAGCAGCGCACTAAAAATCCTTCAAACAAATTCGAATCACACACCACGGCATTGCGAGCAGAAATAAGAAAAATCAATCTCAAGCCCAAGGTTAATCCATTTGGAATTGTCCACATCAGTGAGGTAAAGTCGTATAGTATTCCATATGCTTACATGATGCGTGAATGTCGCCCCGTAGGGATGCTGGCCAGGATCTACACAGTGTGTAGCCAGTGTTCTATTTGAAAATGTACAACATGCTCTTCTTCTTTTTTTTTTTTTTTTTGTGGGCGTGTGCTGGTGGGTGATGTGTTTTTTTTTTTCTGCGCCTTCTGTACGTGACTTGTGAGATTCTGCTGCGGAATCAGTCAGAGTTGAAGAAACACGAACACACAGACGGAAGCAGGAAGACCTTAGTTCCATTTGGGGAATTTCACTTTAGTGACGTGTCCTTTTTCACTTTTCTCATTTTCTTATTGTTTTCGTTTTGTGCTGGTTTTGCTCGTTTGCACTATCTTTTCGGTTTGTTTCTTGTTGGTGCGTTGTCTTCTGGGGGTGATACCCACATGGGAACATATTTTGGGCATTCAAGCCATGTTAGCAATTTTTCCAAAAGCCAGTAACAGTGCTGCGGCAAAGAAGAAACAAATGGAAATATGGTGAATTTAATTTTCTTCACTCGACAGGAGTGTGGAGGTGGATGGTGTAAATGATGACATTACGATAATTGAGAAGTTTGCTTTGAGGGGGCTGGCTTCTGAGAGTGTTAGTTGGCCTGGAGGTTGATTGTGGGTAGTGCTGTGGGGACTTGCTTTTAATGAATGAAAGAGAATTTTTTTTCTTTCAATTTTTTGTCCAACTTCCTGTAAAGGATAACCCTAAAAGTTGATTAAAAATGACTTTTGACTTTTATCCAAAGGTCCCTGCCTGACCCTGATTTTTTGTTCAACCGGTGAAAGTACAATACACGTTTCAGAAACCTCCCCCCTTTTCTTCTCTATAAATTGTTGTGACGCCAAAGCAATTTCGATTTGCATGCTATAATGCCTCATGTTGGCACAAAGCGATGTTGAGCAGTCGTTTTGACATGCAAAAGGTATTACGTTGCCTGAAATACCATTGTAATCGAAGGCTCGTATCATGTCACACGGTTTGTTAGATCGAGTGCTTGCTTCTTGTCAAAGGAACGCCTCACTAAATGCATAGGTAGGTGGTCTCATTAAATTCTCGTGTATTCATAAGTTGAACGCGAAATACAAAACGTGTTTATTTGTTGAAATAAAACTGCTTGCTAAAGTGTTCGCACCCTATCACATGAAGCAGTCCAAAGTATTGGGGGCGACGTGTGACGTTCGTCTGAGTAATTCGCAGGATTAGTGATACTTAAAGCTTTATCACAGCCTTATCTCAGGTGAATTTAGTTGAGATACAGCAGCTCACGATATAGAGTGGGAAGCCCGAACGTTAACTACAACCGAGGGTCCTTACTCGAATTTCTGTTGTGCAAGATGCAGGCTATCAGTAGCACAAAATAAGAGCTGATCTTCATAGGTTACCCTTGAATTGAAGCTGATGTTTGACGAAGTTTCAAATTGGATTGTAGTGCTTCCTTGAATATAAGGTATGGATTGGAGAGACACGCTTAACTATCTGGAAGTGTTACAGGAAAGCGTGAATAAAAGTATTCCTAAGCAATTTGACAGCACTATATCAAGATGTTTTTACGATCTCAACCTCAGTAGGCAGGGAACTAAAACTGCTGGGACAAGGCGAGGGAAAACTTAATTACAAGGATTCCATTGTTACGCTGGAGAGCTGGTAGAGCTCAGATACTGCGGTATCACAAAAAAGCTATTGCGCCATCCCTTGATATCATCTGGAATAGGTTTTTCTCCTCAAAAGCTGCCACAAAGTCCTTGAATGATCTACCTTTCGAGTATAAGTTTACTGAGGTATAAGAGTGCTGAACATTCAAAGAGAATATAGAGAGAGGTTTATTGTTTTCGACACACAGCCTGGAGATTGGGTCTGTTGATAGACCAGTGTTAGTGTTTTTGTTTTAGATAACATTGGTCAGTTGTGAATCCTGTCCAGATCTTGAGACAGTTTCTATTAAGGCTTAGAAGTAAGGTGGGGTTTTGCCTTGCCTTTTCTTGGCTTCTGAAGAAGATTTTGTTGACTCCGCAAAAAACACTAGATGTTTAGGGGCATTCCTTGGATAGAGATTCAGCTGCTCTTTGTTTCCATTAAAGCAACTAAAGGCAGAGATCCAGTGGAGGATGACCTCGTTATTTCTACCTGAGTCCGTGTTTTATTATAACTGGGGTAAGTGTTTTAATAGCAGCGTTACAATGTTAAAATGTAGAGCTGGTTTTACTGTCAGTTGGTCCTCGCGCACAATATAATAACAAGTACTTCCAATCGAATATGGAGGCATGTTATGCAGGGAAATTTCCGCCCACTTGACTAAAGCGAATCGAAGGTAGCAATATCCAAGCTGAAATCAAAGAAGGCTGCGGTATCATCATCTCTTTATTAATTTCAAAGCCGCCTATGCCAGTGTCTAAAGAAAAGAGCTATATAAGATGATGATGGAGAACGCCTGCTGCTGGCAATGACTTCACCAAAGCTTTTGATGTCAAAATGGTTTTAGATAAGATGACGCGCTATCATGTGACTTCCCTAAGGACGTACTTGAACGGATTATGCGGAAGTCGCAATCCAACACACGAGGCACAATCTATCAAAAGTCTATGCAACTACTTGCATACGCCAACGATATTGTCATAATTGGAAGAACTCAGTGTGCTGTCACCGGTACATTGAACCAAAAGCAGCCAGAATGGCCGACGATAAAGCCAGGCTTATTCTATCAACAAGACGGGACGATCATTGACGAATTAGACAGAACGTCAACTATCTATATCTCGAACAACTAATAAATACATACACAGGGTGACCAGATAAGAACGATAGGAAAAAAAATTTAAATAAAACAACAACGGTGTGAGATATACAATTGATTCTGGCTTTATTTTGAAGCTACATTCATGCCATTATATGCAGAATAGCACATCATTTAAATGGCCGCCTCGGCTTGGCTTGGCTGGCAGTGCTTCAAGCGGTCGTCCAATTTTTGACGACTCGGTCCAATATGTACAGCGTTATTCTGGCAATAACGTCTCGAATGTTGGCTTCGAGCTCGTCCACAGTAGTTGGCTTGTTAGCGTACACTAAGGACTTGATGCAGCTTCAATGAAATTAATCGAATGGTGTCAAGTCGCATGATCGTGGCGGCCAATCGATGAACGCTCGCCGTAAGATGACCCAGTCGCCAAATTTCTCCTTCACAACTTTGAGCGTTTCGTCGCTTGTATGGCATGGAGCGTCGCGCCATCTTGTTTGAACCACAGTCCGGATATATCGATGTTCTCGAGCTCTGGCTACAAAAAGTCGGTTAACATCGCTCTATACCTGTGACCATTAATGGTAAAGGTGTCTCCTTCCTCATTTCGAAAGAAATAAGGTTCGATGATGCCGCCATGCCATAAACTGCACCAAACAGTCAATCTTAGTGGATCTGTTGATACTTGGTCGAACACTTGTAGATTGTATTTGCTCCAATAAAGGCCTGAGGCAAAAATGGACCTCGTCCGAGAAAATTTCGGATCTCCGGTCAACATTTCCAGCGCCCCATTAGCGAACTCACGACGCTGTCGTTGGTCGTTCAGCTTCAACTCTTGCGTCAGCATAATCTTGTACGAATGTAGGCCCAAATCTAAAGGCAAAATAAGCCGGATTGTCTCTCTGGCGATGCCCAATTCAGCTGACCAGCGACTTCTTCGATACTGGCCGCTACGGTGCCTATGTTTTCTTCATTTAGCACCAATCTCTATCCAGTTGGTGGCTTAAGGTCTAAAAGAGTGTACTTACACTCAAATTTTTCCACAGTGCGACGAAATGCCTGCACACTGGAGCCATTATGACGACCGACCTCACGACCAAATTCACGTTGCGTATTTACAACTGAGCCGGAACTTCGATAATATTTTCTAATGATTTCCGCATGTTCGGCAAGTGTGAAACGATGCATGAGGAAATAGCAAACCTTATATTTTGACAGCTGGATGTCATTGGTAACTTTGACAGCAGCTGAAACATAACAATTGGAAAAAGATTCTCCCAATTCCAAAGTTGATTGCTGAACACTTACAAGTACTCAAGAACCTGGCTATGGGTGTTCTATCTGCATTTGGTCTTAGCTACGAGTGCAGGGTGAAAAGTTCTCGGCCTGACGCAGAGATAGCGTTCCAATCAGCAAAAATTTATGTTTCCTACCTGGATGCACTTCTCATTAGTTCATGTGACAAGTTTCAATTTGTTCTCTCAAGTAGTTTGTTTACACGAATTTTTGCAGTAGACGTCTTGCGTGTTTTTCGTTAAAATGGATAAACTTGAATATCGTGCGGTCATAAAATTCTTCGCTTTGGGTGGGATAACCCCTAAGAAAATTCATCCAAAGTTGACAAAAGTTTACGAGGACTCTGCATCTTCCATGACAACCGTTAAAAAGTGGGCAGCTGAATTTAAACGTGGTCGCACGTCCCTCGAAGATGTAAAACCGGAACCACACCCGAAACAATCGAAAAAGTGCATGATATCGTATTGGACTATGACGACTGAAGGTGAGTGAGATAGCTGAGGCTTTGTGTATATCGAAAGAGAGGGTGTGAAACATCTTGCACAAAAACTTAGGGATGCGAAAACTCTGCGCAAGATGGGTGCTGATTGCCGATCAAAAGCAAATGCGCAAACGATTTTTGCGGCAATCTTTGGACCGATTCAATAGGGATCCGACCGATTTTGTGCGGCGATTTGTCACCATGGATGAGACATGGGTCCACCACTACACGCCAGAAATGAAACAGCAGTCGAAGCAGTGGGTGGAAGGCGGTGGTTCAGCGCCAAAGAAAGCGAAGTCGATCGCATCTGCCGGAAAGGTCATGGCCAGTGTGTTTTGGGATGGGAAAGGGATCCTGATAATTGATTACCTTGAGAAAGGCAGAACAATTACAGGCGAATATTACTCCAACCTTCTTGACCAGCTGGGTGCCAAAATTCGCGAGAAGAGACCTGGCTTGAAGAAGAAAAAAATCATCTTTCACCAGGACAATGCACCTGTACACAATTGTGCGTTGGGGATGGGAAAACTACGGGATTTGGGGTACGATTTGCTCGGCCATCCCCCCTATTCACCAGATTTGGCAGCCTCAGACTTCCATCTGTTTCCAAACTTGAAGAAATTTGTTTCTGGGAAGCGCTTCGCATCCAATGCAGAAGTTGAGAGGGCCGTAGATGAATATTTTCACAGCCTTCCAGACTCTCACTTCCGAGAAGGAATACTGATGTTGGAGAAACGCTGGACTAAGTGTGTTGAAGTCAAAGGAGCTTATGTAGAAAAGTAAAATCATTTTTTAACTGAAAATCGCAGTCTTTCATTGTCAGTCCGGGAACTTTTCACCTTGCCCTCGTATTCGGCCAAGCAGCACAGACTTGATCGGCGCAAATAAAAGATTATCCAACAGAAATTTCTACTGGATTTGCAGGACCCTTAAACGAAGCTCTACGCAAATAATTCATTTTATCAAATACAGCAGAAGTAGGGATCAGGTCCTGCCAATTTACTTCAACAGGTGCGCTTAAAACATTTCCTGATATTGTCCCCTCTTAATGTTTCGAAAACTCATTACCTACCTCAATGACACCGCATACTTTATGATAGAACATTTGCAACGATGGTAACCAACAAAATAAATCAAAACTAGTAAAACTTTGCAAACTTCGAAGGAGATATACAATTTTCCAATCGTCGTCGTAAAATTTATTCATAACTTTTCAAAGCCATAACTAATAAATAACAAATAACCATGAGCATAGGTTCGGGGCGTCTTCTCCTTGGCATTTCCATTTTGCCCATAAACTTCAGCTCATCGATATGGATGAATTCAATTCTTGGATACACTCATAACTCTCTCTCGCAATGGCACGGCGCGGCGATAGATAAGAGATATAAAAACACGAGAGACGAGGGATATATGTGTATCCATCCATATATCGAATTCGAAGGACAACTATGGAAATCCTTCGTCTATCAAATATTTCGCAATCAAATATTCAGTAGCAATCAACAAGGACACGTTCTCTCCACTTGTTGTCGACAACACTTCAACACTTGGAAATATGAAACTATTTTCTGTCACTATACGTGACAATGTAACAATTTCTAAGAGCTGCACTCACACACACTTAACAATTAATATGTTTGCTATGGTTTGTATGTATTTATCGATAAAATTCCATTGAAATGGAGATGCATGTTGGTACTCGTGAATTCCGGACGCGTGCAACACTTACACCATCGTGTGACAGGTGAAAAATTAATTTTTACTTAACACTACAGGACTGCAATTTCCATTTCGATTAAGGGACGGAGATTGTTGTCACCACCGTTGGCAGTGGTTAATAAAATTATTTAAATGAGATCAACGTTTATTTTTTTTTTTTTAATTTAAATACAGATGGATAGTGTTTATTTATGCAGATGAGCAGGAAGAATAAATTTTTTTGAATTAAAATTGTAAAATGATTAATATTCTACGGATTTTGTAATCCCCGATATATTGAAGTTAAATTACATAAAAGCAGTAAATACCCATTAGCATATAGAGCTCTTAAATTTTAAGTTAATATTTTTCGTTTTATTTGACTTTCTATATAATTGTTCTCGTGTTATAACCCAGCTGGTCAAACGGTAGTGCATGCGATCATATGAAAACACAAGCGTTTTCACTCAGCTGAGGCCTACCAACTCCTACTCTCAACCTCCACGCGGTGACAGCCGGGTGCCCAGTACCTTGATCCAAGAAATGGGTAACAAACCCCGTTTGGAGGATTCTTGGCGGCAGCATATGAGAGAGGGCGGAAGAGTGCTTTCCCACTAGAGCACTTCTTCCTGTTCCAAGTAGCAGCGGACAAATTCCCCAGACGGAGTCAACGGTGGCGTCTATAGTTCCAGTTAGGTTGAACTTAGTGAATACCTTGCGCGAGCTGCTTCGACGTATTCGGATCACAGGTCGGTAAGGAATTTCCAATGTTGGTCAGGACATTGGAATAGAGATGGTGGCGGAGGAGCCCTTAATTGGCCAACGGCAGCGCTCATACTCCCGTAGTGGTCCACTGGCACCGGTGTACCCGGCCCCTCGTCCTAGGGGAATAATTAAGGAACTGGCCCTCTAGGTTGGGGGTTGTGCCGTCGGGGTAACTTCCCTACCACGTAAAAAACTCATAGTTCCGAAACAACCAAAAGCCTCGGATAAGGATGACCCAACTAATGACGACCCCAGCAAACGAAATAAGGACAACGACCTTCGGATCTGTACGTGGAATGTTCTGTCCCTTTACAGACCACGTGCAGCCGAACAACTAGCAGAGGCCCTAGACTACTATAAAGCAGATATTACCGCCATCCAGGAAGTGCGATGGGATGGGCCGGGCAAAAAGAGGATGGAACACTGTGACATCTACTACGGTGATTGCTACAGAGGCAACAGGCAACGCTTATTGGGATGCGGAATTGTCAAACGCGGCAGACTTAGGCAAGAAGTCTTAAGCTTCCGACACGTTAGCGAGCGTATTATGACTATCCGGATCAAGGCTAAATGCCCCCATGGAAGAAAAGGACCCTGCCACCAAAGAGTGTTTCTACGAGCTCCTCGACAAAACATACGAGCAATGTCCTAAATACGACGTTAAAATCGTATTGGGCGATTTTAACGCCAAAACTAGGGCGTCTTTGGTAGGGCAGTCGGTAAGCATAGCCTACACGACACCACGTCTGATAACGGACTAAGGCTAATTGATTTCGCTGTGGAGCAAAATGTCACCATAGCAAGCACATGGTTTCCTCATCTCGATATTCATAAGCAGACATGGCGGTCCAATGATCATGTAACGATTAACCAAATTGATCATATTGCGATCGACGCAAGGCATACCTCCAGTATTCTGGATGTCCGGACCTTCCGAGCGGCCAACATAGACTCGGATCATTACCTTGTTGTAGCCAAGGTACGAATGCGGATATCTTAATCTGAGCAACAAAGAAGAATCACTGTGAGAAAATTGAACGTCGAAAAGCTAAAATCGCAAGAGACCGCCAGACTCTTAGCTGAACGCGTATCCCGAAATCTTTCAATCACCCCTTTGCCGCCAGCAACGCCGCGACTGATGTGCTGGGCCTCGCTCGCCTACCACCGCGAAACCTCTGGTTTGACGAAGACTGCCGGCGAGTGCATGCAGCAAAACAAGAGTCATACAAAGCGGCGCTGCAAAGGAAAACGAGAGCTGCTCGTGAGCTCTACGAGCAAAAGAGACGGGAAGAACATCGACTTCTCCAAAAGAAGAAGAAAGAGCATGAGAAGCGCCCGTCTGAGAATATCGAGAGCTTATACTCCAGGAACAATGTACGGAAGTTTTACCAAAAGGTAAAAATAACGTGTCAGAGAAGCAATACCCGTACAGAAACCTGTAGAGATGAGAATGGGAACCTCGTAGTAGATTCACTGTCGGTGCTGAGAATATGGAAAAGCTACTTCTACAGACTGTATAACGGCGACGAAGACCAACATCCCGCTATCAGGCAGAATGAACCATTCAACATAGACGATGATAGTCAAAATTTCCGTCCGCCTGACCAAAACGAAGTGAGGATAGCAATATCCAAGCTAAAATCCAACAACGCTGCTGGACCTGACGGCTTACCGGCTGAACTTTTCAATGCAGCTGGTGATGAATTGGTAGAGTGCATACACCAACTTATCTCTAAGGTTTGGTCAGACGAGTGTATGCCTGATGAATTGAACCTCAGCATCGTTTGTTCGATCCACAAGAAAGGAGACCCTCTCAACTGCGCCAATTATAGAGGCATCAGTCTCCTCAACATCGCATACAAGATATTTTCTGCGATATTGTGTGAACGCCTGAAACCTTTCATCAACAGCCTGATTGGACCCTATTAGTGCGGTTTCAGGCCGGGAAAGTCCACCATTGATCAAATCGTCACACTTCGGCAGATCTTGGAAAAAACCCAAGAATTCCAAATCGATACTCATCACCTCTTTATCGATTTCAAAGCCGCCTATGGCAGCATCTATAGAGAAGAGCTTTATAGAGCCATGTCTAGTTTTGACATCCCTGCCAAACTTGTCAGTCTGTGCAGGCTGACGATGGAGAACGCTCGCTGCTTTATCAAGGTCGGTAATGACCTCACTGATACCTTTGATGTCAAAAAGGGTTTTAGACAGAGTGACGCACTGTCATGTGACTTCTTTAACATTGTACTTGAACGGATTGTGCGGAACTCACAAGCTAACACCGAAGGCACAATCTATTACAAGTCTGTACAACTGCTTGCATACACCGACGATATAGACATTATCGGAAGAACTCAGCGGGCTGTCACCGGTGCGTTTGCAAGCATTGAGGCGGAAGCGGCCAAAATGGGTTTAGCGATGAACGAGGGCAAACCGAGTGTATGCTGTCAACAAGAAGGGAAAGCCAACACCGACGAATTGGACGAAACGTCACAGAGGGCAACTATAACTTCGAGGTAGTAAGGGACTTCATTTACCTTGGCTCTGCTATAAATTCTACTAACAAAATCAGTGCAGAAATCAATCGAAGAATAACTCTTGCCAATCGCTGTTTTTTTGGGCTTATGAGGCAATTCAACAGTAAAGCTCTATCTTGAACAACTAAGGAGACTCCATATAAGCCCTTGATCATCCCAGTCCTGCTTTACGGTGCTGAAACATGGACTTTATTAAAAGAGGTTGAAGATATCCTTGCTCGCTTCGAGAGGAAAATTCTTCGTACAATTTTCGGTCCCGTTTGCGTTGACGGGTTTTGGAGGAGAAGATTCAATCAGGAACTATACGAGCTGTACAGCAACATCGACCTAGTCAAAAAACTGCGTATTGGACGTCTGAGATGGCTAGGACATGTAGAGCGAATGGACACCAATGCACCGGCCCGCAGAGTCTTCAAAACTAATCCCGAGGGACGACGCAGTAGAGGGAATCATCGCCGTAGGTGGCGCGCACAAGTTCAAGGGGACCTCGACCAACTTGGAGTGCGCAACTGGAGGCAATTAGCTAAAGACCGAGCTAAATGGAGAGGCTTGTTGGGTGAGGCCCAGGTTCACCCCGAACTGTAGCGCCACCTAAGTAAGTAAGTAAGTGTTATTACCCACCCATTTGCAATATTCAAAATGGTGCAATGTTTTTTTTTTTACCAAGGAGTGCATAGGTTAGGTAAGATTGAGTAGGGCTCTGTGATTATCATAAAAACACTACGCCCATCGCGATCCCACGTCAAAAAAACTAAACCAATTGTTCCATACACTTAGTATCCCTCCAAAACTGGAATATCCCATTGCTGTGGTTCAAGGGCCTTACCTCTTCTAGGTTACCGAAGAAGTATCTTCCAAGGTAATTTAGATTTGTCCTGGCAATGCCTTGGCATTCACAGGGTATATTTGTTTTGTTTTCTGAGGCATGTAGGTCATCGCAGTACCTACAAAAATCCGTATTTGATAATCCCAGAGTCAGAGTGTGCATCCTTGTAATACCATGGCCAGGGAGCATTCTTATCGCTGGTCTTATCTAGTTTTACGATCTCCCCAGATTTCATGTGGTCTAACAATAGGCCACAAGGCGCTGGACACTATATGACCATCTAAGTAAGTCCATCTTAAATTTACCATTTTGATGATTCTATCACGAATAATTCCCCTAGACACACACCTCGGTGGTTTAATGCTATCAATTATGTCACTCAGTGGGAGCTCTGGTCCTCTTTTGGTGGTTGCCTTCTATATCGTAGTGTTCAGATACCCAACTTAATCTGACATGGTTTTGCGTACATACTGCCCTAAGTATTGTGTGGCTATTCCTAATGATTTCAGATTTTGTGACTCTGTAAGACTCTAGCGCCTTTAGTGCAGCCTGACTGTTAATGTGAGGGTGACCAGATAGCAATGATACTTTTTCCAATTGTCATCTTTCAGCAGTTTTCAAAGTTACCAATGACATCCAGCTGTCAAAATATAAGGTTTGCCATTTCATCATGCATCGATTCACGCTTGCCAAAGGTGCGGAAATTATCAGAAAAATATTATCGAAGTTCGGGCTCAGTTGTAAATACGCAACGTGAATTTGGTCGTGAGGTCGGTCGTCATCATGGCTCAGTGTGCAGGCAATTCGTGGAAAAGTTTTAGCGTGAGTATACTCTTTTGGACCACCAACCAGATAGAGATTGGTGCGAAATGAAGAAAACATAGGCGCTCTAGCGGCCAGTACCGAAGAAGGCCCAGAAATGTCGATTCGGCGGCGATCAGCTGAATTGGGCATCGCCAGAGAGTCAATCCGGCTTATTTTGCTGTTGGATTTGGGCCTACATCCATATAAGATTGTGCTGACGCAAGAATTGAAGACCGAACGACCATAGACAATGCCGTGAGCTCGATAATTAGACGCTGGAAATATTGACCGGTGATCCGGATTATGGCCAAAAAATTATGTTCTGGGACGAGGCCAATTTTTGGCTCAGCGGCTATGTCAACGGGCAAAATTGCCATTATTGGAGCGAACACAATCCACAAGTATTTGACCAAGCATCTATGCATCCGCAAAGATTGATGGTTTGTTGCGGTTTATGGTATCATCGAAAATTATTTCTTTCGAAATGAGGAAGGAGACACCGTTACCGTCAATGGTCACAGGCATAGAGCGATGTTAACCGACTTTCTGTGGCCATCGGATATCGATTGTTTTTCCTAGAAAAGGGCACATTTATAGATTTTCCGGAATTGATGGTAAGTTCCTTGGTCTGGCATCCAACGGGAGTTAAATTAAGGGTACCTTGCATTATTTCCGAGATAATGCTCTTGAGTTTGCTCTAACACCGATGACGATGTCATCTGCATATCTTTGTACTACTCGTATGTAGCCGGATTTTTCAAGTAGTTCTTGGAGTTTGTCAATAACTAAATTCCAGAAAACGGGGAGAGGACACCTTATGAGCAAACTCTGGTAGCTGTAGTACTTTTATGCAAGCCTCCTCGCTTGATTCTTATTTTTCTGCTTCTCAGCACGGTTAGGATCCATTTCATGACTAGAGGTGCGATTTTTTTAGTCCTTCTGATTCCCTAATAAAAAATGATCTACAGAATACATACTATTGTTAAAAAAAAAGCTTTTCAATATTAAGTATCCTTAAAAATACATGGTAGCATTGTTGTCCATGATATGGCCGAGCTAATGCAGTTGAAGTATCTTAGCTTTTTGAACTACATTCACATCAGCCGTGGAGGTTCCTTCTCACACACGAAACTTAATAACTGACGAAGTATTTTTCTCTCAAAAGAGTTCAGTATCAACTCAGTGTTCTTACTTTACGTCCAGCACTCTGCACCACATAGCAGAACTGGTAAGATTAGCATTTTGTGGTGCATTAATTAAGTTCATTGAGTACGAGTCTAAGTCTATTCTACGTCGAATCTCCATGAAGGTGTCACTTGTGGGCTTGATATGTACTTCAAGGTAGGTAAACTCCTTAACTAAATACCTCAAGACTAAAGTCATCAACAGCGATTATCTGTCGTACGTTTCGTACTTGGTTTTGTTCCCATTAATTTTCAGACTAACTCGTCTTACCGAATCTTCAAACATATTTTTTCCTAGCACGTTGCATGCCACCCCGCTCCTCTCAATAGTAAATCAATCAAGTGCTTCCTGAGGACGTTGAAAAACTTACCAATTACCCTTTTCATCATAGCTTCATTTCATTTCCACTAGTCCGATATATTTACCATATCATGACAGACATATCCTTTGGCCTTTACTTGTACCCAAAATGTTTCACAACTTCTTAACACTGCAGTGCCTGACATTTAATCAACCTTCCGAGCTGCATACTCTTGTGCTCCTAAGGGCACAAAAAGGACTTCAAAACACGTCATCATAAAATCAGCACCCACTCACTCTCTAGCCGCAGATGTTAGCCCGGCAAATGCATGTAATGGATTTAATGGAAATTGCCGAATTTCCTTTAACAAGACTCAACCCCAAAGGAGACTCATGAGCACCTTCTACCATCTGGCGTAGCAACGCTTCGTGTTGAAGCAATCGTCGTTTCAGGTGGTGCACCCATCATGATTTTGAGAAATTCTCCATGGCATAACCGAAACACAGTTTCGAGTAGCCGCACAAGTCTAAAAATAATGAATACACTTCCTGCCAATATCGCCTTTAGCATACGAATAACCAGGGGAATAACCCCAATGTCTGTGCTTGCACTTTGGTGTTGTGCCACATCGTTGGGCGCCAACTAAATTATGCACTTCCTCGTCAGTGTGTGTGTGTACGGTTGGTTGCATAAATTGCTAGTGAGTGCCTAACATACATAGGTCACAGTTTTTGGCAAAAGGACAATATGATTTCAGCGGGTTGTAGCTACAGTTTGGTAGTGACATGGGGGCTCAAGGTGTGCGTCGTCTTATTTGCTGACTAATTTTACTACCGTCTGCAATATAAATGAGAGAGAAGAATGGTTTTAGACAATACACCACCATAGTCACCCGCTACTGTGAAGCGGATTCAAATGTCACAGGATTCAAATAAATTGTTTTGCTTGAGAGCATTTTACCATGCTTGCAACACTTATCCTGGTCTTGTGGTAGAAAAGGAAAAATATCCATATCACTACTTTGGCCATACATTTACGTGAAGTGTAAATCCCGTGCACTAAGAACACTTGATTTGCAAGCATGGACTGACTAGCGATGCATATATCTGTGGTTGTTCGCTCACTGTTTTGCAGATTATGCAAAAAGTTATTGTGTCCAAAACACCTTTGGCAATTGTTTTCGAAAGAGCCAAGGAGTTTTATGAGGCGTGCACCTCTTCGTCGAGCTTTGTTGTCATGCAGTTTAAGGATTCCGTTTTTGGAGAAGTACTCGTACCTCTTGAATTTAGAGGACGCAAATGGGTGTTTTGTTTTGATTTATCGGCTGTATAGGGAGTCGTAGGTTTATTTATACAACAAATGAATGGCACTTAACTGAAGTGGCTGTTGTGACTCAAAGAAGGATCAACATGATGGATAGGGAATTTATTCAAGGATGCGAATGTGACTACGAAATAAATCACTCTCTTGGTCTTGACAAAAAATACATACGATGAGGGCTCTTGACAAAGAATCTGAAAATATTTATGGATATTTTCAAGTGCATATACAATACATAAATTCGGGTTGGGGTTATATTTATTTGGCGAATGGCTACAATAGAAATTAGTTTAAGACTGAGGAAATAATGATGGAAAACATGATAACGAAATGCATAAGTGGATCAAAATCACGGAGCCTTAACTCAACGACGACGAAGACAAGAATGATGTGACTGCAGATCGCGGACATGAAGCTCCATGATTTTGGATTTGATTAAGGTCTAAATCAAGCCGCTAGTTAAAAAAAAAATTTAAATATATATTGGGCGCAACAGCTCGTTAAGTGAGTGTCTGGGCCTAGCTTCTTGCACTACTTATGTTCTGTGCATTATATTTTCACATGAATGGAAGGGACCTACAGTTAAGTACCGTATCTGGAGGGCAATTTAGTTTGAAAAGCTTTCTCGTGACTACAATACCCTCAGATGTTTGGCAGACGTTCGTGAGAGGTAGAACCGTGAAATATTTTTCTGTTTTTTTTTTGGGATTCATACTTGGAACCTCATGCGCAGTGGTCCGATGCAGTAACAACTTGCGCCACGGCACCCATCGCTAGTTAAAGGTTGCCTTAGAAATGAGTGGTCATATACCTCTTGGCCATTTGTGTTTTCTCCTTATCTTCAGCGGAATAATCGATGAATTTTGTGGTCAGTATTTCATAAGAGCTCTACAAGATAAGCTTCAGGTTGATAGAACAATAGGTCGTTGATAAATAGCGAATACTAGATAAACGACCTCTTTCTGGATGGTTTGTTCACCAATTTTTAGCAGAAATTTAAGCAAATAAAACAAATAAACAAATATTTGGCGCAACAGCTCTTTAAAGTGCCAGGGCCTAGCTTCTCGCAACCACTCATGTTGTGTGCGTTATATTTTTTCACACGAATGGAAGGGACCTACAGTTTAATTCCGAATCCGAAAGGCGATTTGAGAAGCTTTTTCGTGATAACAATACTCTCGGAGGTGGGACCGTGAAAAAACTTTTTGGTATTTTCTGCGATTCGAACTTGGAACCTCATGCGTAGTGAACCGACACACTAACCACTTACGCTAAGCGCGTAATTTCATAAGAATCTTTTTGCTCATTAGTCTGGGTGCTTGTGGATTATACTCTTCTGTGGGTTTTGAAATTAATCCTCAGCCTTAACCACTACTCCTTTGCGGGCTGACTACTGGGACAAACAAGTAGTCGTACAAACGATACTTCTTTATATTTCCTACACTGCAATGTGCTTTGATAGAATGTTCATAACGTGCTCACTCTATTTTACGAGTGCTTACTGCAAGCAGTGTCTTAAAAGTGTTTTACAAAACCTCCTTTCCCTGCCTTCCAATATATTTTCGCGTATTGCGATGCGATGGTGCATGGCAATATTTTTAAAGAAATCCAAGTCAGTGGTAAGTTTCGAAGGAAGAAAAAACTACTGACTGGACGCATGAGTAGCAGCATTTGTGCCCTATGCCCCACAACTGATTCACTCTCAAATTTCGTTTCGAGGACGATAATTCATCTCTCTATATAAATCCTCGTGAAATGCCCAACCCCCTTCTGTCATAGGATAGTTTGATACTGTCATTAGTAAGCTCTACTCGAGTTTCTGTTTCCCAACAACAGTTTATTTTTAGGTAATCTCCCTGAAACACCCCAAGTTAACAACGAGGTTAGAATGACTTTCTGGGTCTTTGTTGACAGACAACTCTAATCGTCGTCAGAGGGATATCTCCTTACTTGTATAATATACCCCTGGGACCATGGTAGCCTTTAAGTCTTATTCATAGCGTGTTCTCCTGAATAACTTTGAGGCCTATTCAGGAGGATCATACGTTTTTTTCATTTTCGAATAGTCTAATAGATATGCTGATCTAATTTACAACCCTACAGAACCAACAGCCACCACATTTTTCATTTCATTTTTCATTTTTCATTTATTGAACATTTTGGATTGTACATTAAGAAATTAAATTCTTATTAATTGTACTTAAATAAACATAAAATAAAAAGAAGGTATCTAGTTAAGAAACATTTTACATTGAGTCGACGAAAGAAGTTAATTGACATTGGAAAACATAAAGTAAATAATTAATTGAAAATATTGTTGTTTTGATTATTATTATTTACAAAATCAAGAACTGAATTTTTAAAGTTAAAGAGCGAATTAGGTTGGCGTGTATTTAGCGGTAAAGAATTCCACAGTCTTATGGCGTGAACAAAAAATAAGGAACATTAATATTTCTAGTACGTTGTGAATGAGATATGCTAAGTTTTTCATAGAGATAATTTGGTTGCTGAGTTTTGAGTATGTTATATAGGAAAGTGCAGTTGGTTATATTAATATGTTGCCTGAGGGTACAACCGGTGAGTTTAAGGGAAAATCTCGAAATGTGGTCATATTTACGGAGCCCATATACATACCGTATTGCAAAATTAAATGCTAACTCGAGTTTTCTAAAAGATAATGAGTCAGGATTACTAAATACTATTTAGCTGAAGTTAATAATTGGAATAAAGAGAGCTCTTACGAGTTTAAGCTTAGTAGTTATTGGTACAAAAGCAGACGAGATGTAGAGTTGACGTAGACCATAATAAATTCTTTTTACTACATAATTAATATGAGTTTCGCAGGATAGCGTACGGTTAATATAAATACCTAAGTTTTTGACCTCGTCCTCAAAAGGAACCAACTGCCCCATTAGATTTAGTGGTGGTAAAGAACGACTATCGATTATACTTTTTGAAATAACAATTGCTTTTGATTTAGTTGGATTTAAGGACAATTTATTTATTATGGACCATTTATGGATTCGATCTAAGTCTTCATTTAGCCTTGTAACGCAGTCTTCTATTAAACCAATTGGTCTGGATAAATACACCTGGGCATCATCTGCGTACAGGTGAACGGACGCATCAAGGCACACATCAGGTATGTCGTTGATGAAAAGAGAGAACAAAAGTGGACCTAAAATAGATCCTTGAGGTACTCCTGAATGAACAGCCAGAAATTGGGAGTTTCCACAGTTGGTGGTGACTTGCTGATACCTTCCGCTCAAATAATTTAAAATGAGCAGAGCAGATTTTTCACTAAAATTGTATTGTTGCTTTAATTTTACTATTAAATGATTATGATTGATACAATCAAAAGCTTTTGAAAAATCCAACAAACACAGAATGGACACATTATTCTTATCGAATTCTTCTCTCAAATCGTCTAAAATCTTAACAATTGCGGTAGTGCAACTATGTTTTGCTCTAAAGCCTGACTGATGAGGAGATAACATTTTGTTTGAAATTAGGTGATCATCAATTTGGTTTTTAATTAATATTTCCAATACTTTGGAGAGACAGGGTAATATACTAATAGGCCTAAAGTCTTCAAGTTTGCTTTTTGAAGTATTTTTAGGCACTGGAACAACTTTGGCATATTTCCAGGCTGTTGGAAATTCTGACCACATAATACTTGAGTTTATTATGTGTGTAAGAGTGTAATATATTACAGGCAAAATGCGTTTAATAAATTTTAAGTGTAAACCATCAACACCTACAGCGTTCGATTTGATTTTAGACAACGCCTCTATTACATCACACTCCGACACACACTGAAACTCAAAGCGATTTGAATCGTCATTATGCCCTGCTGCGGATTCGACAACTGCACGTCTTGACGCACACGCATTTGTTCCAGCTTTTAAAAAGAAGTTATTTAATTGATTAGGCACCAAAAATCTGCCACCTGATACTCTCAGAGGAAATATTCCAAACCATTGTCGCCCTCTACACAAGCATCGGAGGCTATAGTGCCACTTACGCCTGTCAAGATCCTTTTTAAAAGTGAAGAGGCCTGTCAAGACGCCAATAAGTAGCCCGCAGTCTTTTCTACTAAGAGACAACAAGAGTGCCGCTGATTTCTAACAGAGTATTCGTTTAGGAGAGTCATGCCACACACAATTTTGTTCGTGAGGAACCCAATTCTCAATAGAAGTGCTAACCGAGGAAACAGGGAAACTCAACGCAATTTCAGTCTGAGTCTTGCCTAGCAACATCATCGGAGATCTTCTTTCCAAAATCCCTGTGTGACCTGACACAAAGAGAAGAGATAAAATTCAGCCCTGCGACCGAGCGCAAAGAGTTTTTACATTTAGAACCTATTTTGGAAAGAGTTACCGGGCTAAACAAGGCCTTAAGCACAGCCTGACTGTCACTTCAGATACAATTACTTCTACCCTTCTACTTGTTCTTCACAAAATAGTTTATTGCATAAGTGTCCCCTTGGAAAACTAGCGAGTAGTGAAGCCTAATGTTGTCGTCTCCGTGAAGGCACCAACAACAGACACTTGACTGGTCTTGGAACCATCCATGAAAACACGACCACATTCAATTCCTGGCCCAGACTATGGCCGACGCCAGTCCTCAATACAAGGAAAGTCGACTTTCAATTTGCACAACTACCGTAGTTCTGGTGTCACTGCGTCAGACGGCATATCTATCTGACTGAAGTCGTAGGATAAGTGCCGCGCAAGGTCATCAAAATAGTGGGCGCCGTGGCGTAAGTGGTTAGTGTGTCGGATCACTGCGCATGAGGTTCCAAGTTCGAATCCCAGAAAAACACCAGAAAGATTTTTCACGGTCCCACCTCTCGCGGGCGTCTGACAAACATCCGAGAGTATTATTGTCACGAAAAAGCTTCTCAAATCGCCGTTCGGACTCGGCATTAAACTGTTTGTCCCTTCCATTCGTGTGAAAAATATAACGCACACAACATGAGTGGTTGCGAGAAGCTAGGCCCTGGCATTTAGAGAGCTGTTGCGCCAAATATTTATACATACATATATACATTTTCAAATGGCCCGCTAATCCTTCATGAGGGTCGCGGGGGTAGGATGCTCAGGTGGACTCTCCATCCTTCTCGATCCTCCGCCATTGACTCCAACTCATCAGGAGGAATCCCTAGGCGGCTCCAGGAGAGATGTCGGACTTGGTCCAACCATCTATTCCTAGGCCTACCGCGGGGTCGCCTACTTGATGGCACGACCACCATGGCACGTCTTGGAAGCCGGTTTGGGGGCATACGCACTACGTGACCAAACCATCGAACCATAGATCGTTCCGTTCGGAGAATTAACTGCTCAACATTGAACATGTGGGCGCCGTGGCGTAAGTGGTTAGTGTGTCGGATCACTACGCATGAGGTTCCAAGTTCGAATTCTACAAAACACTAAAAGTTTTTCACGGTCCCACCTCTCGCGAGCGTCTGACAAACATCCGAGAGTATTGTTGTAACGAAAAAGCTTCTCAAATCGCCGTTTCGGACTCGGCATTAAACTGTTTGTCCCTTCCATTCGTGTGAAAAATATAACGCACAGAACACGAGTGGTTGCGAGAAGCTAAGCCCTGGCACTTTAAAGAGCTGTTGCGCCAAATATTTGTTTTTTTTTTTTATTGAGCGCCTCGCGTACTCGATCCCTACGAGTTATTCCAGCAACACCGCGAAGGAACCTCATTTCGTCGGCTTGTATCCGCGATCTTATTCTTTCGGTCACTACCCAAATTTCATGACCATCAAATTGATTTTTATTTTATTTTTAAGGTCATTAAAACTTCCTTATGGATAACGAAACAACCGGCGCATACTATATGCGAGGCATGCGACTGGTCTTGTTTGACGTATGGTTGCAACTAACCGACATGGAGCAATAAACTTTAAACTCCTTACACACTTTTTTGTATGACAGTGACCATTGCGGACTCAGTGCCGAAATAACTATTCTAAACGAAATTGCGGAATTACAGGAGTTTGTCCAACTAACCTCCTACAACTACAGTAAAACGCGTTGGACTCGCTTCTCCAGACATTTGACGAGTGCACTCTCCTCGAACTTGCTCGGCCTACCGTCCAATAGGAATCTGTCAAGCGAGGAGACTGGTAGATGCCTAAAACAAATGGACGAGCCAATAGAACGAACGATGGACAGTACGATACCTCGGTATCAACACACTGACAATGTGGAAATATACCGCAATACAACAATTGACGCACTGCACGAACATAAAAGTAGATTGCTGTCGAGATTAAAAGCCTTGTGTAGACAGTTTACTGACAGTCAGAACTTGGAGGAGATTAGGACCTTAAAATCGTTGATTAGAAACCTCTCGAAGTCAATTTAAAAAAATTACAGACTTTCTGTAAATTTGCCTGCGGCAGGAGAATTCGGGCTATAAAATCCAACAACCCGAGTATGTTCCCGCAAATAAACTAGATATTTCGGAGGAATAATCAAAACGATCTTCCGCGCCTTAAAATCCCCCGAACTACGAACAATCTACAAATACTTATAACAGCAGGTATAGATCCGGATAACAATTTCTTTGTGATCGAAGATCTGCAGGAGAAGGTAGAGGCTATAGGAGTGACTGTCCAGGAGGTGTATAAGGTGAATTTTAGTATTTGCCCAAAACACGAGCTGGAAAATCGTGTTCTTGGGCACAACTTCTACCTTGAAAATGACATGAAGCACTGGCGATCTGAGAATACTGGTTTCACCGTGTTCAATGAAAGAAATATGGCAAACAATGCCGACACCGATGAACGGGTACATCCCCGCTCATTTCGAAGGCAAAGCTCCAAGCGATCTTCGAATCATTGAGAAAAAAGAAATCCCTTGGATAACTGGATAACTGGCCAAGTGAGTTGAGGAGATGCACATAATTCCGCATAACCAATTTGGTTTCAAGGCGGGCCATGATACCATACATGCCGTGTCTAAATTGGTGTCGGATATCCAGTGGAACAAAAGCAAGAAGCAATGCACGGGTGCCTGCCTGGTTAACTTCGAGAAGGCCTTCGAAACTAGGGGAATCTTTTACAAGTTAAGCAGGCTGGGCATAAGTACACTGTCGGGTAGAATTAAACGTCGTATTGCCGAAAATACCATCAATGTCGACGAAGATGCTAATTCTTTCTCGCAACCCTCCAATGTAAAAGAGCTGGAAGCAGTTATAGGTAAATTAAACTACTATAACCAGTTTATCCCGAACTTCTCGCAGGTCGCAGGTACCTTGAATGCACTCCATGCAAAATGTGCTAAATTTGTTTGGTATCGCCAGCAGCAGGCTGCTTTCGAAAGTTTAAAGGGGAGTATCCTCAAAACTACTCGCCTAGCCCATTTCGACGTCTCGTTACCAATCATTCTGGCAACGGATGCCTCCAGCTATGGCATCGGAGCGGTTATTTCCCACCATTATCCAGACGAGTCAGAGAGGCCTATAGCGTTTGTGTCCAAAACGCTTGATGTTCAACAAAAACTTTATAGCCAAATCGAAAAGGAGGCTTTGTCAATTATTTGCGGCGTGAAGAAGTTTCACTGTTATTTACATGGTCGCATGTTCGAACTGCAGACGGATCACAAGCCGCTTACCGCTATTTTCAATCCCAGTAGGCAGATCCCCGAGATGACCATGCGCCAACTACGAAACTGGGCTTTGATGTTAATGGCATATACGTAACAGATCAAGTATCGTCCCACAGCTAGACATGCCAACGCAGATGCATTGTCACGACTTCCAGTTGGCCCTGATGTTGCTTTTGACAAGCTAGATGACCACTTACATAGAGTTAACGACATAAGCTTGGAGGATTTGGACAACAGTCCAATTAATGCTGCAGTTATTGGGAAATTCCCGGCTAAGGAATAAAGAATGGATGGCTTGTTAAGCTCTCAAACAGCGAAAAAGAGCTGAAACCATTTTATGACCGTAAGTTAGCCTTATCGATTCATCATAATGTCATCCTTCTGTGTTCAGATAACGACCGGGTCGTCATACCGGAAGCGTTGCAGTCCAGAGCACTTACATATGTTCACGAGGGGTATTGGGGCTGTTCGAAAATGAAGCAGCTATCCCGGCGGTACCTTTGGTTTCCCGGAATGGACAAAGAGATCGAAAAGTTAGCAGCTGGGTGTAAAATTTGCCAATCAGCAGCCGCGGATCCAAAAAGAGAATACGCCAACTGGCCTCCACCGAAAGAGGCTTGGAAAAGAATTCATTTGGATTTCGCTGGTCCATTCTTCAACAAAATGTGGCTGATTTGCGTGGACGCTTTGTCAAAGTTTTCTTTTGTAGTGTCTATGGGTGCGGTGTCGGCAGAGTCCACGATTAAGGCGTTGCAGACAATTTTTGCCATCGAGGGCTTGTCGAAAACGATTGTGACAGACAACGGTACGCAGTTCACCGCACAGATTTTTGAAGAATTTTGTAACCACCACTCAATCCAACATTGGAGAACAGCACCATTTCATCCTACGTCTAACGGTCAAGCAGAAAGGTTCGTGCGAACTTTCAAGGAAGCTTTTAAGAAAATTATGGTGAAGAGAAGGGATTCGGAAGCGGCAGTCAACTTGTTTTTATCGACGTATAGATCAACTCCGAATGTGATCTTGCAAAAGTCTCCTGCAGAGCTTTTGCATGGACGTCAACACAGGAATCTACTGTCATGCTTCATGCCAGAACAACAAAATGTCTTTTTCAAGACAAAAACCCAAATATCAATTCAAGCAAAAGGTATTAGCGCGCCAGTACAAGAAGTCAAGGAAATGGTCTAAAGTAGTAATTGTACGAATTTTGGGTAGTAATATGTATGGTATCCAGATGGAGGAAGGGTACATCGTCAGAACCAGCTTCGGTTGGTAAAACACCAACAGGGAACGGATTCCACGTTCACAGCTAGCTCAGAACCTGAGCCTAGTTTCGAGCCAGTGGTAGATTCGACGTTTGGGCATAACGAATTTCCGTCTACTTTCAGCCAAATCGATGAGGAGACTCAAGCTGTTACCGATAAGGGTAAACAGGACCAAGTGCTAGGTGAGCGAGAAGGACGGTTGGAGAATATTGAGAATCTGGATGCTTCCACCGCTAGCCAAGCTGAAACAGCACCCCCTAGTGGATTTAGGAGATCCGAACGTCTCAGTCAGAGGAAGATGCGGTTTCAAAAGTGGTGTTGGATTACGCACATACTGTTGTCTTGGTGGTGGAGGAGATGTTGTAACCTCACCCTTCAATTAAATGTCTAATGTTAATGTACCAATAAGCTTTATTATGACTGTACAACTGGCATTGTAGTATACCTAGTTATAAGTGACATTTCTAATAAAACCTCATTGTGAGTTAGGAAGTCAAAGCGTACACCTCATTACTTCAATGGCATTCAATTCTGGTCCCCAGAAGCGCAGTCTCGCAGAATTTTTCACGCTACCACCCCTTTACTCTATTGTGTTGGACCAAGTTTTGTAAACTGTGGAATCAGCTTAAAATAGATTTTGAGCTAACCGAGTAAGAAATCAGTGCTTTGAGCACCGCTTGGCTGTCGGTGAGTATGTGGATAGTGACGCCTTTGACATCTGAGTGCATGTTTATCCCAGCGCAAATCTCTACAGCGTAAAACTTGGTCTGCAAAACCATTCTAAGTGGTTTCGAAACATAATAATTGGGTCACACCGGTACCAACGCCTGTATCCATATTTGACCCGCCGGTATACCACACGATTCCTTTTGGATCAAGCAGCGGTCCATCATTATTCCATGGGATCTCAATCTCAAACCTTCTAAGGAAGCGAAGTGATTTTGCCATAAAATCAGAAACCGTGCTGAGCATACCCAGCTCGGAGAAGTCGGAAATCTTTGAGATCGACGTGATCGCATGTACCATTTTCTCCCGACTGTCGAAGACTAACTACACTGCGAGTTGTCACTTTCTTGACGAATATATGCAGCGGGGTGAGTCCGATTATAGCTACTACCGTGGGACAGGTATGCATCGTGTCTATGATTCGGAGACATGCCATTCTTTGGCGTCAATTGAGCTTGGTGATGGTTGCGACTTTCTTTGTTTTTGTCCACCAGACAATGGACTCGTACATTAGGATGAATCTAACCACGGTGGTATATAACCAGAATATTACTTTTGTTGACAGACCCCAAATTTTGCCATACGAACAGCCACAGGCAATTTCGGGTTTGACATGGAAGTTTTTAATCTAGGAGAATTCCTAACTACCTATACTTAACTCCGTCGAAAAACCAATGGTTGTACTATCTTGAGCCACTGATCCAAGATTTGGCGTTCTGTTTCTTGTGAATAGTACAACAATTGCTTTGTTGGAGTTGATCGATAGGCTCTCGCCAGCATACCAGTCCGAGACAACAAAAAGTTCATCCTTCATGAGGTGATACACATTGTCTTCATATTTTCCTAGATCATCTGCATTGCTCTGAAGCCTAAGCTGTTAAGTCTACTCAACACAATAAGTCATCCTCCATGAGAGAGGTGAGAGGACGCCGCCTTAATGGCAGCCTTTACTACAAAGACCATCATAGGAACCTCTCCTGGCGTAGATGTTATTATGCGGCTATCGAGCATAGTCTGAACCCATCTGGTTGTAGGTGGATCGATTCCCCTGCGTCTTGTGGCACTAGTGATGGAGTCATAACTGGTGTTATCAAAAGTGCTTTATATGTCAAGGAATGCACAAAGGGCGATTTTTTTAGAGCAGTAGACGGATTTTATCTCTGTGATGAGAGAGTAAAAGGCGTTTTCCATGGATTGACCTTTCCTATATGCATATTAACTTGAGTGCATATTAACTTGAGCTCACTGAGTTTGTTACCACTGAGTTTGGGAATTTACCTCCCGCAAATTAAGTGGAATGTATCCCAGGTTGAAGCTTGTTCCACGATGCTTCTTAAGTGAAATAAGTCGGAAAATAAAATGCGGTTCGGCAGGCTTTTATTGGTTGCACTATCTAAACTGTCTACCATAGTCTACCAAAGTTATATGTGGATACATTTTGAACGGCCTATCTATTACATATACTCGTAGCTTGCAATAAGCGTTTATTTTTGTTTACTTTCTCCGGGTTTCATCCAAATTCAACCTTGAACAATCATAATATCTATCGTTCTCCCTTCCCATAATTGTGTTGGTTTCATTTTTACAAACAAACTCTTCAAACTGTCGCAACTCACACAAAAACAAATTCATTTTATTACGAATACGTGCATGAAAACTTTCTTCCTTCGAAATGGCTTGTCTTTGCCTTGTAAAACTTTTCTACGGTCACACAAATAATAATTCCCAGCTCCATCCATCCATTCATCCCCAAGATATCCAAAGATCAACCCCTTGCTACTGCAACCTCCTTGAACTTTCGCCATGATTCTCGCTCGCGTTCACAATTTCACAGCGCTTATTGTTGGGGTTTGGTGTAGCTTGGTCCTCGTTGGCACCATAACCGCCTGCCGGTGGTCCTCTTCGGGGAGGAATGTGTCACTCTTTTAGTTGTTAAAATCTCGGGACCACCATTAAAGATGGATGCGGTAGTTGGAAGTAATTTGTTGTTTATTTGTTTGGTCGTCGGAGGGCTTGGGTTGTGTGTCCTTCAACGTTTTTATTTGGGGCCATAACAATATTCGTTGGTCCAAAGTATCCTTGCAGAGTTTGCTCCATCCAGTCTTGAAAAACAAAAGAAGTTGTTTTGTGTGATTTTTAGCATGGGGACTTTCTATAATTGTACAATGGCACCAGGGGACATCAATCTCAAATCTCCTAAAACGAATGACTTCCTGCAGGCGCCAATAAAACAAACAGATGTCCATACAGCCATGGAACCTCCATCCATTATTCAGAGGTTGGTTTTTCTTGTTAGGGCCCAACTGCAGTGTAATTTACCCACTCGGACCCAGCGGCATGTGAACTTGTTGACTGTTCCTAGTGACAACAAATCGGCTTTGTGATGATACCAAAGTTTGGATAGCCCAGCCAACAGGTCTAGTATAATAATTCCATTGGCACTTGGATGCAAGTAATCGAATTTTGCAGGCCTGTGGCGACCATTTTGGCAGCACTGAGAGTAGGGGTATTTTTGTCGTAAAAACCTATAAGCATAAAATCTGGTCGGGGAATGATGCCTCATTGAAATCAATTGGTCGTGTGGTTTCGGCTATAAAATCAAACACTTGGGGAATGTTTGGTGTGCTTTTCTGGGAAAACAAATGATGAAATATGGTCACAGCAAGTGTGGCAATAAATCAATTCTTATTAGTTAGGTAGGCTGTTACGACTTTCAATATGGTATTGAGCAATGGAAGCGTATTTTCCAAATGGCTAGGCAATGCTGTCGTTAAGAATTTAATGAAATGTTTTATGGCTGTGTTCACGTGCATACATATCAGGGGCGGAACATCAATAAATCGAACAAATTTCTGTATCTGTTCTGCCCTTTTTGCGAAGAAGGAGGTATGAGGAGGTTCTTGATGCTGGCTGGAACTACTTTACAGGTAGTGTCCCGAATAAAAAATGGATGTGGCAAAATAAAGAACTAGAGAAAGAAAAAGAATACAAATACCTCGGAGTTATCGTTCAAGAACCACCTCCAGGAGAAACTAAGGGAATCGAAACGCGCAATTAATTGCAGCTGGAAAGGTGTTTTAAGCAAAAAAAATATTTCGCCGAGTACAAAGTATAAAATTTTCGAAGCAGTCATAAGATCGATAATGTGTTACGTGGCACAAGTGTGGGGAATTTGGGAGTTTGAAGAGGTTGAGAAACTTCTAAGCTATTTCGTCAAGAAAATGTTCAGATTACCAGAGAATACATCGACATATATTCTGCACTTAGAAACTGGACTAACACCACTGTACATGTTTACGCTTAGATTACACTTCCAATACATTTAGAAGGTAATGTCACAACCAAGCCATAGTCTCCCTCATAAGATTGCCGTGTATCTCAAAACCAGGAACGTTCATTTCTTTTGTAAATGGGCAAGGCTGGGCCGTGAGCATAATGTCCCTCTGCACGAAAATCTTGTCAATGGAGCGGCCTTGGGAAATGCATTACATGAGTTACTCACTACGATTGATAGTTCAACGCGGAAGACATTTAGGATCCAAGCCCAACAAAGCCAAGCTAGAAACATAAAGAATACTTCATCACGACCTAGGGAAAAAAACTACTTTCATAACAGGCACGGACTAGATATAATTTCAACAATGTTCAAAGCGAGGGGTGAAATGTTACATTTGAACTACATGTCACATAGAATTGATAGAAATGATAGCTGTAATCATGGTTCGAGAGAAGAAGCCTTTTCAGTGGTTTGTATAAGGAATTGTTGCATATCTTCAAAAATATGTAAATAATTAAAAATATTTCATCTGATTCTGAAAGATTATCCAAAGATCTTTAAGACCGTGTATTAAGTTTAGTCCTAATATTTATATTTTCGAAAATATTCGATTTTAAGACCCAACATTTCGAAATGACCCAAATACTTTTTCTGCTCATGATGTTTCTACACTTAAAGTAACATAAGAGATTTTTTTGTTTCGTTTTTATTCTCAGTAAGTCCAATCATTTGTTGTTAAATCTGCAATTTAGAAAAAAAAAGTCTCCACCATAAATCAAAATGCATTACTCACTTTAAGGTATGCGTAAATATGAGATGAGTTTATTGAGAAGTACAAATAAATTTTAAGGATTTCTCTGTTCAATTTGCAGCAGTTTTAATCTGTCTGTTAATATAATCATAATAAAACTATAAAATTAAAATTTACTTCAAGTAATAATTAACGAAATCGATTTTACGTCATTCTTCTTCGCTGAAGAGATTTCCCTCATCATTGGATTCTTCGTCACTGCAATAGTTACGTCCGTTGTCTGGAAAATATAGTTGGCCGTATTAATTGAATTGAATATTGTCTTGTCCCTTGACACCAGTCCCAACAGCTCAATGTCATTTAGATGGAACCATAAGTAAAACTGATAAATCTGCTTTGATTAAATTTTTGGAAAAGAGAGTAAACAGCCAAGCACCGACAAATATCGAAATTGTTGTTCTCGAGGGATTTTTCATGTATATCAAAGAAAATTTTGGAAATGGTCACGCGGTTCAGTGCTGATCGAATTGATATAATTTTCGATCGTTATTTTTTGCCATCAATTAAGGACTATGAGCACAATTCAAGAAATGGCACTGAATAAGAATATGACATTTCAGGACCTGATCAAATACGGCCTCCTGATTTCATTAAAGAACTTAGAAATAGCAAGTTATAAGCGGCTCTAGTAAAATTTTTAGTAGAAGACTGGGAGAGTGATGAACTAATACCATTTATAGGCAACAAAACAATTTAGTTCAATTATAATTTATGTTATCGCTTTGAATGCCATAATGATAAAATAATAGAACTAATTGACCACACTTACTCCTGAGAAGAACAGGAACAAGCGGATACAAAAATAATTTGTCACATAACTAAAATAAAAGATGAATCGAATATTTTGGTAAGATGCTCTGATACGGATGTACTTGTAATACTTCTTGGAAACATGAAAAATCTGAAAAGTTTAATAAAGATTTCAATGGAGGTTGATGTTGGGAACTATCAACGATACATTGATGTATCCAAATTATACCTTTCCTTAAAAGAACCGCTATCAAGTTCCTTGCCAGGTTTTTATGCGACAACTGGATGCGATTATAATCCAGCATTTTTTAGGAAAGGAAAATTAAAACCGTGGAAACTACTGGAAAATTCCTAAGAATATCAAACAGCGTTCGCTAAGCTAGGAGAAACCGATTTTGTTTCAAGAGAAGCGACCTTTAAAGTTATTGAAATCTTTGTGTGTCACATGTATAACATCAGATATACGGAAACCGTAGACGACGCAAGATTCGAAATATTTAATAACACGTATAAGGTAAAGGATCCCAAAGAATCATTTGACGCTAAGCTCAAAAGTTTCGATGCTTCGAGTTTGCCACGCTGTCGATCTGAACTACGCCAACAACTGTTATGCGCTCAATATATAACTTCTATCTGGAACAATGCTTTTTCTAAAAATCCTACTGCTTTGCTACCAAGGCAGAACGGATGGCTAGAAAACAATGGAAGTTATGATTTTATGTGATTCGAAAGAGATCAGCTACCAGCATTTGTCAATGATGTCATCATTCAACTGTCAACTGAAAAAGAATTTGAATTACGTATATCTTGATTTCACATCCGCTGATATGTATTCACCTTACAAATGATATTTAACTATATTTTACAGACAACGGACATAACTAATGCAGTGACGAAGAATCCAATGATAAAGGAAATTTCTTCAACGAAGGAGAATGACGAAAAATCGATTTTGTATATTTTTAAAAACAAGCAATTAACAATCCACCGGAAATCAATTCAATTTCAATTCAATTTTCAATTCAATTTATTTAAGTTTGGGTGTACAAATAAGACTTAGTCTTCTATAGTACTTAAAATAATGGGTTATATACAAGATTCAATTCAATAATAATTTAATTTAATATAAAACCTATGATAAGATACAGTAATCAGGAGAGCATAGGAAGGGAAGGAAAAGTAGGAAGAGAGGGAATAGCATAGTAAGAAAGCGAGAAATGGACTTTTGTTGCATTTTTAAGAAAAATACTCTAAAGCGGCATTTTTAAATTGTGTGGCTCCAATTATTTGTTTTATAGTTGTGGGTAGAGAGTTCCAAAGTCTGATGGCAAAGACGAAGAAAAGACGCGAGGAGTTCAAATACTTCGAAGAGGGAGTTATAAGCTTAAACGTTCTAGCCGAACGAGCAAATTGCAATTTTTCGAACAGGTATGGTGGCGATCTGTTCTGTATAATTTTGTGCAAGAAGACACAGCACCTAACATACAAGAACTGCTGAAGCGTACAACCAAGGACATTTTTGTAGTAGTTGGATATGTGGTCATATCGACGAAGCCCATATACGTTGAATGCAACAGTTAGTTTATGCTGAGATAGGGAGTCGAGTTTGCAGTACACAGCTGATGCATAATCGAAGTAGGGAACGAGTAAGGTTTTGACTAGTCTCAGCCTCGTATTTACAGGAGTAAAACTAGAGATCAACCAGAGTTTGCGTAGACCACCGTAAACTCGTCCCACAGTGCAATTAATGTGGCTTACTGGGGAGAGAGAGCGGTTAATCTTGAAACCTAGGTTGGTTACAGTTTCCACGAACTGCAATTGTATGTCGTTGAGGTAAATTGGCGGCAGTAGTTCAGTATTGTGAAGTTTCTTAGATAATAAAATCAGCTGAGACTTGACTGGGTTGAGGGTCAAGCAATTACGTAGCGACTATTGGGAGATTAAGGAGAAATCCAAAGTAATTAGAAGATAAAACTTGAATATTTTGTTTATGCAGCTGCAAGTCAAAAGGCTCTTAGTGTATATGCATCGTTCAATTCCAATCATTCGGATAGGCTACCAAAGGTATGGAAACCATCTGGCCAAGAGTTGAAAGTGTTCTCTTTATGGCCGGCGTGCATCATTCAATTGGAGAGCCCACATCGATTCTCTGGGACTCAGACCCTGTCACCCATTTTCTTGCTGCAATACTCGTCGCCGATATTCTGCAATTAAGCGCTTTATGCGCTTCGATAATATGCATACTAAAGCTGATCGAATGTCTACTGATAAAGCCGCCCCAATTCCTGATTTTTGGAACCTAATGAATGAACAGCTGCATAAAAACTACAAACCATCAGCAGACATCACTGTCGATGAATAGCTGTTCCCGTACAGAAACCGTTCTAATTTTACGCGGTAAATACCTCAAAACCAGCCAAATATGGCATGAAGGTTTGGTGGGCTTGCGATGCGTCAAACTATTAGCCACTACGTGGTAAACCCTTTACTGGAGAAAACGTTGTAAAGAGGTTGATGCGAAGGTACAAGGGATCAGGCCGCAATGAAATCACCAGCAATTCGTTCATTAGTTTGAACCTCGTGAAATACCTTCTCGCTTAAAACGTAACTGACCGCATTTTACACGATAAAACGCAGAACCAAACAGTGGCCGCTCGCCATGTTCTACAATTTGCTCGATGTCTACGGTCTGGTAGCCTATGCAGTGTATTCTTTTAACAACCCGGACATCACCACGACTAATAAATGGAGGTTGTTTCTCACCAACATGGCTAAGCAACTCATGCTGCCAGGAATAGAAGAGCGGTCGAAAATTCCGAAAGTAATGGCCAACTTTTCCACGTCGCATTGTATCCAGTCAGTGCTCGGTAAGACGATTCATCCCCCAATGGCTACTCTACCTACATCGGAACGCTGAGGAGACGAAAACCTTGTGTTAAAAGGTACTTGCCACCTTTGCGTTCCAGGTCGTAAACGCAAAACACGCGAGGAGTGCATATGGTGCACAAAGCCGGTATGCGATCAGCACTGCAAAAATTTAGCAAAATGCCTCGACTGTGTCGCTGCCGATCCGTAGTCGCTGCCAAATCTGACCGAGTGGTCACATGTCTATTACTTATTTCTTTTCAAATAAAAAAATTATGAAAATCCGTAATATTTTGAAATACAAAGAACTGCTTTAAAATAGTTCATGTTTTTTTCTCTTACAATCGTTTTTTTTTATGTAATTCACAAATCAGCACACAATTACCATACAAAATATACTGCGGTACCTGGGCACCATGGCACCCTTAAGTGTAATTTTTTGTTGCCGCTCACACAAGGGTTAAAGTAGTATGACACAGCAGGTACTGTCATGTCATATTTGCGATATGAAAAGAGATTCATGTCAAACTTTATTTATTTATTTAAGCTTAATACAACCAAGAACTGAATTTAAAAACTAACAAAAAGGGAACTTAGCGCTGAGCTCAAAATTATTTGTTGGCCCCTAACGGCCCACGTATTTTGGTTACTAGGTCTTAAAAAACTATCTTAATGCTAGGGAGGGATGGGAAGAAAAATGGTTGGGGGAAAGACAAGACTGGTCTTAAGGGCAGTTGTGGTATGGTGGAAATAATCTAAATGAAGAGGGGTCATGCAGAGGCGTAAAAACAAACAAATATTTGGCGCAACAGCTCTTTAAAGTACCAGGGCCTAGCTTCTCGCAGCCACTCGAGTTGTGTGCGTTATATTTTTTACACGAATGGAAGGGACCTACAGTTAAGTGCCGTATCCGAACGGCGATTTGAGAAGCTTTTTCGTGACAACAATACTCTCGGATGTTTGTCAGACGCTCGCGAGAGGTGGGACCGTGAAAAAACTTTTTGGTGTTTTCTGGGATTCGAACTTGAAAACTCATGCGCAGTGATTCGACACACTAACCACTTACGCCACGGCGCCCCACAGCGAGAATAGATTGGAATGAAAGTTAAGGGTGTTCTGTGCATTGCTAGCCAGGAGTAACATTCTGGAGATTGGTTCAAAATGGCCTTAGTTGGTGCTGTGGTGAGGGAGACGAAAAAGCGGTACAGACCTTACGAGGGTTGGTGCGAGGGAAATCATTGCCAGTAGTGTGGGGGAATCGATCGTATCGGTTACTAATTGGTGCACGAAGAGTATGTCAGCGACTTCGCGAAGTTTCACAAGGGTTTGCAGGTTAATCAATTTTACCCGATCTTCGTAGACGGGTAAGAAATAGTTATCGTCCCATGGGAAACCGCGTAAAGCACAACGGATAAACCTACGCTGCA
This sequence comes from Brachypalpus laphriformis, assembly GCA_945910035.1. Taxonomy (NCBI): domain Eukaryota; kingdom Metazoa; phylum Arthropoda; class Insecta; order Diptera; family Syrphidae; genus Brachypalpus; species Brachypalpus laphriformis. The sequence goes on from OX246755.1 coordinate 148,410,382, forward strand.
CAGCTTCGATTCTAAGGGAGTAGCTGTCATGATAAGGTTATCAAACTTGGTTAGCGTATTCAAGGAGGGCTCTGACAAAGATGATGTAAAGAGATTTAGTAGCAAAAGGGCTCAAACATTCTTTAGATCAACGTTTTATGAAACCGAGAGAACAATTAGCATGGCAAACGCCTAACAAAGCCGTCCTAGGAGCAACATCTCCCGACAGGTGTTGGTCCGCAAAATAACGAGAAAGAGCCACTGCAACCGAACAACTTGCAGCTCTGTTAGTAAGCCCTAGTCCCACCTCCTCGTGGCGTCATCTGCGAATTTCTCTGGAAATTGCGAACGGAAGAGGACGAATGGCGTGTTCCCTGTGCCACAAAACAGGATAAGTGTCGGTTGGCCTGTGGCCCAGCGAGCCGCAACGGTAAAAAAAAATCTTGCTCCGAAATGAAAACCAACGCCTCGGATACGGACGGATAATTTGATGACGACCTTTAGCTATCGAACATTTACAACGATCGGATTCTGGAATGTTAAGACCCTCCTGGACTCACTCCAGGAAGGGCCATATAACGCCAGATTTCTCCAAATGGAACGAGAATTCGCGCGCTATAATATCGACATCTTAGGGCTGAGCGAGATAAGATGGTTCGATGCTGTTGCATAAATCTCCCCAACAAAAGCACCGTCATGCTCTACTCTGGTAAACCAGCTGGAAGTGCACGGGCGTCCGGAGTAGGACTGGTGCTAACTCCAGCAGCACGAGGAAGCCTCATACCCTGGATACCTCACGGTGACTGGATGTTGACGGCTAGGTTTCACAGTAGAGTAAGGAAAATTACCATCATTCAGTGCTATGCTCCGACTCAAGACGCGAATGAGAATGAAAAGGACAATTTTTATGGCCAGCTAGGCGCCGTCTACAACCAAACGCCTGATGGAGACATCGCAATGGTGATGGGGGATCTCAATGCCAAAGTACGTAGCGACAACACCATGCTTAAACACGTTGGAGACCGTTATGATAACGGTGACTGGTCTGTGGACTTCTGCAACACCAACCGCTTATTCATTGGATGTACGTAGTTTAAGCATAACACCTGCCACAAGATCAGTTGGGTCTCTACTGATAGGCAACGAAGATCCAACTAGATCGACCACATTGCGATCAGCCGTCGCTTTAGAAATTGCCTACTGGACGTCCGAAACAGACGTGGAGCTGACATCGGGCAAGAACGAGATCACCATCTTATGTTAGCTCATTTACGCCTTCGTACTACATTCGTCAATAGCAACCGCTCAAACTCACTTAACATCACCAGGCTTAATATCGACAGGCTCGAGGTTTCCCAAGTGCGCCAACAGTTCAGGGACCATCTTGCCTTAGAAGCAGAAGCAATCAGCAGCATAGAGAACATGGATGACCACTGGAGTGCTGTGAAAAATGCTTTTGCGACTGGGGCACGCACGTATGTTGGTAAAAGGCAGAAAAACCATCGCACATGGCTATCTGCAGACACCTGGAGACGGATCAATGAGCGTACAGCAATCAAGGCTCGGATTGCAGCGGCCTCACCAGTAGAGAGAACCGAGCTTGAAGCCCAATACCGTGCGAAGAAGAAAGAAGTGCAGCGAAGTTTTTTTTTTTTTTTTTTTTTTTTTTTTTCCGAGGGTAGGTGAAAATCTTCAACAAGACACTATGAGGATCGACAGCGCGTGCTCATAGTAGTGTGGGATTTTTACCCACTAAAAAACCTCCCTTCAAAACAGACTTGTTTTTATTTTTACTACAACTAAGTATTCGACTTATCAAGTAGTTTTCGTTTCGCGAAATAATGACGTTTTGCAGGTACCTTCCCATTAGAAGTTCCTGCCAGCTCCGCAGTTTAGACGCGGTTACTTATCGCGCTAGGTCTAAAGGTTTGGTTCTTTGTAGACGGCGCAGTAAATTTCTTTCTTCCAAAAGTTGGAGGACTGTAATATTTACGTGACTTTCTAGTCGACTTTTATGCTTTCTCGCGTAGGTTTGAATTTCGTCTTCGATTGTTTTAATGCCAAGGTCTCTGTGGATATCGCTATTTCTGATATACCATGGCGCATTTACAATATCTCTTAGCACTTTGTTTTCAAAAGTTTGTAAAATTTTAATATTACTTATTTTGGTACAACCCCAGAGTTGTATACCATATGTCCATACAGGCTTTAGCACTTGCTTGGAATATTTTCCAAGTAACCAATACATTTCTCGATATTTGTTATCTAGTTCTTTGCGTTTTTTCTTAACGTGCGTTTTCCATTTCAGCTTTGTATCAAGTGTCATTCCAAGATACTTAGCCTCGTTTGCAAACGGGATTTGAACCGAGTTTGAAAAGATTGACAAATTATTTATTTTTTTATAAGTAAAATTTACATGAACAGATTTGGTCTCGTTGAGTGCGATTCGCCAAATCTTTGTCCATTCATTTACTCTATTCAAAGCTTCTTGCAGTTTTTCTGTAGTATCTTCGACCGTTTTACCTACTGTCAAGATAGCAGTGTCGTCGGCAAATGTAGCTAGCTCAGTGCCTTCTACTTGCGGTATATCACGAGTGTATAATAGATATAAGACTGGACCAAGAACGCTTCCTTGCGGCACCCCAGCCATTATTTCCTTAAAATCTGAATATTCGTTTCCACATTTGACGCGGAATAGCCTATTCGTAAGGTAGTTCTTCAAAATATTATATAGGTGCTCTGGCAGAACTTGTCGTAATTTAAACTTTAAGCCTTCGTGCCAGACCTTGTCAAAGGCTTGAGAGACGTCAAGGAATACGCTTGAACAAATCTTTTTTTCTTCAAGTGACTTTTCGATTACATGTAATATTCGATGTACTGGTTCAACTGTAGAATGCTTACTTCTGAATCCGAATTGATGATCCGGAATGAGATGCCTTTCTTCTATTACCGGCTGTATTCGCCTAATCAATATTCTCTCGAACACCTTGGATATAATTGGAAGAAGCGAAATCGGTCTATAAGACGTTTTTTCATTCGGCGGTTTTCCAGGCTTAAGGACCATTATGATTTCGGCGACTTTCCATTGACTGGGAACATATTCTAGTCTAATCGCGGCGTTTATAATGAACAGAAGCTTAATTAGAGCTTTTCTTGGTAGTGCTTTAAGAACCTCTCCCGTAATTAGGTCGTATCCAGGAGCTTTCTTAGGTTTAAGTTTCTTTATTTCTTCCTTAAGTTCGGTAAGCGTTGCATTTCTTATTACGCTATTGTCTATATACGACGTATTTATATTTTCAATAAGTGTTAGAATAGTTAGAATCTTTTTCTGCCGTTAAGCTTTCTAGGTAAGTTTGCATTTCATTATTCTTAAGGTCTTTAATAGATCGTTTTAGTGAGTTGCACAAACGGTTAAGATGTGCTTTATGTTGCGGAGCCCGAGTTTGTTGCCATCTTTTACGCGCTTTTCTCTTCTCCTTAATCATCTCTTTTATTTCCTGCGGATAAATTTTAATGTAACTGGCCGGGGTTCTCTTTAGTTTGGGAGTATTCTTCCACGCGGCATCCTGTAAGATTTCGACGAAGCGATCTACTTCAACTTCAAGTTCATAGGGTGTTTTAAGTGATACGCTCAGCTCAATATTTGCTTCAATATCTTTTTTAAAGCCGTCCCAATTAGTTTTCGCGCCAGTTAATCTGGCCGGTCCTACTTTTTTAATCAAAGCTTCGCTTATCGTCATAATGATTGGAGAATGATCAGAGGAGAGATCAAAGCTTTCTTCAACTTTTATACAGTTGCTAGATATTCCTTTAAGTGCAGCGAAGTGTGAGACGTGGCAAACGTCAATATATCAACTCACTGGCTTCAAGGGCTGAAGAAGCAGCGAGCAGGTGCGACTGTAGGACTATTTATAGCATCACCAAGGAGTTGACTGGTGGTCGTAGCCCCAAATAACACCCAGTGAAGAGCCTATACGATAACCTTCTGATCTCGGATGAGGACCAGCTGGAGAGAACATTTTGCTACAGTGCTAAATCACTTAGACGATGGCGGTATGATTTTGAATTCGAATGAGCAGTTCGAAGCAACGAATTCCCGAATTCGCACCGTACCTCGCAGTTAAACTGATGTTATTTCGGTCTCAGCAATCAAGTCCCTCAAAAAGAACAAGGCGGTGGATATTGATGGCATCCCTGCCGAACTACTTCAAGCGGCGCCAAATACATCGACAGATTTGCTGCACCCGCTTATATGGAGAGCTTGGGATAGTGAACAATTTCCGCAGGAGAGGAAAAGGGGGATGATCATTAAACATCCGAAAAAGGGAAACTTGATGGGATGCAGAAACTGGAGAGGTATTTGCGTTCTTCCAACCGTGGCCAAAATAATAGCTAGAATAAAGCTGGAACGAATCGAAGAGCATTTAGATTCAACTCTCGACGTCGAACAGGCAGGCTTTCGCGCCGGATCCTCCTGTAACAACCACTATAAATCTCCAGTACAGGTCTCCGCTACATTTGCTGTTTATCGACTTCGAGAAGGCTTTCGACAGCTTGAATCGAGATGCTATCTGGTTGGCATTGCGCAAGAAAGGCATCCGAGAAAAACTTATAGCTATTATCAAGGCTACATACGAGGGTGGTAAGTGTCACGTCTTACACAAACGACACCGTGGAAAAGCTCCTGAAATTCTATGTAAGAAGAGTATTCCGTCTCCCATCGAATATACCTAACTACATGCTAATATTGGAAACTGGGTTATCCCTGTTGTCTATTAAGACATTTAAGCTGCAAGTGGATTACGTCCTCAAAGCGTTAAGCATGCCAACCCCACGTCTGCCGAGAAAGGTAGTTCTGAATGCTATCCAATCAAGAACCGGTGGGTAAAGAGAATGGTTGGAACTAGCTGCCGGATGCGGGATGGAACTTGACGAAGATGACCTAGAGAATTGGAAGCCTAAATTGTACGACCTCATTATTAAGCTGGATGAACAGGCTAGAAGAAGGTATTTGGAGGAAGCCGCTGGCTCTTTACATAGGGGAATATACAGTCGACTCAATCATAATCTGGAACAGAACAATTACTTTCGTGACAGTTATAGAATTGAGGAAATGGCGACGATATTAGGCTGAGAGGGGAACTCTTGATGTTAAATTACGTACTCCACAGAGAGGACCTACCCACCTTATGCAGCTTGTGTAATCTGGAGGAGAGGGAAGACATTTTCCATTTTATGGGCAGATGCCCGATCCTGAGTGAAGTAAGGAGGCAGATATTTGGAGCTAATGTCCTGGCTGAGGGTTTTATTTATTTCGTATGGAAGAGTACAAAGAACACAGTATAACGAATAAGTTAACAAAGTAAAATAGATTATACAATTAAAAGTATTACAAAGGACATGAAAGTTACATTATAAAATTGCACAATATTTCTATTTGTTCAAATATCAAGATATAAATTCTCCAGCCATTCAATTGCAGTTGGTGTTGCTTCGTAGGAATTCGAAGGGTACTCCTGATATGCTCGAATGCTGCATTCTTGGACAATGTGCTTCATAGTTTGTCGGGCCGCTCCACAATCGCACGCTGGAGTGTCAAGGATGTCCCATCGATAGAGAGAATCAGCACATTTACCAGAGTTTGTTCTAACCCTATTTAGTTTTGACCAGATGTGTCTTGGCAAATCGAAGCCAGGAAGCTTAGAGGATGGGTTTGAGATGTAGGCCATTGTATTATGCCCAGAGGATGACCAAGTTCTGTTCCACCCATCTTGGATGTTAAAGTCGCTTGCAGCCAAGACTCCTGCATGTTTTAAAGCGGGGTTTCTCGACTTAAGTCTCGGTTGTGTGTGCTGCAATACACCAATATCATCATGTTTAATTAAATCTGGATCCGGCAAGATTTTTCTATAGTCTCTCAGGGCTGATTTTGAACGACGAAGGTTAGGAGGTGCAATATTGCAGAGAACTGGGAGCCAGTGAACCGGGGTGGATCGAATTGTGCCGGATATCAGTCGCATGGTGGTGTGGAGCTGGACGTCGATTTTGTTGACGTGGGCGCTCTTCAGCCACACCGGGGCACAGTATTCTGCGACACTGTAGACTAGCGCAAGAGATGCAGTATGGAGCGAGGTACCATTTGCGCCCCACGAAGATCCCGTTACCTTTCGAATGATGTTGTTTCGAGTGCGGGGTATAGCTGCAGCATTAGAGAGGTATTGCTTGTAGGTCAGTGACCGGTCAAGAGTGACACCAAGGTATTTGGGGTGGGGATTGTGCCTCAAGACAGCATTTTCGAAAGAGACTGTAAGATTCACATCCGCCAGCTGGCACGTTAGGTGGAAGCAGCAAAACTCTGTCTTTGAAAGGCTCGGGCACAACGTCCGGAGGCCCTAGTTGAGCGTTTCTTCAGTGCATGGGATGGATTTGTGTTGGGTAGCTATCGCAAGGTCATCTGCATATCCATACTTCCTTGAGGAAACTTTAGGCAGGTCGGATATGTATAAATTAAACAGGATTGGGGCTAGCACTGATCCTTGCAGGAGCCCATTGTTAAGCTTCTTAATTTTGCTCTGTTTTCCGACAATGAAGACTTATAGTATCCGATTCGTCATGGTGTTGTTTATGAACTGTGCTATCGTCAGGCAGGGTATGACTTTCAGAAGTTTATACAAAAGTCCATCCCTCCAGACAGTATCGTATGCGGCTGTCAGATCAACAAATGCCACAGAGGTCTTAAGGCATTTTTCAAAGGCAGCCTCGATATATGGTACATTGTCAATGATAGCACTTGGTCAGCGCAGTTTCGTCCAGCCCGAAAGCCAGCTTGTTCGATGGGGAGAGCTTCCTCAATACCGATGCGATTCAGTAGCAGCCTTACAAATAATTTATAGCACGTGCTTAAAAGTTCAATAGGGCGGTAGCTTTCGGCTTATTGGGTTTCAGGATTGCTAAAGTCTTAGTTCTTTTAAAGGCTTGAGGCAGATTTCCTGTGTCCAAAATGTTGCTATAAAATTAAAATAACAATCTTCTTGCGTTAGTGCTGGCGTGAATAATGAATTCTGGAAAGATCTCATCAAATCCTGCTGCTTTCCCGCTTTTCATTGATTTTATAGTATTTTCGACTTCATAGGTAGAATGCGAATGGCACAGGTGTATTGCATTTAAGTTCCCGCAATGCACATCTAATTGATTTTGTACGCACTTTGTCGACAGGCGCGAGAGAGAGGTCTACAACGCGGTTCGCTATTGCGTCTGTGCTTATAGGAGTTGCGTCTGTGCTTATAGGAGTTACGTCTGGACTTATAAGAGTTGGTGAGGCTGATGCTGAGTTGCTGGCTCCAAGTTTGCGGATTAGGTTCCACGCCTTACGGCTGGGATGTGTGAAGTTCATTCTTTCCACCGTTGATGACCACTTCTGTCTATGGCTCTCGTCAAAGGACCTTAGTAATCTGTCAGCGATGATAGGGCTGCCAGTATCTTTAAAATCCTTGAACAACCGTTCGCTTTCCTCGGACCATCCAGGTATATATTCTTTGCGGTAACCCGTGGAATGCGTTTTTTTTTTTGCAATAGATAGAATGATGCAAACAAATCTGTCATAGTTTTTTGTTGACGGAGGGACGAAGCGGAGGCAGGTATCGACTTCTCGGCTGAAATTGTTCCAGTTAGCTTTGTTAAAATTCCAACGAGGTTTTGGGACGGAGTTTATTAATGGGATTTGTATCCCAATTCGATGACTGGACGGTGCTAGCTATGTAGGAAGTTCGGGAGTACAGTTCTCGCAGCAGGGACTGGGTGGTTATCAGAGTTCTTGGTGACAAAACAGAGATCAGGGTTGTAGTCCTTTTTCCATCTCCGAGAGTAAAGTGTGGCCTTATCTTTAGCAACGAATACTAAATGCATGTTGTTGTTATCGGCCCAGTCGGAAAGTTTATTTCCACTTTCGTCGTTTGTTGTATACCACCAGAGATGGTGGTGGCTATTGAAGTCGCCTAGAAATTCCGGGGGGCTTATATGGGTTCACTATGTAGGTCCCAGCTGTCTCTGTAGTTACGTAATGAACGCAATCGTCGGAATTTGAGCTGATGAGTTTAACTTCGTCGAGGTCGTTTCTTGCATATATTGAGACACCATAAGTAGGATGGAATATAGAGCCGATCACAGAGTACCCGTGGATGATGCCTCTTGACTGAAGTTCAACTTCTGATGATAGGTGAATTTCTTGAATGGCTACAATGTCAATTTTGTTGCTTAGAAGTAGTTTCGATAAGTGTTCGCATTTTGACCTACTTATGCTTTCGAGGTTTAATTGGCATATTCGGACAGAAGGGCCTATCACCCTGGCTGAGGGTGATGTGATAACTCTACTGAATGAAGTTATGAGTGGAAACTTTTAAATAAAAAATCCGTTACTTTGTTCAATATATATAGTAAAACACTGATGAATTTATACCTGTGGTAAAATGGTTTGTTTAAAAAAATCAACAAGGCAGACGGCAATGCCATGCGACAATAATTTTTGTATAATTTTGTACAAGCTTTTTTATGGAAAATAAATTATAATCTATCTACCTATCTATCTACTGTTTTCCAAATGGAATTTCAATACGTAACACCGACGAAATACCATATATTAAGTCTATTACTAGGCTTAGATACAAACTAACTTGGAACCTGTCCTGTAATGACCACGTTAATCTTGCCGTGGGTCGTACATATGGGGCACTAAGACACATATTGGCAGTCTAGTGATTTTACTCCTTACTTACTTACTTATGTGGCGCTACAGTTCGGGGTGAACCTGGGCCTCAACCAACAAGCCTCTCCATTTAGCTCGGTCTTTAGCTAATTGCCTCCAGCTGCGCACTCCAAGTTGGCCGAGGTCCCCTTGAACTTGTGCGCGCCACCTACGGCGATGATTCCCTCTACTGCGTCGTCCCTCGGGATTAGATTCGAATACTCTGCGGGCCGGAGCATTGGTGTCCATTCGCTCTACATGTCCTAGCCATCTCAGACGTTCAATACGCAGTTTTTTGACTAGGTCGATGTCGCTGTACAGCTCGTATAGTTCGAGATTGAATCTTCTCCTCCAAAACCCGTCAACGCAAACGGGACCGAAAATCTTACGAAGAATTTTTCTCTCGAAGCGACCAAGGATATCTTCATCCTCCTTTAATAAAGTCCATGTTTCAGCGCCGTAAAGCAGGACTGGGATGATCAAGGTCTTATATAGAGTCTCCTTACTTGTTCGAGATAGGGCTTCACTGTTGAATTGCCTTATAAGCCCAAAAAAACAGCGATTGGCAAGAGTTATTCTTCGATTGATTTCTGCACTGATTTTGTTTGCTGAATTTATAGCAGAGCCAAGGTTGACAAAGTCCCTTACTACCTCGAAGTTATAGCTGCCCACGGTGACGTTCTGTCCAATTCGTCGGTGTTAGTTTTCCCTTCTTGTTGACAGCATATACTTGGTTTTGCCCTCGTTTATCGCTAAACCCATTTCGGCCGCTTCCGCCTCAATGCTTGCAAACGCACCGGTGACAGCCCGCTGAGTTCTTCCGATAATGTCGATATCGTCGGCGTATGCAAGCAGTTGTACAGACTTGTAATAGATTGTGCCTCCGGTGTTGGCTTGTGAGTTCCGCACAATCCGTTCAAGTATAATATTGAAGAAGTCACATGACAGCGCGTCACCTTGTCTAAAGCCTTTTTTGACATCAAAGGTCTCGGTGAAGTCATTACCGACCTTGATGGAGCAGCGAGCGTTCTCCATCGTCAGCCTGCACAGACGGACAAGTTTGGCAGGGATGTCAAAACTAGACATGGCTCTATAAAGCTCTTCTCTATAGATGCTGTCATAGGCGGCCTTGAAATCGATAAAGAGGTGGTGAGTATCGATTTGGAATTCTTGACTTTTCTCCAGGATCTGCCGAAGTGTGAAGATTTGATCGATGGTGTACTTTCCTGGCATGAAACCGCACTGATAGGGTCCAATCAGGCTGTTGATAAAAGGTTTCAGGCGTTCACACAATATCGCAGAAAAGATCTTGTATGCGATGTTGAGGAGACTGATGCCTCTATAGTTGGCGCAATTGAGGGGGTCTCCTTTCTTGTGGATCGGGCAAATGATGCTGAGATTCCATTCATCAGGCATACACTCGTCTGACCAAATGTTAGAAATGAGTTGGTGTATGCACTCTACCAATTCATCCCCTGCTGCCTTGAAGAGTTCGGCCGGTAAGCCGTTAGGTCCAGGTGATTTTACTCCAACTGAAACAAAATTCGTACTAGTCAAATCCCTACTTATACGTTAGGTAATATCATATTTTGAAGTTGTGTGCCTAGAACGGATTCCTGTTCTGAGCATAAACTTCTTGTTACATTCAATAACTTGAGTCGATATACGAGTTTCTATGGCTTACGTACTTACTTGACTTATATCCTTTTACCCCTCGGGGGGCATAGGGCGTCAACCACGCCTGCGCGCCATCGTGTTCGGAGTTCTGCAACGCTTTTGAGCTGCCTCCAACTCATTCCTAAAGAGCTCGATTCCTCCTCAACTGTTCTGCGCCACGTTTGCCTAGGGCGCCCCGCTATTCTGCCTGCCTGGGTGAGTGGATTCCACTGCATGGCGTACTTCGCAATGGAGTTGTCTTCGCGCCGTAGGGTGTGTCCAATCCATTGCCACTTTCTTCTTCGTATAGTAATGCTTATAGGTTCTTGGCCCGTTCTCAGAATAAGTTGTTCATTAGAGATGCGGTTCGGCCAAAAAATCGTCAAGATGATTCTTAAGCATTTGTTTACGAAGACTTGCAGCTTGCGTGTGTTAATGGTGTCCACCTTCCAAGCACTGCACCCATAAAGCAGCACTGATTCTACGTTGGAGCGGAACAGTCGTAGCTTGGTTCTTAAGCTAATAACATTGCTTCTCCAGATTTTGGACAGCATTCCGAACGCAGCTTTAGCCTTCCCGATTCTGCTGCATACATTTGACCATATTTCAGCCTGTTAAACATTACGCAAAACACAACATTTTATTGAAATAAAACTTCTTAAACGGAAGTGGAGTACATTTACTCTACTGCAACGGAAATTCGAACGAAAATGTGTCACAGAAAAGCGCGATCGTTAAAACGATCGGCTATATCTCAGGAATGGTTCAAGCAATTTTGACCAAACTTGGTGACTGGGTCAATAAATGATGATAAGAACGTTTTATTCGAATGCATTACAGTTCCACGCACCAATATTTTATTTTTTATTTTTTTTACTAGTATTAGAAATACTCGTAAAAATTATCGGTTTCCCAATTCCTATATAATAAAATTTCTTTCAAGGCCAATCAAGGAAACGAATATACTTCTCCAATTAAAAGATAGCAACCTCCACCAAATCTTTTTAGTTCATTCGAAAGTTATAAAGATTCCCGAACCTACTCCACAACCACTCCACGTGTCGAAGTAATTAAAGTCATTAACTATAGCGAACCAGAAGAAAAAAACAAGCGGAGAATACGATAACAAAAATCGCAAAGAACACATAAATCCAGTCGATAAAAAATTCCATTTCCTCGAATTTTAATGAATGCGGAAAAAGGACGAAATAAATCAACGGGATGATGTTTACCAGTGCCAAACTGCCAACGCTGCCGCTGTTGTCCTTGTCGTTTGCTTTACGGATTTCGTTGTTCTCCTAATGCCATTAAGCCGGCTTGTATATGTATGTGGCAGGTGAATGGCCTCTTTGCAGGTACTTACCTACAACACTACACAGTCAGTCATCTAGAGCACGCTTGGCAGTGCGTGGAATTTAACATCCTTATGGCTTCTTTGCCAATCCTACTTCCGGCAATGTCACATGAATATGTAATAGCGTGCGTACACGCAAGTGCCACACGTGTGTACGAAATTTTGGTAGTAAATCATAGTAACATCATGTTGACACATACAGTGCAGAGTGTATGAGTGCGTCGTCGGTATTTTGTCAATTTTATCTGTCTACGGGAATCTATAAATATTAATGAGACAGCGGCGAGCGGAGAGGACACATCGTTGAGGTTTTTTCTTTATGAAAATAAACCGCTTGTGAGTCTGAGGTTAACAAGTCCATTGTTAAGGCAAAACCCATAGAGTTCCGGCAAAAAGTGTGTCAATGCAGCGACACGTAACAAACGGATATAACCCCATAACCGAGATATACCCCTCGATGCTCAAGACTCAAACGCCGACGACGATATCCACGACCATCATCGTCACCACCACACTCTTGTCGAGACCGAAACCGCATTCTAGGATGTGCACTTGCAATGAATTTAATAACAGCAAACTTTAAACTAATTGTAGGATGCTGCCGTTAGTAGTGGTAGTGATGCTGTTCCTGTGACGTTCGGTTCAGTCTGCTGCTTGGGGGATAAAAAAAAAGTGTATACCACTGGAAAATTGTTAGCTTCTCTCTCTTCCGTTCGATGCTCATACTCGTACTAATGGAGAAGGGGTACGCTGTCGCCGGGAAATAATGATGTTGGCATGAATTTAGAAGCACAAAGACCAGATGCTTAAAGAAAGATGTTTAGATATCTTCCTAACGACGGAGAGCACACAATATGTAGGTTTACACTATAGAGACCTTCAAAGATGATAGAACGTATTTCGTCAGGCGTATGTGTCCATTAGGCAGAGAGGGTTGTATGAGAGTGTTAAAGTGGAATAATTTGCTGCAATCATCTTAACCGAATAATGCAGCACAGCAGATGAAGGATAGCATTATTGTTGCAAGGAGATTTTGTTGCTCAAATGCCTTTGCTGAGGATGTGGTTATGTCTATGTATTAGGTATACATTGTACACGGAGACACTTTAATTGTTGTACATACTCGTATACCTGGTTTCTTGGTTGATATGGCGACAATGAGTGATATGCGTACACAGATAGATATATGAAAGCAATCTTTGTACTTTGGTAAGGAATCTCGACCAAATTCACAATATTTCAATCAATCAATTATTTAGACACATAACTTAAGATTAACATGCAAAGAACAAATATCAATCAGTTGATAGTAACGTGGTTATCCACATAAAATTCAAGCAGTTAATGGATAGTGGGCGCCGTGGCGCAAGTGGTTAGTGTGTCGGATCACTACGCATGAGGTTCCAAGTTCGAATCCCAGAAAACACAAAAAAAAAAAGTTTTTTCACGGTCCCACCTCTCGCGAACGTCTGACAAACATCCGAGAGTATTGTTGTCACGAAAAAGCTTCTCAAATCGCCGTTCGGATCCGGCATTAAACTCTAGGTCCCTTCCATTCGTGTGAAATATATAACGCACACAACATGAGTGGTTGCGAAAAGCTAGGCCCTGGCACTTTAAAGATCTGTTGCACCAAATATTTGTATTCGTATTTGTAATGGATAGCTTTTAGCACTGAAGACAAAACGGAAACCTTTTGTCACAAAAAAGCTAGAGATAGACAGATATACACGGCTTCTTCTAGTTCTGATAAAAACAGTTCTGTGGAAAATACATAGATATTCATTTTTTATGCTTTTTTTAATATAATTTGCGCGCACCGAAGGGATCATTAGGCATATAAAGCGGCGCTGCAAAGGAAGACGAGAGCTGTTCGTGCGCTCTACGAGCAAAAGAGATGGGAAGAACTCGGCTTCTCCAAAAGAAGAAGATCAAGCATGAGAAGCGCACGATCGAGAATATTGTGAGTATATAATCCAGGAACATTGCATGGAAGTTCTACCAAAAGGTATAAAGAATGTGTACAGAAACCTGTAGAGGTGAAAATGGAAACCTCGTAGTAGAATTACAGTCGGTGCTGAGAATATTGAAAAACTACTTCTGCAGACGGTATAGCGGCGATGAAAATCAACATCGCGCTGTCAGGCAGAATGAACCATTAAATATAGATGATGACAGTCAACACCTAAGCTGAAATCCAACAAGGCTGCTGGACCTGATCGCTTAGACTAGGTTAGGTTAGGTTAGAGGTAAGTGCAGCTAGGTACTTCTCACTGGGGCCAAACGGTCCATTGTGTTTCCCTTTATGTTGTGGAACCTGTAAAAACTTATTCTTTCTTTGTCTCTATCTATCGGTCGGTCCATTGGCGAACCACTGTGAGTTCTTTATAAATCGCATCATATTCTTTAGTGAAGCTTGCCCAAGATCACTTAGATCTTCAAAGAACCTGTTGCCCAAGTGATATAGGTGGCGGTTCTGTAGATTTGGGCAGTCACACCGCAAGTGTTTGATACTTTCTATCTCTTCCGTGTCTTGACAGCTCCTGCAGTGTTCGGATGAGTTGATGCCTAGTCGTATGGCCATTTCCCTTATCGCGCACTGTCTTGTAAGTACACTTATCAAGATACGGACTTCTTTTTTATTCATTGCCAGCAGGCTTTTTGGTTCTTCCTTCATTCAGTATGGACCATAAACTGCGAGATATGATACAGTCGCCTCTGGTAAACCATGCGGAGCTAATCAGTTCTCTTGTTTTGAGGTCGATCTTTCTTTTAAGTGCACCAATAGGAACTTTTACTAATGCCTGAATGTGTTCTGTGTCCAATGCTGATCCCCTTCTGGCTAGTTCATCTGCTATCTCATTTCCTTCTATATAGGTATGTCCGGGAACCCAGCAGAGAGTTACCTCATGGGTGTTGCTTATATTGTTCAGTCAATTTCGGCATCTGTAAACTGCTTTTGATATAACTTCCACGCTGTCTACTGCCTTGATTGCCGCTTGACTATCTACGAAGATGGTAATCTTGGAAGGATTAAGTTTCTTTCTGTGAATGGTCTGCGCTGCACATTCAATAGCGAGAGTTCGGCTTGGAAGATACTGCAGTCGTCTGGGAGATTGTATAAGGCGTTGATATTAAGTGATTTTCACAGAAGACTCCAGAACCAGTTTCTGTATCGATTTTAGACCCGTCTGTATGGAGCTGAATGGTTAATGTGTTGGAGTCAAACTTTTGTCTTTCGGGAATAAACGTGGAATAATTCTTTTTGAAGTCGGTTGTTCTATCGAGATCTGTTCAGTATCTTTGTAGTATAGAACCATGTCCATAGGAGCTATGCTTTCACGCGCCCATTGCTTAAGGCGAACCACGCTTTTGGCAGCTGTGCTTCGAATGTACTCATCCAGGGGGAGGAGGTTTAACATCACCCCCAAACTTGATGGCCTGATGGCTTACTGACCGAACTTTCCAAAGCAGCTGGTTAGAGTGGATATTGGTAGAGTGCATACCCCAACTCATCTCTGAGATTTGGTCAGACGAGTGTATGCCTCTGATAAATAGAATCTCAGCATCGTTTGCCCGATCCACAAGAAAGGAAACCTCCCCCAACTGCGCCAATTATAGAGGCATCAATCTCCTCAACATGCACACAAGTCCTTTCATGCGATATTGTGCAAACGCCTGAAACATTTCATCAACAGCCTGATTGGCCCTTATCACTGCAGTTGCAGGCCAAGAAAGTTCGACATAGTCCTGGAGAAAACCCAATAAGTCACAATCGATGCTCATCATCCCTTTATCGATTTCAAGGCCTCCCATGACAGCATCTATAGAGAAGGGCTTATAGAGCCACGTCTAGTTTTAACATCCCTGCCAAACTTGTCTGTCTGTACAGGATGATGATGGAGAACGCTCGCTGCTCCATAAAGGTTGGTAACGACCTCACCGAGACCTTTTAGACAAGGTGACTCGTTGTCATGTGACTTCTTTAATATTGTACTTGAACGGATTATGCGGAACTCACAAGCCAACATCGGAGGATGCATCACAAGCCTGTACAACTTCCTGCATACGCCGAATATATTGACATAATTGGAAGAACTCAGCGGGCTGTCACCGACGCGTTTGCAAGCATTGAAGCAGAAGCAGCCAAAATGGGTTTAGCGATAGACGAGGGTAAAATCAAGTAACATATATGCTGTCAACAAGAAGGCACAATCAACACCGACGAATTGGACAGAACATCACAGTAGGCAGCTATAACTTCGAGGTAGTAATCTACTTCGCCTAACTTGGCTCTGCTATAAACTCTAAAAACAAGATCAGTGCAGGAATCAATCGAAGAATAACTCTTGCCAATAACTGGCGCCATGGCGTAAGTGGCTAGTGTGGCGGATCACGACGCATGAGGTTTCAAGTTCGAATCCCAGAAAACACAAAAAAAAAAAAAGAAGTTCTTTTACGGTCCCAACTCTCGCGAGCGTCTGACAAACATCCGAGAGTATTGTTGTCATGAAAAAGCTTCTCAAATCGCCGTTCGGATTCGGCATTATCGCATACAACATGAGTGATTACGAGAAGCTAGGCACTGGCACTTTAAAGAGCTACTGCGCCAAATATTTGTATTTGTAATCCCTGTTTTTTGGGCTTATGCAACTAAGGAGACTCTGTAAAAGACTCTGATCATCCCAGTCCTGCTTTACGGCGCTGAAACATGGGCTTTATTAAAAGAGGATTAAGATAACTTTGGTCGCTTCGAAAGAAAAGCGGTGACGAGTTTTGGAGAAAAAGATTCAACGACGAACTCCGTATACGAGCTGTACAGCAACAGCCATCTAGTCAAAAAACTGCGTATTGGACGCTTGAGATAACTAGGACATATAGAGCGAATGCACGTCAATGTTCCGGCCTTTAGAGTTTTGGAATCTAACTCAAAGGGGCGACGTAGTGGAGGGCCGCCTCGCCAGAATTAGCGTGCATAAGTTCAAGGGAATCTCAACCAACTTGGAGTGCGTAACTAGAGGTAATTGAGTAGACATCGAGCTAAATGGAGAGGCTTGTTGGTTAAGCCCCAAGCTCACTCTGAATTGTAGTGCCACTTAAGTACGAGTAACTGAGAAACCCACGGAAGAAAGTATCCCGAATCTATCGCATTGTTAATCATATAAGCGCATACAATATAAATAAATCAATAGCTTTGTTCACCATTGTAAAATTTAGCTCAGTTAATGATGTGAGTAAAATAACACAATAGTTGCATTTGAAAAAGAAATAGATGTATAATACCTTCACTAATACTATGATGGATGAATTAGAAAAATACGATAACGTAAGACTAGATTTAGACTTTAAGGTAATACATGGTTTTACTGCCATAGATAAAAATGAATTTAAAAAAAAGAATTTTGTTTCTATTTGTTTGAACATTCGATCTCTAAGAAAACAATGGGATACTTTTATCACCAACATTAATAAATTATTAGATGTAATAGATATTATCGTCTTAGTAGAAACTAATATAAAAGATGTAGAAAATGATCTTTATGGAATTGATGGTTTTAATGTGGAGTTCCAGAATCGAGGGCAATCGAAAGGTGGAGGCGTGGCTACTCACGTTAAAAACAATATTGCATACGAAAGACTTGTAATGGAGACGCATTGGTACGAGAACATCCTAATTAAAATAAATGAAAACAAAACAATATCAAAATATATTAACACTGTGTACAGACCTCCTGATTCCAATGTAAATGAATTTACAACGGACATAAGAAACAATATTGAATCGCTGGGTAGTAATAACCATATAATAGTCATGGGTGACATGAATATCAATACACGTGATGAAGATAAAGCGCATGTAAAGAATTACTTAGAAATGCTGGCTTCAACTGGTTTAACAAACGTTATATTGGATTACACTCGAGTTGATTTGAAAATAGGCAGTACCACTTTAATCGACCATATCTTAGTCAGCATTCCCCGAGAGCGCATGTTTTCGGGAGTTATAGAATGCGATATTTCTGACCATTATGCGACTATGTACGGAATCGGAGAAATAAATACAGATAACAGCTCACAAAAAAATCCTATGCTGTCCATACGCACAACCCTAGTTAATAATTTAATCAACTCCACTGACTGGGGAAGCTTAATGACTGTAACAGATGTGGAATTACTTTACAACAAGTTCATCGAAAAAATGCAGCAAATATACCAAAAGGCAATAAACGCAGACCTAAGAGAAAAATGTAGACGAAGAGATGATTTGTACCATAGGTGGAAAAACAATCGCCTCAATAGAACCTGTGAAAAGGAATATAAACAATACCGAAATTTTGTAAACTACGAAATTACATCAAGTAAGTCGCAGTACTATCACAATAAATTTGCCCAATCGAAATCGGACCCTAGAAAGACGTGGAAACTTATAAATGAAATTATGGGAAGAAAGAAACCGTCAGTAGATGACACCTTGTTTAGAAATATTTCGTTACATGGAGATAGGACTACACTAACAAACGAGTTCGCAAAATATTTTGCAAGAGAAGCCTCAAAAATAATCCATGACTATGATGTCGTGACATCAGATCATTCACCGGATACTAACTGTCAGACAATATTCGTTGAGGAGACAAGCGAACTGGAAATACTCACCATACTGCAGACACTAAACACGAATAAGTCACCTGGCATAGATAAAATAAGACCTGTTGATCTTAAAAATAATGCAAATGTTCTCGCACCGATAATAGCCAGAATAGTGAACCTCAGTTTGCTCCAATATAAAGTTCCCAGAGTACTGAAATCAGCCGTAGTACGACCAATATATAAAGGGGGTACTAAAAAGCTTATTTCAAACTATAGGCCGATCTCCATACTACCAGTCGTGGACAAATGTTTGGAACAAGTTGTTGTTAGAAGAATATGGGACTTTTTAAGCAAAAACAAAATCATACATGAAAACCAGTGTGGATACCAAAAGAATAAAAGTACGAATAAATTGCTGGGTGAATTTTCAAACATAGTAAATCAAAGCCTGAACAGAAATCATCACGTCCTAGTCCTTTTTTTGCACTTCAGTAAAGCGTTTGATACTCTTAGCCACGAAAAACTATTAGCAGTTTTAAGCCGAACTGGAATAAGAGGGGCACTAGCTAGCTGGTTGCAGAACTACCTAAGCAATAGGAACATAGTAGTAAGGATTGGAGATGAATGCAGCCAAGAAGAGATTGTTATGCACGGAGTTCCACAGGGCTCACAGCTGGGACCAATCCTCTTCATACTGTACACCAATGAACTTCTACGTGTGTTAAAAAAAAGTAATGCTTTCGCTTATGCTGACGACACCGCTATCATAGTACGACACAAATCTTTGGAGACTGCAACATCAATAATGCAAGAGGAATTCAATGAAGTGGTAAAGTGGTGCCACGATATGGGTTTAGTTTTAAACACATCAAAAACTAGACTAATGCACATTCATGGACCTAGATCCAAAACTGGGAGCATTTGCATAAGGTACGAAAACGAGAGCTGTCCTAAGACGTTGGCGCAAGATATAGGGGTTGTAGATGAGTTCAAATACCTAGGTGTAATTATCGACAGTAACTTCAGATGGGATAAACAAATTAAAAAAATAAGATCCGAATTAAAAAAGGGGATTTTTGGAATGGTGTATTTGAGTAGGTATTCTACAGTGCAGGTTCTAAAACAAGTGTACTATGCACTTATAGAGTCAAAGCTCAGGTACGGTATTTTGGCTTGGGGTAATGCAGCATCTGTGTACATAAATGATTTGCAAAGACTCCAAAACTCCGCACTACGAATTATATCCCGAAAAAGACGACCAGGAAGTGAAGACTTCAGTGTGCTGAATGTGGGAAATATCTTCAAGCTGACGGCGGCGCTGGAGTATTATAAAGATCAGTGGTTCCAATTGCCTATCACCCACGAGTTCAACATAAGAAGACGTGCTCAAAATCTTCTCCTTATGCCCAGTTTCTACAATGAGTATGGTAAAAGACAATTAGACTACGTAGTACCTAAAATAATGAATAGTATACCACCAAACCTAAAAAATGTCATAAACTTGAATTTGAGAAAAAATATTGTTCAAACTAAAATTAAAGAATAATAATACTGGGTCTAGTGTGATGCGACCCTCAAGTTGTAAAATTGCACTAGAGGGCGAACGCACTAGAGGGCGACCACACCAGTCCAAGTTGGCAGCATTGTATTTTTTTTATATAAAACCGGCGCCGCCATAACTTTAGCTCTCTTCCTGTTGTGTATCTTTTTGAGTGGCGGCTGGCAGACCCCACGTTTTTTTTTTTGGTAAATTTAATAAAAGTGTAATTTTCCGAATTTTGCTTTTTTTATTGGATGTGCATCCCGTGCACATCACCCATTCAATCATTGGTCCTTCGACGCCAAATCATTCAAATATATTAAAAAAACACTTTTTATCTTAACCCTTTATTAAAAGATAAATATGTTTATATAAAAAAAACTTTAGCTCACTACTTTTTAAAGATATATACTTTGTAACACAACCTCCTGCAGATAAGTCTCTGACTTCGTGGGAAACTAAATAATTGTATTGAATTTTGAAGAAATAAAGAAAGAATTGAATTGAATTGAATTGAATAAAGGCAATTGGCTTTGCATTTAGAGGTCTATGTTCTGAACCAAAACCACACCATGTAAAAAGCACTGCATGTCCCCAGCTACCAAGGAAAAGAGGGTGGCCGACGACAATATGATTGCGAACTTTGGAAAACAATTTAAGAAAAAAAAATATAACCTGAACCTTCTCATAACGGGAAAATGACAAGACGAGAAAAGAAAAGTAGTTTCCTCAGCGTGGCAAAATCGCACCATCACCTCCTCGCGGTGACCGCTGGATAGCTATCTCATAGTGAACTAAGGCTGAGCGCATGCTGAGTCTGACGATATATTTGTAGCTGAGCACTCAGACCTGCGTAAGCCAATCTGGGTGAACTTCAGCACGCATATGTTTAACCGGACGAGGCTTCTCTTGTTGACCTGATTGGCTAAAATATGAGTCTCAGAAGCAAGAGCTCCTCAGAAGGCGGACATGTGGCGGTTGAATTCTCCCGATAGAATAAACGGTGACGTCTACAGGCCAGCGGATACCTTACCGGAGCTACTTAGAAATATTTGGAGCTGAGGTCTGTAAGGATTTTCAATACTGCGTCAGGGTACTGAAAAAAAGATATTGGCGGATGAATCATAAATGGGACAACGGCAGCGCTCATATCCCCGAAGTGGGTTACTGACATCGGTGTATCCGGCTCCTCGTCCTAGGGGTTGTTAAAAAGGATCTGGTCCTCTAGGTTGGGGGTTGTGCTGTCGGATTAACTTCCCTACCACGTAAAAAACCTTCGGTTATGAAGCAACCAACAGCCTCGGATACGGATGAATTTACTGTTGACGACCCAAGCAAACGTAAAGAGGACAACGATCTTCGTGCTCGCACGTGGAAAGTTAGGTCCCTCTACAAACCACATACAGCCGACCAACTTGCGGATGACCTAGACTGTTACAAAGCAGACACTAGCGCCATCCAAGATGTGTGGTGGGATGGGCCAGGCAAAAGGAGGATGAAAAGCTGCGACATCTATTGTACTACGGCGATTGCTACAGACAACAAGGACAGCAACTATTCGGGTGCGGATTTCTCATTGGAGGCAGACTTAGGCAAGAAGTCTTGAGTTTCCGGCATGTGAACGAGCGCCTCATGACTATCCTTATCAAGGCAAAATTTTCCAATATAAGCCTAATATGTGTTCACGCCCCTAACGAGAAGATGGACGGCGCGATCAAAGATGACTTCTACCAGCTCTTCTCTTGGACAAGACGTGTGAGCAACGCCCTAGCCACGACGTTAAAATTATTGTAGGTGATTCTAACGCAAGGCTAGGAAGAGAGGACGTCTTTAGTAGCGTGGTCGGAAAGCATAACCTGCACGACATCAGGTCCGACATCGGACCCAGGCTAATCGACTTTGCGGCGGGACGAAACTTTATCGTAGCTAGTACGCGGTTCCCACGTCTCAATATTCACAAAGAAATATGGCTCTCCCTTGATCGAAAAACTGTCAACCAAATCGATCATATTGCGATCGACGCAAGGCACTCTTCCAGTACTCTGGGTGTCTGGACTTTGCGAGGAGCCAACATGGACTCGGTTCACTACCTAGTTGTAGCCAAGATACGGATGCGGATATCCAGAACGAGGCGAAATCAACGAAATACTGTGAGGAAATTTGAGGTCGGAAAGCTACAATCCGAGAGACCGCCAGAGCCTTTGACGATCGAGTTTCTTCTAATCTTAATCTAAGTCCTATGCCGCCAGCAGCAAATGCGGAAGACCAGTAGCAGCGTTACCAGCAAGCCATCAGAGATGGCTGGATTTCTCTCGGCCACCACAACGAATCCCTGGTTTAACGAGAAGTGCCGGCAACCCCACGCAGCCAAACAAGAGGCGTACAAAGCGGCGCTGCATAGAAGGACTATAGCTGCTTAAGAGCTCTACGTGCGCAGGAAAAAAGAGGAACATGGACTTCTCAGAAGAAGAAAAAGGAGCATAAGAAGCGCCCGATCGAGGAGATTGAGAGACTCTATTGCAGGAATGATGTTCGAAAATATCACCCAAGGGTAAAGGAACATGCCAGGGTTTCAAAGCCAGAACGGAAGCCTGCAGGGACGAAAATGACAATATAGTAGTAGAATCGCAGTCGGTGCTGAGGATATGGAAACAACACTTCTGCAGACTGTTAAAAGGCGATGATGACCAATATTCCGCTGTCTGGCAAAATGAGTAACGTCAACAGTAACGATGAGTTGACTGTCAAAATCAGTCAAGATTCCCGTCAACCCGATCAGAATTAAGTGAGAATTGCGATATCTAAACTCAAATTCAACAAAGCTGCTGGAGCCGACGGCCTTGCCGCTGAACTTTCCAAGGCAGGAGGAGATGAGCTGGTAAGGAGCATGCACCAGATCATCCGTAAAATCTGGTCGGACGAAAGTATGCCCGATGAATGGAACCTCAGCATCGTTTGCCCGATCCTGAAGAAAGGAGACCCTCTGAACTGCGCCAACTACAGAGGTATAAGTCTCCTCATCATCGCATATAAAATCCTGTCTGCCGTATTATGTGAACGCCTGAAACCGATCGGTCCTTATCAGTACGGTTTCAGACCTGGAAAGTCCACCATTGACCAAATATTCATACTACGGCAGATCTTGGAAAAAACCCATGAGTATAAAATCGATACGCACCACCTCTTCATCGATTTCAAATTTGCCTATGATAGCGTGTATAGAGACGAGTTATACAGAGCCATGTCTAGTCTTGGCATCCCTGCCAAGTTCGCTCGTTTGTGCAGAATGAGGATGGAAAACTCTCGCTGCTCCATCAAAGTTGGTAAGATCATCACCGAACCGTTCGATGTCAGGAAAGGTGTTAGACAAGGTGGCGCGCTACCATGCGACCTCTTTAACATAGTACTTGAGAGAATTGTACGAACCTCACAAGCCAACACCGGAGGTACAATCTTTTACAAGTCTGTACAACTACTCGCTTATGCCGATGACATTGACGTAATCAGAAGAACTCAGCTGGCCGTCAATGGGGCATTTACGAATATTGAGATCGAGGCAGCAAAGATGGGTCTAGCGGTCAATAAAAACAAAACAAAATATATGCTGTCTACAAAAAAGGACACTTAACATCGGCGTATTGGACAGAACGCCACAATAGACAGATATAATTTTGAGGTAGTAAAGGATTTTGTCTACCTATGCTCTATGCTAAGCTCCGCCAATGAGATCTGTAGGGAGATAAAACGAAGAATAACTCTCGCCAATCGTTGTTTCTATGGGCTAAAACGGCAATTGAGTAACAGAGCCCGATTTTTTTTTTATTCTCAGAAACATACATTTCCTGGTAGGAGTCAGTTTTTTCCAATTTCCTGTTATCAAATTCCCAGTTTTTTCATTGGTGGTATGGCAACGCTGCCCACAATGGATTCTTATGCGTTAGCTGAAAGACTTATAAGTAGTTTATTAGCTACTGATAAGCATCTGCCTTACAATTTCAGCTCTTAAATGTAATGATGGACAGTTAAAGTAGAATTCAAAACAATATTTGCTCTAAAATATCATCAGCTAGCTACCAAACTGCCACACGGAGAATTATATTCCACATGACTTGCTCAAGTTGGCAGATTATTTTGGAAATTGTCCGACAAAATCGCGATAAGCTCCCTTTCACATAACATTTCCCTTTCATATCGTCAATTATTCTGACTATGTACGTCCAAAAAAATAAAGGAATCCCGTTTATAAAACCACAATGATCCATCTATCTCCATTTCACTGTTATCTATATTTTCTATCCATTTATTTTTTCCGTCCATTGTCGATCGTCCTCGATTCCATCTCATTGTGGGTTATATTCCTTTTCCACGAAAATATAGAAAATAGAAAACAGAACGACCAACTTTAATCGATAAATCTGCATATGAAGGATATATCACACAGGACCACCACCCTTTCAATTCCCATCCGCAAAATCCAATAACACAAAAGCCAATTCATATGCCGAGTCGTCTCATCGTCGACGACGCCCTCAACTCTCTCAGCGTCAACTACACTTCTATTTGCTTTTATTTGAATATTTGCAAAACCTCCCCCAGCCCTCCAGGATAGAGTACCTATCCACCCCCACATATGCCCCCATAACCATATGTTTTGTATTTTATTGGCTTACGAAAAGGACTAAAAAAAAAAAAAGATGTGGAATCAGGAAAACGATTCCTGAGAATGGCAAGGACCTCATAAGAGGCCGCCACCATCACAACAACATCTAACCTTATGACGAAATAACCCTCTTTGCCGTCACCCTAAATCCATGGGATAAACATCTCACAGTTGAACTCTAAACGACATCCTCTGGGGAAGGAAGTATATCAAAGGGATGACTCCTAGTTTAAGGGTTGTCTCCTGCTCCTCATCGATGTCGCGATAACGTTTCGTGAGGCTTGCGAAATGTTGTCATGTAATGTGATGACGTTGACTTTAATAGAACCCTTAACGGTTAGACACGCTAAGTCCCTACATATTAGACAAATGCCTGTCATATGGTGGGTCCTTCCACGCACAAAAAAAAAGAAAACCTTTATTTGCGTAAAAGTTAATCGAGGAACGACATGTGTTCCCAGCAGCCAAAGATATTGAATGGTGTGGAGCCTGGGTGGCTGAAGACTCCTCAATAATCTCTGAACTACAATGAGCATTTGCGATTGCTACAGTGTATGTACGTTATGCGTGTACTGTGACAACAACTTTATTAATTGAATATACGCGTACAGCAGCAAAAAAAAAGCGACATTGTTGGCGCCAAATTGATAGGAGTTAAGCCTCGATTGCCATCCCGTATTTAATCAGCATGTGTGCACAATCAAGTATTTTGCATGTAATTCTCTTAAATGCCATTGGATGGGGTGGGATAGGGTTGCGCGTGGAGCGAAAGATGGGGCTGTTGTGTTGTCTGTAAAGTTGTTGTGCTTAATTGGGCTTATATCTCTGGGGAATCAATGAATTTTCATTCATTTTGTATTAAATTATTTTACTTGACTGCAGAAGCGCCGCGCCGATATGGTTGGAGGAGGAGATGCGCCGTATTCAATTAAGCCATGTGACGATGAGATTATATGGTGTGTGGGTTTGAAGGATTGTGGGTATTATGTGCATACGCAGTTAAATTGAAAGGTGTGGTACTTTCAGGGTTCAGCTTATTGATTTGTGACTTGCGTGAGGGGCTTAAACTGGTGTAAGTCTTTAAGTTTATAGCTAAATTGTTGAAATTTTTTACAAAGCTTGCATTTCAAAGGTTTTAAATATCCTTGATCTTCCTAAGGATGGTGAGAGGAGTTAAGGGCATAAGAGAGATCCATTTTCTTTTACATCCTTCTCCCAATAACTAAACATAAGCATATCTTTTCGCCTCTATAATGACTGCAGCATCTTTCAGGCGGGTATCATGGCAATTAACGGAGCCTTGTCGTTGCTGAAGTACAATATGATATCCAGGCGGGATTTTACTATCTCTATTGATAATCAAGCTGCGATTAAGTCTCTGGAATCTGTTACCGTCAACTCATAAACAGCTCTAAGCTCTCGCTTGTTTTTTAACAAGATGGCCAAACAGTTTAACATCACCTAATTTAGGTGCCGGGATGCAAGGATATTCCAGGGAACTGCTCGGCCGCCGAACTCGCCAAACAAGGCACTTGTCTACCGATCTCGTCGAACAAATCAAACCTCAGCATGCCTCTCGCTATAGTAAAACTGCTACTTAAGCTCAACACCATTAGCATGACTAATCGTACGTGGGCTAGCGGCACAAAGTGCCTCATTACTAGACAGATCTGGTCTGAGCTGGATCAGAAACGCTCCAACTGCCTTATTGGGCTGAAAAGGAGGCTCATCGCAATTACTGTAGGTGTCATTATGGGGTACAGCATCATCAGTAGGTATGCAATCAAACTGGGCATCTTAGCAAATGATTTCTGCAGAGTTGCATGGACGACGAAGAGGAGGAAACCATACTACACCTTCTTTGTACATGCCAGGCTCTTTTCACTCGTAGAAGATGACACCTAGGACCCTACCGCTTCGACAATTTAGGCAAGCTAGCTAGTGTCAGCGTCGGCAGTCTACAGTGCTTCATAACAAGCTCCAGCTGATTCCAGGGGTAATTCTCCCTGGGGATGATAGATCCATGTGGTATCACAATGGCTCTAGTCTGGCCTAAGTGAGGCTGCTTTTTTGAAGCCTGCCACTCTACCCTAACCTAATGATGGTATTTTGGAGATTCTGGTGCTTGTTAGTGTATGCATTTGAAGTACTTATTACCCAAAGCAAGTATTCCATACTTTAATTTGGACTCGACTAATGCATAGTAGACTTGCGTCGAGTAGTCTTCTGGGTAGATTAGAGCCAAGTTTGTCGATATGCTTGTTTCGCAATGGCTATCGACAATGAATCCCAGGTATTTAAAGCTTTCGATAACTTCAATGATCTGATTCGGAAGTGAAATTTTACACATCCTGCTTATCCCTTGCTGTGTTAATTAATGATGTCGTACGCGAATATGGATCATCTTGATTTTGGATGGGTTCAACACAAGTTCGTTTTATGAGAACTCGTATACTGGTAAATCAATAGGGGACGAGGTAGATAATCTCACTACATGAAAGAATCTACGATGGGCTATCATGTTAATCGCATCGCTCAAAGCAACACGCCCTGATGGAATTTTACCAGCTATGCTGCAAACAGCTCCAGCCAAGGTTAAAAATGTTTAAACACTGTTTAAGGTCAGGTTACGTACCAATGGCATGGAGGAAAGTGCGGGTTATATTCATACCTAAAGCAGGTAAATCAAGCCACACATGAGCGAAAGACTATAGACCCATAAGTCTCTCGTCATTACTCCTCAAAACACTTGAAAGGCTTCTTGATATTCATATCAGAAGAAAGTGTTGCTACGGCATTCTATGCAAATTTCAACATGCATACTTAACCCCAGAACCCTACTCAGGGGTGCTCAAGTGAGCACCCGGTTTCTTTGAAAAATTCATTTTTGTTTCTTGACGTGAAAACGTCTGTAAGCAAGCAAGAAGAAGTATTGAGCCCTAGGTAGAAAAAGTCGGGAAAAATATATGTAGGGTTCTATAGTTAAAGGGAAAATCTGTGGAAATAGCCTCCATGAGGTAGTAGTGGAAATCGAAAAAAAACCTTCATCATAACGAATTTGTGCCAGCAGCCTTTCTAGATATTGAAGATGCTTTCAACAACGTAGAAGGGACGGCCATCCAACAAGCCCTGGAAACTGAATTGAATGTATACGTAGCATAACCAAGTGGCTCTGCAATATGCTCGGCGCGAGAAACATTAACTGCACTATTAGAATTAGCTCAACAAGGAAATCCGTTATCAGGGGACTCCCCAGAGAGACTTTATATCACCCTTCCACTGGTTATTAGTCATCGACGGTATACTTAAAGAACTAAGAAACACAGGCGTAAGCATCACTGTTTACGCGGATGACGTTATTATTCTAGTCCTGGGTAAATTCCTGGACACATGAAGTGAAATGATGGAATCAGCTCTTAACAGTCTCGGAAAATGGGCTAAAGGGTGTGGACTGCACATTAACCAGGGTAAAACAGAATTCGTACCCTTCCTCAGGAAATACAAGATACCGCCCTTCAAACTAACTGAGCTACCAGGGGTGGAGCATTCCCTTTCAGATCGCGCTCAATATCTTGGTATAATGCTAGATAGGAAACTAAACTGGAAACTTAATATACAGGAAAGGGTTCACAAAACTTATAAAGCTCACTTAACCTGCAATGATGCACTGGTTATACATTAAGATAGTCGGACAAATTCTCACGCATGGGGCATTTGTGTGATGGAAGACAACGAATACGAAAAACATACGGGATATGTTCGCCATAGTACATAGAACAGCCGACATTGCCATTATACCTATGAATCAAATTTTAAATGGGCATCAATATGCTTCGGCTCACTAATGTTGGTCCTTCAAGACCAGTATTGTGGGACATAGCTCCATTCTTAAGGAATCATTTCCCGATATCCTTGGCACATTAGACGTCGTCACACAGTACGAAATAGTGTACACTGTTAAAGAGGATTTGCATAGGAAGGCGGTCTATGTCCACAACGAGATTGCAATATACACAGATGGTTCTAAGACTATAAAGGGCACGGAGTCAAGTATATACTTGAGAGATATTAACCTAAAGGTGACCCTGAGACTTCCGGATACATGCAGTATCTTCCAAGCAGATGTTCTAGCTCTACTTAAAGTTGCAGGATTACTTGAGATAGGATCAATATCCGGTAAGAATATCGCCACCTTCATTGACAGCCAGGCTGCGTTAAAGGCGCTACAGTATTAAATCTGAGATCGTCGGGAATTGCCGCACAATGCTTAAGACATTATGTACGCAGAACCGTGTCAGATTATGTTGGGTACCTGGACACTGCGATATAGAAGGCAATGAAAAGGCTGACGAGCTGGCCAAAACAGGAGTAGAGCTCTCGCGTAGGGTCATATGGTCATTCCATTCAGGTTTCCACTGTCTCATCGACTAATACTTAATTTGCTTTCCCAGTTGGGGCGCTACTATACCTATATTATCTCCGTAAGGGGGCCTGTCACAACCGTGACTGTGGCGCTAAAAATCGTTTGCAATTCGTAAAAATTATAAAAGCCTCTGCCTCTCCGACCACCAAAAAAGCTTGCTTACAATTCTGTTATGAGAATGTATCACTATATTGGTTCTGTTGGTTGAGTTGAACGTCCTTAGCATGAACCGAATCTAGTAGCATTGTTCTATACTGACTTAAGTCATATGCATGTTGAGAGTTTAGTCATTTGAGTTGCTAAGGACTCAACCGATATTGAAAAATTCATTAGTTCATCACCACCCTCTAGTTAGTTCATCAATAAAAGTACGTAATCCGGAAGGATGAAGGAAAATTAGACTATCCCACGTAAACGGGGAGTTATCCCTTTGTACTTCAAACTTACGTTCGAAACTTCTGCTGTCACATTCTTTCAAAGAAAACCCATTCCCTCAATCTGAATTCAACCCAAAATCAGCTTATCCAACTTAATTGGATCTCCTTAATTTGTCCTTCTTTCTTCAACTAATCCTTCCCCCTATTTGTTTCGAAGCCAATTATCGTAACAGATCTTTTGAGGGCCAAACTCAAAAATTCCCAACCGCGTTAATGCCAATTATCCATTTATGCGAAGCCATTGGATTTAAATTATCTTCCATTTCGACCGGATTATTCCTTCCGGATGAAATTCCAATTAGCAACTATGTTGCACTTCTAAGAGGATTAGGATAAAAAAAATTGCGTGCGTGTGTCATTCTTCATCTATATCCTTTCATCGTGTCAACCTTTTTGTCAATCTACCCATACGCCCACCATTCATGGCACACATCCACCCCTACTGAATGGAACATCGGGTTGTTCGTATATGTGTATGCATGTAAATCAAGTGAAACCACAACCGCAACTAATGAGTATGCAAAACATTTTTGGCACGCCTACTCTATTCAAATAGCCCAGCTACCATACATAAATTCGCATGCGGATGCACAAAAACTGGACTGGACCTAGCTGTGAGGGCAAAAAAAGCCACAAAACTATTATCAACTCACAATGGATATAATTTTTTTTGGGGGCTGAGGAAGCTGCTCCTGGTACACTTCCTGGGCAGCCAGAGGGTCAGCTACCGATATGAATGTAAAGCAGCTTTGATGCCATTTACATATTTTATCTACGCTTGAATGCAGCAGCAGTGGTGGCAGGGTATCGACCTGGCGATCTGACCTCCTCCTCAGCCAGAGGTGGGGGACAATAACGACGTGCAGGTAATAGGACCTGTTAGTGGTTAGTGGTAGGTTTTGGAGGGAATACATCGTAGGCATGTTGCACATACACTTGACACTTGAAGCAGGCGTTCCGATGTGCTTCGTATTCATGAGTTAATGCATTGAGGCCACATTTTTCACCTCCGGAACAGTGTGCTGATGCCTAGGGTGCAGTGTTCAGCGATGTAAATGCAAAGTTTGGCTTTCGTTTGATTAATGGGCAGAAGGGAATGAATACGTTTGGACACGGACTCTTGTTAGGAAGTGAAATATGGTTGTGTAAGGTAGTGGTTCACATTTTTCTGGGTAAATTAGTTTTACTGGGTCAGCAGGTGGAATTACAAAATGAAGGAAAAAGGATGCCAATATACGTATATTCTTTATGGCAGAAGGTAGGTACTACAAAACTGGACGACTTATATTGGAACAATGTGAGGTTGCTTAGAGATGAGTAGTATTTCAGAGAAGTTTTGTGGACATCATCTTATTTATTTTTCTAAGGTGGAGAGTGGGGTGATAGGAGGGTTCTCTAGGACTCCAAAAAAAGTACTTCGACCTACAAAGTAATCTTTTGCACTAACCCTTGAAGGAAAGCATATTGCGATGGTGTCCTTGCTGGAATCAAGTACTCGAAGGAAGCTTAAGATGATTTGGGCTGAGGAAGAGATTATATCAGACCCTTTGTGAAACATTTTTTGTCTGCTGCGAGTGATGGAGAGACATTCACACATGATGTGTTCAGTAGTTTCAGTGTCCTCAAGACATAGTTTACAAGTTTCAGATTGACTAATGGCATTTTTCTTAAAGTGGTATTTGAGAGGCAATTGGTACAGCAGATTTGAAACTGTATTCTTTCAGTCATAATGGATTCTTGCTTACCTCTTGTTATTATGACTAGGTCATCTGCATAGCCTTGAGTTGGATAAGCAGCATTGCTTTGGTCATTTAGTAGTTGGTCGACTTCTATTACTCAAAGAAGAAGAGATAGAATGCCTCCTTGAGGACAACCTTGGCTGCTTTTGATGGAAAGTGAGAACTGACCAAGAAGGACAAAAATAATTCTGCTACTTAGCATGGAGCAAATCCATTTGGTAGTGTGTTGGTCGATACCTTTAGCATAGGCTGCCGTTTTTATAGAGTCAAAAGAGGTGTTATCAACGGCTACAGAGATGTCTAGAAAAACAAAAAATGAAAGCATCAATGATCTCCCGTCAGGCATTACGGTCCAAAAGCCCCTCTATAAAAATCGTACTAATGGCATTGGTCTCGGCTGCACGGGACGTTCCCGAGTACGCCTGGCTCTGCTCTAGACGCTTTGCTGAACTTACTTCCCCTTGATACTTATATTGTTACGCGAGCCCAGAAACATAAGCCGCACAAACGAGAAACATCGCGAAAGTCATAGAAATTGTCAACGAGAAGGCACTAGAAATTGCCAGACTTTTGACAACAGATTTCCAGCGGCGAAGTGGAAAGTTGGAAA
This sequence comes from Brachypalpus laphriformis, assembly GCA_945910035.1. NCBI lineage: Eukaryota > Metazoa > Arthropoda > Insecta > Diptera > Syrphidae > Brachypalpus > Brachypalpus laphriformis. The sequence goes on from OX246755.1 coordinate 148,442,108, forward strand.
TTCGCTTAGAAATCAGGGAGCCAAGTACAAAAGAAGGTAGGCAGAAACCAAGGGAGGAGTTCTTTGTTGGCACCAGTGACAGCGATCACTAGTGACGCGCAGCTCTCAAAAGAAAATAAATAATTGTACTAGATTTTTTTTTATGGAAGATTTAGTTCTCTTGTACAATAACTCGATTAAATAAAGGAAAAGTTCACCCTCTCGGGTACCAGAATAATTGCATTTTTCTTCCAGTTTCCGTCCAAACCTTGGAAGTTCTCGGCGTAATCGGCGATTTTTGCTACAATATCATGGATTGCACTATCAAAGCCATCCATCGTCTTAGGCGGAGCGGTTTTTGGTATACTCCACACTGGAACTTTGATGAACTTGCGCGACACTTATCTTACGACTACGATTTTATGGATATGCCGTCTGATGCAATGACACCAGAACTCCAGCTGATGCGCAAATTCAGAGTCGACTTTCCTTAAGCCCAGGACTGCCTTCGGTCAGAGTCTAAGCCAGGAATGGAATCTAGTCGTATTTTCACGGATGGTTCCAAAACCAGTCAAGGGTCTGGCGCTGGTGTCTTCATGGAAGTCGACAACATTAGACTTCACTCTCGTTAGGAAAATATGCGTCTGTTTTCCAAGCGGAAACTTATGCAATCCTAATGGGCATGAACTATGTTGTGAAGAACAGGTGGAAGGGACGTAGCATTTGTGTCTGTAGTGACAGTCAGGCTGCGCTTAAGGCCTTGCTTAACCCTTTAACCACTTCCAAAATAGTTCGTGAAACCAAAAACTCTTTGAACTCGGTCGCAAGGCTAAATTCTCTGTCTCTTATCTGGGTCCCAGGTAACACTGGGATCTTGGGGAACGTGATCTCCGATGAGATTGCTAGACACGGCTCAGAGGAGGCTTTCTCAGGTCCCGAACCCGCGTTGGGTCTCCCTGCGTCTTGAGTCTCTCACGAGCACAATGGTGTGTGGCATGACTCTCCAGGATGCAGGTTGTCTAAACGCATGCTCCCAGACGTCTGTAAGAAATCAGCGACATTCTTGCTGTCTCTCAGCAGAAATACTGTAGACAACTTATTGGCATCTTGACAGGCCACTTTGCTTTTGCCAAGCACCTCAATGTGTTAGGCTTAATTGACACTACAATCTGCGATGCTTGTAGAGAGAGCGACGACACCGCGGAACATTATCTCTGTGAGTGTCCGGCCTTTGCTCGTATCAGGTGGCAGATCTTCGGTGCGGGTGTGGTGAGTGCCGGTACTGTAAGCTCCTCATCACTGAAGTGCTTGCTTGGCTTTCTTCGAAAATTAAGGAAATTCCAATAAAATTGGTAAATCAGGGTTTACCAATCTAGCAGTACAATGGACCAGTTGCGTCTGAGTGCTCCAGTCGAGTGTTTTCTATCCCGACAAAAAAGAAATGGCATTGGTCTCCTACAAAAACCTGATGGCAGTTACACTGATAACAGCACTGAAATGCTAAGTTCACTCCTACAGACTCAGTTTTCAGATTCTCGTACCACTGACGTATCCACATTACCTGCCTATGAAATCCGTTCTTCACAGTCTAAATAGAAACATCAGGATATTCTCTAGAAAACTGTTCTCTCCCAGCTCTATCAGATGGGCTATCTCAACTCAAAAACCTTATGAGGCGCCTGGTGGAGATGCATTTTCCTGACTTTAATTCAACACGGGATTAAAATCATCATAGACTCTCTAGTCTCGATCTACAGAGCCAATTTCGAACTAAACTACATTCCCGTTGTCTGGAGAAATGTCAATGCAGTCTTCATTTCAAAATTGGCTGCAGATCACCCTCAGACCCAAACACTTTTAGACCGGGTAGTCTAATCTTCGTGTTCTTAAAGTTAATGGAGAAAATTATTGACCTCCATAATAGAGTTACCGCTTTAATGGAACACCCTCTTAATGAATGAATGAATACTCAATTTGCCTACTAAACAGACAAATCAACAATAGCAGCCCTACACCACTTGGATGGAATGACTGAAAAATCGCTGTTGATTAAAGACACATCTGTTATTATAGATTATGGTCAGACAGTGAGGGTTCTTTTGAGATATGCCAATTTAAAATTTAATCGGCAAGAGAAGAACTAGTTATGGTAAGATCTAGCACCTGTCTTCTGATTGAGTTTATGAATGTTGGCTCATATCCTTTGTTTCTGAACAATACAAATGGTGATCAACTGTGGGACAGAAGAACACAAGCCAAACGTCAGTTAAAATATCGAAAGACCCAACCAAATGGAATGTTGTAAGCATGGAACGAGAAGCACTCAAATGGTAATGAGCGTATTAACTGTATATATCATTTGAAGAAGATAAGATGATACCTGCAGATAGTGCCTGGAAGACATGAAGACAGCGGGACAAGTGTATATTATGCCAACGTCTTCCATTAGCTAACAGAGGAAGAGGAATATTGGTTTGTAAAGGAAGATAATTACTTTGATAATTTAGAAGTATTAACACTGAAGATCAATACCAGGCAGAAACTCTGCAGAGATCCAGAAACTATCTCTGATTGGTACATCTGTAGTAGAGAGACAAGGCATCCAATTTAAACCTATTTAAATAATACTTATCAAAAGAAACAGGAAATAACCGTATGTAGACTGCGGATGGACTTCAAGATATAGAAGGATATAAAATTATAAGAAAAAGTATGGATTCAAGGCCACCCAGGAGAAAGAACGGAGACAGTGATCATAAATAAATTAAACCTAACTAACCTAAACTATCCCTTAACTCCCCTACCCATTAATGAATTAATGAGTTACGAATATACCCTATGCTAAGCCTAACTAACTTATTCCTAACCTAAATCTAGCCCTAATTCTAAACGGCTTACGTCTCCAAGTTCTCTCCCGTATAGGGGTCCGTTGTGTGCCGGAGACTTGCCCGATGGTGTTGACAATTGTTGATCGGCTATCCCAAATGTCTCTCGACATGTCCTTTGTCATCTCCCATGATCGATGTTTAAGAAAAATGGCCACATATTTTTAGTTTATTACATATATGCCGTTTTTGGTTTCAAGGCGCCACCATTTGCCGGTACACTTTGTGGTTCTCTTGGAACTTGCTTGAGTTCCCTGATTTTTCTTTTTTTCAGATAAGTGTATCACTTTTGCACCGCGATGGGTACGTATGCTCTCGTTTGCAGCATACGTTGTAAGGCCCTTTCAATCCGTTTACTTCGATGAGACAATGTACATGCATAGCTCGGTAAGAACATTCATAAGAATGTAATTTCAAATGCAATAGATTTGCATTGAAATGTATCTCAATTCTTGACCAGATCTAAAGAGAGCAACACACGATAAAAGTAATGGTATTGCTTAGTGATAAGCTAAAGCATTAAACATAAGAATGAACCTTAAAGTAGGGGAAAAAGATTAAGTAGTACTCGGTACTATCTAGATAAGTTTATCATCATTTTTGATAACTCACTTATCCTTTAGGAGAGTTTGAGAACAGAATGCCCAGGTGAAACTTCGATCCTCATCGATCTTCCACCAACAGACAACTTATTAAGATGAATCTCAAGAGGGGTCTGCAGAGATGGCAGACTTGATTCAATCACATTTTCTAAGGTCTACCTTGGGATTGATCACCTGATGTCACGGCAATCAGGACACGTCTTGTAAGCCTATGTGCGTACTCTATGAATAAGCTATCAAAACGAGAATTAGCCGCGCAAAATGAGTGTATCGCGCTTATTCTTTTAATTTAATTAGCAAGTCAACAGTCTGCATCAGTAGAGGAAAAGACGTTGTCCTCATTTTGGGCCCATCATATACCCCCAATCATTCACCGTTTTATCTAGTGGACATAAAATTGGTGAGATGTACTGTATCCAATTGATGAAATATATTTGGATGCTGATCGTATTCGACCACATCACTGTAGGATAGACACAAACCTAAAGGAGCCCATTTTCAATTGTCCTCCCAACCAAATCTAATATATTGTTTGTCCAACGCATATTATCTATTTCTGGGTAATTTGGTTAAGTTGCCCATTCCAAATCAATTACATCTAACCAATCCGTTCCATACATTCCACAAGCATTCTTCCAACCCCCCAAACCTACTTATTCTCTTTGCAAATCAAAACTATGGTATATACGATCCCATATTCGATAATGCAAACAGGCAATGAAAATTTGAATAGGAATTCAAAATATCTGACAGTCAGCACTGCGTCATATCCCATGAATCTCATTTCGAATTCTCCAAGAACACAGCCGCCCTAGCTCCCGTACCAGGCAGAGAATTTACATATTTTTACCAAGAAAACCTCTTCCGGAAGTTTTTGAATTTTCCACAACCATACACAGGCACACAACCCCCGCCGAAATACACACACTAAGACCCATTTGCTGAGAAGAAATAGAATTTCAAATAAAATCATCCACATTTGTATGCAAATCGGAAATTTTACAAAGCCAAATCCAACCCGCCCAATGCGGAGCAACTCTTTGGAAACCAATTTTCATCTCTCTTCTTCCGCCTTGCTCTGTACAATCAATCATTATTGGCCGAGAGCACAAGAAAGCTCCAGAGTGTGTAGGCAATCTCATTGAAACCACAATTTGTATCTTTTTTTTTTTTTGCCTTCTCTGAGATACACAGCCACAAAAAATGTGTTGTACATAGTACTTTGCAAATATAATGTGGCTTACATGAGATGCACACACGAAGGGAAAACAAAGTTGGTAACAGTGTTGTTGAGAAAACAACTGACAGGTTTGTTTGTTACAGACAAATGGGGCTTACCATAATTAACTGTTCCGTAGCTACCTTGCACAATGGAAAATATATTTTCAAATATACAATCCAAAGCTTAAGGTTTGAGATGCAATCTCATTGATTGCACTACCATCGCTAAATATTACACTCGACAGTACATTGGTTCAATGGAAAGCACTTTAATAAATTACGTATACGCCACAGTGTTCGCGGGGTTTTCGGGCTAACACCTGAGCACAGAATGCATATTTTTGTAATGGATATGCCGATGGCTCTGTTTTGTTACAGTGGTTTGGCTCTGTGGCTTATAGTGGAGCAATAAATTTATTTATTCGTCCTTTTTTGGAATCGGTATTAAATGTTTGCAAGGGGTAACCATTTTTAGGGAAATTTTGTAACCCGAAACGAAATTGAAAATTGATGAATCGATAGAAACTTTTTTTAGATGGCGAAATATAGACACTTTTACGACTGGGTCGTACATATGTAATTTTACCTGAATCGACTTCCGCTTATGCACTTTGAAATGTAACCAAAATTGCTGGATTGCTTTTTATTGGTTCTTTGTATAGTAATTGATTCAAAAATATTGATACGATGGTGCTATAAAATCAGACCATGCAATAAACTGTTTTTTTCACCTTCAACATTGAGATATAGATGCTTTTCAATAATTAACTTTTCAGGAAAGCTTATTGCTCTCTCCCTGTCGCTCGTCTATCTGTCCCAGTGGCGGTACCCCTGCAAACAGCCCTAGCACAGGGCCACTCGAACTAAATCGATTTTTTAAGGAAACAGAACGGCGAGTTAACAAACAGCCCTGTGGAGACCTGTCAACCTCTACTCGACACCCAATTCCCAGGATGTATCTCCGATAGCGCGGTCTCTCCGGCGTACTTGAGGAACCTTTTTATAAACTTCTATAGACAGGACTATAGCCTATATGGTAAAATCTAAATGGGCCCTCTCCACTTTTAGTCCATTTAAATCACCGGGTGAAGATGACATCTTCCCTGTCTCCTACAATAAGGATACGAATTATTGACTCCTTCCCTTCTATGGATATCCAGTCTAACACTAGGATACATACCAAATAGCTGGAGAGAGGTTAGGATAATCTTTACACCAAAGTCTATATACAATTCTCAATCTTACGCCGCTGCATCTCACAGTGCAGAAACAAGCTATGCTTAGTGCTCTTAGGCTACCCCAGATACAAACTAAAACCCGGCGATCTCACAGGCCATCTGAGCATTCTTGAAAACGTCCAAAACAACCCAATCTTCAAGATTCCAGATACGGTGCTCAAGGATTTCGGTTCTCCAAGAAATTCGCAGCAGTCTTTAGTGACCGTCAAAAATGGAGAAACAAAGGTTTCAAGACGCCACCCAATGCAGTGCAAAAGCTATCGAATCGAGCGGGGCAGTAAGTACCTGGGAGTGCTGCTGGACCACAGACTCAGCTTCAGGTACCACCTAATGTACGCAGGCGAGAAGGCCTCCCGGGTAGTAGCGACACTATGTAGACTAATTCCAAATATTGGGGGACCAAGGCAGCCAATTAGAAATCTCCCAACAACCGTGACTAAGCCAATACTCTTGTATGCGGCCCCAATATGGGCATCAGCGACGCATCAGAAGTCATACATTAGAACGTTGAACTCGGTGCATTGAATCGCACCTCTAAGGGTATGTTGTGCCTTTAGAACTGTATCCGCGGATGCGATAAACCTAATATTAGGCCGAATGCCTATCGATCAAGACGCGAAGAAGACTGCAGTCATACTCGAAAACAAGCACGACGAACAACAGCTAAAGAAGCTATAAAAGTAGAATGGCAACATAGGTGGAACATCACAACCGAAGGTCGATGGACATACAAATTGATCTCCGAAGTTGATGAATGGATTAACAGAAAGCACGGGGAGATAAACTACTACCTAAGACAATTTCTATCGGGGCACGAATGCTTCCGGGAGCACCTCTACAAGTGCAAACACGCGGATGACTTATTCTGCCAGCACTGTGAAGGAAAAGTGCAGAACGCAGTGCATGTACTGATGGAATGCCAAAATTACATCAGGGTCAAGAACATCCTGGAAAGAGAAATTGGCGGGCAAGTGACTCCAAGAAGCCTGACCCAATTTATGTTGGCGAGGAGCGAAGGCTGGGAGACTATAAATGAAGTAATCACAAGAATGATGCAGCAACTGCGTATGAAGGAACGAGCAACGAGAAATGCGAGAAACGAAGATCCTGGCAGCTCTAGCAGCTAAAAGAAATTACGAAATGTTAAACCTGCGCCTGCAAAGGAAAGCCTTGGCCATATAGTTCGGCATTGTACCTTCTCCTCCACTCACCGTCTATGCAGACGGGACCAAACATGCTCGAAGAACTTTTCTTTCAAAATAACCAAGGACATCCTCGTCCGGTTTTGTCAAAGCCCATGCCTCTGCGCCATGCAGCAGCACTGGAATGATTAGTGTCTTGTAAAGAGTTACCTTAGTAGTTCGAGATAGGGCTTTGCTACTCAATTGCTGTTTTAGCCCATAGAAACAACGATTGGCAAGAGTAATTCTTCGTGTGATTTCCCTACTGATGGCATTTGCCGAGTTCACCATAGATCCTAGGTAGACAAAATCCTTTACTACCTCAACATTATATCTGTCTATTGTGGCGTTCTGTCCAAGACGACAATGTTGGGTGTCCTTTTTTGTAGAGAGCATATATTTTATTTTGCTTTCATTGACCGCTAGATCCGTATTTGCTGTCTCGATCTCAATACTCGTAAATGCCCCATTGACGGCCCGCTGAGTTTTCCCAATTATGTTAATGTCATCGGTGTAAGCGAGTAGTTGTACAGACTTGTAAAAGATTATACTTGCGGTGTTGGCTTGTGAGTTTCGTACAATTCTCTCAAGTACTGTGTTAAAGAGACCGCATGATAGCGCGTCACCTTGTACCGACTTTGATGGAGCAGCGAGAGTTCTCCATCGTCATTCTGCACAAACGAACGAGCTTGGCAGGGATGTCAAGACTAGACATGGCTCTTCATAAATCATCTCTATACAAGCCATCATAGGCAAGTTTGACATCTACGAAGAGGTGGTGCGTATCGATTTTATATTCATGGGTCTTTTCCAAGATCTGCCGTAGTGTGAATATTTGGTCAATGGTGGTCAATTTTTCTTTCCCGGCCAGAAACCGCACTGATAAGTACCTGTCAGGTTGTTGACAATCGGTTTTAGGTGTTCACATAGTACGGCAGACAGGATCTTATATGCGATGTTGAGGATCATCGCATGAGCATAGAGTATATGAAGTGGCGAAAAAATTCCGCTGTCTTCTATGACAGAAAAATTCCACCTAAGTTGAAAGGTAGGCTCTACACCGCAGTTTTGCGTCCAGCGCTCACATACGGTTCACAATGTTGGACGATGAACAAAACGTATGAAAGTAAATTAACGGCCGTTGAGATGAAGATGCTTCGCATGACAGTAGGAGTGACAAAGCTTGATCGAATAAGAAATTCGAAGATCCATGGAAACCTTCAGCATCTTACGAAAAATAGAGCACCACGTTCAAAGAAGGGATCATTTGAACCCTGTTAAAAGGGCAATATCAATGAACATTCCAAAGTATCACGAGGCAGAAGAGGCCGTGCTACAAACGCCTGGATCACACAAATGTGACGACATCGGCATTTTATTGGCCTCAGTAACCGAGTGATCCAAAATCGAGGCCTGTCGATATTTTCTGATGACAAATAGGCGAACCCTACAGGCGGATCAGTAGAAATGTGGTGAAGTGGGAGGGTTGTGGTCCCTTATTTTCAGATCATAGCCTCCCTGATAAAAGGAAGAAGAAGAGAAGGTTTGGGTGGTCTGATAAACTTATACAGCAGGAGCCCCCTACGCTTCATTAGAAGCCTTAATTGGTTCTAAGAAGTAGGTAGGGATAACATGATCCTTCCTTCTACCACAACGGACCTTCTGGCAGCCTTTTCAAATTAACCTAACCTACTGCCGGACTTATGTTTGCTTGTTCGTCAGCTTTATCGTTCCCTGGTATACCCCCATGCTCGGGGACCTAGCAGAGTTTAACCTTGTGCTGTACTACAAGAACCTTGAGCTCTTCTCGATAGCACTTCGCAAGTAGATGTGGCCTTTATTGTGGCCTGGCTGTCGATGAAAAAGGTGATATTCGCCTGTCATATTGCCCTCGTTGTAGTCTCATAGGCTACTTTTGGCACTGCTACGACCTTTGTCTGGAAGATTGCAAGGTGTGTGCGATGAGGCGCCCTGAGTGAATGTTGCATTGTCAAGAATAATGTCAAACATTAGATGGTTACTCAATCAATCATGCTTTATGCTCTGCCAATTTGGGCCAATGCCCTTAAAATTAAATCATATGCAAGGAAAATGAACTCATTGTACCGGCTTACCGCACCTCGGGTGTGTAGCTCATTCCACATAATATCTAATAATGTCATATTCGTTCTTGCTGATACGATACCCGCGGACCAAATGTTACAAAAGCATGTCAGCACAGAGTTGTTCCTCTGATTGAGAGCGCTAAAATGAGGGAACCGAGCCAAGTCTAACAAAGTGGCAGCAAAAGTCCGTCAGAAACAGGACGATGGATATCCATATACTGGTTTGGGCACGAACATTTTTTACTGTGGCGAAGGTTTATCGCTGAAGATTCGGGACACAGTTAAAGCATATAAGCAGTAGTAATAGGAAGGAGAAGGAAGGAATACCGGAGAACGTCATTTGTATAATAACAAAGAAGTCAAAGTGAAGACACAGATTAAAAAATAATAGGGAAATACTGAAAATCACGTCACAGTAAAATACTTATCAGGGACAAAAATATAGCAACTTGGAGTCAGCAATCGTTTCCCAGTCAGTTGCAAAACATTAATGAAAAGAAGAGATTGCTAAAAAAAATGTCATGGTTTGATGAAGATTGTTTGTAAAGTAGAAAGCGCACATTCTCCCTTTTGCGAGCATTCAGAAAATTTAACTGCTCATTATTCAAGATGCTCTACAGTCAAGCCAAGGCCCAGTATAAACAAACATGTCGAACGAAGAAGGCAGAATTCTTTGTAGCCGAGGCTCAACAATTTTCCATTTGTAAAAGCTCAGTAGATTTTTGGAAAACAGCTAAAAAATGAAACGCAAATACTTTAAAAATTAATATCCAACTAACAGCTGCAGTCTTTAAGACACATTTTGAAAATCTACTAAACCCGATAAGCATCGATCTACCCATGCTGTATGCGAAACCATTGTTTGTAAATCAAAGTTTAGATAGTGACGTTTCAACTCTCGAAGTGAGTGAAGCAATAGCCCGATCCAAGGATTTTAAAGCTCCTGGATTTGATAGAATTCCAGTCGAATTCTATAAATATATTTCTGCCGAATTTGTGGCAACCATTACGTCAGTCTACAACTCCATATTTGAAACTGAACACGTACCGGAAAGCTTTAAACAAACGGTAATATTGTATTTCGAATTTTCAAGAAAGGCGACTCGTCGGATCCATCCAACTATAGGGGCATTTCCCTTCTGAATGCATCAGCAAAAATCTTTACAAGTAATCTGCAAACCCGATTAATGCATTGGATATAGGAGAACTCACTTCTGAAAGAGTTTCAAGCTGGGTTCCGAGCTGGCTACTCTAATACGGATCACATCTTTGTACTGCGAAACATAGCGGCGACATTCGTGGAACGGAAATAGAAGCTTTACATGTTCTTCATCGACTTTAGGGCAGCCTTCGATACCATAGACCGACAAAGACTTTTTTACAAATTGTACCAGTACGGATTGTCTTATAAGTTTGGAAATGTACTGGAGAATTTATATAACAATACAAAAGCAGCAGTCTGGAATGGTGACGAATTGTCGAAGTGGTTTTCTACAAAAATAGGAGTTAGACAAGTATGAAATGCCAGCCCATCAGTATTTGCCCTTTACATAGAGGCTATTATTGATTACCTTCCAGGAGGAGTCACATTCGCTGGTACTCTTATTAAAGCTCTTCTGTATGCAGATGATATTGTCCTGTTCGCTAGGTCACCAGAGTCCTTGCAGCTTATGATAAGCCGGCTGTACGACTACTGCACACTATGGAATTTAAAACGAAACCTGGACAAATCAGAAATTATGATTTTTAGGAGAGGAGGTGGTAGACTATGTAGAACAGAAAGATGGACATTTAACGGTGAACCGATTGAAGTGGTTAAACACTATAAATACTTGGAAGTTGTGCTATCGAGTAATTTGAGTTTAGACACCCATTTAAGTGAAAAATTAGCGCAGTCTACGAATGCAATAAACTTCACGTAGCGAAATATACCTTACAGTTCGAAGTACAGAGTCTTTGAAGCTGTATCCAAATCCATATTGTTCTACGGAGTGCAATCATGGGATCATAAGTATTATGGCTTGGTAGAAAAACTACAGAGGTTGGTCATTTCAACTCCCAAAAACTGCCCCACGCTATATGCTGATGATCGAAACTGGACTGGACTGGAGGCGAACCCCACAGGCGGATCAGTAAAAATGCAGTGAAGTGGGAGGGCTGTCATCCCTTGTTTTCGGATCATAGCCTCGCTGATAATAGGAAGAAGAAGAAGAAGAAGATCGAAACTGGACTTGCTCCATTGTTCATACAGACTCTTATACTGAGCATTAATTTCATTCTCAGTATACTCAGGACGGGTGATGAAAGGCTGACAAGGAGATCGGTTACGTTCGCAGTGAATGCGTGAAGTCTGTGGTACAAGGACATGTTAAATCTGGCGGGGACATATGGATACGACCTTAGCTTCGACTGTAATGCTCAGACTAATTGGAAGGGGATACTCCACGACTTTGTGTCTCACGCAGATATTACGGGTGGGCCATCTAGTGATTTCATTTTAAATCATAGGTTTCTCGCTCGAAATCTTGACAGAAAGTCAGTATCATACCTACGCGGAACGAAATGAGTCACGTTTTGCTTGAACAACATTGCGAAATATTGTAAACTTATTTCCAAAGTGAGTGCTGTGTAGTCTAAACAGTGCGTTTTTTGCAAATAAGTTTTGGCCGAAATGAAGCACCCACCGCGCCTGCCGTACAAAAGTTTGTGCAAAAAGTTCATGAGACTGGTATGCAAGTGGGCAACACTCATGGTCCCCGTCGTCGTACGGTGCGCACAGATGAGAATGTGGCTGTAGCCGAGAATGTGAGACTCAATTCACGAACATCAATTCGTCATCGATCTCAACAGCTCAACATTTCACGCACTAGCCTGAGGAGAATTTTGCACAAAGATCTGGGATTATTCGCTTACAAGGTCCAATTGATTCAGCAATTGAAAGCGCACGATGATCCGCTTCGTTATCGCTTCGCAGTTTGGGCCTTAGAGTAGCTTGAATTGGACTACGATTATGGGCGAAAAATCATCTTTTCTGACGAGGCACATTTTCATCTCGGCGGCTACGTTAACAAACAAAATTGCCGCATCTGGAGCTCGGAAAATCCGCAAGTTATTGTCGAGAAGCCAATGCATCTACAGAGAGTGACAGTTTGGTGCGGATTGTGGAGTGGTGACATCATTGGATCATTTTTCTTCGAAAATGAGGCTGGGAACAACGTTTTGGTCAACGGTGGGCGTTACAGAGCCATGTTAACGACTTTTTTTTTACTGAAATTGAAGACATGGATTTGGACGACCTCTGGTTCATGCAGGATGGCGCGCCATGCCACACAGCCCATGCCACAATCGATCTTTTGCGCACCAAATTCCCAAATCGTGTTATCAGCCGTCTTGGCGTGATCAATTGTCCGCCTCGGAGCTGCGGTTTGACCCCTTTCGCCTTTTTTTGTGGGGAACTGTGAACCACCGATGTTATGCCAACAATCCGGAAACGATTCAAGCACTTAAGAAAAATATCATCCAAGCAATCCGTGAGCTACAGGCCAGGCGAGGCAGCCACTTGAACGATGTTGTATTCCATAATTAATGGGATTGTTTGCTTTTACTAATAAAGCCATAATACATGAAAAAAAGTTTCATTTTGTTCATTTTATTGCATATTTAGAAAGAAACTTGTAGTTGGCCCACCTTGTATGTATGCAAAACAAATACCATATATCGAGGAAGCAGAGGCATCAACACACAGGGAAATCTATAGGACTTTGCGGTTCAACCTAGGTCCCGTTAATTACTTGGAGGATTCTAACAGCGTAAAATGTATCTCTTTGATTTTTCGTGCCAGAGCCACCCTACTTCGTGCCACACAGGGAGGATTTTCCAGTTCTCTGTTTGCAACTTAGCTCAAAAAGAGAACTGTATACACTTCTTGGAAATGTGCCCAATATTCCGAGGTATCAGGAGATTTTACTTTGGAAAAGCCTTGACGAACGAAGAAGTAACTGAGTTATTAAACGGTTCTAATTGGAGAGCTCTCATATCATACTGTGAATCAACGTTAGGTTATAGAAGAATGATCAATGAAGAAGATTTTTAAAATTAAAAAGTTAGAAGTAAGCATTACTGAAAAATTATTAAAATTATACCAAAAGGTTGATAGCCTTTGGCAGACGGCGTTGAGGCATGTCTTTAAGATTTAAGTATTTTTCTTTTATGTAAATTTTGTACAATCTGAAAATTTAATAAATCTATTTATCTATCTATCTATCTATAGGGAAGGAACAAATTGAAAACAAGTCTTAAAAATACTCCCTGCAATCTTTCTGTTAATTTTGGGCACCCATCTCGATCTGAAGTATTCATAAATCTGTATATTCTGATAACTAAGTCCGTAGGGTATATATGTATGAACATAAATAGTGGAAGCATAAGAACTTCTCCAAAATTTCAAGATCTCAAATTTATAGAAACTAAAGTAGATACACATTATATAAATGAATAGACTTCACCTAAAGCATATGACGAAGAAAATTCAGACCATCCAGTCTTCGTTTGATATGTAAATTTATTAAGTTATTTAGATAGGCACTCACCTAATCATAAAACCAAAAAGTCCTCACAGCCGAATGTCATGAAATTCCCAGATGCACGTCCTGTCAACTCCAAACACTCAATCGTCGACGCCCGCCGTCGACCGCCCACCACAACTTGGTCGACCAATTCACTTACTTCGGGCAGGATGTCCCCGTATACCTATACGTATTCCTGTAATTCAATTTACAATGAACACAGAAGTACCATAGAACGAATCTGCCTCGGTGCTGTTTGATGCAGCAATTCAATTTGTTTTCATCGAATTTCCGGAAGCAACAGTAACCCTGTTAACACATTTGCACTTACACTCAATTATCAGGCTCACAGGATGTGAGTTTCTTTTTCCTTTTTATGCACTTTTTCACTTGTAACGATTTTTATTCAATTACAAATTTCCACCACATTTGCACCCACCCACAGGCAGGACATACAAAATGCAAAAATTATAAGTTGCCACAAAAAAATAAAAAATCAAACTTCACCATAGGACATCATTCGCAGACCACTGTAACCCACGTGTGCACGTGCACTTGCTCATTAACGGCGCGCGAAACAAGGTAACAGAGAGTCCTGGTAAGGATGTACCAAAACGCAACTTATCGCTGGCGGAGCTCGCTAATATTCCGTAATAACTTTTTAGAAAAAGTTTCACCCTTTATCTCCTCGTTGACTATATAACAAGACCGCAGAGCGGCACCGCAACTGTTTTCATCCAAAAACTGGTATCCTGTAACGACAAAGAAAAAGTGGAAGGATAAAATCAGGAATACAAAAAATTAAAACATAACGTTTTTTTTTAAGCTCTCTTTATGGATGGTAGGGTGTAGATGATTTTTTTTTGTGCTGTTTAAAACTTGTCTGATTATGAACTTCATTTTGAAGGATTTCAGTGTAATTATCCTTGAGGTTAAACTTTTATATTTTAACTGTGTGGGGATTAATAATGTTTTTTTGTTTTTTCTATCGCATTACTTTGAATGGGGTTTTTGGAAGAGTGTAGGCAAGTTTTTAAGTAATCATTTGAATATTTATGGCTAAAAGTTGTGTAAGGATATAAAATAAAGATGTCGGAAGCTTGAGTAAAGGGGATGCATTATTTCAAATAAGAATTTCAATAAGCCATCGAAAATGGACTTTAAAACTTCTATTGGAAAAGTGGAAGCCTCTTGCACTTGGACGGGAAGACTTTAATACAATTTTCAAGGATTCAGCAGTCAACGATTATGGGGGAAGACGAAATTGGATTAGGATGTCGCAATTGCAAAAAGCTGGAGCAGTTGAATCGGAAGTGAGTGGATTTATGGGTTTGGATGTACGTTAATTTAAGGAAGTAATGGTTATCAGTTGAGTATTGTCTTTAGCAGACAATTTCGCCCTTTGGTTGTGCTCTGTAATTTATAAAGCGTGAGCCGACAGATGTTAGGGATGTTGGTTGTCAATTACTGTCATTTACTGAATTCAATATGGTTGATCTTTTTCAGAGAGTGCAATCTTTGGTAATTTTAGTCATTTAGTCGTTTACCACACAACAATGCATTTTTGTTATTCAATCTTATTACGAAAATGAGCGATCTGTAAGAGTAACATTTCGTAAAATTCGTGAATTTTTTGGTCAACATATACGTAATCGCCTTTGTGAGTCTGGAATTCGTCCAATGGTGAAGCTTTTTGAAGAAACTGGTTCGGTATCGGGTCAAACTCCATATCAGCATGCTCGGCCAGCAAATTATGGGTTGGTGGCATCATTGGCCCGTACTTTTTCTAGGATGAGGCTAGAGAGACAGTTACAGTGAATGGAGAACGTTACCGCAACATGTTGAACGGCTATTTTTTTCCGAAATTGAATTGGACAAACTCTGGTTTCAATAGGATGATGCTGCTGCCTACAGAAACCATCGATCAATCAATTTATTGCGTACGAAATTTGAAGATCGCATTATTTCGGTTAGGCGAGAAGTTGATTAGCCTCCAAGGTCATACGATTTGACACCTTTAGACTTCTTCCTGTGGGGTTGTTTGAAGAGCAAGGTCTATTTGAATAACCCAGCGGCAATTTAGGATTTCAAACATAACATCCGAACTGAAATTGCGGCTATTGATCCACTTATTCTTCCAAAAGCCATCGATAATTTTGACCTTTGGATGGTCACTTGCAACAAAAGCCACGGTAGTCACATGAACGATGTTGTATTCCACTCATAATTGCCATGGACCAGACTTCATTAATCAATAAATGTAGAACTTTATTGATCAAAATAAATGTGTGTTTAATTTAATGAAAACTTCCACACTAGCTGTCGGCTCACCCTTTATTGATTGGTGTTCGATAATGATACAATAGATTTTTGAGAAAACTTAAAGTCCTACTAGATCCGCCAACATTCCGCTATCAGGTAGAATGAACCATTCAACATAGTTTATGACACCTAAGACTTCCGTCTACCTGATCGAAGTGAAATGAGGATAGCAGTATCCAAGCGGAAGTCAAGCAAGGCTGCTGAACCTGACGGATTACCAGCCGAAATTTTTAAGACAGGTCGTAATGAATCGGTAGAAAGCAAACACCAACTCATATCAAAGATTTGATCAGATGAGTGTAGGTTAGGTTAGGTTAGGTTGAAGTGGCTGCCAGCTAAGAATCGCCGGCACACTTAGACCAATAATAGGTTCATTGTGACACGGGGGAAAACCTCTCTCTACCTACTTGTTGAACCATTTTGAGCTTCTTATGATGCGTAGGAGGCTCTTAATATCGATATCTATCAGGTCATCTATATCGCTGTAAGAAGTGGCTGGAGAAGTGGTAAGGACCGTCCAATTGGCTCAACAGGGCAATCAATATTCAAGAAAAATCGTATTGCTAGCAACTCTGGGCGTGCGAAATGACTTCAATTCAGCCAGATGGAGCGATATGCTGAACGCCCTCGAAAGCATTTTTGATATTCCCGAATATCTCTTGCGGATGGTGAAGGACTATCTCAGGAACCGGAAGCTGTTATACAACACCGCAGAAGGACCTCGAATAAAGGAGATTACTGCTGGAGCAGCGCAGGGCTCAACACTGGGACCCGATCTCTGGAACATCTCGTATGATGGCATTATTTATATGACAATGCCGGAAGACACCTTTCTGGTAGGGTACGCAGAACATATCGGCGCGGTGATTACGGCAAGTGACACCGAGAGCGCGCAAAGAAAATTCAGCCAGGTAATGAGGCGGATGCACGTCTGGATGAAAGAACATAGCTTAGGTTTGGGCACAGAAAAGACGGAGATAGTTCTTTTAACGAGAAGAGGATTTCAACTATTGTCGACTTCCAAGTCGGGTCTAAGGTAATAACCAGCAAAGAAGTGGTGAAGTACCTGGGGATGGCCATAAACACGAGGCTCACTTTCTTGCATCAAATAAGATCTGCTTCACAACGAGCTGCGAAGGCCATTCTCCCGTATGGGTGCGAGAAATGGGCCGACGCACTACGACAAGAGAAATACAGGAAACAAATGGCGCGCGGCGCTATGGGTTGCACGTTGGTACTGAACGGTATCGAAACTAGCCGTCCTCGTAGTGGCGGGAGTGACCCCTATTGATCTCTTTGTGGCAGAGAGGAAGTACGTCTACCACAAAAGGCGGAAATTGGAGTAGAAGCGGCAAACGAGAACGCGAAGGAGTTCACTAAACAGAAATGGCAGGAGAGATGGAGCTCGGAAAGCAGAGGACGATGGACCGCGAAGCTGATCAGCAACATTGCTGAATGGAAGGGACGAAAATCACGGAGAAGTAAATTATTACGTCACCCAATTTCTTACCGAGCACGGTTATTTAAACGCCTACCTTCACAGAATGAACAAAACAGGGAGCTCGACTTGCCAATATGGCGACTAAGAACTGGACGACGCAAACCACATGAGTGCAACAGATGGGAAGCTGAAAGGATGCGCTAGAATTTCTAATCGGCGTCATCACCATGGAAAAAATTATGACAAACATGTCAATGAGTGACCAGAGCTGGAATCAAATACTTTCCTTTGCAGAAAAAGTGCTTAAATCAAAAAAGAGAGAGGAAGATCTAATAATCACCCTCATGAGATTTATGTAAGCCTGGTGAAAACCTTACGGGCAAGAAAGAATTTACCCGCAAGAGAAGATAAATACCTTAAAGCCGGCCAAGGGGAAAGAAAACGACATCACTCTGAAGCAATGCAAAAGCGGTTCGGGAGTGGACGGTGTCAAGTAGAATAAAAGGGTTAAAGGTGTTTTTTTTTGTGAGTACCAAGTCCCATACTACTTGAAACAGAGCGGGCCTGTTTCTCGTGAGCAGAAGCGTGTTCCACCACCCTTTAAGCAAAAAAAAAAATAATAAATATCATTGTAAAAGGGGGCTCCTAGGTGAAGCTTCCTTCTACGGGAGAGAGCTGGGCAGAAACAAAGAAGTTGAGGAATAGTTTCTTTGTAATAGGGGGCTCCTAGGTGAAGCTTCCTTCTACGGGAGAGAGCTGGGCAGAAACAAAGAAGTTGAGGAATAGTTTCTTTCTCATCTTCATCTAACCAGCTTCTACAAAAGTCGTTTCCAAAAAGGCCCAGCCTTGCAGCACGCTTGCCTATGAAACAGGGTCCAGTGATGACACCTTTTATAGCGCCGATATATCTATTGGGAGAAATTAAATTATTAGAACATTCTAGATCCAGCCTTGACCAAATCTGTTTTTCCGCTAGACATGTTGGTCCATTATCGACCTAAGATTTGTATTCTCCATAGCATCCAGCTTAAATGTGAGTTCGCGATTAGCGATTAGTATACCTAAGGTGCCTTTATCCGGAAGGATGGGTATAGCTGTTCCTATTCTAGCGATTTCATCGGCCTTACAATTCCCTGGCCACGGCACTCAACACAGGTGAATATTGAACTGCTCAGCCATCTCCGCAAAAGACGATCGGCAGTCTAGAGCTACTAAGGAATTTATAGAGGTTGATTTCACGGAATTGATTTCTGCATGGCTATCGAAAAAGATGCGGGTATTATTGGCGGATATCACGTTTTATGATTTGGTAGATGGAAGGTGAGGAGAGCCTAAGGTTAAGGTTGTCAGAGAAAACACATTCATCAAGGCGGAGGTCTTTGGCTTGTGACCCGTCAGTACAGAAATAAATCGACTCATCTTCTAAAAATGCATCGTCCTCTCAAAGCGATCTGGAGGGAATTTCTTATCAAAATTTGAACGCAGAATGGTGTAGTCCGTGTTTCCGGGAGGATTTTGAATATATTTAGAATGGAAGCGTGGCTATTCACCACTGTTGAGTAGCTTCAAGGTGAATGTCGGCACTACCTGCCATTTGCTTGCTAAGTAGTACGAGTGTATGTCTGATGAATGGAACCTCAGCATCGTTTGCCCAATCTATAGGAAAGGAGACCCTCAGAACTGCGCCAACTATAGAGGTATAAGTCTCCTCAACGTCGCATATAAGATCTTGTCTGCCGTAATATGGGAACGCCTAAAACCGATCGTCAACAACCTGATAGGTCCTTATCAGTGCGGTTTCAGGCCCGGAAAATCCACCATTTACCAAATATTCACACTACCGCAGACCATGAATATAAAATCGATACGCACCACCTCTTCATTGATTTCAAAGTTGCTTATGATAGCGTGTATAGAGACGAGTTATAAAGCGCCACGTCTAGTTTTGGCATCACTGCCAAGCTCTTCGTTTATGCAGAAATTTCGCTGCTCTATCAAAGTCGGTAAGAACATCACCGAACCGTTCGATGTCAGGAGAGATCTTTGACAAGATGACGCGGTATCATGCGATCTCTTTAACATAGTACTTGAGAGAATTGTACGAAACTCAAAAGCCAACACCGAAGGTACAAGGTTTTACAAGTCTGTACAACTACTCGCTTATGCCGATGGTATTGACATAATCGGAAGAACTCAGCGGGCCGTCAATGGGGCATTTGCGCGTATTGAGATCGAGGTAGCGAACATGGGTTTAGCTAAATACAAAAAATACAAATATTTGGCGCAACAGCTCTTTAAAGTGCCAGGGTCTAGCTTCTCGCAGCCACTCATGTTTTGTGCGTTATATTTTTCACTCGAATGGCAGGGACAGTTACAGTTTAATGCCGAATCCGAACTGCGATTTGAGAAGCTTTTTCGTGACAACAATACTCTCGGATGTTTGTCAGACGCCCGCGAGAGGTGGGACCGTGAAAAAACTTTTTGGTATTTTCTGGGATTCGAACTTGGAACTTCATGCGTAGTGATCCGACACACTAACCACTTACGCCACGGCGCCCACGGGTTTAGCTACCATTCAATGATAACTAATTTCTTTTAGCAAAAATTGGATAATATTGGTGAACGACATGTGGTTCGAATAGGGCGACACTTCATGCCACACAGCTGATGCCACAATATATGTTACATTCTGCACAAGCAATTTCAGGGCATGATTATCTGACGCAGAGGCAACGTGGACTGGCCACCGAGATCGTGCGATTTGACCCCGTTGGACTTTTTCATGTGAGGCTTACTTAAGCCGCAAACGACTGGTGGCGTCAATGTCAACATAACCCACGCCATCGGCCAAATTCAGGCTTATCTATGCGGCAGATTTATCGAAAATTTGACTTCTCACAATCGCGCCACCCGTGGAAGCTGCGGCGCCCATATGAACGATATCTTATTCACATAATGGCATTAATAGGCCTTTGAAAAAAAATTCGTTGATATCTCACACACAACTTGCTTTATTAAATTTTAACACCTACCCGTCCCTATGGAATACCCTTTACATAGATATGCTGTGAAAAAAGAATTCCTTCCTTATTCACATCAGCATTTAGTGTACACACATTTTCGTTTGTCGTTCATCGTTCATTGTTCTTCGTTCGTCGTTCATCGTTCAACGTCCATCGTCCATCGGTCGTCGTTCGTCGTTCGTCGTTCATCGTTCATCGTTCGTCGTCTTTCGTTAGTCGGTCGTCGTTCCTTATTCACGTTTTCACCATTCACAGTTTATTTTTAAGTCGTTTACAGGTTGCGAACGTAAATTTTCGTTAATTGTGAATAATTCGCAGGTCGTGATTTTTTACCAATATCTAGTAAATATTACTGTGAACCATATAGACAAAGTCGCGGACATCAGCTAATCAATAATTAATTGAGTGAGTGCTGTGAAGTAATTTCCTTCTCAATCTCTGACGGCTAACATACACATGTATACATGTAATATAATTTTGCTTGCTAGACCGTGACACTGTTTCACTAAAATCTGGGACATATCTAGTCACATTTCAAAGACATGGCCGCATTTTAAAATTCGGACTGTTCCGCCCATATTGCGACATGCGACACGCTCAAAGCGAAACAAGTGTGTTCTGTTTTCCAAAATTTCTCTAACCAAACCAAGGTCTTCAAAATAATTGCCTTCATGATCAAATTTCAACAATTATCTGCTTATTTGTGTGGGCACATGATTTCGGCAAAGTACCAGAAATTCTCTAAATCCAATCTTTTCAAATGTCAGCACATCATGTACACGTTTCGTATGAAGAAGGAGAAAAATGCAAATACTCTTTCAAATTTGTAAATTTGTTTATTTTTGTTTTGTTGACACCATACTGTTTCCAAATAACTTTTTTCATTACTTTACCTCCCATTCAACATTTTACCGAAATGTTATGAAATCCATTCCGAAACGAAAAAATAACAATTCTGCTTGCCAACAATAATACACAGATACTCTACTTGCTTTGAGATTCTTCTTCATCATTACAAACGGTCGATGGCGCGGCGCTAAATTTTCTGCGCTTGATCTTGATCCATTTTGCGTAGTATCTACATTCGATTTGTGTTCTATCGCTGCGCTTGCATTGACCGTCATCCGTGGGTTAAATTGGTGAATCTAAAAATGAATACTGCTAGACCACAATAGAATGCGAATATGGGATTTTTGTTGGCACTTAGCCTCGGCAGTGGTTGTTTTTAGATGTCACCACTAAATTTCAAATTATTCATAAAGCATAAGATTTCTTGAAAATGTTGGCATGTGTGCCAAAAATAATAGTTTGTTTCCAATAATAATATTTAAGAATTATGAGGATTTGTAAATAGTCGATATGTATTTCTTTAGCAAGATTTTGTCTTTGATTGAGGGAAACTCTTTGAAGCGGTCGTAAATCTTTAGGTGTGAGGGAATTTATGCTAGGGATCTACCAAGCTGCAAAACTAGCGAAGTAAATGACGCATTTTCAAAGTTTATGAAGTAGTTATTAGTAAGTCTAATTTGTTGGTTTGCGAAAGAAAGGAGATTATACCGCGGAGCAAATTTGGGTTCAAGAGAAACCATTCGGCGGTGCGGATGTTACAAAATTGATTTCTGACGTTTATTGGCATCTTAACGCCAAAAGATGTACAGCTGCCTGTCTGATGGATATCGAAAAAGCCTTCGACGGACTTCTATATAAATTTATCTGATATGAATTTCCACACCAACTTTAAAAGATGATTACATCTATGATCGATGCGAATTGACACTCTCCGACACAATGATTTTCTTTCGAAGAATCGCATACAAATTTTCATCTCTCAATCTCTACCATGTAATCCACAATTCTAAGGTTGTGGACAACTCGAGAAATATGAGGTTCGTGGACTGCACCACATCTATGATGGAGAACAACGTGGAAGTATTCAACAGGGCTTTGTACAAGCATATGAAAGCAGTTGCCCTATCAGTCGTAAGAAAGATCCGAAGGATACTCCATGGTGGAAAAAAACGGCGGTCGAATTAAGAACAAAGGTGCGCAAGCTCTTTAACAAATCAAAGCGTGGCGGAGACTAGCAGACATATACCGAGCAATTAACAAGATACAACTTGAGGCTCAGGTTCACCCCGAACTGTAGCGCCATCTAAGTAAGTAGTAACTTGGATATTAGGAAGGCTAAATGAACATAGCATCAACCACTGCAGCAGCCAGATTACATAAGGCACTGGCTAAGGAGAAAGTAGGCACACCGTGCTCACTGAAAAAGCAAGATGGCTGTTACACCGAAGATGAAGAGCAGAGGGCGCATCTTCTGTTAAAAACATACTTTCCGGGTAGCTCAATCTAGAGCAGCACAGATATATTCGAAAGGTTTAAAAAAGGGCAGGCAATCATTATGCTCCATCCTCTAGGACCAAGAATCTGGAGAAGGGCAAAGGTTATATTCATCTCAAAAGTGGGTAAAAGAGACAACATTTCACCTAAATCCTATAGATCCATCAGCCTAACCTCATTCATGCTAAAAACGCCAGGAAAGGTCATAGATAATCACCTAAGGATGACTGTGCTGGAAGGAATACCTCTCCACCACAACCACGACGCCTACTAAGCAGGAAGATCCACCGAAACCGCGCTCTACCAGCTGATAAGTTGAGTCCGAGAAGCACTGGAGAGCAAGGAAACGGCAGTATGTGTCTTTCTAAAAATCGAAGGAGCCTTCCACAAGACCTCCTATGAAGCAATTAGGAGGGGTCTCGAAATAAAGGGAGTAAATCACACCACAAATAATTGGATGTGTGGGATGCTAAGAACTAGGACTGCTGAGACAAGGTTGGGAAAAAAAAGCCACCACTTTAAGCACCACAAGGAGGGGTATTATTACCATTGATATGGAGTCTATTAGTAGATGAATTACTGCACAAATTGGCAGACGCCGGCATTAAGTGTCAGGGGAACGCCGAGGTTATAGTCATTGTTGCAAGAGGAAAATTTGAAGAAATGCTATGCAAAATCATTCAAAGTGGATTAAGAATCACGAAGAATTGGTGCGAAACGGTAGGACTTAGAGTGAATCCTACCAAAACTACTGTGAAACCCTTTACCAAGAAAAGACAGCTAAAGCATATATTGTAACCTATCCTGTTGGAAGGTATCAGGATTGACCTACCGATCCCCACAGGCGGATCAGTGGAAATGCGGTGAGGTGGGAGGGTTGTGATCCCTTGTTTTCGGATCATAACCTCGCTGATAAAAGGAAGAAGAAGAAGATCTACCTACCAAAATATGTCAAATTCCTAGGTATAACACTAGATGGTAAATTTCTTTGGAAAAAAACACTTAGAAGCTGTAGTAATCAAAGCGACTAGAGCACTAATGGTGTGCAGGAACATTTCAGGAAAGGCCTGAGGTTGCAGCACAGCCACTTTGAGGTGGATATACATGATGATAGTAAGACCCATCATCACATACGGGGCAGTGGCATGGGTTAATCGAACAAGGCCCACTACGACAAGGACGTCACTGCATAAGGTGCAAAGATTAGCCCGCGTATGTATAACAGGCGCCATGTGAATCTGTTCCACACCAGCACTAGAGGTGATCGTAGGTATACCACCGCTACACATAGTGCTAGAGCGAATCACCAAGGCGACTATATTTAGAATAAGCATTGAGGGCACCGGGAAAGGAACATGAATTACAAACAAAGAGCGAGTAACGCTATCCAAATCGGTGCCACTTCTAGACTAGCCCAGAGATGATATGGTCGAGAAATACTGCTTTGAAAGAAAGTTCGAATTAAAGACGAACAACAAAAAGGATTGGAGCGGTGAGTCCGATAAGTACCAACCCAAACAACATACAATTAAATAGTACACGGACGGATCGAAAACGTCTACTGGCACTGGGGCGGGGGTGTAAGGGCCTAGGACCAGATACTCTCAGAATCACTGGGTACATTCTCCAGTATATTTCAAGCAGAAGTTCACGCGATCGAAAGATGCGCGCAATTCAACCTAGACAGGAATTATCGCAAGCAGGACATCACAATACTGTCAGACAGCCAAGCCGCTATTGGAGCACTGACCTCACACGAGATCAGATCCAAACTGGAATGGGAATACCTCACTAGGATCAACAAACTGGGAAAGGTAAATAAATTAACTCTCTACTGGATACCAGGTCACGTAGGAGTATAGGGAAACGAATCGTACCAGAGCCCTTTTGTGGGATAGGACCCCACAAAATAAGGGAAGACTTAAGGAAAGAGGAAGAGAACAAATGACCCAAGCATTGGGACGATAACCCCCAACTAAGACAGACGAAAGAGCTTCCCGGGAAATATAACCAGAAAAGAAGTAGAACCTGCCTAAAAGTTATCAAGAACCGACTTCGCATCTTGACGGGCATGTAACGGGTGACTGCAGACTCAAGAAGCACCTTCTGAAACTGGGAATAGAGAGAGACGGACACTGCAGATTCTGCACGGACTTCGTAGAAACACCAGCGCACCTTCTTATGGAATGCGAAGCACTGATCCACAAAAAAGAAATTACTTAGGTGCATACATCCTATAAGAATTGGATCTACCTTCTCTGGATCCACTTAAGATACTCCAGTTCATAGCAGCAGCTGGACTAAAGGAAGTGCTCTAGACCGAGCATATCATCAATTAGAGTCTTAGTTTCAGGGGCACAATAGATCTGCTAAAAGTCTCAGTGCACTTGCACTTCACAATAATTAATTATCTATCTATTATGATGTATGAGAAAGAATTCGTGGTAACAGATGGACAATACACCACGACTAAAGTTTTTAATGTCACTAACGGTCTGCCACAGGGCACAGTTAAAACACCGCTCCTCTTCAAAATCTACATCTCTACTATACAGTTCGGCACCCCAGTAAGACGCGGCAGTTCAGATTTGAGACGCAACTGGAAAAAACTGCAAATAGTGAGTTCTAATGGTCTTCGCGTCGACTCAAAGACTGTTGTGAAGTGTTTAGGTGTGTATTTAGACAAGTTTTTGCATTACAATATGCATGTCAATATGCAGTTACAACAAGCGAGAGCGGCAATTATGTCCCTCAAACGTCTTTTCTACTGCAACTATCTTAGAGCCGATGTGACGATCATTTGCTAACAAGCGTTGGTTCGTCCAATTTTGACTTATGCGATTTCTGTATACAAGTGCACATTCCGACTTCATTATGTTTCTAATAAGAGGCTATTGGATGCTTCCGGTGTGCCCAGAATCGACAAAGGCATTCTGGATCTTGTGAGAAACCATTTCACGCAGTCAGCGAGCTCTACACAAAAGGAACTTGTGTCAGACTTTTTTATACTAACCCTGGGTATTTCCGAAGCACTAAGTTGAGTGAGTTCATACCTCCTGAAGCATTCTTGTATCTAGATGCACATGGTTACTTGTCAGATTCGCTGAACGTTCCAATTATTTACCATCTTGTTAGAAGGGCGACCGATAAATGTATCCTATACGAGCCGATGGACTCAGAAGAGTAAAACACCGACTTGAGAGAGATTCAATTAACGACAACAGGTTGAATAGGGAGAGATATTGGTGGCTTGACTGGGTTGGGGAAGGCATATGTTTTCGGTATATTTCTTTCATTAGCTTCTCATAGTAGTAAAAACTTATCAAGCAACTTTTCTGTCACGAAATAAAAACGTTTGGCAGATTACTTTCTACTGAAAGGTCCTGCATGTCCCGCAATCTAGACGCGGTTAATGGAATAGAAATTTTTTCCGAGTAACCAATTCATTTCTCTACTCTCCATTTCAGCCTTACATCGAGTGTCATTCGCTGGTATTTGGCCTCGTTTGCAAAAGGTATAGGGGTCAAGTTAAGAAAAATTGATATGCAATTCGTTTTCTTATAAGTGAAATTCATGCGAACAGATTTAGATTCATTGAAGGCGTTTTGCAGTCGTTTCATCGATTGTTTTACCTACTGCTAGGATAGCGGTATCATCGGCAAACGTAGCATGGATAGTGTCATCTTCGTTTGGTATATCAGGAGTATATAACAAATAGAGAAGCGACCCAAGAACGCTTCCTTGCGGTACGCGGGCCGAAATTTCTTGGAGCTCCGGGTATTTGTTTCCATGTTTAATACGGAACAGTCTATTCCCGATATATGATTCCAGAATATGGGCATACAGGGAGAACTTGTCGTAGTTTGCATTTCAAACCATTATGCCACACTTTATTAAAGGCTTGCGAGACGTCAAGAAATACACTTGAGCAGATCTTTTTTTCTTCAAGTGCTTTCTCGATTACGTCAATAATTCTATGCACCTGGTCAATCGTCGATTGCTTACTTCTGAACCCAAACTGGTGGTCAGGGATACGATTATTTGCTTCCATAACCGGTTGGGGGTGGCTTAGTAATATCCCCTCGAAAATTAGATATGACTGGAAGAAGCGAAATTGGTCTATAAGATTTCACATCATTTGGCGGTTTTCCTGGTTTTAAAACCATAATGACTTCCGCAACTTTCCATTGGCTCGGCACGTGTTTTAATCTGAGCGCAGCATTTATAATATGGAGAAGCTTAATCAGTGCTTTTCTAGGTAAAACATTGAGAATTTCTCCAGTAATCAAATCATAGCAGGGAGCTTTCTTAGGTTTTAGATTATCTCACTTGTGAGTGTTAAATTGTCAGATGGTAAATCCGACCTATTGATGTTGTCGATGCCATTTGACCATCGTACGGTTTAAAGATTTCTTCCAGGTGCACCGCAAAGACGTCCGCTTTTTCTTTATCTTCTCTTGCCCATTCATTTTTATTTAATTTTATTTTGCGGCGCCGGTGCACAGTGCAGCATTTGAATGGAAATTCGGACAAAAATCGTTAGTTCAAATTCATGTGTACACTTTTTATTATTGCTGTTTAAATATTATAATGTACATATTATTTCATAAATATAAGATACAAAATCAAGAAAACAATTGAGTTAAGCTATAGTTATTCTGATAGTAAACTGCTGTCATCGCTATCTTCAACCTCGGTATCACTTAAATCGATTCCATGAAGTGTGGAACCATATACATTTTCTGAATCATTCAACAAATCTTCAGTTTCCAAGTACATACTTATCGCTGAGATATTCCTACTTGATTCTCGTGAAGAAATGTTTCTGTAGGTCGAAATTAAAGGATCAGAAGTAAGTAATAAAACATTCATAAGATCTGTGTTTGTCTGCTCCCTACTCATCTTACGCGTGTGATTTAATCGAATTTTTTTACTTCTTTATGTCGAGCCCCTAAAGCCTCTTGTGATAGGAGTCCTATAGGCAAGTCGAAGGAATCGATCACATCACATCCATGAACTAAGATTCTATGGACGCTACTTGGCATATAATACCAATTATATAAACTTAGATATAAATCGTGCGTGTTTTTTAGTAAAACTTTAAACTGCTCAACATTTATTTTTATACCTGTCGATAAAACTCTTAAAATCGTGTGAAATTTGTTAATTAAATTTAAATCTATTCCTGTGATTTCTGAACTGATTTCACTATTGCTAAAAAAGCGTCTTGCAGTAATACCGTCATTTGTGGACCCATATCCTGGTTTTGGCCTATCCAGTAAGAGCCCCATACGAATTTTAAAAAGGTCTTGAAATTTTTTTTCTTTTCCGCAAATATTCTCTTATGTTCTGGTCCCCGTACTTGCCACATTTTCAATGGCGAACGATAAAAAATGTGAAGAAGGCATTCAAAACACCTTATCCAGGCATGCAAAGTAGATAAGCCAAAACGATAATGATCGGTATTGGGAAGTTTTGCAGAAACCCTAGTCAAATTCATTTCTTTTGGGGTCGCTCCACATATAAAGCATTTAGCAGAACAATTAGTGTCTGATAAAATATTACTTACACTTCCATCTAGCATTGTAAAATGTAATTCGTACTTAGCTAGCACAGTCTTACCGTCAAAGTTAATTTGATATGCAGATATTTCGTTAATAGCACTTTTTATTAACGACTCTTGTTCCCTTACTAATTGCTGATTCTCCTTCATAAAAATAAACTTAATAGGCCTGCAAAACAATGTGGATGAAAAACGTCGATTGACCCATAACACCGTTTTATTATCATCTACTAACTTGAGAGGCACAAAAGCTACCAAGAACATAAATTCATCAGTTTGAGATGTGTTTTGCGTGAATTTCTGTTTATAAAGCCTGTGTCCTGCACTGCCGTCAAATCCCCATTTGCAAATTATCTTTAAATCTGAGACGATTTCAATTTCACTGATTTTTAAAATGCTTTTTAGGGTAATGTCTAATAGCTCGTGTAGGTTGACCTCGGCAGATATTTCACTTACAGACACATTTGGCAAAAAGATTTTCTTAGCTTGCCTCAGAGTCTTCACGGATGGAAAATAGTTCTTTGAATGATTATTAATTAAATTGCGAAGAATGTTATACTTTCTTTCAGAAAGGTCAAGGTCAAAATATAAGACAAGCACTTGATGAGAATTTAAAGTGGGCTGATATTGACTTCTTGATGTTGACTCCCTTGAAATACTGGAAGCAAAACCAAGTTCTTCAACGGAGCGTGAATTAACCAGATCTTGGACTCGACGGTTTTTCGTCTTCATCGATGCTTCTTCGAACCTTACTAAAGGTCTCCCGTAACAAGTTTCTTCCTGCGGATTGCCAGTGGATCTCGGTGGTATTGGTGGCACATCGCTAGCTGTTTCAATCGGTATAAATACCTATTTTTGCAACCACGTTGAATGTCGCTTGTATAAATATTTTCGGTTTCTAGAGCAGTCTTTCCACTTTTTGGTTAACGCTAAATAATAAAGTTCGCCTACGTGTCTAATTTTCATATTCAAATCATCAGAACACTCATTTCAATTTAAAACGGATTTAAGTTTATGAATAACTTTGTTTGGTTTTTCTGAATTTGGACTTGAAATCCAATCGTCGAGCAAATCACAATTTCGAATCGTTGAATATTGCACTAGAAAAAAATTCACTGTTACTAGGGTAGCAATTTGTAGCAAACAAAAATTACATAGGCACAAAGTCTGATATACCATATGACTTGTGCATAGCAATTTAATTTACAGGATATTTTGGGACGAATTTTTTAATAGCTTACTTAAAGTCAGATTTTTTTTTTTATGTTTTTTTTTTTAGAAATTCACCTAAAACTCCTATATATCCTACTTTATTAATATTTAGTGGTACTATTAGTAGCATTACACACCTTGTTCAAAATCCGACATAATTTCAGTTTCAAATTTTCAACTCTCTAGATCACAAAACAACTTGTTTACAGCAAGCCAAATTGAAACTAAACAGATTCCAATATTAGCGTTCCATTTAATGCAGTGTTACCGCAAGTACCGTTATGTCTTAAGAGAAAACTTTTCTGGTTTTGTTTGACTAAATCATTTTCAATCACAATCACTTTGGGCTTTTTGGTGCCTTTTACAGCTTTTCACAGTGAATAATTGGAATCTTGTTTCGCTGTTAAACTTTCAAGGTAAGAGTCTATCGCACGGTTCTCAAAATCCTTAATAATCTCCTTCAACAAATTGCACAGACGATTCAGGTGTGATTTATGTTGAGGAATAGGACTCGGTTGCTATTTTTTACGCGCTTTTCTTTTTTCCTTGACCGATTCTTTTATTTCCGGAGGATATCGTAAATCGTATTTGTTCGGCTTTTTGGATTGGGCATTTTATTTCAAGAAGCGAGCTGCACGATCTCAACGAAATGACTAGCTTCAACCTCAAGTTCATTGGGTTTGGTGAATAGATTGCTCAGTTCAACATTATCTTCAATTTCGTTGGCAAAGCCTTCCTAGTTGGTTGCTCTACCAGTTAATCTCGCTGGCTCTAGATTACAGACTAGTTTTTCGCTTAATGTCAAAATAACTGGGGACTAATCAGGCGACGATCCACAAGAAAGGAGACCTCCTAAGCTGCGCTAATTATAGAGGAATCAGTCTCCTCAACATCGCATATAAGATTTTTTCTGTGATATTATGTGAACGCCTGAAGCCCTTGTCGACAGCCAAGAAGTCCAAATCGATATTTACCATCTCCTTATTGATTTCAAGCCTGCCTTTGACAGCATCTACAGAGAAGAGCTTTATAGAGCAATGTGTAGTTTTGATATCCCTGCCAAACTTGTTCGTATGTGCAGGATGACGATGGAGAACGCTCACTGCTCCATCAAGGTCGGTAATTACCTCACTGAGACCGTAGATGCCAAAAAAGGTTTAAGACAATGTGATGCGCTATCATGTGACTTCTTTAATATTGTACTCGAACGGATTGTGTGGAACTCACAAGCCAACACCAGAGGTACAATCTATCAAAAGTCCGTACAACTGCTTGCATACGCCGACGATATTGACACAATTGGAAGACCTCAGCGGGCTGTCACCAATGCGTTTGCAAGCATTGAAGAAGAAGCGGCCAAAATGGGTTTGACGATAAACGAGGTGAAAACCAAATATAGGTTGTCAGCAAGAATGGACAATCAACACCGACGAATTGGACAGACCATCACAGCGGGCAGATATAACTTCGACTTAGTAAGGGACTTTGTCTACCTTGGCTTTACTATAATCTCGAAAAACAAGATCAGCGCAGAAATCAAGCGAAGAATAGCTCTTGCCAATCGCTGTTTTTTCGAGCTTATAAGGCAATTCAACAGTAAAGCCCTATCTTGAACAACTAAGGAGACTTTGTATGGACTTTATTAAAAGAGGATAAGATATTCTTGGTCGGTTCGAGAGAAAAATTCTTCGTAAAATTTTCGATCCCGTTTGCTTGACGGGTTTTGGAGAAAAAGATTCAGTAACCAACTATACGAGCTGTACAGCGACATCGGCCTAGTCAAAAAACTGCGTATTGAACGTCTGAGATGGCTAGGATATATAGAGCGAATGAACACCATCGCTTTTGCCTGCAGAGTCTTCGAATTTAACCCCGAGTGTCGACGCAGTAGAGAACCTCTTCGCCGTAGGTGGTGCACGCAAGTTCAAGAGGACCAAAGCGAGTGCGCAAATGGAGGCAATTAGCTAAAGACCGAGCTAAGCGGTGAAGCTTGTTGGTTGAGGTCCAAGTTCACCCTCAACTGACTGTAGCGCCACCTAAGTAAGTAAGTAAATAAATGAGTAATGATCAGACGACAGATCAAAGCTCTCATTAAGTTTTATGTGGTTGGTAGATATTCCTTTTTAGAACGAAAAAATCGATCCGGTCAAGTATTTGCGAAATATCAATCGGCCAGTAAGTCGGTTAATCGTCGAATGGAAATCACAACTGTACTCCATACCTCCCCCATAGAGCATTTTACCTTTTTGCGAGCTGTATCCTAAGGACGTGTGTTTCGCATTAAAATCGTCGCTAATAATGAAATTATGTTTCAGCAGTGTAAATAAGTTAGTAATATCACTTTTTTTCAAGCGCGGAATGTGGTGCACAGTAGGAAGATGAGATTTTAAAAGTACGCTGACTATTTTAACTCGAGTCGTGCACAGTTGCAAAGCTTCAAGTCTTTAGGTCTTCAGATTGTTCAATGCAGTCTTTAATAAAAAATGATGATCCGCCTCTCGCTTTTCCGGAAGGGTGACAAGCGTGGCAATCATTACAGCCTTTTTTCTAAATATGGAACTCTGACCACGTGCGGTCAATATAAACCATTTTTCTCCTTAGCGTGCTGTCTCACTTGATTAGATCTATTAAACTAAAAAGCTAGAGAATTGAACCATATTTCTTCGTAAGCTTAACGATTCCCATTCCCATAAATTCTGACACTCCCACTATTACCATACACGACCCGATAAATAGAACAACCCTTATCACACAGAGCTTAATGCAAGGAAACACGGCGCCAGTTAATGTCCTCTGGGAAGAAACACTTAAAAAATAAAATTAACAGTTTTGCAATGTAGTCCTTTTTTTTACCCCCACTCATTGCAGCAATGTCATTCAGCCCCCAACCTCTTACTGTGGCGATAACAAATAGAAAAAATCTGAAAATTTATTACACTCACCATCATTTACACATGCACGCACACGTCCCATATCTCACAGCCAATCTTCATAATCTGCCGCAAATTAAATATTAATGACAACCACTTTGCTATATCAACTCGCTCTGTGCAATAAAAAAAAAAAAACATTTTATTTGCATTTCATTGCTTTCGTCCGTGCACTCGAGATAAAACTTTAAACAGTCATCGTCCTCTTTGCTATGAGACGCATAGGCGCGGAAACGGTGTCATCCTCGTTTATGTAATTGCAATTCCATTCACAAGGAATTCCAACTCAACTACGGGTATCTTAAGGATTTCCATGCGAAAAGTTAAAGAAATCGATTTTCTATTTTCGTTTATTTACGCCGAAGGATATTGTATTTTTGGCGACAAATAAATCTCAACGTAAGATGGTCACGCACTTGGTGTGAGTGTGGAGGGACACGTTGCTGTTTTTTTTTTTGTGCGAAAACGCACTCGAAAATATTCACATTTGTCACGTCGTCATTTGTCAAACTCGAGTGTAATCAATAGAAACAGGAAACGGAAACGAAATTAATGTTACCACTGTGGCGTATGCGTAATATTTGCTTGCCATAGAAAAATCCCTCTCAGCATGTAGGGCGTATACGCAACTTTTTTTCTTTCTACCTCATGTTCATTTCAAATTTCGACTAATTGGGTCCAGTTAGTTGCCTCTGGGTATATTTAGTTTTAATTAGAGAACGAATTTTCTTCTTTGCACACACGCTGCTGGACAGCTATGACAATAACGAGATACATAAGATACAAGTATCTAAAACTTTCACAAGAAATGCCATGTGCAGACAAATTGGCGGCAAACAAGTCTAATGTATTTTTTTTTTTTTTTATCTCCTCGTGGTCTTTTACTCATCTCAGGCTTGTATCTGAAATCTATAGGTCAAGTGTTTCGAGAGATATCTTTATAACGACATTTTCAAAATGTGCTAGAAAACTTTCATGTGTGTAAGTGCTGCGAGGTATGAGGTTATTTTTAGATTTCATCACAAGCGCCAAGAAGGTCATCAAAAGTTGTTTCTTATTTGTTTATGATAAGTTGATGATCTATTAAACTTTTTTGTTATTTAAAATAAAAATGGATCTTTACGGGGTGAATTACTGCATGTAATTGAATTTTTGTTGAGTTGTGGTTAAGTGGTTTTCTTTTATTTATCGTAAAATATATTGTACAATGTGGTGTGAAACAATGCACATCGTTCTGTGGTTTTTGAATGAATTCTTGGGGGAAGATCTTTTTAGCCCGTAACATTTCTATTTTTGAATTTAGAAATATTAAGGTAGAAAGAGGAAAGATATGAATAACTCAAACCGCTGACAAATATGTTCCAATTTAAATTTCTATTTTAAAAACGGGAATAGTTTTGAAACTTCAGAGCTGAACTTGCTTACGCTAAGGCATTCTCGAGAAATGCAAATCAAATTATGACGCAATGTATTGAGCCTCTGATTGTAATATCAATACTACCTCATTACCTCACACTTTCTCAGATATGTATTTAAAGTAGTAGTTGACGTATGGTTTTTTAAGTGCACGCGCACTTCCGCCTTTGAGTTCCTAAGGCTTTAGTCGATGATATGCTCGATTTAAATCGTTTCCTCTAGTCGAGCTACTTTGATGAACCGGAGTATCTGAAGTGGATTCAGAGATGGGAGATCCGTCTCTGAACGGAGATAGGTACCTAGGTGATGTCTTCTTTTACGAATAAGTAGTTCGCATTCCATAAGAAGATGTGCTGGTGTTTCTGCGAGGTCCCTGCAGTGCCTTCTATTCCCAGCTCCTAATGTGCTCCTTGAGTATACAGTGACCCTTTGGCATGCCTGTCAAGATGCAATGTCGGTTCTTGGCAAGGTCAGGTTCTGCTTCCTTTCTGATAGTAGGTTCACAGAATTTTTTTCACCTGTCTCAGTTGCGCGATATCATCCCAATGCCTGGCGCATTTGCTCTCTTCTTGTTTCATCAGTTCTTCCTATCTTTTGTGTGGTCCTATCCTACAGAAAAGTTCCGATTTAACCAATCTGAGCCATTTCCTGGTAGAGGGCAATATCATTCCAATGCCTAACATATTTGCTCTCTCCTTCTTTCCTTAGTTCTTCCCCTCTTTGCGTGTTATTGTCCCACAGGAAAGTTCCGCTTTAGGGGCTAATTCGTTGCCTCCACTCCTACATGACCTGTTCCTGCCCGCGATGTTCAATGTCTAGGTTCATATCTTTCGATCGCGTGAACTTCAGCTTGGAATATTCTTAGAAAAATTCACTGAGATTCTGAGTATTTGGTCCTGGGCCCATACAGACCTGCCCCAATGCCTGTAAATGGTTTCGATCCAACCGTATAACATTTGGTAGTATGTAGCTTGATTTGATACTTATCGGACTCACTACTTGAAGGAATATCCTCTTCGTGTTTAGCCTTATTCGGCTGGCTCATGCCATTGCGCCATCTGTAATGGTGGGTCTAAATGTCATCATTTATAACTACCTCAGTGAGGCTGCGCTCCACGCCTCGATTTTACCTGAAATACTAATCCACACAATAATTGCTCTAGTGGCTTTAATTACCACAGCTTCTACATGTTCTTTTCAGCAATCTAGTGTTATGACTAGATACTTGACCTGTTTTTGTCGGTTGACTCTAATATCTTCCAATAGGATGGGTTGCATACGATTTATCTGCCTTTCCTTGGTGAAAGGTACTAGAGTGGTTTCGGTAGGGTTCGCTCTTAGCCCTAGAGTTTCACACCATTTCTGTGTGACACTTAAGCCCCTTGAATAATTTCGCAAAGTGTTTCTCGAATTATGTGGGCATCTCTCAGCTTTTGCACTAATTCATCTACTACAACCAGCAACCTGCGTTACTAAAACCAGCTCGCTACAGAAGCCGACACTATGCCTGGGATAAGGACTGATCACATGGCGACGACTTTTGGCTATTGTACCTGGACAAAGATAGGTTTCTGGAATGTAAAGCAGCGCGCAGCCTCTGCGTACTTACTTGGGTGGTGCTAGTGTTGAAGGTGAATCTGGGAGTGAACAAACAAGCCTCTCTATTTAGCTCGGTCTTTAGTTAATTGCATCCAGTTGCGCACTCCAAGTTGGTTGAGATCCCCTTGAACTCGTGCGCGCTACCAACGGCGAGGAGGCCATCTATGTACTACGTCATCCCTCTGACCTAGATTCGAAGACTCTACGGGCCGGTGCATTGGTGTTCATTCGCTCTACTTGTCTCTACAAGTTTTTGAATAGGTCGATGTCGCTGTACAGGTTGTATAGTTCGTCATTGAAACTTATCCTCTAATCCATCGTTGGATGGTTGTGCCTATTGGTTCCTGACCAGTTCTCTCGTAAAGATGTTCGTTAAAGATACGATTGGGCCAGAGAATCCTTAAGATATTGCGTAGGCACCTATTAACGAACGTTTGCAGTTTTCTGGTGATATTCGTCACTCACCACCTGCTGCATCCATATAACAGCACGGATTCAACATTGGAGCAGAACAGTCTTATCTTGGTGTTCAAACTGATTGCATTGCTTTTCCATATTTTGGACAACATCCCGAACGCGGACTTTGCTTTAGGGATCCTGGTGGCTGTATCCAGTTCGGCTCCACCATCGGTCGAGACAATACTCCCAAGATACTGGAAATCCTCTACTCTCTCTACCGGTTGTCCAGCAATGCATATTTAAGCCGATGAGTTGGTTCCAAGGCTGATAATTTTAGTTTTTGCCGTATTCATTTTCAGCCCGACGACGCCTGGCTCCCTCTCCACATCTGCTGTCATTTGGTGGTGGTCCATAATTCTGTGGGAGAGTAAGCATACATCGTCAGCGTAGTCAAGATGTTTCAGTTGAGATGTAAGAGTCCATCGAATTCCTCCGTTTCCCGTCGACAAGCTGCATGAAGCACATCACTAATCACCAATAGGAATAATATTGGTGAAAGTATACAGCCTTGCCTTACCCCACTTGGGATCTCAAATTCCTCAGACAACCTTCCTCTGTGCAAAACCTGACATTTAGAGCCTTCATATGTAGCTTTGATAATAGCAATTAGTTCATCGGGAATACTTCTCCTGCGTAAGGCACGACAAATAAACTCCCTGTTGACACTATCGAACGCCTTCTCAAAATCGATGAACAGCAGCAGGTGGAGTAACGATCAATATTTAACACACTGTTCGATGATCATCCGCAGGGTCTTGACGTGGGTGACATAGGAGGATCCACAGCGGAAACCTGCTTGTTCGGCATCGAGCATGTCTTCGAGATGTTGTTTGATTTGCTCCAGGATGATTTTAGCTATTATCTTAGCTACAGCAGGCAGCACGCAGATACCCCTCCAGTTTCTGCACTCCATTAAATTTTCTTTCTTAGGAACCTTGACGATCATTCCCTTTTTCTACTCGTTAGGAAAGCTCTCAGCTTCCCAAGCTCTATCTATAAGTGGAAGCAGAAGCTCAGCTGATGTTGTGGGCGCTACTCGTAAGAGCTCTGCTGGAATACCGTCAAGTCTCACCGCCTTGTTGGTTTTGAGTGCCTTGATTCCAGTAGTGATCTCATCATTACTGGGAGTCGTGATCCGCATTCGGGAACTTCTCACCTCGGGCATCTCAGTCTGATTTGGGAGCATATCGCTAGCGAATATGTGGTTCAAAAGCATAGCAAAATGGTCTTTCCATCTCTTGAGCTGGTCCTCATCCGAAATGAGCAAGGAATCGTCTAGGCTTTACACTGGGTGTTGACTGGAACTGCGACCACCTGTCAGCTCTTTGGTGATTCTGTAGACGATCCTGCTGTCACACCTACGTGCAGCTCCTTCTGCTTCCGTGGCCAGCGCGTTGATGTAGTTGCGCTAGTCACGTCGCACGCTGCGTTGAATTTCTCTCATCTTCATGCGATATAGAGACTCTAGTAGCTCGCTTCTCCCTGCTGCTGGAGTAGTTGCAACGCGAGCTTTCAGCTGTTTTCGTTCATCAATCCGTCTCCAGGTATTCTCAGAAAGCCACGTCTAATGTCTTTCCTGCGATCGATCGACAATTCTTTCAACACCAGATGTAACAGCATTTTTCACAGCACAAACATGATCTTGGATGGTTGCGGGCATTGAGCTTCTGATTGCTTCCACACCTTGCGAAAGTGTTCCCTTAATTGTTGGCGCACTGAGGGATCACTAAGTCTATCGATGTTGAACATGGGCATTCTGGTATTGTCGTGGGATCTTCGAACTGCAGCAGTGAGCAGTGTGATAGCAGTGCTATCATAAGATGGTGATCACGTACTATCCCCACATCTGCCCCTCGCCTGTTTCGGCCGTGCAGGAGACTGCTTCTAAAATGAGGGCTGATAGCAAAATTGTCAATTTAGTTGGAGGTTGCTTGCATGTAGTTGGAAATCCAGCTGACTTTGTGGCAGGTTTTGTGCTCAAACATGGTGCCACCTATCACAAGGCGGTTGGCATTGCAGAAATCGACAAACCTTTCGCCGTTGTCATTGCGGTTGCCTAGTCTATGCTTCCCGATTACGTGTTTGAGCCCTTCGTTGTCGTTGCCTACCTTGGCATTTAAGTCCCCAATTACTATGACAATGTCTTTATTTTGTGCTGTATTGAAGACGGCACTTAAAAGATTGTAGAAGCTCTCCTTTTCGTCCTCATACGAACTATTCGTTGGGGCGTAACACTGTATTATGATGAAGGGTCGTACTCTAGACCGGAACTTGGCCGTCATAATCCTATCACCATGAGGCTGCCAGATATTAGGCCCCTACGTGCTGTTGTTGTTAACAAAAGTCCGACTCCATATTCCAGCGGACTTCCGGATGGTCTTCCAGAATAGAGTAGTACAGTGTTACGTGTTGGGGACTGGTACTCGCCAGCTTCTAACCATCCTACTTCACTTACCCCCAAAATGTCCGCATGAATTCGTTTTCCAATTGGAGGAATCTGACATTGTAAGGACCTTCGCTTCCCGAGTCGAGGAGCGTCTTTACTTTAATGTAGAGATTGGAAAGGTATGATGTGATTTGTTTCTATTTTATGCTCGGGTGGCTGTTGGTTATTGTACCCCTCTGGGGCTCAATGGTGACCTAGGACTTAGAACAAGAGAACCTAGAACTTGTGAAAGCAGAAGTTGTAACAGTTGGACTGTTTACACAATCAACAACAAGGAGCTGAGTGTTTTTTGAAATTATAAACTCTATGTGACTATAGCATGTTTTATGTTAAAGATCAGGTCACTGGATTGTTGCGTCATCAACGCCTTCTCGTTCGTAGTACTGTATGCTGCACACAGCTCATTTCCACATAACTTGATTCCTTCCCCATTGTTCTGCGCCACGTTCGCCTAGGATGGCACACAGTTCAGCCTACCTGAATGAGCTTAGCTAAGTCACCACTCGACTACCCATCCGCCTATGGAAGTAGTTGCGTAGACTTTCCAAATAAAATTGGGCTCTCAATATCAAAACCTGAAGTACTTTTTTTGCACTCAAAACCAGTATCAATTAAACTTCGTTCCCAAGAATTGCGCACCCATTCGTATGTGTTTCGTGGTAATGTTTTCCATAATTACAAATCACCTGCACCAATGCTGCCTACCAATAAATTGAAATATGCATTAGTTTAACCACAAATTAGTGCCCACTGAAATTAGTTCTGGCCTTCACAGTCCCGTAGCAGACACTGCAAACGCACCTCGATTTCGAAAATTTTAATCACAAAATTCGTGGCAGAAATTTCGCAGTCCAGTGCATTAATTTTGCCCGATTTCACAACATTTCTACTCTTCACATATAGTTTCCAGAGGCTGGCATTGTGGTTAAGCTGCCAAGTAGGAATTTTGTGAAAAGCAATTTTATTCACCAATTTGTCAATATTAAGTGCAATCACACACAAATTAACCACAAGCCAACCACTGGCCTTTTAGTTGCCCATTGCTAGCGTTGCATGCCAGGACAAATGCAGTTGACATTGGCATTTTGTTTTCGAACATTCCAATTTGACTGTCCACGTTAATTTCAATCATTTGCTTCAATAAGCAAACATTTAAGTACGCGTATATTGGTTTTCCGATTACAACAACACTTATCAACTGAATGGTCTCAGACCATGCAAACGAACTTTCATGAATATGACAACTCTGTAAATTTCCTCTGTTAAACTTGTACGAAGTAGGAACCTACCAAATTAATAAATCAAGTGGTGTGCCCCTCAAATTACCCGCTGCATGCACTTGGGAGCACAAACAAAAACCAGGACACTTCCTCTTCATGGAAACTTTTACAAAGAACGCAAAGTTTTTTCCTATCCAAGTTCCTTCCCTCAAAAGTGTGTAATTTTGCAACGAACACTTCAACGAACAAACCGAAAAACAAGGATGTTAAAAAAATGAAACCCTCCCATAGACGGTAGAGACCACACCCGCCCGAGTGGGTCCATAAATAAAAATTAAATTCCCGTGAAGTTGACAACGCACAACGTAAGGACACTTTGCGATGCACAGGCCAAAAGCAAAAAGGATACCCCACACTCACCGCACAGGATAATTTTCATTTTCTTTTGCATCCACCAGGAGGATAGGGTACTGGGTAGTCGCAAAAATTTTAATAACATTGCATTCCATGCCAGGAGAATACATTGCACTCCACCCCGCCACTCCGTCTCTACTTATCTGGGATCTTGCATCCTGTTTCGTTTCACCATTTTTCGGT
Organism: Brachypalpus laphriformis; assembly: GCA_945910035.1. Classification (NCBI taxonomy): domain Eukaryota; kingdom Metazoa; phylum Arthropoda; class Insecta; order Diptera; family Syrphidae; genus Brachypalpus; species Brachypalpus laphriformis. The sequence goes on from OX246755.1 coordinate 148,482,455, forward strand.
GGACATACAATTTATTGGCGAAAGGATAATAATAAATTTGATTAAACAGCACTTCAGAGAAAATGGAAATAACTTTAAGCCCGTTTGGACTTTGTTCAGACACCGCCGACTATGGAGGGTGAGTCCTGGGGGATAAGCAACTATTCTGGTGATTTAGTTAATGACAAAGAAAGTATTTGACTCGAGAGACACAAATAGATACACAAGGCGACAATAAGGCAATAATGAGTTGGAAATGAAACTGCTTCAGTGTTGCAAGAGGAACGTAGGATGAAAGAAGCGAAATTGAATCAACAGAGGGCTTTGGAATCCTAGTTTCCAATCCCCGATGGATTTGGAAATGTCGTCAAAAACACACAGAGACTAACGGAGCAGTGATACGCTTCTCGAAAAAAAACATGGACTCTGTCGCAGAGATTATATTTGCAGCAGACGGTCTCATTAAGTGAAGACGATGGAGAGGTGTTAGGATTGTGCAATAGTAGGGCTAGACATGAAAAATTGTGTGAAACACAACAATTGGAAACAGAGCGGTGATCTACTTCGGAATTCAAGTTCTTGAATATGGCAGACAGAAGCGCTAGATGAAGGAGATTGAAAGACTTTATTGCAAGAATAATGTTCGAAAATTTTACCAAAGGTTAAAAGGAACATACCAGGGCTTCAAAGCCAGAACAGAAGCCTGCAGGGACGAAAATTGAAATATAGTAGTAGAATCGCAGTGCGTCCGGGAAATGTGGAAGGAACACTTCCCCAGACTGCTGAATGCCAACGTTAACTAATATTCCGCTGTCGGACAGAGCGAGTTATTCAACAGTGATAACGACGGTCAATATGCCTCTTAGCCTAATCAGAATGAAGTATGGATAGTGATGTCTAAACTTAAATCCAACAAAGGCCGACGGCCTTGCCGATGAACTTCTCCAGGTTGGAGAAGATGAGTTTGTAAGGAGCATGCACTACCTAATCAGAACTGTACACGCCACCGTTAACTCTTCTTCCTCTTCCTTTTATCAGCGAGGTTATGATCCGAAAATAATGGACCACAACCCTCCCACTTCACCGCATTTCTACTGATCCGCCTGTGGGATTCGGCTATTTGACCTCAGAAAATATCGACAGGCCCGCCGATTTTGGATCACTCGGTTGCTGATGCCAATGAAATACCGATGTCGTCGAATTTGTGTGATCCAGGCGTTTATTGGCCTGCCTTTTCTACATCACGATGTCTTCGGAACGTGCATTGATATTGCCTTTCTAATATGGTTCAAATGAACTCATCTTTGAACGTGGCAATACCAGCTAAGCCGGTCGCGCTCTATTTTTTGTACGATTATTTTCTTGATACGCCACCATCAACTCCATATAGGGAATTCCATGCCTTCTGCAAAGAAGAAGAACTCTGGAGAGAAAGTACTCGGGTTTGTTACCCAATCGCCGATAAAAGTAACAAGAAGAGCTAAGAAGGACTATTATTTGTCTAAGCTCAATCCGCGACTCGGTTCCAAGCACTTGTGGAATAACTTACGCAAAATTGGGATAGGCAAGGCAAATAATTTCAATTGTACGATAGATCCCAATGTTCTTAATGTCTGTTTCACTCCAGACGATGGAACTTACATAAATTTTCATCCTAATCCAGAACTCTTTAATGTCTTTGAGTTTGAGTTTGAAACAGTTAATGACAGTGACATTGCGAGAATTATTTGCACTTCAAAGTCAAATGCTATCGGCGAGGACGGTTTGTCACTTCGTTTTTTAAAAATAATAGCTCCATATTTTCTGAGTTCTCTTACACATGTCATTAACTTTTGTATTACCTCATCCTCTTTCCCTGACAATTGGAAAGTCGCAAAAATTACACCTGTCGCGAAAAAGCCACGAGCCTCGTTACCTGGTGATTACCGTCCGATTAGTATCTTACCGTGTTTATCAAAGGTCTTTGAGAAAGTCATGGCAGAACAGGTTGTTGGTCATCTTGATCGAAGAAACCTACTGTATCCGCTCCAGTCCGGTTTTCGTACAAATCACAGTTGTTCTACGGCTATGGTAAAGATTATGGACGATATCAGGGTCAATTTTGACAAGGGTGATTTGACTATACTTTGTTTGCTAGACTTCTCAAAGGCTTTTGATAGAGTTGACCATCACATTCTTTGTTGCAAACTGCGATATTATTTCGGCTTCAGCCAGAGAGCTGTTAATCTAATAAAAGATTACTTGAGTAATAGATTGCAGAGAGTGGTTGTTGGAAGTAATCAATCATGTCTTAAAGATGTCCGCTCGGGCGTACCGCAAGGATCTATTTTGGGTCCCATACTTTTTTGCATGTATGTTAATGATCTGCCAAAAATATGCACGAATGTTTCTATTCATTTATATGCTGATGACGTACAGTTTTATTTGTCGCGGTCACCTGGTCTTATTGAGGATCTAGTGTGCAGAATCAACGAGGGTCTTTTGGCTATATATGACTGGTCCATTGCTAATGGACTTATATTAAATGCAGCCAAAACTCAACTAATAGCAATCTCTAGTAGCAGCTTTGATACCGAAACTATACCTCCGATTTTCTTATCAAACAACAGGCTCTTATTTGGAAATAATATCACCACTCTTGGCTTTAAGTTAAATCGTAACTTATCCTGCAGTAACCACATAAATTACATTGTTGGCCGAATCTATGGTGATCTTCGCAAATTATGGCAGTCGGCGACATTCACTCCTCAAGCAACTAGACTGAAGCTGTTTAAAACGCTTATAATTCCACTCATATGTTATGCTGAAACCGTGTATTGTAAGCTGGATTCGACGTCGCAAAATAAACTCCAAGTTGCATTTAATAATTCGGTTCGATGTGTATATGATCTTCGTAGATATGATCATATTACGCAATATAACTTACGTGCCTTAGGCTGCTCATTAACGCAGTTTTTAAACGCGAGAAAATTGATTTTTCTACGTAATATAATGTTTACAAAAAAACCTGCATATCTATTTGAAAAATTGCAGTTTGCGCAATCTCAAAGGACTTCAAACCTTATTGTTCCAAATTGTCAATACCTGAACTCATCACGTCTATTCTTTGTATGCACCACTAAGCTTTGGAACGATCTGCCAACTGATATTAAACGAATAAGTAGTTCTAATTTATTTAAAAATAGAATATTCAAGTTTTTATCTGAACAGCGTTAGTACGATATTAAATAGTATTTATACTTCCTATTTATTTCCATCTATGTATATCTATCCTTCTACGAGTACCTATCTCTAGTATCTATTAAACACTTCTCTTTATACTCTTTTTTGTATTTTCGTATTTAAGATATAATTATATTTAAGCATTGTTAGTACTATAAAAGACACGGTCTTACTTGTACATTGAGAATAAAAATTGAATTGAATTGAATTGAATTGAATTGAAAGTAGTAAGAGGTAGAGATTAGGGGTTGTTAATTAGGTTTGGTCCCGTCTGCATAGATGGAGCAGAAGGTGCAATGCCAAACTATACGGCCTATGCCAGGACATCTACATAGCCGGAGTAGTTCACATACAGTAAAATGACCTGGTCGTGTAGAGCAGATGGAGCGTGTCCTCAACCCACTTGGGGTGCGCAGCTGGCTCGTAGCCGTTCGCTGAGGAGCAGGTCCATCCCGAGCTGTAGATGCTCTACTATGTTCATTTTATACTTAAAATATTATGACAAAAGCGGAATGCTTTTGGGAATGAAACTGGCTTATTTGCGTTTTTCACAATATGATCGAAAGTTTCTACATACATTGGCCATCTCCCTTTCTCTACGTTTTTTGAAATTCAAAAATGTTTGGTGTAAAGAGGCCGAATGCAAACATGTTCCTAAAGAGGAAACTAAGGAAATATGTGAAATTTTGTAAAATCTTCAGCCAAATTTGCACTTGTTTCATACTTGAATGTTTAGTATTTTTGAAATTCTTCTTCTTAGATGACGCTACAGTCCGGGGTGGACCTGGACCTCAACCAACAAACCTCGCCAGCCAGCACGGTTACGAGCCAACTGCCTCCAGTTGCGCACGCCAAGTTGGTTGAGGTCCTCCTCCACTTGTTTGCGCCACCTATCGCTAAGTAGTCCTCTTCTGCGCCGTCCATCCGGGGTGGATTCGAAGACTTTCTTAGCGAGAACGTTGGGCTCCATCCGCTCTAAATGACGCAGCCATCTTAGTCGCTCCATGTGAACTCTTTTGGCTAAGTCGATGTCCTTATATAGCCCGTATAGCTCGGCATTGTACCTTCTCCTCCACTCACCGTCTATGCAGATGGGACCAAAGATCGCTGGAAGAACTTTTCTCTTGAAATAACCAAGGGCATCCTCATCCGGTTTTGTCAAAGCCCATGCCTCTGCGCACTACAGCAGGACTGAGATGATTAGTGTCTTATAAAGAGTTATCCTAGTAGTTCGAGATAGGGCTTTGCTACTCAATTTCCGCCTTAGCCCATAGAAACACCGATTGGCAAGAGTAATTCTTCGTGTGATCTCCCTACTGATGTCATTTGTGGTTTTCACCATAGAGTATAGGTAGACAAAGACATCGAGGGGTTCCAGAAACCTATGTGCAGATGATCATGGACATGTACGAAGAAGCAAAGACAAAAGTAAGATGCCCCGCTGGAGTAACCGAAGAGTTTCCAATCAAAGTCGGGGTACACCAGGGAAGAGTTTTAAGTCCTTTGCTCTTTATTGCAGTCCTTGATTATCTGCTTGAAGGTAAAGTGATGGACCCCAAGGTACATCAGTTATTCTTTGCTGACGATGGAGACATCATAAGTGAGGATCCTACATCCCTGCAACGAGCACTTGATGTGTGGGTGGACGTTCTGGAGGGAAATGGGTATCGCATTAGTTAAAAAAAGACAGAGTACGTATGCTGCCCGTTCTCTGATCCACTCAGGCCTATTCCAGGCATTCATTTGGGTGGAACAGTGCTTCGCAAGTGCGAAAAGTTCAAATATCTGGGATCTATGATCAATAGCAAAGCAACTTGTGATGACGACATCAATCATCGCGCAAGCGTAGGGTGGATAAAGTGGCGAGAAAATTCCGCTATCTTCTGTGACAGAAAAATGCCCCCTAAGTTGAAAGGAAGGCTCTACACCACAGTTGTACGTCCAGCGCTCACATACGGTTCACAATGTTGGACGATGTACAAAAAGTATGAGAGTAAATTAACGGCAGCTGAGATGAAGATGCTTCGCATGACAGCAGTAGTGGCAAAGCTTGATCGAATAAGAAGTTCGAAGATCCGTGGAAGCTTTCACATCAAGGAAACCATCGTACAAAAAATAGAGCGTGACCGGCTCAGTTGGTATTGCCACGTTCAAAGAAGAAATCATTTGAACCCTGTTAAAAAGGCAATATCTATGTGACATCGCGATGTAGGAAAGGCAGGCCTATAAACGCCTGGATCAGACAAATGCGACGACATCGGCATTTCATTGGCCTCAGTAACCGAGTGATCCAAAATCGGCAGGCCTGCCGATATTTTCTGAGGTCAAATAGGCGAACCCCACAGGCGGATCAGTAGAAATGCGGTGAAGTGGGAGGGTTATGATCCCTTGTTTTCGGATCATAGCCTCGCTGATAAAAGGAAGAAGAAGAAGTATAGGTAGACAAAATCCTTTACTATCTCAAATATATTCACCTATTGTGGCGTTCTGTCCAATACGTCGATATTGGGTGTCCCTTTTTGTAGACAGCATATATTTTTTTTTGTTTTCATTGACCGCTAGACCCATCTTTGCTGCAGCGATTGCAATACCTCCAAATGCCACACTGACGGCCCGCTGAGTTCTTCCGATTATGTCAATGTCATCCGCGTAAGCGAGCAGTTGTACAGACTTGTAAAAAATTGTACTCCCGGTGTTGGCTTGTGAGTTTCGTACAATTCTCTCAAGTACTATGTTAAAGAGATCGCATGATAGCGCGTTACCTTGTCTAAGACCTTTCCTGACGTCGAACGGTTTAGTGATGTTCTTAAGGACTTCGATGTATCAGCGAGAGTTCTCCATCGCTTTTCTGCACAAACGGATGAGCTTAGCAGGGATGCTAAAACTAGACATGTTTCTGTATAACTCATCTCTATACACGCTATCATAAGCAACTTTGAAATCGATGAAGAGGTGGTGCGTATCGATTTTATACTCATGGATTTTTTCCAATATCTGCCGTAGTTTGTATATTTGGTCAATGGTGGATTTTCCGGTCCTGAAACCGCACTGATAAGGACCTATCAGGATGTTGACAATCGATTTGAGGCGTTCACATAATACGGCAGACAGGATCTTATATGCGAAGTTGAGGAGACTTATACCTCTCTAGTTGACGCAGTTCAGATGGTCTCTTTTCTTCAGAGTCGGGTAAACGATGCTTCATCGGGTATACTTTCGCCCGGCTAAATTTTACAGATGAGTTGGTGCATGCTCCTTACTAACTCATCTCCTCCTACCTTAAAAAGTTCAGCGGCAACGCCGTCAGCTCCAGCAGCTTTGTTGGATTTAAGTTTAGATACAGCTATCCTCACTTCATTCTGATCGGATTGACTGTCATCGTCCCTGTTGAATGGCTCATTCTGCCTGACAGCGGAATATTGGTTATCATCCCCGTTTAACAGTCTGCAGAAGTATTTCTTCCATATCATCAGTACCAACTGTAGTTCTACTGCTACAAGTATATTGCAATTTTCGTCCCTGCATGCTTCTGTTCTGGCTTTGAAACCCTGGCATGTTCTTTTTACCTTTTGGTAAAATTTTCGAACATTAATCAACTCCAGTCCTTCTATGCAACGCAGCTTTTTACGCCTCTTGTTTTACTGCATGTGCTTGCCGGCATTCCTCATCAAACCAGGGGTTTCACTTTGGTGGGAGAGAGAAACCCAGTACATCAGACGCGGCATATCTGATGACTTGTAAGTAACGCTGCCGCTGGTCTTCCGCATTTGCTTCTGGCGGCATAGGACTTAAATTAAGATTAAGAGAAACTCGATCGGCAAAGGCGCCCGACGTCAAACTTTCTCACAGTATTTCATTGATTTCGCTCCATTCTGGATATCCGCATCCGTACCTTGGCTACAACTAGGTAGTGATCCGAGTCCACGTTGGCTCCTCGGAAAGTCCTGATACCCAGACTACTGGAAGAGTGCCTTGCGTCAATCGTAATATGATCGATTTAATTGACAGTTTTTTGGTCAAAGGAGAGCCATGTTGCCTTGTGAATATCGAGACGTGGGAACCGCGTACTAGCTACGACAAAGTTTTGTCCCGCCGCAAAGTCGATTAGGATGAGTCCGTTGTCGGATGTAATATCGTGAAGGTTGTGCTTTCTGATCACGCTAATACACACATCCTCTCTTCCTAGCTTTGCGTTAAGATCACCTAGGATAATTTTAACGTCGTGACTATGGCACTGCTCATACGTCTTGTCCAAGAGCTGGTAGAAGTCATCCTTGGTCGCGTCATCCATCTTCTCGTGAAGGGCGTGAGCGCATATTAGGCTAATGTTGGCAATTTTAGCCTTGATACGATAGTCACGAAACGTTCGTTCACGTGCCGGAAACTCAAGACTTCTTGCCTAAGTCTACCTCCAATCGCAAGTCCACATCCGAGTAGTTGCTATCCAAGTTGTCTGTAGCAATCGCCGTAGTAGATATCGCAGTTTTTCATCATCCTTTTGTTCGTCCCGTTTTTGAAATTTAGTACACAAATATACTATTGTGTACAATTCCACTATCATGGGGGTAATGTAACGGGTGGGCCATCTAGTGATTTATTTTTAAAGCATAGGTTATTTTGACACTGACAGCTGTTTCCCGCTAGATCTTGGCAGAAAGTCAGTATCATACCTCCGCGGAACGAAATGAGTCGCTGCACGCTTGAACAACACTGGCAAATATTGAAAACTTATGTCCAAAGTGTCTATGTAGCCCAAACAGCGCGTTTTTGAAAAGAAGTTTTGGCCGAAATGAAGCACCCACCGCGCCTGCTGTACGCAAGTTTGTGCAAAAAGTTCGTAAGACTGGTATGCTAGTGGATAACAATCATGGTCCCCATCGTCGTACGGTGCGCACAGACGAGAATGTGGCTGCTGTAGCCGAGAGTGTGAGACTCAATTCACGAACATCAACTCGTCATCGATCTCAACAGCTCAACATTTCACACACTAGCCTGAGGAGAATTCTGAACAAAGATCTGGGATTATTCGCTTACAAGGTCCAATTGATTCAGCAATTGAAAGCACACGACCATCCGCTTCGTTATCTCTTCGCAGTTTGGGCCTTAGAGCAGCTTGAATTGGACTACGATTTTGGGCGAAAATCATCTTTTCTAACGAGGCACATTTTCATCTCAGCGGTTACGTTAACAAACAAAATTGCCGCATCTGGGGCTCGGAAAACCCGCACGTTATTGTCGAGAAGCCAATGCATCCACAGAGAGTGACAGTTTGGTGCGGATTGTGGAGTGGTGGCATCATTTGACCATTTTTCTTCGAAAATGAGGCTGGGAACAACGTTTCGGTCAACGGTGGGCGTTACAGAGCCATGTTAACCACTTTTTTTTTACTGAATTTGAAGACATGGATTTAGACGACCTCTGGTTCATGCAGGATGGCGCGCCATGCCACACAGCCCATACCACAATCGGTCTTTTCGCAAATCGTGTTATCAGCCGTCTTGGCGATGTCAATTGGCCGCCTCCGAGCTGCGATTTGACCCCTTTGGACTTTTTTTTTGTAGTTAAACGTGAAGGGCCGATGTTATGCCAAAAATCCTGAAACAATTCAAGCATTTAATGCCAATATCATCCAAGCAATCCGTGAGCTACAGCCCGAAACCATCAACAAGGTCTTGGAAAATTAGAGTGATAGAATGCGTAACTGCGAGGCCCGCCGAGGCAGCCACTTGAACGACGTTGTGCTCCATAATTAATGGGAATATTTGTTCTTACTAATAAAGCCATAATACATGGAAAAAGTTTTATTTTGTTCATTTCATTGTATTTTTAAAAAGAAACTTGTAGTTGGCCCACCCTGTATTGTTCTCTATACCGATTTCTAAATCTAATACCGCAACCAAAATATTCGATAATCCGAGCGAGACATTACTGTACCACCTGAGTTTCGAACCAATACACCAAGAAATCGTCTCTATTTTTTGTTCCTTATACTTATTTCCAACGTGGGTCGGCTATTTCTTTAGAAGGGCTGTACTCTTAGGCATGAGTTAATGTTTATAAAAAAATTAGAACCCACTGGATCTCACGTACGAATGCCTACAGTGGTAAAATATTCACGTTCGAAATTTAAGCAAAATGATTGAAATGAAATTAAAATAAAACAGTTGCATATGTTTCAAAAAACCGACCTACAATTTGGTGGGAAGAATGAAAATTTCAATGGTGTGAAATTTGAAGCAATCCCATTCTTCTATTTGGGCTTCTGACGACAGTACCAACAAAGAGATGAACAGACAGACAGATTGGGAGATCTACTTTTGGCTGGGTCCCTCCATAATACTAAGAGAAGTTTGTTAGTTGGCGCTTATATACGCGCCTTTTGGAGTAATATTTTCCCAGCAATTACATGTCTTACAGCTGCTGGTGTCCTTGTAGGCATAACCGCATTAGCCACCCAACCAAACAAAACACACTTTCCCACAATATGAAACTCCCATAAAATATTCTAGTCACGTCACCGTATAATTTTCAACAGCCTTCACAATAAAATGCAAATTGGCATTAAGAACTCCAAGCAACATCCTTCTCCCTGCCATCGAAAACGAAAGAACTGAACATACAACAAATTCTAAAACAAAAAGTAAAAAAAACATAATTAAACTGTGATAATTGTATCAAGCAAACAGTAAATCGAATTTTCTTTCCCCCAGCATCAAAAATTCTAAAACAATAAACTCCTTGCTCCAGCCGCTACTTTCAAAAAACACAAAAATTCCAATCACGTCGAATATATTTCATAAAACTCACATTAACACCACGAAAATGGAGCTTGTACTTGCCTGCTGCCTATGCCCTCTCTCTGCAGCACGTGACTCGGATATAGACTTTGAAATTGCAATGCAAATGAAGACAGGACACAGACCAATATCATTGAAAGGACATAGCTTCCGGCTGGGGGTTAAGACACACACAGAGAGAGTATCTGAATTTTAATGCACTTTCCCCACCATTATGCACCACCCGACTACTTAGAGATACTTTCAACCGACGAGACTACGATGGAAATAAAGATACTCAGGGAAAGTTCTGCCGGCACTCCTTCTACAAACACTCACAAAAAAAAAGGAAAATGATTGCAGCAGATACCACTAGTGTCTCGTCCATTGGCAATTTGTCTAAAGACAAAGGAGTGTGCCATTGCTTTATACTTACGACCGCCCTTTGCAAGGATACAGACATTTAATGCAACTCCCTAGAATTGTGTTATAAAAAGAAATACACGTCTATGCATGACTCAAAGGACACTCTTCATGAAAGCAATTAACTCGAGGCTATTGTCATTGCATAAATTATACGTTAATGTCCAGGGACTAAGACTGTGTCCTATTGTATGCTCTTGTTGCTTGAGGGCATTTCTCTTAAATAGTGGACTATTCTTAAAGCTATAAAGGACTCTTCCTATCGTAAAAAAAAAATAAACTATCAATATCCTTCTACTCGTTGTCCTCCTGAAGCATTTATGTGCTCCAAATTATACGTAGATACAATCGAATGAAACTTTACTTGAAGGCGGTAAAGATCCTGAGATTCGAAAGTAATTATTTTTTTTTCTTCACTTAGATGCTTGGGAATGGAAAACTTTTGTCGAAGACACTTTATTCTCTTCACTTCCTGAAAGAAGCAGTGTACGCTGAGAGCAACGTGGGAAAGGTGGATAATAAAATTGACTTCATTTCGGGAGTTGATGACAATTTGCATGTCGCACTTTTTCATTACGCGGATGGAGAGAAGAATTTACATTTTATGAGAATGGATTTTACGAATGGAAGGGATTTTATGAATTTAATTTCGCAGGACATCATTATTACATTTAGAGTTTGCTTGCTTTTAGGGATCTTTTTTTTTCATTGACAGTGGACACGGAATTCCTTTAAAGCGTACAAGCAGGAGGTTAATGCAGAATTTTGCATTGAGAAGTCTGTTTATGGGGACAGTGTTTTGAGATTTAGGTTGTAACCCAGCCCTTCTGAACTGGTTGCCTTAACTGTAAGGTGTTTTTTTAGCAAGCAAACCAAGCGCTATTCCTTTTTTGGTAGTTGGGCGAACTCATCCTCTGTACTCTGCAGACACCAATAACTGCCCTCGTCAAGGAAGCTCAGCAAATAGCCTGTCCGCTCTACTTTACCTTCCCAATGAATTTCAAGCAAACGAAACCTAGTGGCAGTGGCAGCGTCGCCAATATGCCAACATGCCAGCAGAAACGCCGTAACTGATTTGTTGGGTTTCGCTTCGCCCGACCACCACCGCGGAACCTCTGGTTTGACCATGAATACCGGCGAGTACATGCAGCAAACAAGAGGCATATAAAACGGCGCTGCAAAGGAAGACGAGAGCTGCTCATGATCAAAAGAGACTGGAAGGACATCGGCTTCGCCAAAAGAAGAAGAAAGAACATAAGAAGCGCGTGGTCGAGGATATTGAGAGCTTGTACTTCAGGTAAAATGTACGGAAGTTTCACCAAAAGGTATAAAGAATGTGTCAAAACTGATTCGTAGCAGAATCACAGAATATGGGAAAACCATTTCTGCAGACCAACAATCCGCTGTTAGGCAAAATGAAACATTCAACATAGACGATACTTGTAATATGAACTATAAGAGCTGTACAGAGACAACGATATAGTCAATAACTGTGTATTGGACGCTTGGGATGGCTAGTACGTGTAGATCGAATGGACACCAACACTCCGGCCTGCAGAGTCTTCGAATCTACATTATGCTATACTATACTAGGGCCTTGTAAGCACTGCGACTTCAAAGATCTATTGTACCAGGCCGGTGTTTAGCCGAGAGCTGAGTTAAGGATCTTGATACACCTCAACAAAGCTCCAAGCTCAATGTTCCAAAAGTCAGAGTGGTTCAATAAAGTCACCCCGAGGTGGAGAAGTCTTTTTCCTGCGGCTATGAGACATTCGCAAAGAATATGTTCTGCCATCCCTTTTTGCTCTCCACATAGCCATACGTCTGTATCTGCTACTCACATCTTGTGCAGATGGTACCTGAGTAGGCAATGATCAATCAAATAGCCTGTTAAGGTGCTTAAGTCTGCTTTGCTAAAATTAAGTAGCTTTTAAGCATTTAAGGTTGAGGTTGACGTTGATAAACTTTTTTGGTTGTCTTAGGCCCTTGAGTTTGGCCCAGTACTCTGCATGACGATCAGCTTCCCATTGTTTTATTTAGTTTTCGCTTCCCCGTATAAGTCCAAAATAAGGTTCAGGGTCGATTAGTGAGTGACTGGCACCTCTTCCCGCTAAGCAGTCGGCCCCTTCATTGCCCTCCAAGTCTTCGTGTCCTCGTATCCAGACCACAGTGATGGTGTTTTACGATGCGAGATCTTCGAGTAGGTTCAGACAGTCGCTTTCAAGTTTAGATCCCTACAGTGTGGGATTTCATAGCCATAAGTGCCACCTGGCTGTCCGATAGGATGTAAATGCGGGTACCCTCGACCCTTCTTCGCAGGAATTCTCGTACACAGAGCTCGATTACATGGACTTCCGTCTAAAATACAGATTTACCAAGTGCTGCTGCACGTTGGAACCTGGGTCGATATACCCATGCGCCAGTGCTAACGAATCTAACCCGGAGGGACGATGCAGTAGCGGGTTCCCTCGCCATAGGTTGCAAGCACAAGTTCAAGGCGACCTCAATCAAATTGGAGTACGTAACTGGATACAATTAGCTAAAGACCGAGCTAAGTGGATAGACTTGTTGGTTGTGACTCAGGTTCACTCCAAACTATAGAGCCATTTAAGTAAATAAGTCATCACAATCTCTGCAAACCCGCTGTGCATTAATTATTATCTTCATTTTCTTTGACTGCTTGCTTAACACATTGTATCTTGTTATAGCTTATGTGGCTATTGTTATAGAAGGCATGTTTAGGGAGAAACGTTTTTAGATGTACTGATGTGTAGCTTCCGCTAGATGGCTGATGGATGGTGAATATTTTTCTATCTGCATTCAGGCCAGCTCAACCGCTTTTCTATTCCCACTAATGTCATTATGGCCTGGTAAGTAAATAATTCAAGCGTTATGCAGCCTGCTTAGAGGCGGAAGTTCCGACTTATTTGGACGATATTTTATTGGTTATCAGGGCGTTAATGCCTGCTTGGCTATCAACTTAAATAAAGTTATCCTCCTGTGACCTTCAAACACGAAACTCTAACGAGGGAACAAACCTCCTGAAGGTATTAGCAAGGGGCACAGTAGACCATTAGGTCGCAGTGCAAAATAACTATATACAAATAATAATAATAATAATCCTCCTGTGACGTGTCCGATACCCTCACCCAAAAACGAGCTGTGTGTGAGATATTAACGAATTTTTTGTTCTATTTGAAATCAGCCTATTAATGGCATTATACGTGAAGTATTGCGTCATTAAAATAGACGCCGCGGCTTCGCTGGGTGGCGCGCATCCGAGAGATCCAATTTTATATGACTCTGGCGCATAGATCAGGCTGAATTTGAGTAATGGCGTGGGTTTTGTTAACTTTCAGGGCACCGGTCGTTTGGGGCTTATTGGCATAAATCTGCGACTTAAGGAAACCCCACAAGAAAAAGTTCAACGGGGTCAAATCGCACGATCTCGGTGGCCAGTTTACATTACCTCTGCATAAGATAACCATGCCCTCAAATGGCTCGTGAAGACTGTCCATTGTAGCATCAGCTGTGTCGCACGAAGCGCCGTGCTGTTGGAACCACATGTCGTTTACATCCATATCATCCAATTTGGAGCAAGAGAAATTGGTTATCGTAGATTGGTAGAACTCTCTGTTGATGGTGATGGCCAGGCAATCGTCGTTTGTCGTTTTCGAAGAAGTACGGACCGATGATGCCGCCTGCCCAAAATCCACACCAAACAGTGACATTCTGCGGATGCATTGCCAATTGGTAGACCTCGTGTAGATTGACATTGTCCCAAATCTGGCAATTTTGCTTGTTGATCATCATCCAAAAATGGGTCTCGTCGCTGAAGATGATTTTTTTTTTGCTGGAATCGAGGTCAGCTTTCAACTGCTCCAGAACCCAGTCAGCGAACACACGACGTTGGCTATTGTCGTTTTCCTTCAGCTCATGGATCAGTTGGATTCTGTACGGATGCAGGCCCAAGTCTCGCATAGCCGTCATGAACTGTAAAATCTGCCCGTCCTTATTGAAAACCCTTTATAAGGATAGAATCTCAACTTGAAAAAACTGCTTGAATTCGGGAGTCTTATGGATTTGGATAGGACAATTTTTCGCGAAAAAATACCTGCCCGGTACTATCGTCCATCTTTGACCCGCCGTATAAATCGCTGTTTTGGAATCATATATGACAGCTCTCCATTCATCCGTATTAGGCATCCTTACCGAGTAATGACAATTGTACTTCTTACAGGAGATCACGAAAAGCTGATTGCAATTTTTCAATAGATTTTAGAAGGTCTTGGGTTGCTCTCTTCAGTGCGAACGAAGTAACAAAAAAAAGGACAAATTTCATTCATCGATCGATCCTGAATAGAGTCCAAAAATAGTAATTTTAGAACTTGGATCCTTAACACACTAGCTTTCAATGGATAGATGGAGAGTGGGACACTCCTAAATTCTATCGTTTAACACCCCACTCTTCATCACTTCTCTACTACATATGCATACGTGCATGACTAATATTTCATTTTCTATGTCAAGATAACTCTAGAAACATCTGACCATCTCCAGGAGTCACATCCTCTCAAGCATATTGAAACAAAAAGAAAACTCAAAGAGAAAGAAAAATAGTTAAAGAAAAACTTGAACTGAATTCCAAATTGGAAGTCTCCTGTCGAGCAGTGAGACAACGTTGATAGATAGATGATGATGCTGTCTAAATTATGATAGATGAACTCAAATATCCACCAAAAGTTGCGAGAGATATCCAAATGGATGCCAGACGTATCCGCCGAGAAATTTGAATAATCGATGCAATTTTTCACAAAAATGCTCGTTGCATAGTTTTTGTTTTTCCAACCACCCCACACACCCACCCGATTGACACCGATCCTTATTTCAGCTTTGTGTTGGTGCTATTTGATATCTGACTTGCAAAATACACTTTAAGCTCTTATCACTTTGACAGACAGCGCTAGGAGCGTGTCCACAACGATATGGATATAAAAGTATCTATTGGGTGGATGAGTTTTGAATTTTGAATTTTTATTGAGAGTAGATTGCACCGCATGCCATGTGATATGAAATGGAAGTGTGTTCACATGAGTTTTAAGATTAAATGCTTTTTCGCTTGCAATAAAAATAAAAATTAATAAATTTGTCTGAATAAATAAATATTGTTTTGTTGAACGCATTCAGAATTAAGTGAGCAATGTGTTGTGGTGCAAATCCACAAATTGCACTTGCCGTTGAATTATGACATAATCGAGTGGGATTAAGCTTACAATGATGTTCATAGGCATAATTGGTCATTAAGTGATGAACATTTAATCCAGAAATGGATTGTTATATAACAAGGTTTTTTCATGGTTGCAAATGGAAATATATTCAAAGGTAATGATGTCCTTATTAACAGTAATTGAGGCATACTGTACACATCGGACGCATACAATTTTGATTATTTATTAAGAAAGAATTAAATATAAGTATAACTAGAGCATAAACAATATATGAGCATTTTAACAAGTCAACCAGATTGATCACAATGCGATTGATGCAAGGCACATCGGAAGAACGCCGGTGTAATGGTGGAACGAAGACATCGCCTAGCTCCGAGCCGACTGCCATAGAATGCGAAGGCCCCAGCAAAGGAAAAGACACAGAGATTTGAAGAATTATGAAGAACTTCGAAAAGAATTCCAAAGGAAGCGAATGCAACTCCGTAAGATGATTAAGAAGAGCAAAAGTGAATCATTCCAGGTTCTTAGGGAGGAACTGCAACACAACCCATGGGAAAGCCATACCAAATAATGATGAATAAACTGAAAAGTGACACAGCAGCTACACCGATATGCCCACACATCACGAACTCAATTGTCAGCAGCCTATTCCCGAGGAAAGATGGATTCGTACTGCCATCAGACACAACAGATGAAACAGAGACGATACCATCAATTACGAGTACAACTGAGGAAGGCGTAGAAGCCGCAGCAGCTTTCAAAAGCAACAAGACACCAGGGATGGATGGGATCCCGAACTTCGTTCTGAATGAGGCGATCAAAACCAGACCAGATATCTTCACGCACCTCTACACAGCATGACCAACAGAAGGAAAATTCCCTTCTCAATGGAAACGGCAACGACTAGTACTCGTACCAAAGGGCGACAAACCACTGGAGCAACCATCATCGTACAGGTCGTTGTACATGCTAAATACGCTAGAGAAAGTGCTCGAGAAAATTATACAGACAAGGTCAGAGTAATACACAGAAGGGAACTTAGGTAACCGAGAGTTTGGATTTCGATTGAAATGAAGCACCAAACATGCAGTACAAGCTATGTGCGATATAGCACGTGAAGCAATTGCTGGAGAAAGATAGCTCGGAGGGACAAAACAGTACTGTCCTCTCGTGACACTTCAAAAAAAAAAATAAAAAAATTAAAGCTCCAGTCGGCTGAATTGAACAGATTCTTGACGTCAAGTATCACGACAGCACAGTACTGTTTTGCCTCTTCGAGCTATCTCGGACTGGAGCTATATATTAAAAGCACTGAGAGAGCTGCAGGTACCAAACTATCTACTGCGGATGATAATTATGAACTGCTTTGAAGACAGCTCTCACTACTATGACACAGAAGATGGACCAAAGAGGTACAAGATCACGGGAGGAGTTCCATAAGAGTCAGTACTGGGACCACTTCTACGTATATGGAACATAATGTACGACGGCATTCTAAGAACACAAAGGCTGAGTGGAGTAGACATCAAGTTATGCAAAACTGCAATAAAAAAATCACAAATGTGAAGCTATGACTACAGACATCATGGTTTGAAACTAGCTGACCACAAAACCGAAGCCGTTCTCGTAAGCAGCCATAAAAGAGTGGAACACATTACCATACAGGTCGATGAGTAATTCATCGAGTCGAAGCCGTACATCAGGTACCTGGGAGTGTCTCAGGACCTAAAGTACGCAGACGAGAAGGGCTCTCGGGCAGTAGCGGCAATATGCAGACTAATGTCAAATATAAGGGGACCAAGGCAGCCAATCAGAAATCTTCTAACGACCGTGAGTAATTTAATACTCCCGCATGCGGCCCAATATAGGCATCAGCGACACGCACCGTAAGTTGTTAATTAACTCGGCGCATAAAATCCCATCTTTAAGGGTATGCTGCGGCTTTAGAACTGTGTTAGCGGACGCGATAAGCTTAATATCAGGCCGAATGCCTATCGATCTAGACGCTAAGAAAACCGCGGCACTACGTCAAAACCAGTACGGTCACAGAACAACAACTGTAGAAGCAGAATGGCAACATACATAGGTGGAACATCACAGCCAAAGTGCGATGGACATACAAGTTGATCCCCGAAGTTGATGAATGGATTAGCAGAAAGCGCGGGGAGGTAAACTACTACCTAACACAATTTATATCGGGGCATGGACGCTTCGGAAGGTATCTCTACAAATACAATCACGCGGATGACCCATTATGCCAACACTGTAAAGGAAAAGTTCTGAGCGCAGAAAACGTACTGATGCAATGCCAAAATTACACAAGCTGTAGGAACATCCTAGAAAGAATAATTAGCGGCCATGTGACCCCAAGAAGTCTGATCTCATTTATGTTGACGAAGAGCAAAGGCTGAGGGACTGCAAACGAAGTAATGACGAGTATGATGCATGAACTGCGTATAGAGAAACGAAAAAAAAGAAATGCGAGAAATGATGATCCTGTCAATTCTGGCAGCTACGAAAGGAGTAATAAATTGTCGAACCTGCTCCTGCGAACGAATGCCTTGATAGGTGGTGCCGGAGGAGAACAACTGGACAAAGAAACCGGGTGGCTTATTTTTTAGCACGTAACCTTGAGGAACATGGAGTCAGACATAACTCGCAGCACGGGCCAAAAGTATCTATAATAAAGGTTTTTACTCCTACCTGCGCATCAGAAAATAAAGGCCCTCCTTTAGAGTTTTGTATATGTATGCGTTTTTCACTGCGACTAACATTCGAGGTCCAAAGTGGGGTAAGACAAGGCTGCAATCTTGTGCCAATAATGTTTTTTTAATACTAACTGGCCAGTGCTCGCCTTGTTTCGCCGTACTGCCACTTTTAAGTCCTTTTTTCTTGAAAAACTTTTCTATAGTCCATAGATTTGCTGAAAATGTAAAACCGTTAAGGATTATTTTTCCCCAGCTACTCAATTCAAGAAATCAAAACTATGTGAACTACTGCATATATGTTTGGGTTAGGTTGAAGTAGATCTCAGCTTACAGCAACACACATAGTCCAAGGAAGGTCCGTTGATGTACCACGAACGATCAATTAGAGCTTCTAATAAAGCGACGGAGGCTTCTGATGTCTATATCTATCAGATGGCCCAAAGCTTTAAAATAGAAATTACCTAAATGAAGTTTCCTTCTATGAGAGAGAGCTGGGCACGCACAAAGAAGGTGCGGAATAGTTTCTTCCTCTTCTTTGTCATTGCAGCTTCTACAAAAGCATTTAATTATACGCCAAGACTTGTTGCATGTTTGCCTATTAGACAGTGTGATGTAGTTACACCTATAATGGAACCAATATGCAATCGGTTGAGAGAAATTAATTTCTTAGAGTGTTTCAGATTCAGCTCGTGCCAAATCTGTTTAGTCGCTAGACACGTTGTGCCACTTGTCCACCTAAGATTTGTTCTTTCGACTGCATTCACCTTGAATTTGTTCATCAGCCTTACAATTCTCCGGAATATCCCTATGTCCCGGCAACCAACAGAAATGAGTATTAAACTGCTCCGCCATCTCCATGAGAGACGATTGGCAGTCTAGTGCTACTAATAAATCCATAGGGATCGATTTCAAAGATTTGATTGCAGCTTGACTGTCTGAAAAGATACGGATATCATTGGTGGATATCACGCTTTTCTTCATATTTTTTTTTCGAGTTTAAACACGCCTGATGTTAGGCGTTTACCTACCCCTGTTAATACCGTTGGCTCGGATGGAGCACAGTCCACGTTCTGT
Organism: Brachypalpus laphriformis; assembly: GCA_945910035.1. NCBI lineage: Eukaryota > Metazoa > Arthropoda > Insecta > Diptera > Syrphidae > Brachypalpus > Brachypalpus laphriformis. Next base: position 148,501,865 of record OX246755.1, read on the forward strand.
GCTCTTCGATGATATTGCGATCTAGTCACCTGGACTAATTAACAAGTTTTTTCTGATCTCTATGGTCTTTGTTTTCGATTCGAGAGTTCCGCCCATTGGCGTCTCTCGACAGATGATAGTGTCTTCTTATGTATATAAGTAAATGCATAGAACATAAGTGGGATTTAATCCACTCAAAACGTTGGGGGATAGATTCACACCGAGCGCCCCGACACTCGTTGTTGTCGTTCCATTACATTCGTATATATATATTTTCGAATGTTAGGTAGATATCCAGATACATACTATACCTATTATATATATATATATTTCTACATGTGTGTGTTCTGATACACCTAGGTCAATTCAAATGGCTTTGTCCTATTAAGCCTTCGCACTATGTTTGCGTTGTCTAAAAGTTGTACTACCTCAGGGTTAGTGTTTTGTTGAAGCCTTGATTCATGCCTTCGTGCATTTTTCCTAGTTTCGTCTGTGACACATTCCACTCCTAAATCCCTGTGGAGGTCATTATTCCTTATGTACCAGGGTGCATTAACGATATTCCTTAGCACTTTGTTTTGAAATCTTTGGATGATGTCTGCGTTGCTCTTTTTGGTACAGCCCCATAGTTGAATACCATATGTCCATATTGGCTTCAATGATTGCTTATATAATAAAAGCTTACTATAAATCGATAGTGACTAATCCTTTCCTATCAGCCAATACCTACATGTTTCTGTATTTTATTTCCAATTCGGTTTTTTTCTTTTTACGTGTTCTTTCCATCTTAGCTTAGCGTCCAGGGTCATTCCAAGATATTTTGCTGTATTTGCGTACGGCACTACTTGTTGGTTGATAGTTACCGGGATATGATTTATTCTTCTGTTAGTGAAATCAGTGTGCACTGATTTGCTTTCATTAAGCTTCATTCGCCATTTTACTGTCCAATTACAAATTTTGTTCACAGCTGATTGCAGTTTCTGCGTCGATTCCATATTATTCTTTCCTAGCGCTAGGATTGCAGTGTCATCAGCAAAGGTGGTCAAAGTGCTGTTTTAAAGCTCTGGGAGGTCACCAGTGTATAGGAGGTACAGAATGGGGCCCAGTACGCTACCTTGCGGAACTCCCGCTTTAATTTCCGTTAGTTCTGAGTACGAATCTTCCTGTTTAATTCTGAAAAATCTTCCGCTTAGATATGATTCTAAGATTGCAGCATATTGTTTTGGTAGGAGGGATCTTAGTTTATGATTTAGTCCTGCATGCCTAATTTTGTCAAAAGCCTGAGCTACGTCGAGAAATACTGCAGAGCAGACCTTTTTTTCTTCTAAAGTTTTTTCAATGATATTAACTATTCTGTGGACTTGATCAGTTGTTGAATATTGTCTTCTAAATCTGAACTGATAATTTGGAATCAGGTTTTTTCGTTCAATGATGTGATTAAGTCGTTTAACAAGCAGTTTTTCAAAAGGTTTAGATATGACTGGCAGTATTGAAATTGGCCTGTAGGATGACGCTTCGTTCGGTGGCTTTCTGGGTTTAGAGATCATTATTACTTCAGTCACTTTCCATAGGCTAGGAACATATTTCATTCTAAAAGCAGCATTGATTAAATTCGTTAGTTTATTTATAGCTTTCCTTGGTAACTGCCTCAATATTTCACCAGTTATTAGGTCATAACCAGGACATTTTTTCGGGCTAATGTTATTTTTAATCTCATTTCTCACTTCACTTGAAGTCGTGAGTCTTATTTCTTCACTTTCTTCTCCGACTGTTTCCGCAGGCATATGTATATATTTCCTGCTCGGCGTGTGGTTGAAATACACTTTTTAAGTATTCTGCGAATATTTTGGCTTTGTGTTCGTTACTTCTAGCGCACTTTCCTTCGACTGTTTTGATGGGTGGTATTTGTATAATTGGCCTTTTGGTGTTTTTCATTGCTTCCCATAGCGAATAATCAGTGGTTTTTTCGTTGGTTAATCCTCTAAGATAATCGTTGATTGAGTCTTCTTTTAAAGTTCTAATTTCTCTTCTTAACTATTGAGTAAGATTATTCAATTTCGTTTTTTCTCGAGGGGCTCTAGTTTGCTGCCATATTTTTCTCGCTCGTTTTCTATCCGCAATAAGTTCTCTAATTTCCCTGGGATAGTTTTTCCCTTTAATTTTCCTTCTATTGTAGTTTCTGGTGTGTTCGTCCAGGCTGATTGTTGTATATCATTAACAAATTTTTCGACTTCTGTGTCCAGGTGTTGAATATAGTACAAAGGCACGCTTAGTTCAATCCTGTCCAATTATAAATCTATTTCCCAGTTTTCTCAGTTATTTCCGTCTGGGATACGCTACAATGATTTGGTAGAAGGAAAAACTGCATACATACAATATTGAAAATATGTAAGCTCCATTCGCCACCAGAGTACACACTAACTCGTAGACAATCCATCAAATTGGTAAGCAGAAAAGGACGACAAAGAATAAAAAAGCGCGAAGAGTAGCATCCCCCATCCATCAGTCCATCGGTTTTGCTCTTAAATATTGCGAAGAGATAGGGAAACGAAAAAAAAGAAAAGAGTGATTGTCCCCAGTAAGTGCAGATTAGAGATCATGATCAAGGAAAAATGGATTAAATTCTGAATCTCGCAAGATATATTTTGATTAGATTTCAGTTTCTGAATGGCTAATTACCCCGTTCAATATACGACAGTTTTTGGGTGATGCGTATTGAAAAACATTTACACCTATAGTTTAATGAATCCTTTAATTTCTCGGGATGAAAAGCATTAGAATATTGACTTGCGATATAAGCTATCAGTACGCCAAGTTTCATCAAAATTTGTTGAGTACTTTGCATGTGATGCGTGCACAGACAGACAAAAATATTTGAGCCTGTATAGTTTTATTATACGAGTATGTATGTACAGATATAGTAGTAGCTTCGCGCTGCTCTATTGATGGAAGATGGGAGAATTTAATGGACTCTTGCATCTGAGCTCAACCCTAGACTACGCTGATTTTTGCTTCCATGCTAGTTGTCTTAGGACCCACAGCGGAAACAGGACCTAAGAAGATCGAACATTTACTCGGATCGCCACCTTTTTACAAAGTAACAGTTCAGACTAGTCAGTAACCTTTCATAAACTTTTTGTACTCGTAAAAACAACAAATCTTACCACATCCTGAATTTCAACTCCAAGACTTATAAGTCAGCTTCTATTTTGTTTCTATAACTTTTCTTTATCTCTCACTTAGGATATAAAAAATATAAAATCCTTAGCAAATCCATTTCCACTGTCCTTCCTTTTCTTTACTTTATTCCTTTTACTCCGAAGTTTTTTTTTTTTTATAAGGATATTCTTTGAGTCACTCTTAGATGCTACCAAATGATTTGTTTATTTTTTTATTTTTGTTTTAAGGAATAAGAGTACAGCATTTTCTTTGGACATACTTTTCTGTTCTATGTATATGTATGTACTCGTACATCTTATTTAAAGAATTTTCTTTGACAAAGAAAAAAAAAAGAAGAAAACAACACTTCAGTTCTTTGTATGTAGTAAGGTGGTAGCCATGAACTTTATTTCATCTCTGGAAGGCGCAACCAATTTTCAAGTTTATCTAATTAATTGTTTGGAGCGTGCAATTTTCCTCCTAAAGTTGCTACACTGTTATAAAATATAATCGTTTGAGGTACATAGCTACGGAACTTATTTAGAATAAGCACGGAAGTAAAAAGTTTTCGGCAATTGAAAACTTTATGAATTGCTGCTCCTTTAGTTACTTATGGAAATGTTTTAATTTAACATGCTATTGAAGCATGATGCACAGGCAGTTAGTTCAGGTAGGCAAAGGTTTTTCATAACACTACTCTACTGTACCACTGTATGTACATATATATAGCTCTGAAAATTGGTAGACTTTAGCTCTGAAAAGTTCATATGAAGGACGAATGCAAACTTGGGACTTTTCATAAAATAGTACTTAGACGGTTCTCATAAATAAAGTCTTTAATGTGAATCAGCTTTAATTCTTGAAAATGCTCTAATCTGTAAGATGTTTTTGAGAAATATGAACCAGGGTATTCGAAATTCAAATCATGCAACGATGTGCAAAAGAAATCGTCTATAAAGTTGACACAGTGCCAATTCCACAGAAAATACAGCAGTCATGCGGCTTCAGATGTGAAGACGAGCGAACGTCTATAATAGCCGTATTTTATTATCACCCAAGATCCATATAGATCACACGACGAAAATAAAACGATCCGGATCAACGAATTACTTTCCTTGTGTCTTGTTATGTTAAGTTAGGTAAATGAAACTGCACCTAAGTGCTTTTCACGGGGCCATACGGTCGACCTAGTTTCCCTTATTGATTGTGGAACCTATAGCAAAAATGCTTCATCAATCGCGCGATCCTGTTGTGAAGCAGTCTGCGCTCCTTATGAGTCATATCATATGCCTTAGTGAAACTTATACTAGATCGCCTAGTTCGTCAAAAGGCCTGTTTCGCATATGGAGGAGGTGATAATTTTGAAGATTTGGGCTGTCACATAGTAAGTCCTTGATGGTTTTCACTTTTTCTATATCTTGACAGCTCCTGCAGTGGTCGGGTGAGTCTTGTGGCCATCGCACAGAGTATCCTGTACGTGCCCCATCAAGAAAGGAATTTCTTTTTTCATTACTAGTAGGCTTTTCGTTCTTCTTCACGCAATGTCGACCAGAAGGTGCGAGATATTATGCAGTCACCTTTGGCGGACAACGCGGAGTTGGTGAGTTATCTTGCTTTAAGTCAAATTTTTGTCTTAATACATCAACAGGAACTTCTTCTGATACCTGAGTATGTTTAATTTCTGTTACTGACCCCTTTTTAGCTGTCTGCTATCTTATTTCGCTCTTTATTGGTATGAATGGAAACCCAGCAGAGGTTTACTTCATGGTATTGCATATTTTGTTCAGGGTGTTCCGGCCACTGAAAACTGCTTCTGATCTAACTTCTTCACTATTTAGTACCATGACTGCCACTTGAATATCCACGAAGATAGTAATCTTGGAAAGATTTAGTCTTTTTCTATCTGTAGTTTGTGCAGCCCTTTCAATGGCCCTTGAAAGATGCTCCAGTAATCCGGGAGTTTGTATGAGTTATTGGTTTTAAATGACTGACAGAAAACTCCACGGCCGGTTCCAGTATTCGTTTTAGACCCGCCAGTGTAGATTTGAATATCTTGTTCATTAATTAAAGTGTTGGAGTTGCACTTTTATGGCGAACCCCACAGGCGGGTCAGTAGAAATACAGTGAAGTGGGAGAGTTATGATCACTTGTTTTCGGATCATTACCTCGCCGAAACAGAAAGAAGAAGAAGAAGAAGGTGGAGTCTCACTCCTGTCTTTCGGGAATAAACGTGGAATAATTCTTATCGAAGTCTATGTAGGATATTACATAATCTGCATGCTAATCTTGTACCATTGTGTCTTCTAGATACTTTGTTTTATCCGATGCCTTCCACCATACAATACTTCCGTAGGTAAGCCTATCAATTCAATATGGAATATGGACGCAGACCCCATCATTTCTTGGACGCGTAGAATGCACATAGTGCTTTCTTTGATCTTTCTTCTATGTTCTTCGTCATGGTAAGCTTCGAATAACGTCTGTAAACTCGATTCTAAGAAGATGGATATTATTTAGATTGCAGAAACGCCAGCGCACCTTCTTATGGTATGCGAAACACTGATCTACAAAAGAAGAAATCACCTAGGTGCATATCTCCTATCAGAAATGGATACGCTCAAGATACTCCGGTTCCTAGTAGTTGCTGGACTTGAGGAAGTACTCTAGACCGAGAATATTGTCGACTAGAGCCTTAGTTTGAGGGGCACAATAGATATGATTAAGGTCGCAGTGCCCTTGCACCTCACAACAACTATATCTATCTATCTAGATACATTGGATGTACACTGCAGGCATTAGACCTATCATCTCAAATAATAGGTCCATCTAGTAAGGTGGAGTGTTACTATACTCACTGCAGTAAATACATGACACTATGCTATCGGAACTATGATCTCTAATTGCCAAACTGGATTCAAATATATCTGCTGGAGCTGAAGAGGCAAGGAAGAAACGGTATTGATCCAACATCTACCATGTTACTGTCGTGCTTTACTCCAAAAGTACGATACCCTCACGCTCCAGGCTCTCACTTCTTTTTAAAACTTGGCAGAGTTAGCAAAGCGAAGGATACCTGATATAATGAAACTTATAAGAAGCAAAAATTAGTTCACGAGCGGGTAAGGGGACAGGTTTTACTTGCAACTCCAATCATGAACAGATTCACATTGAAGCCTAGGGTATCTGAATGGAAATGCTGTGTTGATTCACCAAACACCCTGAATACCTAATCTAACACAAGCATGCTGCGATACGCAGATACTCTGGTTTTAATTGGACTTCTCGTTTCCTGGATTTGACAGCTTGACTTTTTCCTTTGGGGATACTTAAGAGAGCGAGTTGATGAAATGATATGAATAGCTGATCATTAATGTTCTACTTTATTGCTTAGCACCTTTATGGCTGACTATCATCATACTAAACGTAAAGCTTTCTGTGAATAATTGCCCATCCACTGGTTAAACGAGCTTCAGAATTTGTTGAGTGTTTTGGAAGCTCATTGCGCACAGACAAAACAAATACAGATTTTAATTTTCCATATATGTATGATATTAGTGCAGTAAAAGTAGATAATATTGCAGTACTATTTGTTTCAAATCGACGTTATAAAGTGGCGTATTATGTTCTTGCCTTGCGTTAAGATATAAAAGTGTTGAATATTTTCTTATTCGTCCTGAATAGAAGGAAACACGGATGCACATTTATGCATACCCACCAAAGAACAAAATTGGTGCAAAGCAATTTAGGTCCTTAAAATCTAAAAGGTGTACAGAATTTTCTAGAATTGAGCGTAGCCTTGCATTCATAGCTTCTAAGTTTACACATATTTCAATTTTTCTCTAACACTACCGACGCAATTATGAGTTCTTCAACATAGCGGAATCGACTCACTGAACAATGCAAATTGTATACAAAATACATTGCAAAAGTTTTCCACACTGTCGAATGAGATTGTAGTTAATATACTCACTTATGAAGTGTGCACACCCAGGGACTTCGTATTCAAAGGATTTTCTCTTGAAAGCATATCCTATTCTGAAATCATCATTATATGCGTTATCTTTTTAATTACAGTAATTATTTCTTATAAGGATGCAACATCCTTAAACGTTGGCACAAAACGTTGCTCTTCTCTTTCCACTGTGAGTCTTCCATGACTGAAGTGCAACTGAAAGGAAGCAAGTTACGGGATTAAAAGGTTAATCCTTGTCGAAGTATGCAGATTTCTTAGATGAAGTTGATCCTGCCCTTGAAACGATTGCTGGTATGGGTTCTTATGCTCTCATGGGTGACTTCAACGCTCACGTGGGTGTGGGTTGTTATGACATGGGGGAGTGTTATTGAGAGGAATGGTCATCCTGACCAAAATGCGAATGGAGAGAAGTTGTTGGATTTTTGCTGTAAAAATGGCTTATGCATCATCGTTCAGTTTGAACCTACGAACAGTACGGTTGTCTAAAGAGTTAAGTGTGCATATTTTGAATTGATGAATTGTCAAGTTTGTACCGAGAAAATTGAGAGAAACTCAATATCGAAAATTTTGTGTGGTGATTGTAAAAGTTTTTATCACGCTTCTTGCGTCAACATCCTACAGCAAGATATCGATTATTTTAAAACGAGTGGTGTTTCCTATCGGTGTGATAATTGCTCAGCGCTTAGGCGTAAATCATATCACATGCATACCCCATCGAAAGACTTAAACACATTTAATTTCAAATCATCTAAGCAACCAACCTCTCTACACTTGAAAGTTAAACGAAAAGGTAGTGATCATCTACAAACTTCATCTTTTGATGCAACCACCAGCGAGCAAGTTGATGAAGAGTTTACTCCTCGCATGGTTTATGAAAAACTGGCAAGCCTGGAGAAGATTAATAAGCAGTTCCTTCTCTCGATAAATGAGTTGCGAGCTGAAAATGTCGAACTTAAATCTAGAATTTCGTTGCTGGAAAGTAGACTCAACTGGCAGCAGCAGAAACAACTAAGCAACTGCATTGAGATTACTGGAGTGCCCGTCGTCAACGACAAAACTGCGAAGAGCATAGCGCAACAAATATTTGAAAAGGCGTTGTCAGTGAGGGTTCCCGATGATACGATTAGGGATTGCTATGTACGAAAGGTGCGGAGAGAAAGTCAAAAAAATAACTCTGGTTCTTCAAATGAACCATCTGTCTAAGCCTTTTTGACTCCTCTCTCAAACAACACATTATGAGAAAGAAGGTCAAGAAAAGGAGCATGCTGAATTCGGATCTATTTGTCAACGGTGGTGATTGCGGTGGTAGCAGCGGTGTTGGTGGCAGTGCTGCCAGACTTTTTTCAAGAAAAATACCACATGATGGATGAAAATTTACCATTTCCACCAAAAATTTCCTACACAAGTACAAAATGACTTTCAAGGTCATAAGAGCACCACAAAAGCATGAAACGGAATTAAAGAAAAACCACAGAACTAATGAAAAATATATCTTTTTTTTGAAAACGATCTCACCATTGCAAAATAATACAACTGCAAAAAATGAGCGATAAGGCGCCAAGCGATCTTCTGCAAAACAAATGCAAACCAAAATAATTTTTTTTTTTAAACCTGTCTGTACTTAAATATTTATTTATTTACCTGATCTAAATTTTGGATAAATGATTTTTTTTTTATAAAAATAAAATTCTTAAATGTAATGATCTTATTTTACAATTACTGCTAAGCAAATCACCATTGAAACTATTCCTTTTTTTTACATCTGCTACAATTGAAAGAATCCTTGTATTACTAGAAGAATGACTCTCAAAATAAAATCATATGCTGTTGTGTACCGTGTGTACATGAAATTTATAATTCCGTATTCCCTTACATGTATTAATAATTGCCACACAACATAGTAGATCGCTACGCATACAATCACCAAATACGTGAGATCGGTGGAACTACCCCTGTCAAGTTATGGGCTGGGAAGAAGCGGCGAGTAGGTGCGAATGTAGGACTGTTTATAGCATCACTAAGCAGGTCATCGGTGGTCGAAACTCCAAACAACATCCAGTGAAGAGTCTAAACGGTAACCTTCTGATTTCGGATGAGGATCAGCTCACTAGATGGAGAGAACATTTTGCTACAGTGCTAAATCACATAGACGATGGCGGTATGATCTCGAATTCGAATGAGCAGTTCGAAGCAACAAATTCCCGATTTCGCACCACACCTCCCACTAAAACCGAGATAATAACAGCAATCAAGTCCCTCAAGAAGAACAAGGCGGTGGGTATTGATGGCATTCCTGCCGAGCTATTTTAAGCAGCGCCAAATACATCGGCAGATTTGCTGCATCCCCTAATACGGAGAGCTTGGGATAGCGAACAATTTCCACAGGAGTGGAAAAGGGAGATGATCGTTAAACTTCCAAGGAAGGGAAACTTGATGGATTGCGGTAACTGGAGAGGTATATGCGTTCTTCCAGCCGTGGCTAAAATAATAGCTAAAATAATTCTAGAACGAATTAAAGAACATTTAGATTCAACTCTCGATGTCGAACAGGCAGGCTTTCGCGCTGGATCCTCCTGCATCGACCGCATAAACACCTTACGGATCATTATCGAGCAATGCGTTGAGTATAGGTCTCCGCTACATTTAATGTTTATCGACTTCGATAAAGCTTTCGACAGATTGAATCGAGATGCTATCTGGTTGGCCTTGCGCAGGAGAGGCATCCCAGAAAAACTTATAGCTATTATCAAGGCTACATACGAGGAGGGTAAGTGTCACGTCGTGCACAATGGTAAGGTGTCGGAGGATTTTGAAGTCCAAAGTGGAGTACGTCAAGGGTGCATACTGTCACCACTATTGTTTTTGGTGGTTATCAGCGATTTACTCCGTGCAGCATTGACGGAAGCTAATTCTGGAATTCGTTGGACTATGACATCTTACCTTAAACACCTAGATTACGCTGACGATGTTTGTCTACTTTCACATCGGATAATGGATCTTTATCTGATGGCCCAAAATCTAGAAGCTGAGGCAAACAAAGTGGGGCTAAAAATAAACACAGCCAAAACAAAAGCCCTGAGCACTTCTTCTAACAACCGCGCTCAACTTTACATTGCCGGAAAGGAAGTCGAGAAAGTTGATAACTTTCTTTATTTAGGAAGTGTGGTCTCGGCTAATCGCGGTGGCACCGAACTGGATGTGTGCAGCAGAATCGGGGAGGCTAAAGCTGCGTTCGGAATGCTATCTAAAATCTGGAGAAGCAATGTTATCAGCTTAAGAACCAAGCTGCGACTGTTCCGCTCCAACGTAGAATCAGTGCTGCTTTATGGGTGCAGTACTTGGAAGGTGGACACCATTAACACACGCAAGCTGCAAGTCTTTGTAAACAAATGCTTAAGAATCATCTTGAGGATTTTTTGGCCGAACCGCATCTCTAACGAACAGCTTTATCTGAGAACGGGCCAAGAACCTATAAGCAATACTATACGAAGAAGAAAGTGGCAATGGATTGGGCACTCCCTACGGCGCGAAGACAACTCCATTGCGAAATACGCCATGCAGTGGAATCCGCTTACCCAGGCAGGCAGAATAGCGGGACGTCCTAGGCAAACGTGGCGCAGAACAGTTGAGGAGCAATCGAGCTCTATAGGAATGAGTTGGAGGCAGCTCAAACGCGTTGCAGAACTTCGAACACGATGGCGCGCAGGCGTGGTTGACGCCCTATGCCCCCCGAGGGGTTAAAGGATCTAACTAACTAACTAACTAAGTTATGGGCTGAATTCATTACTGACTATTGCAGTCAGAATGAGTGAGAAGACGAATTTGTCAGTAGAATTTCCCTTTTTTGTATAGAAATCGGAAAATATTACCTTTTTACCATTTGCTGAAAATTGGAGTTGAAATTTACCACAAAAAGGTAAATTTACCACGATCTGGCAGCACTGGTTGGTGGCAGCGGCGATGGAAGCAGCACAAAGAGGAGATCGGTTATATACATAAACGATGCTCTCACTAAGTTCTCACGAGCGTTATTCTCTAAAGCGAAGGAGGCAAAGATGCAGAGAGAGTATAAATATTTATGGTTAAAAAATAATAGAATTTTAATGAGAAAGGTTGATGGTGGGAAAATCATTTCTATAAGGTCATGTAATGATCTTGATCAGTTGTAATTATTTTTATTATTCTCTTTTTAACTTCTCTTTTAATGAATTTACTGAATTTTGTCAATGATGATTTTCCTTTCTATAATCTTAAGAGTACGAATTGCGAAGATGTGTTTACTAACAAATTGTACTGCTCTAACAAACTCTCTTTTATTCACCAAAATATCCGAAGCTTAAGAGAGAATTTTACTTCACTGGTATCCCATTTGGATTCTTTTGTATGCATTCCTGATTTCGTAGTTATCTCAGAAATTTGGATCTATGATTTTGAAAAAAATTATTATGAATTGCCTGGCTTTGACTTTTATGCAAACACAAATGAGAATTACGCTGCTGGAGGCGTTGGTTGTTTTGTAAAGCAATGTTTTAATGTTTTTGATATTTCACAATTAGCTTTTCGGAGCGCTGATGTCTTAGGAATTTGTTTTCGTAATGAAGGGGAAATCTTTGTCTTGATTTGCGTATATAGGCTTCATTTGTTCAGTGTTTCTAATTTTGTGGAAGAATTTTCAACTCTCTGGGATAATGAAAACTCTAAAAACTTAATCGTTATAGGTGATTTTAATATTAACATACTGGAGCATAATGAAGCTATTGCTAGCTATTTGGACTTAGTAGCTTCTCATGGATTAGTATCTTTCGTAAATGAGATTACTAGGATAGAGTCAGGTAAATGTATTGATCATATACTTGGTCGTTTTGGTTCTTCCCCTAGCTCCTGTGAAAAGTGTGTATTTGACTTAAAAATCACAGATCATTGCATGACTGGTCTACTAGTTGATATTTCATTAAACAGAAAATTATCTGCTCCCAATTTCCATACCCTTAAAACAAAAATTAATTTTGAAAAACTTAAAACTTGTCTATCTCTTGAGTGTTGGGAGGAAGTATTTGTTGAAAGTGATCCTTTAAAATCCTACGACGCTATTAGTGACATTATTTCCAGGCATATAGTTGCTCATTCGTAATTCACCACAAGAAGTCAAACGTACGTCTTAAACCCTGGATAACGACTGATTTATTACATAAAGTAAGGAAAAAGAATAAACTTAGAGTTAAATGTGTGAAGCAGCCGAATAATCTACACTTAAAACAGTTGTACAAAGTTATGTGCTCAGAGTTGAGAAAAGAAATTCCTGTTTGTCGAGATGTCTATTATTCAAACCGATTTAATGCAGTCAAAGGTAACTTGAAGGGTGAATGGCAGTTGGTTAATAGCATCCTCAACAAAACACAAGCTGGTACAAATATAGTTGCTGTACGTGATGATGATGATGTTGTAATTTCTGACAATCTCGGGATTGCTAACACCTTCAACGATTATTTTTCAAAAATATCCCAGAATGTACATCTGAGTCCAGTATATTTTGATTGTCCGGTATGTAATCTTTCTTGTAGGCCTTGTGTACAAAGTTTTGTTTTTATCCCTGTTAATGGCTTAGAATTACTAAAAACAATTGGTTCGCTAAAGGTTTCTAACTCTACTGGAATAGATGGAGTCTCGAATCGTTTGTTGAAAAATATTGCATGTTTCCTGGTTGATGTCCTTTCTCATATTTTTAATAATAGTGTTTCTCTGGTGTTTCTCCAGATGCTCTTAAAAGTGCTGATATTTTACCTCTCTATAAGAAAGGTGCGACTGATGAGGTAGGCAACTATAGACCCATTTCACTTTTACCCTCAATTAGCAAAATCTTTGAAAAGGTTATGAGAAGCAGAGTGGTTAATTTTTTAAATAAAACAAATTTTTTCAGTACGGCTCAATTTGGCTTTAGAGAAAGTAGATCTACCGAAGATGCTTTGTTAAAGTTTCGTTCTTGTTTATAATAATGTTGACAAAAAAAAGTGTACAGCTGGGTTGTTTGTTGATATAACCGAAGTCTTCGATATGGTCAATCATGACATGCTCATATCTAAACTTGAAAATGCGGGCTTTAGGGGTTTTACGCTTGATTGGTTTAGATCATATCTGAAAAATAGGAGCCAAAGGGTTAAAATTGATTCAGTTAGGAGTAATCTCAAGTTTTTAAATCTGGGTGTACCACAGGGTTCTGTACTAAGGCCCATACTTTTTTTAATATATATTAACCCCCTCTTAAGGGTCTGTTGACAGCCTTCGCAGACGATTTGGGCTTTACTTATGGTTGTAATAGTCTATTGGACCTTATTTCTGCCTTAAATTGGGATCTTTTTTTGTTGAGAGTCTGGTTTGCGAAGCATAGTCTGTTAATGAGCTCGAAAACTAAGGTTATGTTTTTTAGTCTTTCTACACAAATTGTTATAGTACCGGAACTTTTTTTACCATGCGCCTGATTGCCTCAAGTCTCCACTATTAACTTGGTTTTACGATGCAGGACCCTCCACTTTTAATACTGATGTTTGTTGCAATGATAAATGTTTTAAAGTGGAACGTGTTAATGAATTTAAGTATTTAGGGCTTGTCATAGATGCAAAATTGAATTTCAACAGTCATTTAGAAGTTTTAAGAAATTATTTTCGTGGCACTGTGAGAAACTTCTATTTCCTGCGAAACGTTTGCTCTATCCAACTCCTTTTAAAAATCTATAATGGCATCTTCCACTCAAGATTACAGTACGAGATTAGCTGCTGGGAGGATCTTACTTTTGCAAATTACGGCCCCTTTTAACACTTCAGAAACATGTTTTGAAAATCATTTGTCGGAGATCTCGTAGACATCCTAGTTTTCCGTTATTCCGTGATTTGAAAATTCTTCCACTTCAACACTTATACTGTTACAAGGTCCTAAAAGTGTTCTTTTCAAGATCTGGTAACACGTCTTTCAGACAGGTTCCCAATTACACTTTACGAGGCAATTCCTTAAATCTGGTCGCTTTACCCGATTTCAGTACAACCGCCTTTCGTAACTTTTGCAATATTGTTTCGTGTCGGTTATTCAATAGTTTACCAATTTCTATCAGACTGCTTACTTCTGCTAATGTGTTTGCAAAATGTGTAAAGGATTGGCTTTTCTCCTTTGATCTAAAGAGTATTGCTCCTCTCTTTAGTGTCCTTCAATGATATTTTGGTGTAATATTACATTCCGCTTTCAATGTATTAGTTCAATTTTTAAATAACAAATCTCTTCTCATTTTATTATCTCAGGGTTCATACAATTTTTTATATCCTCTCCCATGAGGGTATATCTGTGAGATACGGATATTAAGTTTAGTTTGCAACATAAAAAAATGAATTAAGTATATGGTATACCTACATATATAAATAATCAGTACAAGCAGCCGCGCCATTGTTCGGGAAGATATCGGGGGATTTGAAACCTTTCGATCAATGTGGTTGATTGCAGGGCTACGAAAGAGCTTCTTGCCTCATTTGCAGTCCTGGGACTAAGAACTAGAAGGTAGAGAAGTATGAAAATCCTTATTAGCATGTGGGAAGAGAAAATGGGTAGATACAACAAATTGAAAAAGAGCAGGTAAGAGAGGTGACGAAATAAAGCGGATACCTGATCATGATCAACAAGGATAAATTTAAGTAAGTAGCTTGGTAGAAGTTGCGGTTCTTTTAAAAAGAAACTCAATTAACATTAGATAGTAGTTTGTTACCACAAGTCATGTAATCTGGCTATTGAGGTGTGTTGGTGAGAAGTCTGAAAATCCAACTTGTAGAATTTAAGAAAGTTCCATTTCCCATTTAGCAGTCCGAATTATAGGCTCTTCTTTGAAACACGCATGTTTCCACTCCTTATCAAAACGTTGAAGCTTCAAGTTGACGATATATTAATAGTGATGAGTACCAAATGAATGGCTACCCAAGAAAGTCGCCCTAAAGATAATAAGTAGTAGGATCAGTTGGTATAGTGAGTGGAGGGATTTGGCCCAAAGATGTGAGATGAAACTCACTCTAAGAGCGGAGGTGCATCAAAACTAAAAACCTACTCTCTATCAGCTAATTGCTAATTTGGATGAACAGCTGAGGGAGTGCCTTGTAAGGGAAGACAAATGGTCACTGTACAGGTCAATTTACAGACGATGATGTTATAATCTGAAAAATACCGACTACTGTAGGGATGCATGTAATATTGAAGAAATATCGATGATGTTCAAACTGCATGGAGAACTACTGCAGATAAATTTTATACAACATAGGGAAGGACTACCCATCATACGAGTATGTACTGCCCTCCTAAGAAGAAAGGGCGCATCTCCATTTTAGTCGTTTTGAGATAAGTGCATTTTACTGTTTCTGGTTTGCATTTTTTACTCACGAATAGAGAGATGTGTCCATTTCTATTCGTGATTTTGAGTCATTTGCAGTTGGAAATATGCATTTCAAGCTTCACACGAAAATAAAACGCTATTTAGCAAATTCAAATATGCCACTAACTCAATTTTGGAGTTTTGGCGTTTGCGCCCTTTTTTCCTTACGACGGCAGTGGAATATATGCAACCTAGCGGAGAGAGAGGATGCTTTACATTTTATTAGAAGATGCCCAACCCTGCGAGAATGTGAGGTTAGGCTAGGTTGAGTAGGGTTATGGTAGGTTATCATAAAACACTAGGCACCAAGTTGGGCCCATCGCGATCCCTAGGGAACATTATCGGCAAAAGGACCCAAACGAATTCTCCCATACACTTGATTTCCCTACAAAATTTAAAGATATCTTTGTTATGATTCCGGGGCATTACCTCTTCTAGGTTATCGAAGAAGTATCTTCTAATGTGCTTTGGCATTGTTCTGACAATGCCTTGGCATTCACAGAGTAAAAATGTGTTATTTCCTCCGAAACATGTAGGTCATTGCAGTACCTGCAAACACCCGTATTTGATAAATCCAGTCTCATAGCACAGTTCCTTAGAAGACAATGGGCAGAGAGCACTCCTATCGCTGTTCTTAGCCCTGATCTTTCTAGTTTTATGATCTCCCCAGATTTCCTGGGGTCTAACAGGCAACAAGGCCTTAGACATCTTTCGACCATCCAAGTTGGACCATCCTAGATTAGCTATGTTGATGATTCTATTAGGAATAATCCCCCTAGCCACACATACATTGGCTTAGTATGCACACATTGGTGGCTTAGTGTTACCGATTATGTCTCTATGCGGGAATTCTGCTCCTCTTTTGGCCAGCTGGTTAACATTTTCATTGCCTCCTTTATCACAGTGTCCAAGTACCTAACATAATCTGACACGGTTCTGCGTATATAATGCCTTAAGCATTGTGCGGCCATTCCTGACAATCTCAGATTTAGTGACACAAGACTCTAGCGCCTTTAGCGCAGCCTGACTGTTAATGAAGATGGCGATATTCTTGTTGGATATTGATCCCATCTCAAGTAATTCCGCAGTTTTAAGTACAGCTAGAACCTCTGCTTGGAACACACTGCATGTGTCCGGAAGTCTCAGGGCCACCTGTAGGTTAATGTCTCTCGAATATATACCTGACCCTGTGGCCTCTCTGGTCTTATTACCATCTGTGTATATTGCAATCTTGTTCCTTTGTCAATCCTCTCTAGCAGGATACATCACCTCATTCGGTGTGACGAAGTCTAATGTGCCAAGGACTTCGTCCGATTCGTCAGGGATATTGGGAAATGATTTCCTTAGAATGGAGCTTGTCCCACATTACTTGTTTTGAAGAGACCAATGTTATTGAGCCGAAGAGCATTGTTGTATGCGTTAAATTTGATTTGTAGGTCTAGTGGTAAGAGATATAGGAAGATCTCGAGTGCAGTCGTAGGCGTTGTGCATAACGCACGGGTGATGGCAATGCAGGCTGTTCTTTGTACTATGGCCAACATATCCCGTGTGTTTTTCGTATTCGTTGCCTTCCACCACACAAGAGCCCTATATGTAAAAATGGGTCTGACTATTATAATATATAGCCAGTGCAGTCTTCAGGCCGTAATTTTTTCCCGCGGTTCTTTTTCAGATGAAGAGAGCATTATAAGCCTTGGCGAACTCGTTCCTGTATATTAAGTTTCCAGTTTAGTTTCCTATCTAGCTTTCCTGCTGAAGATTATCAATTCTATTTTATCTGGGTTGACGTGCAATCCACGCCCTCCAAGTCTTTGTTCGAGACTATTCAGAGCTGATTCCATCATTTCCTCTAATGTGTCAAGGAATTTACCCTGGACTAAAATCACCACGTCGTCCGCGTAGGCAGTGACGCTTATGCCTGTATTGCTTAGTTCTTTAAGTATCCCATCGATGACTAGAACCCAGAGGAGGTATGAGATAATGCCTCCGTGGAGAGTCCCCCTACTTACTTACTTAGGTGGCGCTACAGTTCGGGGTGAACCTGGGCCTCAACCAACAAGCCTCTCCATTTAGCGAGAGTCCCCCTGGTAACGGATTTTCTTGTTGAACTATTTACGATAGTGGAGTTAATGTTTCTAGTGCCGAACATATTGCAGAGCCAATTGGTAATGCTTTGCTCGACATTCATAGTTTCTAAGACCTGTTTGATGGCCCTTCCTTCGGCATTATTGAAAGCAAATACTATGTCAAGGAAGGCTGCTAGTGCAAATTCCTTATGGTAAAGGCTTGTTTCTGTTTTCCCTACTACTCCATGTAAAGCTGTTTCCACAGATTTTCCCTTTAGTTATGCATGTTGAGATTCGCATAGAACGCCGTTGCAACACTTACTTCTGATATGAATATCGAGACACCTTTCGCGTGTCCTGAGGTGAAATGACGAGAGATTTATGGGTCTATAGTCTTTCGCTGAAGTGTGGCTTGGTTTACCTGCTTTAGGTATGAATATAACACGCACTTCTCTTCATGGCACTGGTACGTAACCTGACCTTAAACAGTTTTTAGAAATATCCATAAGCCTATTTCTGACCTTGGCTGGAGCTTTTTGCAGCAAAGATGGTAAAATTCCATCAGGCCCTGGTGCTTTAAACCCTGCGAGAAACCCGAGGGCATGTCTTTGGAAACGATGTCTTATCGGATGAATAAGTTATCAGCTTTCCAAATGAATTATACACATCCAATTTGTCCAAATTCTGTAAAATTACATTAGCCTATCGAGAATGAATTATGAACGGGAACTTCTAAGACCGTCTACTTAACACATAATTGCATTTATTACTTAAGAAAAAAAGTGTATAATAGAAATATTTATTTATTTATTAGTAATCAATGATACCAGTTGTCAGTCTGCAATGCCATGCTAAATATTGATTTTGTGCAGTATTTAAGGAACAATTTTATAATTAATAATAATAATCTATCTAATCTAAATCTAATCAGTAAGCTGAGAAAAAGCCTACAAGTAGATACTTTCAAACCCAATCAAAAGAGATGACACTAAGTCTACTAAACAATCGCAATTCGTAGTTCTTTTTTTTTCAAGGGCGTAGAAAATTATATTCAGTGCGTTAAGTCTTATCTTTGCTCTTTGAACCAATCCCCGTACTTGTCTTCAAATCAACAATTCAATTGATAATCATTTTCGCCCAAATGCCGTTGCTGTAAATGGGAGAGAAGTGGGTTCATTTTAATTAAACAAAATTATCACCATAATCGCATTCATTTCTATCTCGCTGTGATGAAATAATTAATTGACAGTAATCTGTGGTGCAATTCAAATCTAAGAGCGTAAAACAAATTCATCTTAGAAATTTCGAAGCGTGTCGGTCTCTTAGTTCCTAAACTATCAGAAGTCATGAAGTATTTCAGTATCTATTTGTATCTATTTGCACTACTCCTCTCCAAAAGCGCTATAAAATGTGTTCAAATTTCCCATGGAAAAGGAGAAAGAATAAGTCCAAAGGGATTTCGGTTGACAGTTGAGTGTGAGTACATTTAAACCTCCATCAGTAGATCCAATAAAAATCGAGTGTATGTATTTTTTAAATGAAAAACTAATCGATCTCCTAATCACAGTTGACGCTAACGCTCAAGCTAACATCAGTCATATTCGATTCTTCGTAAATATTCGCGATCCCCTGGTAAACCTTTTGGAAGCTGATTTCATGGCTACTATTAAGAAGCCCACAAACGGTGTCTGGATATATGACAACGTTAATATCCGCGTAAGACGTGGCACTATCATCAATTACGCTCTTCTCATCTATAGCAGTACTCAAGAGCAACCTTTTCGAACATTCCATTGGGCGCAACTTTCCGGAGATGCAATCGACATTTCACCACCAACAAGGGAAACCTGTGCAGCCCATTGCACAGTGCTGGCCAATTGTGAACGATCTGTGACTACAGTTGATCGATTGCCCGTATGCAAGGGTCAACTAATTTTTGAAGAAGATTTCGATTTCTTTCTAGATATGTTTAAATGGAAGCATGAAGTTCGAATACCACTTGACGATAAGGATTCATTTGCTTCCTTTCAAGACCTTCAAGAAAACTGCTACGTGGAAGATGGCCAGCTACACATTGTTCCGACCTTATTGTCCAATTCTGAGGGCTTCAATGAGCAGCTCATTCAAACTGGATATCTACATCTGCAAGAGTCAGTTACATGAAAGTATCTTAGAGTTTTTTATTGATCATTTGGGTGATCATTTCAGTTGTACACCCATTGAGGATGAGTCACGCGAGTGCAGAAGACAGGCACATAATTTACAGATCTTACCTCCAGTCATTTCGGCAAAGATATTTTCAGATTCATTCAGCTTTCGCTATGGAAAGGTTGTGATACGAGCTAAGATGCCCAAGGGTGATTGGGTGTTTCCATGTTAGTTACAAAAGTATCTCAAGTGTTTTATTCACTAATTAAAATGATTCGTAGTGATAATGCTGGATCCATTGGAAAACGACCATGGCTGTAGGGACTACGCTTCGGGACAGATAAGAATCGCACATATGCTAGGCAATGAATACCTCTGGAATAACGAAAGCTTGGAAATATCCAACAAATTCGTATCTGGTGGGCTTATGATGGCAAGTCAAAATCCTTTAGATGATATTAAGCTAAGATCGTATTATGTCGGTAAGCAGTTGAGTGATGATTTTCATAACTATACACTGACTTGGACAGAGGATCTGTTAATATTTGGAATTGATGACATTGACTATGGCGAGGTTTATAATATTAAGCATGCCAAACGTTGGAACGATAAAATGGGGCCCTTCGATAGAGAGGTATGTTTGTTTGTAAATATTTCTTTTCGTGCGGATTAGATACTTTTTCTTTTATTTCACTCAGTTCTCCTTGGTACTTGGTGTGTCAGTTGGTGGTCATAAAGACTTTCCTAATGGATGCCTCAATGGACCTGATCGATTGGAGAAACCCTGGAGGAATAGTGATCCAAAGGCGATGTTGAAATTTTGGAGAGATCGAGATAACTGGAAGAAGACTTGGAAAGGAGGTGATGTTGGCCTCCATATTGACTTTATTAAAGTGTATGCTCTGTGAGAAATAAAGTGTTGATGGTGTGAAAATAATATTCACCTTCTCACTGTTACCGTGTCTGAATAAAAGGAGAAAGGTATGACACTGTCAGACTGAGCAGACTGAAGAACCATGTAGCACTCATGGACATGGATCATATAGCAGCCATAAGATCTGAGGCTTGAAACGAGTACATACGTTAGTTTGAGTAGGGTTATGGGGTATCATAAGAACACTTGGTACCAAAGTGGGTCCATCGTGATCTCCAGGGAACTCTCACGGTGAAAAGACCTAAACCAATTCTCTCATGCACTTAATTTCCAGCGGAATTTGAAAATGTCATTATTGTGGTTCAAGGACCTTACCTCTTCTAGATTATTGAAGAAGTATCTTCCAAGGTACCTTAGTCTTGTCCTGGCAATACTTTGGCATTCACAGAGTATACTCGTATGTGTTATGTCCTCTGCGACATGTAGGTGGTTGCAGTACCTACAAACATTCTTGTTTGATAATCCTTGCATGCTTCCTTCTAATAGCGAGGGATCTTTCTAGTTTTATAATCTCCCCAGATTTTTTGCGGTCTAACACAGACCACAAGGCCTTGGCCACTCTATGATCATCTAAGTTGGATCATCTAAGATTAGCCATGTTGATGATTCTATCAAGAATAATTCCCCTAGCCACAAACCTTGGCGGTTTAATGCTACTAATTATGTCCTTATGCGGGAGCTCTGCTCCTCTTTTGGTCAGCTCGTCGGCTTTTTGATTGACTTTTATATCACAGTATCCAGGTACCCAACATAATGCCTTGGATGTGGCATAAGAAAAGTGTGCAGTGTCACCATCGAACTTATAATTGATCACAACTAACGTCTACACGCGACAAAGCTAATTTTCGGGATCACTGTTAGTTCTTGACAAAAATCAGATGCAAAAATGAAGAGAACTGGCCTTCCTTTTTATAAACTTCTCTCGGGAAAGGCAAATCTTCCACTCGGAGCCAGCGTCTTGAGATGCCAGCAAATGCCTCTTGATTCCGCGTTTAATTTGTTGCAGATTATAGATTTCTGGCAATATTTCGCCTGGGAGTGAGTTCTTAAGATTGCTTGTCCTGTAGCAAAATTAATGATGGTTGGCGGATGAACATGAAAGTTGTGTGCTCTGGTGACTTGCCTGCTGAGACTTTGAAATATTGAGTTTCTAAGTATTATGCTGTTGAGATCTTCCGAATATCTACCATAGTAGTATCTGTAGAACAGGCATAAATCTGCCACTCGATAAGCCAGTAATTGAGGACTGGACATAAGTGTCGGATCTTCTATAAAGACAACTGGTCTCCCCTGGATGCTGTCAAGTAGATTAAGATAGTGTTTTGGGACCGGGCTCCAAACATGAGAGTAGTACTCAAGTCCCGGTCTTTCTTGTACTTTATATAAAAGAAGAGCGTGCGGCGGTACTTTCTTCATTTGAAAGATAATTCAACTTCATGGAAGATGATTTTGCTTGTTGGACATGTGATCATTCCATGTTAATCCAGAGTTTGCTGCGAAATCATGGTGATTAAGTCTGCCCTGTCCTGGCTATGGTGTAATATATTATCTGACAGAGATATTAACATTTGCACGGACAGTCAAGCGGCAATCAAGTCCCTGTTATCATGCTCTTTCACTTCAAAGGCCGTCTTAAACTGCCGTTTGTCTATTTCGGATATGATAGAGCATTTCGACATTCACCTATGCTGGGTGCCAGGCCACAGAGACATTCCTGGAAACGGCAGGGCGAACGAGCTCGCCATAGGGGCAAGCCCTTGGTATACCCCTCGCTATATGTAGCATCTACTGAAACTGAACGACGAGGACATCCTTGAACAAAGCACAAAGATTAGCCTGCGTATGTATAACAGGAGCTTTGCGAATCTGTTTCACAGCAGCACTAGAGTTAATCGTAGGTATACTTCCGCTATGCATAGAGCAAATCGCCAAGGAGACCGTACGGAGAATCAGCAGAAAGGGCATCGGCAAACGAACATGCATCGCAAACAAAGACCGAGTTATCCTATCCAAACCAGTACCACATCTGAACTGCCCAGAGATGTTATGACCAAAAAATACTGCTTTGAAAGGAAATTTGACTAAAAGCTGAGTAACAAAGGAGATTGGAGCAGTGAGTCTGATAAGTATCAATTCAAACAACATACAACTAAATAGTACACAGACGAATCGAAAACATCTACTGCCACTGGGGCAGGAGTTTACGGGCCCAGGACTAGATACTCAGAATCACTGGGAATATTCCCCAGTGTATTTCAAGCAGAAGCTCACGCGATCGGAAGATGCGCGCAAATCAACCTAGACAGAAAATATTGCAGGCAGAACATCGCAATGGGCGCCGTGGCGTAAGTACAATATTATAGTTAGTGTGTCGGACCAATGCGCGTGAGGTTCCAATTTCGAATCCCAGAAAACACCAAAAAGATTTTTCAAGGTCCCACATCTCGCGAACGTCTGACAAGCATTCGAGAGTATTGTTGTCTCGAGAAAGCTTTTCAAAACAAATTGCTCTCGGATATGGCAATTAACTGTAGGTCACTTCCATTCGTGTGAAAAATATAACGCACACAACATGAGTGGTTGCTAGAAGCTAGGCCCCGGCACTTAAATAGCTGTTACGCCTACTATCAGGCAGCCAAGCCGCTATTAAAGCACTGACCTCGCACGAGATCAGATTCAAACTGGTATGGGAATGCCTGACCCGGATCAACAAACTGGGAGAAAAACAAAGTAACTCTCTAATGGGTACCAGGACATGTAGGAGTAGATTGGAACAAAGCAGCTGATGAACTAGCTAGAAACGCATCAGACACGCCGTTCCTTGGACCATACCCTTTTGTGGGATAGGACCCCACAAAATACGAGAAGACTTAAGGGAAGATGAAGAGAACAAATGGGTCAAGCATTGGGATGATATCCCCTGATTAAGAGAGGCAAAGGAACTTCTGGGAAAATACAACCAGAAAAGAAGCAGAACCTGCCGAAAAGTTAATAAGAATTGACTTCGCATCCATACGGGTATGTTAATTAGTCACTGCAGATTCAAGGAGCACCTTCTAGAACTGGGAATAGATGGATATGGACACTGCAGAGTCTACAGGGAGTTCGCAAAAACACCAGCGCACCTTCTTATGGAATGCGAAGCACTGATCCATAAAAGAAAAAATCACCTAGGTGCCTATCTCCTATCAGAAATGGATCTACCTTCGCTGGATCCACTCAAGATACTCCGGTTCATAGGAGCAGCTGAACTGGAGGAAGTGCTCTAAGCCGAGTATTTCATCGACTAGAGTTCTAGTATGGGGGGCACAATAGATGTGTTATAGGTCGCAGTGCACTTCCACCTCACTACAGTTGAAATCTATCTATCTAATATCAATACTCCAAATTCTATTTCTAAACTTTAACCGAGATCTGCATTAGACTTTACCCGCTCCGAGTAGCAAACTAAAATACGACAAAGGTTCATTGGCCACAGATCGACCATAAAATCATCAATCAATCCGACCAATTGAACCCGGACAGAAGCCCCCTTTTGGTTTCTGACCCTTTCGTAGCTACTTGAATCTTGATCTATGGTCCAGTCATTTCACCTCATTTCCCACCAATTTTAAGCAAAGTGTACAAGGTAAACTAAAAATTTCATAAACCTTGTCAATTTGAATGGTTCCAACGTCAATCTTAAAATGTTTTTCATTTTTCGTTTACACGCCTCAAATAAATTGAAAACAAATTACGTTAGTGAGTACCCGACACACCCGTAAATATCCCAACAGTAGAAGTAACTCTCCTGACCATGATATCACCATTGAACTCTCACCCCAAACAAGAGGGAGGCACAGAAAAATGAGGATAGAAGGAGCCATGATACGACGAACAGCAAAACTACTTAATATGGAGAGTAAAATTTGGATCGTAAACGATTATTTGATTGAAAAACGGTTCATAAACTTTTCAAATTACTAGCCTCTACTACCGCATTAAAGCGACCTAATGGAGCGTAATTAATTTTAACTGGATTGGCAAGTTTTCCGATATCCTAGATACACGTAGGTACTTTTCCACCCCCACTCTCTCTCTCTTTGTCTGTACTACATCTCTTGTGTGATATAAGTTTTGAAACTTCCATTTTTCTTGTATTTCTCAATACAAATTGATACCTTGAGAGTGATTCACTTGGATGATTGGATCGGACAACAAAATCCAAATTAAAGTTACACACTCCATGATAGTGCAGCCAGTGTTTGAAGATGATGGCTCTTGGAGGCAGTTGGACAAATGAGTTGATTCATATCTGTAATTGCTCATGTAAAAAGTTATAGAAAGCTTTCATTTCGAAGCAAAGTGAAACGGATATCGTATTGATTTCGTGTTGAATTTTCTTTTCTTTTCTTTTTTTTAGTTTTTTTTTTGCAAAAAATTGTTCGATTTCATGAGAGGAAAAGGCATTATGTACTTTGAATCTTTCGCAAACACGAAGCCAACCATGTGTAGAGCGATTCTTTTCGTTGATTTTCTATTTTTCTTGCTGTTGGTCGATATTTTTGTGTGTAAATTTAGAAATCTAATGGAGTGTATTGAAAGTGTCGTATGAATTTCTCAAGAGTGTGTCCTCGATTTCGTATTTTGTTGTGCTGCGAGGGGGCTTTGAGAATGAATCGTATGTGACGTCAATTAGGTTTTAGGTTTTTTACGAGGACATAAGCAGTTTTTGTTTGACTTTTCTAACGAAAAATATTTCCGCAAATTGAATGAGAGAACTTTGTTGACATAGTTTCGCTAACAATTATTTATGTTTGGCTGTTTATTTATATTTTTTTTCTTATTTTTGTGGAGTCAGAAGTTTGGAATGATTTTTATTTTTCTCAGTTCTAGTGGAGAAAAAAATGGTTATTGGCTTTTAGAACTTTATCTATATTTTGTTTTCTGTTTCGTTCCTACTAAGCCGTTTCCCTTGGATCCAGAAGGCAAGGAATGAGCTCAGATTTTTAATAATCATGGTGTCTGGATCAGATACCTACAAAGGAGCCAACGTAGATTCTGACAATTTTCTTGTTACCGCCAAATTCAAAACTCAACTGTCCTATGAGAAGATGTTGCGAATCATCCATAAGAAAAAAAACTTAGGGTTGGACACCTTGGAATGCCTGTAGTAGCCAGAGCCTACAAAAGAGTGCCTGTCTGAGAAACTCCCTGTAACTCGCCAAAGTAAAGTCGGCGTTCGGGATGTTGTCCAAAATATACCGAAGCAATGCAATCAGTTTGAACAGCCAGCTAAGACTGTTGAATACGTGCTGTTATATGAATACAGCACGTGAAGTGTAACCATTACTATTACCAGAAACCTGCAAACGTTCGTTAATAGGTGCCTGCGCAATATCTTAAGGATTTACTGGCCTAATCGTGTCTCTAACGAATACCTTTATGAGAGAACGGGTCAGGAACCAATAGGCAACTACGACGGAAGTGGCAATGAATTGGTAATACGTTCCGAAAAGGTGGCAGTTCCATAGCGAACCATGCTATGCAATCGAACCCTTTACCTCAGGTTAGTACAAGATCTGGCAATCCAGAGAGAACATAGCGCAGAACAGTCGAGAAGGAGGCATGGTAGCTTGGGAAAAGTTGGGAAGAGCTAAGACACATTACCAGAAACCGTACAGAATGGTGCGTAGGCGTAATAGAGGCCATAAGACGCACAAGGGGATACAGGACATAAGTAAGTAAGTAAGTATGGCGCAGAATAGTCGAGAAGGAGGCACGGAAGTTTGGAAAAAGTTGGGGAGGGACACATGCCCAGAAACTGTACACGATGGGGTGTAGGCGTAGTAGAAGTCTTAGGACCCTCAAGGGGATGCAGAACATAACTAACGAATGAAAAGAATGGATCCAATACCACACCATCATCAAAGAGGTAGCCGAGACCACTTTGGGCTACCAAGGATGATGATAAGTGCTCCCAATTTAAGATGGTAACAAAAGATGTACAAAATGAGGGCAGCAAGACAGAAGTATCTATCCAGAAGAAAGGAAGACAAGAAAATCCTGTGCAGAAGAAAAGCGCCCACGCGGCCTCCCAGCTTAGGAAAATTGAAGGATCTAGCGGACGCAGCAACATCCGGAACTTCTATCGAAGATCCAAGCAGCTGGGCTTAAATCTGGAACGCAGGGTCATCGAAACAGCTAGGGTAATGGTGACTAAGTAAAGCGCATAGAATTGTAGATGTGTTTAAACAGCGTTTCCAGCAGCTACTTAACGCACATCCAATAAAAAGAGTGATAAGGCAAGAAGAAAACCCACATCCAGTCAATAAAGAAGTAGTTCCTCCACCCAGTTTTAAATAGGTTGGTGTAGCTATTAGACATCTCAAAAGCTATAACGCCGCTGAATCTGATAGTCTATTTGCGAATCTTTTCAAATACGGAAGAGCTCCCTTGGTTGAATGTATGCACCAAGTCATCGCAAAAGTATGAGTAGGCGAAAGTATGCCCGATAAGCTCTTTATGTCGCATCTTCAAAAAAGGCGATCCCATATCTTACAAGAGTAACCGAAGCTAAATTACGCAAAATGTTGTATACAGGATCCTATCCAACGTGCTTGAACAGATAGTCGAGCGAGCGTTAACATGAAAGGGACTATCTTCCACAAATCCATCCAGTTGCTGGGATAGGATGGCCAGATCTCAACGTGCCGTCATAGAAACGTTTACGGCAATTGATGATCAGACGTGACGAGTTGGTCTTTAAGTAAATGAAGACATCACCAAGTATAATATATGTTATCAACAAACAAAAATTTATCTATCTGAGATAAAGGGCAGAATGTCACTGTTGATAACTTCAGGTAGTCAAGGAGTTCATCCATCCCATAGCCATACATAGCCCTAGGAAACCGGTGAAACTTCGGTTTAGTAAAACAACTTGGCTCAAAACTTCTAACTTCGCAGAATAAATGAATGCTCTACAGAACTTTAATCTTACCAGTCTTGCTATATGGCGCCAAGCGCTGGGCGATAAGTAAGAAACCTGAGTTAATATTGAACTCTTTCGAGAAGAAAATACTTCGTCAGATATAAGATCTCGTGTGCGAAGAGGGCGAATAAAGGAGGAGATTTTATTGCGAACTCCTTGAACTTTACCAAGATGTGGATGTAGTCCATAAAGCTAAGATACGTCCACGATATTGGCTCAGCAACAATGCTCCAGCCAAGAGAATCTTTGAATCGCAGCCCCCAGGTTTGAGATGACGAAAACTACAAAATTTCCGGAGTGAAGACCAAGCAATCGCGGATGTGGGTTATCACCGATGCGTTTGCAAGCATAGAAGCAGAAGTGCCCAAAATGGATTTAGCGATAAGCGAGGGCAAAACCAAGTGTATGCTGTCAACAAGAAGGGACAGCCAACACCGACGAATTGGACAGAACGTCACACCGGACAGCTATAACTTCGAGGTAGTAAGGGGCTTTGTCTACCTTGGGTCTGCTATATGTAAATTCTGAAAACGGCATCAACGTAGAATTCATGCGAAGAAAAACTCTTGCCAATCGCTGTTTTTTGGGCTTTTAATGCAATTCAACAGTAAATCCCTATCTCGAACAATTAAGGAGACTCTATATAATACTCTGATCATCCCAGTCCTGCTTTATGGTGCTGAAACATGGAATTTATTGAAAGCGGGTGAAGATATTTTTGGTCGCTTCGAGAGAAAAACTCTTCCTAAGATATTCGGTCCCGTTTGTGTTGACGGATTGATGGGAGGAGAAGATTCAATAACGAATTATACAAGCTGTACAGCGACATCGACTTAGTCAAAAAATAGCACTTTTTGACGTCTGAGATGGCTAGGACATATAAAGCGAACGGACACCAACGCTCCAGCCAGATGCAGTAGACAGTTTCCTCGCCGTAGGTGGCGCGCACAAGCTCAAGGGCACCTCGACCAACTTGAAGTGCACAACTGGAGGCAATTATGTAAAGACCGAGCTAATTGCTTGTTGGTTGAGGCTCAGGTTCACCCCGAACTGTAGCGCCACCTAAGTAAATAAATAAATCGCGGATACCAGAAAGATGGGTCTGCGTAACTGGAAGCATGCCCGGGATCGACGAAGATGGAAGGATGCTGTGACTCAGGCAGAGACTCTTCATGGGTCGGGAGCACATTAAGTAAGTAAGTAAGTAAGCTCTGCATCAGAGGTTTTTAAGAAAACAAAAAAAAAACAACGCGTTGTGTGAGTAACATGTTTTTACAATTTTCTCTCAGGAACGGCGAACTTATAACGCTTGTATAGCGTGTCAAGATTTTTGCAGATGGCTGTTTATTTTGCTGTTTAAAAGCCGATGATCTTCAGCCCCTGGATATAATTAAGATTTCTGGAAGTTTGTTCTGCTAAAAAAATGATTGAAGACTTTGTACACCGGCAAAACTAGTCGGATATGATAATTAAGATTTGAATAAAAAAAATTAAGATTTTATATATATTTTACTTAACCGATAAGCTTCGTTAAATTTAAATAACAACTTTTGGTAGTTAAGTTATAAAAATCTCTGTATTTTGTAATCACCTACAATCGAAGAGTACTCACCTAAAAGAGAAAAGAAAAAAAAGTTTTACTACTACAATAAACGACGTTAAGTTTTAAAATATTATTATTTTTTGTATAAATAAACTTCTATTTGACCAGGTTGATCAATATGTTTTGCCTAAAGTCAGCAAAGTGTTATTATAGTATTAAGATCGGGAATACGTCATTCCGCGGCTAGCGACTATTTTTCGTGGGTGCCTAAACTATAAGTATGTACCTGAAGCCTGGACGAAAGTTATAGTCATCTTCATACCTAAAGCTGGTAAACCGCCCCACATGAACCCAAAAGACTTCAGGTCGATCAGCCTGTCCTCTTTCGTGTTGAAGACTTTTGAAAGACTTATTGATCTACACATTCGTACCAAATTAAGACCGAGGGACTTGTCCTCAGCACAACATGCCTATACAAAGGGCCGATTAGTCGAAACAGCCCTGCACGAAATGGTAGCAAAAATCGAGCAATCACTTAACCACAAAGAATATTCACTTTAGCGGCATTTTTAGATGTGGAAGGAGCCTTAAACAATGTGAAAACCGAATCAATAAGATTATCACTGGACCGACTGAGAGTAGATTCCACACTCTCCGACTGGATTGAATGTATGCTCAAGACAAGACACATCAACTCGGAGCAGGGTGACAGTTAAGTAAACGCACTGGCCTCTAGGAGAACCCCGCAAGGAGGGGGCCTATCTCCTCTAATATGCACTCTAATCGCAAATGAGATCCTTTTAAAATTAAGACGCAGCGGAGTAAAAGTTGTTGCTTATGCAAACGACATCGTCCTACTTATGTCCGGCAAATTTCTTGACACTATCACTGAACTTCTGCAATCGGCCCTGAATACCCTCCATATCTGGGCGAGAAGTTGTGGACTGAACGTTAATCAAGCGAAAACAGAAGTGGTCCTCTTCACCAACAAAGTAATAATCCCAGCTTTTGGAGCCCCACGACTCGATGTCACTACACTCCAAGTCTCGGATAAAGCACGATATCTTGGGTGTATAGCAAACTGAGCTGGAGGGATAACACAAATGAAAGTATAAAGAAAGCGTACATTGGGTTCTATGCTTGCAGCAGAATTTTTGGTAAAAAATAGGGACCCAAACCTGCCATCATCCATTGGATGTACACAGATATAGTCAGACCCATACTTACATATCGATGCATTGTCTGGTGGCCAATAGTAGAGAATAACACGCATCTCAAAGTGTTGTCGAAAATTCAGAGACTTATCTGCATAGCAACCACAGGCACCATTTGAACTTCCCCGACCGCAGCATTTGAAACAATTCCTGCACTGATTCCACTAGACTTATTTGTTAAGAAATCATCCGCGATGAGTGCCCTGCGCTTAAAAGAATCCAACCTATGGAGAAAAGGCCACACGGGCCACCGTAGCATCTCAAGATGGGCTCACCTAGACACCACTACAAACTATCTTCCCCATCCCTCAACTTTAGCCTAAAAGTCAAAACGGTCATCCTATCAAGAGAATACTGGGAAGACGGTGGGGCCATTAACCTGCATAGTATTTCAGTCTTCACTGACGGGTCCAAAACAAACGATGGAGTGGATTTGGATATCTACTTAGTGGAACCGGATATTGCTATATGACTTAGGTTTCCGAACAATAGTAGTGTGTTACAGGCAGACGTCCTAGCAATAGCAGAGGCGGCACGAGTACTATCCACAAAACTTATTACTAGGAAAGAGATTGATCTTCTTCTTCTTCCTTTTATCAGCGAGGCTATGATCCGAAAATAAGGGATCATAACCCTCCCACTTCACCGCATTTCTACTGATCCGCCTGTTGGGTTCGCCTTAGAGGATTGAGGCTGAGGAAAGAGATTGATATTTACATAGATAGTCAAGCTGCTATAAGGCCATCTCATCCCCTGTTATAAAATCAAAGCTAATAAAACGCTGCCGGGAAGAGCTTCACATGCTTATCCAAAGCCACCATGTAACACTCTGGTCCCAGGACACAAAGGAATTCCAGGGAACGAGATGTTGGACGAACTGCCAATAAAGGGATCGGAACAAGATCTGTCAATGGTTCAAAGCTCAGTCCTATCCCCCCTAATACTTGTTAAATCAAATATAACACTTGCCATCAAAGGACAAGCAGAAGAAAGATGGAGAGCGCTCCCTTCATGCCCTGTGTCTAGAAGCATCTGGAAAAAATATGACAAGATGAAAACCAAGCTCATCCTTACCCAAAATAGACAAAACTTGGCACTTCTCGTAGGTATCATTACCGGCCATAATCTATTGGCGGCCCACCGGAAGAGAATGCGGCTAAGTACAGATGAACTCTGCAGAGGATGCGACAATACAGACGTAGAGGAGGACTCGGAGAACTTCCTCTGCAAATGCCCTAGTTCTGCAATACCAGGAAGACGGCCCTTGGAGAGTATTTCTTCAACCATCTGGGCGACCTGTCTGAGAAGCCACCAACCACCATTATGAAATTTATAACTTCTTCAGGGTGGTTAAGAGGAGGCCGTTGCACTAACATAGAAATCTAGCTATTTTGTTTCTTTCCTCTCTTTGCAGTTCTTCAACCAGGAACTCCACATCAGGGGAGCACAATGGATCCATTTGTGATCCGACAGCAGGCTGCGCTTATTCGTTGCCGATAACCCCTTTTAACCTAACCTAAGATCGGGAATGAATACTTCTACAGGCTGCTACATGGCGACGATGACCAATATTTCACTGTCAAGTAGAGCAAGATATTGAACAGTGACGGTGGCATTCAAGGTTCCCGTCAACCCAAATCAGAATGAAGTGAAGATAGCGATATCTAAATTTATATACAACAAAGCTGCTTGAGTAGACAGCCTTGCCGCTGAACTTTTCAAAACAGGAGAAGATGAATTGGTAAGGAGCATGCACCACCTAGTCTGTAAAATTTGGTCATACGAAAGTATGCCCGATGAATGCAACCTCAGCATCGTTTGCCTGATCCTGACGAAAGGAGACATTGTTTACTGCGCCAATTACAGAGAGAGAGACGTTGGCCTAAAACCGACCGTCAATAACCTATAAGGTTCTCATCAGTGCATTTTCAGGCCGGAACAGTCCGCCATTGTTCAAATATTCTCGCTCCAGCAGATTTTGGAAAAAACCCAAGAATATAAAATCGATACGCATCACCTCTTCAATGATCACCTCTTCAATGATGAGTTATATAGAGCCATGTCCAGGATCGGAATCCCTGCCAAACTCGTCCGTCTGTATAGAATGACGATGGAGAACTCTTGCTGCTCCATCAAAGTCGGAAAGAACACTGCCAAACCGCTCGATGTAAGCAAAAGTCTTAGATAAGGTGACGCACTATCATGCGATCTCTTTAACATAATGTGTACTTGAAAGAATTGCACGAAACTTACAAAGCCAACAACTCGTTTATGCCGATGATATCGACATCAGCGGGCCTTCAGTAGTTGCTTTTGCTAGTTGCTGTTTTTATGGGATAAGGGTGTATTCGAGTAACAATGTCCTATCTCGAACTACTAATGTAACTCTGTACACTCCTGCTGTATGGTTCAGAGGCATGGACTTGTCAAAATCGGAGGAGGATGCCCTGGTTACTTTAAGAGAAAACTTCTTCGAGTGATCCTTGCTGCCATCTTCATAGACGGCGAGTGAAAGAGAAGGTACAATGAGAAACTATAAGGCCTACACAATGACATCAATTTAGCCAGAAGAGTTCACATACAGCGACCTCTCTCACACCATTAACGGAGCTGTGGATAAAAAGTGCAGAGCACAAAATATGTGGGATTCCCTACAGCGAACCTGCTTACAGATAGCCAAATCACTGCTAGGAGCTTCAAAAAGCCACCACCAATACGCCAAAGAAACATGGTGGTGGAATGATGAAGCTAAGGAAGTGATAAATGAGAATAAAGCCGCTTTCAAAGCTTGGCCAAAGTGCGCCTCTAATAATAGAGACGAAAACGCCTGCCTCGAAGTGGAATACAGATGTTGTAAGAAAAAAGCGAAAAAGAAGTGCAGAGAGTACGGAGGGTCTGTATCGGGAGCTGGAGAAATCATCTTCCCCCGCTGCTAATGCAAACCAGGCTATCTAGGAGCTGCGAAGACACAATATGAACAAGGGCGCAAAAATCTTCACAATAGCCGCCCAAAGAAGGTGGAATGCTCAGGAGATTCGTTCGCCAAAGTTCGTTAACAATACTCAAGGCCAGCTTCTTGTGGATGACGACAAAATTCTGCAGAGGCGGCGGCAATATTGTAAAGAACTTTTAAATTAACAGTTTCCCCGGCTATACTTTCCAAGCGTCACCCCTAGCTGTGAAGAAATACCCGACATTACAGTCGAAGAAGTTAGTGAGGCGGTCAAATACTCCAAAAGACCAATGTCGAATCAATGGAGGGAATGTTACCTTCTCCCTGTATACAAAGGGAAGGGTGATACGCGAAACTGTGATAACTACCATTCGATCAAGCTGATGTCACACATCATGAAGATCGTTGAGCGGGTATTAGGTGGCCGACTGCGAAAAATAATAAGGCTATCTGATGATCAGTGCGGGTTTGTCGCGGGTAAATCAACCACAGATGCAAACCAAAGTATAAGGATCATAATGGAAAAACATGGTGATTCCTTAAGAGATTTGCGTATTGTATTGGTTGACTTTAAAAAGGCATTCTACAGAAAACCACGAGATCCGATATGGGTGGCGATAAGACATCGAGTGGTTCCAGAAACCTATGTACAGATGATCATCGACATGTAGGATGCCCCGCTGGAGTAACCGAAGAGTTCCCAATCAAAGTCGGGGTGCACCAGGGAAGCGTTTTAAGTCCTTTGCTCTTTATTACAGTCCTTGATTATCTGCTTGAAGGTAAAGTGATGGACCCCAAGGTACATCAGTTATTCTTTGTTAACGATGGAGCCATCA
Organism: Brachypalpus laphriformis; assembly: GCA_945910035.1. Lineage (NCBI taxonomy): Eukaryota > Metazoa > Arthropoda > Insecta > Diptera > Syrphidae > Brachypalpus > Brachypalpus laphriformis. Next base: position 148,536,041 of record OX246755.1, read on the forward strand.
TAAGTGAGGATCATACATCCCTGCAACGAGCACTTGATGTGTGGGTGGACGCTCTGGAGGGAAATGGGTATCACATTAGTTCAAAGAAAACAGAGTACTTGTGTTGCGCGTTCTCTGATCTACTCAGGCCTATTCTAGACATTTATTTAAACGGAACAGTGCTTCCCAAGTGCGAAAAGTTCAAATATCTGGGATCTATAATCAATAGCAAAGCAACCTGCGATGACGACATCAATCATTGCGTAAGCGTAGGGTGGATGAAGTGGCGAGAAAATTCCGCTATCTTCTGTGACAGAAAAATTCCCCTTTAGTTGAAAAAGGGGCTCTACACCGCAGTTGTGCACCCAGCGCTCACATACGGGTCACAATATTGGACGATGTACAAACAGTATGAGAGTAAATTAATGGCAGCTGAGATGAAGATGCTTCGCATGACAGCAGGAGTGACAAAGCTTGATCGAATAAGAAGTTCGAAGATCCGTGGAGGCTTTCATATCAAGGAAACCATCGTACAAAAAATAGAGCGCGACCGGCTCAGCTGGTATTGCAACGTTCAAAGAAGAACACCGTTAAAAAGGCAATATCTATGCACGTTCCAAAGACATCGCGATGTAGGAAAAGCAGGCCGATAAACGCCTGGATCAGACAAATGCGACGACATCGGCATTTCATTTGCCTCAGTAACCGAGTGATCCAAAATCGGCAAGCCTGCCGATATTTTCTGAGGTCAAATAGGCGAACCCCACAGGCGGATCAGTAGAAATGCAGTGAAGTGGGAGGGTTATGATCCCTTGTTTTTGGATCATAACCTCGCCAAAATAGGAAGAAGAAGGCGTTCACATACAGCGACTAAGATAGCTGGATCATGTAGAGCAGATGCAACCCAGCGTTCCAACCCAAAAAGTCTTCAAGTCCACCCCGGATGGATAGCGCAGTAGAGGACGACCTCATCGTAGGTGGCGCAAACAGGTGGAGAGGAATCTCACCCAACTTGGCGTGCGCAACTGGAGGCAGCTGGCTCATAACTTTGCTAACTGGAGAGGTTCGTTGGTTGAGGCCCAGGTCCACCCCGGACTGTAGCGCTGTCTAAGTTAGTATGTAAGTAAGTAAGGTCAGCAATTTTCCGATCACGGATTTTGTTTTTTTTTTTTTAATTTGCGCACACTTAAGGGGTTATGAATACCATTATAATGTGTACACGCAGTATGAGCAAGGATACAGAGAGAGAGAGAGAGAGAGAGAGAGAGAGCTACGGAGAGAGAGAAAGCTTGGGGTAGGGGTTTCGAAACTAAGATATTGCTTCAAAAAAACTCTGAAGGTTACGTCCAGAAAATTGGGAAATTTTTGTTATTTTTTGTTTTTGCTTTTGATTCCCGACTACCTGATGTCATAGGCATTTCAATCACCCAACAGAGCGAAACATTTTGTCAGTCATATGACCAACCTTTCAGCGATGCCTTCGCCTTATGCCTTTGCAAGAGTGCTCACAAAAGCTTTCGCAATTGATCGGACTGGCTCTTTCATGAGAAATAAATAAATGCTTGCTGATATCAAGATGTGAACCATGAACTGTTATCTTGGAAATTGATGGCGTTACCATGGGCTATGAATATTTAGTATCAGATATGCATATAAATTGCATCCTTACCAAACGCAACATCCAATTACAGTTAGATTCTTCCAAAACAACTCCCATGAGTTAACCGAACTAAATCGAATGGAATGCAAAATTCTTTTTTGAACAACTATACCACTCATAGGTATTTATATCCTTCCTGTACGATAAAACATACATACTAGCACTCCAGTTCCATTCTATGATATTTTGCCAAATATTTCACGTCCTTATCTTAGTTTTCCATAACGCCAGCATTAAAAGCAACAAACTTTTCTAATTACTCCACAACACGCGCAGAATAGAAACAAGGTGAACGCAGGAGAAACAGTCGTTGCAGCACTACCCTCCGCCCAACGCAAATCACTTCTCCTGGCGTAATCGGTTTTAATAGCACCGTAATGCTTGCATAAGTCTTGTGAATTTAAATTCTAAACCATTCACCCTGAGAGCTAAATTATTACGAGAGTGCTAATAAAATTTGCCACTAACTACTCCCGTCCTACCCGGCATCCATGGATTTTACATTTCAATATCTCGACGGTAAAATGGAAATGAATTCTCCGCATTCTTTGACTAAAAATACAAAACGAATTCACGCACACCAACAACATACCGTGTTGATGAAATAATGCATCCATTAGATTCGGAAAATATATCGTGTGCCGGTTTCTCATTTAAACCTACCCCACCCGTTAAGGACTTACTACCCGATTGCAACGGCTTCAATGGTGGGTTTGGTAAAATGATGTGCAACTTGGTCTCACGCAATCCACTTGCAACCGTTTGCACACAAAAGACAGAAATAGCCGTGGAAAAAATATATAAATCACTGCGAGCGCACAATCCTTAAAAAAATAAAATTAAATCTAAAAGGACGAAGGTTGCTTTATTATCCCTCACAGCTTGACCAGAGTGCCTAGGAAAAGTGGGAAGGCTTCATTTATTTTACATTTTGGCATTTGTTGAGATTTATGGTTTACTTCTGTTAGCCGAGTGAAATAAAACGAACAGAAAAGCGGGACTTAATACGAATTTTATGCAAACAAACAAATAAAAACATTTAATCCTGCAACAAGCATTTATACATTTATTTCTTTATGGTTGCCTTTTTGTGGATATTGCCTTGAAGTTGAAAAGGAATCAAATCTTTTTATTAGTTGTTATAACATGTTTTCTGTGGGTAATTATCCTGGAACCTATAAAACGAAAATCGTAGGTGCTCTTGAATTATGAAATGTTTATGTCCTTTGGAATATTTTATGACCTTGATATATGTACGTAAAAACAAATCACTAGCATTTGCAAACTAAATATTTCGTATGTTATATGAGTCCACATGGGGCAAGTAGTCTATATGGCTCCGATTAAATTGGACCCTCTGACCCGCCAACGAACTTTTAGATATTTCTTAGTATGTTCTACGATGATAGTAAAAAATCCGTTTCTATCTACTTAATGTAGAGCAAGCATTGTCATTAAAAAATGCAGCTTTCGCAGAATGAGCTCTATGAGCCCATCATCCAGTAAGCGGTGTAGAAAAGGCAACCCACAGACCTAGCGATGAAAGGGATAAAGCTCTTAATCTCACCATAAGTATTCCCACAGATACTTTGTGACCTCTTGAATATAAAACAAAATTTTAATTACACAAAAAAATTAGTCCAACAGCTCTTAAAATGTTCAATTAGGACGGAAATACATAGTGTTATAGAACGGCGATAAGAGGTGTTCCAAAGGTTGAACGAGGTGCTCATTTACACGTCTGTACTGCCGCTATTCGACCCGGAGTGCGCGCATGAAGTACACACTGATAGATCATCTAGCTGGAATCCCTTTACGCAGAAGTAGATTGTAGATTGTTGAGTAGGTGGGATTAGATCACCTTATCAATGCGGCCATATTGGGCCTATTGTGATTTTTACACAGGAGTAAGAAGGACAACAGTTTGCGACCCATGGTTTTTTGTAACCTCTACCTTGGCTCTGCTATAAATTTTACAAACAAAATCAGCGCAGAAATCAATCGAGGAATAACTCTTGCCAACCGCTGTTTTTTTTTGGGCTTATAAGGCAATTCAACAGTAAATCCTTATCTTGAACCACTAAGGAGACTCTGTATAAGACCCTGATCTTCCCACTCCTGCTTAACGGCGCTGGAACATGGACTTTATTAAAAGAGATGAAGATATCCTTGTTCGCTTCGAGAGAAAAATTCTTCGTAAGATATTCGGTCCCGTTTGCGTTGACAGGTTTTGAAGGAGAAGATTCAATCACGAATTATACGAGCTGTACAGCGACATCGACCTCGTCGAAAAACGACGTATTGGACGTCTGAGATGGCTAGGATATGTAGAGCGAATGGACACCAACGCTCCGGCCCGCAGAGTCTTCGAATCTAACCCCGAGGGACGACACAGTAGAGGGAATCATCGCCGTAGGTGGCGCGCACAAGTTCAAGCGGACCTCGACCAACTTGGAGTGCGCAACTGGAGGCTTGTTGGTTGAAGCCCAGGTTCACTCTGCATTGTAGCGCCACCTAAATAAGTAAGTAAGTAAGTAAAGTACTGAGGTCTACATGTGCTATGCAGCTCAAGTATGGGAAATTTGCCAATACAAGGAAGTTGAAAAACTGCTAAGATATTTCGTAAAAAAATATGTTGACTCCCGGAAAACTCCCCCAAATTATTAAATTCACCTGGAGGCTGAATTGCCTCTCCTGCATATCATCACGTTAAGACTACTTGTACATTTCCTCTGTCACGAATGGCATCTCGCTTTCCAATCAACGCCTGCTGCAAAACATCTTATTGGTCATAAGCTGCAATTTTTAATGGAATAGCTTGGACTGTGCAGCGCACAATATACCTCGATTATAGAAGACAACCCAACAAGAGCTGCTCATAAAAATATAACTATCCGCCAATGATAACTTCAAAGCTAAAGCCTAGTAATGCCAAACCCAGCACACCTACCGAATGCTGCAACACAGCTTAGCTGAGAAATATTAATTCAACGACGGAAATATCGTTGATACAATTTCCACAATTTTAAGGCTAGAAGCGAACATTTACGCTTAAACTACATGCCACATAGATCCGAAGAGCCTATGCAGACAAAATTGTCAAAACTGCCTGGTCTTGTATAGCTATTTAAGGACTGCGTTAAATTACCGCAAACAGATAATTGAAGAAACCTTCTAAAGCAACTTGAATGCTTGCAAACCTTTGTGAAATCTTTCGAATTTAAGCAAATAACACAATTTACTATTACTACTATTATTACTTCTACTACTACTACTACTATTACTACTCATTGCTTTTTCAAATACCACTTCGAGAAAATCTGCAACAGTCAGGCTGGTATATGCAGGCTTTGCCTTGAGGACATGGAATCTGCCGAACATATCTTTTGCGAATGTCCCGCTATTGCTCGGACCATAATCAAATACTTTCAGGAAGGGGTTTACATGCACATCTGATGTTGTTTCTTCCTCAACTCACTCACCTCACTTCTAAGCTTTCTACGTAATCTTAATTTTAGCTAGGAAGCAAATTCACACAATGCATCTCTAAAGGGGACAAATCAAAAGTTCTCGAGTTGTTCCTTGTGGCTATCCAGTTGCCTGTCACCCCAAATAAACAAAAAAAATAAAAAATAGAAAACTGAAATGGAAACAAAACTTCTTTGAGATTGTCTGCTTATAACTAATGCAGTATCATACATACATATGCATTTGTTATCACTTTGAATAAATAAGCCTCTAAAGGATTCAACCTTAATTACGTAAAGCTCTGTACACATGCAATGGTTTCGTTGTCGCAAATATTTGTTCATATATGCACACGTGATGCAATACCCCAATCAATGTACTTAGTCAATAGCAATTAATGACATGCCTGTTACAAATAAATGCCTTTCGGGAACTACACAAAGTTTAGTGGTAACTGAAGCCACAGAACAAATTTGATGAGACTCCAAAAAGTGTATTTGAAATGCCTCAAGATATTTTAAATAAACCATTAAACCTAAGTTCAAATGCAATATTTTCAAGAAACTCTTTACTTCAGCGGAAACGATATGAAAGGAAAAAAATTCGAGCACCTTGAGCGTGTAGATTCTTTTATTTATATTTTTCTCTTGAAGTACATTCCGTGTCGCCTTGAAAAGCAAAAGTGTTTGATTACAAAAAATTTAAATTTTTGGCTTCCATCCTTCCCCTGCGGAGATTCTGCTGCACGCGAAACTTTAGTTCTATAATGTTGATAATTAATATAAAAGAAAGAAAAAAAGTATATATAAATTTTTCCTCACTACTACACGAAATGTATAAACACTTTCCGGTGGGAGAAAGAAAATTTTAATTTACGGGCCGTTACAAAACTCACGAAACGTGTTTATAAATAAAAATCCACCCCAAAAAAGATTGTGATTCGGATTTGGAATTTTTTATTTTTATTTTTATTTTTTTTGTTTAGCTTTATGTCTTGAACATAATTTTATTGTTTTTAGTTTATTTAAGCACGAAGGAGTCAAGCTCTCTCACGTGTGGGAGGGACGATGTAGAACAAATATTCGAGAGGTCGAAGTGATATGGGTGCAAGTTACATAAACAGATACATTGTGTAGATACACACAGCATGACAACGAGGGGGAATTGATTAATGTACGACGCTTTGCTTTGAAGTGGATTATCACATCAGCATGATGTTTAATGTAATTACTTGGGGTAATTGGCGGTGATGATGTTGTCATTAGCATTTCAAGCGCTGGTAATCGCTGCTGCTACAGAAGTACTTAGGGGAATGTATGAAGGAATCAATGAACACTTAACGATGAAAATGTGCACTGATAGAAGATTGGGAGAGTTCCCAAAGGGGCATAGGTAAATGTGTAATGAAAAAGTTCACAATATCGCGAACAACAAAGGGGGATGCTGGAGATATCTAACGACTCAGTGGTGTGTGGACTAATAGCTGTAATAAACCTACATATCCTCCAATATGCATTCCTCAAGTTTTATGGGATGTTACAAAAATAAGTATTATACTAGTGAGTCAGCCTGATTAAATGCTCTTTTAAAATAAGTTCCTCTGGAGAATTTAGATTAAAACTGGGAAATCTACTTACATTCTGATGTGTTTGCATGGCTTACTCACCCTTGTAAGAAAGCGCTGTCAACTACGAACATTTTTTCTGCCATCGTTGACGACCAATTTTATGAAGCCCGCTGCTGCAGTAGTAACTGTGGCTATTAAAAGCATTTAAATGTTTAGGATAGGTTGAACTGGCTGCCAGCTAAGTATCGCCAACACACTTAGACCAATAACAGATCCATTGTGATACCACATGGATCATGGGAAAAAATCTCTCTACCTACTCGCTAAAAAAATGTTGAGCTCCTTATGAAGCGTAGGAGGCTCTTAATATTAATATCTATCAGGTCGCCTGAATCGATGTGAAGCTTCCTTCTACGGGAGTGTACTGGCCAGAAGCAAATAAGGTGATGAATAGTTTCTTTCTCTTCCTCATCCATGAAGCTTCCACAAAAGTCGTTCGCAAAAAGGCCTAGCCTGTAGCATGATTGAATATTAGACAGTGTCCAGTGATGACACCTATTATAGCGCCGATATGCAATCTGTTGAGAGAAATCCAATTCTTAGAACGTTTTAGATCTAGCTTCGGCTAAATCTGTTTTATCGCTAGACGTGTTGATCCACTTGTCCACTTAAGATTTCTACCCTCGACAGCGTCCAGCTTAAATTTATGTTGCGAGTAGCGATTGGTATATGTAAGGTGCCTTTATTCGGAAGGATGGGTATAGTCGTTCCTATTCTGGCGAGTTCATCGGCATTACAATCCCCTGGAATGTCCCTATGCCCCGGCACCCAAAACAGGTCAATACTGAACTGCTCAGGCATTTCCGCAAGAGACGATTGGCAATCTAAAGCTACTAAGGAATTGATAGACGTCGATTCCAGGGATTTGATTGCTGCTTGGCTGTGAGAGATGCGGATATCTCTAGCAGATATTACGTTTTTCTTAAGCCAAGATAAAACTTCTTAATCATCATTATTTCCGCCTGGAACACGCTACAATGAGTTGGTAGACGGAAAGAGAGCTTAAGATTAAGCCTGTCAGAGAAAACACCTCCAACAACTCCGTCCTTTGTTTTTGAGCCGTGAGTGTAGAAGTGGATCGACCCATCTTCTAAAAATGTATCATCATTTCAGAGTGATCTGGAGTGGATGGTGACGATGACGTTCTTGTCAAAATTTAGACGTGGGATGGTGTAGTCCGTGTTTTCGGGAGAGATTTTGAATTTATTCAGAATGGAAGCGTGGCCAAATTCTTTTCCTGACCACTGTTGGGTAGCTTTAAGTCGAACGGCTGTATTTGCTGCCATTTGCTTGCTAAATATATGAAGGGCTATCAGATAAAACATAATGTTCAGTACTGCAGAGGGAGTTGTACATAATGCTCCGCTTATGAGTACAGTTTATGCTGGCCCTTGCTTAGATAATGGCGATTTATAGCTTTTTCTTAGGCTGTCCACCAGACAATCACTCCGTATGTGGGTATCGGTCTCATGACCGAGCCAGTGAGTGATTCTAGGCTGTAAGCCCCATTTATTCCCAATAGCTTTTTGCAAGAGAAAAGTGCTACTCTAGCTTTCTTTACTCTTTCTTCACTATTAGGTTTCCAGCTTAATTTCTTATCCAGGATAAGATCCAAATATTTTGCTGTGTCAAAGAAAGTTAAGCTGATACCACTGAGAGAGGGAGCGTCGACTAAGGGAATTTTATATTTCCTGGAGAAGAGTACTAGTTCAGTTTTGTGGGGGTTTACAGCCAAACCACACAGAACCGCCCATCTAGTGAGCTTCTTTGAAGCGTTTTGTAGAAGTTCTTTTAGAATATATAGGTGCTTTCCCGAGATAACCAAAGCAACATCATCTGCATAAGCGATCGCCGTGAAACCTTCGCCTTCCATGATTATCAATAGTTCATTGACCAACAATTTCCACAAAAGGGGGGATAGAACACCACCTTGCGGAGTGCCTCTACTGATAGATCTTCTATTAAACGTCTCACCCAGCTTAGAGTTGATAATCCGACCATTGAGCAGTAGTTTAATCAATTCGCAAAGTGAGCTGTCAACCTTCAGGTCTAATAGTGTGTCTGCTGTCGCTGATGTAATGACATTGTTGAAAGCGCCTTCTATATCCAGCCGGTACTAATTATTATTTTAATTTTTGGACTTGTTGCGAGTTGTCAAGTGAAAGATATCATTACAAAGATATCATAATCGCTTAAACTTTCACGAAGTAACGAGCTAGGATCGAACATTTCCGTTGAAATTTTTTAAACCCAAACGGTTGCTCGAAGTTGAAATAAATTCTCCAGAATAAATGGAAACCAGTGCTCCGACCCGCACATTCTCTGAATCGTTCCCAGAGGGACAACGCAGTACAGAGCCTCTTAGCCGTAAGCAGCACGCACATGCTCAAGAGGACCGCAACCAACTTCGATTGTGCAACTGTGGCCAATTAACTAAGGACCGAGCTAAAAGGGGAGACTTGTTGCATGACAAACATCCGAGAGTATTGTTGTCACGAAAAAGCTTCTCAAATCGCAAGTTTACTCATCATACCATCTACGTTTTCAACCCCCCTACCCAATGACTCTCGACACTTGTACATTTCACCAACTACATTTTCATAGATAAGGTAGTGGCCCTCCACGTTTCCCTTTCGTCGAGAAATCGTGCACAAAAACACGCTTCCGGTGTTTTCTATATAGCCCACGCATTCTGAGCTACAAAAGACATCGTCGTTTTTAAAGTTGTGTAGAACTCATGTTTTTTTTGTCGTAAAGTTGGAATCTTTTAAGGACGAAATTGAGCCCGTACTCAGCAACAATCTGGAATTTCCACCCAATAAGCCCATCTCCCCTCCTACCCCTGTTCCTCGCGCACTGCTGTCAAGCATTTTCTGGCGAGTGGGGACCTCAGCCTTAGGTACTTGGCTCAACCGTTTTGGCAGGCTCTTGCGCAGCATTTTGCTATCTCTCCTGTCTTCCCTACTCCTTCATAATATTTGCCACAATGTAACTGCTTTCCAGCCATCTTCCCTGTTCATCGTCTGTCTGGTGATGTTGTTTGTGGTTAGGCCGTCACCCAGTTTGTTCACCATATGATGCATTCCGCAGCCTCGACTGCTTCCGTATACATTGTGCAATAGGTGCAGTCGCCGAGTTCAAATCTGTGGAGGTGGCCTCTGAATCAACCATGGTCAGCAAGCATCTGGGTCAGGTGGAAATCAACTCCGCATGCCTCGTATTAATCCATATGTCTATATTGGGGATCAATCTCTTCGTCCACCTGCCTTTGTCAGATTGATACCACCTCCCCTGCCATTCTTCTAGACTTGTCCTTTTTGGTACCTCAGTGTCATTTCAACTCGTCGCTGTTGATGTCGCCGTCCTTCTGGCACGATATTTCTGTTGGGCTTCTTTAGCAAGATGGCCTAATGATACCATACCAGCCACTACACATGCCGCATAGTAGGAAGTTGTTCGAAAGACGCTGCATACTCTCAATGCGTTGATTCTGCAAGCTGCCTCCGTCTTCGTTCTGTATGAATTCATCTTTATAGCACCAGCCCATATTTGGGCCCCGAACAGTATTATCAATGCCGCAACTCTTGTAATGCTCAGTTCCTTTCTTTGGCTTTAATTACTTACCTACTTAGATGGCGCTACAGTCCGGGGTAGACCTGGGCCTCAACCAACAAACCTATCCAGCTAGCACGGTTACGAGCCAGTTGCCTCCAGTTGCGCACCCCAAGTTGGCTGAGGTCCCCTCCACTTATTTGCGCCACCTACCGCGAGGTAGTTTTCTACTGCGCCGTCCATCCAGGGTGGATTCGAAGACTTTCTTGGCGAGAACGTTGGGCGCCATCCACTCTAAATGACCCAGCCATATTAGTCGCTGTATGTGAACTCTTCTAGCTAAGTCGATGTCCTTATATAGGCCGTATAGTTCGGCATTGTACCTTCTCCTCCACTCACCGTCTATACAGACGAGACCAAATATCGCTCGAAGAACTTTTCTCTAAAAAACAACCAAGGGTATCCTCATCCGGTTTTATCAAACCCATGCCTCTGCGCCATTCAGCAGGACTGTGATGATTAGTGTATTATAAAGTGTTACCTTAGTAGTTCTAAATAGGGCTTTGCTACTCAATTGCCGTTTTAGCCCATAGAAACAGCGATTGAAAAGAGTAATTCTTCGTGTGATCTCCCTACTGATGTCATTTGCGGAGTTCACCATAGAGCCTAGGTGGACAAAATCCTTTACTACCTCAAAATGATATCTGCCTATTGTGGCATTCTGTCCAAGACGCCGATATTGGGTATCCTTTTCTGTAGACATCATATATTTTGTTTTGCTTTCATTGACCACTAAACCCATCTTTGCTGCCTCGATCTCAATACTCGCAAATGACGATTACGTCAATGTTATCGGCATAAGCGAGTAGTTGTACAGACTTGTAGATTGTAGGTACCTCCGGTGTTGGCTTGTAGGTTTCGTACAATTCCCTCAAGTACTATGTTAAAGAGATTCTTTGCCTTTAGTCCGCCAATATTTGGCACGCTTCTTGCCAAGGCAGCCATAACGTTCGCTGCCTCTAAACTGTATACTACAGATGTTCATTCTGATAGCTTCGTTGCAGTCATGCTCCAAGTTCTCAAATATTTTGGTCAATACAACGATTGCTATGTCGTCGACGAAGCCAATTATTTTCGGATCCCTCGGGATTCTTAGTCGAAGGACCTCATCGTATATTATATTCTATAGTACCAGACCTAGTACGGAGTTTTGGAACAAGAAGCATATTTATAGCCTACTCTAGGTACAATATATGTATAGGCAGTTTTGCAATAAAACGCATCCTTCCGCCTTCCGAATCACTTCCTAAAATCAAGGCAACTACACCCTAATTGCAAGCTAGGGCCTCTTTTCACGAAAGGCATGTTTTTATTTTCTCCTAAAACCCTCTCAAAGATGGTACAGACTTTGTTATTATGAAAATTTCCGAGTCACAAAAGCAGGCCAACTTTCTCCACAACAAAAAAAAAAAAAGGAAAAGATTATAGAATACAAGAATGTAACTATTCCACAAGCCAAAATGGAATTTTGTTCCAAAACAAGATACGTTTCATATCCTTTGGCTGCTGGAAAATTGTTCAAAGGAAATTTCTCCCCTTTGACTCTTCCGCATTAAAGTTGTATTGCTAGTGGAAAAGTTTCCCCTGTGCATACTGCTGCGTCGATTTAGTCTTAAGATGTTTCTTCATCTCCATAGGGATTAATACAATTTTCAGGAAGCGAACGCCGGGGATTAATGGCTGCTTAATAAGCTCTCCAAGCACTTCTAGTTCATTTCACGCGAAATTAATTGATGCAAGAGCACTACATATGCAGCGTGCAATGAGTCCTTAAAAAAATGAATCAAACTCTGCCAACGTGGCAACATACGTTTAGTAGTCCTTGGAATTATTTGCAAATGGGATATAGGAAGGTCCTTTGCTGATAAAAGTCTTCTTCTCTCGGTCCAATTTAATTTGCTCGAATGCACATTCAAGTTCCAGTTGAATAGTTTAAACCTCATAATGGATGTAATCCGTTGGTACTACAAATTACAAGGGCGATTGAAGGGAGTAAGGCTCTTTCATGTTGCCGCATGCGTTATGAATGAGGCAAACAATGGAGGAAATGGAAATTTAAAGGATCATTGTTGTAGACTCCCTTACTCCTTAGGGTGCAGGTAGTGTTTTGCAAACGGCTGACTAGGAATATATTAAGAACTTAATATTGAGCGCCTGAGTAAGTAATGGGTTTCAAAGAAGTTGCATATGTACGCATTATAGGGTTTGGAAAATTTTCTCTGCGGCTGGCGTAAAGATGCGAATTCTACGAACGAATTACTCATTGCTACCAGGCATCGAAATACTCAAACTATTGAGCTTTAATGCAATCAATTTAGAAAAAGTTTAGACGTTGACACATAAATGCAACTACACGTCTCATGGCAAGATGCAGGGAGTTAGGTCATTAGTAACTAATTCCAAATGATTTCAGTCGATATTTTAAGCAACGCAATAGTTCAGGTTCAGGTTGTCCAAATCAGTTCATGTAATACGAGATTTAGATCCAGAACGGGCAAGACATCCTGAAGTTTCAAACATTTTGTGAAGCAGTTGCCTCAATTTCAACAACTTAATCGCTCCTTTCCAATGAGGTTATAGAAGAGAAAGTTCCGCAATAGGCAAATTTTTCACGCCTTGACAAATCCTGTAAAGACCTAAAATATTCGTATCGATATCCTCCATCTCTTTATCGATTTTAAAGCTGCCAATTATAGGGACGAGCTATACAGAGTCATGCCAAACTCGCCCATCTGTGTAGAATGACGATGGAAAATGTTCGCTTCGGCAAGGTCTGTAACAACTTCAACGAAACTTTACATGTCAAAAATGGATTAAGATAGCGATGCCACGAGACTTCTTCAACTTCTCCTTCTTCTTCCTTTTATCAGCGAGGCTATGATCCGAAAACAAGGGATCACAGCCCTCCCACTTCACTGCATTTCTACTGATCCGCCTGTGGGGTTCGCCTATTTGACCTCAGAAAATATCGGCAGGCCCGCCGATTTTGGATCACTCGGTTACTGAGGCCAATGAAATGCCGATGTCGTCGCATTTGTCTGATCCAGGCGTTTATAGGCCTGCCTTTCCTACATCGCGATGTCTTTGGAACGTGCATAGATATTGCCTTTTTAACAGGGTTCAAATGATCTCTTCTTTGAACGTGGCAATACCAGCTGAGCCGGTCGCGCTCTTATTTGTGTACGATGGTTTCCTTGATGTGAAAGCTTCCACGGATCTTCGAACTTCTTATTCGATCAAGCTTGGTCACCCCTGCTGTCATGCGAAGCATCTTCATCTCAGCTGCCGTTAATTTACTCTCATACTTTTTGTACATCGTCCAACATTGTGAACCGTATGTGAGCGCTGGACGTACAACTGCGGTGTAGAGCCTTCCTTTCAACTTAGGGGGCATTTTTCTGTCACAGAAGATAGCGGAATTTTCTCGCCACTTCATCCACCCTACGCTTACACGATGATTGATGTCGTCATCACAAGTTGCTTTGCTATTGATCATAGATCCCAGATATTTGAACTTTTCGCACTAGGGAAGCACTGTTCCATTCAAATAAATGTCTAGAATAGGCCTGAGTGGATCAGAGAACGGGCAGCACAAGTACTCTGTCTTTTTTGAACTAATGCGATACCCATTTCCCTCCAAAACGTCCACCCACACATCAAGTGCTCGTTGCAGGGATGTAGGATCCTCGCTTATGATGGCTCCATCGTCAGCAAAGAATAACTGATGTACCTTGGGGTCCATCACTTTACCTTCAAGCAGATAATCAAGGACTGTAATAAAGAGCAAAGGACTTAAAACGCTTCCCTGGTGCACCCCGACTTTGATTGGGAGCTCTTCGGTTACTCCAGCGGGACATCTTACTCTTGTCTTTGCTCTTTCGTACATGTCCATGATCATCTGTACATAGGTTTCTGGAACCCCTCGATGTCTTAGCGCCACCCATATCAGATCTCGTGGTTGTCTGTCGAATGCCTTTTCAAAGTCAACCAATACAATATGCAAATCCCTTAAGGAATCACGATGTTTTTCCATTATGATCCTTATACTTTGGATTGCATCTGTGGTTGATTTACCCGAGACAAACCCGCACTGATCATCAGATAGCCGTATTATTTTTCGCAGTCGGCCACCTAATACCCACTCAACGATCTTCATGGTGTGTGACATCAACTTGATCGAACGGTAGTTATCACAGTTTCGCGTATCACCCTTCCCTTTGTATACAGGGAGGAGGTAACTTTCCCTCCATTGATTCGGCATTGGATCACCTCTCACGAATTTGGAGATAAGAATTCTGAGCCATCTGAACCCGATGTCTCCCATCTTTTTCTAGAACTCAGAGGGTATTTCGTCTGGCCCAATCGCTTTTCGTTTTTTGGAGTATTTGACCGCCTCACTAACTTCTTCGACTGTAATGTCGGCTATTTCTTCACAGTTAGGGGTGGCTCTTGGAAAGTATAGCCGGGGAAACTGTTCATTTAAAAGCTCTTCACAATACTGTCGCCACCTCTGCAGAATTTTGTCGTCATCCACAAGAAGCTGGCCATGAGCATTGCTAATGAACTTTGGCGAACGAATCTCCTGAGCATTGTTTCTTCTTTGGGCGGCTATTTTGAAGATAGTGGCGCTCTTGTTCATATTGTGTCTTCGCAGCTCCTGGATAGCCTGGTTTGCATCAGCAACCGGGGAAAATATTTTCTCCAGCTCCCGATACAGGCCCTCCGTACTCTCTGCTTGAAGCTGGGCGCACTTCTTCTTCGCTTTTTTCTTGCAGCATCTGTATTCCATTTCGAGGCGAGCTTTTTCGTCATTATTATTAGAGGGGCACTTTGACCAAGCTTTGAAAGCCGCTTTCTTCTCATTTATCAACATCTTAGCTTCATCACTCCACCACCATGTTTCTTTGGCGTGTTGATGGTGGCCTTTTGAAGCTCCTAGCAGTGATTTGGCCTTCTTTAAGCAAGTTCGCTGTAGGGAATCCCACATATTTTGTGCTCTGCACTCTTCATCCTCAGCTCCGTTGATGGTGTGAGAGAGGTAATTTTTCATTACGAAAACAAAAGCTTCGCCTTTTTCTTTGTCCAGATTGTACCACTTGATTTTCTCAGAGACCTTTGTTTGTTTGCTTTTCTTCGGTGTTTTCGTAAAAAAATTTCTGTTAGCAGGAGACGGTGTTGCCGAGCGATTGCCTCTCCCAGGATCACTTTGCAATCTTTTACCCGGGGCTT
Source organism: Brachypalpus laphriformis (assembly GCA_945910035.1). Taxonomy (NCBI): domain Eukaryota; kingdom Metazoa; phylum Arthropoda; class Insecta; order Diptera; family Syrphidae; genus Brachypalpus; species Brachypalpus laphriformis. The sequence goes on from OX246755.1 coordinate 148,551,616, forward strand.
CATGAAACTGCCTACCAAATGGTAGTCAATCTGAGTTTCATCTCCACCACTGCTGTAAGTGATCAGGTGTCGGCTTTGTTTGATGAACATGGTATTTAACACGATAAGACCGTGTGATTTACACATGCTTAGGATGTCTTCACCAGGAAGGTTTCTGGTGCCATATCCTAGTCCTCCGTGGCAGTCTTCATAGTCTTCGTTTGATTTCCCGACATGTCCATTCAAATCTCCTCCAACAAACAGAAATTCTTCCTTTGGGATGTTCTTAAGGAGATTGTGGAAATCTAGCCAAAATGCATCTTTATCTCTCTGATTGTACCCATCGTGGTGAGCATATGCACTGACAATATTCCACACCTCTCCTTGTATTACTAGTTTGAGAGACATCAAACGGTCGCTGGACTTCGAAATGCTCAAGACGTTACCAAGTAGCTCTGCCGCAAGGATGATACCGATTCCGTTCTTAGACTTTTCCGTTCCGTAGTAGAACATCTTGTAATCTTTTGTCCTAACGTCCAAGAAACGCGCCCGATTCCCGGTGTTTTTCCATTTCGTCTCTTGGACACACAAGATGTCCACCCGCCTTCTATTCATCATCTCTTCCAGCTCGTAACTTCGACCGGTCATGCTTCCAACGTTCCAACTCGCGACCCTCAAATTGCGTCCAAACTGTTTCATTATTTTGCTAGCCCCCGGAATCCGTATAGCTCTGACCCGAACATTTCTGCTCGGTCCAGGATCAGTACCATGCACAGCAGTGGTAGTGCCTGGCGGGGTAGTGCCTTTCCTTTTTGCAAGTATTACCATAATGATACAGTTTTGCAATACAATTTTTTTTTTTTTTTTTTTTTGCACCGTATTGCGATGGTGTTTGTTGTTTGACACGAGACTTCTTCAACGTCAAACTTGAAAGGATTGTGCGAAGCTCACAAGCCAGCTCGAGAGGCGCAATCGGGACGCTGACAATGCATTTGCGAGCGTAGGAGCGTTAGGACGAAATATATGTGATATACAGCGATCTCAGCTTCATCAGAAAGAGCCATATTCGTTACCTCAGATGGCTAGATCATAGATAGAGAGCCAAACACCCTGGCTCGCATCTGGGTTAACTACATAGGAGCTGCAGAGACCTTTTAGTTGGGGCCCAGGTTTACCCCGAACTGTAGCGCCACCTAAGTATGTAAGAAAGTAAATGTTCATTACTTCACAATACTGTCACCGCCTATGCAGAGTTTATGGCGTGCTGAAGATCCTGGCAGTAACTTGGCCTTCTTCAAGCTGGTTTGCTCTAGTGAACCACACACTGCACTCTTCATCTACAGCTCCGTTGATGGTGTGAGTAAGGGAATTTTTCATCGCAAAAACAAAAACTTCACTATTCTTTGTCTAGATTATACCACTTGATTTTCTCAGAGACCCCTGTTTGTTTGCTTTTCTTCACTATATCGATACAAAATTCTATTTAACAGAACACGGTATTGCTGAGCCATCGCCCGAGTACTAGTCGAGAATCAGGCGAGTACCAGTCCTCAACGCGAAACACTGTACTACTCTAACACCGGAAGCCCACCCGGAAATCTGCGAGAGTATGGAGTCAAACTGCTGCTAACAACAACAACACGCATGGGCCTAATTTCCTGGCAGCCTCATGGTAATAGGGTTTTGATGGCCAGATTCCGGACTAGAGTACGACGCGTCACCATCATATAGTGTTATGCCCCAACGAATGGGTCGTCTGAGGATGAAAAGGAGAGCTTCTACAATCTCTTAAGTGCCATCTTCAACACAACACCAAAGGTGCAAAGGTAGGCAACGATAATGAAGGACTCAAACATGTAATCGGGAAGCATGGACCAGCAACCGCAATGACAACGGCGAAAGGTTTGTGAATTTCTGCAATGCCAACCGCCTTGTCATAGGTGGCACCATGTTTGAACACAAGACCTGCCACAAAATCAGTTGGGTTTCCAACGATAGGCAAGCAACCTCCAACCAACTAGACCATTTTGCCATCAGCCGCCGCTTTAGAAGTAGTCTCCTGAACTGAAGTTTGGAAGTGATCGGTTGTGTTTGAGTTTGACTCCAGAAGTGATTTGAAAAAAAAATATGCATATTAAAAGTAGTATTAGTAAAAGAAGCAAATAAATTAAATTTGAATAAAAGTTAATACTAAAGGCAAATAAAAGCAATTGGAAGTCATCAAATTGGTATTTTCTTATGTGAATTGCTAAAAATATTTATTTTTGCCTTCTTTTTTTTCTGCTATTGTCTCTCCTACTATAACATTAATATGTATGTATGCAGTGAGTGCACTATAGATCTCCCTGCTGAAGGGGATTTTGTGTCATGCCATGGGTGTGATCGCAAACAGCATTTTGGATGCGCCGCAATGACGGAGAGAGTATATAGAAAAATGACCATGGTCAAGAAGGAGAAGTGGCGGTGTGCGACGTGCAGAAAAGAAAACGCAAATCAAAATACTGTGCAAGAAGGTACTGCTAAACCCCCATCAAAACCCACAACACCAACTAAACCAGCACCAAAAAGAACAAGAAGCACTAGTTCACCAGATGTAGGAGAACTTGCAATCACCAACAACAACATCTGCAGCACTACAATCCTAGAGGAAATGAAAACATTGCGCAGCGAGATAATAGAATTTAAATCTAGCTGCGAATTTGTTGCACACAAGTATGAACAGATAAATATTCACATGGCAATGAATAATGATCTCCTCAAAAAGCTATCTGAAGAAATAAGAGAGCTCAAAGAAAACAACACCAAAAAAGATCAACAAATTGAAACCATGGAAGCCAAAATCAACACATTGGAACAACAGCTTTTAAAAAATAATATTGAGCTTAAGAATATTCCACCGACTATTAACGAAAATCTGACAGAAATTATGCAAGCTGTAGGAAAAACAATTGACTGTGAAATAAACAAGGGCGATATCACTGACATTTATCGAACAAACAAAAGAGATCCACGAAAATCATCAATTATCGTCTCTTTCGCAAATTATGCACTCAAAGCAAACATCATCAAAAGTGCAAAATCTCTTCGAAAAGTAGAATTGAGAAAAATAAGAGAAAACAAACAACAATAATATAACCAGAGAAATAGTAAGCGATGCATTGGTATTCATAAACAACCATTTAACTCCAACTAATAAACATTTGCTTTGGCTTGCCAAAAACAAAGCCAGAGAGTGTCACTGGAGATTCGTATGGGAAGCTGCAGGAACAATTTTCGCGAGAAGAGCAGAGAATGGAGATGCAATGCATATTGTCTCTGTTAACGATGTAAACAAAATAGCCATATAATAAAACTCTTAAATATGAACAATTTGGAAACACAAAACGAAACAATGACTATGATGGAGCAAACATACAGTGAAGCTGATATCGACTTTAGCGTAATGCATGGTTTTACAGGCGTTGAAAATAAAAAATGATTGGAAAATAAAAACTTTTGTTGTGTTTGTTTTAACATTCGGTCGATGCGAAAGAATTGGAATATTTTTCTAGCGGAAATTGATTGTATTTTATGTTATGTCGACGTAATTGTGTTAAATGAAATCAACTTAAAAAATGAGGAAAATGATTTTTACAACATCAATGGGTTCAGTGCAGAATTTCTTAACAGGAAATCTAAAGGTGGAGGAATAGCTGTTTTTATTAAAAATACTATTCTATACGAAAGAATTCATGTTGATACTGTATTTTATGAAAGTATTGTTATAGAAATAGAAGAAAGATGTGGGAAAAAACATATACATACATGCAATATACAGACCACCTAAGCTGCTTATTCAAGAATTTATTAAGGAGTTAGATACGCATATAAAAAACAGAAGAGAGGTAATAGTTCTGGGTGATATGAACATCGATGTGAAAAAAAATATGCGATCCACAAGATCCGCATTCTTAGAGATGATGGCAACAAAGGGTTTAATGAATGTCATTAAAGAGAGTACACGGATAGACTTACTTACTTACTTAGATGGCGCTACAGTCCGGGGTGGACCTGGGCCTCAACCAACAAACCTCTCCAGCCAGCACGGTTACGAGCCAGCTGCCTCCAGTTGCGCACGCCAAGTTGGTTGAGGTCCCCCTCCACTTGTTTGCGCCACCTACCGCGAGGTCGTCCTCTACTGCGACGTCTGTCCGGGTTGGATTCGAAGACTTTCTTAGCGGGAAGGTTGGGCTCCATCCGCTCTAAATGACCCAGCCATCTTAGTCGCTGTATGTGAACTCTTCTGGCTAAGTCGATGTCCTTGTACAGGCCGTATAGTTCGGCATTGTACCTTCTCCTCCACTCACCGTCTATGCAGACGGGACCAAAGATCGCTCGAAGAACTTTTCTCTCGAAATAACCAAGGGCATCCTCATCCGGTTTTTTCAAAGCCCATGCCTCTGCGCCATACAGCAGGACTGGGATGATTAATGTCTTATAAAGAGTTACCTTAGTAGTTCGAGATAGGGCTTTGCTACTCAAGTGCCGTTTTAGCCCATAGAAACAACGATTGGCAAGAGTAATTCTCCGTGTGATCTCTCCACTCATGTCATTTGCGGAGCTGACCATAGAGCCTAGGTAGACAAAATCCTTTACTACCTCAAAATTGTATCTGTCTATTGTGGCGTTCTGCCCAAGACGCCGATGTTGGTTGTCCTTTTTTGTAGACAGCATATATTTTGTTTTGCTTTCATTGACCGCTAGACCCATCTTCGCTGCCTCGATCTCAATAGTCGTAAATGCCCCATTGACGGCCCGCTGAGTTCTTCCGATTATGTCAATGTCATCAGCATAAGCGAGTAGTTGTATAGACTTGAAGAAGATTGTACCTCCGGGGTTGGCTTGTGAGTTTCGTACAATTCTCTCAAGTATTATGTTAAAGAGATCGCATGATAGCGCGTCACCTTGTCTAAGACCTTTCCTGACATCGAACGGTTCGGTGATGTTCTTACCGACTTTGATGGAGCAGCGAGAGTTCTCCATCGTCATTCTGCACAAACGGACGAGCTTGGCAAGGATGCCAAGACTAGACATGGCTCTGTATAACTCGTCTCTATACACGCTATCATAGGCAACTTTGAAATCGATGAAAAGGTGGCGCGTATCGATTTTATATTCATGGGTTTTTTCCAAGATCTGCCGTAGTGTGAATATTTGGTCAATGGTGGACTTCCCAGGCCTGAAACCGCACTGATAATGACCTATCAGGTTGTTGACGATCGGTTTTAGGCGTTCACATAGTACGGCAGACAGGATCTTATATGCGATATTTAGGAGACTTATACCTCTGTAATTGGCGCAGTTCAGAGGGTCTCCTTTCTTCAGGATCGGGCAAAGGATGCTGAGGTTCCATTCATCGGGCATACTTTCGTCCGACCAGATCTTACAGATTAGCTGGTGCATGCTCCTTACCAACTCATCTCCTCCTGCCTTGAAAAGTTCAGCGGCAAGGCCGTCGGCTCCAGCAGCTTTGTTGGATTTGAGTTTAGATATCGCAATCCTCACTTCATTATGATCGGGTTGACGGGAATTTTGACTGCCATCGTCACTGTTGAATGGCTCATTCTGCCTGACAGCGGAATATTGATCATCATCGCCGTTTAACAATCTGCAGAAGTGTTCCTTCCATATCCTCAGCACCGACTGCGATTCTACTTCTATGTTGCCATTTTCGTCCCTGCAGGCTTCTGTTCTGGCTTTGAAACCCTGGCATGTTCTTTTTACCCTTTGGTAAAATTTTTGAACATTATTCCTGCAATAAAGTCTCTCAATCTCCTCGATCGAGCGCTTCTCATGCTCTTTTTTCTTTTTTCTGAGAAGTCGATGTTCCTCTTTTCTCCTGCGCACGTAGAGCTCGTAAGCAGCTCTAGTTCTTCTATGCAGCGCCGCTTTGTACGCCTCTTGTTTTGCTGCATGTGCTTGCCGGCATTCCTCATCAAACCAGGGGTTTCGTTGTGGTGGGCGAGAGAAACCCAGTACATCAGAGGCGGCATCTCTGATGGCTTTTTGGCAATGCTGCCACTGGTCTTCCGCATTTGCTGCTGGCGGCATAGGCCTAAGATTGAGATTAGAAGAAACACGATCGGCAAAGGTTCTGGCGGTCTCTTGCGATTGTAGCTTTTCGACGTCAAATTTCCTCACAGCATTTCGTTGATTTCGCTCCGTTGTGGATATCCGCATCCGTACCTTGGCTACAACTAGGTAGTGATCCAAGTCCACGTTGGCTCCTCGGAAAGTCCGGATACCCAGAATACTGGAAGAGTGCCTTGCGTCGATCGCAATGTGATCGATTTGGTTGACGATTTTTCCATCAAAGGAGAGCCATGTTCCTTTGTGAATAACTAGACGTGGGAACCGCGTACTAGCTACAACAAAGTTTCGCCCCGCCGCAAAGTCGATTAGCCTGAGTCCGTTGCCTAAGTGTTGTCGTGCAGACTGTGCTTTCCGACCACGCTACTAAAGACTTCCTCTCTTCCTAGCTTTGCGTTAAAGTCGCCTAGGATAATTTTAACGTCGTGGCTAGGGCATTGCTCATACGTCTTGTCCAAGAGCTGGTAGAAGTCATCCTTTGTCGCGTCGTCCTTCTCCTCGTGCGGGGCGTGAACGCATATTAGGCTAATGTTGGCAAATTTAGCCTTGATACGGATAGTCATGAGGTGCTCGTTCACATGCCGGAAACTCAAGACTTCTTGCCTAAGTCTGTCTCCAATGACAAATCCGCACCCGAATAGACGCTGTCCTTTTTGTCTGTAGCAATCTCCGTAGTAGATGTCGCAGTTTTTCATACTCCTTTTGCCCGGCCCATCCCATCGCACTTCTTGGATGGCGGTAATGTCTGCTTTGAGACACTCTAGGGCCTCCGCAAGTTGTTCGGCTGCACGTGGTTTGTAGAGGGACCTAACATTCCATGTGCAGACACGAAGATCGTTGTCCTTTTTACGTTTGCATGGGTCGTCAACAGTAAGATCGTCCGTATCCGAGGCTGTTGGTTGCTTCGTAACCAAAGGTTTTTTACGTGGTAGGGAAGTTAACCCGACAGCACAACCCCCAACCTGGAGGGCCAGATCCTTTTTTTTTTGTACACGGATAGATCTACCTATAAATTCTGCTACCCTGATAGATCATATATTTGTTAGCATCACAAATCGAGACATTGTATCCGCAGTCATCGAAACTGATATATCCGATCACTACGCCACAATGTATGCTACAAAAAATGATATGGAGGAGAAAACTGCGACTGCTGAAAAATCTGGTCAAATCCATCAAAATAAAGTCAATCATCTGATTGAGCAGACCAACTGGCAACATTTGTGCGACGAAGTTGATGTCGAACGACTTTATAATAATTTTGCTCAAAAAATGACAAACATATACATGCAATCAAGAAAGATAACTACGAACAAAAAGAGAAGAGCAAATAAACCATGGATAACGCCAGATGTAGTTCAGATATGCAAGAGAAGAGATGAGCTCTACAGACGGTGGAAAAATAACCCATTCAGCCAAAGCTATGAAAACGCATACAAACACTTTCGAAACTTTGCAAATAAAAAAAATCAAACGGTGATGGCAGACTACTACAAGATTCAATTTTGCAGCGCTTAGAACGACCCTAGAAAAACATGGAATATTTTGAATAAAGTTCTAGGAAGGAAAAAGTGGTCTATAGATGAAGTAATTTTGAATAGCTTTACTGGTAACAAGGAACTAACATCTACCGTCAACGAATTTGTCGATATATTTTCAAGTCAGGCATCAAAAATCGAACATAAATGTAATCGGAAAACTTCCAATCACCAAAATATGTATCTTGTACAGTCTATGTACTTAGAAGAAGCCAGTGATGCTGAAGTCTTTAGAATGCTGTCTTGTCTACAAACCAATCAAAGTCCAGGAGCAGACAACATAAAACCAATTGATCTGAAGATGAATGCAATAAATCTTACTCCAATTATAACGACAATCATTAATAGAAGTTTTGAACAGTGTTGTATTCCCAGCTTACTAAAAACATTGATTATTCGACCGATTTATAAAGGCGGAATCAAAAGCAACATGGAAAACTATAGGCCCATATCAATTTTACCTGTTATCGAAAAGTGTATGGAGGAAATTTTTGTTAACCGCTTAGCCAACTTCATCAGGAAAAACAAAATTCTGAAATCAAACCAGTATGGATTCCAAAAGGGGAAGAGTACTGGAAAATTGCTGGGAGAATTCTCGAACCTGGTAAATACAGGTCTAAATAAGAGCGATCACATACTAGTGATGTTCGTAGATTTCAGTAAGGCTTTCGATACACTGGCATCAAACTTTTAGATAGCCTATACAGGATCGGAATAAGAGGAAATGTGGCAAACTTGATAAAGAATTATTTAACAGGAAGAACAGTAAGGGTAAAAGTATCTGACACAATTAGCAATGGAGAACAGAGTATCTGTGGTGTACCACAAGGGTCTAAATTAGGTCCAATATTTTTTATTCTCTTTACTAATGAACTTCTACGTGTATTCGAAAAAAGTACCGTATTCGCTTACGCAGATGATATTGCTATTGTTGTAAAGCACAGATGTCTTGACACGGCGACAGCTATACTGCAGGAGGAGTTTGATAGGATATCGCGATGGTGCCATGATCACAGTTTAGTAATAACCTCGAAGAAAACTAAGATAATGCACATACGCACACCAAATAAACCGACAGCTGCTATACGCATTTACCACAAAAATGAAGACTGTTCCAGTGCAATAAGAATCGAAGCCATTGGAGTCGTGAAAAGTATCAGATATTTGGGAATTACCATAGACGATCATTTTATTTGGCATGAACACATTCATCGATGACGACTGCAACTAAAAAGTGCTGTTTTTGCGATAGCATACCTGAAGAGATACACTACCACAGATGTCCAGAAGCTGGTTTACTATTCTCTTGCTGAGTCCCGTGTGAGATATGGCATATTAGCATGGGGAAATGCATCAAAAACTCACATTGATAAGATTATGAACCTTCAACAACGCTTAGATAAATAATAATTAATGGCAGCAATAATAATTTTAAAGTTCTAGATGTAAGGGGTATCTTTAAGATGACAACAGTACTAGAATATTATGATGACGCCCGTTTCCAACAACATATACGCCATAATTAAAACACAAGGAGACGAGCTCAACAATTGTTGGAAATTCCTGCAATCCACAACAATTACGGACGAAGACAGCTCATCTACATTATACCAACAATAATAAATTCATTGCCAAGCAACCAAAAAAATATTTTGAACTTTAAAAAGCGTAAAAAAAAAATAAAATTGCACTTTATTAAGTTATACTATATTGTTTAAAAGGTAAAATAATTAAATTTGTATCTAAGCATAATGAATTTATATCTATGCATATCTAAAATATAAACAAACTTCCAAACCATAATTAATTGTGAAATTCAACCATCTGCAGATAAGCCTTAAGCTTTGCAGGTAAAACAAACAATTGTAACGTTTTGAAAGAAAATGAATTAATAAAATTTAAAATTGAAAAAAAATTGGATGTCCGAAACAAACGAGGAGCAGATATGGGGATAGTACGAGGTTACCATCTTATCATAGCTACTCTCCAACTACGCACTGCTGCAGTTCGAAGATCCCATGCCAGCACAAGAATACCCAGGTTCAACATTGATAGACTTAGTGATCCATCAATGTGCCAACAATTAACGGAGCACTTTTCGCAAGGTGTGGAAGCAATCAGCAGCTAAATGCCCAAAACCATCCAAGACCATTGGTGTGCTGTGAAAAATGTTTTTACATCTGGTGGTAATAGAATTGACAGTCGATCGCAAGGAAGACATAGGGCGTGGCTTCCGAGGATACTTGGAGACGGATTGACAAACGAAAACAGCTGAAAGCACGCGTTGCAGCTACTCCAGCAGCAGGGAGAAGCGAGCTAGAGTCCCTATATCGCATGAAGATGAGAGAAGTTCAGCGAAGCGTGCGACGTGACAGGCGCAGCTACATCAACGCGCTGGCTACAGAAGTAGAAGAAGCTGCACGGAGGTGTGACACCAGAACCGTCTACAGAATCAATAAAGAGCTAACAGGTGGTCGCGCTCCGATACATAGATCTTTCAGGTCGCAGTGTCGTTGCCACGCGGGCATGGGTTGTACAAAAAAAAAAACAGGTGGTCGCAGCTCCAGACAACACCCAATGAAAAGCCTAGACGGCTCGGATGAGGACCAACTCAAGAGATGGTGTTTTGCTACAGTTTTAAACCGTGTATTCGCTAACGATATGCTCCCAAATCACACTGAGATGCCCGAGGTGAGATGTTCCCGAATACGGACCACAAATCCCAGTGATAATGAGTTCACTACCGCCATCAAAGTACTCAAAACCAACCAACCAAGGCGATGGGACTTGACGGTATTCCATCAAAGCTCTTGTGAGCAGCACCCACAACATTGGCTGAGCTTCTGCTTCCACTTATAGACAGAGCTTGGGAAGCTGAGAGCTTTCCTAACGAGTGAAAAAAGGGAATGATCGTCAGGCTTCCTAAGAAAGAAAATTTAATAAAGTGCGGAAACTGGAGGGGTGTCTGCGTGCTGCCTGCTGTAGCTAAAATCATCCTGGAGTGAATCAAACACCATCTCCAAGATATACTTGATGCCAAGCAAGCAGGTATTTGCTCTGAGGCATCCTACGTCGACCACATCAACACCCTGCAGATTATCATCGAGCAGTGCATTTAATATTGATCGCCACTCCACCTGCTGTTCATCGATTTTGAGAAGGCGTTCGATAGTGTCAATGGGGACTTTATTTGGCGTGCCTTACGCAGGAGAGGTATTCCCGATTAACTAATTGCTATTATCAAACCTACATATGAAGTCTTCACGTTCTGTACAGAGGAAGGTTGTCTGAGGAATTTGAGACAAGGCTGTATCCGTTCACCAATATTATTCCTATTGGTGATTAGCGATGTGCTTCATCCAACTTTGTAGACGGGAAACGGAGGAATTTGATCGATTCTTACACCTCCACTGAAACGTCTTGACTACGCTGACGATGCATACTTACTCTCTCACAGAATTATGGACCTCCACCAAATAACAGCAGATGTGGAGAGATAGACAGGCGTCATCGTGCTGAAAATTAATACGACAAACACTAAAATCATCAGCCTTGGAACAAACTCATCCGCTCAAATTTGCATTGCTGGACAACCGGTAGAGAGAGTAGAGGATTTCCAGTATCTTGGGAGTATTGTCTCGACCGATGGTGGAACCGAACTGGATATAGCCAACAGGATCGCCAAAGCCAAGTCCGCGTTCGGGATGTTGTTCAAAATATGGAGAAGATATGCAATCAGTTTGAATACCAAGCTAGGACTGTTCCACCCCAACGTTGAATCCGTGCTGTTACATGGATGCAGCATGTGGTGAGTGACTACTATCGCCAGAAAGCTACAAATGTTCGTTAGTAGGTGCCTGCGCAACATCTTAAGGGTTTACTGGCCTAATCGTATCTGTAACGAACACCTTTACGAGAGAATGGGTCAGGAACCAATAGGCACAACGATCTAACGGCGAAAGTGGCAGTGGATTGGGCACACGTTCCGAAAGGGTGACAGTTCCATAGCGAGCCATGCTATGCAATGGAACCCTTTAACTCAGGATGGCAGAGGACCTGGTAGTCCGAGGAGAACATGGCGTAGAACAGTCGAGAAGGAGGCACTGCCGTTGGGAAAACAGTTTGGCAGAGCTGAGACACGATGGCGCGTAGGCATAGTAGAGGCCCTAGGACCTACAACGGAATACAGGATGTAAGTAAATAAGTAAGAGCACATTATGGGAAACAAATTTAGAAGATCAACAACAATCACGACCTGTTCTCACCATTACGATCTTAACATAGCTATACGAGCAGTGTGGAGGTATCCCTTCTGGCTCCTCTAGATTTCAATAAAGCCATTGGCAGAGCTTATCATAGTCATCGAATCATCTGTTTCTTTCGTGCTTTCTGTAAAATCGAGGTCAACGAATGGTTGCTGGAGTCTAAGTGTTGGAAGAGCTATACTTAAATAGCGGTGTGTCCAAAGGGTCAATTCTTCCAGCGTTCTGATGAAAAGTCAGTGAGGAATCTCGCAGTTAATTTATCATTAATTCCATTCAACTTGCATAATCGATATATATTTATTGACGTTCCCTCACCCCTGCCTGTGAGTCATAAAAAAACGATAGTCATCAATCAATTTACTACCTCCAACAAATATACTAAATATTTGCATATAATCAAGAGTAAAATAAATTGCCACGGAAATGAAATGATAAATTCATTGCTATTACTCCCAGTTATCAGTCATCCTCATGTGTTAACCTATTCTACACGTTTGTGTACTTTAACTCATCTCTTTACTGGCCGCACCCCGCTTCCAAATAGACAAAGCAAACATTTCATGTGCTTTATCTCTCTCTCGCTGTATTATTAATATCTTCCATTTTGGTGGCATGTTAAGCCACCCTCAAACTGCTAAGTACCATGTTTCCATCAATGCTGTAGCTTATCAACATGACAAAGGCGTGGGGTGTAGGTCTCCTCCCGTTCTCTGCTACTGCAATTTATCTCATTTCACAACCGCAGTTTGTGACCTTTTTACACCATATTAGGTACCAGATATCAACCACCCCCTTGCCTTTTACGAAATTGATTTTCTTTTATCGGTTCACTTGTCAACGCCAGAAATGAAGTTTCAAAAAAAAAAAAAAAAAAATACCCACACCATGAATGAAACATTCAAAACTGGGGAGTGTACCAGAATCACACACAGATACGATATGCATTTGGGAAAAATTGTTGCCGGAATAAATCAAAGAACTTGCAGAATGCCGGCCGGTGGTCGTGCGCGAGTGATAGAATAGATACTTTTCGGTGTTTTCTGGTTCTGACATTTTTTGCACTTCACTGCAATGGCTTTATCGTAGTGGAAGTGAAAATCAACCGATACGCAGGAATTTTTTGTGCCATTTGTCGGAAGAGATTGTCCACGGATGTCACGAAGACTACACATCGAAATTCCCCTAAAATTTTGTCACGCAATCATGATGCTGTAGTTGCATCCAAATGTCGGCTGTGGCATTCGGCACGCTGTTGTATAGGCATGTTCAGCACTGAATTCCATTTCCATACAACCGATTCAATTCGAGGACCAATTAGTGAAAATATTGATTTTCGGATGTGAATCGGAAGCTGTGAATAGAAAAATTCGTCGACTAATGGGAAATTGCATTCAATATGGAGTTGATGGCAATTAAAATAAAGTGTTGCACGGAGTGAAGTGAACCGTTTTTATGGCCTAAAAGTCCATTACGTGGATGTAAAACGATGATTTTGCTAAATTGTTAAAAGCAATTCTGCTTTGTTTCAATTTCACTATTCAAGTAGGATTTGTCCTTCGACGATATTTTTTTTGGATTGACTTGTGAAAGGACTTTAATTTGAATGGTTGAATGGTTGAATTACACCATCAGTTAAGCAATAAATTCAAGTACCTCGAAGGAGAGATCTACGAATTTCAATTCATCTGTGAAGATGTCCCTCATTTTTATAAATTGGAAATGCAACACAATTACTTAAGCTTTCTACATCCGCACTATACGAGCAAGTGTGCAAAATGATGTCCTATCTTTAGCCTGAAAAGTTGAATGTCTTATCAAGAAGTACCTTAGGTTAGGTATGTGGGTTGCATAGGAAGTAAACATTTTCTACACCACATGCAGTATAGACCTGCTGTGATACCCACAGTGGGAAAGAAAAAAGAAATACTGTCAACGTAAAAAATTCAGGGTGACCAGATAAGAACGATAGGAAAAAAAATTGAAATAAAATAATAACGGTGTGAGATATAAAATTGATTCTGACTTCATTTTGAAGCTACATTCATGCCATTATGTGTGGAATGGCACGTCATATAAATTGCCACCTTGGCTTGGTTTGGCTGGCAGTGCTTCAAGCGGTCGGTCCAATTTTTGATGACTCGATTCAATATGTACAGCGTTATTTTGGCAATAGCGTCTCGAATGTTGGCCTCGAGTTCGTTCAAAGTGGTTGGCTTGTTAGCGTAGACTAAAAACTTGACGTAGCCCCAGAGAAAATAATCGAGTGGTGTCAAATCGCATGATCGCGGTGTATGAACTTCGTCCATTCACTTATTTTTGAGATTGCAGTTTGCAGTTTAGCGACTGAATCTGCATTCGTGTTTGCAACTGCCAATACGGCTGTGTCGACGGCAAATGTTGCCATGATATTGCTGTCTAAGTGTGGGATGTCTGAAGTATAGAGTAGATATACAACTGGACCTAATACGCTGCCTTGAGGAACACCAGCTTGTATTTCTTTCAGTTCAGAATACGCGTTTTCATGTTTGATTCTGTAGTATCTATTAGAAATATAAGAATCCAATATTGTAGAATATTGCTTTGGCAGGCTTTTTTAAGTTTGAAAATCAGACCATCATGCCAAACTTTATCAAATGCTTGAGCCACATCAAGAAAGACAGTGGAACAAACTTTCTTCTCTTCTAGTGCGTTTTCTATGGTGGTGACTATCCTATGGATCTGGTCAATCGTTGAATGTTTTTTTTTTGAAAACCAAATTGGTGTACCGGAAATGGATTTTTCCTTTCAATAATACTATATAGTCTTTTCACCAGAATTTTTTCAAAAATGTTCGATATGATGGGCACCAAAGATATAGGCCTATAAGAGAATGTCTCGTGTGGTGGTTTCCCTGGTTTTGCTATCATTATAACTTCGGCAATTTTCCAGAGCTGTGGGACATACTTTAATCTAAAAGAATCGTTTATTATGTTTCTTATTTTAATGTTGGCTTTTTGAGGAAGTCTTTTAAGAATTTCTCCAGTTATAAGATCGAACCCTGGAGCTTCTTCGGTTTAATGTTTTTTATTATGTTTTTTACCTCAGCTGTTGCAGTTGGCTCTATATCTTCATCTTCTTGTTCTATGTCCATGTCCATTACGTTATCATTTTGAGCGGGGTTCGGTTTAAATATGTCTTCAAGATATTCAGCAAATGTATTTGCCTTTTTTTCGCTATTCCATGCCCATTTATCATTTATCATTTTAATAGGGGAGATTTGTATAGTTGTCTTTTCTATGCCCTTGGCTGCTTTCCAGAGGGAATAGTTAGAACTTTTACCATTCGATAATCTCAATAGATAGGCAGACGTTTTTTTCATCATTAAATTCTCTTATCGTTCTTCTAAGCTTTTTTGTCAGCCTGTTAAATATATTTTTGTCCTGAGGGGCTCTAGTATGTTGCCATCTTTTCCTTGCTTTAATTTTTTCAGCAATTCGTTTTCTTACTTCGAGTGGATAATTATTTCCTCTCAGCCTTTATTTATATTGCGAAGTGTTTTGCCAAGCAGAGTGTTGGATATCTTTTATGAATTTTTTGACATCATCATCTAAGTCTTGCGCACATCACATCGGTACTCTTAGTTATATCCTTTCCTCAAGAATAGATTTAAGGCAGTTCCAATTTGTCCAAGAGTTTGTAAGTCTGGGGTTTACCTCTTTCGGAGCAACGTTTTCACTCAAGGTAAGTAAAATCGGTGAGTCGTCAGAACTCATTTCTTGGCTTTCTTCTACTTTTAAGAAATCGCTGTTTACATTTTTAATAATGAAAAAAATGATTAAGTCGGGTATTTTAGCAGGATCTGGTGGCCAATAATTTGGTTTCCCAGTGGCTATAGCCCCGCATCCCATATTTTTAATAGTGTTTGCCAGCTCTTTTCCTTTAGTTGTTGTTAATCTCGAGCCCCATAGAGTGTTTTTGCTGTTAAAATCCCCACCAACAATGCATCTACTACCCATTTGCTTAACAAATTTCTCATAGAATTACCGTTTGATTGCATGTTTGGGAGGACTATAAAAGCTTGCAACAATTATAGCACAGTTTCGGGCTTTTATGCTTACTGCAGTTGCTTGGATTTCACTTGTTGCAAATTTCGACTCTTCATTGTGTTGTAAGTTGTCTTTTATAATTACTGCACTTCCACCATTCGCAGAGTTATTTGGATGTATAGTGTGATAGACTTTATAATTCTTGATTCTTAAATATGTTTCCCTGGTGAAGTGTGTTTCTGAAACCAGACACACATCTATTTTGTTGATGTCAACGACTGCTTGCAATTCCAGCCTGTGTTGAAGCAATCCATTGGCGTTCCATGCCAGAATTCGAAGTGAACTTAACATATCGGTTTTTGTTTGGAAGCAAGTTTATGGTCTTTGCTCTCCAGCTGTTTCACTCTATCGTTTAGGACGGTCACGTAGTTTTCTATTTTAGTTATTTTAGTAAGCATTAGCTGTAGAATTTGTTTTACATCATCATCTCGAGGTTTAGAGTTATGATCAAGCTGGGTACTCTTTAGAGCTTCAGCATAAGATATGCGAATTGTTTTTTGTTGGAAGCCAGTAAGCACCACATTTTCATCCTTGTTTACCGAATTGGTACTGTTTTTGATTTCGTTCGGTCGATTTTCTTCTGAGTTTAGTTTTCTCATTTTACTCTCTTTTATATTTTGTATATCTTTTGCAATTGTAGATCCTCTGTAGCTAGCAAAATGAGATTCTCCACAGTTTATACATTTCACTGCTTCATTTGCCTAAGACAATCTTTTGTGTGGTGTTCTCCTGCGCACTTTACACAGAACCTGGATATGCTATCTCTTCGTTTAAGATTGTAAACATATCTGACAGGTCAGTAAGGAATTTCCAATGGTTGTCAGGACCTTGGAATAGAGATGGTGGCGGAAGAGTATTTAATCGGCCGGTGTACCCGACCAGTCGTCCTAGGGACATAACTAAACTACTTGCCCCTTCACGTTAAGGGTTGTGCCGTCGGGGTAACTTCCCTACCACGTAAAAAATCTATGGTTCCGGAACAACCAAAAGCATCGGATAACGACAACTCAACTGATGACGACCCCAGCTAACGAAATAAGGACAACGACCTTCAAATCTGTACGTGGAATGTTCTGACCTTTTACAGACCACATGCAGCCAAACAATTAGCAGACGCCCTAGACTGCTATAAAACAAATATAACCACCATCCAGGAAGTGCGATGGGATGGGCCGGGAAAAAAGAAGATAAAAAAACTGTGACATCTACTACGGTGAATGCGTTAGAGGCAACAGGCAGCGCTACTTCTGATGCAAATTTGCCATACGCAGCAGACTAAGGCCAGAAGTCTTAGGCTTCCGACAAGTAAGCGAGCGTTTTATGACTATCCGGATCAAGGCTAAATTCGCTTACAAAAGCTAATACGTGTTCATGCCCCCACGGAAGAAAAGAGCCCTGCCATCAAACACGGTTTCTACGAGCTCCTCCACAAAACATTCGAGCAATGTCCTAAATACGACGTTAATATCCTACTGGGTGATTTAAACGCCAAAATAGGAAAGGAGGACGTCTTCGGTAGGGCAGTAGGTAAGCACAGCCTATACGACACCACGTTTGATAACGGAATATGGCTAATTCATTAAGCTGTGGAGCGAAACATCACCATAGCAATATTCGTAAGCAGACATGGTAGTCCAATGATCATGTAACGATCAACCAAGTTGTTCGTATTGCGATCGACGCAAGACATGCCTTCAGTATTCTGGATATTCAGACCTTCTGAGCGGCCAACATAGACTCGGATCATTACCTTGTTGTAGCCAAAGTACGAATGCGGATATCCCAAACTGAGCAACAAAGAGAATCACTGTGAGAAAATTTAACGTCGAAAAGATACAATCGCAAGAGATCACCAGACTCTTCGCTGAACGCGTATCCCGAAATCTCTTAATCACCCCTATGCCGCCAGCATCAAGTGCCGAAAATCAGTGGCAACGCTGCCAACATGCCATCAGAAACTCCGTGACTAATGTGCTAGGTCTCGCTCCCCCACCACCGCGAAACCCCTGGTTTGACGAAGAATGCCGGCGAATGCATGCTGCAAAACAAGAGGCATACAAAGCGGCGCTGCAAAGGAAAACGTGTGCTGCTCGTGAGCTCTACGAGCAAAAGAGACGGAAAGAACATCGGCTTCTCCAAAAGAAGAAGAAAGAGCATGAGAACTGCGCGATCGAGAATATCGAGAGTGTATACTCCAGGAACAATGTACGGAAGTTTTACCAAAAGGTAAAAAGAACGTGTCAAAGGAGCAATACCCGTACAGAAACCTGTAGAGATGAAAATGGAAACCTCGTAGTAGAATCACAGTCGGTGCTGAGAATATGGAAAAACTACTTCTGCAGACTGTATAACGGCGACAAAGATCAACATTCCGCTGTCAGGCAGAATGAACCATTCAACATAGACGATGATAGTCAAAATTTCCGTCCACCTGATCAAAACGAAATGAGGATAGCAATATCCAAACTGAAATCCAACAAGACTGCTGGACCTGACAGCTTACCGGCCGAACTCATCAAGGCAGCTGGGGATGAATTGGTAGAGTGCATACAACAACTCATCTCTAAGATTTGGTCAGACGAGTGTATGCCTGATGAATGGAATCTCAGCATCGTTTGCCCGATCCAGAAGAAAGGAGACCCCCTCAACTGCGCCAATTATAGAGGCATCAGTCTCCTCAACATCGCATACAAGATCTTTTCTGCGATATTGTGTGAACGCCTTACACCTCTTATCAATAGCCTGATTAGACCCTATCAGTGCGGTTTCAGACCATTTAAGCCCACCATCGATCACGCTTCGGCAGATCCTGGAGAAAACCCATGAAGTCCAGATCGATACCCACCATCTCTTTATCGATTTTAAGGCCGCCTATGACAGCATCTATAGAGAAGAGCTCTATAGAGCCATGTCTAGTTTTGACATCCCTGCCAAACTTGTCCGCCTGTGCAGGATGACGATGGAGAACGCTTGCTGCTCTATCAAGTTCGGTAATGACCTCACCGAGACCTTTGATGTCAAAAAGGGTTTTAGACAAAGTGACGCGCTGTCATGTGACTTCTTTAATATTGTACTTGAACGGATTGTGCGGAACTCACAAGCCAACACTGGAGGCACAATCTATTACAAATCTGTACAACTGCTTGCATACGCCAACGATATTGACATAATTGGAAGAATTCAGCGGGCTCTCACCGATGCATTTACAAGCATTGAAGCAGAACCGGCCGAAATGGGTTTCGGGATAAGCGAGGGCAAAACCAAGTATAAACTGTCAACAAGAAGGGACAGCCAACACCAACGAATTGGACAGAACGTCACAGTGGGCAGCTATAACTTCGAGGTAGTAAGGGACTTTGCCTACCTTAGCCCTGCTATAAACTCTAAAAACTAAATCAGTGCAGAAATCAATCGAAGAATAACTCTTGCCAATCGCTGTTTCGACCTATATCGAACAACTAAGGAGACTCAGATGATCCCAGTCCTGCTTTACGGCGCTGAAACATGGACTTTATTAAAGGCGGATGAAGATATCCTTGGTCGCTTCGAGAAAACAATTCTTCGTAAGATATTCGATCCCGTTTGCATTGACCGGACTTAATTCATAGTCAACTTTTTTTCGATTTTGAAATCTGTCATTGAGTCTTCACTAAAAAATAGTGTATTACATAAATTCAAATGAATGCCATCCTAAACGCAGCATCGCACCAATTTGTAAGCACAAATTTGTTCACAAACAAAACAATCTAAATCTAACAACTCTTGGTGTTCTCCAAAAACACAATTAATTTCCAGCATGTACGACAAAAATTTAGAATAGAATACACACCCCATGCATAGTGTTACATCATAGATCTTCCCTTCGCAGTTTACAGCATAAATCCTCGCCAGTAATTTATGGTACATTTGCCTTATCTCTCTAATCCTTTAATATGGTTGACTGTGACTTTTTTTTTAATGACTTCATTTTGTTATCACAAAATGTACGAGGATTCGGTTAATGGATACTAAATTCATGCTCCCCTTCATATAGAAATTAATTTATTTTGTATACTACCTTTCGCACAACCGCAGGAGAGTAATACACACACATGCATACGCGCGCCGGAGTGAACATAATTATTAAAAATACACATTAAAACTATACCACAACGAAATACAAATAACAAAAAAACACGTAAAAACAATTTCCTTTGTGGAAATTAATTTCATCCCCCCTTCCCTGCCCGTAAACCCCTCATTATTGTTAGGCTCTCTAGATGGCATCGTCTAAACACCCATCAAGCACGATTGTGCCGACGAGTGACTGTAATAAATTCTTACGCACGACCTTTACAACAAAACAAAAAAAAGAAGAAAAATATGAAGCAGAAGAAAAGGACACACAAATTTCCCAAAAGTCAGAAACGAGCTTGTTTAAAAAAAAAAAATCCCCAAAAACAGCAAATTATCCCTCCAAATAAGGGATGGAGTCAACACAAAATTGTCATTTAAATTCCTATCAAAGTTCTCTCCTCCTTCCACCCTTCTGCTTCATTGCTGGTAACAAATCCTCTCGACTCATCCATAAGGACAATGGACCGACGACGACGACGAGACAAACGACATACATACTACACAAAGCACAACACAAGAAGAAAGTTGAGGAATGAGAGCAAAGGAAAAGTCACAATAACTCTAGATAGTGGCATCCAGCATCCACCTAACTGCCACTGCTGGGCCGCCATGCCGTCGGCAGCAAGGATAACAACAGTAACAGAGAATAAAATTCCAAGTATTTTCATATTTACTTAGCCAAGCCTAAGAAACATATCTGCTTCACCCACCATCCCCCTTCACGGAGGATAATAGTTAACATCGTTCAGCGAGCTAGGCCGGTTTCTGGTTTTGGCAGCCCTAGAATGGAATTCCATTAAACATCCTTTTATTTGCTCAAAAGCAGAAGAAGACAAGGAAGAACAAAAAACAAAAAAAGGATAATACCCGTACACACAACTCTTCACTGGTGGTGGAGTGCGTTTAAGTACACATACACACATTTTTGGTCCTTTTCGCCTTTTTTCCTGGTGTGTTCTCTGCTGTATTGTAGTGCGGTAGATCCTATTTTTGTCGGAGTAAAACAAAAGGCGAAACGAAAATCGTAATGAAAGAGGGAGGAAAAAATCCCGACGCATTGGAGTTGGAGCTCCCAGGACAATGATGGTGTATAATGAATACACAGGCAGATAGAAAGAGAAAATATAAAAATGAGAAACAAAGGAAGCGAAAAAAGCACCGGTCAGGATATAGCAATTCAGGATCCTAAGCATGGTTGGGATATTTGCGCATGGTATGTATGTGCACAGCATTCGAAACCTTGTTTAGGCATATAATTGGACCCTGTAGGGAGGCAACAGAGTGCCGCTTCTGTGTTGAAAAAAAAAAATGTACCACACACAGGAAGGATGGTGAACGGTTTAATTTTAATGAACGTACCATGCATCTGATGTATTTTGAAATCCTTTGCCTATTCTGACGTAGGAAAGCGAATTTGCATTGAATGGCATATGGACTGCAACTGACGATGTCGACACCTTTACAATATAGAATTTGAAATGAGACGGAAGTATGAGTAGGTTTAGTTTTCCAATTAGAAGGAGCAAATGTTAAAAGTCCTTGAAGACCCACGTATTTACTTTTTTCCCAGAAACTAGCAGAAAGGAGCTGCACATAAATTCAGTTAAGGATGGTTTACCTCCATATCATATGGTTCCTTAGCAGACAAAATATTGTTGTATGTCCAGGGTATGAAGAAAGAAATGGAAGTTTCTAAAATTTGTTTACTGTTTGTAATAATTATTCCAAGAACACCTGTTTATTTTGTCTGTTTCCACTAGGTTCTTCTATGAGCCGTTGCACGAATGAATATTTTTCGATTAAAAAAAAACAAGAAAACGTAATTCTGTAGCTAATCCGACTAAAAGAAAAGTGAAGTATCCAGGACTACACCTACATACATATATAGTATCTAAACTAATGTGGAAAACGCACACAGAGGAGACATCCAACAAGCCTGTCCGTGCTATCATGATATGCAGGAGCCCAGCGGCTAGGTCTTGGGAATTTAGTCCAAAAATTCTAAGATGAAGGTATATTGCCAGTGTGGTCACATATGGAGCGATAGCGTGGGCAAACCGAATTTATCGAATCACAACGAGTGTGACCACAAAAGTGCAAAGACATCACAGGGGCCATACAAATATTATATGTCTAACTGCAGCCATGGAAGTACTCCTAGAGCTAAATCTGCTCTATGTCGTAGTTCAGCAAGATGCAAAGTGAACGATCCTGAGAATGGTAAAAATTGCAAAAGGAAGTATTGGAAAGAAGAAATGTGCTAGTTCGAGAGAATACGGTGCACTTCTTAAGAAAATTCCCCTTGTGGCAGTCCCCAGGGATGACAGTGTCGGATCGAGAACCGAGGAAGGAACAGGGACAGGTGTGTTTGGGCCAAAAACGAAACACTCAGAACCCATGGGCAAGAGTTTCAGCATCTTTCAAGTTGAAGGACGAGCTATAGATAGATGTATTCAACTCAATCTCGAAAGAAGATACAGCAACTGCTACACAGTAATACTGTCAGACAGTTAAGCAGCTATCAAAGCACTTGACTCCTATGTCACTAAGTCAAAACTTGTGTGTGAATGCCTACACAAACTTAATGAATTGGGTTGAAACAACAAAGTAACGCTCTACTAGATACCCGCTTATGTTGGGTTAAAATGTAATGAAGAGCAAGGCTACTGGGCTACTGGCATGTTGCAACTGTACAGGATTCAAAGCTTGTACCTTCCTTAACAAGAATAACCTACGAATCCTAACAGGCTGCAAACTGAGGAAGCGCTTACGGAAACTAGGTATAACAAATAAAGGCCTCTGTAGATTCTGCAATGAGTCTGTAACACCTTTTGGAATCTCTTGGAACACTGACCCACAAAAGAGGGTAATATTTGGGGAAGTGCCAAATATTAGATGAAAATATGCCACCAAGCATGGACCCAATTCTCACTCTCAAATTCCTAACAAAAAATCGAGTTAGAAGCTCAATATCGCGTGAAAAAGAAGGTAGTGCAGCGTAATGTAAGACAGGACAAACGTCAGTACATCAACTCACTTGACTCAAGGGCTGAAGAAACAGCGAGCAGATATGCCAGTAGAACTGTTTACAATATAACCAAGGAGTTCATTGGTAGTCGTAACTTCAAACAATATACAGTGCAGACTTTAGATACTGACTTACTTAGGTGGCGCTACAGTTCGGGGTGAACCAACAAGCCTCTCCATTTAGTTCGGTCTTCAGCTAATTGCGTCCAGTTGCGCACTCCAAGTTGGTCGAGGTCCCCTTGAACATGTGCGCGCCACCTACGGCGATGATTCCCTCTACTGCGTCGTCCATCGGGGTTAGATTTGAAGACTCTGCGGGCCAAAGCGTTAGTGTCCACTCGCTCTACATGTCCTAGCCATCTCAGACGTCCAATATGGAGCTTTTCGACTAGGTCGATGTCACTGTACAGCTCGTATAGTTCTCCTCCAAAACCCGTCAACGCAAACGGGACCGAAAATCTTACGAAGAATTTTTCTCTCAAAGCGACCAAGAATATCTTCATCCTCTTTTAATAAAGTCAATGTTTCAGTGCCGCAAAGTAGGACTGGGATGATCAAGGGCTTATATAGAGTCTCCTTAGTTGTTCGAGATAGGGCTTTACTATTGAATTGCCATATAAGCCCAAAAAACAGCGATTGGCAAGAGTTATTCTTCGATAGATTTCTGCGCTGATGTTGTTCTCAGAGTTTATAGCAGAGCCAAGGTAGACAAAGTCCCTTACTACCTCGAAGTTATAGCTACCCACTGTGACGTTTTGTCCAATTCGTCGGTGTTGGCTTTCCATTTTTGTTGACAGCATATACTTGGTTTTGCCCTCGTTTATCGCTAAACCCATTTCGGCCGCTTCCACCTCAATGCTTGCAAACGCACCGGTGTCAGCCCGCTGAATTCTTCCGATAATGTCTATATCGTCGGCGTATGCAAGCAGGTGTACAGACTCGTAATAGATTATGCCTCCGATTTTGGCTTGTGTGTTCCGCACAGTACAATATTAAAGAAGTCACATGACAGTGCGTCACTATGTCTAAACCCCTTTTTGATATCAAAGGTCTCGGTGAGGTCGTTACCGACCTTGATGGAGCAGCGAGCGTTCTCCATCGTCAGCCTGTACAGACGGACAAGATTGACAGGGATGTCAAAACTAGACATGGCTCTATATAGCTCTTCTCTATAGATGCTGTCATAGGTGGCCTTGAAATCGATAAAGAGATGGTGGGTATCGATTTGGACTTCGTGGGTTTTCCCCAGGATCTGCCGAAGTGTGAAGATTTGATCGATGGTGGACTTTCCTGGCCTGAAACCGCACTGATAGGGTCCAATCAGGCTATTGATAAAAGGTTTCAGGTCTTGTATGCGATGTTGAGGAGACTAAATAAATAAATAAATAAATATTTGGCGCAACAGCTCTTGAAAGTGCCAGGGCCTAGCTTCTCGCAACCACTCATGTTGTGTGCGTTATATTTTTCACATGAATGGAAGGGACCTACAGTTTAGTGCCGTATCCGAACGGCGATTTGAGAAGCTTTTTCGTGACAACAATACTCTCGGATGTTTGTCAGACGCTCGCGAGAGGTGGGACCGTGAAAAAACTTTTTGGTGTTTTCTGGGATTCGAACTTGGAACCTGATGCGTAGTGATCCGACACACTAACCACTTACGCCACGGCGCCCATTGCCCGTTGAGGAGACTAATGCCTCTATAATTGGCACAGTTGAGGGGGTCTCCTTTCTTGTGGATCGGGCAAACGATGCTGAGATTCCATTCATCAGACATACACTCGTCTGATCAAATCTTAGAGATGATTTGTTGTATGCACTCTACCAATTCATCCCCAGCTGCCTTGAAAAGTTCGACCGGTAAGCCGTCAGGTCCAGCAGCCTTGTTGAATTTCAGTTTGGATATTGCTATCCTCACTTCGTTTTGGTCAGGTGGACGGAAATATTGACTATCATCATCTGCCTGACAGCGGAATGTTGGTCTTCATCGCCGTTATACAGTCTGCAGAAGTAGTTTTTTCCATATTCTCAGCACCGACTGTGATTCTACTACGAGGTTTGCATTTTCATCCCTACAGGTATCTGTACGGGTATTGCTTCTCTGACACGTTCTTTTTACCTTTTGGTAAGACTTCCGTACATTGTTCCTGTAGTATAAACTCTCAATATTCTCAAACGCGTGCTTCTCACGAGCAGCTCTCGTCTTCCTTTGCAGCGCCGCTTTGTATGCATCTAGTTTTGCTGCACGCACTCGCCGGCATTCTTCGTCAAACCAGGGGTTTCGCGGTGGTGAACGAGCGAGACGCTGCACATCAGTCGCGGCGTTTCTGATGGCATATTGGCAGCGTTGCCACTGGTCTTCGGTACTTGATGCTGGCGGCATAGAGGTGATTGAGAGATTTCGGGATACACATTCAGCGAAGAGTCTGGCGGTCTCTTGCGATTGTAGCTTTTCGACATTAAATTTTCTCACAGTAATTCTTCTTTGTTGCTCAGATTGTGATATCCGCATTCGTACCTTGGCTACAACAAGGTAATGATCCTAGTCTATGTTGGCCGCTCGGAAGGTCCGGACATCCAGAATACTGGAGGCAGGCCTTGCGTCGATCGCAATATGATCAATTTCATTGATCGTTACATGATCATTGGACCGGCATGTCTGCTTATGAATATTAAGGTAAGGAAACCATGTGCTTGCTATGGTGACATTTCGCTTTATAGCGAAATCAATTAGACTTAGTCCGTTATTAAACGTGGTGTTGTGTAGGCTATGCTTACCGACTGCTCTACCAAAGATGTCCTTCTTTCCTATTTGGGCGTTAAAATCGCCCAATACGATTTTAACGTCGTATTGAGGACATTGCTCGTATGTTTTGTCGAGGAGCTCGTAGAAACACTTTTTGGTGGCAGGGTCCTTTTCTTCCGTGGGGGCATGAACACATATTAGGCTTATGTTAGCGAATTTAGTCTTGATCCGGATAGTCATCATACGCTCGCCAACGTGTCGGAAGCTTAAGACTTCTTGCCTAAGTCTGCCGCGTATGACAAATCCGCATCCGAATAAGCGTTGCCTGTTGTCTGTGTAGCAATTACCGTAGTAGATGTCACAGTTTTTCATCCTCTTTTTGCCCGGCCCATCCCATCGCACTTCCTGAACGGCGGTAATATCTGCTTTATAGCAGTCTAGGGCCTCTCCTAGTTGTTCGGCTGCACGTGGTCTGTAAAGGCACAGAACGTTCCACGTACAGATCCGAAGGTCGTTGTCCTTGTTTCGTTTACTGGGGTCGAAAATGGCTTTAAGACGTAGGCACAGTACGTGATAAGTAACGAATGATTTCATCGGGGGAACAAATTTGTCACACAACTGGAAAAAAGGTGGATTATCTTCAAGGCAGCAATTACTCTGTAATTTGTAATTGTAATTGTGATTTACAAGTACAAATTTGTGGTTGTAATTTGTAGTTGGTGAAATAGGCCCCAGGTGATCGGGAAAAAATACTGTGAATTAGAAGTAAAGAGTAACAAAAAATTACGCCAGTTATCTGGACGCTGCCGCTGAAGTTTTCTTAAATCAACACCTGAGTTTCAAACCACTGCACCAACCTTTCGTTCTCTATCCTTTCCAATGCCGTACTGTGTAAAAGCATTTAAAGGGTATTCATTACCCGTTCAGTGTACGCAAAATGCAAAAAAAAGAAGCAAAAAATCAACTTGCACAAACCTTTCAATCTTTTGCAATCATTATGCTTTAACTAGTCTTGAGAAGGGTCTGCAATATGATGTCATGCAATCAGTACGGATATGTTCACATTAGTGACATACTTCCTGTGCTAATGTACACATATTCAGGAATACCACAGGGTAGTCATCTTGGTCCACGTAACACAAATAGAAATATGCACTAATGGTATTGTATGTAATACTGAAGCTTGCACTACTTTAAAAGATATTGTATCTTACAGTGTAAGACTAAACAAATAACTAAAATAAAATAAATAAAATAATGGTATTCCAGGGGTGGAATTGGCTAAGGTGATTTGTGATAAGTGATAGTGGTATTTTTAGTTTTTGCTCCATGTAAGGTGATAGTTGTTTTGATAATCACATTTTAGTGATCGTTTTCTTGTGACAGCTGAAGAAGCGTCACTTTCATGCATTTGAATTATTTTTTCATGGTTGTTTTAAGTCCAGAGACGTAGGCATAGACAATCTAAGATGGTCCAACTTAGATGGTTATAAGGTGTCAAAGGCCTTATGGCATGTGTTAGATCGCAGGATATATGGGGAGATCATAAAATTAGAAAGGTCAGGGCTAAGAACAGTGATAGGAATACTCTCTGGCCATTGCATTCTAAGTAAGCATGCTATGAGACTGCAATAAACTACATGTTTCAGAGGATACCATATAACACATATACTTTGTGAATGCCAAGGCATTGCCAGAACAAGGCTAAAGTACCTTGGAAGATACTTCTTCGATAACCTAGAAGAAGTAAGGTCCCGGAACCATAATAGAGACATCTCCAAATACTGTAGGGAAATCAAGTGTATGGGAGAATTGGTTTATGTCTTTTTGCCGTAAAAGTTCCCTAGGGATCGCGATGAGTTCACCTTGGTGCCTAGTATCTTATGATAACCTCATAACCCTACTCAATCTAACCTAGCCTAGGTCCAGAGACCAACAAAATGTTTACCTCAATGGAATTATTTTTTAGTTTAAGCAGTGATGACGAGGAATAAGAAAGTTATAGGAGTATGCGTCTTCTAAGGACCCAACTAAGAATTAAATCAGATATCATTGGGCTACCAAATGTAATGTTAGTATGAACATTTTCTAATTTGCACAAAACAAAGCATTTCGCCGATTCTTATCATGTTGTTTAGATTCTTAAAATAGTTCGACTTTCAAAACAAGCATTTTTGTATGTTTTGGGTGTACTTGACTTGTAGCTGGAATAAGATATTTGCACATTCCAGCCATTTTTCAGCTAGCCTCAACTTTAAACCTTCTTGGAGGTGGTGGCAACTAACGACAAGTTGGCGCCAATGGGACAAAGGATCATAGCTAAAATCGCGGCTAAATTCATAAAAACAAGATCATGTCTCTAGTATGATAACATCCCAAACCAGGTTTCCTGCGAAAAATACAAAACACCTGAATAAATGAAATTGAAATTGAATTTCTTTACTTTAGTTTAAATAGGACAATGAACAATGACAGCATTTTGAGTTTTTGAGAATTCAAATGCTGCACAAAGAAAACAATTTTTCTCATCGCTTTTAATTATCACATATCACAATATCTATCACCTATCACCTATCACCTTAGTCGATTCCACCCAATTCACCTTAAACTCACATTGACATACATTATGTCGATGACTTAAGAGTATGAAGTCTGATTAAGATTACGATTGCGTTCAACTACGGTAGGATCTTGAAAGATTTATATTGTAACGCGAACCCATAAGCCGAAACGTAAACACCGAGAAGCCCTGAGAGACATCTCGAAGCTGTCAACCCGAAGGTATCAGAACTCTCCAGATTCTTGGCGAATTGGAAAATTTAGTAATTTGCCTGGAATACCAGCATCAAATATAACAGGAGATTGGCAGAAGCCCAGGGATGAGTTCTTTGTTGGCAGCAGTGACAGCGACCACTAGAGACGCGAAGTTCTCAAGCAAAAAAAAATGTTTGCCAAAGTTTTTTTTATTTTTTATTTTTTTTTGTTAAAAGTAAATATCAATATTTACTCTCCATCATCCGTCGCAAATTTGAAAGTATTCGGCTTGATCGGCAATTTTTGTAACGTCTTGAAATGCCATAGTCTGAGTTAATGCCGCAATTGTTCTTCAATTCATGAAGTTGTATGATCTGCAATATGGCATTGATTGCCATCTGTTTAAAAAGAAGATCTCGGTTTAATTTTTAACCAAAAACTTGACTTTGTAAATCATATAGACTTCTTAATTGCTAAAAGTAACTCAACGTTGGGCTTCGTTTTACGTAATTCGAACGATTTTTCTAACCACATATAACCTAATATACCCATTCTACTCTTGAGTAGTGATGGGATAATTAGCATTAGCAAAATTAATTCACGATGAAAGATTTTTTCGCATTAGCAATATGAAAAGCAGTTGCTAAATTTGATGAAATGTGAAATTATTTTTTTCGCAGTGTGCGTTGCGTTCACAGAACAGAGAAAGAGAAGTAGAAGAGAAGGAAGTAGACTCATGCAAAACGAAGACACACCATACATTAGCGTACACACTCATACCTTATGTTCATTTCCATTTTAAATTGTTTCACTACTCTAGCTACATTTTCATTTCAATGTATTGAATGAATAACGGCAAACTAAGCTTTTCTTCATTCTTCTTCTCATTAGCATTAGCACATACACATTATGTTATGCATGGAAATGTGCGAAATATTGTTGTTAAGCAAATGAAAATTTTTTAACAGTGTGAGTGAATGCGAAATGAAATAGCATTATCTTTAGTAAAATAATGCGATTCACTTATAAGGCATTAATTAATCTGCTACTTTCTTCTATCGAAAGGTTCTTTCTTGCGATTTCCTGTCTATTTTTACCTTATATTTCAGAGAGTACTCGTAAGTTCGCTTTTAATTAGTTTTAAAGCTCCTATAATTATTTTCGTTTCTCTTTTCGATAAAAATAATATAAACAAAGCGCAATGACTTCTCGGATGCGGGGTTCCAATGCAATTTAAGACTTCTTTTCTAAAATGGATGGAACTGATAGGGCGGCTAGTTGTAATCAATGTTCAAAACAGCTCTCTTATCGGACATCTATAACTAATTTGAAAACTCACTTGAGACTAAAACATATTGAACACTACAATAGTTTTTCAACAGAATGTGAACCACTGCAAACACGAACGACGCGAAGAACTACGTTACCTCAGCCATCGGACTCAACTTCTTTACAACCTATCACAGCTTCGCAGACAGAAAAGACTGCTCAAATTCAAAATCAAACGGACGCAGTACCAGCAAAAAGGCAACGAATGGAGCAAAATAATATTCTAAGCTATGCCAGAAGGCCCTTACGCCTGGATGAGAAAAAACATATTGATGCCATGCTTTTAAAGCTCAAAGCTCGAACTTATCAACGATTTTCCATCGTAGAAGAATTATTGAATTTGTTGAAGCCTTAAATCCTAATTACATTTTGCCCGGACGAAAAACTATATCTGAAAGATTGATTCCGTTTCTCTACTATAAGTGTTTAGAAAACCAAAAGCAGTTGATAAATGAAGAAGCAGTATCCGTGTGTCTGACAACGGACTGCTGGACATCGGCAGCAATGGACGCTTTTATAGGCATCACAGCACACTTTATAAACTCAAATTATGAGTTTAAAACGGTGGTGTTAAAATGCTGCCAGGTTCATGGTGCACACACGGGTAGCAAGATAAAATAAATTTTTGTGTTACGGATAATGCAACAAATATCGTCAGTGCCATAAATGAAATAGGTTGGGATCACTGTGGATGCATAGCTCATAAATTAAACCTTGTTCTGCAAAATGCTTTGAAGCTTTTTGAAACTACTTTAAAGAAAGTAAGGAGAATCGTGAACCATTATCGCTCTAGCTATAAAGCAAAAGAAAAACTTCAGGAGTACCAAATTAAGGCACTGGAGAAAACGAATCCCTTGGTCCTTATAAACTCAGTAGTAACACGATGGAATTCCACGTATTACATGTTACAACGTTTTATTGAGTTGCAGGATGCGGTACGGGCTACTATACCGAACTTAGGTACTGATTTACCAGTCATCACGGTAGATGAATGGAAAGTTCTTAAACAGCTGTTCCAAATTTTAAGACCTTTTGAACAGGCAACAAGAGAACTTAGTGCAGAAAAATACGTATGCCCATCAAAAGCGATTCCCCTGATAAACGGTTTATTTGATGTGCTAGAAGAACTGAAAAAAAAGACCGATTATTTACCAACCATAGTCAATTTCACAGAACACCTAAAATCAGAAATGTCATACCGTTTTGAGGGAATTGAATCCAACCCAAATTTGGCGCTTTGTACAATTTTAGACCCTCGTTACAAAATGACCATGTTCCTTAATGAAGAGTCCGCAGAAGCCATAATCCAGTTCCGAACACTACTACATTTTCAAAGCAAGAGGTGGAATCATACTTACATGATGATTTCGCAGACAACCTATGTGATCCTTGCAACTGGTGGCGATCCAATGGATATAAATATCCTCATCTATCAAAGATATTTATTGAAAAGTGTAATTTGGTCGCAACATCTGTGCCAAGTGAAAGAATATTTTCGAAGGCTGGCTATACAATAACAGATAGAAGAACCCGACTTTCTGCTAGTAAAGCCGAACAATTGGTGTTTTTAAACGCCAACTTAAAAAATACGGATTACCGGAAGCTTATGCCGTAAAGCATACATATATGTACCTATATAATATACATTTTGTTACTACATTACATATGCCTTTAAATAATTTATGCATTCTGAGTTATAATTGCAGTGTGCTGTGTGTGTAAATTGCGAATATTAATTTTATGTATGAAAACTGAAATCTATTTTCTCTTAGGTTTTCAATGATATTTCATATTAATTTAGCATTAGCATTTCACATGCTAAGTATGAAATAATACCATGCTAATTAAATTAATAGAAAATAGCATTAATTTCC
Organism: Brachypalpus laphriformis; assembly: GCA_945910035.1. NCBI lineage: Eukaryota > Metazoa > Arthropoda > Insecta > Diptera > Syrphidae > Brachypalpus > Brachypalpus laphriformis. Next base: position 148,583,455 of record OX246755.1, read on the forward strand.
GTCACTACTCTTGAGTATATATTTGTAAATGTGTCTATTTGGCGCAACGACCCATCACGTGCCTAGGCCTAGCTTCTTGCAACCACTCGTACTGTGGGCGTTTTATTTTTCGCACGAATGGACCTACAGTATTGTGCCGTATCCGAAGGGAAATTTTTATTATTTTCTTTTTTTTTGAGAAGCATTCTCGTGACGACAATACTCTTAGCTATTTGTCAAATATTCGCGAGAGGTGGAACGGTGAAGAAAATTGTTGATGTTTTCTGGGATTCGAACGCGACACTGCGATTCACACCCACTGCGCCCACTACTACTACTACTCTTGATTACTACTGTATAATCTGGAATCCATTTAATGAGATTAATTCTATTACAATTGAAAAAACCCCAAAAAAGATTTACTAGAGTTGTTATGCGGGGGCTCAATTGAAACGTAAATATGCTTTCGTACGAAACTAGATTCAAGTTGTTTGTTTATGCCGCTTTAATTTCCAAGAAAATACGTACGTTTCAATTCTGTTTATTTGTGATTTGGTCAATTACCACATATCGATTGTCCCTAGTTAAGTTTCATGCTCCTGCATGAGTTCTTAGAAATCATTTATTATTTCATGTTAAATGTCTCCTTTTTTTTATGAAAAAGGAAACCCAAATCCCAGAGCACTCAGACTCTCTGGTCCATTGTACTCACCAGGCAGGAACTTTTTTTGACGCAGTGGTTGGAAAAACTTCGATGTAATTCGTTTTCATTTATACTCGGATAGCTGATAATTGCTGTTCTCCGTTGGGACTTGAAACCTGCACACATCGGTTAACGAGCAAACACACTACATACTGTACCATTGCCACCCTTTAAACACGTTCGCGCACAGCATGCATTTTTGTTGACTTGCGGTGGTGCACTTTCAATATTTTAGAAACTATTGCACTTAGCAACATCCTGATTGAACTGAAATTACTTTTAGTATCGCTAAAATCGGCAATAGAACAGAAATGATTGCTCCTACAAGTGCGCCGAATATTGTATTCCTTTAAAACTCTACTTGATCTAAGGCGTGTATACATTTATTCATAGAAAAAGGAGTTTTTTTAATGACGTTTACGGACTCTTGTACCATTACAGCAATAGCAAAAACGTGTATATGCGTCACAGTGCGCGAACGTGTTAAATATACGAGTATCTTGATTCTAGCTTTCTGCTGTTCCTTTTATCAGCGAGGTTATGATCCGAAAATAAGGGATCATAACCCTCCCACTTCACCGCATTTCTACTGATCCGCCTGTGAGGTTCGCCTTCTAGCTTTAAATATATTTCTTTTAAATAATCTCTTGAGTACAATCCAATGTAACTCTGTTTGATGAAGAATAAATAAATAAATAAAAATTTGGAAGACAAAGTGAAGAAGTACTTCGAATATTAAAAAAAAAGTTTACTAACCAACTACCGTCAACTTGAATTTAACAGGAGCTGGAATACCTTCTGGTTTTCAGTCCCTGGCTGATCATGCAATTTATGTACCTTACGGAGAATGCTCAAATTTACTAAATAGTTAGGTAAACGTCAAGTTCTACCAACTCTGACTGATCGAACGAGAAACGGATTTGTTAGCGAATAAAAATAAATTACTGTTAATTGATTATTTTCAAATAGTCCGCGTATGGAGGTAAATTGTAGCTATCAGCCCAAGGAAGACTACGTTAGGTTAAACGGATGAACCAACGCTGAACAGCTTTGATTCACAGGATACGGATCTCGTAGAAAGGTGACCATATCTTGCAAGCATAGTTAAGGAGCGATCTGACGAATAATGATGTAAAAGGATTTTGAAATTTAAAGGTTTGGGAAGTCCTTAGATCGAGAAGTCTATCATTTCATTAAACCAAGCGCAGAGTTACCTATGTTGTTTATGTTATCAATATGGGAACAGAAGCTGAGTTCCCCATGATAGATAACACCTAATTGGCGCAGAGTTACCTATGTTGTTTATGTTATCAATATGGGAACAGAAGCTGAGTTCCCCATGATAGATAACACCCAATTGGCGCAGTGAAGAGACAGAGGGAATAGGCTCACCGCAAATGGAGTAGACTCGGGGGGATGGTCGGATACACTTACAAGAATATGTAATAGCTTGGCACTTGCCGACGTTGAGCTCTAAAAAATGAGTATGGCACCAGGCTGAAAAACGGTTCAAGTCACATTGCAGTGAGAGAGAGGCGGCACGGGATGATATAGGTCTAAGGATTTTCATATACAGGGTGGGCCAACTACAAGTTTCTTTTTAAAAATGCAATGAAATGAACAAAATGAAATTTTTTCCATGTATTATGGCTTTATTAGTAAGAGCAAACATACCCATTAATTATGAAATACAACGTCGTTCAAGTGGCTGCCTCAGCTGGCCTCGCAGTAGCGCATTCTATCACTCCAAGTTTCCAAGACCTTGTTGATGGTTTCGGGCTGTAGCTCACGGATTGTTTGGATGATATTGACCTTAAGTGATTAAATCGTTTCCGGATTGTTGGCATAACATCGGTCCTTCACGGTTCCCTACAAAAAAAAAGGTCTAAAGGGGTCAAATCGCAGCTCCGAGGCGGCCAATTGACATCGCCAAGACGGCTGATAACACGATTTGGGAATTTGGTGGGCAAAAGACCAATTGCGGCATGGGCTGTGTGACATGGCGCGCCATCCTGCATGAACCAGAGGTCGTCCAAATCCATGTCTTCAATTTCAGTAAAAAAAAAAGTCGTTAACATGGCTCTGTAACGCCCACCGTTGACCGAAACGTTGTTCCCAGCCTCATTTTCGAAGAAAAATGGTCCAATGATGCTATTGCCACCACTCCACAATCCGCACCAAACTGTCACTCTCTGTAGATGCATTAGCTTCTCGACAATAACGTGCCCCAGATGCGGCAATTTTGTTTGTTAACGTAGCCGCCGTGATGAAAATGTGCCTCGTCAGAAAAGATGATTTTTCGCCCAAAATCATTGTCCAATTCAAGCTGCTCTAAGGCCCAAACTGCGAAGCGATAATGAAGCGGATGGTCGTGTGCTTTCAATTGCTGAATCAATTGGACCTTGTAAGCGAATAATCCCAGATCTTTGTGCAGAATTCTCCTCAGGCTAGTGCGTGAAATGTTGAGCTGTTGAGATCGATGACGAGTTGATGTTCGTGAATTGAGTTTCACACTCTCGGCCACATTCTCGTCTGTGCGCACCGTACGACGACGGGGACCATGAGCGTTGTCCACTAGCATACCAGTCTCATGAACTTTTTGCACAAACTTGCGTACAGCAGGCGCGGTGGGTGCTTCATTTCGGCCAAAACTTCTTTCCAAAAAACGCACTGTTTGGGCTACACAGCACTCACTTTGGAAATAAGTTTTCAATATTTTCCAATGTTGTTCAAGCAAAAGGTGACTCATTTCGTTCTGCGTAGGTATGATACTGACTTTCTGTCAAGATTTCGAGCAGGAAACAGCTGTCAGTGTTAAAATAACCTATAATTTAAAAAGAACTCACTAGATGGCCCACCCGTTATAAGAACGATAGGGAAAAAATTTAAATAAAACAACAACGGTGTGAGAAATAAAATTGATTCTCACTTTATTTTGAGGCTGCATTCATGCCATATATGTGGAATAGCACATCATATAAATAGCCGCCTTGGCTTCGCTGCCATTGCTTCAAGCGGTCGGTCCAATTTTTGATGACTCGGTCCAAGATACGTACGGCATTATTCTGGCAATAGCGTCTCGAATGTTGGCCTCAAGCTCATCCAAAGTGTATGGCTTCATGAAGTGGCAAACCTTACTGAATATTTTGACAGCTAGATGTCATTGGTAACTTTGGCAGCTGCTCAAACATAACAATTGGAAAAAGTATCATTGCTATCTTGTCACCCTTTATAGAAAGGTGAGAGTCATTGATTATACAATCAACATCATAAATTGAAGATCATTGGACCAAGATGGCTGCGTTGAGGGACTCCCGATGTGATTGTAATAGGATCATAAATTGAAGACCTAAACAGGACTATATACTGGCGTTTTCCAAGTAAGATTTGATCCTTGAGATGAACCTCGATTGAAAACCAAGAGGTTTACGTTTGAGGAGAATGATTGCATGCAAAATTTTGTCGAGGGCTTTGCTGAAGTCGGTGGCAACTACATCGACTTCATTACCATCGTCCAAAATGCACAGAGTGCTAGACACGAGCTCAGTCAGGTTGGTGGTTCTTGACATGCCCTTAAAAAATCTATGCTAGTTCGATGAAAGGATAATCTTGCAATGGAAAACTTGGTTTCATAAGCAATGCTTTCAAAGAGTGCTGGACAGTTTAGCAATGGGCCTGTGGTTGGATGTCTTCTTTTTACAACCTTTTTGTAACTGGAGATTATGTACGAAATTTGTTAGAAAAATCCATGTTAGATTATTGTAGAGTGAAGTTTGAATTAAAGTAGACAAGTTTTGTGCAGTTGTTACCAAAATCGGCAAAGCAAACACATTAACTACATCCGAGAAAGCAAAAATGGATGGGCACAACTCGGAAGGTTTTTCCAACCGCGACATCTTGAAAAAAAACTGGTCAACGCCCAACCTCTGTTCATAATTACTTAAAGGATTCGGATTCTTATGGATAAAAACTGCAAAAGAAGAATTTCTACAGTGATTTCAGCAGCTGATAGGTGCAAGATCATTTGTTGCACTTCTAATTCCAGTGAATCAATATCAAAAATCGAATTCGAGGCCCACGTAAATGCCAATAAATTCACTGCTCGACGTGTTTTCTTACTGCTGAGAACCTGAAGCGGTTAAAGTTTAAAAAAAATCTCAAAATGCTATGCGTAAGCAGCTTCGACTGCAATTTGCAAAAGATCATATGGCCTGGACTATAGGACATAGTCGAATTAAAAATGTCTGGCGAGTGGTTATTTTCACGGATGAAAAGAAGTTTATAAGCTGAATGTTATTATTGCATTATCCGCAGAAGATTGGTAGGGCTTTGACATCGCCTAGCGGAACACTGAAAAGAAAGTTTAATCTAGATGGACCGGATGGGTATAACTACTTCTTTCATGATTTACGGAAAGAACAACGATTTTTAACTCATCATCACAACTGAGAGGGTAAAATAATGGTCTCGGGTGCGATCAGTTAGCTACATTTTCAGAACAAGTCATTTGTTGCAAACGAAAGAATTGGTCAGAGAAAAAGAAAAGCGCGTAAAAAAATAGCAATAGATTCGTGCTCCGCAACATAAAGCACACTTCAATCGTCTGTGCAATTCGTTAAAGAAGACTATTAAGGATTTTAAAAATCGTGCGGCTCTTACCTAGAAAGTTTATTAGCGAAAAGGACTTGAATTATTCACTTTGGAAAGCTGTAAAAGGCACCAAAAGGCCCAAAGTCCCCACGCCGCCTATTAAATTAAATCAAAATGAATGGACAAGGGAAGATAAAGAAAAAGACGACGTCTTTGTGGCCCATATGGAAGAATCTTTAAACCATACAATGGTCAAGTGGTTTACAACAACATCAATTGGCCGGATTTACTATCTGGCAATTTAACACTCACAAGTGCAACGCTAAGGGAACTCAAACATGAGATCTAGAATCTAAAACCTAAGAAATCTCCTGGTAATGATTTCATCACCGGAGAAGTTCTCAAAGTTTTACCCAGAAAAGCATTGATTAAGCTTTCCCATATTGTAAATGGTGAGCTCAGATTAAAACACGTGCCAAGCCAGTGGAAAGTTGCGGAAGTCATAATGGTTTGAAAACCAGGAAAACCGCCAAATAAGGTAAAATCGTATAGAACAATTTTGCTCGTTCCAGTCATATCCAACATTTTTGAGAGGATATTTCTAAGGCGTCTCCAACCGGTTATAGAAGAAAATAATCTTATCCATGGCCATCAGTTTGGGTTCAGAAGTAAACATCCGATGATTGATCAGGTGCTTAGAATTACTGACGTAATCGAGAAAGCACTTGAAGAAAAAAGATTTGCTCAAGTGTATTTCTTGACGCCTCGCAAGTCTTTGATAAGGTGTGGCATGATGGCTGGAATTGCAAACTACGACAAGTTCTCCCTGTATGCCTATACGATATTCTGGAATTATATCTCGGTAACAGACCCTTTCGTGTTAGACATGGGTGGAAGCTGGAAGGATTCTTCTGCGGCATCTCTGGAACTCCTGATGAGTACTCACTTCCCAGGCTGCAGTGGGATTAGAGTAGAACAAGCTAGTTCCACCTGTACGCCACTGGCAGCTTGGGATAGCATCACAAACATTATTACGGAGGATAAAGTCTCCTGGGCTATAAATAGCTTCTCTCCCTATAAGTCACCTGGCCCTGACAGCATCATGCCTATTATGATGCAGAAATTGCAAGACATAGCAATTCCCTGGCTATTACCGATTAATAGCAGTTGCCTAAACCTAAGCCATGTTCCCCAAACCTGGAGACGTGTCAAAGTGGTTTTCATCCCCAAGGCGGACCGGCGAGAACATGAATCCGCGAAGGATTTTAGACCCATAAGCCTGTCCTCCTTTGTTTTGAAAACTTTAGAACGTATCCTAGACTTCCATATCCGCGATAACCTGAGTTCTCCACTGTCGAAATCCCAGCATGCGTATCTCAAAGGGCGGTCCACAGAAACTTCTCTTCATGAGGTCGTGCGTACAGTGGAAAAAACTCTTCGCTACAAAGAATATACTCTCGCCACATTTCTTGATATAGAAGGAGCCTTCAACAACATTTTCACTGAATCTATTCAGGAATTTCTCACCGAGTTAGGTGTAGAAGGCTTTATTAGCCAACGGATAGTTTCTATGCTCAGTACTCGTATAATCGATGCAACACTAGGCAACAGTAGTACAATTAAGACGGTAAACAGAGGAACTCCACAAGGCGGATTCATCTCCCCCTGCTCTGGTTAATGGCGATTAATAAAATCTTGGTGCGACTTGATAGGGAGGGTTTTAATGTGGTTGCGTACGCGGATGATATGGTTATACTAGTATCATATCAGGAAAGTTCCTCTCCACGTTAAGTCAACTCATGGAGAGGGCTCTGGATAAGGTACACTCATGGGCTACGAGCTGTGGCCTCGAACTAAATCCGGAGAAGACTGAAATGCTCTCAATGTGATCTTGCATCTGATCCCCCTCGAACTACAAATCAAAGACACAGCTATATGCAGCGCAGTCCGGCTCAGGGAGTATGGATGCTGGACCACAAGGCCATATGGTCACGGCAAGGTCCTGGAGACGATACCAAGTGAACTGGTTGCGTCTTCGACCGACTACACGATACCCAAATTCAACTTCAGAAAATCCTTCTTAACAAAATTCCCTTCCAGAGGAGAATGGAAGAACAGAAGCGTTACCTGCAACTATGATATAGGGATATACACGGACGGTTCGAAGATGGACTGCGGAGTCGGCGCAGGCATCTTCTCTGACCAGCTGAATATATCAAGGTCTTTCCGCCTCCCAGACTCTGCTAGTGTTTTCCAAGCGAAGCTTCTTGCGATTCGAGAAGCCTGCCGCCTGCTAAACAATCTTCCAACATCTAACCACAATATCGCTATTTTTTCGGATAGCCAGGCTGCCATCAAGGCCATTGATGCGGTTTGCATTTCTTCAAAACTGGTAGAGCAATGCCGGTTCGAATTGAATCAACAAAGCACTCACTCGAGAATCACTCTCATCTGGGTCTCAGGGCACAGCAACCATGAGGGTAATGAGCATGCTGATGAGCTGGCTAGGCGAGGGTCGGCCCTTAACGGCTCTCTAGCAGAAAGAGTCGACATTCCGGTTGGGGCCGTTAAGGGCTATATTCACCTTCACTTCCTCCAGATAGCCAATCGCGGGTGGAACAGCCTCATAAGCTGTGTCATATCTAGAAAGACGTGGCCTAGTTTCAACAAACCCAGGTCAAAAGAGTTACTAGGCAAACCAAGACCAGTTATTGCCAAAATCGTAGCTATTATCACAGGTCACTGGCTAGTTGGAGACCATGCGGCCAAGCTTGGTATCCCCCACCATACATTTTGTAGGAGCTGCAAGGATATTAAAGAGAAAGAATCTCTATGACACTTCCTTTGCAGATGTCCGGCCCTGGTGAGGATCAGACAACAAACTCTTGGCAAATCCTTCTTCGAGGATCTGAGAGAGATAGCGGACAAGAGGATTGGAGAACTAATCCTCTTCCTGAACTCCACGGGCTAGGTTTAAACTTAACATCCCTTTTTAACTAACTACTATAATAGGTGTACACGAGTCCGTGGTAACAAAACGGCGCACCCTAATTGCTAATTGGGTTCTTTTGGACCGCCACTTTACCTACCTACCTAGACATGGCATCGAATACTCCGAGCTCAAAGAAATTTCGGCCGGCGTACCTCAAGGAAGCGTGCTTGGGTCGCTTCTCTTTTTGTTATACTCGTGATATATCGGAAGAGGACACTATCCTTGCTACGTTGCCAATGATACGGTTATCCTAGCAGTACGTAAAACAATCGAAGAAACGACTGCAAAATCGCAAAACCCACTGAATAATGTAAATGAATGGATAAGGGACTGGCGGATCGCCCGCAACGAATCTAAATCTGTTCATGTGAATTTCACTTACAAGAAAACTAATGACTTGGCAATTTTCCTAAACTCGGCCCGAATACCTTTTGCAAACGAGACCAAATACCTGGGAATGACACTCGACGCAAGGCTGAAATGGAATTCCCACGTGAAAATGAAACATTAAGAACTCGAAATCAAATACGAGGGTTGCTTCGTAGGTTTTGAGATATGGCAACACCATTGTGAATACGTTAAATCTGACATTGTCATCGTAAAGTTTGATATTTTTAATAGTAATTGCACTCAGAATATTTTGTCATACAAATGCTATTTGCGTTGTGTACAGGTACTTGAAATATTCATCTTGGTCGAAAAATGGAATTAAATCGTGAACATTTTCGTGCGATGAGTTTTTGTGACTTTCGACGTGGATTAAACCAACGACAGTGTGCCGATCAACTCAATTCGACTTTTGATAATGAAGCACCATCTCGAGCCATAGTGTTTCGCTGGTTTTTCGAATTCAATCGTGGTCGCACTTTGCTACAGGACGAATTTCGTGAAGGTCGTCCAAAATCGGTTGCTGTGCCAGAAAAAATTGGTGCTGTGCGTGAACTGATGCTGCAAGATCGTCATGTGACATACCGTGCGATTGAGGCATGCTTGTGCATTAGTCCTACATGCATGTATTCAATATTGGATCAAAAAGATTTATTCGCGTTGGATACCGCATAATTTGACAATCGCTAAAAAAAAGACTCGGGTCGATTGTTGCCAAGAAATGTTGAAAAAATTCAATCGTGGTGCTTCAAAAGACGTTTATAAAATCGTGGTAGGCCTCGAATCATGAATCTATGCATATCACCCCGAAACTAAACAACAATCGGCTGTATGGGTCTTTCAAGACGAGCCAAATCCAACAAAAGTTGTTCGCGCACGAAGCACTTCGAAGCAATGGTCGCTTGTATTTTCGGCATAATTGGACATACCGCCACCATGCTATTAGACCAACGTAGAACGGTCAATTCTGAATTGTACACCACAATTTGTTTGCCAGAAGTGATCGGAAAAATAAGGGAAACCAATCGCAGAAGACGAATCATTCTCCACCACGACAATACAAGCTATCACACATCAGCTCAAACAAGTAAATTTTTGAGCATTCAAAACATCGAATTGATGGGTCATCCGCCGTGCAGAAGTAATTTGGCACCCAGTGATTTCTTCTTATTCCCGCAGATCAAAAATAAAATGCGAGGTCAACGTTTTTCGACACCTGAAGAAGCGGTTGATGCGTTCAAATCACATGTTTTGGAGGTACTTCAATCGGAGTGGGAAAAGTGCTTCGAAAATTGGTTCGAATGCATGCAAAAGTATATTGATCTTCATGGCAAATATTTTGAAAAACAATAAAGCCATTTTTCATTATAAATATTAATTTTTAGTTGTCTATCTCAAAACTTAAGTAGCAACCTACGTACAGAGAAATGAATTGGTTACTCGGAAAACATTCCCAGCTCAGTACTGAGAACAAACTGCCTTTATACAAGCAAGTGATAAAGCCGATTTAGACGTACGGTACACAACTTTAGGGTTGCAAAACAAAGTGCAAGTACCGTGGTATAGTAGAAACGACGATATCTACAGGGATTTTGGAATTCCGACAATGGAAGCTGAAACTAGAAGCTTCGCGAGAAAGCATAGAAACCGACTAATCGGACATGTCAACAATACAGTCCTATTTTTGGATGAGAGCAATTTATTGCGCCGACTACAAAGGACGAAACCTTTCGACTTCCAAAATAAGGATTAACCGCGTCTAGATTGTGGACCATGCAGGATCATTCAGTGGAAAGCAACCTGCCAAACGTTTTTATTTCGTGGTAGAAAAATTGCTTGATAAGTTATAACTTACTTGCGATATCTAACAAATTTATATCCGTATCCCTATCTCCCTATCTTCAAGAAAGGAGACCCAGAAGATCCAAACAATTATGGAGGCATCTCGTTCCTGAACTCGGTAACAAAAATGTTTACGGGAATAATTCTAGAACGCCTGACAGAGTGGATACGCCTAAATAATTTGCTCAGCGAATTCCAAGCCGGCTTTAGGAAAGATTATTCTACAGTAGACAACGTATTTACGCTAGCGATCATCGCGCGATCTTATTTAGACATGGGCAGTAAATTATACGCATTCTTTGTAGATTTCAAGGCCTTTGACTCCATAGACAGAAATGCTCTATTTTATAAGCTTAGTATCCTGGGAGTATCGACAAAGATTATGGAGGTGATACGAGATCTCTATAAGGAAAACAAAACGATGGTGTGGGATGGAAAGAAAATGTCCAGCTGGTTCGAGTCAACAATAGGAGTGAAGCAGGGTTGCCTCTTGAGTCCTTTGTTTTTTTCAATATTCCTAGATGACCTCAAAACTTTTTTGCCTGGAGAGATTGTGTTCAAAGGTATAAACATCAAGCTCCTGCTGTACGCTGATGACATTGTATTACTCGCGGAAACTCCAACGATGATGCAAATCATGATCAATAAGTTGCATCAGTACCGAAGATTGTGGAACTTAAAAGTTAATATCATCAAATCCAAAATAATGGTATTCAGAAACGGGTTTGGGCGATACGTACGACAAGAAAAATGGTATTGGGAAAATGTAGAGCTTGAGAAGGTGAAGGAGTACAAGTACCTTGGGGTCATTATCACACCTCGTCTATCGTTTAGTAAACATCTGCAAGAAAAGCTAAAGGAGGCGAAAAAAGCAATCAATTGTAACTGGAAAGGCATTCTAGGGAAAAAGAATATGGCCCCTAGTGTGAAATATAAACTGTTTGAAGAGGTAATGAGATCAATTATGAGTTACGCGGCTCAGGTTTGGGGATTTTTGCAGTACGAGGATGTTGAGAAGCTGTTAAAATACTTCATCAAGAAAATATTTCGTCTACCGGTAAGCATACCAACATACATGTTGCATCTCGAAACAGGGTTACCTCCGCTATATATATTCACCTTAAGGATGCTCTTGAATTACATCACCAAAGTCTGCGAATTACCAAACCATCGGCTTCCCAAAATAATTGTAAAGTACCTTCTCCGCCAAAAACTGCATGTTTTTAACGAATGGGCTAGGCTAAGTGGCGAGCATGGTGTCCGAATACTGGAAGAGAACACTTCACACTGGAAAAGCGCTCTACAGGCTTTGTTGGTCAAGATCGATGGCTCCATACGTGATAAATATATAGAAAAAGCACGACAAAGCGAAAGCAGAAGCATCTACCGAATTCTTCAATATGACCTTGGAGAAAAGAATTACTTTAGTGATCTCAATAGTCTAGATGCAATCTCTACTATATTTAAGGCTAGAGGAGAACTCCTACATCTGAACTACATGCCACATAGAACAGTGCACAATGTGGAATGCTCGCTTTGCAACCTACGGGCGAAGGAGGATGTCCTCCACCTTATAGGAATCTGCCCGGTATTAACGGAGATAAGAAGACTTCATCTGGCAAAAAATATTCTGCCGATAAGTGAAGTCATTGCAATGCTAAATGGAGATCAAAATTGGACAGCACTAATTGGCTACATAAAATCAGCTCTAAAATACAGGCAACAAATCCTACGGGAAGCTTTTTGAATAATATTACATTAAGTAGAAAACTAATTGGTATGTTATGTTCTATTTGTATTATATACCATATTAGTTAAATTTTCTTTAAAACTCTTTTCCTGGCTGACAGCAATAGCCAATGCTTAAATTGTGAAACTCGTAAAACTGAGAAAATGTTGTAAAATAAATTCACATTTAAATCTAAAAAAAAATCTAATCGAAGGTTGGGGTTTTTTTAATAAGTAAGAATCTAACACTACTATAAGCACGCGCTTACTATTCTCATAATGTCTATGGAAGATTTTCACCTACCCTCGGAAAAAAAAAGTTGTTGCAAGCCAAAACGTGGAATTTTTGAATTAGCTACCATATTCATCGGTCTTGAACATTATAGAAATTGTTTGGGACTGGCTTACCTGTAAGGTGTATCAAGGAGGAAAGTAGTACAACAATGAGGAACTTCCCTAAATTACATAAAATCATTATACGGCTCACTTCCAGACCGCATCTATGAGGTAATTTCAAACACAGGTGACCATAGAATTAATTTATAATAATTACCAAAAAAATTGGATGAATAAAAACAAGAAGTGTACATTTTCCTTATTTATTGTCTTCATCTTTATTCAGGTGAACCGACTTCATTGCTTACATTTTCGACTAATTCGAAAAAGAAAAAACGGGTTAAAGTCCCATTTTTTTAGTGTCAAGAGATTTTGTGTTCTTGTGGTCATCTAAAATTCCGAATCTACATTCTTCAATTGTTATTGCACTTAGATCTCTAGACTAAGGAAATTAACCTCATGACAGTGTTTCCTTTATTCAAGTGAACTGGGGTGTATATCGTTAAGTATTGAATGTTTCCTTTCCAACAGGCAGGTGCTTCTTGATTCAAATTGAAACAATTAAGCAATCAGAGGAACCTAAAATCCAATCAACTTGAAACAAGAACATGACCAATATCGAACTAAGAACGAAAACTATTTATCCGAAGATCCTCCCAATCATAGACATACATATGTATATATTTTTTTTAGCTGAACTTGTAAATAAATTCTTTAAAAAACTTTCGCATGACTCATTGTACCAATAATGCGAACGATTACGACCCAAAAAGTCAAAAGAAAAAAAGAAATTAAAGTAAAATCCTCTAGGATTTTCCACTTTCCCAGTTAATGTTCGCAAGCATGTATGTAAATTGCCTGGCAACCAAAAATTCATCTGGAAAAGGGATTTTTTTTTTGTTGTCCCTACTCAAAAGCCTTTCCATTCATCTGACTCCCTACCCGCGATTGAATGAGAATATCTTCTATATCTCCAATCGGATAGCCATGTGCACGCACAAACGAAAAAAGAAAAAAAAAAATATACTCGTAATAATCCGGCCCAGGAATATCCTTTTCCCTCCCTATCTAGGATGGTTCTGCTTGTATATTTCATCAAACCGATACACAGAGAGCAAAAGAAAATAAAAAAAAAAAAGAAATCCAATTTCACTTACAGCTTTTTGTTGAGGCAGGATGCAGGAAAGAAAATAAACGGAAAAATCCTTGTAATCCTTATGGTGACTGCATGCACTGTCACTTGCATGCACAGTATGCCAGCATCAACAGTCGTCGTTGTCGTCGCCCAACGACTTTACGATCCAAGAGGCGATCCAACAGCGGAAGATAGAACTCCCTGAAATATCTACACCTTAGTACACTCACACTGGGAGGTGGAAAACCGGGACGCAGAAGGGAATCTTAAGGGACCGAGTAGGATCGGTTGAATGGTGGTGGGTGGTTATGCGAATATTCACATCATCACAAGTTATACACTTTCACTACTTGCCTCCCTTCGACTCTCCCACACAAACTCTTTTTTTTTTTTTGCTCCCCTTCCTTGGTTTCACTTTTATTTCACTGACAGCGCGACGGAAAGGCTCTGGATTTTCCTCGCTTTTTGCAACCTATTTTACTCGTTATGAATTTTCTTTTGAGATTTTCCAAAGAATGGTACAAAAACTAGAAAAAGATACACCCTCACCGCGAATGGATCGAAAACGCGATAATTTGTACCGAGAAGATACTTTTTGTATCTGTGAGATACTTTTTTTTTTCTCGCTTTTCTCTTGCACAGCACCTGAGAACTTTTTTTTTTTTTGTCGGAGAGGATAATTAAAAAATTTTCTATTTTTGTCAACAAATTATTCACAAAAGAAAACCACTGTGTACCGCAAACCGTTCGCGTTGTTAGTACGCTTCCTCTGGGGCAGACATTACCCAGCAACAGACAATCCGGGACTGAAAGCTTACATCTGATGTATTTTGCAAAAAGCCCCCAGACTTTGGATGGTTTTTAGGGGTGGAAAATCAGCTAAAAAAGGGAAATCAGCAGCACTGAGAGGAGGAAAATCAGTTGGCTACGCATCTGGGGGTGGATGGAGGGTGCTGTTGTGAAAGTCGAAAAGCGCGCACTCTCTTACTTTGCCTCTCGCTCTCTATCGGTTGGGAAGGGGGAGGGTTTCTTCCGTGATTTTCGCTCGCTCTCGGTGGATGTTTTCCAAATCTTGCGTATGTTGCGGATGAACTTTTCGGCGTGGAAAGCGTTATCAGTTGAGATATTCCGCAAATTTACTAGTTCTGTGAGTGAAAATTTCGGATGAACTTTGATACTCGATGACGAAATATTTCGCTGACTTGGTGGATTTTGAAAATTTCTTGTTAATATGAGGAGATGGAATAGAATAAGGGTTGTTAGACGTTTCGGATTGGTGATCTAATTTTTTCTATAAAGCAATATGACCTTGACAATGGGGTGTCTGTATGTATACATTTGAAAAGACATTCTTTGGATGTGAGGCATTATTTTATGCCATGTGTCGCCCGCCCTTGCATAATGGTGATAATGGATCTCATATAAGTGAACTACATACCAGCAGGTGTACAAGAATGATGCATTGCTATGACTACTATTAATGATATAGAAGAGGGGTTAACCCTACCTAGCACTGGGGTATCTTCAAGTGATCTACCAAACAGATTCACAAAGGATTAGAGTAGATATATTGTTCACTCTGAAGGCAAAAAGTGGTGAATGCGATAAGTTCACTATCTAGTATTCTCTTGAGTAAGTCTCCTTGAATTCGTGTGAATACGTGGCATTTTATGTAAATGTGAAGACAGGTCCTGGCAGGGTAGATTCTAGTGATAAGCTAAGCCTTCGGAGTTTCTTTTTTGAATACCCGCTATCAATCACAAACTGTTTACCAATTTAGTTTATATTGCACTTGGACAAGGTTGGTTTCCTAGTATGAAATATATCTATGGTATATGGAGAAATGCAGATCAGAGGAGCCAAATTTTTCTTTCCTAAGAGAAGCTGACCTTGGATCTCCATGAAGACGAATATGATTTTGGCATGAATAAGTACTTAATACGGCGTGGCAAAATCGCATCATCACCTCCCCGTGGTGCCCGCTGGGTAGCTATCTGATAGTGAACTAACGATGAGCGTATGCTGAGTCTGACGATATATGTGTAGCTGAACACTCAGACCTGCGTAAGCACATCTGGGTGAACCGGACGAGGCATCTCTTGTTGATCTGATTGGCTGAAATATGCGTCTCAGAAGTCTAGCAAGAGCTCCTCAGAAGGAGGACATGCGGTGGATGAATTCTCTCGATGGAATCAACGGTGACGTCTACAGACCAGCGGATACCTTAATTGAGCTACTTCGGTATATCTGGAGCTGAGGTCTGTAAGGATTTTCAATACTACGTCAGGGTATTGAAAGAGAGATGGTGGTGGATGAACCCTTAATAGGCCAACGGCAGCGCTTATATCCCCGAAGTGGGCTACTGGCATCGGTGTTACGGCCCCTCTCACGAGGGGTTACTAAAAAAGGATCTGGTCCTCCAGGTTGAAGGTTGTGCCGTCGGGTTAACTTCCCTACCATGTAAAAAACCTTTGGTTATGAAGCAACCAACAACCTCGGATGCGGATGATTTTACTGTTGACGACCCAAGTAAACGTAAAAAGGACAACGATCTTCGTGTATGTACGTCGAATGTTAGGTCCCTCTACAAACCACGTGCAGCCGAACAACTTACGGAGGCCCTAGAGTGTCTCATAGCAGACATTACCGCCATCCAAGAAGTGCGATGGGATGGGCCGGACAAAAGGAGTATGAAAAACTGCAACATCTACTACGGCGATTGCTACAGATAACAAGGACAGCGTCTATCCGGGTGCGGATTTGTTATTAGAGGCCGGCATGTGAGTTTCCGGCATGTGAACGAACGTCTCATGACTATCCGTATCAAGGCTAAATTTTCCAACATTAGCCTAATATGCGCTCACGCCCCTTACGAGGAGAAGGACGACGCGACAAACGATGACTTCTACCATCTCTTGGACAAGAAGTATGAGCAATACCCTTCCCACGACGTTAAAATTATCCTAGGTGATTTCAACGCAAAGCTAGGAAGAGAGGACGTCTTTAATAGCGTGGTCGGAAAGCACAGCCTTTACCACATCACATCCGACAACGGACTCAGGCTAATCGACTTTGCGGCGGAGCTAAACTTTGTCGTAGCTAATACGCGGTTCCCACATCTCGATATTCACAAAGGAACATGGCTCTCCTTTGATCGAAACACTGTCAACCAATCGATCACATTGCGATCGACCCAAAACACTCTTCCAGTATTCTGGGTGTCCGGACTTTCCGAGGAGCCAACGTAGACTCGGATCGCTACCTAGTTCTAGCCAAGGTACGGATGCGGATATCCACAACGGAGCGAAATCAACGAAATACTGTTAGGAAATTTGAAGTTGGGCGGCTACAATCGCAAGTGACCGCAAGAACCTTTGCCGATCGTATTTCTTCTAATCACAATCTAAGTCCTATGCCGCCAGCAGCAAATGCTGAAGAACAGTGGCAGCGTTGCCAACAAGCCATCAGAGATACCGCCTCTGATGTACTGGGTTTCTCTCGCCCACCACAAAGATAATGAGGAAAGCAAGCAAGCACATGCAGCAAAACAAGAGGCGTACAAAGCGGCGCTGCATAGAAGGACTAGAGCTGCTTACGAGCTCTACGTGCGCAGGAGAAAAGAGGAACATCGACTTCTCAGAAAGAAGAAAAAGGAGCATGAGAAGCTCTCGATCGAGGAGATTGAGAGACTCTATTGCAGGAATAATGTTCGAAAATTTTACCAAAGGGTAAAAAGAACATGCCAGGGTTTCAAAACCAGAACAGATGCCTGCAGGGACGAAAATGACAACATAGTAGAGGAATCGCAGTCGGTGCTGAGGATATGGAAGGAACACTTCTGCAGACTCTTAAACGGCATCATCGCCGACCAATATTCCGCTGTCAGGCAGAATGAGCCATTCAACGGTGACGATGGCAGTCAAGATTCCCATCAACCCGATCAGAATGATGTGAGGATAGCGATATCTAAACTCAAATCCAACAAAGCTGCTGGAGCCGACGGCCTTGCCGCTGAACTTTTCAAGGCAGGAGGAGATGAGTTGGTAAGGAGCATGCATCAGCTCATCTGTAAAATCTGGTCGGACGAAAGTATGCCCGATGAATGGAACCTCAATATCATTTGCCTGATCCTGAAGAAATGAGACCCTCTGAACTGCGCCAATTACAGAGGTATAAGTCTCCTCAATATCGCATATAAGATCCTGTCTGCCGTATTATGTGAACGCCTAAAACCGATCGTCAACCACCCGATAGGTCCTTATCAGTGCGGTTTTAGGCCGGGAAAGTTGGAAAAAACCCGTGAATATAAAATCGATACGCACCACCTCTTCATCGATTTCAAAGTTGCCTATGATGGCGAGTATCGAGACGAGGTATACAGAGCCATGTCTAGTCTTGGCATCCCTGCCAAGCTCGTCCATTTGTGCAGAATGACGATGACGAACTCTCGCTGCTCCATCAAAGTCGGCAAGAACATCACCGAACCATTCGATGTCAGGAAAGGTCTTAGACAAGGTGACGCGCTATCATGCGATCTCTTTAAGATAGAACTTGAGAGAATTGTACGAAACTTACAAGCCAACTCCGGAGGTACAATCTTTTACAAGTCTGTACAACTACTCGCTTATGCCGATGACATTGACATAATCGGAAGAAATCAGCGGGCAGCCAATGGGGCATTTACGAGTATTGAGATCGAGGCAGCAAAGATGGGTCTAGCGGTCAATGAAAGCAAAACAAAATATATGCTGTCTACAAAAAAGGACAACCAACATCGGCGTCTTGGGCAGAACGCCACAATAGACAGATACAATTTTGAGGTAGTAAAGGATTTTGTCTACCTAGGCTCTATGGTCAGCTCCGCAAATGACATGAGTGGAGAGATCACACGGAGAATTACACTTGCCAATCGTTGTTTCTATGGGCTAAAACGGCAATTGAGTAGCAAAGCCCTATCTCGAACTACTAAGGTAACTCTTTATAAGACATTAATCATCCCAGTCCTGCTGTATGGCGCAGAGGCATGGGCTTTGAAAAAACCGGATGAGGATGCCCTTGGTTATTTCGAGAGAAAAGTTCTTCGAGCGATCTTTGGTCCCGTCTGCATAGACGGTGAGTGGAGGAGAAGGTACAATGCCGAACTATACGGCCTGTACAAGGACATCGACTTAGCCAGAAGAGTTCACATACAGCGACTAAGATGGCTGGGTCATTTAGAGTGGATGGAGCCCAACGTTCCCATCAAGAAAGTTTTCGAATCCACCCCGGATGAACGTCGCGGTAGTGGACGACCTCGTGGTAGGTGGCGCAAACAAGTGAAGGGGTCGTCAACCAACTTGGGGTGCGCAACTGGAGGCAGCTGGCTCGTAACCGTGCTGGCTGAAGAAATTTTGTCGGTTAAGGCCCAGGTCCACCCCGGACTGTAGCGCCACCTAAGTAAGTAAGTTAGTAAGTAAGTAAGTAAGTAAGTAGGTAAGTAAATAAGTAAGGGAAACTGAGTTTGGTGAATATGCTGGCATGAATAAGTACTTGATACTCAGACAAACAACATTGGCACCGGGTAACTCGTCCTAAACTAGAAAAAGGAATCTTTTGCGTATCATATAAGAATGGACTGAGTTTGATATTTTTCCAATCATCCCTTCAATAATCCCCGTTGAAGCAGTTACTATAAGGCCACAAGGATTTAGGAAAACTTAATAGACTAACATAAAATTAAATTAAGAGGCAAAAAGGGGAAACCGAATTTGAAACCTAATTTTGGAACTTAGTTTTCAGCTTGTGCCACAGACTGCAGATCCATAGAGCTAAGTTTCCTCCGTCGATTGGTCAATCTGCGTACGCATATATAAGGCTTCAGATCGTTTTGCTTTTGGGATGACTCCGAGGTGTACATAATGACCCGTGCATTCGATAGTTTTAATTAAGGCACGCTGAAACGAAATTTTCGAGTTTTGAGCTAATGACAAATGTTTCGTCATAGGCTTAAATAATTGTCTCAATTAGTTTCTTTCTTAGAATTGAAGTAAAGAGCTTTTCAATAAGGACATACAAGCTTTGTATTTAAATAAAACACAGTATAATTGGGATTTTGGGCTGAAATTTATTCCATAAGTAGGAAATTCAATCACGTTCATATGACTACCGCGATGGATTCTTTGCATTCAATTTTCCACCAATCTTCCATACATATGAAGAACATAGTGGGCACACTCTTCCCGGCTCAGCCTGTTAGGCCAATGGAGATCTCTCCTGACCAACAACAAGACATCCCATCGTTCAGCGAAGAAGAGCTGATTCTAGCAGCTAAATCTTTACAGAACAATAAGGCCCCCGACCCCGATGGCATACCAGCGGAAGTATTGAAAATGGTTGGCCAAACTTGCCCACAGATACTGCTATGTATGTATAACGGCTGTCTAAAGGAAGAAATCTTTTTCAAGAAGTGGAAGGTACAACGCTTGATGCTCATAAGTAAGGGAAAAGGAGACCCGGATTTCCCATCAGCATACAGACCTCTGTGCATGCTGGACACGGCAGGAAAACTCCTCGAGGAGATGCTAAAGCCTCGAATCACAGAAGCAATCCAAAGAGTAGGTGGCCTATCCGATCGAAAACACGGATTCAGGAAAGGCCACTCCACGAAAGGAGCGATTGAGGAAGTAGTCAAAACTACCCACCTTGCCCAAAGGGGAATCGTCGTGCTGGCAGCTCTGGATGTGAGGAATGCCTTCAATTCGACCAGATAGAGAGATATATTAGATGCACTCGAGAACACTTTCAGGATACCGCAATATCTTTTGCAAAAATCGTGAAGGACTATCTCAAAGACAGGGAAATTCTGTACGACACCGTGGAGGGTACTCACAGAAATAACTGCTGGAGCAGCACAGGGCTCAATCCCTGGACCCGATCTGTGGAATATCTCATACGATGGAATCCTTCGCATGGAGATGCCCGACGATACCTTCTTAGTCGGGTGCGATGATTACCGCAAAGGACATCGAAGAGGCTCAGCTGAAACTGAACCAGGTAATGAGACGAGTACTCGCCTGGATGGAAGCCCATGGCCTTAGTCTCGCCGCGGAAAAAACAGAGATAGTTCTTCTGACTAGGAAACGGATCCCGACTATTGCCGAGTTCCGAGTAGGTCCAGAAGTGATAATCAGCAAACCAGCAGTAAGGTATCTAGGAATCGCCATGGACTCCAAACTCACTTTCTGGCAACATATTAAGTCCGCATCTGAGCGAGCTACGAAGGTCACGTCATCACTGAGTAAGCTTATGGCAAATATCGGAGGCCCAACAATGAGTAGGCGATGACTCCTCATGTCCATCACCCACGCCATTCTTCTGTATGGGTGTGAGATCTGAGCAGACGCACTTAGACAGGAGAAGTACAGAAAGCAAATTGCCGCAGTACAAAGGCGAGGAGCTCTCCGAGTTGCAAGCTCATATCGCACAGTGTCATCCCATCGACCTCCTAGCGACAGAGAGGAAGTACACCCATGACAAGAAGGAGGAAGTAGGAGCAGAACTGGCAGTCGCGAAAGCGAAGGAGCTTACCAAGCAGGCTTGGCAGAGAAGGTGAAGTGCTGAAACGAGGGGGAGGTGGACAGCGAGGCTGATTACAGACGTCACGGCTTGGACAGAGCGGGAACACGGCGAAGTGAGCTACTTTGTCACTCAAAGACCATTTTTCCCCGGAAAATGCTATAAGCAAGATGAGTACCGACACCTGGAATAGAATATCTTCCTTCATCGAGACGGTACTAAGATCCAAAAAGAGATAGGAAGACGCTAACATTCCCTCACAAATTACATAAAGTAGATAAAAGCCTTACCGGCAAGAATGTATATCCGCGCAAGGAGCCGAATATGAAAAAGCCGGTCCGCAGTTGGGAAAGAAAACGACACCACTCTGAAGTAATGCGATAAGCTGTTCCGGAGTGGATGGTGTCAAGTAGAAAGAAGGGGTTAAAGGTGGTTTTTAAGTGAGTAGTGAGTCTCACACTACTAGAAACAGAGCGGGACTGTTTCCCGTGCACATAAAAAAAATACATATCGGCTGGAACGTTGGCAATTTCGCGTTCAATATTATTGTTGAGCTCCCTTAACGTTGTTGGCTTGTTGGCATATGCCAACGATTTAACGTAAGCTCATAAGAAGAATACAATGGCGTTAAATCGCATGAGCGAGGTGGCTATTGGACCAGACCATATGAAGAGATTACACGATTGCCGAACTTTCAACTGTGTGACATGGGGCACCATCTTGTAGGAGCTACCTATCACTAACGTCAAGTCCATCCAATTCTGCTCAAAAACAGTCTTCCAACATGGCACAATAGCATACTATTGTAACATGACGATTATTTTCATCGACAAAAAAAAAAAAAAAGCAGTCCATCACACCCCCGCCATGAAATCCACACTGCACGGTCACTTTTTGTGGATGCAATGGAGGCCCTTGAAACACATGTGAGTTTGTTGTTGTCCAATAACGAGTATATTTTGCTTATTGGCAAAGCCATTGATCCAAAAATAAGCTTCGTCGCTGACGATGATTTTTCGATGAAATTCTTGATTTTCTTCAAACTTTTGCTGGGCACAATCGGAGAAGTTTCCGCGCTTCAAATGATCAAGAGGCTTCAGTTCTTGAATTAATTTGATCTTGTAAGGGTTTAGACTCTTTAGATCTTTACGCAAAACACAATGTAGACTGAGAGATTCCCAATTCCTGTGAACGGCTCATTTTGAACTAAAGCACTTGCGGCTGCGATATTTTCCGACCGGTGTGTTGTCTCACTGGCATAGGAGCATCTAATAGTGAACATGTCGGCTCTAATTTGTCCACTATAGCATGCACAGCTTGTCTGGTGGGGTGATTATCATAAAAAATATAAATAAATATATTTGGCTCAACAGCTCTTCAAGTGCCAAGGCCTAACTTCTCGCAACCACTCATGTTGTGTGCGTTATATTTTTCACACAAATGGAAGGGATATACAGTTTAGTGCTGTATCCGAAGGACAATTTGGTTCGAGAAACTTTTTCGAGCCAACAATACTCTCGGATGTTTGTCAGACGTTCATTTGGTGTTTTCTGGGATTCGAACTTGGAACCTCATGCGCAGTGGTCCGACGCACAATTTACGATGGAGTTCCGCGGCAATCTCTGCCTTAAGGAATAAAAATGTTTGGATTCGCTGATGATATCGCTGTAGTTACTGTTACAGAATATACCCGCAAGATAGTCACAGCCACACATGAAGCAATAAGCCGCATTCAAAATTGGTTAGTGACAGCTGGTCTGGAGCTGGCTGACTATAAAACGGAGGCTGTTTTTATAACCAGTCGAAAAGTTCCAGAATATGTCAACATTTAGGTTAAAAACAGTAATATAAAGTCCAATGACACCATCAAATACCTTGGTGCGATGCTAGACAACCGGCTGAATTTTAAGAACCATGTAGAATCCATGAATAAAAAGGCATCCAGTCTGCAGGTAACACTCTGTAAGATCCTTTCAAATTTTGCGGACCCAGTTACGCCAGGCGAATTCTACTCTCAAGAGGAGTCAGGTTGGTCGTCCGATGTGGGCGAAGGCATTGACAACAAAGGCGATATGGAACATACTCACTTGGGTATACAGTCTTTGTGCTCTAAGACACATAAGTGGATTTAGAACAAACTCGGATGATGCAGCATTTATCATAGCCGGAATGATCCCCATAAACATTCTCACCGATAAAATCCTGCGAATCTATATAAGAAGACTTCCCCATCCCCAAGATACGGCTTCAGCCGAGAACAATAAAAGAAGAAGAAAGGTCAACATTACTAGCCAGCTGGCAGAATAGATAGGACAGCGCAAAGAAAGGCAGATGTGCCTACAAACTTATACCAAAAATCGATGTTTGGACAACGGATACTGTAACTATCACCTTGCAGAGTTCTTATCCGGTCATGGAAGATATCGCAGGGACTTGTAGAGATTTGGACACGATACCTCGCCGCTTTGCTATGAATGCCCAGAAGAAAAAGGACCGCGCAATATTACACTGCAGATGGTTCTCACATTTCAAAACAGCATTACAAAGCCAACCGTCTATAATCGAGCACATGCTGTTATCAGAAGAGAGTTAAACAGAAATTGGGGCATATATACCGAATGTTCAAACCGAGCAGCGAAGCAGCAGAAGAAGAAAAAGCAGCAACAGCTCATGCAGGTTGAATAACATGATATGCTTACCATCCCCACTAAGTAATACCTAACGGCAGTCCCGCGGGGAGAGTACTAGAAATGTGCAGGATGTGGATTAGTACGTAGGCGGATTCCTGACATCGATTATTCGGGTTTGCGAATCATGCATGGTAGCAGTACCCTATTCATTAAATGTGTACTATGTACTCACCATTAGGCTGGAGCCATTAAAAGCAATCCAATTGCAACTACTCAGACGCGCGGCTTTAAAACCCTTACCTGCATCGTTCTATGTACAAGAGAATTGGTAGCCAAAGCGTACGTATAGTACATACGCATCTGGAGGTTCCCACCATCTTTGCACTCCGCCCAAAAGACTGCGGACTTCAAGCCAACTTTCTTCCCTCTACCAACAGAGGATAAAATTAATTTGTATACAATTACACACCAGCATACCGCACAAACAAATAGCATTCCTTATGCAAACCGTCTAACTACATTCACTCTCTACAGTTCCTAATTCATTCCACATGCGATATGCAAATTGAATTGCATCACCGCCATTCACTCTTCGCACATACACCATTCTATGCTATTCATGAGATCCTTTTCAAAATGAAATGCATTATCCTGGCATGAAACTATCAAATTCTATTGCTCTGTGTACATAATTATCCTTCGAGTACACAGACACACACTTAAACAACAATTTCTAATGAATTTTAATTCAATTTAAATTTGAACAAACCTCCTCCGGTCCTAATTATACCGTTTGACTACTTGCCCTCCAAGGTGAGAGAGTATGAAACAAAACCAAAAGGATAATAAGCGAAGGAAACAAAACTGCTTCGACATGTACATCCTGAATGCACTCGTTTATGTACCATGAGCGCAACATGCCGCTGTTATTATTGACCACAAACGCCCCTGGCGTCGTGGGTGGCCGCGCTTTATTTGGAAAATCCTTCTGCCAGACTTTGTGATTAATCCTGGAGGCCATGCAAACAATAAGAAATACGAACCCAAATAACGAATTCAAAGAAATAAATAAATGAAAGGCCAACGGAAGAGGACAACAAACATGAGAACAGCAAAAAAACCATAAATCCGCCCGATTCCTTTCGTCCTTTTTTTCAAAATTAAATCACCAAGAAGGCATTACGTCAGATCAGTTACGAAGCGAATGGGCGGCGGCAGGCCGGCTGGTTATGGGGTGGGCTTTGAAAAATAAAGATTCTCCATCAAACAAAATTCCACATACGAGGCACAATCCCAGGCGCGCGAATACACACAAATACACGCGGACGCAAATATGAGAGAAGTTTTCTCACTGACGCTAAGCATGACGAAGTGATTCAAAAAACACACAACAACAGCAGGGAAGCGCCAACAAAAATATACCAAATGACGTCGATTCACGTTACCAAAACCAAATGGAACATAAAGCCAAGGCTCAGCACACACACAATCGTATGGTCGTCCTAACAACGGCAAAAAGGACGACGAAAATAGAGAGAAAAAAGTGAGAAACTGGGTGAGATTCGATTTGATTTGCATTTTTGCGGTGCATACATACGTCCGTCTACTCCTGCTGTTTTCATCCTCAGGATGAAGCAGCACAGCAACAACAACAAAAAATATCAAATAGGAATTGCCATGAGAATAGAGGTCATAGGACTCCATGACGTCAGTGAAATAAAAATGTTACCCATTCGCACCGTAGTCCTTCGCCTCGTGTACACATAAATCACCAGTAAGGGTGTATGGTGATTGTAGAGGAGCTCTTGGGGTTTGCCTAATGCGTATTGGTGGGGTGGCTGACGCGACACACTCACCCATTACTCAGGGAGCCTTCGAAATCAAGGGTGAGTGAATGAGTGGTAAACCGATTCTTATAAAGGACTCCGAGAAGAACTTTCTATGGTGTACGTGGTAAGGAGTACATTTGTGGTAACATTTGTGTTAGCATTTCTGTAACACCAATGTGGGCGCGATCAGGGATAGTGCCTTGAAGAGGACGTTTAAATTACTGATGGTATTTTTTAGTTTCCCCAGTGGTTATTGGCCAATACCCGTATAAGATTCAGTTGGTGAAGGTATTACAGCGAAGAACTTATTATTTGCGTCGCTCTAGAGCAGTTGAAGGCTAAATCGTTGCTTTATCGCAAAATTGTGTGCAGCTTTAAGGCTCATTTCTTTACCTAACGGATCAATTGTTACCTATGGAATAATGGAAATCCAGAAAACACGCTATAGACCATATTCGACCGAGAAAAAATCCACCGTTTGTTGCGGTTTCGATACCTGTGATATCATCGGGGCTTATTTCTTCATACAGGAGGCCGGAGCTCGCAACGCGGTGGTCAATGGAGAAGTGGATTGTCAATTTGAATCCAAGATCATGACACCTTTCGATTATTTGGTGTGGAGCTACGTAAAGTCACTGACTTATGTTGATAAACCAGCAGCAATTGATACTTTGGAAGCCAACATTGTTTCTGTTGTTCGAGACTTCCGGCCACCATTGGTCAAAAATTTTTCCGAAAATTAAACGGAAAAGATGCACTTCGTCAAGAAGAGCCGCTGAGGCCATATGTCCGAAGTCATTTTAAAAAAAAGATTTTTGACCAAAAGTATGTAAAAAAAATTATATATACATATATATATTGTATTTGGCGCCGAAGCTCTTCGTGTGCCTGGGCCTAGCTTCTCGCAACCAGTCGTGTTGTGTATGTTATATTTCTTCAAACAATTGCCGTATCCAAACGGCGATTTGAGAAGTTTTTTCGTGACAACAATACTCTCGGATGTTTCTCAGACGCTCGCGAGAGGTAAGGCCGTGAAGAAACTTTTTGATGTATTCTGGGATTCGAACGTAGAACCTTACGCGCAGTGATCCGACACACTAGTCACTTGCGCCACGGCACCCACGCCGTAAAGGTATTTATAATAATTCAACTATGAGGTCTACTGTTTATAAAGTGTGTATGACGATAGGAAAATTGATGTTCCTTGTAATAAATTCTGGTACTTCGCATTAAGGATGTTTGCACGCTGAACGCGACATCTGCACAATGCATCAAAGATTAACTCTTGAGTCGAATTCAAGAATATTTGATGACTTGGTTAACAGCATGCTATCATGTCACACTTAACGTAATTGCATTAATTAGAACTTGCTTCAGCTCCTTCTTCTTCTTCTACCTTTTTTTTTTATCCGCGAGGTTATGATCCAAAAACAAGGGATCACAACCCTCCCACTTCACCGCATTTCTACTGATCCGCATGTGGGGTTCGCCTATTTGACCTCAGAAAATATCGGCAGGACCGCCGATTTTGGATCACTCGGTAGCTGAGGCCAATGAAATGCCGATGTCGTCGCATTTGCACGATCCAGGCGTTTATAGGCCTGCCTTCCTACATCGCGATGTCTTTGGAACGTGCATTGATATTGCCTTTTTAACAGGGTTCAAATGATCTCTTCTTTGAACGTGGCAATACCAGCTGAGCCGGTCGCGCTCTATTTTTTGTACGATGGTTTCCTTGATGTGAAAGCTTCCACGGATCTTCGAACTTCTTATTCAATCAAGCTTTGTCACTCCTGCTGCCATGCGAAGCATCTTCATCTCAGCTGCCGTTACTTTGCTTCATACTTATTGCTTATCGTCCAACATTGTGAACCGTATGTGAGCGCTGGACGCACAACTGCGGTGTAGAGCCTTTCTTTCAACTTAGGTGGCATTTCTCTGTCACAGAAGATAGCGGAATTTTCTCGCCACTTCATCCACCCTACGCTTACGCGATGATTGATGTCGTCATCACAAGTTGCTTTGCTATTGATCATGGATCCCAGATATTTGAACTTCTCACACTTGGGAAGCACTGTTCCATTCAAATAAATGTCTATAATAGGCCTGGGTGGATCAAAGAACGGGCAGCACAAGTACTCCGAATTTTTTGAACTAATGCGATACCCATTTCCCTCCAAAACGTCCACCCACACATCAAGTGCTCGTTGCAGGGATGTAGGATCCTCACTTATGATGGCTCCATCGTCAGCAAATAATAACTGATGTACTTTGGGGTCCATCACTTTACCTTCAAGCAGATAATCAAGGACTGTAATAAAGAGCAAAGGACTTAAGACGCTTCCCTGGTGCATCCCGACTTTAATTGGGAACTCTTCGGTTACTACAGCGGGGCATCTTACTCTTGTCTTTGCTCCCTCGTACATGTCCATGATCATCTGTACATAGGTTTCTGGAACCCCTCGATGTCTTAGCGCCACCCATATCAGATCTCGTGGTTGTCTGTCGAATGCCTTTTCAAAGTCAAGCAATACAATATGCAAATCCCTTAAGGAATCACGATGTTTTTCCATTATGATCCTTGTACTTTGGATTGCATCTGTGGTTGATTTACCCAAGTCAAACCCGCACTGATCATCAGATAGCCGTATTATTTTTCGCAGTCGGCCACCTAATACCTGCTCAACGATCTTCATGGTGTGTGACATCAGCTTGATCGAACGGTAGTTATCACAGTTTCGCGTATCACCCTTCCCTTTGTATACAGGGAGAAGGTAACTTTCTCTCCATTGATTCGGCATTGGGTCACCTTTCACAAATTTGGAGATGAGAATTCTGAGCCATCTGAACCCGATGTCTCCCATCTTTTTCCAGAACTCAGATAGCATCTCATGTGGCCCAACCGCTTTTCGTCTTTTGTAGTATTTGACCGCCTCACTAACTTCTTCGACCTTGATGTCGGGTATTTCTTCACAGTTACGGGTGGCTCTTGGAAAGTGTAGCGTGGGAAACTGTTCATTTAAAAGTTCTTCACAACACTGCCGCCACCTCTGCAGAATTTTGTCGTCATCCACAAGAAGCTGGCCATGAGCATTGTTAATGAACTTTGGCGAACGAATCTCCTGAGCATTCCTCCTTCTTTGGGCAGCTATTTGGAAGATGGTTGCGCTCTTATTCATATTGTGTCTTCGCAGCTCCTGGATAGCCTGGTTTGCATCAAAAACCGGGGAAGATATTTTCTCTAGCTCCCGATGCAGGCCCTCCGTACTCTCTGCTTTAAGCTACGCGCACTTCTTCTTCGCTTTTTTCTTGCAACATCTGTATTCCATTTCGACGCGAACTTTTTCGTCACTATTATTAGAGGGGCACTTTGACCAAGCTTTAAAAACCGTTTTCTTCTTATTTATCACCTTCTTAGGTTCATCAATCCACCACCATGTTTTTTGGCGTGTTGATGGGTGCCTTTTGAAGCTCCTAGCAGTGATTTGGCCTTCTTTAAGCAAGTTCGCTCTAGGGAATCCCACATATTTTGTGCTCTGCACTCTTCATCCTCAGCTCCGTTGATAGTGTGAGAGAGGTAATTTTTCATCACGAAAACAAAAGCCTCCCCTTTTTCTTTGTCCAGATTGTACCACTTGATTTTCTCAGAGACCCTTGTTTGTTTGCTTTCTTTTTGTGTTTCCATAAAAATTTCTCTTAGCAGGAGATGGTGTTGCCGAACGATTGGCTCTCCCAGGATCACTTTGCAATCTTTTGCCCGAGGCTTCATGAAACTGGCTACCAAATGGTAGTCAAGCTGAGTTTCATCTCCACCACTGCTGTAAGTGATCAGGTATCGGCTTTGTATGATGAACATGGTATTTAACACGAGAAGACCATGTGATTTGCACATGCTTCGGATGTCTTCACCAGGAAGGTTCCTGGTGCCATATACTAGTCCTCCATGGCAGTCTTCATAGTCTTCGTTTGACTTTCCGACATGTCCATTCAAATCTCCTCCAACAAACAGAAACTGTTCCTTTGGGATCTTCTTAAGGAGATTGTGGAAATCTACCCAAAATGCATCTTTATCTCTCTGATTGTACCCATCGTGGGGAGCATATGCACTGACAATATTCCACACCTCTCCTTGTATTACTAGTTTGAGAGACATCAAACAGTCGCTGGACTTTGAAATGCTGAAGACGTTACCAAGTAGCTCTGCCGCAAGGATGATACCGATTCCGTTCTTACCCTTTTCCGTTCCGTAGTAGAACTTGCTTCTGCTATGAAATAATTATCGAACCCTGTACCCTTAGGTTAGGTAAGGTTAGGTTAGGTAAGGTTAGGTTAGGTAGATGGGTGGCTTGTGACAAAATGAGTCACTGCCCACATAGACCAACAGTACGGGTATATTGTGACCAATTATTAAACACTGGAAACGCTGTAAAGATAGACCGCTGTAAGAACCACCCAGAAAGTTATATGAATCTCAGGAGGTCTGTCAGCTCTACATTGCCTAAGTCCTCCAGCTCCGAGATGAAGTGAGAACCAAAAGTCTTTATTCTTCTGATAGAAAGGGCAGGATAACAACACAGCAGGTGACGAACAGATTCAATTTCTTCTTCGTCTCTTTAACATCTACAATAGTACAGCGAGTTGTTCCGCATGAGTGCCATTGGCACAGTGAGCAGTAATTATGGCAGAAACGACCCGTGCGTTATAAGGATTAAGTTTCATCAGAGAAGTTGATCTATTCTTGCTGTGGACCGGGCATAGCGCCCTGGCCATTGCACATGTTTCCATATTCCAGCATCTGTTTGCTCGACCGATGGCTTAATTTTGTATTTTCTTCCGTAAGGAACTGATTGGAGTTACTACACGAGGGAGAGCCTGCGATAAGTGTAGCAGCAACCCTTTTTAGTAAGCTCGTCAGCCCTTTCGTTTTCTTCGATATCCATATACCCTGGTATCCTGGTACCCAAATGCCCTCATTTTTCTCTTCTGTCAAAACGGTCGCTCTGTTCGTCCGCTCCATTCATTCTTGCTCTGTTCGTTTACTTTATTCTTTTACTTTTCTATTACACTTCAGCTCGGCCCTTCTGACTTCCATACGGCCCCACACATGTCCAAGGTCGAACGTGATTCGGCTCCAATACGGTCTCGAATGGCCTCTGGGAGAATCTGCAGTTTGGCAAATCTGTAATCAAAAAACGATCATTGGAAAGGATGGATTTTAAAAGGAATGGACCCTTAAACCGCGGTTGCAACTTGCGACTTATTCCTGGCTCAACAGCTTTGTTCAAGATCCCGACCATTGGTTATTACAATGGATACTCTTATTCCAGACAAGTCGCGTTCACGTTCTATGAAAAATTCCACAAGGTCCTTAATTACATCAGGCGTTCGTATCTCGTGCTGATTAACCCCAAATAAAGCGACACTGGGCATTTGACCTATGCTTCGGTTGATAGTGTTGTTCATGGCTAGCATTGGACGTAAATTTCGGTTGAATCTTTCGACGGCGCCATTAGCTCTCGGAGTTGCGGTGGCATTTAAGACTTGGCTTATATTATGATTTTTTAAAAAGTTGGAAAATTCAATTGAAGTCAAGGCAGTGCCTTGATCCGATATAATTCGAAAAGGTCTTCCAAAACAAGCAAAATAGTTTTTAGATATCGAATTACTTCCTTAGTATTTGTAGTTCTTGTTGGAAATAGTTGATGAATCTCAAGAACGCGTCGACGACGTTGTTTCTAATGGTCCGAAATGGTCGATATGCAAAGTATCGAATGGCAGCTAACCTTTGTCGATATTATGTGAAAATCCCTCACGGTATTGAGGCTTCGACGAATGAACGATACATCGCAGGCATGAAGTAATATGTCCCTTAACTTTGTCGGTAATCGATGGGAAATAGTACGTACGATTGATCGCGTCGACAGTCTTAGCTATGCCTCGATGCCCCAATTCATCGTGATATTTTCGTAAAATGAGTTCAACGCAATGGCGGGTACATAAAAACGTATGCTACAGTCTACTTTTTTGTACAGCAATCCATCGTGAATTTCATAATCCGGGTGATCGTCATTGCGAGTTATTTCCATTAGTTGTTGAACGGTCGGATGTTTACATTGCTCGGTTCTCAAGGATCGTGTAAAAGGATAGTTATCTATTAATGCGCATTCATACGAATCATAAACACGGGATAAACAATCGGCATGCTTCATTTCGGTATTTTTTCGGTGAACAATATCGAATTCATATTCTTGTAAAAGAAGGACCCACCTAGCGATTCGCGAATTTATATATCTTTTTTCTAAATGTAAAAGCTAGTGCTTGATAATCAGTCATGATTTTGAATTTTAAGCCAAATAAGTAAGGATGAAATCCCCCCGTGCAGAGACGGGTTAAGAATATCACTGCAGCGCCCCCCAACAACTAGCGCTTGTCGTAAAAGGCGACTAAGGGGACAAATCAGATCTAGGCAATATAACACCCAAGTGAGCCTAGCGACACATATACTACCATAAAAACCCTCCCACAAGTGTGCTTGCGAGTCCATGGGTTGACACGACTGGAGATCACCGGTGTCATAAAAGAAAGATCAAACAATACTAAAACAGAAGCATGCACGTGTCAAACAACAAACACCATCGCAATATGGTGCAAAAATTGTATTGCAAAACTGTATCATTATGGTAATACTTGCAAAAAGGAAAGGCACTACCCCGCCAGGCACTACCACTGCTGTGCATGGTACTGATCCTGGACCGAGCAGAAATGTTCGGGTCATAGCTATACGGATTCCGGGGGCTAGCAACATAACGAAACAGCTTGGAAGGAATTTGAGGGTCGCGAGTTGGAACGTTTTAAGCATCACCGGTCGAAGTTACGAGCTGGAAGAGATGATGAATAGAAGGCGGGTGGACATCTTGTGTGTCCAAGAGACGAAATGGAAAAACACCGGGAATCGGGCGCGTTTCTTGGACGTTAGGACAAAGATTACAAGATGTTCTACTACGGAACGGAAAAGGCTAAGAACGGAATCGGTATCATCTTTGCGGCAGAGCTACTTGGAAACGTCTTGAGCATTTCGAAGTCCAGCGACCGTTTGATGTCTCTCAAACTAGTAATACAAGGAGAGGTGTGGAATATTGTCAGTGCATATGCTCCCCACAATGGGTGCAATCAGATAGATAAAGATGCATTTTGGCTAGATTTCCACAATCTCCTTAAGAACATCCCAAAGGAAGAATTTCTGTTTGTTGGAGGAGATTTGAATGGACATGTCGGGAAATCAAACGAAGACTATGAAGACTGCCATGGAGGACTAGGATATGGCACCAGGAACCTTCCTGGTGAAGACATCCGAAGCATGTGCAAATCACACGGTCTTATCGTGTTAAATACCATGTTCATCAAACAAAGCCGACACCTGATCACTTACAGCAGTGGTGGAGATGAAACTCAGATTGACTACCATTTGGTAGCCAGTTTCATGAAGCCTCGGGTAAAAGATTGCAAAGTGATCCTGGGAAAGGCAATCGCTCGTCAACACCGTCTCCTGCTAACAGAAATTTGTATGAAAACACCGAAGAAAAGCAAACAAACAAGGGTCTCTGAGAAAATCAAGTGGTACAATCTGGACAAAGAAAAAGGCGAGGCTTTTGTTTTCGTAATGAAAAATTACCTCTCTCACACCATCAACGGAGCTGAGGATGAAGAGTGCAGAGCACAAAATATGTGGGATTCCCTACAGCGAACTTGCTTAAAGAAGGCCAAATCACTGCTAGGAGCTTCAAAAAGCCACCATCAACACGCCAAAGAAACATGGTGGTGGAGTGATGAAGCTAAGAAAGTGATAAATGAGAAGAAAACGGCTTTCAAAGCTTGGTCAAAGTGCCCCTATAATAATAGTGACGAAAAAGCTCGCCTCGAAATGGAATACAGATGCTGTAAGAAAAAAGCGAAGAAGAAGTGTGACTAGCTTCAAGCAGTGAGTACGGAGGGCCTGCATCGGGAGCTAGAGAAAATATCTTCCCCGGTTTTTGATGCAAACCAGGCTATCCAGGAGCTGCGAAGACACAATATGAACAAGAGCGTAACCATCTTCCAAATAGCCGCCCAAAGAAGGAGGAATGCTCAGGAGATTCGTTCGCTAAAGTTCATTAACAATGCTCATGGCCAGCTTCTTGTGGATGACGACAAAATTCTGCAGAGGTGGCGGCAGTGTTGTTTTAAATGAACAGTTTCCCACGCTACACTTTCCAAGAGCCACCCCTAACTGTGAAGAAATACCCGACATCAAGGTCGAAGAAGTTAGTGAGGCGGTCAAATACTACAAAAGACGAAAAGCGGTTGGGCCACACGAGATGCCCTCTGAGTTCTGGAAAAAGATGGGAGACATCGGGTTCAGATGGCTCAGAATTCTCATCTCCAAATTTGTAAAAGGTGACCCAATGCCGAATCAATGGAGAGAAAGTTACCTTCTCCCTGTATACAAAGGGAAGGGTGATACGCGAAACTGTGATAACTACCGTTCGATCAAGCTGATGTCACACACCATGAAGATCGTTGAGCGGGTATTAGGTGGCCGACTGCGAAAAATAATACGGCTATCTGATGATCAGTGCGGGTTTGACTTGGGTAAATCAACCACAGATGCAATCCAAAGTATAAGGATCATAATGGAAAAACATCGTGATTCCTTAAGGGATTTGCATATTGTATTGGTTGACTTTGAAAAGGCATTCGACAGACAACCACGAGA
Organism: Brachypalpus laphriformis; assembly: GCA_945910035.1. NCBI lineage: Eukaryota > Metazoa > Arthropoda > Insecta > Diptera > Syrphidae > Brachypalpus > Brachypalpus laphriformis. The sequence goes on from OX246755.1 coordinate 148,617,912, forward strand.
TCTGATATGGGTGGCGCTAAGACATCGAGGGGTTCCAGAAACCTATGTACAGATGATCATGGACATGTACGAGGGAGCAAAGACAAGAGTAAGATGCCCCGCTGTAGTAACCGAAGAGTTCCCAATCAAAGTCGGGATGCACCAGGGAAGCATCTTAAGTCCTTTGCTCTTTATTACAGTCCTTGATTATTTGCTTGAAGGTAAAGTGATTGACCCCAAAGTACATCAGTTAATATTTGCTGACGATGGAGCCATCATAAGTGAGGATCCTACATCCCTGCAACGAGCACTTGATGTGTGGGTGGACGTTTTGGAGGGAAATGGGTATCGCATTAGTTCAAAAAAGACAGAGTACTTGTGCTGCCCGTTCTCTGATCCACTCAGGCCTATTCCAGACATTTATTTGAATGGAACAGTGCTTCCCAAGTGCGAAAAGTTCAAATATCTGGGATCTATGATCAATAGCAAAGCAACTTGTGATGACGACATTAATCATCGTGTAAGCGTAGGGTGGATGAAGTGGAGAGAAAATTCCGCTATCTTCTGTGACAGAAAAATGCCCCCTAAGTTGAAAGGAAGGCTCTACACCGCATTTGTACGTCCAGCGCTCACATACGGTTCACAATGTTGGACGATGTACAAAAAGTATGAGAGTAAATTAACGGCAGCTGAGATGAAGATGCTTCGCATGACAGCAGGAGTGACAAAGCTTGATCGAATAAGAAGTTCGAAGATCCGTGGAAGCTTTCACATCAAGGAAACCATCGTACAAAAAATAGAGCGCGACCGGCTCAGTTGGTATTGCCACGTTCAAAGAAGAGATCATTTGAACCCTGTTAAAAAGGCAATATCAATGCACGTTCCAAAGACATCGCGATGTAGGAAAGGCAGGCCTATAAACGCCTGGATCAGACAAATGCGACGACATCGGCATTTCATTGGCCTCAGTAACCGAGTGATCCAAAATCGGCAGGCCTGCCGATATTTTCTGAGGTCAAATAGGTGAACCCTCAGAGTCTCAGTAACGTCCCAATTATAAATTGCTTGCAGTCGTCTAATCTTCTGAACGAATTGGGCACTGGTTACAGAACTCGATTCGGTTGGATTCAATTTTGCTCACAAATATCTTTGACGGAATATTTGGTGGTGGAGTATTAATTTGCGGCGGCGTAGTAGTATTACTTTGTGATGACTGCGGGGTTGCGCGTTCTTCATTTTTCGATCTGTCGAATGTCTTTTCAAAGTCAACCAATACAATATGCAAATCCTTTAAGAAATCATAATGCTTTTTCATTCTGATCCTTATACCTTGGATTGCATCTGTGGTTGATATACCTGCGAAAAACCCGCACTGCTCATCAGATAGCCTTATTATTTCTCGCAGTCGACTACCTAATACCCGCTACCCGCTCAACGATCTTCATGGTGTGCGACATCAGCTTGACACCACATAAATTGGTATTTTGAATTTCTTCATGACTTCACCTCTTTCCCAATGTGCTCTGTACGGAAAGTCGTCTGTCAGGCTGTGTCGAAAATTCAGTTTGGGTATGGTCAGTGGGTGCCGTGGCGGAAGTGGTTAGTGTGTCGGACCACTGCGCGTGAAGCTCCATGTTCGAATCCTAGAAAATACCAAAAAGTTTTTTGGTACGTTTTCGCGAACGTCTGACAAACATCCGAGAGTATTGCTGTCTTGAGAAAGCTTCTCAAAACCAATTGCCCATCAGATACGGCACTAAAGTGTAGGTCCCTTCGATTCGTGAATAAAAAATATAACGCACACAAGACCAGTGGTTGCGAGAAGCTAGGCTCAGAGACTTAAAGAGCTGTTGCGCCAAATATTTATTTATTTATTTTGATGGTTAGTCGGTTAGAGTTTTCCTCAGCTCTCTTGGTAATGCCATTAGAATCTTATTGTGTCCGTAAGAACTGCAGATCAGCATCTTGTTTCTCTGAATCTGACCACACTGCATGCTTATATGTAACCGGTTATTTAGTTGCTATGATAGAACTTTGATAGCCGACTGCGGCCACATTTGAGAATATTCTGCAGTCATTCTGCTGTCATTGTATTTTGTCATAGTCACCATGCAGCGCTGCACTATTCAACAATGCATCGAAATCGTCAAAAATTATTACCAAAGTCCGAGTTCTGTTCGCCGAACGTTCCGCGCGTTACGTATGACTTATGACGAGGCCCATTTTTGATGGCTACGTGAACAAGCAAACTTTTCGATTTGGGAGCCATGAAAATACAAGGGAGAGATTATGTAAAAACCTTCGCACACCATAAAGCTTACTGTTTAGTGTAGATTATGGACTGTAACGAAGTGACATATTTCACCACCATCACTGTAACCCCACCCACACCCAGTAAATACCACCGAATATTGTTTCCATTCATAGCATGCAGCTAAAACACCCGTCCTTCGCCCCGCGTAGGAATTACCAATAACCGACGGGCGACCGAAAACCGATTGTAGCATTCTTGGTCTTTCCAGCTCTCCTTTGCGCAGCAAACCGACCAACCGGCGGTGTGGTTACTCCACCGAATGACAGCAGTGCTCACGTGTGCTGTCACACACTCAACGTGGAGGCCGCTATCTATTGCCAAGTAGCGAACTTTGACGATCACATGGAGATTGGAGTACACTTCAATTCCTCACAAGAGAATGTGAGGAGGATAAGAATTAACCTTGACAGGAGTACATTCAAAGAGGTCTCACAGGAGAATGTGAGGGAAAATTTTAGTTGACTCATAATTCACACTCTCGTGGTGCAGGATTTTGTATAAAGACAAGTGCATGGAAGGCAGTGGAGAGAGTTCGATCATCCGTGAATCCGTACCAATCCAGTGTACATTTGACCGACTCTCTAGGAACGGGGGTTCCAACTAATTATTTTTTCCTGTCGCTTTCACTTAGGGGAGTGAGAGATATAATCCGGGTCTGCTACTGACCATAGCCGGCCCGCTTTCTGATACGTTTCCCCCATCTGGGAGAAATATCGCCAATAGCCTTGCCGTCGATCAAGGAAAGTGGAGATGAGTTGCTAAGGCATATGCTGGTCTGAAGAAAGTTAGTCAGCTAAATAGGACCTTAACACTGTTTCCCTGATTCTGAAGAAAGGAGAACCTCTGAACTGCGCTATTTACAGAGGTATAAGTCTTCTTAACATCGCATACCTATATAAGATCCTCTCTGCCGTATTATGTGAACTACTAAAACCGATCGTCATCAACCTGATACTTCCTTATCAGTGCAGTTTCAGATTGGGAAAGTCCACCATTGACCAAATATTCACACTACAGCAAATCCTGGAAAAACCCAGTAACATAAAATAGATACGCATCACCTCTTCATCAATTTCAAAGTTTCCCATGAATACGTGTATAGAGACGTGTTATACAGAATCATGTCTTTATAAAAAATCAAACCCAAATCCCAGAGTACTCAGACTTTCCCATCCGTTGAACTACTAGGCAGGGACCTTTGGTTGAAAATTACGGGCAGTAGAGGGAAAAATACGCATTTTGCCACTTATTATATTTGTTTATATATATAGATTGTTAAGCATATAAATTGTTAATCAAAAACGCACTTGCATTGTTAACAGAAATCGCTGTAAGAAAAACCTCTTCCTGAATAAAGCACCTCTTTCCCAACGTTTAGGGTATTTCTTTGGGTTGACCCTGGAACTGGCGAGCCCACTTCAGCATTCGACGAAAAATACCTTCACAGGACCAACGGCATAATTGGACATTATTTTTTTTAAATACGAGCGTGAGTGACCGCTGACTGAGGAGCAGTACCGGGCCACGAAAATTGAGTTTGTTTGACCGAAAATTGATCGTTTGGATATTGGCAACAATTGGACGGTGCGACGTGCCCCACATCCAACGAAATACTGGAGATATTGCTTGTTGGTTGAGGCTCAGGTTCACGCCAAACTGTAGCGCCATCTAAATAAGTAAGTAAGATTTTTTTCTTTGAAGGGACGATATCTGGTCTATACCAGCAACGACTGCCGACCTTGTGGACAAAGTTGTTCGCGTAATTGGTGAGATTGAGGGGAACTTATGTGCCCTAGTCACCCAAAATTGGAACTCTCGGATGACTGCTGTCAAACAAAGCTGTGGAGGTCATTTGAACGATGTTATTTTTAGAACATAATGGTATCAAATATTCTTTAATTTGAAATAAAAATATCTTCTATACCTTGAATAGAACTTACGTATATTTTACTTAAATTCAAATGTGTATCGTGATTACTGAATGACCTTTTATTTGATATGGAAGTCAAGTGGCAGAAAATGCAGAAACACATTCAGAACTTCCATCGAGCATGTTCGCGTGGTATCCATGGTACCTATGGCTGCCGTTCTTTGCATTTTATTTATTAGTTTAATGCTGCAGTCCTTACAGGCTAGGTTACTAAACTAGTGGCATTCCACCTTGATCAAAAAGTTCCCAGAATAAAAACCGTGTGGCGCTCCCATCGTTCCGATTTGAGTTCTGTTTTCTTTATTAAGTTGGTACATCTGTCGTTGATATTCTCTCCAAATTCTAGCGTCATAGCTTGACATTTGCAAAAGTTACGTAGCCAAGAGTACATCTATCTCTGTGTGTGTTGGCAATTTTTTACAATTTTAGAAACGGATTTAAATTTGCAACAACGAACTTGTATTAAACTTTGCGTAAACAACGGATTTAATGGTGCGCGAACATTGGAAATGTTGGAAAAGTGTTTCGGCAACGATTCTCTAAAGAAAACGGTCGTTTACCAGTGATCGTGAGTCAATAGAAGATGATGAATGCAGTGGCAGACCATCGACATCGAAAACCGAGGAAAACATTGATAAAGTAAAAGAAATGTTGGTCAATAACCGCAAATTAACCATCAGAGAGATAGCGGAGGACTTGAACATTGCCTATGGATCAATCCAAGACATTTTGGTTAATGATTTGGGTTTCCGTCGTGTAGCAGCAAAGTTGGTGCCAAAAGACCTCAATTTCATGCAAAAAAGAGGCCGTGTTGACGTCACAAAAGACGTGATTTTTTGCAATGCAACAAATACCATCCAACAGCCACCGAATTCACCTGATTTGGCTCCCTGTGACTTCTTTCTGTTCAATCGAGTTAAAAAACCATTACGGGGAACGCGTTTCAACAGCCGAGAGGAAGTAATGGAAAAATCGCAGGAAGCACTGATGGACATACCGAAAACCGAATATAAAAAATGTTTCGAAGATTGGATCAAGCGCTGGCATAAGTGTGTTGCAGTCGATGGGGATTACTTTGAAGGGCACAATATAGATTTAGATGAATAAACTTGTATTTTTAATTTTCTGAATAAATTCCGGGAACTTTTTGATCAAGGTAGTATACGTAAATATTGGACGTATTACCGCTGTTTACATCCATGTTCGTTCGAACCTCCCACTTTTTACTGCAAGCATGGAAAGCTGTGCTTGCTTTTTCACTCATTGTTCGATGTTTAACTTGAGTTGAGCTTTGAGTCTAGCATGACTTCTAAAAACATTCCGCTGTAGGATAGAGGAAGTAAATGATTGTATAGTCGTGGAGGCAGCCTCATGGTGATAGGATTATGACGGCCAGATTCCGGACTAGAGTACGACGCGTCACCATCATACAGTGTTACGCCCCAACGAATAGTTCATCTGAGGACGAAAAGGAGAGCTTCTACAATCTCTTAAGTGCCGTCTTCAACAGGGGATTTGAATGCCAAAGTAGGCAACGACAATGAAGGGCTCAAACATGTAATCGGGAAGCATGGACCAAAAACCCGCATTGACAACGGCGAAAGGTTTGCGAATTTCTGCATAGCCAACCGCCTTCTGGTAGATGGCACCATGTTTGAGCACAAGACCTGCCCCAAAGTCAGCTGGGTACCCAACGATAGGCAAGCAACCTCCAACCAAATTGACCATTTTGCCATCAGCCGCCGCTTTAGAAGTAGTCTCATGGACGTCCGAAACAGGCGAGGGGCGCATGTGGGGATAGTACGAGACCACCATCTTATGATAGCTACCCTCCATTTACGCACTGCCGCAGTTCGAAGATCCCACGACAGCACAAAAATGCAGTGGTTCATCATCTATAGACTTAGTGATCCCTCAGTGCGCCAACAACTAAGGGAGCACTTTTCGCAAGGTGTGGAAGCAATTAACAGCTCAATGCCCGCAACCATCCAAGACCATTGGTGTGCTGTGGAAAATGTTTTTACATCTGGAGCTGAAAGAATTGTCGGTCGATCGCAGGGAAGACATAGGGTGTGACTTTTCGAAGATACCTGAATACGGATTGACGAACGGAAGAAGCTGAAAGTTGAAACAGTTACTCCAACAGCAGAGAGAAGCGAGCTAGAGTCCCTATATCGCATGATGATGGGAGAAGTTCAGCGTAGCGTGCGACGTGACAGGCGCAACTACATCAACACGGTGGCTACAAAAGCAGAAGAAGCTGCACGGAAGTGTGATAGCAGGAACGTCTACAGAATCACCAAAGAGCTGACATGTGGTCGCAGCTCCAGCCAACACCCAGTGAAAAGCCTAGACGGCTCCTTGCTCATTTCACATGAGGGCCAACTCAAGAGATAGAAAGAGCATTTTGCTACGGTTTTGAACCGCGTATTCGCTAGCGATATGCTCCCAAATCAGACTGAGATGCCCGAGGTGAGAAGTTCCCGAATACGCACCACGACTCCAAGTAATGATGAGATTACTACCGCGATCAAGGCACTCAAAACCAACAAGGCGGTAGGACTTGACGGTTTTCCAGCAGGGATCTTACGAGCAGCGCCAACAACATCGGCTAAAACTTCTGCTCCTACTTATAAAGGGAGCTTGAGAGAGAAAGAGCTTTAGTGACGAGTGGAAAAAGGAAATGATCGTCCGGCTTCCCAAGAAAGAAAATTTAATAGAGTGCAAATCAAACAACATCTCGAAGACACACTCGATACCGGACAAGCAGGTTTCCACTCTGGATCTTCCTGTGTCGACCACATCAACACCCAGCGGATTATCAACAGTGCATTGAAAATCGATCGCCCCTTCACCTGCTGTTCATCGATTTTGAGAAAGCGTTCGATATTGTCAACAGGGCGTGCCTTACGCAGGAGAGGTATCCCCGATAAACTAATTGCTATTATCAATGCTACATATGAAGGCTCCAAATGTCACGTTCTGCACAGAGGAAGGTTGGGAAGAATTTGAGATCCAAAGACAAGGCTGTATCCTTTCACCAATATTATTCCTATTGGTGATTAGCGATGTGCTTCATTCAGCTTTGTCGACGGGAAACGGAGGAATACGGTGAACTCATACATCTCAACTGAAACATCTTGACTACGCTGACGATGTATGCTTACTCTTCCATAGAATTATGGACACCCACCAATTGACAGCAGATGTGGAGAGGGAGGCAGGCCTCGTCGGGCTGAAAATTAATACGCCAAAAACTAAAATTATCAGCCTTGGAACAAACTCATCGGCTCAAATATGCATTGCTGGACAACCAGTAGAGAGAGTAGAGGATTTCCAGTATCTTGGGAATATTGTCTCGACCAATGGTGGAACCGAACTGGATATAGCCAAAAGGATCGCCAAAGCAAAGTCCGCGTTCGGGACGTTGTCCAAATTATGGCGAAGTGATGCAACCAGTTTGAGCACGAAGATAAAACAATTCCACTCCAATGTTGGATACGTGCTGTTATATGGATGCAACACGTGGAGAGTGAACACTACAAATACAAATATTTGGCGCAACAGCTCTTTAAAGTGCCAGGGCCTAGCTTCTCGTAACCACTCATGTTGTGTGCGTTATATTTTTCACACGAATGGAAGGGACCTACAGTTTAATGCCGAATCCGAACGGCGATTTGAGAAGCTTTTTTATGACAATAATACTCTCGGATGTTTGTCAGACGCTCGCGAGAGGTGGGACCGTGAAAAAACTTTTTGGTATTTTCTGGGATTCGAACTTGGAACCTCATGCGTAGTGATCCGACACACTAACCACTTACGCCACGGCGCCCACAAGTGAACACTACTATCACCAGAAGGCTGCAAACGTTTGTTAATAGGTGCCTACGCAATATTTTAAGGATTTTCTGGCCCAATCGTATCTCTAACGAACACCTTTACGAGAGAACGGGTCAGGAACCAATAGGCACAACCATCCAACGACGGAAGTGGCAGTGGATTGGTCACACGTTCTGAAAGGGTAACAGATCCATAGCGAACCATGCTATGCAATGGAACCCTTTAGCTCAGGATGGCAGAAGACCTGGCGGGCCGAAGCGAACATGGCGCAGAACAGTCGAGAAGGAGGCACGGCAGTTGGAGAAAAGTTGGGGAGAATTCAGACACATTGCCAGAAACCGTACACGATGGCGCGTAGGCGTAGTAGAGGCCCTAGGATCTACAAGGGGATACAGGACATAAGTAAAATAAGTAAGTAGTCGTGGAGGCGTATAGGTCTGTGCTTTGCTTTTAGTAGTAAAAAGCATCAGTTCAGTTTTGCTTGGATTAACCCTGAGCCCACAACTAGTAGCTTGTCTTATTCAATGCTTTTTCCATGATTTCACTAATCACTGAAAGACAAATTCCCGATATGAACATTGCTACGCCATTTGCATATCCGACGACCTTGTTACTGTACTTTTTGGACAGGATTTCGTTTATTTTCATGACCCATAGAAGAGGTGATAAAATCCCACCTTGAGGTGTTCCCCTATCTATGAATTTGGTGACAATGAAATTACCTCGCTTTGCCTGACTGATTCTGCTTTTTAATATGGATCCTTTCCAATGCCAACTTGCACCTTACTTCCAAATTTCTAGATGATCTCGGTAGAGACCTGTCATGAATTTCCAGAAATCGCAATCTCGAGTAGCCGCTTTCAGTCACACAAATCTTGTATGCGCCCATTTACCCTGATCGGCCCCTGTGTGTCAAAAATAATAATTCTCCCCATCACACTTGTACGAATTTTAACCGCCAAGAAAATTCAACTGGCACCACAATTTGAAAGCAACTGCTCCAAATGAAGATCATGCGCTAAGCTAATTTCGCCGAGTTTTCTCCTGATTCTCTTCCAGTGAGAAATACTTAGCAAAGCTTTCTTCCACAACTAGCGCCGCAAGAGCTTTCTCCCTTGTTTTTTTTTCAGCATTTTCCGGCCGATTGTTGCGCGTCTTTTGCGAAAAAAAGTTCAATACTCGAATGCTTTCCTCACCTCATCCGCCACTGTATCCATGTTATCCCCATTGAATGTCATGTTCCTTAATTACCTTCATTTAAATTTACAACAATCAAAAAGGTATTTTTGGGGGAGGATATCTCTTTTCATTGTCCTTTGGACTCCGTCTTCCTTTCCACCCTTATGCGTTTAATTGAATAGGCAGAAGAGTATCATATTTTCTTGGTTTCACTGGATGGCTCGTGCTGCTCCCAGGGGTGTGGTGGTGTTAGAAGCTTAGATGCTGAAGAGCTTTATTACATGCGACAAGATATCAACAAGTCTTCCCATTCAGGTTTTTTTTTTTTTTCTTCTTCCTTTTACTCTTTTGGCTTCTGTTACTTTTTTTTTTTGTTACTTTCTTCGGGCTCTCTCCCGTTTTGTTGATTCTTTTGTGTAGCTCCCCGAAATATAAAGGACAAGGACGATATGTATCCCTTAAAGGAAGACAAACTCTCTAGCTAAGGGTTGTTTGTTTAAAAAAAAAAAAAAAGCGGAAGAAAAAAATAAATTCTCGGCCTAATAGGCTTGCTGCTGCTGCTACCTAAGTTAGTTGATTGCGGCAGGACTATGCTGGCTGGCTGACTGACTGACTATCACATAAAACAGGGTATGGTAAATACAAATGCAAATGTATCCGTGTTTAATCTCTGCCACAAATCATGGGGTCTACAAAGCGGGAAGCTCTCCTCGCATAAGGGAGTGAACATTTTCGGCCTCTAAATATAGATAGACACAAATTTTCGTCCTTTTTTAGGCGACTAACTGACTGGTTTCGACTCATATTCGTGTGTATGTGACGGGCGCGTAGACTTTAAATTTTCTCCCATGCGCTGGTGTATGGGTACAGAAAGAAATGGTATACCATTCCTTGGGAAGGCCAAAAAGGATGTCTACCTGGTTGCTTGGCGTGTTCCTCTGGGATACATTTGTACCGGGAAAAAGGTTCTTTTGGAGCCATTGATGGTGGCGAGGTGAAGGTGGTAGGAAATTGATTTTTCGTTGGGGGCTTTACGTTTAGTTTACATTTGGGAGTAAAGTTAAAGTTGTATGGGTGAGGTGGAGAAAAAAAAAAAAAGGAAAAACAACTGAAAACAGATTTTGGTTTGAGTTGCATGAGAAGCTCTTCGCTGGATTTCAAGGCTGTTTAAAAATTTACAGAGTCAAGATGTCATTTGATAATATGGCGGGGCTTATTGTTGAAATTGGCTGAAGGATAAATGAGACGCGATAATCTCCGGAGAAAAATGATTGAATGGCTGAAAGGTTATAGGTCAGGCAGTGAGTATAGTTAAATGAAACCGGTGGCGTATACGTAACTTTTTTTCGTATTCATATTTTGAATTACAGTCAAAGGCATGACGCTTATGTCCGGGTTTTGGAGAGGCTGAGATACTATGCCGTATAACCGCCACTCGGATCACTGGCAGATCCATTGTGTTCCGCAGTTGTGAGATGTCAATCCTACAAATAACGAAAGAAAAGAGGTAACTATTAAATTATCCTTCGTTGCTTAAAAAAAAATAAATATTTGGCGCAACAGCTCTTTGAGTGCCAGGGCCTAGCTTCTCGCAACCACTCATGTTGTATGCGTTATATTTTTCACACGAATGAAAGAGACCTACAGTTTAGTGCCGTATCCGAACGGCGATTTGAGAAGCTTTTTCGTGACAACAATACTCTCGGATGTTTGTCAGACGCTCGCGAGAGGTGGGACCGTGAAAAAACTTTCTGGTGTTTTTCTGGGATTCGAACTTGGAACCTCATGTGTAGTGATCCGACACACTAACCACTTACGCCACGGCCCCCTTCGTTGTTTACTCCCTAACTATTCTGAGTCCAGTATAAATAGCCTTTGGTGTCTTTGTTTACAGTTCGCCCAAGTCATTGAAGTAGAATTCGCTAAGGCCCGTATTGGTTCGATAAAGGCTAGGGTATTCGCAGATCAATTAGGATGTACCCCAGTCCGCACAGCCCCTGCATATTTAAGTTGTACTTGAACATTCTTCTTAACAGGCCAATAGGTTGTGGTTTGTGATGATACCTTTCAGGAAGGTAAGGTGTGATCTGTTAAGCACAGGAACGTGCATTGTTTTCATTTTGTGGTTCTGTGTCCAAAGTTTTCTCGAGATATGGCAACCAGCTTTGGAAGTCCAATACGATATTGGATTTAAGGAGTATAATGGAGAACAGAAATGAAATGTTGACCACAGATTGGTCCAGTTTTGAATCCTCCCTTGCTAGCTCATCTGCCACCTCATTGTCGTGAATGCCTCTATACACTAGGATTCACTAGTGTAATAAATATATCGAGGTTTGCAGTAAGTGTTTTGAATTTATTGCAGCAACGTTTCATCGGTTTGGACTTAATTACTGTCAGAGTGACAGCCTTGACCGCAGCTTGGCTTGTCCATCTTTCGTCTCGGGAGTAATTTCGATTTACAATAGTTTCGGGCTGCCATTTTAATCGCACTACCGTGGTTCGGAAACCTTACTGACCGGCCAATATCCGGTCCAAATCTGCTTCTATTTTAGACACATCCATGAAAATCAAAATGTTGTGTACGTTAATTGCCTTTTAAGGGGATGACTGTTTTGAATTTTAGACTGAAGTCGGGAGATGGAGTCATCTTGCAAAAATACGATTCCAATATCGCCTGCTCTCCAGGAATTGCATTTTTTTTAACTCCGGCAATATTTCGCGGCTATTTGCTTTATGTGCAGATCCAATAGGTCTTACCGCAAGTATAGTTTCGAGAGCTGCGGTTAAAGTGGTTCTCACTGCGCCAGTTATATCAATGCATGCATGCTAGGGTCTTGATGAATATCTTATGGTATACGAATTTTCCCTCAGCCGACCAATAAACCAGTCAGCGGTATGTAAGTAAGGATGGATCTAACTATAGCTGTATACCTCCAGTAAAAGACGGTGGGTTCGACCTCCAAGTCATTGCCAAGATATCTTTGTTCTTTCCAAATTATTATCTCTCCCTCCAGGAAGAGGTTTCTCTGTGAGCTGGAAATTACGGCGCTTAGTACTGACCAGCAAAGGCAAAGGAGACCCGGATTCACCATCAACTTATAGGCCTCTGTGTATGCTAGACACCGCAGGAGTACTCCTGGAAAAGTTGCTAAAATCAATGCTGACAGCAGCCCTGCAGAGAGCAGGAGATTTGTCCGAAAGACAGCACGGATTCAGAAAGGGCAATTCTACGATTGGAGGAATTTTTTATTTTTGTTTTTTGGTTGCGCCTGGAGGTGCAGGAATCTTCAAAAGATACCAATGGTCCGTACCATTGGTTATGCCCGATTCATATATCTGACAATGCCATCAGTTCTAGTCAGTATATGCCTATGGGCTAAACCTCATCCCTCAGATCGCCACTATGAGAACCGGCTGCACGTACTCATAGTAGTAGGAATTTCGTCCCTCTCATTTTTTCATTTTTTTTATGACTACGACTAAGTTGCCTTAACAACTAGTTTACGCTTCTGTAGTGTTAATCGCTTTAGGTAGGTAGCTTTCCAGTGAAGGCACCTACTCATACCGTCATTACATGCGGTTTTTCCTTACGGCTCTAGGTCGAAATGTCTTGTTCCTTGTAGTCGGCGCTCAAGGTTTGTCACGTCCATAGTGCGCATTATTTCATTATTGAAGACGGGTCCGAAGTTTGGGAGCAAAGTTTGTTATTTCCTCCCTCACGGTAGCAATTTCTCGATCTCTGTGAATATCACTATTTCTTATATACCAAGGAGCATTCACGATTGCTCTTAGTATTTTGTTTTGAAATGCTTGCAGTAGAGCTATATTGCTTGGTTTGGTACAACCCCAAAGTTGTATACCATATGTCCAAGACGGTTTTAGGACTTGCTTATACAGAAGCAGTTTGTTGTATACGCTTAACTTCGAGTATCTTCCGAGTAGCCAATACATTTCTCTAAATCTGTTTTCGAGCTCTTCGCGCTTCTTTTTAACGTGTGGTTTCCACTTAAGTTTTGCGTCTAGGGTCATTCCTAGATATTTTGCCTCGTTTGCGTATGGTATTTGCACCGAGTATCTTATCTTTCTTAACGTAAAATTTACATGCGTTGATTTTGTCTCATTGAGGACTATTCGCCAGGTTTTTGTCCATTCGCATACTTTGTTCAAAGCTCGTTGGAGTTTTCCCTTTGATGATTCGACTGACTCATCCGTTACGAAGATAGCGATAGTCGTCTGCGAACGTTGCTACAACGGTCCCTTCATCTTGTGGTATATCTCTTGTGTAGAGCAGGAACAGGATTGGACCGAGAACACTTCCTTGCGGAACACCGGCGTAGATTTCTTTGAAATCCGAATATTCACTCCCATGCCTAACACGGAAAAGTCTGTTTTCAAGATAAGATTCCAATATTCTGTAGAACTTTTCCGGTAAGATTACCTTTATCTTATACCTTAGGACTTCGTACCATACTTGTCGAAGGCTTGCGATACGTCGAGAAAAGCGCTAGAGCATATTTTTTTCCCTTCTAGAGCTTTTCCAATTTCGTTCGTTATTCGATCGATTGTGGAATGTTTGACCCGAAAGCCGAATTGATGATCCGGGATGTGTGTCTTTCTTCAATTACTGGCTGCAATCGTTTCAGCAGAAGTTTCTCGAAGACCTTAGATATTATTGGCAGAAGCGAAATAGGTCTATACGATTTCTTGTCATTTGCACATTTTCCCGGTTTCAGAACCATAATAACTTCGGCGACTTGCCATTGCCTTGGAACATATAATAGTCTTAAGGAAGCATTTATAATGTAGAGCAACTTAACCAGCACTTTTTCCGGTAGCTCTTTCAAAATTTCGCAAGTGATTAAATCATATCCTGGAGCCTTGTTATTTTTTAATTTTTTCATTCGAAGTTCGGACAAGGACACGGTTTTTACTTTAAAGTTGTCGGGTGCCGTATTGTCATTCGGATCTTCGATCAACGGTTGTCCATCGAATGTCTTGAACGTTTCCTCTAAGTGATCGGCAAATAATTCTGCTTTCTCTTTGCCTTCTTTTGCCCATTCCCTGTTATCTTTCCTAATTGGCGGCGAGTGCATTACAGGTTTCCTTCTGGACTTCAAGCCTTTCCATAGAGAGTAGTTTGAATACTTATCACCCGGTCAGACCCTCGAGGTAAGTAGAAGTCTCGTGACTTTTTAGGTCCTGCACCACATTTTTTAGCTTGTTACAAAGGTTGTTCAGATAAGTTTTATCCGGTGGCGCGCGGGATTGTTGCCATCTCTTGCGCGCTCTTGTCTTTTCTCCTGTGAGGTCTTCGATTTCAGACCGGTATTCGACTTTATTGTTCCATGCTTCTGTCTTCCGCAAAGGAGTGTTTTTCCACGCTGAGCTCTGAATGGCTTCGACGAGTTTGTCGATTTCTTCTTCTATTTCGAACGGTGTCTTTAGCGGTACATTTAAAGCAACATTTTCCTTGCAGTCTCTTCTGAAAGCGTCCCAGTTAGTATTGTTACTAGTTAACCCAGGCGGTCCTTCTTTTTTTACTAGACTTCCACATATTTTCAGAGTGACTGCTGAGTGATCTGAGCATAAATCATAGCATTCTTCGACTTCCGTCAAATTTTTAGTTAACCCTTTTGCGATAAAGAAGTCGACGAGGTCTGGGATTTTATTTTTGTCAGTTGGCCAATAAGTTGGCTTTCCTGTCGAATAAAAGTTCACCCCACGTTTCATGCTGGCTTTGTACAATAATCTGCCTTTTGTCAAATTGCATCTTGATCCCCAGAAAGTGTGTTTCGCGTTAAAGTCACCACATAAGACAAAATTAGACCCGAGTGAGTCATAGAGACGAACGAGGTCGTCTTCTGCTAGCTTATATCCCGGAGGGAACTAGATCCGATGTTGAAGTCTAAATGGTTTATTTTTACGGAGACTAAGCTTATTTGCATAGAATCAGATTCTATTTCTATGTTTTCGGAGTGCTTAATATAGTCTTTGATGTAAAGAGAGGACCTGTCTGTCGCATTTTCCGAAGGATGATTCGCATGGTAATCGCTGTAACCTTTTATTTTGGGTCTAAGTCGCTTTTCTAAGGGCGTTTCCGATACCAAATATGTATCAATATTATTTTTCCATAGAAACACTTCTAACTCGTCGATTTTTTTCAGAAGGCCGTTTGCGTTCCACGTTAGTATCTTAAGTAGCTGTTTCATATTCATGTTTTTTTGATTGTCTTGCGAGGTTTGAACCCGAGCTTGCTCAATTTGTCAAGTATAATTTTATTAACCATGGTTTGCTCCTCAAATTTTTCCAATATAATGGTAAATATTTGGCTGACCGGATCTGTTGTAGCTGATCTTAATTTGTTTTCGTTTGACGCGACTTGCGCGTACGATCTCGCGTCAACCTGTGGCCGTTTTTCCGCTGCACTTGGACCAGCGACGTTGGCTTGCGCAATTTTGTTATTTTCCTTTATCGGTCTCGTCGTTTTGACTGGCTTAGCGGTCTTAGGCTTATCGGCTTTACGATCTCTTAAGCTTGGGTTCGGGTGTATCGATTTCTTGAGAGTATCGCGCCTTTTTTGAAGCTCCTTTGCTACTTCACAACCTCGATAGTTTGCTGGGTGCTTGCCTTTGCAGTTTATGCAGGTCGCTGGAGCCTGCTTATTTATTGGAGCAATTGAAGAAGTGGAAAGGACCGTCCAATTGACTCAACAGGGCAACCACTATTTAAGGAAAATCGTATTGCTAGCAACTTTGACAATTCAGCCAGATGGAGCGATATGCTGAACGCCCACGAAAGCATTTTTGATATTCCCGAATATCACTTGCGGATGGTGAAGGACTATCTCAAGGACCGGAAGCTGTTATACAACACCGCAGAAGGATCTCAAATAAAGGAGATTATTGCTGGAGTAGCGCAGAGCTCAATCCTGGGACCCGATCTCTGAAACATCTCCTGCGATGGCATCCTTCGTATGGAAATGCCCGAAGACACCTTTATGGTAGGGTATGCAGATGATATTGCGGCGGTGATTACGGCAGGAGGCACCGAGAGCGCGCAAAGAAAACTCAACCAGGTGATGAAGCGAGTGCGTCTCTCGATGAAAGAACATTGCTTAGGTTTGACCACAGAAAAGACGAAGATAGTGCTTTTAACAAAGAAGAGGATTGCAACTATTGTCGACTTCCACGTCAGGTCTGAGGTGATAACCAGCAAGGAAGCGGTGAAGTACGTAGCGAAGCCCACTTTCTGGCATCAAATAAGGTCATTTTCAGAACGAGCTGCGAAGGTCACAACGTCCTTATTTACTTAGGTGGCGCTACAGTTCGGGGTGAACCTGGGCCTCAACCAACAAGCCTCTCCATTTAGCTCGGTCTTTAGCTAATTGCCTCCAGTTGCGCACTCCAAGTTGGTCGAGGTCCCCTTGAACTTGTTCGCGCCACCTACGGCGATGATTCCCTCTACTGCGTCGTCCCTCGGGATTAGATTCGAAGACTCTGCGGGCCGGAGCATTGGTGTCCATTCGCTCTACATGTCCTAGCCATCTCAGACGTCCAATACACAGTTTTTTTACTAGGTCGATGTCGCTGTACAGCTCGTATAGTTCGTAATTGAATATTCTCCTCCAAAACCCGTCAACGCAAATGGGACCGAAAATCTTACGAAGAATTTTTCTCTCGAAGCGACCAAGGATATCTTCATCCTCTTTTAATAAAGTCCATGTTTCAGCGCCATAGAGCAGGTCTGGGATGATCAAGGTCTTATATAGAGTCTCCTTAGTTGTTCGAGATAGGGCTTTACAGTTGAATTGTCTTATAAGCCCAAAAAAACAGTGATTGGCAAGAGTTATTCTTTGATTGATTTCTGCACTGATTTTGTTTGTTGAATTTATAGCGGAGCCAAGGTAGACAAAGTCCCTTACTATCTCGAAGTTATAGCTGCCCACTGTGACGTTTGTCCAATTCGTCGGTGTAGGTTTTCCCTTCTTGTTGACCGCATATACTTGGTTTTGCCCTCGTTTATCGCTAGACCCATTTTGGCCGCGTCCGCCTCAATGCTTGCAAACGCACCGGTGACAGCCCGCTGAGTTCTTCCAATAATGTCTATATCGTCGGCGTATGCAAGCAGTTGTACAGACTTGTAATAGATTGTGCCTCCGGTGTTGGCTTGTGAGTTCCGCACAATCCGTTCAAGTATAATATTAAAGAAGTCACATGACAGCGCGTCACCTTGTCTAAAGCCTTTTTTGACATCGAAGGTCTCGGTGAGGTCATTACCGACCCTGATGGAGCAGCGAGCATTCTGCATTGTCAGCCTGCACAGACATGTACCCTGTCAATGTTCGGACCCCAACTCATTTCTCCCAATTTGAGAGCACCCTTCTGGATGTATTTTTTGTAACCGACACTAATAAAGCGCTATTCTACGACCAGTTGTCTGCACCTGCTTTTTCACGTCATGACCTTATTCATCTAACGTATGATTTCAACATACCTTCACCATCAGTTCGATCATGTAAATTTCGTGATTTTAAAATCATTGATAGACTGGCACTCGAAAATAGTGTTAATAGTATTCCATGGGAAAATATTTTTCACATGCCATCTTCAGATGAACAGGTTGAGTTTCTGAACACTAATGTTATTAATCTCTTTAACGAACATGTCCCTATTAAAGCAAAGGTGTTAAGATCTACCTCACAGCCTTGGTTCACAAATGATATTCGTCGGCTTTTGAATGAGAGAAACGAAGTTTACAATCGGTGGAAGCAATACAAAATTGATGAGGATCGTCGTCGGTATCGATTGCTTCGTAACCAGGTAGTCACTGCTATCCGCACAGAAAAGGCAAGAGTGCTTACAAACCGGATCGTCACATCAGGTAACGGGCGAAAACTGTGGAACAACTTGCGTAGTATGGGAATTGGGAGGCAAAAACCAGACCCGCCAATACATGCTGACTGCGATGAACTCAATTTTAAGTTCATCTCCCAAGTCCCACAGCCCTTGTCTGATCCTCCAACCCTCACGTATGAAAATCAATCATCTACAGGATTTAGCTTCTCCAGGGTCGAGCCTGCTGATGTGGTTGAAAGTGTGATATCGATCAAATCGAATGCAGTAAGTCTGGACGACGTTCACCCGGTTTTCGTAAAAGCTCTCCTTCCCAAGCTTTTACCTTTTTTAACACATTTGCTAAACACGGTACTAACAACGTCTGTATTTCCTACACAGTGGAAGCTTGCAAAGGTCATTCCCATCCCTAAAGGAAGAAACAAGAATGAGTACAGACCCATATTAATACTCCCATTCCTCTCTAAAGTATTCGAGAGGATCATTCAAAAACAAATTAATACGTATCTGAACGATAAGGGTTTGCTTTCCAAATTTCAATCAGATTTTCGTCCCAATCGAAGCTGCACAACAGCAGTTCTGAACGTTGTTGATGATATTAGAAGCGCAGTAGACAGCGATCAGATAACCTTCTTGGTGCTTCTTGATTTCTCGAAGGCATTCGATTCGATAAGTCATCCCGTATTATGCAGCAAACTATCAAATCTGTACGATTTCGCACCTGAAGCAGTGAAATTAATTTTCTCATATCTATCAGGTAGAAAGCAAGCTGTAGTAATGGGAGATAAGACATCAGTATTATTAAGTTCAAAGCAAGGCGTCCCACAGGGCTCAATATTGGGGCCACTTCTTTTCTCTTTGTACATTAATGAAATTCCTCAAATTGCTGTGCAATCTCTTATACATATGTACGCCGATGATGTCCAGTTATATAAAAGTTGTCATCTGGAACTCATAGAACATTGTGCTCAGACCATAAACGAGGACCTTCAAAATATTTATAACTGGTCGCGAGTCAATAGCTTAGTACTAAATCCTGAAAAATCTAAAGTCATTGTGATCTCTAAGAAATCTGTAGACTTATGGTACTTCCCTCGAATCTACCTAAATAAGGCTCCTATAGAATTTGTTGACAATGCAAAAAACTTGGGAATTATATTTAATAGAAATTTAACCTGGAAAGACCACGTTAATTCCATTGTCGGTAAAGTATATGGTGCTCTTCGATCGCTTTGGGTCACAAAAGATTTCACTCCTCTAAAAACACGCAATATGCTCGCTAAGACATTAGTTATACCTATCCTTACTTATGGATGTGAAATCTTTTGCAAAAGCGATGCTGTGAGCAAGAGAAAACTTAATGTGGCATATAACAATATCGCGCGATGTATTTACGGTTTAAGGAGGTACGATCATGTCTCGAGATTTTCTAAAAGTATCTACGGTATGTCGTTCGATAACCTCTTAAATTTTCGAACACTTTTGCTACTATTTAATATACTTCAGAGCCATCACCCTTCCTATCTTTACAATAGACTTCAGTTCTCAGCATCAAACAGACTCTCACAGCTCATTCTTCCCCGGTTTTCGTGTTTGACATCCGAAAGGCAATTTCTCGTCAATGCCGCCCGCTTATGGAATTCTCTACCACCCACTGTAGGTTATGTTAGGTATGTGGGCTGACAGGGAGCGACGCTCTCTGCCACACTCAGGTCAGCGATGACCCATTGTGGTACCCATGGGGGAAAAAGTGATCCCTTACCCAATGAAACTAAAAACTACTCAGTCACTTACTTCATTTCTGCATACAAACCACCCCGATGATTTGATGAAGTTCAACATCTTTTCCGTTGAAACGCCGGGCAGTGGCACAGGAAGTGGGTTGTGTCCTCAAAAACTTCCTCGTCACCACAGCCTCTGCAGAGTTCCTCCTCTGTCAGGCGTAGTTTCTTCAAGTGGTACCGCAGAGTGTTGTGTCCCGTGATGATGCCCACGAGGGTGGAAACGGATTTCCTGTGTTTACGGATGATTCTCTCGGTCTTTGCTTTGTCGAAAGATGGCCATAGCTTCCTAGTGATGGCGCAAGTTTCCATGGAGTTCCATCTTGTGTTCGCCTCCTCAGTGGCTTTATTCCCTGCAGCGAGCTTGAGTGTGCAAGGCGGGATACACACAGGGGGGTCAACTTGTTCTGTTGGGGCTGCTGAGCCAATTCTCGCCAGCTCGTCGGCTTTCTCATTGCCTGGGATACCCTCGTGTCCAGGGACCCAACAGAGCGATACCTTGTGCTGTGTTCCAAGAACCCTGAGCTCTTCTCGACAACACTTCACAAGCTTCGATTTAATTTCTATGCCAGTAATCGCTTTTATAGCTGCCTGGCTGTCGATAAAGATGGTGATACCTTCTGGCGGTATTGGCCTTAT
This sequence comes from Brachypalpus laphriformis, assembly GCA_945910035.1. Classification (NCBI taxonomy): domain Eukaryota; kingdom Metazoa; phylum Arthropoda; class Insecta; order Diptera; family Syrphidae; genus Brachypalpus; species Brachypalpus laphriformis. Next base: position 148,638,429 of record OX246755.1, read on the forward strand.
CGCAGACTCACGGGCGGCTGTTGCCACTGCTAAGACCTCTGCTTGGAAAACACTGCTGTAGTCTGGAAGTCGTATGGATATTGATACACCTAGAGGGTCGGAGAAGATACCTGATCCTACACCAGTGCGCATTTTTGAACCATCCGTGTAGATGGCTATAGATTCGGCATTAGGTATATGACCGCTTTTCCAATCTTCCCTGCTAGGGTAGGCGGTAGAGAAAGGCCTTGTAAAGTCTAAATATGGCGTCATGTAATCCGTTACGGGCATGAGGCCAAAGTAATCGAGTAGGATCATCGAGTGACCTGTTCTGCTTGGTTTCCAGTTCGCTGACTGACTTATTCTCATAGCATTAATGGCTGCTGATGTTCGTGTAAAGATGTCTAGCGGCAGCAGGTTGAGGATAGCCTCGAGTCCTGCGGTTGGGGTTGTCCTCATTGCACTGGTGATGCCAATGCACGCTAGTCTTTGAACTTTGGTGATTGCCTTTAAGTTGGTGCATTTGTTGACAGCTGGCCACCATACTAGATTGCCGTAAGTCAGTATGGGTCTAACTATAGCCGTATACATCCATAGTATGATTTTGGGGGAGGGTCCCCAGGTTCTACCAAAAATTCTGCTACATGAGTAAAAGGCTAATGTTGCTTTCTTGATTCTTTCCTCTATATTTAATCTCCAGTTGAGCTTTTTGTCAAGTACAAGGCCCAGGTATTTTGCGCCCACTGTAAGAAGAACAAGTAATCTCACCGAATTTAGGACACGACTGCAATTATTCCTCTCTACATCCGATTAGCTTTCCGGTTTTTCTGAACCAACATAATTTTTATGTTCTCTGTTCATAGCTTTTTTGTTTTTCTTCTTCTTTCTTTTTTCCTTAATTTAATTTTTCCTTACGTTTAATGCATTTAACTTTGATAATTGAAATACTGTGTTTTTTTTGCTTTCTTTTTTGCCAAGCTCCACAAATTTATAAGATATTGTATCTTAATGTGTCAGCATATAATAAATAAATAAAATATTATGTTTATCTCCGCCCCCCTGGCAGCTGACCTACTCGGGGTGGGGGGCGGGCAACGTGACTGGGATGTGCGGATGGGGTAACTTAAATAGTTATTCCCATCCATACAACCCAGACACGGCTAACAAAGCGCACACCCCATGATGACACGAAGACGACCGGCCTCGGATATTGCCAAGCCTGGTAAGCCAGGGCATCCTTTGGAGCCAGGCCTGAAGGGTGTCAGGATGCGAGCGTCTGGTGGTCGGCTTGTCCCGCTCGGCAGCCGGCCGGGTCAAACCCGAAATGGCTACGAGCTTCCTGTCAATGGTCTCGCGAACCATTACGGGGGTCAAGGGGTGAACGCGCTGTGCACCGATAGGGGCACAGATGGACTCTCTGAGATTCGACAACGGCATCGACTTAGGATAGGCACATGGAACGTCTCATCGCTCACAGGGAAGGATCTTGAGCTTGTTGGGAAGGCTGTTAAAAGTCGACTAGATATAGTTGGCGTCTCTTCAACAAAGCAGAGAGGTTCTAAAACTGTCGACCTTTCGGGTGGGTGGAAGCTCTTCCTGTCAGGAGTCGCACCCTCAATGTCTGCTCGGGCGGGAGTGGGGATACTCACAAGTCCCAGGTTGACAGACAGAGTATTGGAGTGGATACCATTAGGAGGGAGAGTTGCGATCTTAAAGCTCAAGCTTGAAAGATCAACTCTGGCATTGGTGCAGGTGTATGCACCGAACCTTCAGTCAGAGTACGCAGCTTTCTTAGATGAAGTTGATGTTGCCCTTGAAAAGGTTGCAGATATGGATTCTTTTGTCCTGATGGGTGACTTCAATGCTCATGTGGGTGTAGATGTTATGACATGGGGGAGAGTGATTGGGAGGAACGGTGATCCTGATCAAAACGCGAACGGAGAGAGGTTGTTGTATTTTTGTTGTGAAAATGGCTTATCCATCATGAACACCATCTTTCCACACAAAGACATTCACAAATACACGTGGTACCGTCAGAGTCTTCAGCAGAAGTCGCTGATCGATTTCTTTGTGGTACCATCGTGTCTGAAGAGAATGGTTTGTGATGTTCGCGTATTGAGAGGGGCCGAACTGTCAACTGATCATCACTTAGTAATGTGCAAATTGTATCTTAGCGAGAGAGTGCCTCCCCTACCAAAGCGTAAACCAAGGATGGTTACACGCATACGATGGGAGAGGTTACAGGACGATGAGATACGGGAGACATTTGCACAGCAAATATCTGAAAGGTTTGAACGAATTCCAACTGTTCCATCAAATATAGAGGAAGAATGGCAACTGTTTTCAACAGCGGTTATTGCCTCTGCGGGAGATGTTTGTGGAGTGAAGCGGCTTGGTGTGGCGGCTGGTGGTGAGAAAAGAACTGCTTGGTTTAAAACGCCCGGAGTTCAAGAAGAGATCAGAGAGAAGAAGAGAGCCTTTAAGGTGTGGATTCACTTGGGGAACTCCGATTCTCGAAATCGGTACACTGAGGCGCGAAGAACTTCCAAATTAGCTGTGAAAACAGCGAAAGAACAGTCTTGGAAGGAGTTTGGCTAGAAATTGGAACGTGATCACAGATCTGCAAATAAGATGTTCTGGCAGACCGTCCGCCGACTCAGAGGAAAAAAGTTGAATATCGTTGAAGGAGTCAAATCCAAAGACGGTAGACTTCTTTCCAATGAGGAGGACATCTTACGCAGATGGAGCGAGCACTTTTCAGAATTGCTCAATCCCGAACAGGGCACCGAAGATGACAGACCTATGGTCGAGAGTTGGGCGGAAAGTAGTCCTACGGTAGAGGAAGTAACTTTGGCGATCAAAGCGCTAAAAGTTGGCAAATCTCCCTGATGAATTGGAGTCAATGGCGGAGGATCGAGAAGGATGGAGAGTCCACCTGAGCATCCTTCCCCCGCGACCCTCATGAAGGATTAGCGGGCCATTGAAAATGAAAATGAATTGAAAATGAATGAATGTTTATCTCCTGTGGTGAGAAAGCCTTACTTCAACAGAAGATTCTGGAAAAAAAAAAAGACGGACAAGTTTGGCAGGGATGTCAAAACTAGACATGGCTCTTTAAAGCTCTTCTCTATAGATGCTGTCATAGGCGGCCTTGAAATCGATAAAGAAGTGGTGAGTATCGATTTGGAATTCTTGGGTTTTCTCCAGGATCTGCCGAAGTGTGAAGATTTGATCGATGGTGGACTTTCCTGGCCTGAAACCGCACTGATAGGGGCCAATCAGGCTGTTGATAAAGGGTTTCAGGCTTTCACACAATATCGCAGAAAAGATCTTGTATGCGATGTTGAGGAGACTGATGCCTCTATAATTGACGCAGTTGAGGGGGTCTCCTTTCTTGTGGATCGGGCAAACGATGCTCAGATTCCATTCATCAGGCATACACTCGTCTGACCAAATATTAGAAATGAGTTGGTGTATGCACTATACCAATTCATCCCCTGCTGCCTTGAAGAGTTCGGCCGGTAAGCCGTCAGGTCCAGCAGCCTTGTTGGATTTTAGCTTGGATATTGCTATCCTCACTTCATTTTGGTCAGGTGGACGGAAATTTTGACTTTCAACGTCTATGTTGATTGGTTCATTCTGCCTGACAGCGGGATGTTGATCTTCGTCGCCGTTATACAGTCTGCAGAAGTAGTTTCTCCATATTCTCAGCACCGACTGTGATTCTACTACGAGGTTTCCATTTTCATCTCTACAGGTTTCTGTACGGGTATTACTTCTCCGACACGTTCTTTTTACATTTTGGTAAAACTTCCGTACATTTTTCCTGGAGTATAGACTCTCGATATTCTCAAAAGCGCGCTTCTCACGCTCTTTCTTCTTCTTTTGGAGAAGCCGATGTTCTTCCCGTCTCTTTTGCTCGTAGAGCGCCGTCTTTCGGGATACGCGTTCAGCGAAGAGTCTGGCGGTCTCTTGCGATTGTAGCTTTTCGACGTTAAATTTTCTCACAGTAATTCTTCTTTGCTGCTCAGATTGAGATATCCGCATTCGTACCTTGGCTACAACAAGGTAATGATCCGAGTCTATGTTGGCCGCTCGGAAGGTCCGGACATCCAGAATACTGGAGGCATGCCTTGCGCCGATCGCAATATGATCAATTTGGTTGATCGTTACATGATCATTAGCATTTCGCTCCACAGCGAAATCAATTAGCCTTAGTCCATTATCAGACGTAGTGTCGTGTAAGCTATGCTTACCGACTGCTCTACCGAAGACGTCCTCCTTTCCTATTTTGACGTTAAAATCGCACAATACGATTTTAACGTCGTATTTAGGACATTGCTCGTATGTTTTGTCGAGGAGCTCGTAGAAACACTCTTTGGTGGCAGGGTCCTTTTCTTCCGTGGGGGCATGAACACATATTAGGCTTATGTTAGCGCATTTAGCCTTGATCCGGATAGTCATAATACGCTCGCTAACATGTCGGAAGCTTAAGACTTCTTACCTAAGTCTGCCGCGTATGACAAATCCGCATCCGAAGCCTGTTGCCTCTGAAGCAATCACCGTAGTAGATGTCACAGTTTTTCATCCTCTTTTTGGCCGGCCCATCCCATCGCACTTCGTGGATGGCGGTAATATCTGCTTTATAGCAGTCTAGGGCTTCTGCTAGTTGTTCGACTGCACGTGGTCTGTAAAGGGACAGAACATTCCACGTACAGATCCGAAGGTCGTTGTCCTTATTTCGTTTGCTGGGGTCGTCATTAGTTGAGTCATCCTTATCTGAGGCTTTTGGTTGTTTCGGAACCATGAGTTTTTTTACGTGGTAGGGGAGGTCACAGCGTCGCTGAGGAGATTAATGGCAAACGTTGAAAGCCCAACAGCTAGCGAGAGAAAGCTACTGGTGATATTCACCTCCTGTATGGGTGCGAGATATGGGCCAACGCACTACGATAAGAGAAATACAGGAAACAAATGGCCGCAGTACAAAGGCACGCGGCACTACGGGTTGCAAGTTCGTACCAAAAGGTGTCGAAACCAGCCGTCCTCATAGTCATGGGAGTGACCCCTATTAATATCCTTGCGGCAGAGAGGAAGTATGTCTATGACAAGAAGGCGGAAATTGGAGTGGAAGCGGCATCCGAGGAGGCAAAGGAGATCACTAAACAGAGATGGCAGGAGAGATGGAGCTCAGAAAGCACAGTACGATGGACCGAGAGGCTGATCAACAACATTGCTGAGTGGAAAGGACGGAAACACGGGAAGTAAATGATTACGTCACCCAATTTCTTACCGGACACGGTTTTTTCAACTCCTACCTCCACGGCATGAGCAAAAGAGGGCGCTCGGCTTGCCAATATGGCGACTCAGAACTGGACGACGCAAACCATACGTACTTCGAGTGCAACAAATGGGAACCTGAAAGGAGGGTGCTAGAATCTCTAATCGGCATCATCACACCGGAAAACATAGTGACAAAAATGTCAGTGAGTAACCAGAGCTGGAATCAAGTACGTTCCTTTCTGGAAAAAGTTCTCTCTCCTTTTTGATTTAAGCAGATAATCAGAATCATGAGATTTATGTAAGCCTGATGTAAGCCGTACGAGCAAGAAAGAATTAACCCGCAAGAGAAGACAAATATGAAAAGCCGGCCGGCAAATGCGGTTCCGGAGAGGAGGGTGTCAAGTAGACTGAAAGGGTTAGAGGCGGTTTTTTTTAGTGAATACCAAGTCCCATGCTACTTGAAACAGAGCGGACCTGTTTCTCGTAAGCAGTAGCGTTTTCCACCACTCCTTAGAAAAAAAAAAGAAGCATTCTCTCCTCAAGTTAGTTTTCAGTTGAGAATACAGTGCAGACCCTAGTTATTTCGCGTTTTAGGAGATTTGCAGCTGTAACTTAAGGGCATCGCTTTTTAGCGGGTACATACTTAGTTATTTGTTAAGATATATTTGTTGCACAAAGCTTGTTGCTTTATAGTATAGAGCCCATAACTTTGACTATTGCAACTGGCTCCAACAGAAATCCATGTCAGAAATAATCTGCAGTCGACTTGTATTGTAAAAGATGCCTCGAAGACCCAGGTCTGATAATAGTTTACTCCTGAAGGGCAAAATCATTGAGCATCACTTTTTGTTAGAAAAACATGCATCTGTCTTACAAGTGAATACTTATGCAAACTTAATGGCTATGAGCTGTGTTGCATATACATACATACATACATAATCCGGTCCGCTTTTACCAGACGGCGTTGAAATTCTGTCTATGGTTTCTGCCTCCCTTTCCTTCTTTTTAATTTCTTCCTTTCTCTAGCTTCTTCCTTTGTAAAGTTCTAGCTTTCTCTAGCATCCTTTAGAATTGTCAGTTGTGCGTTGTTCCACGTTAGCTTGAGTCTTTTACCTCTGTCCTTCCCTTCAGTTCTTGCTTCTCACATTTTCGTACCTTGCCAATTGTGTTCCACCCTCATTAGATGTCCAAAACACCTACTCTTACATAATTTACTTTACTTCAAGTATATTTCAAAGAATCAAAATATTTGCATGCTGCACTTAAAGCCTGGCTCAACCCTTTAACCAGTTGGAAAAAACTTGCCAGAAATTATGTGTCTAATGCATGTTTGATGAAGAGTTTATTATATCAGCTAAATCCTTAAGCTCTAAGATATTTTTTTCCTGTTTACTTTCAATAATATTGTTATACAGGGTGTCCCGAAACTCAACGTAAAGCGGGCACCGGGTGATAGGGCGGATCAAACCCGTGCTGGGAAAAATAAGAAAAAAAAATCCATCTCGCTTGGTTAAGTAATAATTGCGATATTTAGAAAAATAATGAAAATCGATACCCTAGGCCACACTTTTAGGTTCTGTGGTCACAAATTTCCAAATTTTACGGTGTTTTTTTTCACATAATCTTCAGTAACCATTCTATTGATCGCAATCACAAATCCAAAAATAAATGCTGTAAGTTTCATAAGAAAAATAAAGTTTGACTGAGTCGTAGTTGAGAAAAAGTTTAAAAGCTAAATTTGACACCTCTTATTTAAAAAAAATGTACCACACTAACATTGGCAAAATATTTAGAAAAATGGCCTATTTCATTAGGATTTCAAAGTGGTACAACAGTTGCTACTTGCTACTTCCATAATAGTATTACCAATATTTAAACCGTTTTCGAGCATTTCAAATTCTGACTGAAAAATTGGAAAGTATGATATTTTACCCTTTTGATGTATAATTGAAAACTTTAATCATAATGAAACAAATGAAAATGTTTTAGTATAATTATTTTATTTATAAAACTAAAGCAAATGTTCAAATTGTTTACCCTCGGCACGAATACAGGCTCTGCATTGCCGCAGAAAAGATCTATTCACCAGGCGTCCGAATCTCCTTGCATTAATTTCTTCTCCTGCTTCAATTTTGTGGCGTAGTTCGTCTCTATTACTTACTTACTTAGATGGCGCTACAGTCCGGGGTGGACCTGGGCCTCAACCAACAAACCTCTCCAGCCAGCACGGTTACGAGCCAGCTGCCTCCAGTTGCGCACGCGAAGTTGGTTGAGGTCCCCCTCCACTTGTTTGCGCCACCTACCGCGAGGTCGTCCTCTACTGCGCCGTCCGTCCGGGTTGGATTCGAAGACTTTCTTAGCGGGAAGGTTGGGCTCCATCCGCTCTAAATGACCCAGCCATCTTAGTCGCTGTATGTGAACTCTTCTGGCTAAGTCGATGTCCTTGTACAGGCCGTATAGTTCGGCATTGTACCTTCTCCTCCACTCACCGTCTATGCAGATGGGACCAAAGATCGCTCGAAGAACTTTTCTCTCGAAATAACCAAGGGCATCCTCATCCGGTTTTTTCAAAGCCCATGCCTCTGCGCCATACAGCAGGACTGGGATGATTAATGTCTTATAAAGAGTTACCTTAGTAGTTCGAAATAGGGCTTTGCTACTCAATTGCCGTTTTAGCCCATAGAAACAACGATTGGCAAGTGTAATTCTCCGTGTGATCTCTCCACTCATGTCATTTGCGGAGCTGACCATAGAGCCTAGGTAGACAAAATCCTTTACTACCTCAAAATTGTATCTGTCTATTGTGGCGTTCTGCCCAAGACGCCGATGTTGGTTGTCCTTTTTTGTAGACAGCATATATTTTGTTTTGCTTTCATTGACCGCTAGACCCATCTTTGCTGCCTCGATCTCAATACTCGTAAATGCCCCATTGACGGCCCGCTGAGTTCTTCCGATTGTGTTAATGTCATCGGCATAAGCGAGTAGTTGTACAGACTTGAAGAAGATTATACCTCCGGGGTTGGCTTGTGAGTTTCGTACAATTCTCTCAAGTATTATGTTAAAGAGATCGCATGATAGCGCGTCACCTTGTCTAAGACCTTTCCTGACATCGAACGGTTCGGTGATGTTCTTACCGACTTTGATGGAGCAGCGAGAGTTCTCCATCGTCATTCTGCACAAACGGACGAGCTTGGCAGGGATGCCAAGACTAGACATGGCTCTGTATAACTCGTCTCTATACAAACTATCATAGGCTACTTTGAAATCGATGAAGAGGTGGTACGTATCGATTTTATATTCATGGGTTTTTTCCAAGATCTGCCGTAGTGTGAATATTTGGTCAATGGTGGACTTTCCCGGCCTGAAACCGCACTGATAAGGACCTATCAGGTTGTTGACGATCGGTTTTAGGCGTTCACATAGTACGGCAGACAGGATCTTATATGCGATATTTAGGAGACTTATACCTCTGTAGTTGGCGCAGTTCAGAGGGTCTCCTTTCTTCAGGATCGGGCAAACGATGCTGAGGTTCCATTCATCGGGCATACTTTCGTCCGACCAGATTTTACAGATGAGCTGGTGCATGCTCCTTACCAACTCATCTCCTCCTGCCTTGAAAAGTTCAGCGGCAAGGCCGTCGGCTCCAGCAGCTTTGGGAATTTTGACTGCCATCCTCACTGTTGAATGGCTCATTCTGCCTGACAGCGGAATATTGATCATCATCGCCGTTTAACAGTCTGCAGAAGTGTTCCTTCCATATCCTTAGCACCGACTGCGATTCTACTACTATGTTGCCATTTTCGTCCCTGCAGGCTTCTGTTCTGGCTTTGAAACCCTGGCATGTTCTTTTTACCCTTTGGTAACATTTTCGAACATTATTCCTGCAATAAAGTATCTCAATCTCCTCGATCGAGCGCTTCTCATGCTCTTTTTTCTTCTTTCTGAGAAGTCGATGTTCCTCTTTTCTCCTGCGCACGTAGAGCTCGTAAGCAGCTCTAGTCCTTCTATGCAGCGTCGCTTTGTACGCCTCTTGTTTTGCTGCATGTGCTTGCCGGCATTCCTCATCAAACCAGGGGTTTCGTTGTGGTGGGCGAGAGAAACCCAGTACATCAGAGGCGGCATCTCTGATGGCTTTTTGGCAACGCTGCCACTGGTCTTCCGCATTTGCTGCTGGCGGCATAGGACTAAGATTGATATTAGAAGAAACACGATCGGCAAAGGTTCTGGCGGTCTCTTGCGATTGTAGCTTTTCGACGTCAAATTTCCTCACAGCATTTCGTTGATTTCGCTCCGTTGTGGATATCCGCATCCGTACCTTGGCTACAACTAGGTAGTGATCCGAGTCCACGTTGGCTCCTCGGAAAGTCCGGATACCCAGAATACTGGAAGAGTGCTTTGCGTCGATTTTTCGATCAAAGGAGAGCCATGTTCCTTTGTGAATATCGAGACGTGGGAACCGCGTACTAGCTACGACAAAGTTTCGCCCCGCCACAAAGTCGATTAGCCTGAGTCCGTTGCCGGAAGTGTTGTCGTGCAGGCTGTGCTTTCCGACCACGCTACTAAAGACTTCCTCTCTTCCTAGCTTTGCGTTAAAGTCGCCTAGGATAATTTTAACGTCGTGGCTAGGGCATTGCTCATACGTCTTGTCCAAGAGCTGGTAGAAGTCATCCTTTGCCGCGTCGTCCTTCTCCTCGTGAGGGGCGTGAACGCATATTAGGCTAATGTTGGCAAATTTAGCCTTGATACGGATAGTCATGAGGCGCTCGTTCACATGCCGGAAACTCAAGACTTCTTGCCTAAGTCTGTCTCCAATGACAAATCCGCACCCGAATAGACGCTGTCCTTTTTGTCTGTAGCAATCGCCGTAGTAGATGTCGCAGTTTTTCATACTCCTTTTGCCCGGCCCATCCCATCGCACTTCTTGGATGGCGGTAATGTCTGGTTTGTGACACTCTAGGGCCTCCGCAAGTTGTTCGGCTGCACGTGGTTTGTAGAGGGACCTAACATTCCATGTGCAGACACGAAGATCGTTGTCCTTTTTACGTTTGCATGGGTCGTCAACAGTAAGATCATCCGTATCCGAGGCTGTTGGTTGCTTCGTAACCAAAGGTTTTTTACGTGGTAGGGAAGTTAACCCGACGGCACAACCCCCAACCTGGAGGGCCAGATCCTTTTTTTTTGTACCCCTAGGACAAGAGGCCGGATACACCGATGTCAGTAACCCACTTCGGGGATATGAGCACTGCCGTTGGCCCATTAAGGGTTCATCCGCCACCATCTCATTTTCAATACCCTGACGTAGTATTGAAAATCCTTACAGACCTCAGCTCCAAATATGTTGAAGTAGCTCCAGTAAGGTATCCGCTGGTCTGTAGACGTCACCGTTGATTCCATCGAGAGAATTCGTCCGCCGCACGTCCTCCTTCTGAGAACCTCTTGCTAGACTTCTGAGACGCATATTTCAGCCGATCAGGTCAACAAGAGATGCCTCGTCCGGTTAGACATATGCGCGCTGAAGTTCACCCAGATGTGCTTATGCAGGTCTGAGTGTTCAGCTGCACATATATCGTCAGACTCAGCATACGCTCATCGTTAGTTCACTATCAGATAGCTATCCAGCGGGCACCGCGTGGAGGTGATGATGCGATTTTGCCCGTCTCTATTAGAGACTAGTTTATAATAAACCTTTTCTTTTATGCAGCCCAGTAAAAGAAATCCAGCGGGTTAAGGTCCGGAGAACGAGGAGGCCACAAAATTGATCCAAGGCGTCCTATCCACTTATCGGGATACTCAGTATTTAGGTAATCCCGTACTCGACGAGCATAATGCGCTGGCAACCATCTCGATAGATGTTGAGTGGTATATCTTCTAATAAACTCGGCAAATCATTCTGTAAAAAATGCAGGTAGTTGTCGCCATTTAAATTTTCTGGCAGCTCAAATGGTCCAATTATTTGTCCGTTCAAAATTCCGGTCCACATATTTACTTTAAATTGATATTGAGAGCGGTCTTCAAGCATCAAATGCGGATTTTCTCTGTGCCACTCAGGTAGATTATGTAAATTCATATACGCGTTGCACATGGTACGGGTGGTAGTTGTTTTGTTTGCAAAATCCGATGAGCAATGCTTTTCGGTATTCCAGTGGATCTTTCAATCGTACGTACTGAAGCGTTGGGATCACATTTCAATCAATTTCGTTTAAAACTACGTCGTCGTTGTGTTTTTGAGGTCTCCCGCCGGCCGTACGATTACTAGGCAACCGTCCTTGCGAGTATGAAAGATGTGCATAGATGAACACGCGGTGGTCTCTATGAAGCGCCACATTTGGGTACCTTTCGCGATATAATATGGCGGCGGCAGAGGCATTACGACGGCATTCACCGTAGATAATATGCATGTTCGCATATTCTTGAGCTGTATACAAGTACGGCATTTCGCAAAAGGTTTTTAGTACCTTTTACTACATAATACCTAACACAATTTCCACAACACTAATCAACACAGGGTAACACAAAAACTTATGATTATGGTAACACAAAATCGCACGATTACGACAACTTGCGAATAAAAGCAGGAACGTAATGTACCGAAAGTAGATCGTACCGTACCGTATGTAATCTAGATCTGTCTCACTCTAATTTACGGCAAACAGTATTATATTACAGTGCCTCTGTTCTTCTTGTACCACTTTGAAATACTGATGAAATCGGCCATTTTTCTAAATAACTTGCCGATGTTAGTGTGGTACATTTTTTTTTAAATAAGAGGTGTCAAAGTTAGCTTTCAAATTTTTTTTGAACTACGACGCAGTTAAACTTTTTTTTCTTACGAAACTTACAGCATTTATTTTTGGATTTGTGATTGCAATCAATAGAATGGTTATTGAAGATTATGTGGAAAAAAAACACCATAAAATTTGGAAATTTGTGACCACAGAACCTAAAAATGTGGCCTAGGCTGTCGATTTTCATTATTCTTCTAAATATCGCAATTATTACTTAACCAAGCGAGATGGAATTTTTTTTCTTATTTTTCCCAGCACGGGTCTGATCCACCCTATCACCCGGTGCCCGCTTGATGTTGAGTTTCGGGACACCTTGTATATGTGTTGGTGATATAGATTTTTATTGTTTTCTCTCCACATGAGCTTTGGTAAAAGGTTAGGTTTTCTCTGTGGGTTATATTGTCTCCTAAAAGTTAACGATAACCGAATTGGCATATGGTCTGACCATACCTTTTCATCTACTAAGAAGGTTTCTATGTGGGTAAGTAACTCTTGTGTGACTGCACATATATCGTTGACAGAATTTCCAACGCTGCTCACATATGTGAAATTTCCAGCCTCATCTCCTTTTGTTTGTCTATTAGTTACTACTAATCCATATTCGATTTTGAGAAGGCGTTCGATAGTGTCAACAGGGAGTTTATTTGGCGTGCCTTACGCAGGAGAGGCATCCCCGATAAACTAATTGTTATTATCAAAGCTACATATGAAGGCTCCAAATGTCACGTTCTGCACAGGGGAAGGTTGTCTGAGGAATTTGAGATCCAAAGTGGGGTAAGACAAGGCTGTATCCTTTCACCAATATTATTCCTATTGGTGATTAGCGATGTGCTTCATGCAGCTTTGTCGACGGGAAACGGAGGAATTCGATGGACTCTTACATCTCAACTGAAGCATCTTGACTACGCAGACGATGTATGCTTACTCTCCCACAGAATTATGGATCTCCACCAAATGACAGCAGATGTGGAGAGGGAGGCAGGTGTCGTCGGGCTGAAAATGAATACGGCAAAAACTAAAATTATCAGTCTTGGAACAAACTCATCGGCTCAAATATGCATTGCTGGACAACCGGTAGAGAGAGTAGAGGATTTCCAGTATCTTGGTAGTATTGTCTCGACCGATGGTGGAACCGAACTGGATATAGCCAACAGGATCGCCAAAGCAAAGTCCGCGTTCGGGATGTTGTCCAAAATATGGCGAAGCAATGCAATCAGTTTGAGCACCAAAATAAGACTGTTCCGCTCCAACGTTGAATCCGTGCTGCTATATGGTTGCAGCACGTGGAGAGTGACCACTACTATCACCAGAAAGCTGCAAACGTTTGTTAATAGGTGTCTGCGCAATATCTTAAGGATTTTCTGGCCCAATCGTATCTCTAACGAACACCTTTACGAGAGAACGGGTCAGGAACCAATAGGCACAACTATCCAACGGCGGAAGTGGCAGTGGATTGGTCACACGTTCCGAAAGGGTGACAGCTCCATAGCGAACCATGCTATGCAATGGAACCCTCTAACTCAGGATGGCAGAAGACCTGGCGGTCCGAGAAGAACATGGCGCAGAACAGTCGAGAAGGAGGCACGGCAGTTAGGGAAAAGTTGGGGAGAACTCAGACACATTGCCAGAAACCGTACACGATGGCGCGTAGGCGTAGTAGAGGCCCTAGGACCCACAAGGGGATACAGGACATAAATAATAATAAATAATAATCCATATTCACTACAAAAATCCATAAATTGTTTGCCTTTTTTATTAATGACCAAATCATTAGACTTCCTTATCCTTGAACCTGTTTCGAAAAAATTTAGATGAATGTCTTCTATTACTTGCTGCATTTCCCCAATTCTGATATGTAAATCAGAAAAAATCGAATATTGTGAAGTGCTGTAGAGAAAAGCCCAAGGTTCTCGGAACACAGCATGAGCTAAAGCTCTGTTGGATCCCTGGCTATACAACGGAACGAGAAAGACGAATTGTCTAGAGGAGGCTCAGCACAAAACTCGGACCAATCCGACTCGTCAGTGTACATCCCGTCTTGCACACTCAAACTCGAAGCAGGGAATAAAGCTCTAACGGAGGCAAGCAACATGTGGACCTCTCTGAATACTGTATCACCTCGGGGAAGCTATGACCTACATTCGACAGAGCAAGAGCCAATAGACTCATGCAGAGGCGTAGAAAATCCCTCTCTATTCTCATGGGAGTTTTTTCTGTTGCACTAAGGGGAATGGAAACTTAACGTGGTTCTACACTTTAGAGTGACTCCCGTGGGATGCTGCTCTCGGGTGGGTACCTGCTGCCGTAGAACAATAAGGGCTTCTCAGCTACGTATGCAACGTGAGCGTGCTGATCAACAACCCAATGCGAAAGAAGAAAAAACGAAACGTGTTGGGAGATCATGCAATTTTTGTGTATTTCTCCTCAATTTTGCAAAGGATGCTTACCGCCTGGTGGTTAAGAAAAAATTTCCAAGAATCCGGCAAAAGGTTTAGTTATCAACGGACATTCGATCATTGAGTTTTAATAATTCTAAGCAATTCGGTACTTTAGAGGCAGGCACTGTTAAGTCCATTCAGCTCGTTGGAAGGAGTCATTACGGGGCATAACACTATGTGATACCATATGAAAAATGTACGTGTGACGAACGAAGACCTTTGTAGACGTTGCGGTGACGAGGAGGTTCAGCAGCACACTATCCACTTTGTTTGCCACTGACCAGGGCTCTATTGTTTAAGAAATACATTTCTAGGAATTGTCCCACAGACCGATTACCGACATCGCAAGCTTCACTAAATCCTCTAGATGGTTTGTATCTCGGGCATAGTAAGTTCTAAATGCTTTCTTTAGGATACGGGTATATACAAAAGACGTTTTATTTTCTTCTTTTCACGATTTTCTAAGGGATTCTCTAAGGGATTCCCTAATCTTCACCCTCCTTCTGATGCCAGACAATATTCGACCTTTTCCATCCATAGCACGGTCTCCAATTTGTTTGGCCAGGCTTCGTTTTCCTTCCCCCACAGGAAAACTAAATTCGTTGTAGCAACTTAGGCAGTTCTGGATTGCAAGGAACACCTACACCAAAATCATGCTAACAAAATGCATTATGGAATCTACGAACCTCCTTATACCCATACGCCGTCTATGAATCTGTACATCCGTCTTCCTTTAATTTTGATAAATTCTTCCTTAATCTTAAATTTTGGCAACCCTTGGTATAACTTTAACAAAAGCCGAACCGGAAAACATTCATTTCTGGTCAACCCTGAAAGGACTTTGACAAATGTTTGTCTTGCGGTGAAAAACAAAATTAAAACCAAAAAAAAAAAAAACACCAAGAACAACCAGAAATAGTTTTCAAGTCTGCTTCGATTTTGTGCATCTCCACACTCTCACACACTTAGAGAAAGGTACCACTGACCCAGATGCCAGCGTGGCTACGGAAGAATTTCGGTGGCGTAGCAAATTTACTCCCGAACACAAGAGCATACTCAATCGTAGAACACGCCAACCATCCCTCCGGCCAAGTCTTGTAACAGTAACAGAAATTCTTCTACAGGATTTTCTCGACAAGAACACCTTATTTTGACGAAGGTAACACAGTTAGTTTGAGAAATTAATTTTGCGGCTTGCATCTTGTGTGTAAGGTGGAGTGGGAGAGGGTACTTCACCTCATATCTCCTGTCCTTTGGCAGAAGTAAATCTCAGTTTCCATAAGGATTGCCAAGAATTCCGAAATTTTGGAAGTTTTCGTTGTCCAAAAAGTTCCTCCCTCGCTCTAGCTCTCACCTAAGGGATTGATTTATGGAGTGGGGATTGTACAAAATACAGACAAAAATGTTTGCCGTAGTTTTGGAACCTTTTAAGGATCTCAGGTGGGTGGCACGCGGAGGCATTTGGAGAAATATTCCATTCATTCCAAAGGACGTTCAATGCATATAAAAAGAACAGAAAAGTCCTTTTCATGCACAAAAACGTTCGTCTTCTCACTTTTCAAGCAGATAGACAGTCAGGACACAAATAGAGAAGAGAAAATCAACTTTTTGCTTTCTTTGGCGGATAGTACAAATTCAATGCCGTCTGCATGTCCTTTTGTGCCCTTCTTGCAAAACACTGCACGTAAGCATTTCAAAAACCGACCAAGCCAACAGTTGTAAAAAGCACATATACACACATCTATCGATGGATGAGAAGCCAACAAAAAAGGAAACCCGTTTTGTACCTTTGCCAAAGAATTGTGTTGCCAAAAATATTAAATTTATTTTATTGTTGTAATTCGTGAATATGTGTGTGTGTGTGTACTACTTTGGTCCTTGTTTCCTTTCGGTGGAGGAAAAAGATTTTTCCGAAGATGAAACCGACGGAAGATACATTTTATTATTGTCTGCATGTACTCGTCTGTGTGTGTGTAAGTGAATTTAGTTATATTTTCAACTTTGTATTTTTTTTTTTGTCCTCATTTGTGTAAATTTTTTCAGTTGTCGACTATCGTCGTCCTGTTGAAGGGTTTGCTACCGAGATAAAATGTGATAACAAGGAGAAAAAAAAATTTTAAAAAAATTGTGAATGAGGAGGGCTGCACAAAAAGGTGGTGGAAGGACTTTATTGCACAACAAAATGAAAGGATATTAGAGAAGTAATCGTCTTCGATTCGTTCGCCCTCGTTGTCGTCCTTTTTTGGTGATGGTGAGGGTTCTCGAAAAATGTAATTTCTAGTTGCCCTTGGGAGTTGAAATTTGGTACAGAAGGTCAGTTAAATCCAAACGCCGACTCGGGCGGCTCTCTGGGTATAGTTGTGGTAATGTTGTAATCAGCTCTAAGGAGTATACCTGCATTGGGGAATGTTTTCAATTTAGAAATCGTCATATTGCAGGGTTTTCTGAGCACAATCGTCTGTAGGAAGGACAAAATGAGAGTGGATTGAACTGGGTTGATTTTTTGATAACTCTAAATGTGGAGGAGGCATTTTTAGGTCTAGCAATAGGGCTATAATCTGAAATAGTGCGCCGTCGATAGCAAAAGAAAAAAACCATACTATCACAAGAATAGGCAATATAAGTTAATACTGCTAAATGTGTACAATAAGAGAAGTTTCATCAGATACCGATGTGGACTATATATTTGCACAATACAACTTTAAATAACTTCAATAGGACCAGGCATTTCATTCAATACCTTCTTACGCTACAGTTCGGGATAGACCTGGAGATCAGTCAACCAAATCCTCCAGCCAAGCCAAGTTCGATATGGGGCTTCCTAGCCAAAACCATCATCAACCATCAGTATTTGAGCGAAACAATCCCTTCTTCTTTTACCTCCCTTTAAGTTGATCTTTATAGTTTATATGCTTGTTCCTTGAGTACTTTCCTCCATATTCAGCTATATGTTAAGCAACCTGATTATCACAGAAAATGGTTGTTGCATCAAAACTTGCGAAATTCATCTCTTGTAATAAGTTTTGGAGTGAGCATGCTTCCTTTGCTCCTTCAGTTAATGCGATGTACTCCGCTTTGGCACTTGAAGTGCGTTGCTTTCTCGATTCCAAACTTACAGCTGCACCTACAAATACAAAACAATAATAGCTTTAAGACTTGCAATCGTATCGATTATAGTATTAAGAAAGGGTAATAAGTAAGGTACCGTTATCCAATGCTATTGTCTTTGGATTTTGACTAAACTGGGAGAGTGCACTTATGCTAAAAGCAATAGATTGGATTAGAAAAGCAACTTCAGCATACATATTACACGGTACATTGTCTTGAGTGACCTGGTATAGAAACCGTCGGTCAGATTGGTATAAGTAAAATAATAGTGCAAGTTCAGAAAATATTTTGTTTTTGTTTTCTTCTTGTACCTACAACCCAACCCATGCCCACGTGGCAACGGCACTGCGACCTGAAAGATCTATTGTATCGGAGGGTTGGAGTTAATCTAACAGACGTACTACCTCCCTTATGAAAGTGAGTATGTCTTTAATAGCGGAGCATTTCAGTTCCACCACTGAAGTAAGTATCTCCTTGTGGAGAATACGTTTCCTTAACCAGTGTAGTACCAAACATTCACAAAGAATGTGTTCGGGTGTTTCATCCTCCTGTAAAGAGAACTGACAGTCCTTCTCTTGGCACAGGCTCATCTTGTTAAGGTGGTATCTCAGGCCGTAATGGCCAGTAAGAAAGGTCACGAGCTTCTTAATGCTTTCCCTATCTAAGTTAAGGATTTCCTTATAGGAGTAAGGCCTGATTAATCATTTGGATTGTCTTAGACCTGGCCTACTAGTCCAGTGGTCTAGACCAAGTTTGTTTTCCCATTCGTTAATCAGCGTTGTAGCTGTCGCCCAATTGAGCCAGCCCTAGCAAGCTCATCTGCAGATTCGTTGCCCACAATCGCTTGGTGTCCAGGGACCCAACATAGTTTTACCCTGTTGTATTTAGCAAGGTCTTGTAATACATCGTAGCAGCATTTCACGGTTCTGATCAAGCATGGGAGACCGGAAGACTTAATCAGATATTGCGATTTGTTCTAAATTTAAACAACAAGGTTTTCGTATATAGCCAATGTGTTAAGCGTGAGTGCATATCAAAGATGGTAAGAACATATATTTCCCTCTTCGCAGAGGCAACTACAGAATTGATAAATGGAAACCATATTCAAGGTAAGTGTTGAATAGGGCTAGCTCATATGATCCTTAGGGTAGGTTAAAGGTGTTAGCTGCAACGAATGGGTGCAGCACCCACTCGGATCACAAAATGATCCATTGCGCTCCCCTAAAGTAGAGGTTACTGGTTGAAGTACTGAAAAGAGAGGAAAAATAAAATGGCTAGAGCTCTGTGTTAATGGAACGGCCTCCTCTGAACCATCCTGAAGAAGTTATGAATTTCATGATGGTGGTTGGTGACTTTTCAGACAGATCGTCCAGATGGTTGAAGAAATACTCTCCAAGAGCCGTCTTTCCGACATTGCAGAGCGTCTGTGTTGCCGCATTCTCTGCAGAGTTCACCTGTGGTCGGTAATGATTCCTATGAGACGCACCAAGTTTCGCCAATTTTGAGCGAGGATGAGCTTGGTTTTTATTTTAATATGTTCTGCTCAGATGCTTCTGGAGACGCAGCATGAGCGCTCTCCATTTTTCGTCTGATTTTTTTTTTTTTGCACTGGGAGGTGTGAATCTTTCCCAGACGAAACTAAGCCCGTACTCAGTAACAGTGTGAGATTTGCACGCACTAAACCCACCTCCCCTCATAACCCTGTTCTTCGCGGAACTGCCGTCAAGTATTTCACCGCGAGGGGGGCTTCAGCCTTACGTACTTGGCTCGTTCGTGTTGGCAGCTGCCTGCGCCACGCTGTCGCTCCCGTCTTCGTTGTTCTTTCATGATGGTAGCCACAGTTTCGCTTACTGTTTCCCAACCCTCTTGCATGCTAAGCATCTGTCTGGTAATGTTCTCGGGTGTTAAGTTCACACCCAGTCTGTTCGCCAGCAAGTTACGTTCTTCATGATATCGTGCACAGTGGAACATGATGTGTTCCGCAACCTCGACGGCTTTTGTGCACGTTGGGCAATAAGAGTTGCCTTCGTGCTCAAATCTGTGGAAGTAGGTTTTGAAACATACGTGACCAGTAAGCATTTGCGTCAAGCAGAAGTTTATCTCTCCATGCTTCCTATTAATCCACGGGTCTATATTAGGGGATCAATCTCTGCATCCACCTACTTTTGTCAGAAAAACTCCATCTCTCTTGCCATTTTTGGAGACTTGTTCTTAGTACTTTAATACCTACTACTATAGTGTCATATCGACTCATTGCTTCTTAAACGAGGAGGTCTATTGGCATCATTCCAGCCACTACGCATGCCGCGTTGTAGGAGGTTGTTCGAAAAGCGCTGCATAGTCTCAAGGAATTTGTTCTGTAGACCACCTCCGTCTTCCTTCTGTACGATTTCATCTTCATGGCACCTGTCCATATTTGGGAGCCGTAAAGCATCATGGACGTCGCTACTTTTACTAAGATTAGTCTCTTCGTCTTTTTAGATCCACCAATATTTGGCATGATCATGGGCAGGCCAGCCGTTGTTCTTGCTCTCTTCGTCATTTGAAGTAAAGTGTTATGTTTGAATTCCTGGAATTCTTTTATGACCTGGCACCCGGCAGAGTGTTACATGGTGGCTATGGATGAGCACTTTAAGCTCCTCGTGGTAACATTTCATTTAATAACAAGTTCCGTGGATAGTTCTTGTAGCACCTCTGCTATCGTTAGGACTTCTGCCTAAACACACTGCCGTGGTTCGGAGTTCTAGTGATATTTCAATATCAAGACTTGCCTCACCGTCTTCCTATTGTTATCTTGATGGGATGACTGTTTTGACGTTTAGGCTGAAGTCTGGGGATGCCGGTAGATAGTCTGTCGTGGGTCTAGGTGAGCCCATCTTGAAATGCTACGGTGGCCCATGTGGCCGCTTCTCCATAGGTTGGATTCTTTTAGGCGTAGGACATTCATCACAACTGATTGCTTAACAAATAAGTCTATTGGAATAAATGCGGTCGTGGTGATTCTAATGACGCCAGTGGTTGCTATACTTATGTCCTTTTTTTTTTTTTTTTTTTTTTGATTGGGAGGGGTAATCTTCAAAAGACGAAACTCAGTACGTCCTGAGTAACAGTGTGGGACTCTTACCCACTAAACCCCCCTCCCACGACCTCCCCATTCCCCGCGGTACTGCTGTCAAGCATTTCATCGCGGGGGGGGTTTTAGTCTGATGTATTCGACTAGTGCATGTTTGCATTATCCTGCTCAGCATTGATTGTATTTCGCCGGTCTGATTCTTTCCTTTCCCTTTCTAGGGTTCTTAGAATCTTCATTATGCGCATTGTGCTCCCAGCGACTGCGTCCCATGCCTCCTGGTTTTTGAGCATTTCGCCAACGATGTTTTCTGACGTCAGTGGGTGGCCGAGTTCACTCCTTAGTGCATTCCTTTCGTCGAGGAATCTTGGGCATTCAAAAAATATAAGTTCCGCGTTTTCTACGCAGTCAGCGCAATGCGGACAGTAAGGGCTATTGTCGTGTTTATACTTATGTAAGTACGAGCGAAAGCATCCATGGCCCGTTAGGAACTGCGTTAAGTAGAACTCAAGTTCTCCATGTTGTCTGTCGAACCATGGCTGGATTTGGTGTATGAGCCTATGGGTCCACCTGCCTTTCTCAGAAGCATTCCAGCGTTCTTGCCATTCTCTTAGGCTTTCTGCTCTATAGAGCCGGTTTTCGCTGGCCTCGTTTCTTTCTCTTCTTGCGCAGTACTGACGTTGCTGTTCTACAAATACTATACCTATGTCCTGTATCTCCTTGTGGGTCCTAGTGCCTCTACTATGCCTACGCGCCATCGTGTACGTTTTCTGGCAATGTGTCTGAGCTCTCCCCAACTTTTCCTTCTCGCCTGTTCTGCGCCATGTTCTCCTCGGAGGTATTCTGCCATCCTGAGTTAAAGGTTTCCATTGCATAGCATGGTTCGCTATGGAACTGTCACCCTTACGGAACGTGTGACAAATCCACTGCCACTTCCGTCATTGGATGGTTGTGCCTATTGGTTCCTGACCCATTCCTCGTAAATGTGTTCGCTAGAGATACGATTGGGCCAGAAAATCCTTAATATACTGCGCAGGCACCTATAGACAAACATTTGCAGCTTTCTGCTGATAGTAGTGGTCACTCTCCACGTGCTGCATCTATACTACTGCACGTATTCAACGTTGGAGCGGAACAGTCTCATCTTGGTGTTCAAACTGATTGCATTGCTACGCCATATTTTGGACAACATTTCGAATGCGGACTTTACTTTGGCGATCCTGTTGGCTATATCCAGTTCGGTTCCACCATCGGTCGAGACAATACTCCCAAGATACTGGAATTCCTCTACTCTCTCTACCGGTTGTCCAGCAATGCATATTTGAGCCGATGAGTTAGTTCCAAGACTGATAATTTTAGGTTTTGTTGTATTAATTTTCAGCCCGACGACGCCTGTCTCCCTCTCCATATCTGCTGTCATTTGGTGGATGTCCATAATCCTGTGGGAGAGTAAGCATACATCGTCAGCGTAGTCAAGATGTTTCAATTGAGATGTACGAGTCCATCGAATTTCTCCGTTTCCCGTCGACAAAGCTGCATGAAGCACATCGCTAATCACCAATAGAAATAGTATTGATGAAAGGATACAGCCTTGTCTTACCCCACTTTGGATCTCAAATTCCTCAGACAACCTTCCTCTGTGCAGAACGTGATATTTAAAGCCTTCACATGTAGCTTTGATAATAGCAATTAGTTTATCGGGAATACCTCCCCTGCGTAAGGCACGCCAAATAAACTCCCTGTTGACAGTATCGAACGCCTTCTCAAAATCGATGAACAGCAGGTGGAGTGCCGATCGATATTCGACACACTGTTCCATGATAATCCGCAGGGCGTTGATGTGGTCGGCATAGGAAGATCCAGAAACCTGCTTATTCGGTATTGCGTGTGTCTGCGACATGTTATTTGATTCGCTCCAGGATGATTTTAGCTATTGTCTTAGCTACAGCAGGCAGCACGCAGATACCCCTCCAGTTTCCGCACTCCATTAAATTTCCTTTCTTGGGAAGCTTGATGATCATTCCCTTTTTCCACTCGTCAGGAAAGCTTCCAGCTTCCCAAGCTCTCTCTATAAGTGGAAGCAGAAACTCAGCCGATGCTGTTGGTGCTGCTCGTAAGAGCCCTGCTGGAATACCGTCAAGTCCTACCGCCGTCTTGGTTTTGAGTGCCTTGATCGCGGTAGTGATCTCATCATTACTGGGGGTCGTGGTGCGTATTCGGGAACTTCTCTCCTCGGGCATCACAGTCTGAGCATATTGCTAGCGAATACACGGTTCGAAATCAAAGCAAAAATGCTCTTTCTATCTCTTGAGCTGGTCCTCATCCGAGATGAGCAAGGAGCCGTCTAGGCTTTTCACTGGGTGCTGGCTGGAGCTGCGACCACCTGTCAGCTTTTTGATGATTCTGTAGACGGTCTTGCTGTCACACCTCCGTGCAGCTTCTTCTGCTTCTGTGGCCAGCGCGTTGATCTAGTTGCGCTTCTCACGTCGCACGCTACGCTGAACTTCTCGCGTCTTCATTTGATAGAGGGACTCTAGCTCGCTTCTCCCTGCTGCTGGGGTAGCGGCAATGCGAGCTTTCAGCTGTTTTCTTTCGTCAATCCGTCACCAGGTATCCTCGGAATGCCTCGCCTTATGTCTCTTCTGTGATCGACCGACAACTCTTTCAGCACCAGATGTAAAAACATTCATCACAGCACACCAATGGTCTTGGATGGTTGCGGGCATTGAGCTGCTGATTGCTTTCACACCTTGCGAAAAGGGCCCCCTTAATTGCTGGCGCACTGAGGGATCACCTTCGTTGTCGTTGCCTACCTTGGCATTCAAATCCCCCATCACAATGTCTCAATTTGGTGTTGTGTTGAAGACGGCACTTAAGAGATTATAGAAGCTCTCCTTTTCATCCTTAGACGAACTATTCGTTGGGGCGTAACACTGTATGATGGTGACGCATCGTACTCTAGTCCGGAATCTGGCCATCATAATCCTATCACCATGAGGCTGCCAGGATATTAGGCCCTTGCATGCTATTGTTGTTAGCAGTAGTCCGACTCCATATTCCCGCGGACTTCCGGATGGTCCTCCAGAATAGAGTAGTACAGTGTCACGCGTTGGGGACTGGTACTCGCCCGCTTCTAACCATCTTATTTAAAAAAAAATTCAAATATTTGGCGCAACAGCTCTTTAAAGTGCCAGCGCCTAGCTTCTCGCAACCACTCATGTTGTGTGCGTTATATTTTTCACACGAATGGAAGGGACCTACAGTTTAGTACCGGATCCGAACGGCGATTTACGAAGCTTTTTTGTGACAACAATACTCTCGGATGTCAGACGCTCGCGAGAGGTGGGACCGTGAAAAAACTTTTTGGTGTTTTCCGGGATTCGAACTTGGAACCCCATGCGGAGTGATCCAACACACTAACCACTTACGCCACGGCGCCCACATCTTATTTCAGTTACCTCCAAAATGTCCATGTTATATCGCATGAATTCTTTTCCCAATTGCATGAATCTGGCATTGTAAGGATCTTTGCTTCCCGAGTCGAGGAGCGTCTTTACATTCCAGAAACCTATCTTTGTCCGGGTACAAAAGCCAAAACTCGTCAACATGTGATCATTCCTTATCCGAGGCATAGTGTCGGTTTTCAGTAACGCAAGTTTCCGGCTCATGTTACCCAGTCTAGAATCAAGGCCCTAGACAACCCGCACTTGCAATTTTAGCCTACACTTATAAGTGTTCATACGTACAGTGTCCCGGGGACCACCACTAGAAGGTAAAGCAAGCACTTCATCACGAACTTGATTGTTGCGCTACTGGCCCAAGCCAAGTTTTAAGCAGTAAGCAGTTTCCCGATCAATCCCAATGCAGGTCCCCAAGGTTGCTATGCAGGCAGGTCTCTGGATTTAGTCAACTCTTCAAATGTGTGATTTACTCTGCTATTGGCCACCAGACAATGCACCCATATGTAAGAAAGGGTCTGACTATGGCTGTGTACATCCAGTGGGTGTTGGCAGGTTTGGGTCCCCATTTTTTTACCAAAAATGTTGCTGAAACCATAGAACACAATGTACGCTCTTTTTATTTTTTCATTTGTGTTAACTCTCCAGCTCAGTTTGCGGTCAAATATGTATGCACTGCAGATCCTTGGTGTACTCGTTATTTAATTTTAAACATTTGTGGTATTTTTATCAGAGTTCCAGTTGATAATAAGTTTTATATAATATTATGGCATACGTTTCGATCTGTGGAGAATTCTATGGAAATGAGTTTCAGTGACCAGTAATGCTCGTAAGAATTCTAAGCATGATGGGGCGGAGGCACTGTTGACTTCATTGGCTCCTCGAGTGGTGAGAGGATTAAAGAAAAGTAGGTTAATGAATAAATAAAACACCACTCATTATTAATATTATTTATTCAGCACTGATAAAAGAGCATTATAATATTTTCTTTTGTATGAACATTGATTGAAATTATATTCAAAAATAATAATAATAAGCGTATTCATAATTTGGGCGAACAAAGCTGCCCGGAAAACCCCAGACGTCTTCATTAGGCATGGGTTCTTCAACAATAATGGGTTCTTCAATAATAATGGGTTCTTCAATTACAATAATCTCTTCGCCAGTAGTACTATTAGTAGTATTACTCACAGTTGTCTGGTTCTGCTGCAGTAGTGAAAAAATATGTCATTGTTACTAGTTCTCTTTGCTGTTAAAACTGAAATCTTACCGCTAGAACACTTATACTGAAAAGTAAAAAGGAAAAAATCGAAAGCTTGTTCATTACTGTGTTCTTAGTTAAGAGTTAATGTTACTACACGGGTGTACTGCCCTACTACTGGACACTTGCACACCTTTGTCTTGCTAATGAAGTAATTATTATATAAATCGTTGTCAATATGTCATGACTAATTTCTGGAAATATTCTGATTTTTAATTATTAAGCTTTAATTGGTAAATTAGATACAGGTAGCAATTTGCGCCGACGTCATTGCTCCGTTGTCATAATTTTAGCAACCACACGTCTCGAATTAGACACACACGCGCTTTTACAAAATATACAAAAATATTTAAATAAAAAGTTAAAATGCATAAAAGCTAGTGTATCCCAACATAATGATCAGTTATCGGCACCGGGGTTTTAGTGACATGACTTTATCTTTTCTACTTTCAATATTGCATCTTGCCCTTCACTATCACCTGCATACAGTGATTACAAACATGTTAATGCCGAATTCTTTTTGAGCAAGAAATCTTACGTGTAGACTGGTAACGGATATATGTACTTCATGTCCTCCTCTGAATCAAAAGTGGAATTTTTAGAAAATAACATCGTAAGTTTGTTTAACACTCACGTACGTCTAAAAACTAAATTCGTCAGACATCGCGTAAACGAATGGTAAACTAGTGATATCATCCAACTAATGGACAAGCGTGATGCTGCGTACAAGAGATAGAAGTGATTTAGATTACCCGGTATATATATATATATATATATATATATATATATATATATATATATATAACAACTGCGCAACAAAGTCATTTCCAAAGTAAAATAAGCCAAAATAGCTTACATCTTTGCTCATTTGAATAGAAATCTAGATTCTAAAAAAAAAATTTTGTAAGCCATAGGCGTTGGTCGAAATAGAAAGCAAGACCTTAGAAATATTGCCGCCGACCAATTAAACAAAGAATTTGTCAAGACACAGGTACTTACTTAGGTGGCGGTACAGTTCGGGGTGAACCTGAGCCTCAACAAAAAAGCCTCTCTATTTATCTCGGTCCTTAGCTAATTGCCTCCAGTTGCACACTCCAAATTGGTCGAGGTCGCCTTGAACTTGTGCGTGCCACCTACGTCGAGGAGGAGATAAAGCCCATGTTTCAGCGCCATAAACCAGGACTGGGATGATCAGAGTCTTATACAGAGTCTCCTTAGTTGTTCGAGATATGGTTTAAGTGTTGACTTGCCTTATAAACCTAGAAAACAGCAAGAATTAGATAGTGAGATCGATAGATAGATTTATTAAATTTTAAGATTGTACAAAATTTACATACGAGTAAAAGAAAAATACTTAAATCTTAAAGACATGGCTCAACGCCGTCTACCAAAGACTATCAATCTTTTCTTACAATTTTAATAATTTCTCAGTAATGTTTACTTCTAACTTTTTAATTTTAAAAATGTTCTTCAATGATCATTCTTCTATAGCCTAACGTTGATTCATAGTATTATATGAGAGCTTTCTGATTAGAACCGTTTAATAACTCAGTTACTTCTTCGCTCGTCAATTTGGCTTTTCCAGAGTAAAATCTCCTGATACCCCGTAATATTGGGGGCATATTCCCAAGAAGTGTATAGAGTTCTCTTTTTGAGCTAAATTGTAAATTGAGCAGAGCAGCTACATTCAAACTTATCCGCAGGAAATAAAAGAGATGATTAAGGAGAAGAGAAAAGCACGTAAAAACTGGCAACAAACTCAGGTTCCGCAACATAAAGCACATCTTAACCGTTTGTGCAACTCACTAAAGAGATCTATTAAAGACCTTAACGGCAGAAAAAGATTTTAATTATTCGCTTTGGCGGCAGTAGCAGTAACAACAGGAGCAGCAGTAACAAGAGCAGCAGCAAGAGACCCGGCATTTACATAAATGACTCTCTTACAAAATATACACAAGCTCTCTTCATGAAGGCGAAAGAAACAATAAAGCAGAAAGGTGTTAAATACGTTTGGTTCAAAGACAATAAAATTCTTGTCAGAAAGGTTGAGGGAGGTAAAGTCATCTCTGTTAGATCTTTTAATGATCTTACTCTTATTTAGTGTTTTTTTCTTTTTCTCTCTTTCTTGCCAATAATATGATTGAAATGAATGATCTATTTGATGACTTTTCCTCCGCTAATCTTTATAGCTCTAACGCTGATATTGATGTTACTGATAGTTTCTGTAGCAAAGATAGATTCTTTATTGTACACCAGAATGTCAGAAGTCTTAGAGAAAATTTTGCCGCTCTTGTCACTCATGTTGATTCGTTTTTGTGCGTTCCAGATATTGTTTTTTTGTCCGAAATTTGGATTTATGAGGTTGAAAAAGAAGATTACTTTATGCCCGGTTTTAAATTTTATGCTAACACTAATGAAAATTACGCTGCAGGTGGTGTTGGTTGTTTTATAAAAGAGAAAGAGGAATGTTTTATTCACGAAGTCGTTTGTGTTGATTTTTTGTGTGCAGATGTATTAAAAGTTTCTATTGAAATGAACCATGAGATCTATGTCTTTTTATGTGTTTATAGGTTGCATATGTTTACTGTTTCTAGGTTTGTAGAAAAATTTGCTCGTCTCTTAGAAAATGAAAAATCAAAAAATTTAATTGTATTAGGGGACTTTAACATTAATATTTTAGAAAATAGTGTGATTGCTTCGAGCTATATGGCATTATTAGCTTCACATGGTCTAGCAAGCTTTGTCAATCAACCCACTAGACTTGTCTCAGGTAGTTGTTTAGACCATATTTATGGAAGGTTTAGAAATGATTCGATCAGTAATTGTAAGAAATGCGTTCTAGATTTTATGATTACTGATCACTGTATGACTGGGTTTTTGTTTAGCATTTGCAATAGCAAGATTAATAATCATAGTTCCAAGTCTTCAAGCAGCGTAGTGAAGATTAACTACAGCAAGCTCAAATACAACCTTTCATTTGAGTTTTGGGAAGATGTTTATATGTGTACGGATGCCTCAACTTCCTATTCAATGTTCATCTCTTCTCTTAAGAAGCATATTCTTAGTTGTTCCTATACTTTACGTCCTAAAAGTTATTTAAAGAGAATTAAACCTTGGATTTCTATGTACTTATTAAAAAAAATAAAGGCTAAGAACAAACTCAGAATTCAGTGCCATAAGTACCCAGGAAATCTAAGACTAAAAAGCAACTACAACAAACTGTGCACTGAACTTAAAAGGGAAATTCCAATTTGTCGAGATAACTACTACCGTTCTCAATTCAGTTCTGCTAGAGGTAACTTAAAAAATGAATGGCAAATAGTTAACAATATTCTTAATAAGTCCACAGTTAGAAAAAAGCCGAGTGTTATTCGTGTCGATGATTGTGTTGTATCTGAGAAACCGGTTATTGTAGATGCTTTTAACAACTATTTTACAAAGATAGCGACTAATTTACAACCAGGTCTTGCCCAACCTTATTCTCTTACCTGTCTAACAACTGGTTGCTGCGCTGATCCAATCTCTTGTAGCAGTTTTGTATTTGAACCCATAACTTCACTTGAAGTGTTAAAAGTTATCGGTACTTTAAAAAATACAAACTCGTGTGGTGCTGACGGTATTTCGAATATCTTTCTTAAAAAAGTTGCATGCTATCTATTGGACGTACTATCACATATTTTTAATCGCTGTATTTTTGAGGGCGTTTTTCCAGAAGAGCTTAAGTGTGCAGATGTTGTTCCGTTGTTTAAAAAGGGTTCTCCTATAGAAATGTGTAATTATAGGCCTATATCTCTTCTTCCAGCTATAAGTAACATTTTCGAAAAGCTGATAAAGAATAGGATAGTGAGTTATCTTTCAAAAACCAAGTTTTTTAAGTCATCTCAATTTGGCTTTCAAAAAATGAAATCAACCGAAGATGCACTTCTACAGTTTTGTGGTAATGTGATGTCTAACCTTGATAGTAAAAAGTCCACTGCTGGTCTATTTATTGATATCACCAAAGCGTTTGATATGGTCGATCACCTCATTCTTCTCAATAAACTTGAAAAAGCAGGATTTCGTGGCTTCATGTTAGAATGGTTCAGGTCGTATCTGAAAAATAGGTCTCAAAGAGTGAAGATCGACGAAATCAGGAGCGACCTTATAGTCTTCAACTTAGGGGTACCTCAAGGCTCTGTCTTAGGTCCTATTCTCTTTCTTATTAATATCAACTCTCTTTTTGCACTTAATTTCAAAGGCACACCGACTGCTTTTGCGGATGACGTAGGCTTCTCATATGGATCTGACAGCCGCCTAGACCTGATTTCAGACATTAATATGGACCTTCATCTTCTAAGAATCTGGTTCTCCAAACACAACCTGGTCATAAGTCCCAAGACTAAGATTATGTTTTTTAGTTTGTGCTCTATTCCGGATCTTGAAGTTAATGTCTACTTTCATTCACCAGAGTGCCAAAAATTCAAACTTCCTATCTGCAATTGTAATTCTGGCTTATCTTCTCGTACCTTTAATGATAGTCTAAGCTGTAGTGATAAATGTTTTCTGATTGAAAACGTTAGTGAATTTAAATATCTGGGGCTTATCATTGACTCGAAAATGAGCTTCTCGAATCATGTAGATGCTTTGAGGAATTATTTTCGTTGTACACTTAGGCATTTTTTCCATTTGCGTAATATCTGTTCAAGTATGCTCTTAAAAATTATTTATTATGGTATTGTTGACTCAAAATTACAATATGGTATTGCTTGCTGGGGAGGTACTTTTAAGAACAAAATATATCCTCTGTTGATCTTACAGAAGTATATCCTACGAAAATTATGCCGTAAACCTGTGAGACATCCTAGTTACCCCTTGTTCTGTGACCTAAAAATTCTTCCTGTTCGTCATTTGTATTGTTTTAAGGTGCTAAAGTGTTTTTTTATGAAATCTGGTAATCGTAATTTCCGTTTAATTTCTAACTATAACTTACGTGGAAACTTTTTGTACTCTGTATCTGTTCCTACTTTCCATACTACTGCCTATCGTAATTTTTATCACATTTCGTCTCATCGTTTATTCAACAAACTTCCTCAGTCGTTCAGAACAATCACTTTACCTGGAATGTTTCTGAAACTAGTAAACAATTGGCTTCTTAAGTTCAACTTCGATGGCATAGATTTTATTCTTTCTGACTATCTGGTTTAAATTAAATCTTAAGTTCTTTTTTTTTCTTACACACTTTTTGATGTTATAGAGTAAATGCTTTCTTAATATTGTTTAATAAAAATACAATTTTTTCTAATTTTCTTCAAGGGTTACCCCACCCAAATAAACTAATTTTTGGAATATCTAAATACATATTGAAGTGGTACTCAACACTATTTTTATTAATTACGTATAAAAAATACAGAATACCAAATGAATTTCTTATACTTTATTACTTTATATTTATTTTATATAAGGAATTTTTGAATAATAAATCTAATCTAATCTAATCTAATCTAACCTCAAATTCAAGCCGCCGCAATTAGGAAAAATCAAGACGAATGGGCCAGGCATGGTAAAGAGAAAGCGCAAGTTTTTGCCACCCACCTGCAAGAAACTTTCAAACCGTTTGATGGACAAGCTCTTATTCAAAATATGAATACGTCATATATAGCCAACAGCGTAATAAGAAATGCGACACTTACCGAACTTAAGGTAGAAATAAAGAAACTTAAACCTACGAAGGCTCCTGGATACGACCTAATTACCGAGGAGGTTCTTAAAGCACTACCAAGAAAAGCTCTAATTAAGCTTCTGTTCATTATAAACGCCGCGCTTAGACTAGAATATGTTCCCAGTCATTGGAAAGTGGCCGAAATCATAATGGTCCTTAAGCCCGGAAAACCGATTATAGACCGATTTCGCTTTTTCCAATTATATCCAAGGTGTTCGAGAGAATATTGATTAGGCGAATACAGCCGGTAATAGAAGAAGGGCATCTCATTCCGGATCATCAGTTCGGATTAAGAAGTAAGCATTCTACAGTTGAACAAGTACATCGAATAACACATGTAATCGAAAAGTCACTTGAAGAAAAAAGGATTTGTTCAAGCGTATTCCTTGACGTCTCTCAAGCCTTTGACAAGGTCTGGCACGAAGGCTTAAAGTTTACATTACGACAAGTTCTGCCAGAGCACCTATATAATATTTCGAAGAACTACCTTACGAATAGACTATTCCGCGTCAAATGTGGAAATGAATATTCAGATTTCAAGGAAATAATGGCTGGGGTGCCGCAAGGAAGCGTTCTTGGTCCAGTCTTGTATCTATTATACACCCGTTATATACCGCAAGTAGAAGGCACTGAGCTAGCTACATTTGCCGACGACACTGCTATCTTGGCAGTAGGGAAAACGGTCGAAGATACTACAGAAAAACTGCAAGAAGCTCTGGATAGAGTAAATGAATGGACAAAGGTTTGGCGAATCGCACTCAGCGAGACCAAATCTGTTCATGTAAATTTTACTTATAAGAAAATAAATAATTTGCCGATCTTTTCAAACTCGGTTCAAATTCCGTTTGCAAACGAGGCTAAGTATCTTGGAATGACACTTGATGCAAAGCTGAAATGGAAAACGCACGTTAAGAAAAAACGCAAAGAACTAGATAACAAATATCGAGAAATGTATTGGTTACTTGGAAAATATTCCAAGCTTAATATAGAGAACAAACTGCTTTTATATAGGCAAGTGCTAAAGCCTGTATGGACATATGGTATACAACTCTGGGGTTCTTTTAATATAATATATATATAATATAATATTAAAATTTTACAAACTTTTGAAAACAAAGTGCTAAGAGGTATTGTAAATGCGCCATGGTATATCAGAAATAGCGATACCCACAGAGATCTTGGCATTAAATCAGTCGAAGACGAAATCAAAAACTACGCGAGAAAACATAAAAGTCGACTAGAAAGTCACGTTAATATAACAGTCCTCCAAGTTTTGGATGAGAGAAATTTACTACGCCGTCTACAAAGAACAAAACCTTTAGACTTAGCGCGATAAGTAACCGCGTCTAAACTGCGGAGCTAGCAGGAACTTCTAATGGGAAGGTACCTGCAAAACGTCCTTATTTCGTGAAACGAAAACTACTTGATAAGTCGAATACTTAGTTGTAGTAAAAAAGAAAACAAGTCTGTTTTGAAGGGAGGTTTTTTAGTGGGTAAGAATCCCACACAAAATCAGAATTTTTTATTTGTCCAGCTTTAGTTTTAAATTCCATTGTGTGTAGTAGTCGTACAGCCGGTTTATCATAAGCTGCAAGGACTCTGGTGACCTAGCCAACATGCCAATATAATCTGCATTCAGAAGAGCCTTAATAAGAGTACCTGCGAATGCGACTTCTCATGGAAGGTAATCAATAATATCCTCTATGTAAAGGGCAAATACTGATGTGCTGGCATTATACCCTTGTTTAACTCCTATTTTTGTAGAAAACCACTTCGACAATTCGTCACCGTTCCAGACTGCTGCTTTTATATTGTTGTATAAATTCTCCAGTACATTTCCAAACTTCTACGGCAATCCATACTGGTACAATCTGTAAAAAAGTCTTTGTCGGTCTACGATATTGAAGATTGCCCTAAAGTCGACGAACAACGTGTAAAGCTTCTATTTCCGTTCGACGAATGTCTCCGCTATGATTCGCAGTACAAAGATGTGATCCGTATTAGAGTAGCCAGCTCGGAACCCAGCTTGAAACTCCTTCAGGAGTAAGTTCTCCTATATCCAATGCATTAATTGGGTTTGCAGAATACTTGTAAAGATTTTTGCTGATGCATTCAGAAGGGAAATACCCCTATAGTTGGATGGGTCTGACGAGTCGCCTTTCTTGAAAATCGGAAATATTACTGCTTGTTTAAAGCTTTCCGGTACGTTTCCAGTTTCAAATATGGACTTATAGATTGACGTAACGGTTGCCACAAATTCGGCAGAGCTATATTTATAGAATTCGACCGGAATTCTATCAAACCCGGGAACTTTAAAATCCTTTGATCGGGCTATTGCTTCACTCACTTCTAGAGTTGAAATTTCACTATCTAAAGTTTGATTTACCAACAATGGTTTCGCATACAGCATGGGTAGGTCCTTGCTTATCGGGTTTAATAGAGTTTCAAAATGTCTTTCAAGGACTTCAGCTGTTAGTTGTATATTAATTTTTAAAGTATTTCCGTTTAATTGTTTAGCTATTTTCCAAAAATCTGCTGAGCTTTTTCAATGGAAAGTTTTTGAGCTTCGGCTGCAAAGAATTCTGCCTTCTTCGTTTGACATATCTGTTTATACTGAGCCTTAGCTTGACTGTAGAGCATATTGAATAATGCGCAGTTAAATTTTCTGAATGCTCGCAGAAGGGAGAATGTGCGCTTTCTGCTTTTCAAACAGTCTTCATCAAACCATGGCATTTTATTCAGCAATCTCTTCGTTTCATTAATGTTTTGCAACTGACTGGGAATCGATTGCTTTTTTACTGACTTCAATTCGCTTAAAGTGAGTTCACTATTTTTAGAAAACTCTGACAAGGGGCGATTAAGGTTAAGCCTGTACAAATTTTCATTAGATTTATTCCGTTTAAATTTAGGAAGAAGTTTCAGTTCACACATCTCATCACTTGCACTCATTTCTATGCCGAAAGTGGTGATAAGAGGGAGATGGTACGAGTATGGACGTGCTTTAACCTCGAAATCCCTTAATACCAGCCTCCTCCTACAAAGCAGTAGTCGATAATGGACGAGCAATTCGCTTTTATGAAGGTACAGTCGCCGTTGCTGTTTGATTTGCTGTGTCCATTTAAAACCTTAAGCCCCATAAAACCCATCAGTCCCCTAATTTGTTTTCCACATGAATTTATCACTGCATCCTTCGAGTTTCGTAGAATTCCTTCCGTATTGTTACATTCTCTCTGAAATTTGCAGCAAGAGTTATCCTTCGCTTGATTTCTACACTGATGCTGTTTTCAGAGTTTATAGTAGAGCCAAGGCAGACAAAGTCTCTTATTAAGAGACGAAATTAAAGACGCTATTAGGCGGTAGTCCCTAATATTTCGCATTCAGTCCAAGAGAAAACAATGTACACTAATAATTCAGATTTCTTGTCTTGACCATGCCGATGCCCTCAGAAAAATTCTTCGAATCAGATCTAAATCCGCTGGCATTAATGAGATACGTCCCTTATTTGTGAAGGCTATACTACCTCAATTTTCTTGTCTTGACCATGCCGATGCCCTCAGAAAAATTCTTCGAATCAGATCTAAATCCGCTGGCATTAATGAGATACGTCCCTTATTTGTGAAGGCTATACTACCTCATCTGCACCCTACGCTGACACATGTACTTAAGTCCATTATTCTTATATATATAAACGTTTCCCAATAAAATGAAAACAGCGAAAGTAAATCTGATTTATGATTTTCTGACAATAAAACACATTTAACCTTTTTTTCTATATGTTATGTTTTAATTTAATTTAATTTTTTATTCAAATAAGTTCCAAAGTTTGACTTCACCAAAAAAGTATGATCTTAATTGATCAGTGACCAAATCTGGAGAGAGCCAATAACGCTTATTCACTAGCTTATATACTAACTAAATCTAACCATTCTTATTACTAAACAAAAATATTTACAAAAACAAAAACTTAAAACGGCAACGTGCCTTTGATGTTTGTTTACAGAATTGGTCGAAGGGAAGCTGTATACATTTTTACTTATTTTACATTGGGCTCCCGTTAGAAGAGAGACCAACAAAAATGGCTTGAGGTTTTAAATGGTAAACATGTTTACTTGTTTTGCATGGACAATGCAGCCCAGCGTTGTCACGTCATCATGTATGGAACTCTGAGTGCCGTGGTGCAAGTGGTTAGTGTGTCGGACCACTGCACCTGAGGTTCCATATGCGAATCTCAGAAAACACCAAAAAGCTAAATGGGAAAGCTTCTTAAATCAAATTGCCCTTCGAATATGGCACTAAACTGTAGGTCCCTTCCATTCGTGTGAAAAAATACAATATAACGCACACAACACGAGACGTCAAATTTCTCGTCACAATCACCGAACTTCTGCAATCGGCTCTGAATACCCTCCATAACTGAGCGAGAAGATGTGAACTGAACGCTAAACCAGCAAAAACAGAAGTGGTCCTCTTCACAACTTACTTTCTGCCGACCTAGGCCTCTTTCCCGCCGCCATTGAGGGATAACTGCTACCAGTGCAGTGGGCGCCGTGGCGTAAGTGGTTAGTGTGTCGGATCACTACGCATGAGGTTCCAAGTTCGAATCCCAGAAAATACCAAAAAGTTTTTTCACGGTCCCACCTCTCGCGAGCGTCTGACAAACATCCGAGAGTATTGTTGTCATGAAAAAGCTTCTCAAATCGCCGTTCGAAGTCGGCATTAAACTGTAGGTCCCTTCCATTCGTGTGAAAAATATAACGCACACAACATGATTGGTTGCGAGAAGCTAGGCCCTGGCACTTTAAAGAGCTGTTGCGCCAAATATTTGTATTTTGCTACCAGTGCTTGCGCCTTCAGCTGACTCTGACTCAAAGAGGCTTTGCACCCCGCCATCGCCGCCTTCCTTCTTCTCCTCTTCACCTGACTCTTAGTCAGGAGCTTATCGGAGTGCGCCGTTTCAGGAGCTCGTTCACCTTTTTCGGTATCCCGAGTCAAACCATCTTCAACACAACTTCGACCAGCTGCCCGACTATTAAAACAGAGATTAGACGTTCCAGCCGAAGCCTTTCCGCTACTTTCTCCGTCATTCCAGCCCAGTCTACCAAACGAGTCGGAGACAGAGCCGCAGGATTCTTCAGAAGAAAGCATCGCTACTACTTCCGGGTCAACGCCAGAGGCGGGGGGATTTGAGTATGCTGGTTGGAACCTCCAGAATCCTTGTCCCGGCCGGGGTCGAAAAGAC
Organism: Brachypalpus laphriformis; assembly: GCA_945910035.1. Classification (NCBI taxonomy): domain Eukaryota; kingdom Metazoa; phylum Arthropoda; class Insecta; order Diptera; family Syrphidae; genus Brachypalpus; species Brachypalpus laphriformis. The sequence goes on from OX246755.1 coordinate 148,674,745, forward strand.
CACGGGTGAATTGTCACTTGCGCTAGTACCTTCTTCTTCCTTTTATCAGCGAGGCTATGATCCGAAAACAAGGGATCACAACCCTCCCACTTCACCGCATTTCTACTGATCCGCCTGTGGGGTTCGCCTATGTGACCTCAGAAAATATCGGCAGGCCTGCCGATTTTGGATCACTCGGTTACTGAGGCCAATAAAATGCCGATGTCGTCGCATTTGTCTGATCCAGGCGTTTATAGGCCTGCCTTTCCTACATCGCGATGTCTTTGGAACGTGCATAGATATTGCCTTTTTTACAGGGTTCAAATGATCTCTTCTTTGAACGTGGCAATACCAGCTGAGCCGGTCGCGCTCTAATTTTTGTACGATGGTTTCCTTGATGTGAAAGCTTCCACGGATCTTCGAACTTCTTATTCGATCAAGCTTGGTCACTCCTGCTGTCATGCGAAGCATCTTCATCTCAGCTGCCGTTAATTTACTCTCATACTTTTTGTACATCGTCCAACATTGTGAACCGTATGTGAGCGCTGGACGTACAACTGCGGTGTAGAGCCTTCCTTTTAACTTAGGGGGCATTTTTCTGTCACAGAATATAGCGGAATTTTCTCACCACTTCATCCACCCTACGCTTACACGATGATTGATGTCGTCATCACAAGTTGCTTTGCTATAGATCATAGATCAAAGATACTTGAACTTTTCGCACTTGGGAAGCACTGTTCCATTCAAATAAATGTCTGGAATAGGCCTGAGTGGATCAGAGAACGGGCAGCATAAGTACTCTGTCTTTTTTGAACTAATGCGATACCCATTTCCCTCCAAAACGTCCACCCACATATCAAGTGCTCGTTGCAGGGATGTAGGATCCTCACTTATGATGGCTCCATCGTCAGCAAAGAATAACTGGTGTACCTTGGGGTCCATCACTTTACCTTCAAGCAGATAATCAAGGACTGTAATAAAGAGCAAAGGACTTAAAACGCTTCCCTGGTGCACCCCGACTTTGATTGGGAACTCTTCGGTTACTCCAGCGGGGCATCTTACTCTTGTCTTTGCTCCTTCGTACATGTCCATGATCATCTGTACATAGGTTTCTGGAACCCCTCGATGTCTTAGCGCCACCCATATCAGATCTCGTGGTTGTCTGTCGAATGCCTTTTCAAAGTCAACCAATACAATATGCAAATCCCTTAAGGAATCACGATGTTTTTCCATTATGATCCTTATACTTTGGATTGCATCTGTGGTTGATTTACCCGAGACAAACCCGCACTGATCATCAGATAGCCGTATTATTTTTCGCAGTCAGCCACCTAATACCCGCTCAACGATCTTCATGGTGTGTGACATCAGCTTGATCGAACGGTAGTTATCACAGTTTCGCGTATCACCCTTCCCTTTGTATACAGGGAGGAGGTAACTTTCCCTCCATTGATTCGGCATTGGATCACCTCTCACGAATTTAGAGATGAGAATTCTGAGCCATCTGAACCCGATGTCTCCCATCTTTTTCCAGAACTCAGAGGGTATTTCGTCTGGCCCAACCGTTTTTCGTTTTTTGGAGTATTTGACCGCCTCACTAACTTCTTCGACTGTAATGTCGGGTATTTCTTCACAGTTAGAGGTGGCTCTTGGAAAGTATAGCCGAGGAAACTGTTCATTCAAAAGCTCTTCACAGTACTGCCGCCACCTTTGCAGAATTTTGTCGTCATCCACAAGAAGCTGGCCATGAGCATAGCTAATGAACTTTGGCGAACGAATCTCCTGAGCATTCTTCCTTCTTTGGGCGGCTATTTTGAAGATAGTGGCGCTCTTGTTCATATTGTGTCTTCGCAGCTCCTGGATAGCCTGGTTTGCATCAGCAACCGGGGAAAATATTTTCTCCAGCTCCCGATACAGGCCTTCCGTACTCTCTGCTTGAAGCTGGGCGCACTTCTTCTTCACTTTTTTCTTGCAGCATCTGTATTCCATTTCGAGGCGAGCTTTTTCGTCATTATTATTAGAGGGGCACTTTGACCAAGCTTTGAAAGCCGCTTTCTTCTCATTTATCACTTTCTTAGCTTCATCACTCCACCACCATGTTTCTTTGGCGTGTTGATGGTGGCCTTTTGAAGCTCCTAGCAGTGATTTGGCCTTCTTTAAGCAAGTTCGCTGTAGGGAATCCCACATATTTTGTGCTCTGCACTCTTCATCCTCAGCTCCGTTGATGGTGTGAGAGAGGTAATTTTGCATTACGAAAACAAAAGCTTCGCCTTTTTCTTTGTCCAGATTGTACCACTTGATTTTCTCAGAGACCTTTGTTTGTTTGCTTTTCTTCGGTGTTTTCGTAAAAAAATTTCTGTTAGCAGGAGACGGTGTTGCCGAGCGATTGCCTCTCCCAGAATCACTTTGCAATCTTTTACCCGAGGCTTCATGAAACTGGCTACCAAATGGTAGTCAATCTGAGTTTCATCTCCACCACTGCTGTAAGTGATCAGGTGTCGGCTTTGTTTGATGAGCATGGTATTTAACACGATAAGACCGTGTGATTTGCACATGCTTAGGATGTCTTCACCAGGAAGGTTCCTGGTGCCATATCCTAGTCCTCCATGGCAGTCTTCATAGTCTTCGTTTGATTTCCCGACATGTCCATTCAAATCTCTTCCAACAAACAGAAATTCTTCTTTTGGGATGTTCTTAAGGAGATTGTGGAAATCTAGCCAAAATGCATCTTTATCTATCTGATTGCACCCATTGTGGGGAGCATATGCACTGACAATATTCCACACCTCTCCTTGTATTACTAGTTTGAGAGACATCAAAAGGTCGCTGGACTTCGAAATGCTCAAGACGTTTCCAAGTAGCTCTGCCGCAAGGATGATACCGATTCCGTTCTTAGCCTTTTCCGTTCCGTAGTAGAACATCTTGTAATCTTTTGTCCTAACGTCCAAGAAACGCGCCCGATTCCCGGTGTTTTTCCATTTCGTCTCTTGGACACACAAGATGTCCACCCGCCTTCTATTCATCATCTCTTCCAGCTCGTAACTTCGACCGGTCATGCTTCCAACGTTCCAACTCGCGACCCTCAAATTGCGTCCAAACTGTTTCATTATTTTGCTAGCCCCCGGAATCCGTATAGCTCTGACCCGAACATTTCTGCTCGGTCCAGGATCAGTACCATGCACAGCAGTGGTAGTGCCTGGCGGGGTAGTGCCTTTCCTTTTTGCAAGTATTACCATAATGATACAGTTTTGCAATACAATTTTTTGCACCATATTGCGATGGTGTTTGTTGTTTGACACGTGCATGCTCCTGTTTTATTATTGTTTGATCTTTCTTTTATGACACCGGTGATCTCCAGTCGTGTCAACCCACGGACTCACATGCACACTTGTGGGAGGGTTTTTAAGGTAGTATATGTGTCGCTAGGCTCACTTGGGTGTTATATTGCCTAGATCTGATTTGTCCCCCTTAGTCGCCTTTTACGACAAGCGCTGGTTGTTGGGGGGGCGCTGCAGTGATATTCTTAACCCGTCCCTGCACGGGGTCACTTGCGCTAGTACCACCTGGAGTAAATACCGTGAATGTTTCTTCCATCATACTTTCAACAGGTTTTGCGTCACAGTCAAGACGTGCCTTTAGCCTTTAGTTCGATGTCTCACCTGGGGTCCTTACGGACCCTTAGGGTCATTGACTCTTAAGCCGTTCCGCCGCTTCAAGGCAGCTGAAGAATGGGAACGGGGCCATGCTAATCTTCTTTGTATCGTTCCAATTTTAGTATATGTTCTGCCGAAGCAAGAAAATCCTCTTCACAAACAAAACAATAATCCCAGCTTTCGGACCCCTACGACTCGGTGGCACTCCACTGTGCATACTTGACCGCAAACTGAGCTGGAAAGATAACACAAATAAAACAATAAAGGAAGCGTACATTGCATTCTATCCTTGCACCCGAATTTTTGGTAAAAAATGGGGACCCAAACCTGTCATCATCCACTGGATGTACACAGCCATTCTTAGACACATTCTTACATATGGGTGCATTGTCTGGTGGCCAATAGGAGAGAAAACCACACATCTCAAGGAGTTGACTAAAATCCAGAGACCTGCCTGCATAGCAACCACTGGCGCCATTAGAGCCACCCTGACCACAGCACTTGAAACAATTCTCGCACTGATTCTACTAGACATATTATTTAAGAAATCAGCTGCGATGAGTGCCCTACCTCTAACAGAAACCAACCTATGGAGAAGGGGCCACATGATCTACCGTAGCATTTTAAGATGCGTCCGCCATACCCCGACTTCAGCCTAAACGTCAAAACGGTCACCCATCAAGAAAACACTGGGAAGGCGGTGGGGCCATTAACCCGCACAGTATTTCAGTCTTCACTGACGAGTCCAATACAAACGAAGGAGCGGGTTCGGGTATCTACTCAGCAGAACCTAATATTGCAATATCACTAAGGCTTCTGAACCACGGCAGAGTGTTCCAGGCAGAAGTCCTAGTGATAGCAGAGGCGGCACGAGAACTATCCACGAAACTTGTTATTAGAAAAGAGATTGACATTTATATAGATAGTCAAGCGTCTATAAAAGCCATTTCATCGGCGGTTGTAAAATCAAAACTAATAAAACGCTGCCGCGAGGAGCTTAAAACGCTCATGGACAGCCATCGTGTTACACTCTGGTGGGTCACAGGACACAAAGGTATCCCTGGAAATGAAATGGTGGATGAACTGACAAGAAAGAGATCAGAACAAGACATGTCAATGGTCCAAAACGTAGTCCTCTCTCCCCTGGAACTTATTAAAGCCAAAATAGCACTTGACTTCAAACATCAAGCAGATGAAAGATGGAAAGCCCTTCCATCGTGCCGTGTCTCCAGAAGTATCTGGACAAAACACGAGAAGGTCAAAACCAAGCTCATCTTCACTCCAAACTGACAAAACGTGGCGTCCTTCACAGGAATCATTACCCGGCACAACCTTTTGGCGGACCACCAGAAAAGAATCTGGCTAAGTACAGACGAACTTTGTAGAGGCTGCGGCAATACAGACGCAGATGAGGACACAGACCACGTCGTATACAAATGCCTTAGTCTCTGCATTACCAGAAAGACGGCCCTCGGAGAATATTTTGTCAATCGTCTGGGCGTCCTGTCTGAAAAGCCATCAACCGTTATTCTGAAATTCATTGCATCTTCAGGATGGTTTCGTGAAGGCCGCCCATACTCTTTTGAATTCTAATCACTGTTTCTTTTTCCTCCTTCTTCTTCTTTTTCTGTCTTTCCAGTGTTCCAGACAGGTAGTTCCACGTCAGGGGAGCACAATAGATCCTTTTGAGATCCGAGTGCGCTCTGCATCCATTCGTTGCGGCTAACCCCTTAAACGCAACGTAACCTATGATGCCAAACTCTGTCAAATGACTTAGAAATATCAAGCGCAAGTGATAAAGAGATTGGTTCCACTTCTCGGTTAGATATGACATCAAATCACCAGTAGACCTGTTGCTACAAAAATCGTACTGCCGGTTATTACTTACTTACTTACTTAGGTGGCGCTACAGTTCGGGGTGAACCTGGGCCTCAACCAACAAGCCTCTCCATTTAGCTCGGTCTTTAGCTAATTGCCTCCAGTTGCGCACTCCAAGTTGGTCGAGGTCCGCTTGAACTTGTGTGCGCCACCTACGGCGATGATTCCCTCTACTGTGTCGTCCCTCGGGGTTAGATTCGAAGACTCTGCGGGCCGGAGCGTTGGTGTCCATTCGCTCTACATATCCTAGCCATCTCAGACGTCCAATACGCAGTTTTTCGACGAGGTCGATGTCGCTGTACAGCTCGTATAGTTCGTGATTGAATCTTCTCCTCCAAAACCCGTCAACGCAAACGGGACCGAAAATCTTACGAAGAATTTTTCTCTCGAAGCGACCAAGGATATCTTCATCCTCTTTTAATAAAGTCCATGTTTCAGCGCCGTAAAGCAGGACTGGGATGATCAAGGTCTTATATAGAGTCTCCTTAGTTGTTCGAGAGAGGGCTTTACTGTTGAATTGCCTTATAAGCCCAAAAAAACAGCGATTGGCAAGAGTTATTCTTCGATTGATTTCTGCGCTGATCTTGTTTGTAGAATTTATAGCAGAGCCAAGGTAGACAAAGTCCCTTACTACCTCGAAGTTATAGCTGCCCACGGTGACGTTTTGTCCAATTCGTCGATGTTGGTTTTCCCTTCTAGTTGACAGCATATACTTGGTTTTGCCCTCGTTTATCGCCAAACTCATTTTGGCCGCTTCCGCCTCAATGCTTGCAAAAGCACCGGTGACAGCCCGCTGAGATCTTCCGATAATGTCTATATCGTCGGCGTATGCAAGCAGTTGTACAGACTTGTAATAGATTGTGCCTCCGGTGTTGGCTTGTGAGTTCCGCACAATCCGTTCAAGTACAATATTGAAGAAGTCACATGACAGCGCGTCACCTTGTCTAAAGCCTTTTTTGACATCAAAGGTCTCGGTGAGGTCATTACCGACCTTGATGGAGCAGCGAGCATTCTCCATCGTCAGCCTGCACAGGCGGACAAGTTTGGCAGGGATGTCAAAACTAGACATGGCTCTATAAAGCTCTTCTCTATAGATGCTGTCATAGGCGGCCTTGAAATCGATAAAGAGGTGGTGAGTATCGATTTGGAATTCTTGGGTTTTCTCCAGGATCTGCCGAAGTGTGAAGATTTGATCGATGGTGGACTTTCCTGGCCTGAAACCGCACTGATGGGGTCCAATCAGGCTATTGATAAAAGGTTTCAGGCGTTCACACAATATCGCAGAAAAGATCTTGTATGCGATGTTGAGGAGACTGATGCCTCTATAATTGGCGCAGTTGAGGGGGTCTTCTTTCTTGTGGATCGGGCAAACGATGCTGGGATTCCATTCATCAGGCATACACTCCTCTGACCAAATATTAGAAATGAGTTGGTGTATGCACTCTACCAATTCATCCCCAGCTGCCTTGAAAAGTTCGGCCGGTAAACCGTCAGGTCCAGCAGCCTTGTTCGATTTTAGCTTGGATATTGCTATCCTCACTTCGTTTTGGTCAGGTGGACGGAAATTTTGACTATCATCGTCCATGTTGAATGGTTCATTCTGCCTGACAGCGGGATGTTGGTCTTCGTCGCCGTTATACAGTCTGCAGAAGTAGTTTTTCCATATTCTCAGCACCGACTGTGATTCTACTACGAGGTTTCCATTCTCATCTCTACAGGTTTCTGTACGGGTATTACTTCTCTGACACGTTCTTTTTACCTTTTGGTAAAACTTCCGTACATTGATCCTGGAGTATAGACTCTCGATATTCTCAAACGCGCAAGTTACGGAACCTAACACGCCAGCCACCTGCTCCCACGTCACCCCCTGACCCCAGAGTTCATCACCCCCGCAACCCGCAACAGCAATAAAAGCAACAGCAGCAGAGTTCATCACCCCCAACAGCCAGCAACAGAAATAAACGCAACAGCAGCAGTTTCATCACATAATTATTTCAATTGAAATGTAACTTAATATTATAAATTTAGATTGTACTGCACAGGTGATATGAACTTGCAGAATCAGCGTCTGCTAGATTTCCGGCCAAATTCATTTCCCAAGCTCATCAAGTCACCTTTGCAACAGATACCTACACATGTAACTTAGAAGATTAAGTAAAAGTTTTTGTAATTCATTCAAGTCAGTCGATTAAAGTTGTTCTAGCTGAAAAGTTTGGTTTTTTTTACCTCAAGCTGAGGTTGCATACATAACTCGCGCTTCTCATGCTCTTTCTTCTTCTTTTGGAGAAGTCGATGTTCTTCCCGTCTCTTTTGCTCGTAGAGCTCATGAGCAGCTCTCGTCTTCCGCTGCAGCGCCGCTTTGTATGCCTCTTGTTTTGCTGCATGCACTCGCCGGCATTCTTCGTCAAACCAGGGGTTTCGCGGTGATGGGCGAGCGAGACCCAGCACATCAGTCGCGGCGTTTCTGATGGCATGTTGGCAGCGTTGCCACTGGTCTTCGGCACTTGATGCTGGCGGTATAGGGGTGATTGAGAGATTTCGGGATACGCGTTCAGCGAAGAGTCTGGCGGTCTCTTGCGATTGTAGCTTTTCGACGTTAAATTTTCTCACAGTCATTCTTCTTTGTTGCTCAGATTGGGATATCCGCATTCGTACCTTGGCTACAACAAGGTAATGATCCGAGTCTATGTTGGCCGCTCGGAAGGTCCGGACATCCAGAATACTGGAGGCATGCCTTGCGTCGATCGCAATATGATCAATTTGGTTGATCGTGACATGATCATTGGACCGCCATGTCTGCTTATGAATATCGAGATGAGGAAACCATGTGCTTGCTATGGTGACATTTCGCTCCACAGCGAAATCAATTAGCCTTAGTCCGTTATCAGACGTGGTGTCGTGTAGGCTATGCTTACCGACTGCTCTACCGAAGACGTCCTCCTTTCCTATTTTGGCGTTAAAATCGCCCAATACGATCTTAACGTCGTATTTAGGACATTGCTCGTATGTTTTGTCGAGGAGCTCGTAGAAACACTCTTTGGAGGCAGGGTCCTTTTCTTCTGTGGGGGCATGCACACATATTAGGCTTATGTTAGCGAATTTAGCCTTGATCCGGATAGTCATAATACGCTCGCTCACGTGTCGGAAGCTTAAGACTTCTTGCCTAAGTCTGCCGCGTATGACAAATCCGCATCCGAATAAGCGTTGCCTGTTGCCTCTGTAGCAATCACCGTAGTAGATGTCACAGTTTTTCATTCTCTTTTTGCCTGGCCCATCCCATCGCACTTCCTGGATGGCGGTAAATGGTTATTGACTGACGATTTATCAGCGTTTCCATGACCTTGGACAGAGGGACGTAAGTTTAATGGGTCGATAATTGGACGTGGAGGCAGATTCCCATCTTTTAGTGACTGGCTGGACAAATGCTGTTTTCCATATTCTCGGAAAGAGACCAGAAGAGTAGGATGGATAGAAAAGCGTGGAAGGATACCTCTTTATAACTATGGCGAGAATACCATCTGGACCAGAAAATGTGTATATGTTGAGACTTTTCTCATCTCTACAGGTTTCTGTACGGGTATTACTTCTCTGACACGTTCTTTTTACCTTTTGGTAAAACTTCCGTACATTGATCCTGGAGTATAGACTCTCGATATTCTCAAACGCGCAAGTTACGGAACCTAACACGCCAGCCACCTGCTCCCACGTCACCCCCTGACCCCAGAGTTCATCACCCCCGCAACCCGCAACAGCAATAAAAGCAACAGCAGCAGAGTTCATCACCCCCAACAGCCAGCAACAGAAATAAACGCAACAGCAGCAGTTTCATCACATAATTATTTCAATTGAAATGTAACTTAATATTATAAATTTAGATTGTACTGCACAGGTGATATGAACTTGCAGAATCAGCGTCTGCTAGATTTCCGGCCAAATTCATTTCCCAAGCTCATCAAGTCACCTTTGCAACAGATACCTACACATGTAACTTAGAAGATTAAGTAAAAGTTTTTGTAATTCATTCAAGTCAGTCGATTAAAGTTGTTCTAGCTGAAAAGTTTGGTTTTTTTTACCTCAAGCTGAGGTTGCATACATAACTCGCGCTTCTCATGCTCTTTCTTCTTCTTTTGGAGAAGTCGATGTTCTTCCCGTCTCTTTTGCTCGTAGAGCTCATGAGCAGCTCTCGTCTTCCGCTGCAGCGCCGCTTTGTATGCCTCTTGTTTTGCTGCATGCACTCGCCGGCATTCTTCGTCAAACCAGGGGTTTCGCGGTGATGGGCGAGCGAGACCCAGCACATCAGTCGCGGCGTTTCTGATGGCATGTTGGCAGCGTTGCCACTGGTCTTCGGCACTTGATGCTGGCGGTATAGGGGTGATTGAGAGATTTCGGGATACGCGTTCAGCGAAGAGTCTGGCGGTCTCTTGCGATTGTAGCTTTTCGACGTTAAATTTTCTCACAGTCATTCTTCTTTGTTGCTCAGATTGGGATATCCGCATTCGTACCTTGGCTACAACAAGGTAATGATCCGAGTCTATGTTGGCCGCTCGGAAGGTCCGGACATCCAGAATACTGGAGGCATGCCTTGCGTCGATCGCAATATGATCAATTTGGTTGATCGTGACATGATCATTGGACCGCCATGTCTGCTTACGAATATCGAGATGAGGAAACCATGTGCTTGCTATGGTGACATTTCGCTCCACAGCGAAATCAATTAGCCTTAGTCCGTTATCAGACGTGGTGTCGTGTAGGCTATGCTTACCGACTGCTCTACCGAAGACGTCCTCCTTTCCTATTTTGGCGTTAAAATCGCCCAATACGATCTTAACGTCGTATTTAGGACATTGCTCGTATGTTTTGTCGAGGAGCTCGTAGAAACACTCTTTGGAGGCAGGGTCCTTTTCTTCTGTGGGGGCATGCACACATATTAGGCTTATGTTAGCGAATTTAGCCTTGATCCGGATAGTCATAATACGCTCGCTCACGTGTCGGAAGCTTAAGACTTCTTGCCTAAGTCTGCCGCGTATGACAAATCCGCATCCGAATAAGCGTTGCCTGTTGCCTCTGTAGCAATCACCGTAGTAGATGTCACAGTTTTTCATTCTCTTTTTGCCTGGCCCATCCCATCGCACTTCCTGGATGGCGGTAAATGGTTATTGACTGACGATTTATCAGCGTTTCCATGACCTTGGACAGAGGGACGTAAGTTTAATGGGTCGATAATTGGACGTGGAGGCAGATTCCCATCTTTTAGTGACTGGCTGGACAAATGCTGTTTTCCATATTCTCGGAAAGAGACCAGAAGAGTAGGATGGATAGAAAAGCGTGGAAGGATACCTCTTTATAACTATGGCGAGAATACCATCTGGACCAGAAAATGTGTATATGTTGAGACTTTTGAGTACTCCTGCAATGGTATGCGTGCGGAAATGGACTTGTCCCATGGAAAATTTGACGCTCTCAAGTAAAGGTGGAGACAAAGCACAATCTGGCAGCTTGTAGTTCGCTGCAAATTGAGCAGCAATCTGATTGGCTTTGTCTAAGGAGCTAACAGCTGGGGTATCATTGTAAATGAGCGTTGGGATAGCAGACGAGGTGGAATTTTAAATATTTTTGACGAATGACCAAAAACGTGGAACATTGTAGAATTTGTTGCATCAATCTGTAGTGATATAAGAATTTTACACGTTGAATGTGAGCATTGGTACCTACTTCGCATCTGTGGGAGCACATCTAGACGTGAAACCGGAATTTAGTACGCGCAACCTTGTCGTATACTTTAATTTACTTTCAACCAAAAGAAAAACATGATACCGTCTGTAAGTAGTAAATGCGAGAGGGTGCTCGGTACTTTTACTTCGAATGGGTGAGTGAGTATGGGCGCTGCTTACTATGGCTTTCAATTAGAGAATCACTTCTATTTCGTATTGACTAATGACAATCGTTCACCAAAAGGAGAGCACTGTATAAATAGTGCGTCCTGTGATTCAAATAGTTTTAGCATCTAATATTAAAAAGTTCTTCACGTGATTGATTGTCTTGCATAAGTACACGCTGACATGAAAATGGTGCCACACCCTATGTATGTAGGACCTATTAAACAACTTCGCAGTCCCGAAGGCGGTACCTCTTTACAGATTCCATTAGTTTCACTGATTTGAAAAAGCATCTGAACTACAGCTGTAGAACTGTAGATATTCTTAAAAGCGAACGATTTGAAATGAAATTTTACTTCCACAGGGATTGAAAAATTAGTTGCCTGTTGATGAATTGCTACCCCTTTCCTCTGAAGTGTATCATGATTCATGATCTCAATTAATCGGTATATAAGCCTCCCTCGTTCATTGGGCAATTCAACGATGACGAGCAAAGATTAACGTGGCAACTCTAATCGCTTTATCCAGCTATTTATTCAGCTGACACAGTCGCCTGTGGCGTTTTGCTCGCTCTCCAGCCTATCCTTCAACAATCCGATTACAACTTATGCGGTCCTCCCTCGATTAACCATTTTGTCCGAAAGATCTTAGAAGGCACAGCGTACAGCGATATGAATTCCATAAAGTGCGCCACCCCTAAGCTTAAACACCACCCCATAACAATAACAATTATCCTTTCATTCGTTCAGTTGATTCCATCGAACAAAGGACCTGCTAGGACTACACAACGACTTCCTCTGCACCAACACTTTATTTGCCATTCATCGTTCGCCTGATTGTACACCTTACATAGCCTATCTACGGGCATTGTTCCTCGTCGTCTACGTCGTCGTTACATAATCCGTTTTGTAAACACTAACCAACTAAAGAACTAACAATCTCTCCTCTCCTGCGCGCACACAGCCATACAATGCAGACACTTCTAACACAACACCTAATGAGCTGACATCCTGGCCGAATGGGTTGTATGTGTGTTATCTTGAAAATGTTATCACAAATTCAGGTTAACTGAGGCATTGTTGGGTGTGCAGTTCTCCTCATTGTGTTGATGTAGTCCTAGGGATGATCCTACGGGTGTTGGATATCCTCTCTATCGGTAGGCGTCATGCCGGTATGCCGAAAGTCATTCTATCAAACTTGTTAATCTTGACTCGTACTACAACAAAACAGGCTAAAACACCTCCCTCACCCAATCCCATTCAGTGAACTTGGCTAACAGGGTATTATATGGGTCTACTCACACCGTTAGATGCCCTAACCTCATTTTTACGCGCCGAAAAACGAGACCAGGCCACAAAGAAGGTCGTCAAGGTGTGCCGGTAATAAAATTCCAAGTAAAACAACCAGAAGAAGGATAATCAGACATGGGTTCGCCTTCAATGTGTCCCTCTGTGTGTGTGTGTGAGGGTGGGTGGACAGGTGTATATGCGAGGAGCAGCAGGAGTGATTTGAATTTATTGCGGATGTTTTTTGTTGTTGCCGCTGATAAAGATGGCTTCGCTTTGGCGCTGGTGATTGTGGTTTTTTATGCACTCTGGGTGGGTGGTGAACGCGATAAACTTCTCTGCAGGCCGGAGTGTGGAATAATTGTGAGTGATTTGTTTGATTGCTTGAGTTTTCAGGTCAAGGAGAACGAGAGTTATTTGTACGCGCTGATTAAGTGGAGAGATTCGCGCTTACCGTGGAGAAGTAAAAAATTTAACAATGTCGAAATGGCTTACCTGTGGAGGTCGCTATAAGTCATTGTTTTTCAGATAAATGAATTTAAAAGTTCAAATTTGAAAACACGATCTTTAAGTTGTTCTTAAAGCCTCCGCCTCCATCGAATAGACACAACTTTGAGACATGGACATGGGACTGTGAATATCTTAAATGGATTGGAAACTCGAGTATACATATCTGCTGTAGAAATGAAAGCGAAACTTGTTAAGAGCTGTAGCGAAAACCTCAAGGATCTTGCCTTGCAGCACAATATAAAACTCTGCTTGGTCACCAGTCACAGGGGTGTCGTGGGTAACGAAATAGCTGACGAGTTGGGAGAAAGAATTATGCGCTAGCTCTTAAATGAGCTGACAAATCGAATAGTGCTCCACTCTGCAATCTCAAAGGAATAGCAAAGCAAACACCAGATGGAAACTACTTCCCACATGTGAAATGTCTCGTAGAGTTTGGCCTTTGGCTCTTGATACCCGCATAACTGGGCTATACCCAGATACCCGGGTACCGAACATTTTCGGTTATTACCCGGGTACCAAAATATCGAGTATTTGGCAGGCGAACCCCACAGGCGGATCAATAGAAATGCTGTGAAGTGGGAGGGTTATGATCCCTTATTTTCGGATCATAACCTCGCTGATTAAAAAAAGAAGAAGAAGAGAAGAAGACCAAAATATCGAGTATTTGGGTACCCACTTTGTTCAAAATTTCAAGCTTTTCCACCGAACGTATAAATATATCATTCGACAAGAAGAAGAATTTTGCAGTTCTGCAAGCAATTTTCGTAGAATTTGTTAACGAAGTCATAGAGGTCTATTTTCATAAAATACTAAAAATCTGGCAAAAATTTTTAAACAAAATAAAAGTGGAAGTTAATTTCTTTATTTCAAAATGTTCATGTTTGTGTCAGCTTTTGAAAGTGACGAGCTGAATTCGTTAAAAGGTGTATTCTATTCACTAAACTGCCACTGTAAATTGCTTTGGCCAGAATTTTATATATTTACTTCTTTGGTTAGGTCGCGCCACAGTTCGGCGTAAAACTAGGCCTAACAAGCCTCTCCATTTAGCTCAGACTTTAGCTAATTAGCCCAAGTATGCACGTCAAATTGGTTGAGGTTCCCTCGAACTTATGCGCCCCACCTACGGCGAGGAGGTCCTCTACTGCGTCGTCCCTCGGGAACGGAGGGCCGGAGCGTTGGTGTCCATTCGCTCTGCTTGTCCTAGTCATCTCAGACGTCCAATACGCAGTTTTTTGACTAGGTCGATATCGCTGTACAGCTCGTATAGTTCGTTATTCAATTTTCTCCTCCAAAACCCGTCAACGCGAACGGGATCGAATATCTTAGGGTAAGATATCCAGTGACCGACACGTTTAAGAGAAATTTCGAGTTTGAAAATTCAGACCTTTTTCTGCGCTGCATGGATCTTAATGGTTCAAATGTAATATTGAAATGTTAGTAATATCCTATTAGACTATAAAACAATATTTATTTATGCAATTCCAAAAATAAATAAAACATAAAATTGTTATACATTATCACTTTTTTAGTTACTAACGTCATTTTTTCAGTAGCCGACACCGCTAAAATATTAGTGATAGACAACTCTTTTTCTAACACGTTAGTGATTTTCAAACCATTAATTTTTTGAAAAATAAAATAAAACCATACCATTCTCTGCTCAGTAGGTAATTTAAATACTTAAATTGAAATAATATAATATACAAGAGAAATCCATTTAATTAGTATAGTAGATAGATAGATTTTTATTTCGTACATAAATTTACAAAAAAGTTTTGTTACCACACATTTTACAATACAGAGATATGACAATTTTTATCTTTCTTCTGAAACATTATTTGATAGGCAATTAAAATGAAAAAGTGAAATGAATAATAATGATGCTGAAGGAAATATACAAACAAAAACCTTCAATAGAAATAGAAAAAAAAAAGAAAAAAAAAAGAATAATAAATAAATAAATAAATAAATATATAAAATAAATAAATAATTTAATAAATAAGTAAATAATAATATAATAATAAGTATAAATCAAAAAATAATGACTAGATAATAACTAAATAACGAACTACATACATAAATAAATAAATAACATTTTAACAAAAAAAGTATATATATATAAATTAATTACAAATGTATAAATAAATAAATTAATATGTAACAAAAATTAATATATAAATAAATAAATAATTTGATTAAATAAATAAATAAATAAATAAATGAATTAATTACTAAATAATATATACAAAAACAACAAAACAAATAACATTAATACTATTATTAATAATAATATTGTAAATTTTATTAACAAAAGTGACATGTATAAATAAAAAAAACATAAAACATAACAACAGTATCATGCTTGTCAACTATTGAGTTGAACATAATTAGTTTTTAAATTATTTACAAGAGGATTATCAGCAAAATCACAAGGGTCTAGGAAACGTTGATTAAGTTTTTGAATTCTTTCGAAGATCAGTTCAACATTCGCTTGATCGTGGACATCCAGAGTCGAGTGATGCCATGGTAAGTTAAGCGCCATTTTTAATATCTTATTTTAAGATACCTGTAATTTTTTAATATGGCACATTGCACAACTTCCCCATACTTGGCATCCATATAACATAATTGATTGAAAAATTACTTTTTGGATAATTATTTTGTTTTGATTCGAGAGCAGAGTCTTTCGATTTATTAAGGGATACAACATCTTCACTGCAATCGAAATTTTCTTCAGGGTATTTGCAATATGCGTACCAAAAGTCAACTTGTTGTCCAAATATACCCCTAAATATCTGACAGAAGGTTGCCAGCGAATGTGATTACCATTAACTTCTAACTGTCTACTAGGAAGGTAGCAAGCTTTTCTTTTCCTAGTGAAAAAGATGGCTTGTATTTTTTCCTCGTTCAATTTTATTTTCCATTTATTGTAATATCCCTCTAATATTATCATCGCATTTTTTAGATTCCTCTCAATGTCGAGAGCGAATTCATGAGATGATAAAATTGCAGTATCGTCGGCAAAGATAGCTGCTTCACAATTAGGTAAAGATGGAAAGTCGGATGTGTATAGGTTATATAAAACAGGCCCAAGAACTGATCCTTGGGGAACACCTGAGTGAAAGTAGACTATGTTAGAGTCACCACTATTAGCGTGCACTTTAAAACAACGATTTGACAAGAAACAGCATCAAACGCTTTCTCAATATCAAGCAGGATCATTCCAGTCGATTTGCCTATTGAACGGTTTCTTTTAACATGATTGCAAATTCTAAGCACTTGATGAGATGTGTTGTGAAAGCGTCTAAAGCCAAACTGTTCCTTAGGATACAAGTCGTTATCGGAAATATGTTTTAAAATTTTTTCTTTTAGGACCTTTTCGTAGATTTTACTGAGGCTGCTAAGTAAACTAATTGGCCAATAACTATCAGTCTTTTCATGAGACTTACCAATTTTTATAATTGGAACGACCTTGGCAATTTTCCATGCATCAGGGAAGTATTTCATTTTTATGCAAGCATTTATAATGAAGGTCATCATTCTATACCCACACTTGGGCATTTGCTTAATGTAAATATTTTTTATTGAGTCGAGACCTCCAGCTTTCCGAATTCGTAATTCTTCGACAAAAAATTCTGTGTCTTCCACGCTGATGTAGGCATTTGAAGATGGTTGGTTGGTATTATTTTCCAACAAATTTTGGATGGCGCTATTTACATAGGAATTTGTATTCACATCTCCTAAATTTGATGAGACAACGTGATTCTTAGTAAAGGTGCTTGCAAGAGCATTCGCTTTATCTAAATCCGTACAATAAGTATTTGTCGAGTCATTGAGGAAGGGAAGTTGCCTGTGTCTATTCTTTATCACCTTTGCAATGTTCCAGAACGGTTTTGCGTTTTTTTCGAGTGAACTTAATTTCTTATTCCACTCGTTATTGCGATGGTCAGAGATATGTTTACATATTAATTTGTTTAGGTGAGAAACGTGATAACTATAGTAAGACTGACGATATCTTTGCCATAGTCTCCGGTAAGTGTTTCTTAGCTTAATAATATCCAGAATAAACGAGGGAAGCTTAACAGAAAAAACTTTTTTAAGAACTTTGGGAACACTCTTGTCAACGGCGTCTAAAATATTTTCAGTAAATATAGTGACCATAGAATCAACATCTTCTTTACAGCTAATATTTTCGAAATTATTTGGGATGTTTCGGAGGTTTGAAGTTAATTCAGACCGAAAACGATCCCAATTTGGATATTTTAAGTCTTGTATATATTGCACTTTTCTAACCCCGGATCTTAGAAGTCGGCAGATAACCGGGTTATGATCCGAACTTAGTTCATTCAAAGTAATAGGTTGTGTAACACAATTACAAACATTAGTAATAAATAAGTCTAGGACAGTAGGACAACGACGAGAACCAGGAAAAAAACGTTGGACTAGGAGGGTACAATACAGATATTGGTAAAGTAAGAGATAGACTTGACAATATATTTCCCCACGCATTAGCTCTTAAGCAACCCCAGTCTCTATGCCTACAATTAAAATCTCCACCAATTAAGAATTCACCATTAAGTGTAAACAATTTACGGAGATCATTTTTAAGTCCTATCCTTTTATCGATTGTTGTTCTGTCACCAGGAAAATAAACGCAAAAAATCTTGATCACCCTCTGATTGTCTAGTTTCTACTCAATGCCCAGATTCTCTACGTACCTAGTTTTCACTATAGGTAAGAGCGAATGCTGAATTGATCTTCTTATAAGAATTGCTACACCTCCGCCTCCTCTACCGATTCTATCGCATCGATAGCATTTGAAATCAGCGGTAGATAAACGTAAGTCTTGTTTAAGTAATGTTTCTGTTACTAACGCAACGTCAATGTTTCTAGTATCTAATAAATTAATAAATTCTGTAATTTTGCTCCGAATACCTCTTGCATTCCAAGTAATAATGTTTATATGTCTATCTATCATCATATTACTTAACATCATTATATAAAAACTTAGTGGCTAAATGTGTGATAACATTAAATTCTTCGATTTTACTTTTACAAACAGATAATTTCATTATCATTTCCAATGCTAAGGAGTTTAGCTCTTCAGCTGTGAACAACGCACTTGTGTTGTTGTTGATTGGAATGTTGCCAGACGTATTACTGGAAATGTTGCTAGAGATGACTGGAATGTTATTGGAAACATCGCTGTTGACATTCGATGTGTGTGCAAGCTCTCCCCATGCACTTGGTGGATGGGAAATTGCATGCTGAGTGGGAATCGATCGGTGTCGCTGTGGGAGCGAAGGGAAATCATTCAGAGAGGCGATAGAAATCTGTTTTTGCCCAGTGTAATGAGAGGCATGCTGTTTGATAGAAACTTTCGGCTGAGCAAGTTGTTTTTGTTTAGCGGATTTTTCCTTCAGTTCCAAATATTTGGATCTGCTTCCGCAACTGGGATCAGTAGATTTATGAGATCCACTGCAATTTGCACATTTTGGCGAGGAAACATTTTCGCAATCTAGAGTCTTGTGTGGACCAGCGCAGTTCGCACAGTATGTCTTTATGTGGCAATTTTTCTCACCATGACCAAACATCTGACAGTTACCTTTAAGCTTTCGTTGATAGTTCCAATTCACTTGCGTATGAAGAATGGATCGATAATTTTTTTTTAAATCGCTGAGTTTGGTGGAACCATTTTCTAGTGAGACCAAGTAAAAAATGTCAGTGTAACGTTCGTATTTTTTAGTTATTTTTTTAATAGCAGTACACTTGAGACCAATTTTAATAAGTTAATTTTTTAATAGATTTGCGTCCATTTCGCCCATACCATATAAGATAACTTTGAAAGCCCTCTCACTTTTAAGATCGTGAGAGAAAAATTGACAATTTTCCTCTTTTAGTTTACCGATCACCGTGTTATATGAGTCGATTGTCTCACAAACAATTTTTATACCGATTGACAATCTTTTAATGCAGTAATCCGAAATGTTTATTGATTTTATTAAATTATGAACATAATCACTGGATTTTTGCAAAAGTTTTATTGGTGGTATATAAGTCTTTCCGC
This sequence comes from Brachypalpus laphriformis, assembly GCA_945910035.1. Lineage (NCBI taxonomy): Eukaryota > Metazoa > Arthropoda > Insecta > Diptera > Syrphidae > Brachypalpus > Brachypalpus laphriformis. The sequence goes on from OX246755.1 coordinate 148,693,994, forward strand.
GTGTACTGCTTGGCAAAATTATTTCGTCCATTTCATCAGTATCACTGTCCGGGAGACATTATAAAGGACTCCAGTAATTTGTACTGGAGTCCTTTTTTGATGCACTGGGATTTTTCATGGAGACACGAAACTTCTTATCCGAGGACAATCGTTTGTCCGGCGATCTAACACGTTTGGAAATTTTACCGATTTTTGGGAGGTCAGACTTGGATGACATGCGCAGGCAAAAGCTCTGGGTTGACTGTTTAGTATAGCAGTAACTTTAAATAAATAGAACAAAATATAAATGATAATGATAATAATAAAAAAAAACAACAAAACAACTAAACAAGCAATAAAAAAAAGTTTTCAACTAGATTTAAATTATTACAAAATGATAAATTACATTCAAGAATTTAATGAAATTTGTATGTACACGTAAGTTAATCAGTTAAAGCATATAAAATATTATTATTAATAATGTAGGCAAGTATTAAATTAATGTGGGATTAGGTTATTTACAAGCTGCGCAAATAAAAGTTTGAATGTTTTTATCAGTTTTGGCTACAGCACATGCAACATGAAAGTTTCGGAAAGTGCATTTTTTACACTCAATTGCGTTATCGAGTGCAGTTATATTTCCAACGCAAATAAAACATAACCCAGAACTTACACTCTTATTAGTAAATCTTATTGAAGTAGTTTCTTCGTCTATCAGTTTTTGAAACCATTTTTCTGTGTCCTGATTTATACTTTGTTTGCCTGCAAGCACTTTCTTCTTTGGTTTTGAAAAAGCGGTTTTTTTTAACCTTTAATTTGTCTTTTCTTTCTTTATTTACTAATTTATTAGCTTTATTTTGCAATCTTTCAAAGAATCGTAGCTCCTTCTCTTTGGCAAGTTTTTCCTTTTTTAACATTTTGGCTGTCTCGGTTTCTTTAAATTCAGAAGATGTTACCACAAAAGACCTTCTTTCAACATTTTTTTTACCTTTTCTCTGAGAATGTGGTGAAACATATAAATAATCGGTGAGTTTAGGCTTTTCTGAATCAAAGTTTACAGGTTCTGTTTGCATGATTTCTTCCAAAATTTCGATCGTGTCTGTTGCAATAATTTCTGTCTCAAGGTTATCTTCTAGAATAATAAAAGGCATATTGTTAACATCAAAGTCTTTAGTTACACTTTCTATTGCCATTTCATGAAGCTGGTCGTTTTTAACAGGGGTCTGATCTGGGTAGGAAATAATTGTCCCGATGGCTTGGTCAACAATATTTGTAGGGGTCGGAATGTAGTTTTGTGAACAGGGAATGTCATGTTTGTCGGATTTCAAGTGGCAATAGATATCATTCAATACGGTCATATCTTCCTGAGCTGGAAATTCCAATTTATTTATAGCTATCAATTTGTCTGCTCCAACAATACACTCGAATTGCTTAATATCAATGGTTTTTGAGGTGTAGTCATCTTCGGCGGTTACGTGAAATGAATTATTCTTCCCAAGGCATTTTGAAAAATCTATCGCATTAGGATTGAAGGGGTAAAGACAACATGCCCTAAACCCATTCAGGATTGTTTCTTTTTTTATGTTGCTAACCAAAATATTCTTAAGAAGAGGCCCAACATGCTTTTTGGTCAAAATGTCTTCTGGATTTTCACGCCTACAATCCAAAACAGCCTTTTGCCATCCATTTTTAATGGGCTTAAAGGCCGCGACATCAGCAGGTTGTAAGATCCGTGTAGAATTTGGATAAAGGCAAACTAAAATAATATTAAGTTCTGTGCAAAGCTCCGATAAACTGTAAGTTAAATGACTTTTATGGCCGTCCAAATATAATAAGTTCCATTTCTGACCAAAAAAGGATACAAAATAGTTTTAATATATTTAAAAAAAGTTTCCCCTGTCATCCAACCACTTTCTCCTGATGAAATTCCCCAGTCTTTTGGTACTGAATTCCCAACTTCAAAAGTAATTCTTAAATACGGATAGATAATCATGGGAGGGGTAATCATTCCAGATGCCAAATAAGTGAATATCACCGTAAGATTCTCGTTAGCAGTGCCTTTGTCTGTTTCATAAACATTTTTTTGCTCCTTTTGAAGCCAAAACCTTACCTGTTTTTTGGCAAAGGAGAAAGTTAGTTTCATCTCCATTAAATATCCGACTTGGATCTTCCAAGATATTTGTGTTGCCGGTTCTTAAAAGGTATTCCTTAATTTGCTTAAACCATCCTCGGATATCGTTTTCTGAAACAGTGGAAGATGTAACCGTCACAGCTTCAGAAAATTTCGGTATCAAGTTTCTCTTGGTGTGTTGTTTTGGAAAGGGGTTTTTCGTGGCGCATTTTTCAGAAATTCACTGGGAATCCTCGTTCGTGATTCTCAGCAATCCAATTAAGAAGTTGCTGTTCTTCCTCAGCGGTTAGTATGGTTTCCGGTCCATATGTATTTGCACCTTTCCTGTGGACCACTTTATAAGACTTGTGCGGGGAACGTTAAATTCAGTTGCAGCCATTTTTTTTTGCCATTCCCCCATTCACCGCGTCCAAAGCTTTTTGCAGATCTTCTTCTTTGTATTGCTTTTGCTTTGGCATATTCAAATATCAACCTGATGAAAAGTCGACCACCAGTCAAAGGAAAAATAACGGTTTATAAGCAAACAAAAAAAGTGGTTTGAAAATAATGGCAAGAAGGAAAATGTTGATGGTGTCCATAACTAACGTCTTCAAAAATGTTCAGTCGCGCCAGTAATAGACACTGGAATTTTTTGAACATTACATTTTAGTTATAAACACCCCCCGTTAAATTAAGTTACTTTATTATTTTAACAAAAACAAACTAACAAAAAAATCCACTAATTAACACTTTAAAATAATACTCCCTATACACTCATATATTGTTTAAATAATAATTTATACTCACTTGTTTCTTAAGCAATTCTTCAGTTTTCAGCAATCTACAGAGGTTTTAAACTTACTTCTATTATCACAAAGCAACGGATGACTACAAAAATTCAAGTGAATTCTTTTCTTATGACATTTGCATGCCTGAACACGTTAAAAATAGTTTCAGTAGCATCCAGCCGCATGAAACCTTAGGAAAACGGAAAAATGGTGGCAGGTGACCATCACTGAAAATATGTCGGTCACTAGGTAGCTTACCCTACGATGAATTTTTCTCTCAAAGTAACCAAGAATATCTTCGTCCTCTTTTAATAAAGTCCATGTCTCAGCGTCGTAAAGCAGGACTTGGATGATCAGGGTCTTATACAGAGTCTCCTTAGTTGTTCGAGATAGGGTTTTACTGTTGAATCGCCTTATAAGCCCAAAAAAAAAAACAGCAATTGGCAAGTGTTATTCTTCGCTTGATTTCTGCGCTGATCTTGTTTTTCGAGTTTATAGCAAAGCCAAGGTAGACAAAGTCCCTTACTACCTCAAAGTCATAGCTGCCCACTGTGACGTTCTATCCAATTCGTCGGAGTTGGCTGCCCCTTCTTGTTGAAGGCATTTACTTGATTTTGCCCTCGTTTATCGCAAAACCTATTTTGGCCGCTTCTGCTTCAATGTTTGCAACCGCATCGGTGACAGCCCGCTGAGTTCTTCTAATTATGTCAATATCGTCGGCGTATGCAAGCAGTTGTACGGACTATTGACAGATTGTGCGTCTGGTGTTATTTTTTTTTATTTTTTTTAAGCTTCATACGAACAAGTACTTAAAGCTAAACTTAAAAACTAAGAAAGAGAGAACCTAGCGCTAAGCTTAAGGGACTTTTTTTTTTAAGGGCCCACACAAGCTTAAACAATCTAAAAACTTAACTTAAAACTAACAGACGAGGAGAAAATTGGAGTGTGTAAGAAAAGAAGGGAGGGGATAGGGGGGAGAATAGGAGGGGGAATGCGGGTGTGTAGAGGGTGGGGTGTGGGGGCATTCAAGACATGACTGGGTCAAAATGAAGCGGAGCTGAAATTGTTTTGAGGGTAAGGGAGTAGGTCATAAATTGGCTTTTGCTTACATTAAGTTCGAGATGATTTTTCTAGCACCAGAGAGAAAATCTGTTTGGGTCATCTTGAAGTGGGCGAGCATCGGTGGGAGAAGATATGTATCTAAATATTTTCAAGTCATCGGCATAGACAGAGAGATACGAGTCTTTGATAACGCAGTCGGCGTCGTTGGTGGTCAGGACGATGTTCTTGGTTTGTAAGTTCCGCACAGTACAATATTAAAGAAGTCGCATAACAGCGCGTCACCTTGCCTAAAACTTTTTTCAAATTAAAAGTCTCGGTCAGGTCATTACCGACCTTGATGGAGCAGCGAGCGGTCTCCATCGTCATCCTGTACATATGAATAAGCTTGGCAGGGATGTTAAAACTAGACATAGCTCTATACAGCCCTTCTCTACAAATGCTGTCATATACAGCATTGAAATCGAAAAAAGATGATGAGAAGCGGTTTGGACTTCTTGGGTTTTCTCCAGGATCTGTCGAAGTATGAAAATTTGATCGAAGGTGGACTTTCCTCAGGTCCAGGTCCAGCAGCCTTGTTGGAGATTAGCTTGGATACTGCTATCCTCACTTCGTTTTGGTCAGGTGAACGGAAATTTTGACTATCATCGTCTATGTTGAATGGTTCATTCTGCCTGACAGCGGGATGTTGGTCTTCGTCGCCGTTATACAGTCTGCAGAAGTAGTTTTTCCATACTGTCTGCACCGACGATTCTACCACGAGGATTCCATTTTCATCTCTACATATTTCTGTACGGGTATTGCTTCTCTGACACGTTATTTCTACTTTTTGGTAAAACTTCCGAACATTGTTCCTGTAGTATAAACTCTCAATATTCTCAAACGCGCACTTCTCATGCTCTTTCTTCTTTTTTGGAGAAGCCGATGTTCTTCCCGTCTCTTTTGCTCGTAGAGCTCATGAGCAGCTCTCGTCTTCCTTTGCAGCGTCGCTCTGTATGCATCTTGTTTTGCTGCATGCACTCGCCGACATTCTTCGTCAAACCAGGGGTTTCGCGGTGGTGAGCGAGTGAGATGCAGCACATCAGTCGCGGCGTCTCTGATGGCATGTTGGCAGCGTTATCACTGGTTTTTGGCACTTGATGCTGCCGGCATAGGGGTGATTGAGAGATTTCAGGATAAGCGTTCAGCGAAGAGTTTGGCGGTCGCTTGCGATTCTAGCTTTTCGACATTAACATTTTTTATAGTGATTCTTCTTTGTTGCTCAGTTTCGGATATCCGCATTCGTATTTTGGCTACAACAAGGTAGTTTGTGTTGGCCGCTCGGTAAGTCCGGGCATCTAGAATACTGGATATAATACGACCGTAATATGATCAATTTGGTTGATCGTTACATGATCTTTGAACCGCAATGTATGCTTGTGAATATTGAGATGAGGAAACCATATGCTTGCTATACTGACGTTTCGCTCCATAGCGAAATCTATTAGCCTTAGTCCTTATTCAGGCGTAGTGTTATGCAGGCTATGTTTACCGATTAACCTACGGAAGACGTCTTCTTTTCCTATTTTGGCGTTAAAATCGCCCAATACGTCGTATGTATGTTGGGACATTGCTCGTATGTTTTGTCGAGTAGCTCATGGAAACGAACTTTGGTAGCAGGGCAAGAGTAATTCTTCGTGTAATATCCCTACTGTTGTCATTTGCGGAGTTCACCATAGAGTCTAGGTAGACAAAATCCATTACTACCTCAAAAATATATTTGCCTATTGTGGCATTCTGACCAAGACGCCGATGTTGGGTGTCCTTTTTTGTAGACAGCATATATTTTGTTTTGCTTTCATTGACCACTAGACCCATCTTTGCTGCCTCGATCTCAATACTCGCAAATGCCCCGTTGACGGCCCACTGAGTTTTTCAGATTATGTCAATGTCATTGGCGTAAGCCAGCTTCTCATAGCCTCGCAAAAGATTTTGTTGCCCTCATCCATGAGAACTACTGCTTTGGATTTACGTGACATACAACCTTCGACTATTTTCTCGATTTCATTTTTTTTTTTTTTTCTTACAAGCACTGGAAATAAAAATAAAAATTAAATCAACTTGACCGTCTGTCATTTCCTTTCGATATGGATGCACTGCACAGACAACTCTACAATGAAAACAATGGAACCTTGTATCTCTCCCATCGATTCGCTGCTTCAGCAGGCAGTGTCAATTTGACAAATGAAGCGTTGCTAAAAGTTCCACACAACATTCCACCCATTGTTATTCTACTCTGAAACTATTCAATCCAAGGACATTCTCTTGCTTGCCATTCCATCTTTTTCTTTGTGCAAAAGGACTGGTTAAGCACAGTACAAAAGAAACTGCTTTGGCATACACTTTTGATAGGGAGATCCGTGCAAAACGAAGAAACAAGTACCAACATAGCTACAGAGCTGGAAGCAAACGTATTGTATATAACGAATGTTGTATGCAATTGAAAATCATTCTTGGACGAGCTGTTACATTGTATGTCAACGTGTGTCTCAATCTGTGAATCCTTTGAATTCGCTGATATTTTATTTCTATTTTTTTTTTAAATTTTTTTTTTGAACGAATGCCAACAAGGATTTATTTGCTCTTATTCCTAAAATATACAGTTTGGCCAGAAATTGACAATTGACATGGAGGCAGGATATGCTGCTGGCCGCCCGACTGATGGTTCATGTATGTGAATACTTTGTTACATTTGACATTCGGCAGGATGCAAAAAAGGAAGTGGGCCAGTGTGGCGGAGCGATTGCCTTCTGGTCGTGTCTGGGCTTTGTATGTGTATGTTGTACTCCGGTTGATTGAGTATCATCAATGGTTAGACTTATATGCAAATATAAATCGATTTTGAGGGAGTCAAAGGATGAAGGTATTGAATGGTGGGTTTTTCGTAAGCAGCCTTGATCTTTGTCAGCAAGTCAGCTGAGGTATTCAATTTGTGGTGCACTGTTGTTTTTTTTGTTTTTTTATACAAATTGTCAAATTGCCTTTGTAAGGGGAATGGTCGTTCATTAGAAGTATTCACTTGGATTGGATAAAAGTATATGACGAGGAACGCGGTAGTTTTTGGGGAATTCTATTACTTTGACATTCAAATTTATCTCAGCTACACGAGAGCCAAATATGCCTGGCTCTGCTCTAGAGGCTTCATTCAATTAACCTCCTCCTGATACTTATGTCACAGGCTGTTCTATAAAAGCGTCCTAGGGAAGGTGGTTCTTGATATAATCCACACTGGAGTTTTGATGAACTTGCGCGACACTTATCTTACGACTCCGGTTATGGTCATGGATATGTCGTCTGAGGAAATGACGCCATAACTTTAGCTATTACAGAAATTCAAAGTCGACAACCTTCCTTGTATTCAGGACTGGTTTCGGCCGGAACATCAGCCAGGAATGGAATGTAGTCGAATTTTCACGAATGGCTTCAAAACTAGTCAAGGGTCTGGTGCTGGTGTCTTCGTGGAAGACGACAGCATTAAGATCCACTTCTCGTTACCCAAAAATGCATCTGTTTTCCAAGCGGAAACTTATTCAATCCTAATGGCCATGAAACACAGTCGGAGACAAAATTGAGTGGACGGTTGAAAAACACATCAAAAACAACACAGTTTCGATTATAAAATATTTTATTCAAAAAAATGGTTGTTAGTAGATGAAATACTTAAAATTGAATATAACAACGTAACAACCTTTTCGTATTCAGAGAAGCAATATAATTACGTTCTGTTGTTGGTATTCAATGAAAAGCGTAAAACTTTCATCGTCCACTCAATTTTGTCGCCAACTGTATGTTGTGAAGGACAGGTGGAAGGGTTGAAGCATTTGTATCTGTAGTGGCAGTCAGGCTTCCACTTCCAAAACAGTTCGTGAATGCAAAAACTCCTTAAACTAGGTCGCAAGGTCACACCGGAATCTTAGGAAACGAGATCTATGATGAAATTGCTAGGCGAGGCTCATTGGAGGACTCCTCAGGACCTAGACCTGCATTAAGTCTCCCTGCGTCCCGGTTAAGTCTTCGATTGACGATTGAGTTTCTCACGAAAATAATTGTGTGTATGTCATGACTCTCCAGGATGTAAGTTGACTTAGCCGTCGAAGCATTTGCATTTGCAGTGGCAGTCAAGCTGTGCTTAAGACATCTGTTAACCCTTTAACCACTTCCAAAACAGTTCGTGAATGCAAAAACACGTTTACTCGATCACAAGGCAGAATTCTCTGTCTCTCTGGGTCGCAAGGCTGAATTCTCCATCTCTTATCTGGGTTCCAGGTCACACCGGGATCTTAGGGAACGAGATCTATGATGAAATTGCTAGGCGAGGCTCATTGGAGGACTTCTCAAGACCTTAAGCTGCATTGGGTCTCCCTACGTCCTCGGTTGAGGATTCGATTGACAGCTGAGTTTCTCACGAAAACAATTGCTTGTGTCATGACTCTCCAGGATGTAGGTGGACCAAGCGAATTCTCCCAGATGTCTGTAATAAATCAGTAGCATTCTTGCTGTTTCTCAGCAGAAAAGACGACAGACAACTTATTGGTATCTTGGCAGGCCAACAGGCCACTTCGCTTTCTCCAAGCATCTTAATGTGAGACTTCACCCTTAAGGCTTTAGTGACACTACAGTCTACGATGCTTGTGGAGTGGGTGATGACGCTGTGGAATATTTTCTCTGTGAGTGTCCTGCCTTTCCTCGCATAAGATGGTAGATTTTCGGTGCCGATGTAGTGAGTGCTGGTACTGTAAATCCTCATCACTGAAGTGCTTGACAAGAAAATTAGAAGAATAAGAAAATTCCCTTGTCGTAGAATCCGTCTGCGGGAAGTTTAACATAAATTCGGAGCTCAGCATTATTGAATCCACCAAAGTGGATCATTCCCTCGTTGGTAATTTGAATGATTTCCACGTCGAATGTTGCTGAGACAAACGTCGGCATAAGCATGGAAGGCGTCCTAATGGTTGTTCCACTGGGCGCAGATAGAATACCATAGAGCACAATAGGGTACAATAGAAAGTGTTTGGCGGCTCAGTTCGTCAGGCAGGAACTGCCCTTTTGCGGAGAGAAAAGAAGGGGACCTAAAGGCTTGTCCTTTAAACGCCGTTAAGCAAAGAGTAAAAGTTGCCAGTAGGGTTAATCAAATAGGCTCCGAAGGAACCTAAAACGGAGGCAAAGACAGCCGATAGCGAACACTTTAGAGTGGCAATTGTTGACTGTTCAAATCCACAGAGGCTCAGCGATGAATAGGTAGGTAGGTAGAAGTGGCTGTGTCAGCAAAACCATGCCGACACTTAATTAGCGCAGAAGCGCCGTTTTAATGCCACAACTCAAGTGACCTATCAGATGTAAAAAGGACGTTAACTGCTAGGGAAAAAGGAGAAGATAAAGGAGTGAGGATTATTTAAATCCACCCCGTTACATTGAGGAAACTGATAATATCTCCAATGCTAATCTCCGCTAGCTCTATTAGGTTGTCGAAAAAGGGTTTACCTAGGGTGCGCTGTCTGACCTTGCCTAAAGCCGGACACTTGCAGAGGAAGTGTAAGATTATTTCTATCTTGTCAGCAGAATTGCAGCTGGACAGTGTGCATTAAACGTAATGCCTATTCCGGCCGCATCAACCCCGATGGGCCAGTGGCCAGTACTAACTGCCAGAACTCTTGCGATATCTACACGGTTTCTGTTTAGTAGATCTTGCGTTCTTTTCTGGGAGTATTTGGGCCACATCTGCCTGGAGATGACACAGTTCCGCACCTCCTGCCATCTGCTATCAGCCTTTAGCAGATAGTGCGCGAAGATCCCTCCGTTAAGGACCCCCAACGGAACGTTCACCTCTTTTGCTAGGGAAGCATCAAGGGCAGATCCTTGCCTCACGAGTTCATCAGCTCGCTAATTCCCCTCAATATTGCTGTGACCCGGAACCGATGACCAAGCGAGGCGAGTTCTTTTTTGCACTGTTCTACTATCCTTGAGGATGTAGTGGCAGACACTATAGCCCTGGCAATGGTATTTAGGGGTGTAGAGGTTTGCTAAAGTAGGTGGCAGGCCTCACGTATAGCAACAATTTCCGAATGGAAAACACTGCACGAATCAGGAAGCCGATAAGACGTGAAAATATTGAGGGAATCAGAGAATATCCCCGCCCCTACCCCGCAGTCCATTTTTGAACCGTCGGTGAAGATTGTTGTTTGGAACTCATTTGTCAGTACGCCAGTTTCCCATTCCGCACTGGTAGAGAATCTGATTGTGACGTAATTTCTCAAGCAACCAGATCCTGCGGTAGCATATTCAGGATACTCTTGTGACCATACAGATTGGTGCATCAGCATCCCATTTCCCTTAGCCTAACCGCACTACATGATGATAGATGCATAATGTGAAGATCGAGTGGTAAAAGGTGGAGAATAACGCTCAAGGCTTCGGTTTGACATGTGCTCATGGCACCCGTTGCGCATATAGCCGCAGTTCTTTGTACCCTATTGATAAGTTTGATGTTATAAGCTTTTCTTAACGCAGGCCACCAAACTAGCGATCCATAGGAAAGAATAGGACGCACCACGGCAGTGTATATCCATAAGACCATCTTCGGGCGTAGTCCCCACTTCTTACCAAAGTTCTTGCTGCTAGAAAGCCACACAGGCCTTCCTTACCCGTTGCTCAATATTAAACTTCTCGCTTAGTTTAGGATCAAGTACCATACCTAGGTACTTGGCACTGGAGGATAGGGAGAGTAGAGGATTATATAGCCCTGTAAGCGTAAACGTCGGTATTTTGGTTTTAGCGGTAAAGAGCATCAGTTCAGTTCTGCTTGGGTTGACGCTGAGTCCACATCCAGTGGCCCATGAGCTAATCTTGCCCAAGGCACCTTCCATAATCTCACTGATTAGGGGTGGAAACATACCCGATACCAGTATTACCACATCATCCGCATACGCGACAATCTTAACTCCATCCCTATCAAGTCTACACAAAACTTTGTTGATGACCATAAGCCATAGAAGGGGAGACAAGACCCCACCTTGCGAAGATCCTATAGCAACAGATATGGTGGAGCTGCTGTTGCCGAGAGTAGATTGAATGATTCTAGTTTTTAGCATTATCAATATCCATTTGCTAATAAACTCTTCCACACCCAGTTGGATCAGAGCTTCCCGAATCGATTCCGTACTGACGTTATTGAAGGCGCCTTCAACGTCTAAGAAGGTAGCTAGGGTACATTGTTTGAAGTGGATTGTCTTTTCTGTCGTACGCACAACTTCGTGGAGCGCCGTCTCCGTCGATCGCCCCTTAGTGTAGGCATGTTGAGATTCAGAGAGAAGGGATTTGCCTAGGGTATTTCGAATGTGTGTATCTTAGATGCGTTCCAATGTCTTTAAAAGAAAAGAGGATAAGCTGATGGGTTTGAAATCCTTTGCGGATCCATAACCCCGCTTCCCAGCTTTCGGGATAAACACAACACGAACGCGTCTCCAGCTCAGGGCAACGTGGTTTAGGAGAATAAAGCTTCTGTAGATCGGTACTAGCCATAGGACAACCTGATCCAATGTTTTTTTTTGCAGCATAAAAGGAAGAGTGCCGTCAAGGCCGGCCGATTTATAGGGAGAGAAACTGTTAATAGCCCAGGAGGTATTAACTGCTATAATTGTTGTCTTAATGTCATTCCAGGAAGAAGATTGCGCAACATGAGAGACTGGTTGGAGGGCAATCAGGATCTTATTATGTCCTGGAAAGTGTGTTTGAATTAAAAGTTCCAATGACCCGCTAGAGGAGTGCGTCCAAGTCCCATTCGGCCGTTTAATAAAGGACGGGCTAGAATGTTCCTTAGACAGAATTTTACTCAGCCTGGCAGAGTCTTTTATGTTCTCAATGGACTGACAGTAGTCTTTCCAGGCAAGAGACTTGGCACTTTTAATGAATTTCTTATATATTTCTTTAATGAATGAATAGCGGAGAGCAATGCACTGCCAGATTCTGCTGTGAGTCAGTGCTACTTCAGCTGAAGACTCTGACTACGAACCATCATTGGTCAAGTCGTCAAATAAAAGAGCTTCAGACTGCTAGCCTGCGATAGTGAATGGACACTCAGCTGGCTGAAAAAGGCGGTGAAAATAATGGCAAACCTGTGGACAGGAGCTGACCTTATCCCAGTGAAATGCACTGAATTTTCATTCAATCATATCGCTGCGATATGTAATATATACCAGCTAAACCAAACTATTTGATCAGCCGGTCGTAAGCCGATCGTTCTTAGATTACCTACCAAGAGAGGTAGAGGAGAGGTACCTCAGCAGAGGTATAATTAAGTTTTCTAAGTGACTCTGCTTTGTATGCTCTATTCCTTTGCCTCAAAGCGATATATGTATGTAGAAGCTTCCAAAATTCCAACCAGTTCTGAGGTCTACTACAAAATAAAAGTTGGACGAAAGCTTTCTGATAAGAACATGATTCAGATTTTGAGAAGCATCTTCTATCTTCTGTCTTATTCTAAGTTTGAGTAGAGACAATGTTATACAGATGGTTTTTTCCCTAATTCCTCCTCTCTCTATCTCAGAATTCTAGCAAGCTTCAAGGAAAAAGACTTCAAATATGGAAAACTATTACAAAAACTTTAAATCGTTCTACTCTTTCAAGATAACAACACGTGGCGGAACCCTAAGGCTATTACTGAATACCATCAACTAAACTCCTTAGCAATTTTCACAACCAACAGAATTCTGATACATATAATACCAACAAAGCAGCACTCACCTTCACGTGACCTTGTTAAATAATTCATAACGCAACCCCATCCACTGCAGTACGCTTTGTAAGAAACCCGAATAGTCGTCAATCTAAATTGCACAATTCTCGGGCGTCATGTAGCTTCAGTGCGACAAAACTGACAGAACGTGTTCTCTGATAAAATTACACTCCGGGAGCAGGTTTCCTTCATCCCCAAACGTGTTCCTTTTTTCCAGGCAAAACCATTGAAAAACATCACCCCAACCGAGGAATCAACCATTTAACCCAACTCCACCCACCCACGCGCCAAGCATCCAAAGTCCTTGCAATCCGAGTGGAGCACATCGCAGAGCACATGTTTCAACTCAGTGGTAGACGCACTCATACACACCCACAAAAGGGGACATGGAGTCCCTTTTGAAGTTGCTAGTACCACGGTAAAATGCCAGAAATCGACTTCGAGTGAAGAACTTGAAAATTTATGTGACAGGGGACGCTGCGCAACAGCGAAAGTATGCGAAGGATTCAATTTCAAATGAACAATGAATGATTCCTTTTCTAGTCGAAAACAGGACCACTAGTCTACTACACTTTTGCTTCAACCAAATACAGCGCTGGAAAGGGAGTCCTTGTGCTTTTTTTTTTCTTTTAATTTCAATGGTGCGAATGAAATCTACGAACGTACACAGGTACTAACGCGGGTGATTAATGAATTTTCTGCTCCTAGCACTTTTCGTAATTTAATTCCTGGACGTAAGGAGCTAAAGAAATTAAACGAAAAAGATAGAGCGAGAGAGAGAGAGAGACAGAAGCAACGCAAAAGTTACCTTAAGTTTGGTAAGAGGGTTTTCTTTTCCCTTTTTTTTTTTTTTTTTTTTGTGGCAACTTCCGAAGGATGAAGACTTTAATTAAGGAATATTGATTGGAATCTGGGAATCTGTAGGAGTTTCATTCGATTATCCGGTATAAATAATCCAATGGATTTTAGGTTAATTGGGTTTCGAGTGAGACATTCGTTTAAAGCAAAAAAAAAGAAAACGACTAAAGGAAGCAAAAGTTGAGCAACCAGATTGTATGGGTGGAAGGACATTTTTATAGGAAACATCACTTTCCTCTTTGGTTTGCTCTTTTAGAAAAGAAACTCATCTGGTTGGTATCTAATCAGTAAGGCAATCCCTTCACTTGGCCTTAAGTGATCGGTAAGGTGATGCACATCGATAGCTAGCCATTCAGTAGTATTTAGGTATCTGAAATCAAACTTCTTTAACGAGACTAGTGAATCGGAATGACCTCAGATACAAAAATAAAATATGAAGATCAACCACCCTGAGAGGTGCTTGCCCAATAACCAAAATCAAGAAGCATAGGATGCGTACATTAATGGCGTTTCAACTATTTTATAAGTTGATGTAGGTAGGTAGATAGGTAGGCAGAAGTGACTGTAACAGCAAACTATGCTGAAATCTAATTAGTAGCACCATTTTAATATTACAACTCACGTGACCTTGTCGAATATTAAACTTGGAAATACAAGAAAATGGAATAAACGTCTTTAAATCCACTCTCTGGCACTAAGAAAGCTGATTACTTCTCCAATACTTTTGTGCGATATCATTATTAGGTTGTCAAAGAAAGGTTTGCCAAGTGTGCGCTGTCTGGGCCTACCTTGAGCTGGATACTTGCAGAGAAAATGAATGATTGTTTCTTTTCCATAACCAATATTGCAGCTGTAACACTGTGCATAAAATTCAATGCCATAGGGTCTGCCGAAGATTTATTAGCAAATTTCAAACTGGATGGTTAGCTATCAGATTTACGTTTGGCATTAATAAAGTGGTAGGAACGTTTGGGTTCATTGATTAGCGTGGATTGCACTCTGTCAAGATATTCGGTGTATAGATATTCACAGAGTTCAGGGAATTGGGAGTGGACATATTGGTAATGGAAAAAATCAGAGTCAGATCGAGATTTAAGGAATGCTTTCCATAATTTGTTTCTATTGTTACGGAGCGAGTGCAGCTCTTTATTATACCATGGTGGCGCTGAGGTAAAGTTTTTCTGAGGCACAAAAGGGACTAATTGAATAAGACAGGTAAAAATTTGGTCATAGAAATACGCTAGAGCATTGTCAATGGTGTCAACTTGGAGAGAACTAAAGTTAACGTTACTGAGAAGATTATTGAATTTAGCGAAATCTACTTTGCGAAAATTGAAGCTATATGAGATCTCGCAGTGAGGGATTGTGCTGAAATCGTTGTACGAAAATGCGAAGAGAATAGGCGGGTGGAAGAGGCGGGTGGAGAGAAGATGGTTGCATTCAGTAACGATGCAGTTAGCGGGACCAGTTGAGAAGAGTAGGTCTAGTTGTCTATCCAAGTAGTTCGTAATGCCACTAATTTAGAAAAAGGCGGAATCAGAGAGATAGACAGTGAACTTACTTACTTAGGTGACGCTACAGTTCGGGGTGAACCTGGGCCTCAACCAACAAGCCTCTCCATTTAGCTCGGTCTTTAGCTAATTGCCTCCAGTTGCGCACTCCAAGTTGGTCGAGGTCCTCTTGAACTTGTGCGCGCCACCTACGCAGATGATTTCCTCTACTGCGTCGTCCCTCGGGGTTGGATTCGAAGACTCTGCGGGCCGGAGCGTTGGTGTCCATTCGCTCTACATGTCCTAGCCATCTCAGACGTCCAATACGCAGTCGCTGTACAGCTCGTATAGTTCGTGAATGAATCTTCTCCTCCAAAACCCGTCAGCGCAAACGAGGCCGAAAATCTTACGAAGAACTCTTCTCTCGAAGCGACCAAGGATATCTTCATCCTGTTTTAATAAAGTCCATGTCTCAGCGCCGTTAAGCAGGACTGGGATGATCAAGGTCTTACATAGAGTCTCCTTAGTTGTTCGAGAGAGGGCTTTACTGTTGAATTGCCTTATAAGCCCAAAAAAACAGCGATTGGCAAGAGTTATTCTTCGATTGATTTCTGCGCTGATCTTGTTTGTAGAATTTATAGCAGAGCCAAGGTAGACAAAGTCCCTTACTACCTCGAAGTTATAGCTGCCGACTGTGATGTTTTGTCCAATTCGTCGGTGTTGGCTTTCCCTTCTTGTTGACAGCACATACTTGGTTTTGTCCTCGTTTATCGCTAAACCCATTTTGCCCACTTCTGCAAAATTCTTGGGTTTTCTCCAGGATCTGCCGAAGTGTGAAGATTTGATCGATGGTGGACTTTCCTGATCTGAAACCGCGCTGATAGGGTCCAATCAGGCTGTTGATAAAAGGTTTGAGACGTTCACACAATATCGCAGAAAAGATCTTGTATGCGATGTTGAGGAGACTAATGCCTCTATAATTGGCGCAGTTGAGAAGGTCTCATTTCTTGTGGATCGGGCAAATGATGCTGAGGTTCCATTCATTAGGCATACACTCGTCTGACCAAATCTTAGAGATGAGTTGGTGTATGCACTCTACCAATTCATCACCAGCTGCCTTGAAAAGTTCGGCGGGTAAGCCGTCAGGTCCAGCAGCCTTGTTGGATCTTAGCTTGGATATTGCTATCCGCGCTTCGTTTTAATCAGGTGGACGGCAATTTTGACAATCATGGTCTATGTTGAATGGTTCATTCTGCCTGACAGCGGGATGTTGGTCTTCGTCACCGTTATACAGTCTGCAGAAGTAGTTTTTCCATATTCTCAGCACCGACTGTGATTCTACTACGAGGTTTCCATTTTCATCTCTACAGGTTTCTGCACGGGTATTGCTCCTTTGACACGTTCTTTTTACCTTTTGGTAAAACTTCCGTACATTGTTCCTAGAGTATAAACTCTCGATATTCTATTAAACGCACGCTTCTCATGCTCTTTCTTCTTCTCTTGGAGAAGCCGATGTTCTTCCCGTCTCTTTTGCTATTAGTTAATCGTTACATGATCATTGGACCGTAATGTCTGCTTATGAATATCGAGATGAGGAAACCATGTGCTTAGTCAGCGAAGATGACCTCTTTTTCGGAGGTAGGGTTTACAGCAACGAAATAGGACTCATCTTCAGACAGGGTCCATTGGAGATGGGGAGATTAAAGTCTCCCAGAATCATGACATCGTCACAGAGGTCTACAATGTCACTTAGGGAATCGATCGCGTCTACGGCAAACTGATAGCCATGGATTGGTTGAGATGGGTGAATATAGCAACACAGAATGTAGGGGTTACGCCTTGGGAAGGTGATTTTGACGCAAATATATTCGAAGTCAGCTGAGGGTGAGGATTTAACGAAAGTTGAGTCGAAGCTATTATGTATCGCCAGAAGAACACCACGACCAGAGGAATGGTCATCTTTCAATTGGCCATCACCTCGGAAGATAAAGAAATCAGAGGTAAATAGCTCACTATTCATGAAATTAGAAGACAAGTTCGTTTCTGTGAGAGCAAAAATATGGTAGGGGAGCTTTTGAGAGTTAAGTGTAAAGGCCGCTAATGAGAAATATCTTGACACAAATAACCATGCCGAACAATCATGGCCACAATTGAATAAAAGAAAAGCACCATGCCTGCTTCTAATCAGCAGACCACGCATAGGTATAAACTGTTAACTGGTCATTGCGTACTAAGTAGGCACATTACGAGGCTTGGAATCCCGGCCAATGACTTTTGTCGCAGCTGTATGGACGAAGAAGAAGAGGAATCCCCCTTTCATCTATTCTGCGGCTGCCCAGCACTATCTTCAACTAGAATATAGTAGTTCTATAGTCCGAATACAATAATCGAATGAATTTAAACCGTAGACATCAGTGTGAAAATATGTCATACAATTTTTTTCATGTCACTGTCTAAATTCAAATAATAAAAAAGTGGATTGTATCGGATCAAAAACGTTGATCTGAGCATCATGGATAAGGTTTGTCCAGATTCTTTGAATAAGTTATGGAACCAGATCAAAAATGTCCGCTACAGCTCAAGAGGCATCTTAATCTTAGCAATTGTAATACTTTTATGGAATCTATTTTTCTTTGTAAGTCCTTTCTATAGAGAGAGGGTTCGTGAGTTCATTGTATTAAAGATCTTCTCACCTCTATCATTACAGATCATTGGAGTTGTGGTTCTTCTTTACGGATTCTTTTTGATTATTTACTATTTAATAGCGACAATTCTAATTACACTGATGGTTGTTATTGCTATGGTGGTGATATTCAATTCATATCTAGGATGCTACTGTGTGGTTATAGAGGACAAATGGATGTTTATGTCATATATAGTACTAGCGGGAGGAATATCTCTCTTTTTAATTTGTTACGGTATTGGTGAATTGGCTACTGATTCTTCTGCCTTCAGACATATATTCGAGTTTGAACTTAATGAAGCATTGGAGGGGTATGGAAACAGAAGATATTATCGCAAATTTATAAATTCTGCACAAGAACAGGTAAGTGACGTGACGAGTTGATTGGGGAAATGGCAGTTACTTATAGTATATATATTCTCTGGGGCTAGAGCAATTTTTTTTTTGTAATCTCCCAGGAAAGGCGAGCACATAAAGCTACAATAGCGATGTTTGGAGATGTATGTTGAACCTGCTTTTGAATTGCCGGTGACTGTAAGTTTCTGGAAATATATGTCACCTGATTGCGTGCAGAACTACTGGGGAGCAGGAATGACTTGAGAAATTAAATCATTTAGGTCATCAATTATGATTGTGCTGTGATATGCAACACCCACAACTGATCTTAAAGAACAGTAGTCAGCATACTCGTACTAATCTGAAATAAACAAATAAATAATTTGAACACATCTCTTAAGCTACGATTACTGGGTCAACGTGTCGACTCTCTGACGTCACGAGAAAATTCGTCAATGCATCGTCAACGGTCAATGTATAGAATATTGACGATCACATGAATAAAGCGAGACGGTCAATGTTCCGTTGACGTATAATCTACATACGTCAGCGTGATTTCCCTCTTAAGCGTGAACGCGTTGATATTCAAAACGTCGACGATCACGTAGCATGACCAATTCAAAACACGTTGATAGTTGACGATGCGCTGAGGCATTCGCAGTAGTGAAAACCGGTGTTAATTCGCGTTGGCGGTTACAATACTCACTTACTTAGGTGGCGCTACAGTTTGGGGTGAACCTGGGCCTCAACCGACAAGCCTCTCCATTCAGCTCGGTCTTTAGCTAATTGTCTCCGGCTGCGCACTCCAAGTTGGTCGAGGTCCCCTTGAACTAGTGCGCGCCACCTACGGCGACGAGGTCCACTACTGCGTCGTCCCACTGGGTTAGATTTGAAGACTCTGCGGGCCGAAGTATTGGTGTCCATTTGCTCTAACGTCCAATACGTGGGTTTTGACTAGGTCTATGTCACTGTATAGCTCGTATAGTTCGTGATGGAATCTTCTCTTCCAAAACCCGTCAACACAAATGAGACCGAAAATCTTACTGTTATAATTTTGAGAAAGACTTCTATATTTGTTCAACTCTTAATGCTAACAGAAGGAATTCATACTTCAGTGGATTATATACCATATATACTTAACAAAAGGCGGGAAATGATGTTACATCGCGCGCAAATAATAATGACAATTAATGCCATTTAAGGATTTAATATCAATAAGATTTTACGATCTTAAAATAGTGGTTATTGCACAGGGTGCATCATTTACCCCTTCGTCTAACTTGAAGAGAATCTAACTCGTTTGTTTCGTAGGCGCTCCGATCTCCTTGGTGTTGGTCACTGTACTATACTTGGAGTGGTTGCTGGTGACCTGCTGGTTCGTGAAACTTTTTCATTCAAATAAGCGTTGGGTGTCGATGGCTGGTGCTCTTCTGATAAGTCTAATGCGGCTGGAGATGAGCCTGGGTAAATAAACACATCGGATTCATTCAAGTCGCTTTTGTGCTGGTTTGGGGCTGATGATGTGTCTCTAGGAGAAAAATTCAGATTAGAAAAAAAATTATTGTTACTGGCCTGCCTCCAGTCAATAGATAGTTTCGTTGGGGGGAAACAGTTGTGTGGATGTATCGCTATAGTTCACTGCTCTAGGTCGAATCTGGTTTTGGTGTCGTCTCCAAAATCCCGCTTCAGTTTGGACTCAATACATTCGCTTGCCATCTCTTTTGCTCGTAGAGCTCATGAGCAGCGCCTCTTTATATACCTCTTGTTTTGCTGCATGCACTCGCCGGCATTCTTCATCAAACCAGGGTTTCTTAAGGATTTTCTGGCCCAATCGTTTCTCTAAGGAACACCTTTAAGAGAGAACGTGTCAGGAACCAATAGGCACAACCATTCAACGGCGGAAGTGGCAGTGGATTGGTCACACGTTCCGTAAGGGTGACAGCTCCATAGCGAACCATGTTATTAAATCCAGCTTACCCGAATGAAGAACCCCAGTTCACAATCTAGAAAAGACAATAAAAAGAAAACCTCTTATTAAATGCTAATGAATTCTTTATTGCTACCTTGATCCTGATCCTATCGGTTGTACACTCGAAGAAGAAAGAGATCGATGAACGACAGCCTTTCTAGGAAATGGCTTGTTTGTCGAATTCGAACATGTATTCGAATTCAAGATGGTGGCAGCGCGGCCTGCCATCTATTTATCAGTTTAATTCAACATCCTCCCCCGGCCAAGAGTGTAGTTCTAACGGGTACAGGAGCTGAATTGGTCGCTTAATTTGTTTCCGTTGGATATCCGCAGTAGGCAAGATCGCACACGTTGATCTCGTCCGGTGAATGTTGATGATGGCGATGAGTCTCCAGTCCGATCACTTGGCGCGGTAAGGAAATCTGCGGGCGTCAATGGTGTTAAATCGAGAGGATCTGTACTCACATAAGTCAATGGTCGATTGTTGACTACCAATTCCGCCTACGTCATGATGGTCCTTAGCTCCTCAAAACCGAGCTTTGCCTTACCTATGGTAACCTTTAGAACATTCTTCATTGTGCGAACCATTCGCTCCCAGAAGCCGCCCTACCACGGTGCACGCTCCACGATAAATCGCCACTTGATTTTTCCCCTTAAAAAGAACGCCTGTATGTCCTCATTGTCCATAGAAAGCCCGCCAGTCTTTAACTCCAATGCCGCTCTTCTAAATGTCCGCGCATTGTCGGACAAAATCATTTCTGGAACACCACGACGACTGATAAAGCGTCTGAGTGCCTGAAGAAAGTCCTCAGTTGCCATGCTCTTTACTAACTCCAAATGCACGGCACGTACTGCTGCACAGGTAAAGAGCACAATGTAAACTTTAGTAGGGTCATCTTCAGAATCGTAGCAGTAGAGTGGGCCAGCACACCCCAACGTTCTCAAAGGGACGAAGCAAGGTGATCCGTTCGGGGGGCAGGGGGACGAATGGCTCTGTTGCATGTGGACCCCATAGTTTTCTGCACACAATACATGCATTGATCTGCTGCTTTACCACCTGATGACCTCGCAGAATCCAAAATCGCTTGCGGAGTTGCGTCAGCACAGTTCTGGCCCCAGCATGTAATGCCTGTTGATGACTGTCGTCGATGATTAGGTTGACGATATGACACTTCGACGGCAGAAGTATCGGGTGTTTGGTATTTAACGGGGCATCCAGATTTTGGAGACGTCCTCCAAGCCGCAGAAGACCTTGGCAGTCCACAATCGGAGACAGCTTGGCTATGCTTGATTTTTCAATAGTTCGCCCACTCTGCAAGATAGAAATCTCTTGAGAAAAACTGAGTTGTTGCACATACCTGATCCAATGATTTTCTGCGACTTGAATCTCCTCGGCCGTCAGGCTAGACACCATCCCATACTTTGATCACCCTCAGTAAGCGATTCCAAGAACTGAAGTCGTGGTATGACATCAAGGGGCTTCTTCCATCAGGGCTCGCCAATCGACACTCTACTAACAGAAGCGCGGTCTTTGAAACTTGCTGTTCACTGTTAATCTTCCAATTGCTTTTGTTGTCACGCAGGCAGTGAGGACCATGGCCCCAGAGTAATCTCTTTTGCAAGAACTCTCCGCTAACACCACGGCTCTGTTTTGAACATACGGTTGCCAACGCTGCTTACTGCCTTGTATCCAATTCAAGGCTATTTGAGAATCCGTCCAAAAGTAGTACCTCGCTGTGGGCACATTTAGATTCTTCCTTAGATATGACCCGAGACGAGCTGCGATCAGCGCGGCCGTCAACTCCAACTTGGGTAGCGTTAACTCGTTAGTGCCA
This sequence comes from Brachypalpus laphriformis, assembly GCA_945910035.1. Taxonomy (NCBI): domain Eukaryota; kingdom Metazoa; phylum Arthropoda; class Insecta; order Diptera; family Syrphidae; genus Brachypalpus; species Brachypalpus laphriformis. The sequence continues at coordinate 148,715,871 of OX246755.1, forward strand.
TCGACTTTGAGTGGGGCTACACGATTCTTCGCACACAGGAAACTGACATCTCCGGTAGATGAGACACATCTTGCAAATGCCGTGGTCCCAAAAGCCTTGGTACTGGCATCGGCAAAAGATGAAGTTCGAGGGATCCTTCATTCTTTGGATACGGCAGGACCGCTCTAGGAAATTTTACACCTTTGAGCTGTAAAACTGCCCTTACGCATTCATTCCAACGAGTCTGCAAATCGTCTGAGAAGGTTTCATCCCACTGTAATTGCTTCCTCCACAATGCCTGAAAGAAAATCTTTAGCTTAACAGTAGTAGGCCCAAGCATACTTAACGGGTCGAAAATACGAGCGATCGTCTGCAAAACCTGCCGCTTCGTTCGCTTGCCTCCTGCTGATGTAAGCAAGCTCTCCACTGAGCTCAGGGGTACGCTCAACTCGTCAGTGCTCACGAACCAGGTGAGCCCGAGCACTCTTTGGGCAAGTGGTGCATCTGTATAGTTGACCGCCTCTCGTACGCGTTTTCTGCTTTAATTCCACTTGTGGAGGCGCATTGATGCCTTTGATAGGATGGAAACTGCGGCTTTGCATATCTGGACACCTTCACTTTCCGAGTCGACACTGATTACTACATCGTCCATGTATATCCCCTCTCGCAGAATGGTAGAGTAACTGGTAAAATGTTCGCTCTCTTGATCCAGCACGCAGCGAACGACTGCACACAATATGAAGGGACTACAAGTCACGCCAAATGTGACTCTGGTCATTCTGAAAAGTCCAAACGGAGGTTTATCATTCGCCGATAGCAGTGGCGAGGAGAACCACATGAATCGATGGCTGTCGCGATCGTCTTCGTGTAGAAGTATCTGCAAAAATGCCTTCTCGATATCGGCAACTATGCCATACAAACCAAAGCGAAAGTTCAAAAGCACGTGCATGACGTCTGGCAGTAAGTTGGTTCCAGTCCAGAGTTGATCGTTGAGTGACATCCTTACTTCAGCGCGAGCCGAGGCGTCGAACACGACGCCAATTTTTGTGGTAGAACTCTGCGCCTTGTAGACAGGTTGGTGCGGTAGAATACTCGAGCACCAACAGGATTAGATTCCTCCACTGGTTCAGCAATGCTATCACGAACCAACTGTCGTATTGCTGCATCATACTCCAATAATTGCATTGGATTTCGAGACAGTCGTCTGATAAGAGAGCCCAAACGCTGGCTGACAATATTTTTGTTGAGGTCCAAATATGTTTCGTCGACCTTCCATGGCAGCCTTGCGACATACCGTACACCTTCCCGCGAAATACACTCTGTGATGAGATCCTGGGTAATGCTAACGTTATTCTCTTCAGCGCTCCTAGTCCCCAGCGTCTCCAGTGACCAGAATTGCAACATATCGTCCTCTTTTTCGGCTGCCAGGCTCAAAAGCGTACTAGAACAACAAAAGAGATGTCCATCATTTGCGTTTATAACCTCACCTGTATCATGAATACCCTGTATTGTCCAACCGAAAATGGTTTCCACCGCTCGTAAGGCTTGTGAGGCCCATTTGCTTGCCAGTGACGATACTCCAGTAGTAATCCGCCCCAATGAGAACACTCAGTCCGTCCTCTGCCTCGATGTCTGAAGGCAAACATCAGCCAAGTTAATGCCCTTAAACAGCGGACAGTCAACTTGAGGGGCTGCCAAAACATCCACGCAAATCTCAGGTACCATTATGGCCTCTAGCATAATCACCACCCTGGGATTGAACAGACTGCGCAGCGACAATTTTATCTTCTGGAATTCATTGATTGGTTTGGCTTCGTACGGCTACTTTCGTTTTTGGTGTACACAATATACACCGCATGGTTTTTAGAACAACCTTTTGGTTGGAAATGTGAGCACACAAACTCACAGACTTGTTTTTCACCTCTACTTGGCTGTCAGAATTGACGTCGGTTTTGATGAGTGAGATGGCTGGATAACATAGTGAAGACATGTGTCTCCCTTTGCATTTAACACATACGAATGACTTGCTGCTCCTGCAGTTTTTCGCCACATGGCCAAGTTTAGCGCAGCGGAAACATCTTCCTCCCTTTCTGAGTATGTTTCTTTTCTCCGCAATGGTTAACTTACTGTCACAGTCTTTCACGTTGTGGCGTTGGGATTGACAAAATAGACATGAGCGTGCCTCACTCACTGCAACGAGACTCGAAGCTGTTGTTGGATGATTTGTATTAGATTTACCTTTGGATTCGTTTTTGTCAACCTCACTCCTGTCCATAGACTCAATTTCTTGCTTCAAGAACCGAAGAATACCCTTCACGTCGTCACCTACAGTCGCAGACACAGACGACTTACTTTGATTCGATGTTTTCACGTCGTCGCTTACAGTCGCATCCAAATCCTCAGCACGGTCCGCCTGTCGACGATGACAACGAAGGAGTACTGATTTTAACATCACTGAATAATGCGTCGGTGTAACCTGCAGAGGGGTGAGCGAACGAATGCCAGCAACTACGGATCCGTAAATATTTCGCAATCCTGAGAGATCAGAACGGTCGCGAATTGGCTTTAGATTTACCAGCTCGAGTATGTATTTGTCGATTAGCTTTTCGTTGTCGCCATACTGCTGCTGTAGTAAAGCTAAAGCTGATTCGTAGCACTTCTCAGTAGGCATAAATCCTACTTACTTACTTAGGTGGCGCTACAGTTCGGGGTGAACCTGGGCCTCAGCCAACAAGCCTCTCCATTTAGCTCGGTCTTTAGCTAATTGCCTCCAGTTGCGCACTCCAAGTTGGTCGAGGTCCCCTAGAACTTGTGCGCGCCACCTACGGCGCTAATTCCCTCTACTGCGTCGTCCCTCGGGGTTAGATTCGAAGACTCTGCGGGCCGGAGCGTTGGTGTCCATTCGCTCTACATGTCCTAGCCATCTCAGACGTCCAATACGCAGTTTTTTGACTAGGTCGATGTCGCTGTACAGCTCGTATAGTTCGTGATTGAATCTTCTCCTCCAAAACCCGTCAACGCAAACGGGACCGAAAATCTTACGAAGGCATAAATCCATCTATGACTTTTCTGGCATCGCCCTTCAATGTAGATTCTAAATAATTAAACTTCTCGGATGAGCTGAGGTTGGAGTTATCGTGAACTGCACTTTTGAATTGTTCCCAAAAGGGCAACCAATTGGAGAAATTTCCGTCGAACGTCTTTAAAGGAAGTCTCTGTAGTTTCGCTCCGCTGAATCCACTGCTGGATGGTCTTGCGCTCATGGACATGTTACCTGTCCTGTACGGAACTGGATCGGGGTTTAGTTTTTTCTGCAGCCTACCTAACCGTGTATTAAGTCGTGCAAGCGCGTCCACGGCTTGCTCTTGATATTCTGTTACTTTATCCTGGGGGTCATCGACTTGGTTATTCCCTTTCTAATGATGTCCTCGTTCACCAGGTTGAGATTTTCGTGCGCCGTGCTTAACCTCTGAATATAAGACAGGAGCTCTTCTTCGATATCATCAAAATTTTCTGTGTTTGCTGCTGACAAATTCGACTTGTCATCGTTCAGGAATTCCAATGCTGCAGCGACGATTCGGGTCGCTTGACCACGATAGGCTGCTCGTGATGCAAATTCCATTAGCGTTTGTTCTTTTCACGTCTTTTCTCGGGTTTCGGCACCAAATGTTATTAAATCCAGCTTACTCGAATGAAGAACCCCAGTTCACAATCTAGAAAAGACAATAAAAAGAAAACCTCTTATTAAATGCTAATGAATTCTTTATTGCCACCTTGATCCTGATCCTATCGGTTGTACAGTCGAAGAAGAAAGAGATCGATGAACGACAGCCTTTCTAGAAAATGGCTTGTTCGTCGGATTCGAACATGTATTCGAATTCAAGATGGTGGCAGCGCGGCCTGCTATCTATTTATCAGTTTAATTCAACAAACCATGCTATGCAATGGAACCCTTTCACTCAGGATGGCAGAAGACCGGGCGGTCCGAGGAGAACATGGCGCAGAACAGTCGAGAAGGAGGCACGGCAGTAAGGGAAAAGTTGGGGAGAACTCAGACACATTGCCAAAAACCGTACGCGATGGCGCGTAGGCGTAGTAGAGGCCCTAGGACCCACAAGGAGATACAGGACATAAGTAAAGTAAGTAAGCAGGGGTTTCGCGGTGGTGGGCGAGCGAGACCCAGCACATCATTCGCGGCGTTTCTGGTGGCATGTTGGCAGCGTTGCCACTGGTCTTCGGCACTTGATGCTGGCGGTATAGCGGTGATTCAGAGATTTCGGGATACGCGTTCAGCGAAGAGTCTGGCAGTCTCTTGCGATTGTAGCTTTTCGACGTTAAATGTTCTCGCATTGATTCTTCTTTTTTGCTCAGTTTGGGATATCCGCATTCGTACCTTGGCTACAACAAGGTAATGATCCGAGTCTATGTTGGCCGCTCGGAAAGTCCGGACATGCAGAACACTGGAGGCATGCCTCCATGATCATTGGACCGCCATGTCTGCTTATGAATATCGAGATGAGGAAACCATGTGCTTTCTATGGTGACATTTCGCTCCACAGCGAAATCAATTAGCCTTAGTCCGTTATCAGACGTGGTGTCGTGAAGGCTGTGTTTACCGACTGTTCTAGCAAAGACGTCATCCTTTCCTATTTTGGCGTTAAAATCGCCCAATACGATTTTAACGTCGTATTTAGAACACTGCTCGTATGTTTCGTCGAGGAGCTCGTAGAAACACTCTTGGAGGCAGGGTCCTTTTCTCCCGTGGGGGCATGAACACATACTGGGCTTATGTTAGCGAATTTAGCCTTGATCCGGATAGTCATAATACGCTCGCTTACGTGTCGGAGGCTCAAGACTTTTTGCCTAAGTCTGCCACGTATGACAAGTCCGCATTCGAATAAGCGTTGCCTGTTGCCTCTGTAGCAATCACCGTAGTAGATGTCACGGTTTTTCATCCTCTTTTTGTCCGGCCCATCTTATCGTACTTCCTGGATGGCAGTAATATCAACTTTATAGCAGTCCAGGGCCTCTGCTAGTTGTTCGGCTGCACGTGGTCCATGAAGGGACAGAACATTCCACGTACAGATCCGAAGGTCGTTGTCCTTATTTCGTTTGCTGGGGTCGTCATTAGTTGAGTCATCCTTATCCGAGGCTTTTGGTTGTTTCGGAACTATAGATTTTTTCCGTGGTAGGGAAGCCACCCCGACGACACAACCCCCAACCTAGAGGGCCAGTTCTTTAATTATTCCCCTAGGACGAGGGGCCCGGTTCACTGGTTCCAGTAGCCCACTAAGGGGTATGAGCGCTGCCGTCGGCCCATTAAGGGCTCCTCCGCCACCATCTCAATTTAAAAGCCTGAAGGGAGGTTTTTAGAGGGTTATCTCTATTCCAAGGTCTTGACCAACATTGGAAATTCCTTAACGACCTGTGATCCGAATATGTCGAAGCAGCTCGCGCAAGGTATTCACTAAATTCAACCTGGCTGGAACTATAGACGCCACCGTTGACCCCGTCTAGTGAACTTGTCCGCTGCCGCCTGGAACAGGAAGAAGTACTCTAGTGAGAAAGCACTCTTCCCCCCCCTCTCTCATCTGCTGCCACCAAGAATCCGCCAAACGGGGTTGGTTACCCATTCCTTGGATTAAGGTACTAGGCACCCGGCTGTCACCACGTGCTGGTTGAGAGTAGGAGTTGGTAGGCCTCAGCTAAGTGAAAACGCATGCACTACCGTTTGACCAACTAACCTTAAGCTAATGTAACAATCTTTTTTGACTAAAAGCAAAACTCAGGTACAAATTGTTAGTTCCAGATTACTTGAACATCTTTGCATTTATGTAACTATGTATATATATTATTCGAGTTATGAGGTAGACAAGTAACTAAATGGGCGGTTCAGTGTGGTTTGGGTGTAAACCCCCACAAAACTGAACTAGTACTCTTCTCGAGGAAATATAAAATTCTTTTAGTCGACCCTCCCTCTCTCAATGGTATCAGCTTAACTTTCTCTGACAAAGCTAAATGCTTGTGTCTTATCCTGGATAAGAAATGAAGCTGGAAATATAATATTCAAGAAAGAGTCGAGAAAGCTACAGTAGCATTTTTTTTTCGTGCAAATAAGCTATTGAGAATAAATGGGGCTTACAGCCCCGAATCACTCACTGGCTCTACATCTCGGCCATTAGACCGATACCTGCATAAAGTTTGATTGTCTGGTGGATAGCCTTGGAAAAAGCTATAGATTGTGATTATCTAAGCAAGGTCCAGAATAAGCTGTATGCATAAGCGGAGCACTACGTACAACTCCTTCTGCGGCAGTTGACATTTTGTTTCATCTGATACCCTTCGATATATTAAGCAATCAATTGGCAGCGAATGTAGTCGTTCACCCTGGAGCTACCCAACAATGGTCAAGAAAAAAATTTGGCTACGCTTCCATTCTGAATAAATTCAAAATCCCTCCCGAAAGCACGGACTACACCATCCCACGACTAAATTTTGACAAGAACTTCCTCATCACCATCCATCCAGATCACTCTGGAACAATGATATATTTTTAGCAGATGGGTCGATCTTCTACTTCTACACTGGCGGCTCAAAAATAAACAAAAACTCTGACAGGCTTAATCTTAAGCTCTCCTTCTGTCTACTAAATCATTTTAGCGCGTTCCAGGCGGAAATGATGGCGATTAAAGAAGTCTTATTTCGCTGTGGAGCGAAATGTCACCATAGCAAGCACATCGTTTCCTCATCTCGATATTCATAAGCAGACATGGCGGTCCAATGATCATGTAACGATCAACCAAATTGATCATATTGCGAACGACGCAAGGCATGCCTCCAGAATTCTGGATGTCCGGACCTTCCGAGCCTTCAACATAGACTCGGGTCATTACCTTGTTGTAGCGAAGGTACGAATGCGAAAATCCCAATCTGAGCAACAAAGAAGAATTACTGTGAGAAAATTTAACGTCGAAAAGCTACAATCGCAAGAGACCACCAGACTCTTCGCTGAACGCGTATCCCGAAATCTTTCAATCACCCCTTTGCCGCCAGCATCAAGTACCGAAGACCAGTGGCAACGCTGCCAACATGCGATCAGAAACGCAGCGACTTATGTGCTGGGTCTCGCTCGCTCACCACCGCGAAACCCCTGGTTTGACGAAGAATGCCGGCGAGTGCATGCAGCAAAACAAGAGGCATACAAAGCGGCGCTGCAGCGGAAGACGAGAGCTGCTCATGAGCTCTACGAGCAAAAGAGACGGGAAGAACATCAACTTCTCCAAAAGAAGAAGAAAGAGCATGAGAAGCGCGAGTTATGTATGCAACCTCAGCTTGAGGTAAAAAAAACCAAACTTTTCAGCTAGAACAACTTTAATCGACTGATTTGAATGAATTACAAAAACTTTTACTTAATCTTCTAAGTTACATGTGTAGGTATCTGTTGCAAAGGTGACTTGATGAGCTTGGGAAATGAATTTGGCCGGAAATCTAGCAGACGCTGATTCTGCAAGTTCATATCACCTGTGCAGTACAATCTAAATTTATAATATTAAGTTACATTTCAATTGAAATAATTATGTGATGAAACTGCTGCTGTTGCGTTTATTTCTGTTGCTGGCTGTTGGGGGTGATGAACTCTGCTGCTGTTGCTTTTATTGCTGTTGCGGGTTGCGGGGGTGATGAACTCTGGGGTCAGGGGGTGACGTGGGAGCAGGTGGCTGGCGTGTTAGGTTCCGTAACTTGCGCGTTTGAGAATATCGAAAGTCTATATTCCAGGATCAATGTACGGAAGTTTTACCAAAAGGTAAAAAGAACGTGTCAGAGAAGTAATACCCGTACAGAAACCTATAGAGATGAAAATGGAAACATCGTAGTAGAATCACAGTCGGTGCTGAGAATATGGAAAAACTACTTCGGCAGACTGTATAAAGGCGACGAAGATCAACATCCCGCTGTCAGGCAGATTGAACCATTCAACATAGACGATGATAGTCAAAATGTCCGTCCATCTGACCAAAACAAAGTGAGGATAGCAATATCCAAGCTAAAATCGAACAAGGCTGCTGGACCTGACGGCTTACCGGCCGAACTTTTCAAGGCAGCTGGTGATGAATTGGTAGAGTGCATACACCAACTCATTTCTAATATTTGGTCAGACGAGTGTATGCCTGATGAATGGAACCTCAGCATCGTTTGTTCGATCCACAAGAAAGGAGACCCCCTCAACTGCGCCAATTATAGAGACATCAGTCTCCTCAACATCGCATATAAGAATTTTTCTGCGATATTGTGTGAATGCCTGGAACCTTTCATCAACAGCCTGATTGGACCCTATCAGTGCGGTTTCAGGCCAGGAAAGTCCACCATCGATCAAATCTTCACACTTCGGCAGATTCTGGAGAAAACCCAAGAATTCCAAGTCGATACTCACCACCTCTTTATCGATTTCAAGGCCGCCTATGACAGCATCTATAGAGAAGAGCTTTATAGAGCCATGTCTAGTTTTGACATCCCTGCCAAACTTGTCCGTCTGTGCAGGCTGACGATGGAGAACGCTCGCTGCTCCATCAAGGTCGGTAATGACCTCACCGAGACCTTTGATGTCAAAAAGGGTTTTAGACAAGGTGACGCGCTGTCATGTGACTTCTTCAATATTATACTTGAACGGATTGTGCGGAACTCACAAGCCAACACCGGAGGCACAATCTATTACAAGTCTGTACAAGTGCTTGCATACGCCGACGATATAGACATTATCGGAAGATCTCACCGGGCTGTCACCGGTGCTTTTGCAAGCATTGAGGCGGAAGCGGCCAAAATGGGTTTGGCGATAAATGAGGGCAAAACCAAGTATATGCTGTCAACTAGAAGGGAAAACCAACACCGACGAATTGGAAAAAACGTCACAGTGGGCAGCTATAACTTCGAGGTAGTAAGGGACTTTGTCTACCTTGGCTCTGCTATGAAATCTAAAAACTACATCAGCGCAGAAATCAATCGAAGAATAACTCTTGCCAATCGCTGTTTTTTTGGGCTTATAAGGCAATTCAACAGTAAAGCCCTCTCTCGAACAACTAAGGAGACTCTATATAAGACCTTGATCATCCCAGTCCTGCTTTACGGCGCTGAAACATGGACTTTATTAAAAGAGGATGAAGATATCCTTGGTCGCTTCGAGAGAAAAATTCTTCGTAAGATTTTCTGTCCCGTTTGCGTTGACGGGTTTTGGAGGAGAAGATTCAATCACGAACTATACGAGCTGTACAGCGACATCGACCTAGTCAAAAAACTGCGTATTGGACGTCTGAGATGGCTAGAACATGTAGAGCGAATGGACACCAACCCTTCTGCCCGCAGAGTCTTTGAATCTAACACCGAAGGACGACGCAGTAGAGGGAATCATCGCCGTAGGTGGCGCGCACAAGTTCAACGGGACCTCGACCACCTTGGAGTGTGCAACTGGAGGCAATTAGCTAAAGACCGAGCTAAATGGAGAGGCTTGTTGGTTGAGGCCAAGGTTCACCCCGAACTGTAGCGCCACCTAAGTAAGTACGTAAGTAAAGAAGTCTTATCTTGGCTATACTGCCGGGCATAGGGATATTCCAGGGAATTGTAAGGTCAATGAACTCGCCAAAATAGGAACAAGTATACTAATCCTGCCAGGCAAAGGCTCCTTAGGAATACCAATCGCTACTTGCTAACCCAAATTTAAGCTGGATGTTATCGAAAGCGAAAATCTTAGATGGACACGTCATCGTGGATAGGTGTCATCACTGGGCACTGTCTAACAGGAAAGCATGCTACAAGGCTGGGCCTTTTTGCGAACGACTTATGTAGAATCTGCATGAATGAGGAAGAGGAAGAAACTATTCCTCAACTTCTTTGTTTCTTCCCAGCTCTCTCTCACAGAAGGAAGCTTCACCTAGGATCGTCCTATAACAACGATATAGCTGACCAGAAAAACATCGACATTAAGAGCCTCCTACGCTTCATAAGAAGCTAAAAATGGTTTAACTAGTGGATAGAGAGAAACTGTCTCTCATGATCAACATGGTATAACAATGGAGCTATTATTGGTATAAGTGTGTTGGCGATTCTCAGCTGGCAGCCACATCAACCTAATTTAGCCTATCCTATGAGGTAGATCTCTTTCAGTTAGACAATTTTATGTGCATTAAAAAACAAATAATAAGTATTTGACGCAACAGCTCTTCATGTGCCTAGCTTCTCGCAACCACTTCTGTTGTGAACGTATGTTTCACACAAATGGAAGGGACCTTAAGTTTTGTTCAGTATCCAAAGGGCTATTTGTTTTGGGAAGCTTTCTCTTGACAACAATACTATCGGATGTTTGTCAGACGTTCGCGAGAGATGGGACCGTGAAAAAACTGGTTGCTGTTTATCTGGGATTCGAACTTGGAACCTCATGCACAGTGGTCCGGCACACTAACCACTGCACCACGGCGCCCACTTTATGTGCATTAGTTCAAAATTGAAGTGGAAAATCTAACCTCAGCCTATCACTTCCTCTTTCTTAATTTGTCGTTTCAATTACGTTATTAATGTTTACATTCTATGATTTCAGCTATATTGTTGTGGCACCTATGGACCCGCCGACTGGCAAAAGGTTTTTCACAACTCTACTGTACCATATACGTGCTGTGAAGACTTGCGCAGTGAGTGTACTATTGAAGATGCATATACCGAAGGATGTCTTGACGTATTGATAGCTGATATTGATTTAGATGACATTTCCGTGAGCTATATCATGCTTGCTTTCATACAGGTAAGTTCGGTAATTTTTTTAGAGAAAGGGCACGCCCTCCCTGACGTTGATGAAATTTTAATGTGTGATAGAAGGCATTTTTTTGAGAATTTTGAAATATATATTATAGTAGCTGACACACGCGACTTCACTCGTGGCCATAAACAATTTTAGTATTTTTAAAGTATTTCAGTCGTACGTACCACTAATTTATTTCATTGGATCTCTACAATATATTTTCCTAAAAGTCCAACTAAGGAAATAAAAATTCGAAATAAACCGCCACAATAATTTTTCAGAAAACTTAAAAAAGTCGGTTCCTTGTAAATTATTTTAAAAATTAGTAATTTTTTCAGCCGCTGGAGTGGCATTATGAATTATTTTAATCAAATAAATCATATCAATTCGTAGATCCTTAGACATTCTATCTACTGGTTCGACCTATTGCCTCGATTGCTCTTTTGTGCGATATAGTGGAGTATAAATTTGCTATATAATTGAATCTGAAAAGCCGATAGATTTCCAAAATAGATCGCCGATTCATTACAACTAGTATCGCGTGTGGTCGAAATTTGACCGAGGGGAATTTACCTAACTGAACGGTTACATGCCCACATGATTCTTCTTTTTTTTTTCTGTACATCTTTAGCATAGTACCTTTCGAATGATATAAGTTTCATATCCCTCCTTTTATAATAGATACTAAAAAAACGTACGATAAGTTCGTGTTCACGTATTAATATATAAGATATGATGCTTCCCTGAAGTAGTTGTGTTTGACAGGGGCTTCAGCTGATACCACGTTAAGAGCTCAACTATCTTTTTATGTATATTCGACCGAACTACTTCCATCGTCCGGCCTTGGCTGGTTGGTTGGTTAGGAACGGCCCTCGATAAAGATGCACTTAGACTAGGAAGTAGGTCCATTGTACCGCCGATATGTAAGATATGTGGGTCACCCTCTTACTCTGGAAGCCATTTGCTTCGGTGTATGAAAGCGTTCATTTTAGCCGCGCAGGGATTGCTGAGATCATTGGGATCATGGAAGAACTATTCATCTAGGGTGGCCTTCCTAGTGTTGGCGAGTGCAGGACAAGCGCATAGGAAGTGACTTATGGTCACGAAGTTTTGATACCACAAGCATATCCTAATTAATAAAATTAAAAATGTCTTAGATTAGGTACTGATAATGGTTTCCTTTTTTTTTCAATTTTTACTCTAGAAGAGCTCACACACACTATTGCAACGATAGCCAATGCTGCAGGACTGCTGGCAGTGATCTCCACTGAAGGAAAATTGTGGTGATTTAATTAATTGGCTTTATCATTGCTCAGCTTCAGGACAACGCAGAAGAATGATTTATATCTGAAGTGAATCAGCTACGAATTTACTAAAATCACCTATTAGCCGCGTTTTGTTTTCTCCGCGAACTGGTTCAGTTCATATTTTTACACAGAATGCAAAAACAACAATTGAACTAGCACCTGAGCTAGTTCAATTCTCATGAACCAGAATTTCTATCCCATATCTCACCACTAGATGGCTTTTCACAAAGAAAAATTATATGTAAAGCTTCGCAGCTCTGCTGAATGTCAGAAGTAAATCATACTTATTTGTTGTATCCTCACTTTCTGACATAAGTACATACCTTAAAGAGCTTTTCTCACTTCGATTGCTATTTTTTCCGCCATTTTTATTCCATACTAAACGTCAGTGTGATAGCTGCTACTACCAACTTGTGAAAATGAAATTTCTAGGTGAACAAGGATCGCGTTTTTATTTTGAGATGAACTAGTTCAGTTCACTGGGAAAACAAAACGCGGCTATTATTTATTTTTTACATCCGATGAGCCATGAGGGCTGTATAACCAACTTTTAGTGACGAAAAATTCGATCTCAACCCCCTTTATGCCACTAAGACCTTTCGAAAAATCTTATCTTCTTATTTCGCATTTACCATATGCAAGAAGAAAGAAATGACAGTTGAGCAGTAGACGTATTTTTTGTGCAGTGGTATTATTTTTTGGATTTACATTGTTTTTCCACCCAACCTTTGCAATTTTCGGTTCTAAATTCCTTACCAACAATTGCTAATATCGTGTACGTATATGGTGTCATTTCGATCATGAAGTCGTTTGAAAATTGCTTGAATTAACTGAATTATTCGTGTTAATGTAAAAATGACATATCTCGCAATCTTGAGATCTTCTTCTTCTTTTTTTCCTCCTATTTTGGCAAAGTTATGATCCGAAAACAAGAGACCACAACCCTCCCACTTCAGCGCATTTCTACTGATCCGCCTGTGAGGCTCGCCTATTTAACCTCAGAAAATATCGGCAGGTCTCGCGATTTTCGATCACTCGGTTACTAAGGCCAATGAAATGCCGATGTCGTCGCATTTGTGTGATCCAGACGTTTATAGGCCTGCCTCTCCCACCTCGCGATGTCTTTGGAATGTTCATTGATATTGTTTTTTCAACAGGGTTCAAACGATCTTTTCTTTGAACGTGGCAATACCAGCTGAGCCGGTTGCGCTGTATCTTTTGTACGATGGTTTCCTTGACGTGAAGGCTTCCACGGATCATCGAACTTCTTATTCGATCAAACTTTGTCCCACCTGATGTCATGCGAAGCATCCTTATCCCAGCTGTCGTTAATTTACTCTCATATTTTTTGTACATCGTCCAACATTGTGAACCATATGTGAGCGCTGGATGCACAGTTGCAGTGTAGAGACTTCCTTTCAGCTTTCAGTCACAGAAGATAGCGGAGTTTTCTCGCCACTTTATCCACCCTACGCTTACGCGATGATTGATGTCGTCATCACAAGTTGCTTTGCTATTGATCATAGATCCCAGATATTTGATATTTTTCTCACTTGGGAAGCATTGTTCCATTCAAATAAATATCTGGAATAGGCCTGAGTGGATCAGATAACGGGCAGCACAAGTACTCTGTCTTTTTTGAACAAACGCGATGCCAATTTCCCTCCAAAACGTCCACCCACACATCAAGTGCTTCACGCTTCACTTTACCTTCAAGCAGATACCTAAGGACTGTAATAAAAAGCAAAGGACTTTAGACGCTTCCCTGGTGCACCCCGACTTTGATTGAGAACTATTCGGTTACTCCAGCGGAGCATCTTACTCTTGTCTTTGCTTTTTCCTGCATGTCAATGATAACCTGTGCATAGGTTTTTGGTACCCTCGATGTTTTAGCGCCACATATATCAAATCTCGTGATTGTCTGTCTGTCTGTGAATGCCTTTTCCAAGTCAACCAATACAATATGCAAATCCTTAAAGGAATCACGATGTTTTTCCATTATGATCCTTATACTTTGGATTGCATCTGTGGTTGATTTACCCACGACAAACCCGCACTGATCACCAGATAGCCGTATTATTTTTCGCATTCGGCCACCTAATACCCACTCAACTATCTTCATGGTGTATGATATCCGCTTGATCGAACGGTAGTTATCACAGTTTCGCATATCAACCTTCCCTTTGTATACAGGGAAAAGGTAACTTTCTATCCATTGATTCGGCATTGGATCACTTCTCATAAATTTGGAGATGAGAATTCTGAGCCATCTGAACCCGATGTCTCTCACTCTTTTCCAGAACTCAGAGGGTATCTCGTCTACAAATACAAAATACAAATATTTGGCGCAACAGCTCTTTAAAGTGCCAGGGCCTAGCTTCTCGCAACCACTCATGTTGTGTGCGTTATATTTTTCACACGAATGGAAGGGACCTACAGTTTAATGCCGAATCCGAACGACGATTTGAGAAGCTTTTTCTCGTCTACCCCAACCGCTTTTCATTTTTTTGAGTATTTGACTGCCTCACTAACTTCTTCGACTGGAATGTCGGGTATTTCTTCATAGTTAGGGGTGGCTCTTCGAAATTTCAGCCGGGGAAACTGTTTATTCAAAAGTCTTTCACAATACTGCCGCCACCTCTGCAGAATTTTGTCGTCATCCACAAGAAGCATTCAGTATTGTTAATGAACCACCTGAGCATTCTTCCTTCTTTGGGCGGATATTTTGAAGATGGTTATGCTCCTGTTCATATTGTGTCAATCATATCTAATACAAGGGCTATACAATTCCTATTAAGATTCTCGATATCCGATGCCCTTATAGCCATAGCCGAAGTACCTCTCGGTAGCCATATTGGTTCTTTGATCTTCATTTTATCAATAAATGACGTTAACTGTAACATCGAAAAGTCCTACTTATCTGTCTATGCTGATGACATGGAAATCTTCAGGCAAACTTCGTTCCCCGCTGACTCTTGCCTAGCTCAAGCTGATTTGAATAGCTTTTCAATCTGGTGACAAAAAATGTCCTTGAACTCAATATCAACAAATTCCACACCATTACATATGCCCTTAAGCGTCTTCCACCATTCCCTAGATCCTATCTTATGTCTGGCGATCCCATCCCTTCTGTCCTCTTATTAAGTGATTTGGGTGTAATCTGTGACAGAGAACTAAATATTCGTTATCATATTTATAACTTTATTAGCGAAGCTAACTCCACCCATAGTTTTCTGAAACGCTGCGCTGGTCTAAGGAATTCTCCATCCCTTATGTCACGAAATATATATTTTTCACATTTGTTAGATCAATCCTTGAATGTTAGCCAAGTATGGTTGCCCTATAAAGATACCTATTCTTTTCGAATTAACACCCACACTGTGTGTAAACATGTTAAAGGTATTCATATCCCTATAACAAATTATAACAAATTATAAAAAAAAAAAAAAAATTAAGGCTGTTCAACACAGACTTATCCGTTTCCTGGGTCGGCAGATATAACCTACACCTATGAGGATCGTCTAAAAAAAAACTAATAAACGTACAATCACTCGAAAAACGGCGTGAGATTGCCGCCATCCCCTTTGTACACCAGCTATTAGCAGAAAATCGATAGCCCTGCTCTGCTTCAAATGATATCCCTCAATACGACCCCTTATAATCTAAGATCTGTACCCCTCCTCCACCTTTGCTTTTACAGCACCAACTATGTCTGTAATGAGCCAGTGACCAGAATGCTGCGCGTTGCTGATGACACAAGAAGGCTTTCCAATTTATCAGTGCAGCAAATTTATACTTATGTTCACCTATTCTCCCTCTCTTCCTTTCCTTATATAATTGTGGCCACGCCTTACTTACTTACTTATGTGGCGCTACAGTTCGGGATGAACCTGGGCGTCAACCAACAAGCTCAGTCTTTAGCTAATTGCGTCCAGTTGCGCACTCCAAGTTGGTCGAGGTCTACTTCAACTTGTGCGCGCAACCTACGGCGAGGAGGTCCTCTACTGCGTCGGCCCTCCAGATTAGATTCAAAAACTCTGCAAACCGGAGCGTTGGTGTCATCTCAGACGTCCAATACGCAGTTTCTTAACTAGGGCGATATCGCTGTACTGCTCGTATAGCTCGTTATTGAATCTTCTCCTCCCATCATTCCACTAACGCAAACGGGACCGAATATCTTGGTTGGTTGGTAGGTTAGGATCGGCCCTCGATGAGGATGAACTTAGACCAGAAAGTAGGTCCATTGTACTACCGATGTGTAAGGCGGGTGGGTCACCCTCTTACTCTTGGAACCATTTGCTTCGTTGAATGAAGGCGGGAATTTTAGTCGTGCAGGCGTTGCCGAGATCATTAAGATCATTGTAGAAGTATTCACCCAGAGTGTCCTTCCTGATGTTGGCGAGCGCAGGACAGGCGCACAGGAGATGGCTGATGGTCTCTTCTTCCTCTTCATCTCTGCAGCTTCTGCAAAAGTCATTATAAGGGATACCTAATCTTTGCGCATGTATTCCTATGACGCAGTTTCCAGTGAGGACATTTGTTATTTTTGAGAGGGTCAGTTCTCTTGCTTTTAGGTATATTTTCCGTTTCACCAATTGAAGTTTTTACTGACATCCGAGTGTGTTGAAAATCCAATGCTGATCCCTTTTTGGCAAGTTCATCTGCTGTCTCGTTTCCTTTCATATTGCTATGTCCAGGAACCCAGCAGAGAGTTACGTCATGGGTGTTGCATACTCTGTTCAACGTGTTACGTCATCTGGAAACTGTTTGTGATCTGACTTCCTGGCTGTCTAGTGCTTTGATTGCCGCTTGACTTTCCACGAAAATGTTATTCTTCGAAGGATTTAGTTTTTTGCTATGTATAGTCTGTACAGCCCTGTCAATGGCGAAGACCTCAGCTTGAATGATTCTCCAGTCATCCAAGAGTTTGTATGAATCGTTGATTTCAAGTGACTCACAGAAAACTCTAGAGCCAGTTCCGATATCCATTTTAGACCCGTCCGTGTAGAGTTGAATATCATGTGCATTAGTTAATGTATTGGAGTCCCAATCTTGTCTTTCGGGAATAAAAGTGGAGTAGTTCTTGTCGAAATCTATATAGGGTATGATATAATCTATTGTTCTGTTGAGATCGGTTATACCATACCTGTTGAGTATAGATCCATGTCCATAGGAGCTTTGCTTCCATGCGCCCGATTGCTTGAGACGCATCGCACTGTGTATCGTATGTTATGTACTCATCTAGGGGTGGGCTATTTAGCATCATCTCTGAACCCGCTTGTGGTGTTGATCTCTGTGCTCCTGTTATGCCTAAGCATGGTAATCTTTGTATGTATCTTTGCGAGTGTTTTAAGATAGCTGGTTTTGTCTGTTGCGTACCACCATACAATGACTCCGTAAGGATGGGTCTAACAATCGATGTATACATCCACATGGACGGATGCAGACCCTATTGTTTACCAAAAGTTTTCTTGCATGCATAGAATGCGAAAGCTCTTTCTTCATTCTTTCTTCCGTGTTCTTTTCCCAGGCGAGCTTCAAATCAAGGATGGTTTCGAGATATTAAGCTGCTGTAGGGAAATACAGAGAAACTCCACTCAGTTTAGAGGAATCGAATTCTTCTATTTTCCATCTTTTTGTAAACAGAACCAGTTCAGTTTTTGTCGGATTTATACTAAGGCCGTTTTATTCTGCCCAGGAGGACAATTCCTTTAGTGCAGATTCCATAAGGCTGCCGATTGTAGGTAAGTATTTCCCGCTGGTCATTATAACTATGTCGTCAGCGAATGCAACTGCTTTTACTCCTTGGGTTTTGAGAATCTTCAGAATATTGTTGACAACAAGGAGCCAGAGCAAAGGAGAAACTACTCCACCTTGCGGGGTTGCTGTTGTAACAGTTTTCTTTACGATGCTTTCAGCCAATTCGGAGTTGGTTATTTTACTCTTAAGCATTTCGTCAATCCAGTTCACTATCTCTGTTTTTACTCCTAGTGCCGTATTTACGTTGTTAATCGCCCCTTCTATTTCTAAAAATGCGGCTAAAGGATATTCTTTAAAGTGAAAGTTTTTCGCTATGCGACTGCGACTAGATTGATCTAGTGTGCCAAGGGCAAACTTTAGGGCAGCAGTAATTCTACCCTCTTTATGAAAGCAATTACAACAGCTGCGGAGGAGTTTCTTAAGTTTGTTGGAGATATGATTTCTTTAAGGAAAATGCTTCTCTTAATTATACAGAGAGCTGCACACACGCATAGTAAATGCTCTGCGGCTTCGTCCTCTTCTAGATAGAGACGACAGTGATATCCTCAGAGATTCTCATTTGAATAAAGTGGTATTTTAGTTGGCAGTGTCCGGTAAGGAGGCTCACAAGCCTTCATACATATATCGTTTCTGCTGTATTTAAGGAAATCAACTGCCTTCTTTTTTTGGAAGGTCGGACAGCTCTCTTAGCTTGTCTAAGACCTTAGGTATTGTTCCGGTGAGAAATGCACATGTTGCCTTCACAACTGTTAAGGGTATGTTTAAAAGCAGAATCAGATATTCCACAAAAGGGGTCTTGCCCAATGAACAACTCGGAGGAGCCTTCTCTGGTGAGCAGATCTCCAGTTTCATTGCCGACAACGCCAAGGTGGCCTGGCACCCACCACAGTTTTACTTTGTCCCTCTCCTCTTTAGTACATTCTCAGTTTTAAGTTAGCTTAAAGCCTTGTATTAGTTCAATTTAAATTATTTCAGGCTAAATTAGGTTAAGCTATGTGAGTTAAGCCTTAAATATAGCTGGTACTAAGCTTAACACGAGGAGCGAGGAAAAAGTCTTTCGCCTGTCTACGTTTAGTCCGAAAAACAAACAGTAACGTTGCAAAAGACATGTATCGGCAGGCTAACAAGGCATACAAAGACATCTGCAAGGATAAACAAACAATATTTTTTCAACAGCTGACGAGAACATTGGATGGTGCCGAAGATAGTCGCGTATTTTGGAAGATTGTCAGAGCACTTAATGGTATGTCGTTCCCGCGAGGCATCCAAGTGGAACTGTCTGCATTAGCGGATCATTTTAAACAGTTGCTAAACCCACCATGCAATACGCTTCAGCTAAATTATGCCCTTCCTCTCGTAACAAATAGTTCTTTAGACCGACCAATTACGGTCCAAGACCTTACCAAAGTACTCCACAGATGCAATGCAAATAAAGCTCCTGGTGAAGACCGTATCCCATATGAATTCTTAGAAAAGCGCACACAAGTATATAACTACATATTCGTCTCAGGAAAAGTGCCCGAATGTTTTAGAAAGTATATAATACTTCTGTTATTCAAAAAAGGAGATGTGACTGACCCAGCGAATTACAGAGGAATTTCTTTTATGAATTCAATAATGAAAATATTTGCTGGGATTATCCTAGGCCGTTTGACGGATTGCGTGCGAGAAAATGATCTTCTAAGCGAATTCCAAGCGGGGTTCAGAAAAGGTTACTACACAGTAGACAACATTTTCACATTGACAAGCATCGCCCGGTCATACCTTGATAAAGGCCAAAAAATGTATGCATTCTTTGTTGATTTTAAGGCAGCCTTAAACACTATTGACAGAAACGCGCTTTTTTACAAGCTGAGTAACTTAGGGGTATCTTCAAAGGTCCTAAGGGTCATACAAAGCCTTTATGAAGATAATAAAGCAGCCGTTTGGGATGGACACAACCTGTCCAACTGGTTTACATCTCAAATGGGAGTGAAGCAAGGTTGTCTCATGAGTCCACTTCTATTTTCAATATTTCTGGATGATCTTGTGTATGATCTTAACAGGTAGAATTGTGTTCGATGGACTCCAAATAAAGCTGCTTTTATACGCAGATGATATCGTCATTCTATCAGAAACTCCAATGATGTTGCAGTTGTTGATAAATAAGCTCCAAAGCTACTGCAATTTATGGAACCTGAAAGTGAACACTGCTAAGTCCAAAGTAATGGTTTTTAGAAACGGGTTTGGACGATACTCAAGGCAAGAAAGATGGACTTGGAAAAACCAGGAACTTGAAGTCGTTAAGGAGTATAGATATATCGGAGTTTTAATTACATCTCAAGTATCCTTCAAGGCCCACCTAGGAGAAAAACTAAAGGAGGCGAAAAAGGCAATAAATTGCAGTTGGCGGGGATTCCTTGGTAGAAAAAACGTTCCATCGAGCAGCAAATTTAAGGTTTTCGAAGCTGCTATGAGGTCAATCATGTGCTATGGTGCACAAGTTTGTGGTATATTTGAGTACGAAGAGGTTGAAAAACTTTTAAGATATTTCTTTAAAAAAATCTTTAGATTATCCGAAAACACACCGACATACATGTCGCACCTTGAAACTAGTTTATCTCCTCTCTACATCTTTACATTAAAATTGCACTTTCTCTACATTCTGAAAGTAATGAAACTCCCAAACTACCGCCTTCCACACATCGTCGCAAAATGTTTGGTACAACGGAAACTGCAATTCTTTAACGAGTGGTCGAGGCTTAGCAGCGAACATAGTATGCAACTAACGCACTATAATGCAGAATCTTGGCGACGTTCTCTGAACCAGCTGTTATCCATTATTGAAGAGTCTACCCGTGCGAAGTTTAGATTGAAAGCGCAACAAAGTGAGACCAGGTGTACGCATCCCTTACTCAACCATGATCTGGCTGCGAAAAATTATTTCCACGATCGGTTCAGCGTTGATGTAATCTCTATCATCTTTAAGGCGAGAGGCGAACTATTGTACTTCGGCTGAACTTCAGGCCTCATATAAGCGACGGGAATGAGGAATGCAGCCTATGCAACCTTCAAACAAAGGAAGACGTTTTTCATTTTATTGGAGCTTGCCCAATATTAAAAAAAATCAGACGAGCGTACTGGGGTAAAGAGGCGCTATCAATGGATGAATTCATCAGAACTCTATATGGTGTGGACTGGGACGTGCTGGCTACCTATCTTGAAGCTGCATTAAAATACCGCCAGCAAATAATGAACGAAGCATTTTAAATCCCTACATTTGCATGAAACTTTAGTCTAATTCTCTCTTTTCTTCGGTTGACGGCAATGGCCAAAGTCTTTTATTGTAAATAATTGTTAAAAAATTTAAATATGAAGTTTAAAAAATAAAATTTATTTTACTACTACTACTATTACTACTACTAAGCTTAACACGTTGAGTGCCACCGAAAAATCCGAAAAATTGGTCCCACTGATCGAAACTTTTTCTTTGTAGAAACTTGTTGATTATGGCTAATACAGGGTGTCCGCCGGGAACGTATACTACTTTGTTTTGCCGCCATTTTGGTAAACATTAGTCTTGACAGTTCATATTTGGCAGTCGTGAAGTAGACACGTGGCAAATTTATTATGGAAAAATATTCGATAAACCAGCGTGTTTTAATCGTTAAAACATTTTATCAAAATCAATCATCGATTACTGTGACGATGAGAAAGTTACGTGAAATTTTTGGGAGAAACAACGTGCCAACAAAACGCACTATTTATCGTGTAGTGAATGATTTCGAAGAAAGAGGGTCTGTAGGTGATAGGCCCAAGCATGGGCCACAACGTACTGCAAGATCGGCTGAAAACATTACTGCTGTTCAAGGAAGTGTTCAAAACAATCCATCAACCTCAATTCGACGCCGTGCTCAGGAGCTTGGTCTTCAAAGAACAACTTTGGCCACAATTTTGCACAAGGATTTGCATTTGTTTCCATTTTAGATTCAGTTGACACAAGAGCTTCTTCAAGAAGACCATTTACGCCGCCGTATATATGCCAATACGATGTTACAGCTAGCCCATGACAACCCACAACAAGTTATTTCAAAAAATGCTGATGTTGATTGGCCTCCACGGTCGCCTGAATTGACTGCTCCTGACTTCTTTTTGTGGGGATATCTGAAAAGCAAGGTTTGTGCAAACAAACCAGAAACGCTTGAGCAACTCAAACAAAATATTCGTGATGAAATTAATGAAATACCGCGTGAAATGTGTGAGAATGTAATGAAAAATGTGCTCAAAAGGGCTCGCATTTGTGAGACTAGCAGAGGCGGACATTTACCTGATATTGTATTCCATACATAATTGCCGACATTAAATAAAACATTTATCAATATAAGATCCATTCTCTTTCATTTAATCAAAAATTATAAACAAACAAAGTAGTATACCTTCCCGGCGGACACCCGGTATAAGCAAGTATTGATATTACACATTTTGGTTTTTATATTCTGCAACGGCGGTGGGCGGTGGGCGCCGTGGCGTAAGTGGTTAGTGTGTCGGATTACTACGCATGAGGTTCCAAGTTCGAATCCCAGAAAACACCAAAAAAGTTTTTTTTCACGGTCCCACCTCTCGCAAGTGTCTGACAAACATCCGAGAGTATTGTTGTCACAAAAAAGCTTCTCAAATCGCCGTTCGGATTCGGCATTAACCTGTAGGTCCCTTCCATTCCATTCGTGTGAAAAATATAACGCACACAACATGAGTGGTTGCGAGAAGCTAGGCCCTGGCACTTCAAAGAGCTGCTGCGCCAAATATTTGTATTTGTAACGGCGGTCATTTATTTTGTTTCCCCACTGTAACGGTTCTCTGCAAAGTTCGCCGGAGAAATATAAAGCAGGGGAGAGAAATAAAAAAAACGACTGGTTTTTTACATTTAGTTTAGATGTCTCTAGTAGGCTATGGTCTGAGAGAAGGTAGGGTCATGCGATGGGGTAAAGAGAGTCCACCGTTACCATGGCCCCTCAAGACCCAGCCTGCTAGAGTTGTGGGAATTCCAACTCTCCTAACCTAGCTGTTGGGAAGCGGGAGCATCATGGCAAAAAAAAAAAAAAAACCTAGTAGGACAGCAGTTTCACCCACGGTGGCACGATTTTTTTTTTTTTCGGCAGTTTGGTTTTGCAAATTACCACGGCCGGGGACATAGATTAAAAAAAAAAAAAAAAAAAAATGCTTGTGCAATAACAAAAAGGACAAGTTTGTGATGCCTATAGCTAATCAGTGTGAGTGTGGGCAGTGACACGAGGAACACGAGTCACGCGGAATATACCCGAGTTAATTATAATTAAGGGAAATTGGAAAAAAAAGAAGGTAGTTCTATCTTTATCCCGGTTTCGCCAAGTAAAAGTAAAAAAATAAAAAATAAAGGAAAGAAGAACGCAAATGGATATTGACAATGCTAAGAACCAGAATCATTCAATCGAATCTCGGCAACAACAGCTCCACCATATCTGTTGTTAGAGGAACTCCTCAAGGTGGGGTCTTATCTCCTCTTCTATGGCTTATGGTCATCATGCATGTATGCGGCTGACGTGGTAATACTGGTATCGGGGATGTTTCCATCCGTAATCAGTGAGATTATGGAAGGTGCCTTGGGCAAGATTAGCTCATGGGCCACTAGATGTGGACTCAGCGTCAACCCAAGCAAAACTGAACTAATGCTCTTTACCACAAAACCAAAATACCGACTTTTACGCTTCCACGACTAAATAATCATCTACTCTCCCTATCCTCCAGTGCCAAGTACCTTTGCGGTACTTGATCCAAAACTAAGCTGGAAGTTTAATATTGAGCAAGGGGTAAAGAAGGTCTGTGTGGCTTTCTATGCCTGCAGCAAGATGGTCTTATGGATGTACACTGCCGTGGTCCGTCCCACTCTTTCCTATGGATCGCTAGTTTGGTGACCTGCGTTAAGAAAAGCTTATAACTTCAAACTTATCAATAGGGTACAAAGAACTGCGGCTATAGGCGCAACGGGTGCCATGAGGACATGTCCAACCGATGCCTTGAACGTTATTCTGCACCTTTTACCACTCGATCTTCACATTATGGAGCTATCATCATGTAGTGCGGTCAGGCTAAGGGAAACGGGATGTTGGTGCACCAATCCGTATGGTCACAGCAGTATCCTGAATTTGCTACCGCAGGATCTGGTAGCTAATCTGACCGACTATATAACTCCCACAATGAGCTTTAGAAATTACGGCACGGTCAGATTCCCAAGCAGGGCGGAATGGGAAACTGGCGTACTGATAAATGAGTTCGAATCAAGAATTTTCACCAACCGACGGTTCAAAAATGGGGGTAGGGGTAGGGGCGGGGATATTCTCTGATTCCCTCAATATTTCCAGGTCGTACCGGCTTCCTGATTCGTGCAGTGTCTTCCAGGCGGAAGTTTCTGCTGTACGTGAGGCCTGCCGCATACTCAAGCAAACCTCTACACCCCTAAATACCATTGCCATCCTCATTGACAGCCAGGCGGCTATCAAGGCTATAGTATCTGCCACTACATCCTCAAGGATAGTAGAACAGTGCAAAAAAGAACTCGCCTCGCTTGGTCATCGGCTAAGGATCTGTCTCCTTTGGGTTCCGGGTCACAGCAACATTAAGGGGAATGAGCGGGCTGATGAACTCGAGCGGCAAGGATCTGCCCTTGATGCTTCCGTAGCAAAAGAGGTGAACGTCCCGTTGGGGGTCCTTAAGGGAGGCATCTTCGCACACTAACTGCTTAAGGCGGATATTAGATGGCAGGGGGTACGGAACTGTGTCATTTCCAGGCAGATGTGGCTCAAATACTCCCTGAAAAGAACGCAAGATCTACTAAACAGAAACCGTGTAGACATCGCAAGAACTCTGGCAGTTAGTACTGGCCACAGGCCCATCGGGGTTCATGCGGCCAGAATAGGCATTGCATTTAATGCACACTATTGCAGCTGCAATACTGCTGATGAAATAGAAACAATCTTACACTTCCTCTGCAAGTGTCCGGCTTTGGGCAAGGCCAGACAGCGCACCTCAGGTAAATTCTTTTTCGACAACCTTATAGAGCTGGCGGAGATTAGCATTGGGGATATTATCAGCTTCTGGTGGGCAAAATCGCATCATCACCTCCCCATGGTGCCGGCTGGATAGCTATCTGATAGTTAGCTAACGATGAGCGTATGCTGAGTCTGACGATATATGTGTAGCTGAACACTCAGACCTGCGTAAGCACATCTGGGTGAACTTCAGCGCGTATATGTTTAACCGGACGAGGCATCTCTTGTTGACCTGATTAGCTGAAATATGCGTCTCAGAAGTCTAGCAAGAGCTCCTCAGAAGGAGGACGTGCGGCGGATGAATTCTCCCGATGGAATCAACGGTCACGTCTACAGAGCAGCGGATACCTTACCGGAGCTACTTCGACATATTTGAAGCTGAGGTCTGTAAGGATTTTCAATACTACGTCAGGGTAATGAAAAAGAGATGGTGGCGGATGAACCCTTAATGGGTCAACGGCAGCGCTCATATCCCCGAAGTGGGTTACTGACATCGGTGTGTCCGGCCCCTCATCCTAGGGGTTGCTAAAAAATGATCTGGTCCTCCAGGTTGGGGGTTGTGCCGTCGGGTTAACTTCCCTACCACGTAAAAAACCTTTGGTTACGAAGCAACCAACAGCCTCGGATACAGATGATTTTACTGTTGACGACCCAAGCAATCGTAAAAAGGACAACGATCTTCGTGTCTGCACGTGGAATGTTAGGTTCCTCTACAAACTACGTGCAGCCGAACAATTAACGGAGCTCCTAGAGTGTCTCAAAGCAGACATTATCGCCATCCAAGAAGTGCGATGGGATGGGCCGGGCAAAAGGAATATGAAAAACTGCGACATCTACTACGGCGTTTGCTACAGACAAAAAGGACAGCGTCTATTCGGGTGCGGATTTGTCATTGGAGGCTGACTTAGGCAAGAAGTCTTGAGTTTCCGGCATGTGAACGAGCGCCTTACGACTATCTGTATCACGGCTAAATTTGCCAACATTAGCCTAATATGCGTTCACGCCCCTCATGAGGAGAAGGACGACGCGACAAAAGATGACTTCTACCAGCTCTTGGACAAGACGTATGAGCAATGCCCTAGCCACGATTTTAAAATTGTCCTAGGTGATTTCAACGCAAAGCTAGGAAGAGAGGACGTCTTTAGTAGCGTGGTCGGAAAGCACAGCCTGCACGACATCACATCCGACAACGGACTCAGGCTAATCGACTTTGCGGCGGGGCGAAACTTTGTCGTAGCTAGTACGCGGTTCCCACGTCTCAACATTCACAAAGGAACATGGCTCTCCTCTGATCGAAAAACTCTCAACCAAATCGATCACATTGCGATTGACGCAAAGCATTCTTCCTGTATTCTGGGTGTCCGGACTTTCCGCGGAGCCAACGTGGACTCGGATCACTACCTAGTTGTAGCCAAGGTACGGATGCGGATATCCACAATGGAGCGAAATCAACAAAATATTGTGAGGAAATTTGACGTCGAAAAGCTACAATCGCAAGAGACCGCCAGGACCTTTGCCGATCATGTTTCTTCTAAGCTCAATCTAAGTCCTATGCCAACAAGCCATCAGAGACGCCGCCTCTGATGTACTAGGTTTCTCTCGCCCACCACAATGAAATCCCTGGTTTGATGAGGAGTGCCGGCAAGCACATGCAGCAAAACAAGAGGCGTACAAAGCGGCGCTGCATAGAAGGACTAGAGCTGCTTACGAGCTCTACGTGCGCAGGGAGAAAAGAGGAACATCGACTTCTCAGAAAGAAGAAAAAGCAGCATGAGAACCGCTCGAGGAGATTGAGATACTTTATTGCAGGAATAATGTTCGAAAATTTTATCAAAAGGTAAAAAGAACATGCCAGGGTTTTAAAGCCAGAACAGAAGCCCGCAGGGACGAAAATGGTAACATAGTAGTGGAATCGCAGTCGGTGCTGAGGATATGGAAGGAACACTTCTGCAGACTGCTAAACGGCGATGATGAACAATATTCCGCTGTCAGGCAGAATGAGTCATTCAACAGTGACGATGGCAGTCAAGATTCCCGTCAACCCGATCATAATGAAGTGAGGATAGCTAAACTTAAATCCAACAAAGCTGCTGGAGCCGACGGCCTTGCCGCTGAACTTTTCAAGACAGGAGGAGATGAGTTGGTAAGGAGCATGCACCAGCTCATCTGTAAAATCTGGTCGGACGAAAGTATGCCCGATGAATGGAACCTCAGCATCGTTTGCCCGATCCTGAAGAAAGGAGACCCTCTGAACTGCGCCAACTACAGAGGTATAAGTCTCCTAAATATCGCATATAAGATCCTGTCTGCCGTATTATGTGAACGCCTAAAACCGATCGTCAACAACCTGATAGGTCCTTATCAGTGCGGTTTCAGGCCTGGAAAGTCCACCGTTGACCAAATATTCACACTACGGCAGATCTTGGAAAAAACCCATGAATATAAAATCGATACGTACCACCTCTTCATCGATTTCAAAGTTGCCTATGATAGTTTGTATAGAGATGAGGTATACAGATCCATGTCTACTCTTGGCATCCCTGCCAAGCTCGTCCGTTTGTGCAGAATGACGATGGAGAACTCTCGCTGCTCCATCAAAGTCGATAAGAACATCACCGAACCGTTCGATGTCAGGAAAGGTCTTAGACAAGGTGACGCGCTATCATGCGATCTCTTTAACATAGTACTTGAGAGAATTGTACGAAACTCACAAGCCAACACCGGGGGTATAATCTTTTACAAGTCTGTACAACTACTCGCTTATGCCGATGACATTGATATAATCGAAAGAACTCAGCGGGCAGTCAATGGGGTATTTACGTGTATTGAGATCGAGGCGGCAAAGATGGTAGACGGATAGCTGGTGAAATTTGTTCATGATTATTTCGTCAACAAAATTTTGCTTATATTTTGATAGTCGTGTTCGGATACATCACGGATGTGAAATTCTGGCGGACCTGGGCCGGCCGCTTTAGGGGCTACAGGGCCTCAAACTTGTAAATAATCTTGAAGAAAAAAAAATTATAGCGTCAACTTTGAGTCCTTGCTTGATGAATCACAATTAAAAATCATATCGTGTAGTGAAATTGCCAGAGCGATTGGGTGGTCGCAAACCCCTGCCACAGTGCCCGAAAAATGTAACAGAAACTTCAATTTTTAAGTTATTTCGTCAGCACTCAAATTTTGGTATATCATCTAGTATATGCTGGTGAATCTAGAACTGAAATGCCAGAGCAAAACTCCGGTCGCAACACCTTGCCAGAGCGCGTCAAAGCGCATTGTGCTTTAGGGACCTTTTCAGTGGTTTGTATAAGGAATCGTTGCATATCTTCAAAAATATGTAAATAATTAAAAATATTTCAACTGATTCTGAAACACTATACAAAGATCTTTAAGATCGTGTATTAAGTTTAGTCCTTGTAGTCCTAAAAGTCCTAATTTACTTGTACTTCTCAATAAACTCATCTCATATTTACGCATAGCTTAAAGTGAGTAATGCAATGTATTTTCACTTATGGTGAGACTTTTCTTTTCTAAGTGCAGATTTAGTAACAAATGATTGGACTTACTGAAAATAAAAACCAAAAAAAAATCTCTTATGTTACTTTGAGTGTAGAAACATCATGAGCAGAAAAAGTATTTGGCTCATTTCGAAATGTTGGGTCTTAAAATGGAATATTTTCGAAAATATAAACGTTAGGACTAAACTTAATGCACGGTCTTAAAGATCTTTGGATAATCTTTCAGAATCAGTTGAAATATTTTTAATTATTTACATATTTTTGAAGATATGCAATGATTCCTTATACAAACCACTGAAAAGGTCCCTAAAGCACAATGCGCTTTGACGCGCTCTGGCAAGGTGTTGCGACCGGAGTTCTGCTCTGGCATTTCAGTTCTAGATTCACCAGCATATACTAGATGATATACCAAGATTTAAGTGCTAACGAAATAACTTAAAAATTGAAGTTTCTGTTACATGTTTCGGGAACTCTGGCAGGGGTTTGCGACCGCCCAATCGCTCTGGCAATTTCACTACACGATATGATTTTTAAATGGTGATTCATCAAGCAAGGACTCAAAATTTACGCTATAAATTTTTTTTTCAAAATTTTTTACAAAATTGAGGCCCTGTAATCCCTAAAGCGCCCGGCCCAGGTTCGCCAGAATTTCACATCCGTGATGTATCCGAACACGACAACCAAAAAATAAGCGAAATTTTGTTGACGAAATAATCATGAAAAAATGTCACCAGCTCTTAGTCTATGGGTCTAGCGGTCAATGAAAGCAAAACAAAATATATGCTGTCTACAAAAAAGGACACCCAACATCGGCGTCTTGGACAGAACGCCACAATAGACAGATATAATTTTGAGGTAGTAAAGGATTTTGTCTACCTAGGCTCTATGGTGAACTCCGCAATGACATCAGTAGGGAGATCACACGAAGAATTACTCTTGCCAATCGTTGTTTCTATGGGCTAAAACGGCATTTGAGTAGCAAAGCCCTATCTCGAACTACTAAGGTAACTCTTTATAAGACTCTAATCATCCCAGTCCTGCTGTATGGCGCAGAGGCATGGGCTTTGACAAAACCGGATGAGGATGCCCTTGGTTATTTCGAGAGAAAAGTTCTTCGAGCGATCTTTGGTCCCGTCTGCATAGACGGCGAGTGGAGGGGAAGGTGCAATGCCGAACTATACGGCCTGTACAAGGATATCGACTTAGCCAGAAGAGTTCACATACAGCGACTAAGATGGCTGGGTCATTTAGAGCGGATAGAGCCCAACCTTCCCGCTAAGAAAGTCTTCAAATCCACCCCGGACGGACGGCGCAGTAGAGGACGACCTCGTGGTAGGTAGCGCAAACAAGTGGAGAGGGACCTCAACTAACTTGGCGTGCGCAACTGGAGGCAGCTGGCTCGTAACCGTGCTGGCTGGAGAGGTTTGTTGGTTGAGGCCCAGGTCCACCCCGGACTGTAGCGCCATCTAAGTAAGTAAGTAAGTGTATATTCTTTTATAAAGTTCCCACCTGAAATAAATAAAACAAAATAAAAATAAAAGGAATTAATTATAATTAAGGGAAATTGTTAAAAAAAAAGAAGGTAGTTTTGTCTTTATCCCGGTTTCGCCAAGTAAACGTAAAAAAAAAAATAAATAAAGGAAAGAAGAACGGGCGTGTGTGCGAGAAATGTGGAGAGAGCTTTCCTTTTGTTAATTTTTTTTTTTTGCAGCTACAGGAGGCGCCCTAATCGGCAGGCCTGGAAAAGCGGAACCTCAGGTAAAAGCGTAGCATCGTTTCTTTTCTTTGTGGTAGTCTCTCTCAGTTTTTATATGTCCACTCACCAGAGGCACCTGTAAGCAGGGTTGCCAAATGTTATCTTTTTATTTTCTTCTCTTTATTTAATTTATGAATTTTCATTAATTTCGAAAAGGGAAAACACGAATAAAATAAAAATACAGACAAAGCTACTTTGATTTATTGAATGAATACTATTTACGATATGGAAGTTACGCCTAAGTATACATGCGTGTTAAATAAAGTGCAGGTGTAATTTATGGATTAATAGAGAAAAACCTGTGTCTTATTTCAAAGGAGAAATTTGCTGGTCCTCGTTGGCGATAATAAGAGCATAGGGCTTTCTTACGGGTGCAAACAAAATATTACGCGGTCACTTGCACATAGGTTTGGTGGGTAAAGACCCGCATGAAAGACGGCCACCTGATCCTCCCCGTAGTGGTATCGTGCACCTTGACAGACTTTTTTTTACCGATTCAGTGCATGTTTTTTTTTATAGTGGTGATATTTTGAGAACTTAGATGCAAGAACCCGCCCTCCAACGAGCGTGAGCCACGATCAAGCAAGGAATGCACCCCCGCAACTGAGCCTACCTGAAATGAATTCCTCTTCCCATCCTCTCCTTCAATCCTATCCTCGATCCCCCTTCCCTCAGCAATTTTTTTTCCCCTGCCCCTAATACAAATCTCTTCTTCACCCCTTCACCCGTTCATCTCTCCGTTACAATTCTTAACCACATTTTACAGTTTTTATTTTGTGGTAACAACAGAGACTAATACACATATATACATCGAAAATCCTTAAAAAAGTACCTTCTATCACATATTAAAATTTTATCAAAATCGGGGGGAGGATGCCCATTTCTAAATAATTACCCTGAATTCAAATATATTTCGTCGAATTAATTTTTTTTTTTGTTTAGATTCTGATAATAATTGGCGTCTCTTGTGTTCAGCTTTCATTGCGTAGAAACCGCCGGCCGACTACTATACGCCCGTCTACTATTTCTACTATATCTATAGGTACAAGAAGCTAGAACCGGATGTTGGATCGAATGCGTAAAACGTAAAAGATGCGTAAGATATGTTCAAACGAATGGAGCAGTATTTTGCACTGATCAAATTCTCGCTGTCGGTCATAAAATAAAGGGCTAAAGTGATACTAAAGGATGCCATTTATAAACTGAACCACTTATGTGTCGCATTCAAATTAAAACAAATCGTTATCCTAATATGATCCAGATGAAAGTATCCGTCTCTCATTATCCTTCCCTATCGAATGCTATCGGTATCAACACTTGACAACCGGATGCCCATACAAACTCATGGCTAATTTACCCTTCTACGAGTACAAAAACTTGAGTTATTCATATACACTCATAAAAAAAGAAATTCACTTTGCATATAGCAATTACTGTACAAAGTAATAAAGAAAAACTTTTTGATGTTTCGTTCAATTTATTTGTAATAATATTATTTCATTAAAAGAAGAATTTATATGGGCTTGTATGTATTACTAGTAAGCCCGCGTTGCTGCGCAAGGTTCTTAGAAAACTTTTGTTGACTGCAATATTAAAAAAAATAAAAATAAATATGCTTATTGTATCCAAAATAATGAATCTCACAGAAATAATTAATTGTAAGAAAATTTTGTAATACCTTCCAACTCTTTCTTTGGACCGACTCCGCTATTGTGGTAGCATGATTACGGAAGCCACCCTGGACGTGGAAAATATTTGTAGCCAGCGGTACGGCTAAAACAGCCGATAATCTCGGAGCTGACATTAACAATTGGTCGCACGTTCCCTCCGCGGAGAATCCTGCCGTTCTCGCGACCCGTCTACTTACTCCAAAAGATCTAAGGGCAGCGCTCTTTGGTGGAAAGACCCAACTTGGCTGCGTTTGCGAGAGGATCAATGGCCTGAAAGCTCCCCAGGCTCAGTTATTCGGGTGAATTCGACTAAGGTAATTT
Organism: Brachypalpus laphriformis; assembly: GCA_945910035.1. Classification (NCBI taxonomy): domain Eukaryota; kingdom Metazoa; phylum Arthropoda; class Insecta; order Diptera; family Syrphidae; genus Brachypalpus; species Brachypalpus laphriformis. The sequence continues at coordinate 148,748,032 of OX246755.1, forward strand.
TTGATAAGTGATATTAATATTCTTTCTTTTTCCTCTTTGTAAGGTGAAAGTTGTTAGGCGAACCCCACAGGCAGATCAGTAGAAATGTGGTGAAGTGGAAGGGTAGTGATCCCTTATTTTCGGATCATAACCTCACTGAAAAAGAAGAAGAAGTAAGGTAAAAGTTGTTGTGATGATCACATTTTAGTGATTCTTTTCTTGTGATAGCTAAAGTGATGTCACTTCCATACAACCACACTATTAAATTATTTTTTCGCGATTGTCTTACGTCCAGAGACCGACAAAATGTTTACTTCGATGGAATTATTGTTGAGTTCAAGCAGTGATGACGAGGACAAAGAAAGTTATAGGAATTTGCGTCTTCTAAGGACGCAAATAAGAAATAAATCAGATATCCTTGTGCTACCAAATGCAATGTATATAAGTGTAAGAATTTTCTAATTCGCATAAGACAACCTGGGGATCTGCATTGCGATTGATCGGGAAACTACTGACTGCCCAAAACTTGGCTTGGGCCAGTAGCGCAACAATCAAGTTCGTTATGAAGTGCTTACTTTACCTCCTAGTGGTGGTCCCCGAGCAACTATACGTATAAACCCTTGCACGTGTAGGCTAAAATTGTAAGTGCAGGTTGTCTAGAGCCTTGATTTTAGACTAGGTGACGTGGGCCAGCAACCTGCCGTACTGAAAACCGACAGCTACAAAAACTGACACTATGCCTCGGATAAGGAATGATCACATGTTGACGACTTTTGGCTATTGTACCCGGACAAAGATAAGTTTCTGGAATGTAAAGACACTCCTCGACTCGGGAAGCGAAGGTCCTCACAGTGCCAGATTCCTCCAATTGGAAACATAATTTATGCGTTATAAACTGGATATTTTGGGGGTAAGTGAAGTAAGATGGTTAGAAGCGGGCGAGTACCAGTCCCCAATGCGTAACACTCTACTACTCTATTCTGGAAGACCATCCGAAAGTCCGCGGGAATATGGAGTCGGACTACTGCTAACAACAAGAGCATGCAAGAGCCTAATTTTCTGACAGCCTCATGGTGATAGGATTTTGACGGCCAGATTCCGGACTAGAGTACGACGCGTCACCATCATACAGTGTTACGCCCCAATGAATAGTTCGTCTGAGGAAGAAAAGGAGAGCTTCTACAATCTCTTAAGTGCCATCTTCAACACAACACCAAATGGAGACATTGTCATAGTGATGGGGGATTTGAATGCCAAGGTAGGCAGTGACAACGAAGGGTTCAAACATGTAATCGGGAAGCATGGACTAGGCAACCGCAATGACAACGGCGAAAGGTTTGTGAATTTCTTCAGTGACAACCGCCTTATGATAGGTGGCACCATGTTTGAGCACAAGACCTGCCACAAAGTCAGCTGGGTTTCCAATGACAGGCAAGCAACCTTCAACCAAATTGACCATTTTGCCGTCAGCCGCCGCTTTAGAAGTAGTCTCCTGGACGTCCGAAACAGGCGAGGGGCAGATGTGGGGATAGTACGAGATCGCCATCTTATGATAGCTACTCTCCAACTACGCACTGCTGCAGTTCGAAAATCCCACGACAACACAAGAATGCCCAGGTTCAACATCGATAGACTTAGTGATCCCTCAGTGCGCCAACAACTAAGGAGCACTTTTTGCAAGGTGTGGAAGCAATCAGCAGCTCAATGCCCACAACCATCCAAGACCATTGGGGTGCTGTGAAAAATGTTTTTACATCTGCTGCTGAAAGAATTGTCGGTCGATGGCAGGGAAGACATAGGGCGTGGCTTTCAGAGGATATCTGGATACGGATTGACGAACGAAAATAGATGAAAGCTCGCGTTGCAGCTACCACAGCAGCAGGGAGAAGCGAGCTAGAGTCCCTATATCGCATGAAGATGAGAGAAGTTCAGGGTAGCGTGCGACGTGACAAGCGCGATTACATCAACGCGCTGGCTACAGAAGCAGAAGAAGGACCATCTACAGCAGGACCGTCTACAGAATAACGAAAGAGCTGACAGGTGGTCGCAGCTCAAACCAACACCCAGTGAAAAGCCTAGACGGCTCCTTGCTCATTTCGGATGAGGACCAGCTCAAGAGATGGAAAGAGCATTTTGCTACGGTTTTGAACCACGTATTCGCTAGCGATATGCTCCTAAATCAGACTGAGATCCCCGAGGCGAGAAGTTCCCGAATACGCACCACGATTCCCAGTAAAGATGAGATCACTACCGCGATCAAGGCACTCAAAACCAACAAGGCGGTAGGACTCGACGGTATTCCAGCAGAGCTCTTATGAGCAGTGCCAACAACATCGGCTGAGCTTCTGCTTCCACTTATAGAGAGAGCTCGGGAAGCTGAGAGCTTTCCTAACGAGTGGAAAAAGGGAATGATTGTCAAGCTTCCTAAGAAAGGAAATTTAATGGAGTGCGGAAACTGGAGGGGTATCTGCGTGCTGCCTGCTGTAGTTAAGATAATAGCTAAAATCATCCTGGAGCGAATCAAATAACATCTCGAAAACACATTCGATGCCGAACAAGCAGGTTTTCGCTCTGGATCCTCCTGTGCCGACCACATCAACACCCTGGGGATTATCATCAAACACTGCGTTGAATATCGATCGCCACTCCACCTGCTGTTCATCGATTTTTAGAAGGCGTTCAATCAACAGGGAGTTTATTTGGCGTGCCTTACGCAGGAGAGGTATCCCCGATAAACTAATTGCTATTATCAAAGCTACAGATGAAGGCTCCAAATATCACGTTCTGCACAGGGGAAGGTTGTCTGAGGAATTTGAGATCCAAAGTGGGGTAAGACAAGGCTGTATCCTTGCACCTATATTATTCCTATTGGTGATTAGCGATGTGCTTCGTGCAGCTTTGTCGACGGGAAATGGAGGAATTCGATGGACTCTTACATCTCAACTGAAATATCTTGAATACGCACACGATATGTGTTTACTCTCCCACAGAATTATGGACCTCCACCAAATGACAGCAGATGTGGAGAGGGAGGCAGGCGTCGTCGGGCTGAAAATTAATACGGCAAACACTAAAATTATCAGCCTTGGAACAAACTCATCGGCTCAAATATGCATTGCTGGACAACCGGTAGAGAGAGTAGAGGATTTCCAGTATCTTGGGAGTATTGTCTCGACCGATGGTGGAACCGAACTGGATATAGCCAACAGGATCGCCAAAGTAAAGTCCGCATTCGGGATGTTGTCCAAAATATGGCGAAGTAGTGCAATCAGTTTGAACACCAAGATAAGACTGTTCCGCTCCAACGTTGAATTCGTGCTGTTATATGGATGCAGCACGTGGAGAGTGACCACTACTATCACCAGAAAGCTGCAAAGGATTTTCTAGCCCAATCGTATCTCTAACGAACACATTTACGAGAGAACGGGTCAGGAACCAATAGGCATAACCTTACAACGACGGAAGTGGCAGTGGATTGGTCACACGTTCCGAAAGGGTGACAGTTCCATAATGGAACTCTTTAACTCAGGATGGCAGAAGACCTGGCGGTCCGAGGAGAACATGGCGCAGAACAGTCAAGAAGGAGGCACGGCAGTTGGGGAAAGTTGGGGAGAACCCAGAAACATTGCCTGAAACCGTACACGATAGCGCGTAGGCGTAGTAGAGGCCCTAGGACTCACAAGGGGATACAGGACGTAAATATGTACAAGAAAATAGACAAATAAATAAATAAAACTTACACTCGAAGTTTACAAAGTCCGAATACAATAATCGAATGAGTTTAAACCGTAGAGATCAGTGTGAAAATATGTCATACAATTTTTTTTTTGTGTCACTGTCTAAATTCAAATAATAAAAAAGTGGATTGCATCGGATCAAAAACGTTGATCTGAACATCATGGATAAGGTTTGCCCACATTCTTGCAATAAATTATGGAACCAGATCCAAAATGTCCGCTATGGCTCTACATGCATCTTAATCTTAGCAATTGTATTATTTTCTTGGAATTTGTTTTTTCTTGTAAGTCCTTTCTTTAGGGGGAGGGTCGTGAGCCCACGGTATTAAAGCTCTTCTCACCTCTTTTACAGATCCTCGGAGTTGTGCTTCTTCTTTTCGGATTCTATGCGATTATTTTCTATCCACCAGCGATATATCTACATGCACTGATGATTTCTATTTCTATTGTGATGATATCTAATTCATATCTAGGATGCTATTGTGTCGTTGTAGAGGACAAATGGATGTTTGTGTCATATATAATAGTAGCGGGAGGAATAGCTCTCTATTTAATTGTTATCGGTATTGTTGAATTGGCTACTAATTCTTCTGTCTTCGGAGATTTATTGAAGTTTCAATTAAATGAAGCAATGGAGAGGTATGGAGACCGAATACAATATCCCTACTTGGACATGAATTTAGTACAAAGAGAGGTATGTGACGTGACGAGTTGATTGAAGGAATGACAGTTACTTGTGTATATTCTGTAGAGTTAGAAGAATTTTTTTTTTGTAATCTCCCAGGAAAGGCGAGCACATAACGCTCAATTAGCGCCCTGAGATGCTTGCAGAAGTATGTTGAATCTGCTTTTGAATTACAGGTTTCTGGAAATATGTTACCTGATAGCGTGCAGAATTGCTGGGGAGCAGAAAGCACTTGAGAAATTGAAACATTTAGTTCATCGATTAATATTTTTGTGCTGTGATATGCAAGACGCACAACTCATTTTAAAGAAAAGTTGTCAGCTCATTAATCTGAAATCAAAAAAATAAATAAGCTGAACACATCTCTTAAACCACAATTACACGGTCAACGTGTCTACCCTCTGACGTCACGAGAAAATTCGTCAATGCACCGTCAACGGTCAACGCATGAAATGTTGACGATCACACAAATAACGCGAGACGGTCAATATTGCCACAAAATGCGTTGACGTGTAATCTACATACGTCAGCGTGATTTCCTTCTTAAGGCGTGAACACGTTGACATGCAAAACATTGGAGATTACACGACTTGACAACTTCAAAACACGTTGACCGTTGATGATGTGCTCAGGCGTTGACATTCGCCCCTCTCGGACCATCCCACTGTTGTGTGGTCTCAGTCATTGTACCTAACTTCCGTATATTTTTTTTAAACATACGGTAGGGGCAATGACTGATCATATATAACATCTGACGGCTAGCGGGCTGTGAGGTGATAATTTTTGTTGGTGGACAACAAAAGCCTTGCTTATAGTCGAAGATGTGTTTTCTGTGTTTGTATAAGGAACTTCAGGGTAGACCTTAGCAACAATCGTGGGCTAAGGAAACATCACGTTGCCGCGTACGTCCATGTCTGTAAATACCAGCTGTTTTCGCACCGGGCGAAACACAAGTGGGTGAGAATTGTCGGTCGATCGCAGGGAAGACATAGGGCGTGGCTTTCAGAGGATACCTGTATACGGATTGACGAACGAAAACAGCTGAAAGCTCGCGTTGCAGCTACCACAGCAGCAGGGAGAAGCGAGCTAGAGTCCCTATATCGCATGAAGATGAGAGAAGTTCAGCGTAGCGTGTGACGTGACAAGCGCAACTACATCAACGCGCTGGCTACAGAAGCAGAAGAAGCTGCACGAAGGTGCGACAGCAGTACCGTCTACAGAATCACGAAAGAGCTGACAGGTGGTCGCAGCTCTAGCCAACACCCAGTGAAAAGCCTAGACGGCTCCTTGCTCATTTCGGATGAGGATCAGCTGAAGAGATGGAAAGAGCATTTTGCTACGGTTTTGAACCACGTATTCGCTAGCGATATGCTCCTAAATCAGACTGAGATCCCCGAGGTGAGAAGTTCCCGAATACGCACCACGACTACCAGTAATGATGAGATCACTACCGCGATCAAGGCACTCAAAACCAACAAGGCGGTAGGCCTTGACGGTATTCCAGCAGAGCTCTTATGAGCAGCGCCCACAATATCGGCTGAGCTTCTGCTTTCACTTATAGAGAGAGCTTGGGAAGCTGAGAGCTTTCCTAACGAGTGGAAAAAGGGAATGATTGTCAAGCTTCCTAAGAAAGGAAATTTAATGGAGTGCGGAAACTGGAGGGGTATCTGCGTGCTGCCTGCTGTAGCTAAGACAATAGTTAAAATCATCCTGGAGCGAATTAAACAACATCTCGAAGACACACTCGATGCCGAACAAGCAGGTTTCCACTCTGGATCCTCCTGTGCCGACCACATCAACACCCTGCGGATTATCATCGAACAGTGCGTTGAATATCGATCGCCACTGCACCTGCTGTTCATCAATTTTGAGAAGGCGTTCGATAGTGTCAACAGGGAGTTTATTTGGCGTGCCTTACGCAGGAGAGGTATTCCCGATAAAGTAGTTGCTATTATCAAAGCTACATATGAAGGCTCCAAATGTCACGTCCTGCACAGGGGAAGGTTGTCTGAGGAATTTGAGATCCAAAGTGGGGTAAGACAAGGCTGTATCCTTGCACCTATATTATTCCTATTGGTGATTAGCGATGTGCTTCATGCAGCTTTGTCGACGGGAAACGGAGGAATTCGATGGACTCTTACATCTCAACTGAAACATCTTGACTACGCTGACGAAGTATACTTACTCTCCCACAGAATTATGGACCTCCACCAAATGACAGCAGATGTGGAGAGGGAGGCAGGCGTCGTCGGGCTGAAAATTAATACGGCAAAAACTAAAATTATCAGCCTTGGAACTAACTAGTTGGCTCAAATATGCATTGCTGGACAACCGGTAGAGAGAGTAGAGGATTTCCAGTATCTTGGGAGTATTGTCTCGACCGATGGTGAAACCCAACTGGATATAGCCAACAGCATCGCCAAAGCAAAGTCCGCGTTCGGGATGTCGTCCAAAATATGGCGAAGCAATGCAATCAGTTTGAGCGCCAAAATAAGAGTATTCCGCTCCAACGTTGAATCCGTGCTGCTATATGGTTACAGCACATGGAGAGTGACCACTACTATCACCAGAAAGCTACAAACGTTTGTTAATAGGTGCCTGCGTAATATCTTAAGGATTTTCTGGCCCAATCGTATCTCTAACGAACACCTTTACGAGAGAACGGGTCAGGAACCAATAGGCATAACCTTACAACGACGGAAGTGGCAGTGGATTTGTCACACGTTCCGAAAGGGTGACAGTCCCATAGCAAACCATGCTATGCAATGGAACCCTCTTACTCAGGATGGCAGAAGACCTGGCGGTCCAAAGAGAACATGGCGCAGAACAGTCGAGAAGGAGGCACGGCAGTTAGGGAAAAGTTGGGAAGAACTCAGACACATTGCCAGAAACCGTACAAGATGGCGCGTAGGCGTAGTAGAGGCCCTAGGACCCACAAGGCAATACAGGACATAAGTGAAACACCGCTTTCAAGTTTTGCAATAATAGCCACTCGTTTCTCCGTTGTTAGCGCCCTAGCTCTAGGCATTTAAAACAACTTGACTGAAGGAATGATAACACTGAACTAGTAACAATAACTACTTGATTCGCTTTGCATCGAGTAGTCGAAGAATTTAACTATCGTTGCATATCCAAAAGAGTTAATTGCAGTTATTAAAATAATTTTGCCGCCGTTTAGTAATGTCACAATAATTTTGCCACTTTCTTTTCCATGATTATTTCCGGTTAGTGTTTGAAATTTGATTTTGTTTTTTTATTTACCGTTTCAAGAAGATTTAAAAGATTATTAGTATATAACAACATAAGTGATACATTGCATTTTTCAAAAGTTATACAACTTTATTGCAGTGATATGCTGTAAAAATTATAATGTGCAAATAATTTTGCCAATGACTGTATAGTGTGCACCTCACGACATCAAATAAAACGCGTCCGCTCTCAACGAACTCTCAAGTAAAAAAAGTTGTTTCTACCCAGCTCTTACCAGTAAAAGGAAGTTCCACCTAGGAGCCTCCTATTGCAATGACATAGGCGACCTGAACAACATCGACATTAAGCGCCTCCTACGCAGTATAAGAGGCTCAAAGTAGTTTAACGAGTAGGTAGAGGGAAACTTTCTTCCATGATCCACGTGGTATCACAATGGAGCTATTATTGGTATAAGTATGTTGGCGATTCTCAGCTGGCAGCCACATCAACCTAACCTAGCCTAACCTATGAGGTAGATCTCTTTCTGTAAGGCAGTTTTATGTGCATTAAAAAACAACAATAAATATTTGGCGCAACAGCTCTTCCAGTGCCTAGCTTCTCGCAACCACTTCTGTTGTGTACGTTATATTTTTCACACGAATGGAAGGGGTTTACAGTTTAGTGCCGTATCCGAAGAGCAATTCATTTTGAGAAGCTTTTTCGTGACAACGATACTCTCGGATGTTTGTCAGACGTTCGCGAGAGATGGGACCGTGAAAAAAGTTGTAGGTGTTTTTCTGCAATTCAAACTTAGAACCTCATGCGCAGTGGTCCGACATACTAACCACTGCACCACGACGCCGACTTTATGTGCATTAGTTCAAAATTGAAGTGGAAAATCTAAACTCAGCCTATCTCTTCCTCTTTATTAACTTGTCGTTTCAATTACGTTGTTAATGTTTACATTCTATGATTTCAGCTATATTGTTGTGGCACAAATGGACCTGCCGACTGGGAAACAATTTTTCACAACTCTACTCTACCATCTTCCTGCTGTTACCACGAGGACCGTGAGTGTACCATTGAAAACGCATATCCCGAAGGATGTCTTAACAGATTGCTATCTATAATTGATTTAGATATCATTTCCTTGGCCTATATCGGACTTGCTTTCATACAGGTAAGTTCGGTAATTATTTAGATAAATGGTACGCCCACTCTTACGTTGATGAAATTTTAATATATGATAGAAGCCATTTTTTTGAGAATTTTGAAATATATATTATAATAGCTGACAGACGCGGCTACGCTCGTGTGTGTAGTATTTTTAGTATTTTTAAAGTATTTCAGTCGCTCGTACGAATAATTTATTTCATTGGATCTCTACAATATATTTTCTTAAAAATCCAACTAAGGGAATAGAAATTCGAAAAAAAAGCTTCTACAATAATTTTTCGAAAAACTTGTCAGTTCCTTGTTAATTAATTAAAAAAAATTAGTAAATTTTTCAGCCACTCTCGTGGCATTACCCTTTAAATTGTTCAAATAAATCATATACATTCGTAGATCCTTAAACGTTCTATATGCTAGTTCTACCTGTTGCCTCGATTGCTCCTTTGTGTGATATAGTGGAGTATAAGTTTGCATTGTCAAAGCAGCTGAGTTCTATGATCAAATTCGAATAGTCGATTGTTTTCCAAAATAGATGGTCATTTCATTTTTATTTTCATTTATATCCTTTAAGCCCTCGCGGGGCATAGGGCGTTAACCACGCCTGCACGCCATCGTGTTCGGAGTTCTGCAACGCGTTTGAGCTGCCTCCAACTCATTCCTAAAAAGCTCGATTCCTCCTCAACTGTTCTGCGCCACGTTTGCCTAGGGCGTCCCGCTATTCTGCCTGCCTGAGTGAGCGTGCATGCCGTATTTCGCAATGGAGTTGTCTTCGCACCGTAGGGTGTTTCCAATCCATTGCCATTTTCTTCTTCGTATAGTAATGCTTATAGGTTCTTGGCCCGTTCTCAGATAAAGTTGTTCGTTGGAAATGCAATTCTGCCAAAAAATCCTCAAGATGATTCTTAAGCATTTGTTTACGAAGACTTGCAGCTTGCGTGTGTTAATGGTGTCCACGTTCCAGGTACTGCACCCATAAAGCAGCACTGATTCTACGTTGGGGCGGAACAGCCGTAGCTTGGTTCTTAAGCTAATAACATTGCTTCTCCAGATTTTGGACAGCATTGCGAACGCCGCTTTAGCCTTCCCGATTCTGCTGCACATATCCAGTTCAGTGCCACCGCGATTAGCCGAGACGACACTTCCTAAATATAAAAAGTTATCAACTTTCTCGACTTGCTTTATGGCAATGTTAAGTTGAGCGCGGGTATTGGAAGTACTCAGGGCTTTTGTTTTGGCTGTGTTTATTTTTAGCCCCACTTTGTTTGTGTCAGCTTCTAGATTGTGGGCCATCAAATGAAGATACATTATCCGATGTAAAAGTAGACAAACATCGTCAGCGTAATCTAGGTGTTTAAGGTAAGATGTCATCGTCCAACGAATTCCATAATTAGCTTCCGTCAATGGTGCACGGAATACATCGCTGATAACCACCAAGAACAATAGTGGGGACAGTATGCACCCATGACGTACTCCACTTTGGACTTCAAAATCCTCCGACACCTTACCATTGTGCACGACGTGACACTTGCCGCCCTCATATGTAGCCTTGATAATAGCTATAAGTTTTTCTGGAATGCCTCTCCTGCGCAAGGCCAACCAAATAGCATCTCGATTCAAGCTGTCGAAAGCCTTCTCGAAGTCGATAAACAGTAAATGTAGCGGAGACCTATACTCAACGCATTGTTCGATTATGATCCGTAAGGTTTATGTGGTCGATGCAGGAGGATCCAGCGCGAAAGCCTGCGTGTTCGACATCGAGAGTTGAATCTAAATGTTCTTTAATTCGTTCTAGAATTATTCTACCTATTATTTTGGCTACAGCTGGAAGAACACATATACCTCTCCAGTTACCGCACTCCAAAAAATAGATCGTCGTTTTATTATAGCTAGTATTAGTCTAAGAGCTGGTGAACGTTTTTGAAACGTCATTTTAGCACAGGAAATATATATATTTTTTTTGTTAAACTGCGGTCACGCCATTTCAGCAAAGCTGATTTTTCTTATATGAGTAGTTTACTTGTTTATATAACATATTTTACCACTGCCAGACATTTTAGCCGGGTCCGAAAGGGTGCCAGACAGGCTGAAGCCTGTATAAAAATGAGGGTCGGTAACGTCATAATGGCAAGGCTATTTTTTTTTAATCGTTAATTGAGATCACCCTGAGTAATTATTCGGAACTGCCAGACGAAAATCCCGGGTCTAACATCCTGCCAGACGCGAAGTTTGAATGTCGCTACTATAGCGATGTGCGACAAATGTATCTAATAGCCGATTTTCATCGAAACTATTGAAGCATTTGAGAACTTACTAAGTCTGTCTTATAGGAAATTAAATTATATACAACATTTTCATATATCCAGTAGAACAGAAGATATTTTAAAAAGAGTCAATAGCCGCTATTCAAATTTAAGCAACTGATAAACCAAGATTCAATGACCTTTTTATTCATCTAAGCAGCTTCAACATCATGATGGCTTATTTCAAAGCCATCGGAAAGTTTATAGATGATTCTGCATTGGCTTATGTAATGGTGGATCAGTTATCATAATGACTTTCAATCTACACAGACATCAAGTCCCACTATTGACCATCCTTACATTATACAATTGTTTAGAAAATATAATGAAAATCAAGAACAACGATTAAGGGACAATTTGGCAAAACACCGCAGTTCTACATGATTTATGTAGATCTTGTTAATTATTATTTAATTTTGACACGAAGCATTCGTACTGCAGATTTGGAATTATTTAAATACATATTGCCCAAAATCGCAAATTTATTTTTTACATTCAACCAACCCAACTACGCACGGTGGTTGGTCAAGTACCACGATAATTTATTAAAAATCGACGAAACTGACCCAGGACTAAGAGAACTTTTTGAGAAAGATTTGACATTGGAACAGACAATAAATGCAGATGCTGCAAAAAGATTGACAGGAGTTATACATTTCACCAATTCGATATCTGCTCGTCAACGCTGGTCTAAAAGTCACAGCATAAAATCAACGATAATATAGCACGTATTTGAGGAATGTGGATTGCATAAAGCTCTAGATATTACAGCAAACTTGGAAGGAAGTAGAATGGAAAAAAGTTGCGTACAGCTTCAGAATTTTATGCATTACATTAAACAAAATATAAATCCTTTTGCACCAGAATTGATTAACGATTTCTTATATAACATTGCAACAGGACGAGCAGCACCAAACCCTATAGCTGATTTCTTATTGAACATCGAAAGAAAAGGAAGTAATCTACGTGAGAAACTCATTTCTGAATGTCCTGAAAACCCTGACCATTTTGAAAAACAAATTAGAAAAAATGAAATCTTAACCTTTTCAACTGCAGGGAAAAGAAAAGGAGTTGCTGGCAAAATACAAGAAATTCGTATGCAACGGGATCTATTCAGACGACTTTTATGTATTTCAATGGAACAAAATATAGACATTGCAAAAGTTTTATCGTATCCTTTGAGGCCTGTTCCTTTATTAATGTGCAATTTAGATGGAACAGTTTGTAAAACCGATAAATCTGTTCTCATGAAATTGTTGGAGGCAAAAGTTGATAGTCAGGCAGTACGCAATATTGATATTGTAATTATCGATGGCTTTTTCATGCTGCATTTCTTAAAGGAAGTTCCAAAAATATTCGGCAACACCTCAAAACAAATTATGCAAAGGGCTACTAGGTATTCTGCATCCAGAATCGATATTATTTTCGATAGTTATTTTTCACCATCTATCAAAGATGGCGAACATCTTCTGAGAGATAGCTTGGACAACCACAACTACGTCATTTCTGGGCCTGATCAAATACGTCCAACAGATTTTGTAAAGTAAAAAATATCAAATTTAAGAAAGCGATGGTTAATTTCTTAGCAATCCATTGGGCTAGTGATGACATGGCACCCTTTATCTGGACAAAGACTGTATACATAAATTATGACTTTTGCTACTGTTTTAAAACTGACAATGGAAAAGTGAAAAAACTGTGGAAGACAATTTATCTTGTGAAAAATATGAAGAAGCTGACACCAAAATCGTCTACCATGTTTGCAACATCGATCAAGATGCAAATGTTTTAATAAAATGCTCAGATACAGACGTTATTGTGATTATGTTAGGTAACATGGAACATTTAAAGAGTTCTCTGAATATTTGGATGGGGGTTGGCGTTGGAAATTCACAACGATTTGTAGATTTATCCAAATTGTTTAATGCTCTAGGAAAGTCTTTGTGTAATTCTTTACCAGGATTTCATGCAGCAACTGGTTGCGATTATATTGCTTCATTTTACAGAAAAAGAAAACGAAGAGCTTTTAAGCAATTGAATGAGTCCCGCAAATATCAAAAAACTTGTACTGATCTTGGTACTTTGGATGTACAAAGCTTGAGGGAAAAAGTTTTTGAAGTCTTAGAGGAGTTTGTATGTCGTTTGTATAATATCCGTAATATGAATGACGTCAATAAATTCAGATATGAGATATTTACCAAAACATATAATGCAATGAACATGAATGACGATTTCCATAAAAAATTTTAAAATGTTGACGCTGGAAATTTGCCACCGTATAAATCAGAGCTGCGTCAACATTTCTTACGGGCTCATTTTATTTCAAATATTTGAAGAAATGCACATTTAAAAAATCCAACTAATTTATCCCCAATTGAAAATGGATGGTTGGAATCTAATGGTGTATATGAGTGGTTCGACGGTGATCAATTACCTGCTTTAGTGAAAGACGTTGTAATCCAACCACCTGATACTCGTATTTATGATGAAAACGAGAATTCAGGTACATACATTATGAATACTATATTGCATTATTTTTATTGCAATATTATTGCATATTGATTATTCCATGCAAACTAAAAAAAACTGTTAAATTGTTTAATTTAGGTGATGACGGATCTGAACCTGACGACGAAAAAGACGATGATATACGAGATCAAAATACCGTAATACAGGAAGTTATATTCTTCCAAATCATTTATATAACCCAATAAAAAAAACAGCAAATTATTGAAAGCATGATGGTTTTGTTTTTCCCAGGTAGAACAGAAGACATATGATGCATTTTGTAGGAAAATGATATCCTAATACGAAACAAATGGTTTCGTATCGCGGCTACTGACCCTTTTTAAAATACCTTCTGTTCTACTGGATATATGAAAATTTTGTATATATACTATTTTATTTAAAATTTAATTTCCTATAAGACAGACTTAGTAAGTTTTCAAATGCTTCAATAGTTTCGATGAAAATCGGCTATTAGATACATTTGTCGCACATCGCTTTAGTAGCGACATTCAAACTTCGCTTGCGTCTGGCAGGATTTTCGTCTGGCAGTTCCGAATAATTACTCAGGGTGAACTCAATTAACGATTAAAAAAAAAAATAGCCTTGCCATTATGACGTTACCGACCCTCATTTTTATACAGGTTTCAGCCTGTCTGGCACCCTTTGGACCCGGCCAAAATGTCTGGCAGTGGTAAAATATGTTATATAAACAAGTAAACTACTCATATAAGAAAAATCAGCTTTGCTGAAATGACGTGACCGCATCCCCCCCCCCTCCCTCCCCCCCCATTGGCTCAAGTTTATCAAAAAAAATATATTTATTTCGTGTGCTAAAATGACGTTTCAAAAACGTTCACCAGCTCTCCGACTATATCGCATGTGGTCGCGTTCCCGTCAAGGAAACCATCGTACAAAAGATAGAGTGCGACGGGCTCAGCTGGTATTGCCACGTTCAAAGAAGAGATCATTTAAACCCTGTTAAAAAGGCAATATCAATGAACGTTCCAAAGACATCGCGAAGCAGGAGAGGCAGGCCTATAAACGCCTGGATCGCACGAATGCGACGACATCGGCTTTAATGAAATGCCTCAGTAACCGAGTGATCCAAAATCCTCATGCATGCCGATATTTTCTGAGGTCAAATAGGCGAACCCCACAAGGGGATCAGTACATATGCTGTGAAGTGGGAGGGTTATGATCCCTTGTTTTCGGATCATAACCTCGCTAAAAAAGGAAGGAGAAGAAGAGTGTCGCGTGTGGTCGAAATTCGACCGAAGGGGATATACCTAACTTTACGGTTGCATGCGCACGTGATTTTTTTTCCTGCACATCTATGGTATAGTACCTTTCGAATGATATAAATCTCACTAAAACAACGTACGATAAGTTTCGTGTTCAATTACAATATTAATATATAAGATATTGAGGGTGGCAATGGTGTAGTGGTAACGTCATCAATTACTGCGTTAATGATTCATGGTTGAAATCCTGATATCAGCAAGCATTTATTTATTTCTCATGAAATATATAAAGTTATTCCGATCAATTGCGAAAGATTGTGTGAACACTACTGCAAAGGCATAACACTAGTAGTGCTTGTTTTTTTTTAAGCTAGCCAGCCAAAGCCAGCCGACTTTATGCGAACATATCTCTAGGAACCAAACAACTTCGCAGTGGCAGCAAAAACAAATGACTTTAAAAAACATTCATTTTTGCGCCGCCTGAAATTAGGCATTACAAAATTCGCAGCCGGTCACTTTTGGCTGCGGATTAAATCAAGAGTAGTGCCCAGCCGGTGTTTGTATTTATTTTATGTGTAAAACTAGACTTTACTTACAACTACTGGCTGTAGTCGTCCTAATCCCTCCCCGTCATATCCTTTCCCTCCCTCTCCCCTCTCCAGTGGGCCGGATCAAGGTGTGATACGACCCGTGCCGAGGATCAGCCTGGCTGGGGGCCCACTTTAAATAATAGTCCAGTCGCTAACGGAGTATCCGGATACCTGGCGACCTCCGGATTAGCCTGCCTTGCCTGCACTATGCGGATCTCTGTGCAGGTCGACCTCCCATTCTCCGCCACTCGTGGGTCCAATAATGAACAATAAAAACAAAAACATACAAAACATAAAAAATATAAAAAAGACAAAGAAAGAGGACGGTCCTCTTAAAAAACCGTCTTCCAGCCTCCTGGGAAGCATACCCGCAAGCTCTGTTGTGGCAATCCCTTCTAGCGCATTGGCCTTGAGGCCTAGCACTAGCGTTGCAGCAGTTGCAAGGTTGACGCCCCCAGGATTGCTGAACGCGCGTCTGGTACACTGGCGGATAGGACAGTGGTGTCAACACCTGGTCCCATCGTAAAGCCAGACCATGAAACGCAAGGGGGCAAACCCCTTAACATCTCTGCCCCTTCAGGGACAGCATACTGTTCGGCCTCGAGCTTACAGCGTGCTGTGCCCTCCACTTCGAAGGATCCACATCCCCTTCTCAAATCTCTTTTGGCGGCGACGGATGGCTCGGCTTCGAGCTTGCCGAATGTCGCTCTCCCCAAGATCTCCTACCAAGATCGCCGGCTAGCTTATAAGCTAATTCGCCGCATCCAGGTAATTCCTGAACAGGACAGGACCCAGAAGCATAAGACTTCTCTAAGCTGGGCACTCAAACGTGTCCAGCTCCCCCCTGACTCATCCAGCAAGGACTTGCCGTCCAAACGCCAGAGGTCTCAAGATGAGTCTCCCACCCTTGCCAAAAAGACCAAGGTAGTACAGTCCATCGCTACTACCAAGCCCTTCAACCAAGTGCTTAAGGCACACTTGGAGATTGCGGTCGTTGACCATAGCGATCCGGATGGCAGCATTACGGCGGATAAGTGGAGGAAGGTGGAGATTAAACTCGCCACCAACTGTCTCCAAATCCTACGTGACCATCCCGGCCCTGATGTTTCCTGCAGGGATGGTGGCTGGCATCAAGGGCATGTCAAACTCGTTGCCTGCACTGACCAAAGATCGAAGGATCTCTATAAACTTGCTGTCTCCAGATTAGGACAGGTTTGGCCAGGTGCACAGTTGGAGGTCGTGGAAAAGGACCAGATTCCTAACCGACCAAGAACACGTGCTACCATTCCGGCTGAACCCTCTGATCCTAAAATCATCCTGGATATTCTGAAGGCTAACAACAGCTCCCTTCCTACCCATAATTGGAAGATTGCCAAAGTGGACGAGCCGAGAGGAGACGTCAGAAGTGTGATCATTGTCATCAATGAAGAGTCTCTGGCCCCCCTGGCATCTTCTAAAGGGGTAGTAAATTATGGTTTCAGCTCCATCACCCTGAAAGTCTACAAATGTGACGAGAAGGAGCTCGAGAAAGTACCTCCCAAGCATGTTGCAGTCTCTTCTGCACCAGCTAAGAATACCTCTCCTTCCGAGCCCCTTCCCTCGCTCCCTTGCGTCGTTCCATCTTTTTCGGGGGTTGACTCCTCGTCGACAGACACCGAGATGGTTGGCGCTCTTTTGAAACTGGACTTCTCTGGTCCTCCCTCTCCCTCTCCATCACTCCTGGACAGTGACCCATGTGACCTCTCTCTCGAGGATGACCTTCTGTCATCAGATTCAGAGGAAGCCAATAATACCGTGGTAATGGTATCTGTAGCGAGAAGTAGCCCCAATGCTGCGGATCCTACAGATTAACCTGCATCACTCCATCACGGCTTCGGCCTCCCTCATTCTCCGGCTCAGCAAATACGGGGAAGACTTAGTCTTGATCCAGGAACCATGGGTTGTTGGAAACCGGGTTTGTGGACTCAAGACTCCAAACTACATATTAATCTACGCAAGAAAAGAAGGTAAACCGAGATCCTGTATCCTTGCGAAGACCCATCTAAACATTCATTTACTCTCTAATTTCAGCAATCAAGACATAGTCGCTACCAACCTGGAATTGCGATCAAGAAATTACTGGTTGGTATCGGCTTATTTAGGTCACGATCTTGCGGGCCCACTCCCCCCGGACATCTTGGGGAGCTTGATTGCTGTAGCAGAGAGCCGAAACACTGGTCTCATCATTGGCTGTGATGCGAATGCCCATCACTCAATCTGGGGCAGTTCCGACATAAATGTAAGAGGTGAGCAACTTTTTGACTTTATCCTTAGTACTAAACTCCTAATCTGTAACAGGGGGTCCAAACCGACCTTCATTACTCGAAACCGACAAGAAGTCCTGGACATCACTCTTGTCTCCGATCATTTATATAACTTGGTTAAGGACTGGAGAGTCTCTGATGAGCAATCTTTTTCAGACCACCGTTACCTCCAATTTAGTCTTGATGACTATCTGCCTGACCAGAAGGCTTTTAGAAATTATAGAAAAACCAACTGGTCGCTCTATAGGAAACGTTTATTAACGCTTATTCCCTCCCATCTGCCTACTGAACCTTCTTGCACTGAAGACCTCGACAATTTAGTCAACACCCTAACATCGGCACTAAATGGTGCCATGGCCGAGGCCTGCCCACTCCGCAAACCTCGAGGTAGAATGAAACCTCCCTGGTAGAATGCAAATCTCAGTACTCTTAGGAAAGACAGTAGGTTCCTTTTTAATACTGCTAAAAGCTCCCGTGAGACGGCCGACTGGGACTCCTATAAACTGTCTCTCAGAAAATACAAAATCTCACTGAGGAAGGAGCAACGACGCTCCTGGAGACTTTTCTGCGACAGCATTGAAGAGTCCTCGGAAGCTTCCAGGTTGCGGAAAATCCTCTCTAAAAGCCCTGCTACACCCAGCTTCCTTTTGCATCCGGATGGTTACTGGACCTCCTCTGCGGAGGAATCCATTGACATCTTACTGGATACCCACTTTCCTGGTAGCTCCCCTGTTGCTATATCGCGAGAGGGAAATCCCCCCCCTCAACCTTGCAGCAACTCGCTAGTCTTGATAACTACAGAAAAGATCCGTTGGGCCATGCGCAGTTTCAAACCCTTCAAGTCCCCAGGACCTGACGGTGTTATTCCAGCTGAAATTCAGCAATGCGAGGACATTGTGCTTCCATGGCTCAAAGTCATCTTGTCGGGCTGTCTAAATCTGGTCTATATTCCCAAACTATGGACCGAGGTTGAAGTCATATTCATACCTAAGGCAGGAAAGAGCTCGCACGTGGAACCAAAATATCTCCGACCTATCAGTCTATCGTCCTTTCTGCTCAAAACGTTAGAAAGGTTAATAGATATCCATCTTCGGCAAAGTATTAGCCCAGCTCTGCTCTCGCCATCCCAACATGCGTACTGCAAAGGCAAATTGGTTGAGACTGCCTTACATTCGCTTGTGAGCATCATCGAAAAATCATTGAGCATCAAAGAATACACCATGGTGGCTTTCCTTGACATTGAGGGAGCTTTTAACAATGTCAAACCAAAGGCAATCGGCCAGAAGAATTGCTCGCTGCGGTACACCTCAAGGTGGAGTCTTATCACCTCTTCTGTGGAACCTGGTAGTTAATGAACTACTGTTGGACCTGGATACGTCAGGTTGTAGAGTGATCGCCTATGCTGATGACATTGCTATTGCTTCCTCCGGTAAACACCCGGACACTCTCAGGGATATCCTCCAATATGCTCTCCTTCGGCTCACCAAATGGGCCTCCAATTGTGGATTTTGGGTTAACCCCCATAAAACGGAACTCGTTCTCTTCACGAGGAAATATAAAGTTCCCCTCATAGACCCTCCCTTGTTAAATGGCACCAGTCTCACCTTCTCTGAAAACGCAAAATATTTGGGTCTTATTTTGGATAGGAAATTAAACTGGAAGGCCAATCTACTAATGTAGCTCTCTATTCCTGTAAAAAGGCTATAGGTAGGAGCTGGGGTATTAAATCTCAAATCACCCATTGGCTATACGTGTCCGTTATCAGGCCTATACTACTATATGGCGTGATCGTATGGTGGCCTGCTCTTGAAAGGGCTGTCCACCTCACTCAACTAGCTAAGGTGCAAATATCTGCATGCATCTGCATCAGTGGTGCACTTAGAACTACTCCCTCCGCGGCACTGGACATCTTGTTCAACCTGCTACCTTTAGATATTTTCGGCAAACAGATGGCTGCCAGTGCGGCCATCCGCCTGTAAGCCTCCTCTCAGACTAGCTATCGCTTGGCCACTCCTCGATCCTTGATCTTCTCAACTTCAAACACGAAAACACGGACTACATCCCGCCGAAACTGAGATTTGACCGTAACTTCAGTACGAGCATCCCTAACCGGGATATATGGGACACCTCCCCCCCTGTCGATGCTAGTTCGGTTCACTTCTTTACAGATGGATCTAAGACGGAAGGTGGGGTGGGTTGTGGTGTTTTCTCCGAACAGCTCAATCTGAGCATCTCTTTCCGCCTCCCCGATCATTGTAGCGTTTTCCAGGCGGAAATCATGGCGATTAAAGAAGCCCTGTCCTGGCTGAAATGTAATGTATTATCTGTCAGGGATATTAGCATTTTCACTGACAGCCAAGCGGCAATCAAGTCCCTGGAATCGTTCTCCTTCACTTCTAAGGCTGCCTTAAACTGTCGTCTATCTCTTATGGAGATGACAGAGCAGTTCAACATTCACCTATGCTGGGTGCCGGGCCATAGAGACATTCCAGGTAACTGCAGGGCTGACGACCTCGCCAGACAGGGTACCACTCTAAGGATTTTGCCTGAACGGCAAGCCCTGGGTATGCCCCTCGCTACATGTAAGTATCTACTAAAGCTGAACGCTATTAGCGCGACCAACCTTTTATGGGGAAACGGCTCAACGTGTCATTTCGAGACAGATCTGGCCTAAGCTGGATCAAAAACGTAGTGCCGATCTGATCAAGTTAAAGCGTACACAAATCAGCTGCATTGTCGGTGTTCTCACTGGACACTGTCTTATAGGCCAGCACGCCAAAAGACTTGGCCTCTTCTCCAATGACTTCTGCAGAAGCTGTAAGGACGAGGAGGAGGAGGAAACCATCCTTCACCTCCTATGCACATGTCCAGCCCTGTCGCATAAAAGAATGCTCCATCTAGGGTCCCCCTTCCTTGACGACCTCTGCGATCTGGCGTCCTTGGACGTCATGAGCACCCATCGCTTTGTCAAAAGCTCCGGTTGGTTTTGTTAGTCCCTGAGTGGCCTAATGGTTTGATCCTGGTATCACAAAGGACCTTCGCTGGTCTAAGTGTGTCCACACTCCCGTGTGGACAGCCAACATAACCTAACCTAACCTAACCTACAACTACTGGCTGGCTAGGTTTCAAAAAAACACGGCTACTAGCAGTAGCTTGGACATATGGTTGGAAAAATGTATTGCTCCGTTGGACGATTGATACGCCTATGACATCGGTGGGGAGAAATGCTGTTAATCGGAAGCAAAGACAAAAATAACAAAAAACTTCC
This sequence comes from Brachypalpus laphriformis, assembly GCA_945910035.1. Lineage (NCBI taxonomy): Eukaryota > Metazoa > Arthropoda > Insecta > Diptera > Syrphidae > Brachypalpus > Brachypalpus laphriformis. The sequence continues at coordinate 148,769,005 of OX246755.1, forward strand.
CAGTTAGCTAGACGCCACCCCCGAAGTTTCTATAAAGCATAAACTACTACACCAAATTTCTCTTTCTCTCTCTCTCTCTCTCTCTCTCTCTTTCTCTCTCCCTCTCTGTCTCTCTCTCTCTATCTATCCTCTGTAACGCAAGTTGAGTGCGCGCAAGTTATAAAAAAAAGACGTTTCTCTGAAGTAATTATGGTCGACAGGGTCAGCTGAGGTCAACTCTTTTTTTTTATGTATATTCGGTCAAACTATCTCTGTCCTACTCTCTGTGCTACTCCTAGAGCTTTGCAACAAAAAAAAAAGCAAAAGTAACATGATATAAATCAGAAAGAGAAACTTCTTCCATGGTCTGGCCTTAATGTCTTCCAACAGGTCCAGACCCTAGCAAGCTGAACTTCAGGGAGCAGGAGACAGAATAGCACTTAATCTTTTTTACTTCAGATTGTCCAGACATTTGTGTTCCCTGTGTTAAATGTTGCTCCAATCGGCCTCTGAACTTGTCATGTACTCGTATCATTCGATCTCTTATAATATTGCCTTATAATGGTTTTTCTAGTGCAAATGCTGCTTAGTCCCATCACTTCCTAACGTACTTGCACATATGTACATTGTACATACGTATTTAGAATACCTGACCCACCCAGCTTCTTACTTACTTACTTACTTAGGTAGCGCTAAAGTTCGGGGTGAATCTGAGCCTCAACCAACAAGCCTCTCCATTTATTTAGCTCGGTCTTTAATTTCACAGCAGCGTCCTCTGGCAAGCAGATTCGCAGTTCCATTGTCGTCAACGCCAACGTGGTCTGGTACCCAACACAGTTTTACTCTGTCCCTCTCCTCTTTAGTACTTTCTCAGTCTTAAGTTAGTTTTAAATTTTGTATTAATTCAATTTGAATTATTTCAGGTTAAATTAGGTTATGCTATGTTAGTTACGCTTTAAATATAGCTGGTACTAAGCTTAAGTAAATAAATAAGCTGTATTTTGTATGAAAACGTTGGAGGCTTATATCTTTGAAACTAGACAACTGCGACCTTAAATATGTATATATCAAAGTTCATAAAAAAATGAATTCTATTACATACTGAAACTTTATCAAAATCGGAGGGTGGATACCCTTTTCTAAATAATTACCCTAAATTCAAATACATTTCGTCGAATTAAATTGCTTCTTCTTTTTTTTTAGATTGTGTTAATAAGTAGCGTCTCTTGCGTTCAGCTTTCATTGTATCGACACCGCCGGTCGACTACTATATGACCATCTACTATATCTACAAGAAGCTGGAACCGGATATTGGATCGAATGAGCAAAATGCAAAATATGCGTAGAATATGCTCAAAGGAATGGAGCAGTATTTTACACTGATCAAATTCTCGCTATCGGTCGTAGTGATACTAAATGATACCATTTATAAACTCAACCAATTATGTGTTGCATTTAAATTAAAACAAATTTTTATCCTAAAATGGTGTAGATGAAAGTATCCGTTTCTCACTATCCTTCCCTACCGAATGCTATCGGTATCAACACCTGACAGCCGGATGCCCATACAAACTCATGGCGAATTTATCCTTCTACGAGTATAAATATTTAAGTTATTCATATACAGGGTGTCCCAGTTAAGCACTATAATCCTTTAAGAGGAGATACCTGAAGTTCTGGCAAACAGAAAATTTGTACGGCAGGGGGGGGTCTATTCTCACCACATTTCAGGTTATAGCCCATCAAAGTGGGTTACCTCTTACTTGGAGGTGTAACCACCTTAAATGCTATAACTTTTAAACTATTATAGGTACAAGAATAGTTTTATACATTTTGGAAAGACAATTTAGTAGCGCATACAACAAAATAATGAAAATTTGTTGTTACATATTTTCACTTAAAATGCATTTTTCTCAAAATTTTTACTTAACATTTTTTTTTTTTATGAAATTTTTATCCCTAAAAAATGCCCTTAAAATTATGTTAAGCAAGGAAAAATATTGAAATAATAACTGCAAGTTTGCAAAACCAAATAAGAGAGCTGGAAAAAAGGGTCACCATTCTGGACTGCTCTAACAACTGTCCGGCCCAACCTGCGCAGCAAAATACAGAAAAGGAATACCTCACAGATGAAGAGGAGCTCGCACTGGAAACAGACAGCCATCTAAAGAAAACAAAAGGCCTACGAAAAAGCGCAAGGCAGAAGACAGTCCTGAATTATCTGCAAGAAGACAGGATGATAAACAAGCAAATTTACAAGGTAAGACAAGTGATAAAAGGCTTGGAAAGTTGACCACTGGTTGACCGCTGGTCAAACGGTAGTGCATGCGATCATATGAAAACACAAGCGTTTTTACTCAGCTGAGGCCTACCAACTCCTACTCTCAACCTCCACGCGGTGACAGCCGGGTGCCCAGTACCTTAATCCAAGAAATGGGTAACCAAGCCCGTTTGGAGGATTCTTGGTGGCAGCAGATGAGAGCGGGGGGGAAGAGTGTTCTCCCACTAGAGCACTTCTTCCTGTTCCAGGCGGCAGCGGACGAATTCCCTAGACGGAGTCAACGGTGGCGTCTATGGTTCCAGTCAGGTTGAACTTAGTGAATACCTTGCGCGAGCTGCTTCGACGTCTTCGGATCACAACCAAAAGCCTCGGATAAGGAGGACTCAACTAATGACGACCCCAGCAAATGAATTAAAGACAACGACCTTCGGATCTGTACACGGAATGTTCTGTCCCTTTACAGACCACGTGCAGCCGAACAACTAGCAGAGGCCCTAGACTGCTATAAAGCAGATATTACCGCCATCCAGGAAGTGCGATGGGATGGGCCGGGCAAAAAGAGGATGAAAAACTGTGACATCTACTACGGTGATTGCTACAGAGGCAACAGGCAACGCTTATTCGGATGCGGATTTGTCATACGCGGCAGACTTAGGCAAGAAGTCTTAAGCTTCCGACACGTGAGCGAGCGTATTATGACTATCCGGATCAAGGCTAAATTCGCTAACATAAGCCTAATATGTGTTCATGCCCCCACAGAAGAAAAGGACCCTGCCACCAAAGAGTGTTTCTACGAGCTCCTCGACAAAACATAGGTACGAGCAATGTCCTAAAGACGACGTTAAAATTGTATTGGGTGATTTTAACGCCAAAATAGGAAAGGAGGACGTCTTTGGCAGGACAGTCGGTAAGCATAGCCTACACGACACCACGTCTGATAACGGACTAAGGCTAGTTGATTTCGCTGTGGAGCGAAATGTCACCATAGCAAGCACATGGTTTCCTCATCTCGATATTCATAAGCAGACATGGCGGTCCAATGATCATGTCACGATCAACCAAATTGATCATATTGCGATCGACGCAAGGCATGCCTTCAGTATTCTGGATGTCCGGACCTTCCGAGCGGCCAACATAGACTCGGATCATTACCTTGTTGTAGCCAAGGTACGAATGCGGATATCCCAATATGAGCAACAAAGAAGAATCACTGTGAGAAAATTTAACGTCGAAAAGCTACAATCGCAAGAGACCGCCAGACTCTTCGCTGAACGCGTATCCCGAAATCTCTCAATCACCCCTCTGCCGCCAGAATCAAGTGCCGAAGACCAGTGGCAACGCCGCGACTGATGTGCTGGGTCTCGCTCGCCTACCACCGCGAAACCCCTGGTTTGAGGAAGAATTCCGGCGAGTGCATGCAGCAAAACAAGAGGCATACAAAGCGGCGCTGCAAAGGAAGACGAGAGCTGCTCGTGAGCTCTACGAGCAAAAGAGACGGGAAGAACATCGGGTTTCTCCAAAAGAAGAAGAAAAAGCATGAGAAGCGCGCGTTTGAGAATATCGAGAGTTTATACTCCAGGAACAATGTACGGAAGTTTTACCAAAAGGTAAAAAGAACGTGTCAGAGAAGTAATACCCGTACAGAAACCTGTAGAGACGAAAATGGAAACCTCGTAGTAGAATCACAGTCGGTGCTAAGAATATGGAAAAACTACTTCTGCAGACTATATAACGGCGACGAAGACCAACATCCCGCTGTCAGGCAGAATGAACCATTCAACATAGACGATGATAGTCAAAATTCCCGTCCACCTGACCAAAACGAAGTCAGGATAGCAATATCCAAGCTAAAATCCAACAAGGCTGCTGGACCTGACGGCTTACCGGCCGAACTTTTCAAGGCAGCTGGGGATGAATTGGTAGAGTGCATACACCAACTCATTTCTAATATTTGGTCAGACGAGTGTATGCCTGATGAATGGAATCTCAGCATCGTTTGTCCGATCCACAAGAAAGGAGACCCCCTCAACTGCGCCAATTATAGAGGCATCAGTCTCCTCAACATCGCATACAAGATCTTTTCTGCGATATTGTGTAAATGCCTGAAACCTTTTATCAACAGCCTGATTGGACCCTATCAGTGCGGTTTCAGGCCAGGAAAGTCCACCATCGATCAAATCTTCACACTTCGGCAGATCCTGGAGAAAACCCAAGAATTCCAAATCGATACTCACCACCTCTTTATCGATTTCAAGGCCGCCTATGACAGCATCTATAGAGAAGAGCTTTATAGAGCCATGTCTAGTTTTGACATCCCTGCCAAACTTGTCCGTCTGTGCAGGCTGACGATGGAGAACGCTCGCTGCTCCATCAAGGTCGGTAATGACTTCACCGAGACCTTTGATGTCAAAAAAGGCTTTAGACGAGGTGACGCGCTGTCATGTGACTTCTTCAATATTATACTTGAACGGATTGTGAGGAACTCACAAGCCAACACCGGAGGCACAATCTATTACAAGTCTGTACAAGTGCATGCATACGCCGGCGATATAGACATTATCGGAAGATCTCAGCGGGCTGTCACCGGTGCTTTTGCAAGCATTGAGGCGGAAGCGACCAAAATGGGTTTGGCGATAAATGAGGGCAAAACCAAGTATATGCTGTCAACTAGAAGGGAAGACCAACACCGACGAATTGGACAAAACGTCACCGTGGGCAGCTATAACTTCGAGGTAGTAAGGGACTTTGTCTATCTTGGCTCTGCTATAAACTCGAAAAACAAGATCAGCGCAGGAATCAGGCGAAGAATAACTCTTGCCAATCGCTGTTTTTTTTTGGCTTATAAGGCAATTCAACAGTAAAGCCCTATCTCAACCAACTAAGGAGACTCTATATAAGACCTTGATCATCCCAGTCCTGCTTTACGGTGCTGAAACATGGACTTTATTAAAAGAGGATGAAGATATCCTTGGTCACTTCGAGAGAAAAATTCTTCGTAAGATTTTCGGTCCCGTTTGCGTTGACGGGTTTTGGAAGAGAAGATTCAATCACGAACTATACGAGGACACCAACGCTCCGGCCCGCAGTAGAGGGAACCATCGCCGTAGGCAGCGCGCAAAAGTTCAAGGGGACCTCGACCAACTTGGAGTGCGCAACTGGAGGCAATTAGCTAAAGACCGAGCTAAATGGAGAGGCTTGTTGGTTGAGGCCCAGGTTCACCTCGAACTGTAGCGCCACCTAAGTAAGTAAGTAAGGTTTGAAAAAACAGCCATTACCACCACCAATAATGATCTCGGGAGTGGACAGATTTGGTGAGTTAAAAAAAGTAATAGAACAAAAAAACGAAAAAGGCTTGTAAATTCACATCCTATAATAACAATAAATGTAAAATAAATGTCGATGACAGTGACACATATAGAGAAATCACTGAATCACTGAAGAATTGACAAAAACAAAGTTCCAGTGGCACTCATATGAAAATAAAGCTACTAGACCAGTTAGAGTAGTAGCCAGAGGTCTTCACCTCGTGTTGAACACGATATCGTCGGAGACTTGAATAATAAAAAATTAAGGATTTTGGAAGCCAAAAACCCAATTAAAAAAGAAACCACCCAAGGTAGTGATGGGCAACCAATGACAAGAAAAAGAAAATTACCTCTTTTTATGCTCTCTTTTCATAATCAAGAAGAAGTCGAAAAGATATATAACATAAAATCAATAATGGGTATTGTTGTTAAGATCGAGCCACTTCGAAAGAATTCGAACTCAATACCCCAATGCAAAAGATGCCAAGCTTTCGGGCATACGCAAAGTTATTATAAAAGAGATTTTGCTTGCGTTAAATGCGAAGGAAAACATCCCACAAATAATTGTCCTCTAAAGAAGGACGAGAAAGCAAAATGCATCAACTGTCATGGTGATCACCCAGCAATTTATAGAGGTTGTCCGATGGCAAAAGAATATCAAGAAAGGAAAAGTAAAGCTACTAAAATCAACCAACGAAATGCATCCAATAATAAAAGCAAGCAACAAGTAAACGCTGAAAACAAGAAACTAGACAAAGTGGCAATTGCTGCTAAAACGAACATACCAACTGTAGAAAGTAAATCATATTCCCAAATTGCGAAAAATACACGAAAGGAAGGGGAAAAATTGGTAAAAGAAATGCTTATTACTATTATCCAAAGATTGGATAATCAGGATAAAATTATTAAACTGCTAAGCAGAGAAGCAGGAAAAAAACAACAAAATACTAATGATTAAAAATAATCTAAATGTCGTAACGTGGAATGCAAACGGTTAACTCAAACACATCCCTGAATTTCAGGTTTTTCTATGTAACGAAGATATTGATGTTTGCCTGATTTCTGAAACTCATTTCAAACAGGGAACTAAGATTAGAATTCCTGGTTATCTTTGTTTTCACTCTCCTCATCCAGCTGACAGTGCCAGGAGAGGGAGTGCTGTGGTTGTGAAAAGTACCTTGGATCATTACGAACTGCCAAAAATAGCAAAACAAATAATGCAAGTAGTGACAATAAACATAGAAACTAAAGGCAAGGAGTTTAAAATAGCTGCGATATACTGCCCACCCAAGCACTCGCCTACAAAAGAAGACCTAATTGATCTCTTCCAAATGTTAGGTAACAACTTCATCATCGGTGGTGATTTTAATGCAAAACATACATATTGGGGGTCAGGACTAATAACAACAAAAGGCAAGAAGCTCTACAAATCAGGCCAACTAATTGGCCATCTGACCCAACGAAAATACCAGATGTTATCGCCTTCTTCATAACGAAAGGTACTAATAGAAAAGAAGTTAAAGTTAAAAGCAGTGATGATCTGTCATCGGATCATACACATGTAATCCTAACAGTCAATGGTTTATCGATAGAACAGATAAAAAAACCCACGACTAACAAACAAAAGAACGAACTGGTGTAAATTCAGAGAACTTCTCGAAGGTTTCATTAACCTTAGGTCCCCACTAGTCATAACAAAACATATTGACATTGAAGCAGAACAATTCATTGCCGATGTGCAACAGGCAGCAGAAGATAGTACACCGACTTATCAACAAAAAAAAAACAGGCTTCGGTGAAATACCCCACAGAAATCAAGCAACTTATACTTGAAAAGAGAAGAGCTCGTAGAAAATGGCAAGCGACAAGATATCCTGGCGATAAAACCATTTTTAATAGACTCAATAATAGGCTTAAAAAAACTATTACTGAATTCAAAAATGATGCTCTAGCTAAATACCTTTGTAATCTCACGGCAGATAAAGTCACAGACTATTCCCTTTGGAAGGCTGCTAAACGTTTAAAGAGACCTCAAGCGCAAGATACCCCGTTGAAAACATCTGATGGGAAATGGATCGGCGATTCAAAGGAAAAGGTTAAACTCTTTTGTCACCACCTTTCAAATGTTTTCAAACCGTTTACACCTAGGGTAGCAAATGAAGATTTTGATTTCTATAACAGAGTAGACGAAAAGGAAATTCCTTATGTTTCGTTAAGAGAGATCGAGACATGTATTCATAAACTAAATAATAGAAAATCAACAGGTTATGATCTTATAACTGCTCAAATCTTGAAGGAACTTCCTCCAACTGCATTGCTGAAACTCAAGCTTATATTGAATGTTTGTTTTAAACAAAGGTATGTCCCACATCACTGGAAGATGGCAGAAATTATTGTTATTCCTAAACAAGGTAAGCCTTTATCAGAAGTTACCTCATATAGGCCAATCTCACTTTTACCATTATTTTCGAAACTTTTCGAGAAACTCAAATTTGTTCTGCAATATTCTTAGACGTTGCACAGGCTTTTGATAAAGTTTGGCATAAGAGTTCAGAGCATAAACTTCATAGGGATCTACCTACACAGTACTATGAGAGCCTTAAATCTTATATAGGTAATAGATTCTTTAGAGTTCGTTATGGCTCAGCGTACTCTGAACTTAAAGAAATACAAGCAGGTGTTCCATAGGGAAGTGTTCTAGGACCCACCCTGTATTTATTATATACGAGTGATACACCGCATGCGAGTGATACCATGATAGCCAGATTTGCGGACGACACTGCTCTTCTATCAACAGATAGATGTGGGGCTAAAGCTACAGAAAAGCTACAAAATTCAATTAACGAGATATATGATTGGACGCAGTGATGGCGAATTAAACTTAATGAGTCAAAGTCCATCCATATCAATTTTACAAAAAAAAAAAGAATAACGAATCTTCCCGTGGTTATTAATAATCAAGTAGTACCTTACTCTAACACAGCTAAGTATCTTGTTATGAATCTGGATGCTAAACTGAAATGGAAGGAACATGTGAAAAAGAAAGTAGAAGATCTAAATATAAGATATAGAAAACTTTATTGGTTGTTAGGATATAACTCAGAACTATCCATTGAGAATAAAATCCTATTATACAATCAGATATTGAAACCCGTTTGGACATATAGTATCCAATTATGGAGTTGCACAAAGAAAACAAATGTTCAAATGTTGCAAACATTTCAAAATAAGGTCCTTCGGGGAATAGTGCATGCCCCATGGTACATTAGAAATAGTGACTTGCATCGAGATTTGCAGATCGACCTCGTAGCAGATACAATTAAAAAGTACGCAATGTGTCACAACGAGCGTTTGCAGATGCATATCAATCCTGAGATAGACGATGTCTTAAATGTACGAAATAATATTCGTAGGTTAAGAAGAACCAAGCCCCATGAACTTTTTTGACAATTACGAGAGCCTGTATTTAAATTATAATACCTTCTCAAACCCGACTTAACGTTGAAAATAAAATCTTTGTCGATCACTAGGTGATTGGTCATGATCAAGGAGGTGTTTTTAGTGTGGTTAGAGTCCCACACTACTTTGGGTTTCTAACCCCACTGTGTTTTTCGAGATTCTCACCTTCATAAAAATAAAAAATAAAAATTAAGCAACTTTTTTTACGTACGATCAACAGAAGTTGTAGTAAAAGCCATTTTTTGTCATAGCCATTGTTTTCGTATGAAAACGATAGTGTCGAACAAAGCAAGTCTATTGTGATTATCCGTTGGAAAATTTAAATATCGAAAAAATACCACTTGGGGAGTGTACCACTCGAGGGAATACCGCTTGGAAAATATACCACTTGGAGAATATACCACTTGGAGCCGGTTAAATAAAAACACCCGTATGTATCCACGTTATAAAACCAGCAAGATCGTTTATTCAATTTGACTAATATTTATAATGTATGAACTTTCAGTTATTGAGCATTAACATTACTTCTTTGTGTTTAGTATATAACAAATTCAATTTAATTACCAATACAGGCACAGATTTGTTTAGAAATAGTATTATTAATTTTGACATTTATTGTGGGCATTGTTTAGGTTAGTTTGTTTAAATATTCTTAGTTATTCTATGTTAGTTATTGTGTGATATCTTTGGTGAAATATATTTAGTCGCCAACATCTTCCCCGGCCGTGAACGGAGTTCGCAAACAAATTCTTGGTATTGCTTCTGATTTGTTTTATGGCAGGAACACCCTGTGGATCATGACATGTAAAGAAAAACGAGATTAATATATCGTATATACTAAAATGGGACAACACGAGGGGACTTCAAAGGGACATGTAACGAGTAAGAGTGCATCGCACTGATAAGAGACCATTCATGGTTTTTTTTGCATGGTCTCGATGAAGGTGTGGTGTTGTTCGTCCTTTTCATCCTCATGTTGATGGTTCCGTTTCAGCTGTTCCTCCTTCGTGTTCTCGTTCACTCATATGCGTAATGCGTTTTGACAGTTTGAATTATGAATGAGTGCATTATTAGTGTGATTAGTGACGTGTGTTGTTTTAATGCGCGAGTGTTGTTTTTGTTTTGTTTGATTTTTTATTATTTTTTTTTTTTATTATAGTAGATTGTGTCTTGTCCCATGTGCCGATGCAACAGGAGTTGCACTAAAGGTGATACCGGTGAGTGGGTTAGGTATAATTTAGATTACATATATTATTTGATTGTACTGTCGGTTTATTACGAGTGTTCGGTTGTTGGGCGCGGAAGTTTACTCGTGTGTGTGTGTGTGCAGTGTGTACGGTTTTACGCTCGGTGCGTATGAATGAATTTGATACGGTTTGACATCAAATTCTGTGCAAAAAAATATGTGTGTGTGAATAAAGTGATTTGGAGAGTGCGTAACCGGTAGTTTATTTTGATTTTTTTTGTTTTTTATCAGTGGCGACCGATCGTGTGGATTTTTGTGGATTATGGATTCTGCTTTGTGGACTGTAAGTATTTGTAAATTTATATTACAATATATGGGTATATTATGGGTAGATTATATGGGTATATTATATATATTGGAAATTATGATTTTAAATAAAGTGCTGATTTTTTTTTTTTTGAGTGTGTATTTGTGTTGTGTTGTGATGATTGATATCAGCAATCGGTGTTGATAGAGTGGATAATAGCGGTGGTCAGTTGGTTGACAGAAGAGAGTTTGACTCACCAGCTGACTACTGCTGGATGTGTGTATGTGTATGTATGTGTGTATGTGTGGTATGGGGTTTGCCGGCGGCATCTTGCAATTTTGATGAATTGCCGACGGCATTTTGCAATTTGGATGAATTGCCGACGGCATTTTGCAATTTTGATGAAGTGCCGGCGGTAATATTGCTGATGATATTTGAGTGTTGTGTTGAGTGGATTGAATGTTTATTTAGTGTTGTGTTGAACGAATTGAATGTTTTATGCAGTATTAAATAGTATTATTTATGTGTCGTTATATGATGGTGTTGTTCTCTTTTGCGTCATTTGATGGTAGATGGCATATTTTTGTGATGGGTCGTTTGGTTACTCCGTTCCTGGTCTTAAGCGTGACTACTCGCGTTAAATTATCCTTGCCTGGATGGATCTCCGTAATTCTTGCGAGCATCCATTGTGACGGAGGTAGCCGAACGTCCTTGATTAGCACCAATTCACCTACGTTGGGTACAGCCTCTGCCTTTGTCCACTTAGGACGTTGTTGGAGGCGGGACAGGTACTCCTGACTCCATTTGTGCCAAAATAGGTCGACCAAACGTTGGGTTCTATTCCATCTCTGTAGATAGCTCACAGTTTCCTCCGATACGTCGCCTTGAGGGATAATTTTCAGAGATTCGCCTATAAGAAAATGTGCCGGTGTTAGGACGTTTAATTCATCCGGGTTATCTGAAAGAGGACATAACGGCCTGGAATTCAGGCATGCTTCTATTTGTATAAGAAGTGTGCAGAATTCTTCGAAGGTCAGCTTCTGGTTCCCTATGGTTCTGGTCAGATGGCGTTTTACTGACTTAACTCCTGCTTCCCAAAGTCCCCCGAAGTGAGGAGAAGCAGGAGGAATAAAACTCCACCGAGTGCCTTGACTGGCTAAAACGTCCGCAACCTCGTCCCAATCATGCTGAGCTTGCTTCAGCATTCGCTTTAATTCGGCGTTTGCTCCGACAAAGTTTGTTCCGTTGTCGCTAAATATATGGGAACATAAACCTCGACGTGCTGTAAAACGGCGGAATGCTGCTATGAACGCCTGGGTGGTTAGATCCCACACCAATTCCAAATGTATGGCTTTTGTGGCTAAGCAAATAAAAATTGAAAAATAGCCTTTGAAGGTTTTGGCTCCCCTGCCCTTCCATGCCTTTATGTCTACCGGTCCTGCATAGTCGACACCGGTGTTTGAAAAAGGTTTTGCCATGCTTACTCGGGGGGCAGGTAGACTTCCCATCAATTGCTGCATTGCTTGACCTTTGTGCCGAAAGCACACATTGCAATTGTGGATGTGTTTTTTGACACTGCGTTTAAGTTTCAGCACCCAATAAGCTGTGCGAATGTACGCGAGCATCTGTTGAATGCTGCCGTGGTGTGTCTGCTTGTGTGCGTCTGCTATTAATAGTTCGGTAAAATGGTGATTTGCCTTCAGGATAATTGGGTGTTGTTGTGTGTAAGGTAAGTTAGTGTGCTGCAGTCTGCCTCCGATTCGTAGAATACCTCGTCCATCGATGAAGGCATTGAGCGATCGCAGAGTTTTAGGCATTGCGGATTTGTTCTCTAACTGCCCTAGTTCGGTAGGAAACATATCCCTTTGCACGGCCTTGTTAGCCGTTTGTGTCGCTGATTGGAGTTCATCAGGATCTAGGATACCTAATTTCCTATCCCTCACGTTGACTTTGCAATTTCTTACGAATCGTTGACAAAAGGCTAAAACGCGAATTACCTTTGAGAGTTTCGAAAATTTATTAATAATGCTGCTAACCGACTCATCTTGGTGGCTAGTTGTGCAGAAAGTTTTTATAGGATGTCGTTCCTCTTCTGGTTCATGTAGTGTTGGCTGTTCTGGTACAACGAAGTTCCATTCCGTCCTCAGAAATGAGGGACCTTCCCACCACAAGGTTTGGGTGGCTATCGTTGCCGGCGAAACCCCGCGGGAAGCCAGATCAGCCGGATTGTGTTGGGTACGTACATGTTTCCACATGTTAGGGTTCGTGCGGCGTTGGATCTCTGCGACCCGGTTGCTCACAAATGTTGTCCATCTGTTGGGTGACGCACGGATCCATGCTAGAGTGATGGTGGAGTCGGACCAGGCAAATCGCTTTGCCTCTGGTATTTGCAGTATGTTTGCCGTATAGTCGATGAGTGTTGCTAATATTACTGCACCGCACAGCTCAAGACGTGGTAGACTTACTTGTTTGAGTGGGGCCACCTTGGTCTTGGATATTAGAAGACACATGTGGGTTTTGTCGTTACTGTCTAAAATTCTTATATAGACGCTGGCTCCATATGCTTTAGTAGAAGCATCACAGAACCCGTGTATTTCCACCGCCTTGTGACCCTTATGCGTATGTATTCACCTTGGAATTTTCACATTCTGGATAGACGGTAGATCATGGCAGAATCGTTCCCATTCATCCTTCAATTCCGGTGGGATTGGTTGATCCCATTCCATACCGTTGCACCACAGCTTCTGCATCATCACTTTTGCCAAGATGATGCACGGTGATATCCAGCCTAGTGGATCGTACATCTTGGCTATGGCTGAAAGCATGGTCCTCTTGGTAACTTCGCTGTTGCTGTTGTGCTGCACGCTCTGAAACGAGAACAAATCTTTAATTGGGTCCCATTGCATCCCTAAGGTCTTGATTTGTGCTTCTTTAAAAGGAATGTCAAACTTTATTTTACAGTCTTCTTCGGGAACGTTAAGTAGAAGTGCCCTTTCGTTTGACGTCCATTTTCGGAGGTTAAACCCGGCCGCCAGTAGTAACTTGCGCACCTCATCCTGCTTCTGCAGTGCTTCGTGAAGCGTATCAGCCCCACTTATGAGGTCATCAACATACATGTCATTTTCGACCACGCTTGCCCCTATTGGATACTTTAGGGCCTCATCCTTGGCCGCCCTTTTTAAGGTTTTAATAGCCAAATATGGTGCACATGCAGTACCAAATGTGACTGTATTGAGTCGATACACCTTTAATGGTTGCTGTTGGTGTTGTCTCCAGAAAATTAACTGAAAGGACCGGTCGGCAGGCCTTACCAGCACTTGACGATACATCTTTTCAATGTCGGCGGTGAACGTGTAACGATGGCGCCTCCATTTCATAATGATGTCAATGATGTCTGTCTGGGACTTAGGTCCTACCATTAGTTGCTCATTTAGTGATGAGCCATCTGCATTTTTAGCCGCAGCATCAAAGACGACTCTCAGCTTCGTCGTGGAGCTAGCCTCTTTAATCACGGCATGGTGTGGCAAGAAACAGTGAAACGGCGTTTGTAAAATCGCGTCTCCTATATTTATTTCCTCCATGTGTTGTAAAGTCAGGTACTCGTTGACACATCGACTATATTCCGCTTGGAGCTTTGGGTTGCTTGCGAATCGATGTTCCAACTGAGCAAACCGTCTGCGTGCGCCCTCGATGCTGGATCCCATGGCAGGTTGTTCTCCCCTTTTGAATGGGAGCGCGACTTCATAGCGTCCATTCGGCAGTCGCTTCGTGTTGTTCTCAAAGTGCTCCTCACATGCAGCGTCTTCTTTCGATAGTGGCACTCTGAAAGGCGACTCTTCTATTTCCCAAAATCTTCGCAACTCATCATCGAGATCTACGCGTTGAATGTGGCTTCGGAGAGTGCGGTTACCTTCATCGGAAACCTTTCCCAGAATGATCCAACCGAGCTGGGTTCTTTGAGCGATGAGTGAGTTGGTCTTTGGGAATCTGACCACATCTGGAAGGATTATGTCGGAATAGACGCTACATCCGAAGAGCAAATCGATAGTTGCGGGAACATGGAAAGCTGGGTCTGCTAATTCCAAATCCAGTATCTGATTGTCTTGGCAGAGTATCACTGGTTGGGCCGGAAGAAGCCCACTCGGCGACTTGAAAATATGTGCTTCAGTGACACTTTCAAACGTCGAATGTCGTGATGCAAACTTAAGGTCGACGTAATGTTTGCTTGTGCCGCTGGTGACCAACCCTAGCCCAGATACTCTGACCAGACCACGCTGTCTTCTCAGCTTCAACAGCTGTACTGCTGACTCGGTAATAAAAGTTGCCTCTGATCCCGGGTCGATCAAGGCTCTCAGCTCGTAGTACCTTCCATCAGCTGCTTTCACCTTTACTAGTGCTGTTGCCAACAGCACTTGGGTACCGTGCTGAGCTGCAAAAAATGCATTCCGGGTTTGTGAGCCTGAAGGTTCCGGTCCGGGATGAAATGCTGGAGTGTCGTAATTCATTTGCCCTTGAATCACTGGAAGGTTTGTGTTGTGTTGTGTAAACTGTGTTGTGCTGACTGGTTGTGAATGAGCTTGAGGGTGTGTGTTGTGAGGATTTGGCGGTGGGTGCAGTAGGGTATTATGCCGTTGCTGGCAAAAATAGCAGTTTTTTTGTGCTGGGGCAGTCTCGCTTCATGTGGCTATATGCGAGACAATTTTCACATGCTTTGATTTGGCGCACTAAATTTAATTTTTGCGCCAGGTTGGAATTTAGGAAGCGCTTACACTTGCGCAAAGAGTGCTGTCCCTGATGACACACCTGACATCCAAAAAGCACTTTGGGTTGCGTTTTTGCGTGCAACGACTTAGCCGTAATATTCGGTTTCGATCCAAACCTCATATTTGAACGTGGTGATGGCTGCATCTCTACTGCTTCAAGCGTTCAAAAAGCGCGTCTCCAAAAACTCCTCAAACTTCTTCATCGTTGGCAAATTTTTACACTTCCCTAACGTCTCTTCCCACAGTTGTTGCGTAGTAGTTGGGATTTTCTGAGCCAGAATATAAATTAAAATTACATCCCAATGTTTTACAGGAACCCCCAAGTTCTCCAAACTGTGGATGCATTCCTGCGAAATGTCCAATATGGATTTGATGCCACTGACGGACTCCTGAGTCAACGTCGCTTGGCCAAAAAATAATTTTAGTTGCGCATTGACTAATGTGCGCTTATGGTCGTAACGCCCCTTAAGTAAATCCCACGCCTTTTCATAATTGTCTTCCTCGAGACCAAAATGTTGGATGAGCCGTTCCGCCTCACCGCTAATGCTCGATTTTAAGTGATGCAGTTTTTCGACATTAGTGAGAGACTGATTAGCATCTACGAGGGATACGAAGACATCGTGAAATGCTCTCCACTTTGTGTAGGAACCAGAAAAGCAAGGAATATTTACTGTTGGAAGACGCAATTCCCTTCCACTAACGGACTCTTGTGGCTTTGGTGCGTGGGACTCAGGTGCCTTTGACGATTTTGCATTACATTTTTGCAAGGCATCTAGCAATTCACACCTGTAGTCCACGTAAACCTCCACAATTTGTTCATATGTGGCAGCTACTCTATCCTTTGCTTCCTTTTCTAGTTTACCTGCACACATGTTTTCTTCGTGATAACGTTTGGAATTTACTAAATTTTCCTCGAGCAGGGAAAGTCGTGTCGACAGATAATTTGTCGTGCGGCGCGATTCACCTGTCTTCTTAAAATTACTAAAATCCTGCTGTAACTGAGACAACATTCTATTCTGCAAATCTACATACGACATACCTGTATGTTGTATTCTGCCTCGTATCTCTGAAGGATGACGACTTTGGTAGAGCTGATGGGATCTGATGTGAACTTCGATGATCTGCTGAAATCTATGATGATCTTCGATGAACAGCTGCAACAAATTTTCACGGCGCGGGAACCCGGTTTGCACTTATCTTCGAAGAAGTCTTAAGTTTCACGCGCACAAATGTTGTAAAAGTATTTTTAATCTTGTTTATTGTCCCGATTCACACACTACTGCACTGCCTTTTTATATTTTAGTTAAAATATTATCCGTCTCGAAGGACCAAATGTTTTCGTATGAAAACGATAGTGTCGAACAAAGCAAGTCTATTGTGATTATCCGTTGGAAAATTTAAATATCGAAAAAATACCACTTGGGGAGTGTACCACTCGAGGGAATACCGCTTGGAAAATATACCACTTGGAGAATATACCACTTGGAGCCGGTTAAATAAAAACACCCGTATGTATCCACGTTATAAAACCAGTAAGTTCGTTTATTCAATTTGACTAATATTTATAATGTATGAACTTTCAGTTATTGAGCATTAACATTACTTCTTTGTGTTTAGTATATAACAAATTCAATTTAATTACCAATACAGGCACAGATTTGTTTAGAAATAGTATTATTAATTTTGACATTTATTGTGGGCATTGTTTAGGTTAGTTTGTTTAAATATTCTTA
This sequence comes from Brachypalpus laphriformis, assembly GCA_945910035.1. Lineage (NCBI taxonomy): Eukaryota > Metazoa > Arthropoda > Insecta > Diptera > Syrphidae > Brachypalpus > Brachypalpus laphriformis. Next base: position 148,786,018 of record OX246755.1, read on the forward strand.
GTTATTCTATGTTAGTTATTGTGTGATATCTTTGGTGAAATATATTTAGTCGCCAACAGCCATTTTTGTACATATCGATAGGTGGTTGCATTTTTTCTCTATTTTCCAACATAAGTTTGTTTATGTTTAAAAGTATAAGTAATTTAATACAGGGTGTCCGCCGGGAAGGTATACTACTTTGTTTGTTTATAATTTTTGATTAAATGAAAGAGAATGGATCTTATATTGATAAATGTTTTATTTAATGTCGGCAATTATGTATGGAATACAATATCAGGTAAATGTCCGCCTCTGCTAGTCTCACAAATGCGAGCCCTTTTGAGCACATTTTTCATTACATTCTCACACATTTTACGCGGTATTTCATTAATTTCATCACGAATATTTTGTTTGAGTTGCTCAAGCGTTTCTGGTTTGTTTGCATAAACCTTGCTTTTCTGATATCCCCACAAAAAGAAGTCAGGAGCAGTCAAATCAGCCGACCGTGGAGGCCAATCAACATCACCATTTTTTGAAATAACTTGTTGTGGAAAGAGGTCTCGCAGTAATTCCATTGTAATCCTGGCTGCATGCGATGTGGCACCGTCTTGTTGATACCACATGTTAACCAAGCCCAAAGCATGCAGTTGTGGCGTTAAAAAGTTTTCAATCATATCACGATATCGCTCCCCATTCACAGTTACCGTTACGCCGTTCTCATTTTCAAAGAAGTAAGGTCCAATGATTCCTCCTGACCAAATTGCACACCAGACTGTTACTTTTAATGGATGCAAAGGTGACTGATGAATAATTTGAGGGTTTTCCATTGCCCAGAACCGACTATTCTGTTTATTCACATATCCATTCAAATGAAAATGTGCCTCGTCACTCATTATGATTTTTTCATGAAAATTTCACGTAACTTTCTCATCGTCACAGTAATCGATGATTGATTTTGATAAAATGTTTTGACGATTAAAACAGGTTGGTTTATCGAATATTTTTCCATAATAAATTTGCCACGTGTCTACTTCACGACTGCCAAATATGAACTTTCAAGACTAATGTTTACCAAAATGGCGTCAAAACAAAGTAGTATACGTTCCCGGCGGACACCCTGTATTAAGTATATGTGCACCTTTATCATTTAAGATCATATTTTCCGTACACAAGTTGCGTCGAGTGTGAGAACCTAAATTTCATCTCCTCGCAACTCATAAGTAATGTAATATTAACCATATGTATGTGCACCTTTACTATTTAAACTCATGTTCTCTGTACACAAATTGCGTCGAGTGTGAGAATTCACACATTTTCACATTTTGCGAGAATTCAAATTTTCTTATAAGTCCACGTACCTCAAGTTTCAAGATAACAAGTGGCGTAGACATGTTCGATTCTCACGCTCAGCGATTTGTAGTTTTTTGACTTTTGACATTCGATTGTAAAGTGCAGTAAAGGTCGGTCGGTCTGACCATTAAATAAACCAAACTATTTTTGTTCAAACTGTTGTACCTACTATTAATTCATAAACGTTGTAATTTTACATTATTTTATTCGTAATAAATCAAACCCGTTGTTGTTCAAAGTGTTATTGTTATTGTAAACTTCCTTTAAAATAAGCAACACATTTTGAAGAAGTTGTTCACAATAATTAAATTCTTACCTTTGAAAGGATGTTATGCGTATCAAATGGGGATTGGAGTCTGGCCAATGGTGCAAATTATGGTGGTTTGTTACACCGTCTCTTGTGAATTGCGCTTCGTCAGTCCACAGAATTTTATTGAGGATGTGCCCGTTTTCTGCTTGGGCAAAATTCCACTCTTCTTTACGCATCTCCTGGTAGTAAATCCTGTACCGGTGTTAAATGGAAAGGCTGTAATCTATTACTCTGTAGAGTTCTGTGAAACCTAGTTCTGGGAAGTTCTAACTGCACAGCTAGTCTGCGGACGCTGACTGAAGGCTGAACTTCCACAGCACGCAAAATCCCACTCTCAACTTCTGCCGCCGCACAGTGGCTCCTTTTGACTTTTTTGGTTGCAAAAATCATAACTCTTAAACGAATAAAGATATCGTGACAGTTTTCTTTTCCGCTTAAAGGAAATTCCCAGAGCTATGAAATTTGTGAACTTTTAGAAAATGCTTCACAGGGTGTTCCAGAATCTTCTGTTGAAATAAGACTTTCTCACTACAGGTGACTTCAATGCTTATGTGGGTGTAGATGTTATGACATGGGGGAGTGTGATTGGGAGGAACGGTGATCCGGAAAAAAGTTGAATATCGTTGAAGGAGTCAAATCCAAAGACGGTACACTTCTTCCAATGAGAAGGACATCTTACGCAGATGGAGCGAGCACTTTTCAGAATTGCTCAATCCCGAACAGGGCACCGAAGATGGCAGACCTATTGTCGAGAGTTGGGCGGAAAGTAGTCCTACGGTAGAGCAAGTAACTTTGGCGATCAAAGCGCTAAAGGTTGGCAAATCTGCTGGTGTGGATGAAATTCGGCCAGAAATGCTCAAAGCTTTAGGTAAAGAGGGAGTGCAATGGCTCTTGCGTGTCATTAAAGTGGCCTGGGAATGCGGTGAAACACCTGGTGATTGGCAAATGGGGGTGATAGTTCCTCTTTTTAAAAAAGGGGACAAAAGAGATTGCGCCAACTACAGGGGTATATCCCTTTTAAGTCTCCCTGGAAAAGTCTTCGCTAAGGTGCTAGAAAAGCGTTCCAGAGCTGTGGTTGAGGAAAGTTTGGGGGATGAGCAGTGCGGTTTTCGTCCCGGTAGAAGCACAACCGACCAGTTGTTCACTCTCAGAATGGTTCTTGAGAAAGCCTGGGAATATGCGAAACCTGTCTACACTTGTTTTGTGGATTTGGAAAAGGCTTATGATAGGGTTCCTCGAGGCAAACTCTGGAGTGTTCTGCAGGAGTATGGGATTGATGGTTCCCTGTTAAGGGCGATTCAGTCTTTATATACAAACTGTAAAAGCTGTGTTCGGATAAACGGTGGTAAATCAATACCTTTCACTGTGGGCGATGGACTCCGCCAGGGGGCGTTTTGTCACCTCTCCTCTTCATTGTATATATGGATTGGATGTTGCAGCGCAGCCGTGGCGGAGAATGTTTCAAAGTGGGAGACCTAAGGATTAGTCATCTGCTCTTTGCGGATGATTTGGTCATCCTTGGGTCCTCTCAAACCGAACTTCAGCGCGCACTCGAAAGGTTTGTAGCCGTTTGTGATGATGCTGGAATGAAGATCAACGTGAACAAATCGGAAGTAATGGTCGTTTCCAAAAAACCCATTCAGTGCACTCTGCATGTTAGTGGAGTCCCACTGAAGCAGGTGGAGAAGTTTAAGTACCTCGGGGTTTTATTCACGAGTGATGGGAGGGGCAATGCCGAGTTATCCTGTAGAATTGGTCAGGCTGGATCAATTTTGAGAGAGCTTGGCCAATCTGTTATAAGGAAGGCCGAACTTAGTATTCAAGCTAAGCTAAGCTATCGGTTTTTAACTTGGTGTATGTTCCAACTCTCACTTATGGTCATGAAATTTGGGTAGTGACCGAAAGAATAAGATCGCGGATACAAGTTGCCGAAATGAGGTTCCTTCGCGGTGTTGTTGGAATAACTCGTAGGGATCGAGTGCGCAACAACAGAGTACGCGAGGCGCTCAATGTTGAGTAGCTACTTCTCCGAACGGAACGATCTATGTTTCGATGGTTTGGTCACATAGTGCGTATGCCCCCAGACCGGCTTCCAAGACGTGCCATGGTGGCCGTGCCATTAGGTAGGCGACCCCGCGGTAGGTCTAGAAATAGATTGTTGGACCAAGTCCGACATCTCTCCTGCAGCCGTCTAGGGATTTCTCCTGATGAGTTGGAGTCAATGGCGGAGGATCGAGAAGGATGGAAAGTCCACCTGAGCATCTTACCCCCGCGACCGTCATGAAGAATTAGCGGGCCATTTGAAATCCGATCGATCGGAAAGCATCGAAAGCCAGAGTGTGGGACTTTAACCCTAACTAAAACCACCTCTGCTTCAAACCCCAGTAATTTTTCTCTAATGTATAATTAACGTTTTGGAGGGGTGACGCTCATTAGCTGACCCCGAAATTAATTTTGTGTGTATCTACTTTAATTTGTTCATTTATAGGTTATAGGTATACCTGTGTGTATATATAATACAGTCATGTTTTATATTTTTTCTATCATAGTTTTCGTTAGAAAATTAAGTCACGCGGCCTTAATCTTTTAAGCCGCCTAATAGTATTGTTGTTTTCTTCCACCATGTATTGTATTTGAGGATTTACATGGTCTTGGAGTTGTTCGTAGTGCCTAAGAGCATATTTTTTTACAATTTCACTTACATTTTCTACGTCTAGATCCTTGCGTAGGTTGTCATTTCTTATATACCAAGGTGCATTAACGATGCCTCTTAGTACTTTGTTTTGGAATGTTTGTATCATTCTTAGATTTGTCTTTTTGGTACAACCCCAAAGTTGTATCCCATATGTCCATACGGGTCTCAGGACTTGCTTGTACAATAGCAATTTATTTTCAATTGATAGCTGGGAATTTCTTCCCATTAACCAATGCATTTGTCTGAGTCTAATGTTGAGCTCCTCTTTTTTCTTTTTGACATGCTCCCTCCATCTGAGCTTGGCGTCAAGTGTTATACCCAGCTATTTCGCAGTATTTGCGTACGGAATTTCTATCCCATCAATATTAACTCTTACATTATTTATTCTTCTATTAGTAAAGTTAATATGGATAGATTTAGTTTCATGAAGCTTTATTCTCCATTTTTTTGTCCAATCACTTACAGATTTAATGGCCTTTTGTAATTTTTTCGCTGCTTCATCAGCATTATCGCCAATAGTCATAATTGCAGTGTCGTCTGCAAAAGTCGCCAAGCTAGCTTCCTCCTGCTGAGGTAGGTCTCTTGTATATAGGAGATAAAGGATTGGTCCCAAGACACTTCCCTGTGGAACTCCTGCAGATATTTTCTTTAAATGAGAGTATTCATTCGGATGGCAAACGACTAACAAAGGCCTCGTAGGGGCAGCATCTCCCGATAGGTGCTGGTCCGCTAAGTAACGAGTAGGAGCCACTGCAGCCGAAAACCTAGCAGCTCTGTTAGTAAGCCCTACTCCCACCTCCTCGTGGTGCCATCTGGGAATTTCTTCGGAAATTGCTAACGGGAGAGGACGAATGGCGAGCTTCCTGCGCCAAAAAACAGGATAAGTGTCGGTTGGTCTGTGGCCCAGCGAGCCGCAACCGTAAAACAAACTATTGCTCCGAAACGGAAACATACGCCTCGGATACGGACTGATCATTTGTTGACGACCTTTGGCTATCGGACACGGACAACGATCGGATTCTGGAACGTTAAGACCCTCCTGGACTCACTCAAGGAAGGGCCTTATAACGCCAGATTCCTCCAATTGGAGCGCGAATTCGCACGGTATAAAATCGACATCTTAGGGCTGAGCGAGATAAGATGGTACGATGCTGGGGAATACATCTCCCCAACAAAAAGCACTGTCATGCTCTACTCTGGTAAACCAGCTGGAAGTGCACGGAGTTCTGGCGTAGGACTCATGCTAACTCCAGCAGCACGTAGTAGCCTCATATCCTGGAAACCCCATAGTGACCGGATATTGACGGCTAGGTTCCAGAGTAGAGTTAGAAAAATTACCATCATACAGTGTTATGCTCCGACTCTAGACGCGACTGAGGATGAAAAGGATAATTTTTATAGCCACTTAGGTGCCGCCTACAACCAAACGCCTAATGGGGACATCGTAATGGTAATGGGAGATCTCAATGCCAAGGTGGGTAGCGACAACACCATGCTTAAGCACGTGATGGGAGTTCACGGCGTGGGAGACCGTAATGACAATGGTGAGCGGTTTGTGGACTTCTGCAATACCAACCGCCTAGTCATCGGAGGTACGCTGTTTAAGCATAACACCTGCCATAAGATCAGTTGGGTCTCTACTGATAGGCAACGAACATCCAACCAGATCGACCACATTGCGATCAGTCGCCGCTTTAGAAATTGTCTCCTGGACGTCCGAAACAGACGTGGAGCTGACGTCGGACAAGAACGAGATCACCATCTTATGGTAGCTCATTTACGCCTTCGTACTGCATCCGTCAACAGCAACCGCTCAAACCTGCTTAACATCACCAGGTTTAATATCGACAGGCTCAAGGTTCCCCAAGTGCGCCAACAGTTCAGGGACCATCTTGCCTTAGAAACAGTAGCAATCAGCAGCATAGAGAACATGGATGACCACTGGAGTGCTGTGAAAAATGCTTTTGCGACTGGGGCACGCACTTATGTCGGTAAAAAGCAGAAACACCACCGCACATGGCTTTCTACAGACACCTGGAGACGGATCGATGAGCGTACAGCAATCAAGGCTCGGATTGCAGCGGCCTCAGCAGTAGAGAGAACCGAGCTTGAAGCCCAATACCGTGCGAAGAAGAAAGAAGTGCAGCGTAGTGTGAGACGTGACAAACGTCAACATGTCAACTCACTGGCCTCAAGGGCTGAAGAAGCAGCGAGTAGGTGCGACAGTAGGACTGTTTACAACATCACTAAGGAGCTCATTGGTGGTCGAAACTCCAAACAACATCCAGTGAAGAGTCTAGACGGTGACCTTCTGATTTCGGATGAGGATCAGCTCACTAGATGGAGAGAACATTTTGCTGCAGTGCTAAATCACTTAGACGACGGCGCTATGATCTTGAATTCGAATGAGCAGTTCGAAGCAACAAATTCCCGAATTCGCACCGTACCTCCCAGTAAAGCTGAAATAATACCAGCAATCAAGTCCCTCAAGAAAAACAAAGCGGTGGGTATTGATGGCATCCCTGCCGAGCTATTTCAAGCGGCGCCAAATACATCGGCAGATTTTCTGCATCCGCTAATACGGAGAGCTTGGGATAGTGAACAATTTCCACAGGAGTGGAAAAGGGGGATGATCATTAAGCTTCCAAAGAAGGGTAACTTGATGGAGTGCGGTAACTGGAGAGGTATATGTGTTCTTCCAGCTGTAGCCAAAATAATAGCTAGAATAATTCTAGAACGAATTAAAGATCATTTAGATTCAACTCTCGATGTCGAACAGGCAGGCTTTCGCGCTGGATCCTCCTGCATCGACCACATAAACACCTTACGGATCATAATCGAACAATGCGTTGAGTATAGGTCTCCGCTACATTTACTGTTTATCGACTTCGAGAAGGCTTTCGACAGCTTGAATCGAGATGCTATCTGGTTGGCCTTGCGCAGGAGAGGCATTCCAGAAAAGCTTATAGCTATTATCAAGGCTACATATGAGGGCGGCAAGTGTCACGTCGTGCACAATGGTAAGGTGTCGGAGGACTTTGAAATCCAAAGTGGAGTACGTCAAGGGTGCATACTGTCCCCACTATTGTTCTTGGTGGTTATCAGCGATGTACTCCGTGCAGCATTGACGGAAGCTAATTCTGGAATTCGTTGGACTATGACATCTTACCTTAAACACCTAGATTACGCTGACGATGTTTGTCTACTTTCACATCGGATAATGGATCTTCATTTGATGGCCCAAAATCTAGAAGCTGAGGCAAACAAAGTGGGGCTAAAAATAAACACAGCCAAAACAAAAGCCCTGAGTACTTCCAATACCCGCGCTCAACTTAACATAGCCGGAAAGCAAGTCGAGAAAGTTGATAACTTTCTATATTTAGGAAGTGTCGTATCGGCTAATCGCGGTGGCACCGAACTGGATGTGTGCAGCAGAATCGGGAAGGCTAAAGCTGCGTTCGGAATGCTGTCCAAAATCTGGAGAAGCAATGTTATTAGCTTAAGAACCAAGCTACGACTGTTCCGCTCCAACGTAGAATCAGTGCTGCTTTATGGGTGCAGTACCTGGAAGGTGGACACCATTAACACACGCAAGCTGCAAGTCTTCGTAAACAAATGCTTAAGAATCATCTTGAGGATTTTTTGGCCGAACCGCATCTCCAACGAACAACTTTATCTGAGAACGGGCCAAGAACCTATAAGCATTACTATACGAAGAAGAAAGTGGCAATGGATTGGACACACCCTACGGCGCGAAGACAACTCCATTGCGAAATACGCCATGCAGTGGAATCCGCTCACCCAGGCAGGCAGAATAGCGGGACGCCCTAGGCAAACGTGGCGCAGAACAGTTGAGGAGGAATCGAGCTCTTTAGGAATGAGTTGGAGGCAGCTCAAACGCGTTGCAGAACTCCGAACACGATGGCGCGCAGGCGTGGTTGACGCCCTATGCCCCCCGAGGGGTTAAAGGACATAAGTCAAGTAAGTAAGAGTATTCATTCTCATATCTTACTCGAAAGTAACGATCTGCGATATAAGATTTAAGAATCAAGTAAAACTCTTCGGGGAGATCCCTTTGCAGTTTAAATTCTAGTCCGCGATGCCAGACTTTATCAAACGCTTGTGCTACGTCTAGAAATATGGCTGACCATACTTTTTTATTCTCAAGTGCTTTTTCTACTGTACTTGCAATTCTATGCACTTGTTGTACAGTAGAGTGTTCTCTCTAAACCCAAATTGGTGGGAAGGTACAAGACTTCTTTCTTCTATTATTGGCTTGAGTCTTTTCAAAAGCAATTTTTCAAATAGCTTTGATAATATGGGTAGGAGCGAAATCGGTCTATACGATTTCTTTTCATTTGGCGACTTATCTGGTTTCCGAATCATAATTACCTCTGCCACCTTCCATTGCATCGGAACATACATACTTTAGCCTGAGTGCTGCATTAATTCAATGAAATAGTTTCCGCAAAGCTTTGTCTGGGAACTCCTTAAGTATTTGTCCTGTTATCAAATCGTAGCCCGGTGCTTTTTTTGCATTTATGTTAGTTTTAATTTCATATTTTAGTTACTGAAATGTTACATGCTGTATACCTATTTCTGTGATCATTTCTGGACTGCAGGAAAAGATTTTCGTCTGCAGTTTGCCTAGGAAATGGTTGAAAGGTTTGCTGCAGGTGATCTGCGAAGAGGTTAGCCTTTTCTTTGCCATTTCTTGCCCAAGACCCGTTTTCCTCTTTTATGGGCGGTGCTTGTTTTGCTGGTTTTTTTTAAGATTTGACAGCTTTCCATAGCGAGTAGTCTGTATCTTTATGCGCTGATAGCTTATTCAAGTATCTGCCAACTGATTCGTTCATCACAATTTTTAGAAGCCTTTTGAGTTCATTGCACCATGCTTTAAGAATCTTTTTATTCTCAGGTGTTCTGATTCTTTGCGTTTTTTCTAGATTAATTCTTTAACTGCATATTGATATGGGCTGGTCAAACGGTAGTGCATGCGATCATATGAAAACACAAGCGTTTTCACTCAGCTGAGGCCTACCAACTCCTACTCTCAACTTCCACGCGGTGACAGCCGGGTGCCTAGTACATTTAATCCAAGAAATGGGTAACCAACCCCGCTTGGCGGATTCTTGGTGGCAGCAGAAGAGAGAGGGGGGAAGAGTGCTTTTCCACTAGAGCACTTCTTCCTGTTCCAGGCGGCAGCGGACGAATTCCCTAGATGGAGTCAACGGTGGCGTCTATAGTTCCAGTTAGGTTGAACTTAGTGAATACCTTGCGCGAGCTGCTTCGACGTATTCGGATCACAGGCCGGTAAGGAATTTCCAATGTTGGTCAGGACATTGGAATAGAGATGGTGGCGGAGGAGCCCTTAATGGGCCAACGGCAGCGCTCATACTCCCGTAGTGGACTACTGGCACCGGTGTACTGGGCCCCTCGTCCTATGGGAATAATTAAGGAACTGGCCCTCCAGGTTGGGGGTTGTGCCGTCGGGGTAACTTCCCTACCGCGTAAAAAACGCATGGTTCCGAAACAACCAAAAACCTCGGATAAGGATGACTCAACTAATGACGACCCCAGCAAACGAAATAAGGACAACGACCTTCGGATCTGTACGTGGAATGTTCTGTCCCTTTACAGACCACGTGCAGCCGAACAACTAGCAGAGGCCCTAGACTGCTATAAAGTAGATATTACCGCCATCCAGGAAGTGCGATGGGATGGGCCGGGCAAAAAGAGGATGAAAAACTGTGACATCTACTACGGTGATTGCTACAGAGGCAACAGGCAACGCTTATTCGGATGCGGATTTGTCATACGCGGCAGACTTAGGCAAGAAGTCTTAAGCTTCCGACACGTGAGCGAGCGTATTATGACTATCCGGATCAAGGCTAAATTCGCTAACATAAGTCTAATATGTGTTCATGCCCCCACAGAAGAAAAGGACCCTGCCACCAAAGAGTGTTTCTGCGAGCTTCTCGACAAAACATACCAGCAATGTCCTAAACACGACGTTAAAATCGTATTGGGCGAAAATAAGAAAGGAGGACGTCTTTGGTAGGGCAGTCGGTAAGCATAGCTTACACGACACCACGTCTGATAACGGACTAAGGCTAGTTGATTTCGCTGTGGAGCGAAATGTCACCATAGCAAGCACATGGTTTCCTCATCTCGATATTCATAAGCAGACATGGCGGTCCAATGATCATGTCACGATCAACCAAATTGATCATATTGCGATCGACGCAAGGCATGCCTCCAGTATTCTGGATGTTCGCACCTTCCGAGCGGCCAACATAGACTCTGATCATTACCTTGTTGTAGCCAAGGTACGAATGCGGATATCCCAATCTGAGCAACAAAGAAGAATCACTGTGAGAAAATTTAACGTCGAAAAGCTACAATCGCAAGAGACCAGTGGCAACGCTGCCAACATGCGATCAGAAACGCCGCGACTGATGTGCTGGGTCTCGCTCGCCCACCACCGCGAAACCCCTGGTTTGACGAAGAATGCCGGCGAGTGCATGCAGCAAAACAAGAGGCATACAAAGCGGCGCTGCAGAGGAAGACGAGAGCTGCTCGTGAGCTCTACGAGCAAAAGAGACGGGAAGAACATCGGCTTCTCCAAAAGAAGAAGAAAGAGCCTCCAGGAACAATGTACGGAAGTTTTACCAAAAGGTAAAAAGAACGAGTCACAGAAGTAATACCCGTACAGAAACCTGTAGAGATGAAAATGGAAACCTCGTAGTAGAATCACAGTCGGTGCTGAGAATATGGAAAAACTACTTCTGCAGACTGTATAAAGGCGACGAAGACCAGCATCCCGCTGTCAGGCAGAATGAACCATTCAATATAGACGATGATAGTCAAAATTTCCGTCCACCTGACCAAAACGAAGTGAGGATAGCAATATCCAAGCTAAAATCGAACAAGGCTGCTGGACCTGACGGCTTACCGGCCGAACTTTTCAAGGCAGCTGGGGATGAATTGGTAGAGTGCATACACCAACTCATCTCTAAGATTTGGTCAGACGAGTGTATGCCTGATGAATGGAACCTCAGCATCGTTTGCCCGATCCACAAGAAAGGAGACCCCCTCAACTGCACCAATTATAGAGGCATCAGTCTCCTCAACATCGCATACAAGATCTTTTCTGCGATATTGTGTGAACGCCTGAAACCTTTTATCAACAGCCTGATTGGACCGTATCAGTGCGGTTTCAGGCCAGGAAAGTTCAATCGATCAAATCTTCACACTTCGGCAGATCCTGGAGAAAACCCAAGAATTCCAAATCGATACTCACCACCTCTTTATCAATTTCAAGGCCGCCTATGACAGCATCTATAGAGAAGAGCTTTATAGAGCCATGTCTAGTTTTGACATCCCTGCCAAACTTGTCCGTCTGTGCAGGCGATAGAGAACGCTCGCTGCTCCATCAAGGTCGGTAATGACCTCACCGAGACCTTTGATGTCAAAAAAGGCTTTAGACGAGGTGACGCGCTGTCATGTGACTTCTTCAATATTATACTTGAACGGATTGTGCGGAACTCACAAGCCAACACCGGAGGCACAATCTATTACAAGTCTGTACAACTGCTTGCATACGCCGACGATATAGACATTATCGGAAGAACTCAGCGGGCTGTCACCGGTGCGTTTGCAAGCATTGAGGCGGAAGCGGCCAAAATGGGTTTGGCGATAAACGAGGGCAAAACCAAGTATATGCTGTCAACTAGAAGGGAAAACCAACACCGACGAATTGGACAAAACGTCACCGTGGGCAGCTATAACTTCGAGGTAGTAAGGGACTTTGTCTACCTTGGCTCTGCTATAAATTCTACTAACAAAATCAGTGCAGAAATCAATCGAAGAATAACTCTTGCCAATCTCTGTTTTTTGGGCTTATAAGGCAATTCAACAGTGAAGCCCTATCTCGAACAACTAAGGAGACTCTATATAAGACCTTGATCATCCCAGTCCTGCTTTACGGCGCTGAAACATGGACTTTATTAAAAGAGGATGAAGATATCCTTGGTCGCTTCGAGAGAAAAATTCTTCGTAAGATTTTCGGTCCCGTTTGCGTTGACGGGTTTTGGAGGAGAAGATTCAATCACGAACTATACGAGCTGTACAGCGACATCGACCTAGTCAAAAAACTGCGTATTGGACGTCTGAGATGGCTAGGACATGTAGAGCGAATGGACACCAACGCTCCGGCCCGCAGTGTCTTCGAATCTAACCCCGAGGGACAACGCAGTAGAGGGAATCATCGCCGTAGATGGCGCGCACAAGTTTAAGGGGACCTCAACCAACTTGGAGTGCGCAACTGGAGGCAATTAGCTAAAGACCGAGCTAAATGGAGAGGCTTGTTGGTTGAGGCCCAGGTTCACCCCGAACTGTAGCGCCACCTAAGTAAGTAAGTGCATATGGATAATTTATATCCATATTCCTGTTTTTTTTTTACCAATAGGGGTGCTTATCCATGCTGCTTGCTGGATATTTGTATTGAATAGCTCAATTTCTTTTTCTAGTTGGAATGAGGTTTTTATCGGGACCTGTAGGTTTATGCTATCTTCTAATGTTTGTCTGAATAGGAGCCAGTTTGTTTTATGATTTATAAGACGTGGTCGACTTTCAGTTCTCAGTATACTACCACTAATCGTCATGAGAACTGGAGAATGATCTGACGACAGATCATCTTTATTTTCTACATGAATGTAGTTATTAGATATTCCTTTTCCTACATAGAAGTCTATTAGGTCTGGGATTTTATTCTGGTCTACCGGCCAGTGTGTTGGCACAGCACTTGAATGAAAATCACAATTTAATGCTCGTCCTGCTGAATAAGCTCTCTACCTTTGGTGTTTGTTAGTCTTGAGCCCCAAAAGGTATTTTTGGCATTAAAGTCACCTCCGACTATAAAATAACTTCCCAGGGTTTGGAAAAATCGAATATAGTCGTCTTTTTTTAGATTATGTTTTGGTGGGCAGTATATTGTAGATACTTTGATTTTCATTTTGTTTAATATGTGTACATTTATGGTTGTAGCTTGCATTTTTTCTTCCTCAATTTTTGAGTCTTCGTAGTGTTTGATTGAGTCTTTTACGAGTAGCGCAGATCCTCCCCTTGCCCTATCCGTTGGGTGAATAGCATGATAGCAGCAGTATCCAGATATGTTTAAGTTATTTGATCTGGTTAGGTGACTTTCTGTGATTAAGCAAATATCTATTTTTTCCGTGTTTAGGAAGACTAATAACTCTTCAATGTGGTGCTATAGCCCATTTGCATTCCAAGTTAGTATTTTTATTTCATTATTCATAATGATTCTTTGGTCACTTTGTATTTGATAAACTTGTCTAATTGCTTGAATTTTTCAAATGTTTTATTTGTCCTTTTTATTTGTGTCCTTTTGTTCTTCAAGTCTTGTATTTAGTTTATCTACCATATTAAGTATTTCCTCAAGCATTTGGCTATCGTTGTGTCTCACAACTTTGTTGGGTTCTTTGTGTATACTAATTACTTTACTATGTTGTTTCTTTTTATTTAACGTCTTAGTAGATTCGTTTTGCTTAGTATTCCCTTTTGTTTGCTGTTTTTTACTAGCCATTTCTTCAGTAGTCCCTTTTTGTTTAATAATTTGTACGTATGTTTTGGGTATGGTCTTACTATTTGTTATGTTATCTGACATTGTTTGACGGGGTAGCTCTTTTTCTACCATCCTTTTCTTTTGTATTTGTGATTTTCGTTGCCGGTTTCTGATTTTTTTGCAATTCTTGGGCTACGTCACATCCCCTATAGTTTGCAGTATGGTTTTTCTTGCAGTTGATGCAGTTGGGTGGTGTGTTTTTACTGGCAGTGCAATTCTGTGTTAAATGCCTTTCGGCACATCTGACACATCTTCGCGCGAGCATTATTTCTGTGTGTGGTCAAAACCTTGACACTTCTTGCACTGTGGTATTGCGTTAGTTGTTTTCCGCAGTGGTTCAATTTTAACTCTCATGTTTCCAGAAGGCATGTCCCGTATCTAGACCTAAGACAAAAGTCTCCCCCCATGGTGGACCAAAGAACTAGCCAGAATAAGGAGAGAAACAAGGAAACTCTTGAACCTGGCGAAATCAACGGGAGCTGACTCTGACTGGGAGCTATACAAAGCCAGTCAGAGGAACTTCAAGAGCGCAACGCAAAAAGCCAGAAGACAGTCGTGGCAACGCTTCTGCGATGAGATTAAGGGTACAACAGAAACGGCCAGATTGAGGAAAATCCTCTCCAGAGAATCGAAGACTCTAGGTTCCCTAAAGAACACTGAAGGAAACTGGACCGAGTCCTGTTCGGAATCCCTTGAATTGCTTATTAAAACGCACTTCCCGGGGTGTACTACCGTACCATGTAGCAGTACTAATAACAATCACAGCGAATCGGAACCCCCTGCGGATTTGGTAACAGAGGACAGAATAGAGTGGGCAATAAGATCGTTCTCCCCCTTTAAATCCCCAGGACTTGATGGAATTATACCGATCATGCTACAAAAAACTGCACCAATCATTACCCCAATTCTCAAAAAGCTATTTGCCAGTACTCTTAAACAATGTTACATACCAAGAACATGGAGGGAGGTAAAGGTGGTTTTTATACCCAAGGCGGGCAAGGCTAGTCACACCACCGCGAAGGACTTCAGACCAATTAGCCGTACCTCTTTCATCCTGAAAACTTTTGAAAGATTGCTCGACATCTACATACGAAGCAGAATACGCCCGGGGGACTTATCCCCAGCCCAACACGCATACACGAAGGGTAAATGTGTGGAAACTGCCCTGCATCATTTGTCGGCTATATAGAAAAATCACTTAAGGATAAAGAGTTCACACTAGCTGCTTTTTTGGACATTGAAGGAGCCTTCAATAATGTAAATACCGAAGTGGTTAAAAGAACCCTAAGAAACCTAGACATCGACATCAGTCTAATTAACTGGATTGTTAGCATGCTCGAGGAACGACATATAACCACCGAACTTAAGGGTTCAAAGCTCGAAGCATACGCCTCGAGGGGTACCGCTCAAGGCGGGGTAATCTCCCCACTGCTCTGGGTCATTGTTCTTAATGAGGTACTACAACAACTAAGGTACAGCGGGGTCAGATCTACAGCGTACGCGGATGACGTCGTGCTGCTTGCTACAGGTAAATTCCTGCCTACCCTCAGCGAACAACTTGACGGAGCCCTTAATACTCTTAGCATATGGGCCAGGAGCTGCGGTCTAAAGGTTAATCCCCAAAAAACCGAACTCGTACTTTTAACGAACAAGAGGAAAATACCGGAGTTCAGTACACCTTCTGTTGATGGTATCCCACTCAGATTGTCCGATAGCGCAAAATACCTGGGCCTTGTACTTGACAAAAAGCTCAACTGGAGATTAAATATACAGGAAAGAATTAAGAAAGCAACAATAGCCTTTTACTCATGTAGTAGAATTTTTTCCCCCAAAATCATACTATGGATGTATACGGCTATAGTTAGACCCATACTGACTTACGGCAATCTAGTATGGTGGCCAGCTGTCAACAAATGCACCAACTTAAAGGCAATCACCAAAGTTCAAAGACTAGCGTGCATTGGCATCACCAGTGCAATGAGGACAACCCCAACCGCAGGACTCGAGGCTATACTCAACCTGCTGCCGCTAGACATCTTTACACGAACATCAGCAGCCATTAATGCTATGAGAATAAGTCAGTCAGCGAACTGGAAACCAAGCAGAACAGGTCACTCGATGATCCTACTCGATTACTTTGGCCTCATGCCCGTAACGGATTACATGACGCCATATTTAGACTTTACAAGGCCTTTCTCTACCGCCTACCCTAGCAGGGAAGATTGGAAAAGCGGTCATATACCTAATGCCGAATCTATAGCCATCTACACGGATGATTCAAAAATGAGCACTGGTGTAGGATCAGGTATCTTCTCCGACCCTCTAGGTGTATCAATATCCATACGACTTCCAGACCACAGCAGTGTTTTCCAAGCAGAGGTCTTAGCAGTGGCAACAGCCGCCCGTGAGTCTGCGGTAAGGCCAATACCGCCAGAAGGTATCACCATCTTTATCGACAGCCAGGCAGCTATAAAAGCGATTACTGGCATAGAAATTAAATCGAAGCTTGTGAAGTGTTGTCGAGAAGAGCTCAGGGTTCTTGGAACACAGCACAAGGTATCGCTCTGTTGGGTCCCTGGACACGAGGGTATCCCAGGCAATGAGAAAGCCGACGAGCTGGCGAGAATCGGCTCAGCAGCCCCAACAGAACAAGTTGACCCCCCTGTGTGTATCCCGCCTTGCACACTCAAGCTCGCTGCAGGGAATAAAGCCACTGAGGAGGCGAACACAAGATGGAACTCCATAGAAACTTGCGCCATCACTAGGAAGCTATGGCCATCTTTCGACAAAGCAAAGGCCGAGAGAATCATCCGTAAAGATAGGAAATCCCTTTCCACCCTCGTGGGCATCATCACGGGACACAGCACTCTGCGGTACCACTTGAAGAAACTACGCCTGACGGAGGAGGAACTCTGCAGAGGCTGTGGTGACGAGGAAGTTTTTGAGGACACAACGCACTTCCTGTGCCACTGCCCGAGTCTTCAACATTCCAGGAAAAAGTTCCTTGGTCAATTCTTCTTCCAGGATCTCGAGGAACTCTCCGGCGTTTCAACGGAAAAGATGTTGAACTTCATCAAATCATCAGGGTGGTTTGTATGTAGAAATGAAGTAATTGACTGAGTAATTTTTAGTTTCATTGGGTAAGGGATCACTTTTCCCCCATGGGTACCACAATGGGTCATCGCTGACCTGAGTGTGGCAGAGAGCGTCGCTCCCTGCCAGCCCACATACCTAACTCTCATGTTAAGGATGCAGCATAGTTTGTATATACTTTCTGATTTCTCTTTGCTGTCAAATGTCAGCATAAAGAGTATTGCATACCACTTGCTTCCCTTCTTTATCTGTTTTTTTCTCTTTTTTTAAGATGTTGACTGCATCGAGCAAGTGCATGTCTTTCTGCTGCAAATCTTCTATAATACTTTCCCTATCACATGTTGGATGAAGGCCCCTAGCCATAACCTTGATGGGTCTGTTATTTTTATTTTCATATGTGTACCATTGGATATGAGTTTCACTGAGCTTCTTCGCAAGAGCTCTGTATGTATCTGAATCTGCAGTATGGATTTTCCAAACATCGTTGTTTCAAGCTACTATTTTATAGTTCTTGCTTGGTATTGAGTTCAGAAGTGTCTTAACCTCAGCGAAACTAGCTATTCCAATTATATTAATTGGTGGAGGCGGTCTTTCCTTCTTAATATCTGGTTGGTTGGGTGTTACCTTATTTTTTGTAACTTTTTCTTTGCCTATTGTGGGCGATTTGCCTGGACTTATGACTGGTGAAGACACTGCTTTACGCTTTTTGCTTGGTCTCTCTTTCTCTTTTATTATTCAGTCAGTTTCTCTTAGGAGTTCCTCCTCATCCGTGAGGTATTCACGGCATTTTTCTTGCGGTTTTAATTTAAGTTCCTTTTTGAGGTCCTTTTTTTCTTGAACTAGCTCTTTTACTTCATTTTATAAATGGCTTGTGAGCAATTCTATATTGCTAAGTTTTTTGCGGAGTTCTTCATTTTCAGCCTGCATTTTTTCCATCTCCGCTAGCAGTGCTGCTGTTCAATTTTCTGCATGTTGTGGGTATTATTTTGGAGCTTTTACTAGACTCCCTCGGCGGTGATCTAGATACTTTAGCTCTTCTTGAGAATGGGTCGATGAGATGCAATAAGTGGTCCTCCCCAGAATCCGTAGGACCAAACTCGTTAGA
Organism: Brachypalpus laphriformis; assembly: GCA_945910035.1. Taxonomy (NCBI): domain Eukaryota; kingdom Metazoa; phylum Arthropoda; class Insecta; order Diptera; family Syrphidae; genus Brachypalpus; species Brachypalpus laphriformis. The sequence goes on from OX246755.1 coordinate 148,804,196, forward strand.
GTGTGGATTTTCCAGTAAACCTGGTCTGCCACCTGGGGTATTACTTACTGTTGTTTTGTCCTTGACACTTCTTGCACTGTGGTATTGCGTTAGTTGTTTTCCGCAGTGGTTCAATTTTAACTCTCATGTTTCCAGAAGGCATGTCCCGTATCTAGACCTAAGACAAAAGTCTCCCCCCATGGTGGACCAAAGAACTAGCCAGAATAAGGAGAGAAACAAGGAAACTCTTGAACCTGGCGAAATCAACGGGAGCTGACTCTGACTGGGAGCTATACAAAGCCAGTCAGAGGAACTTCAAGAGCGCAACGCAAAAAGCCAGAAGACAGTCGTGGCAACGCTTCTGCGATGAGATTATGGGTACAACAGAAACGGCCAGATTGAGGAAAATCCTCTCCAGAGAATCGAAGACTCTAGGTTCCCTAAAGAACACTGAAGGAAACTGGACCGAGTCCTGTTCGGAATCCCTTGAATTGCTTATTAAAACGCACTTCCCGGGGTGTACTACCGTACCATGTAGCAGTACTAATAACAATCACAGCGAATCGGAACCCCCTGCGGATTTGGTAACAGAGGACAGAATAGAGTGGGCAATAAGATCGTTCTCCCCCTTTAAATCCCCAGGACTTGATGGAATTATACCGATCATGCTACAAAAAACTGCACCAATCATTACCCCAATTCTCAAAAAGCTATTTGCCAGTACTCTTAAACAATGTTACATACCAAGAACATGGAGGGAGGTAAAGGTGGTTTTTATACCCAAGGCGGGCAAGGCTAGTCACACCACCGCGAAGGACTTCAGACCAATTAGCCGTACCTCTTTCATCCTGAAAACTTTTGAAAGATTGCTCGACATCTACATACGAAGCAGAATACGCCCGGGGGACTTATCCCCAGCCCAACACGCATACACGAAGGGTAAATGTGTGGAAACTGCCCTGCATCATTTGTCGGCTATATAGAAAAATCACTTAAGGATAAAGAGTTCACACTAGCTGCTTTTTTGGACATTGAAGGAGCCTTCAATAATGTAAATACCGAAGTGGTTAAAAGAACCCTAAGAAACCTAGACATCGACATCAGTCTAATTAACTGGATTGTTAGCATGCTCGAGGAACGACATATAACCACCGAACTTAAGGGTTCAAAGCTCGAAGCATACGCCTCGAGGGGTACCGCTCAAGGCGGGGTAATCTCCCCACTGCTCTGGGTCATTGTTCTTAATGAGGTACTACAACAACTAAGGTACAGCGGGGTCAGATCTACAGCGTACGCGGATGACGTCGTGCTGCTTGCTACAGGTAAATTCCTGCCTACCCTCAGCGAACAACTTGACGGAGCCCTTAATACTCTTAGCATATGGGCCAGGAGCTGCGGTCTAAAGGTTAATCCCCAAAAAACCGAACTCGTACTTTTAACGAACAAGAGGAAAATACCGGAGTTCAGTACACCTTCTGTTGATGGTATCCCACTCAGATTGTCCGATAGCGCAAAATACCTGGGCCTTGTACTTGACAAAAAGCTCAACTGGAGATTAAATATACAGGAAAGAATTAAGAAAGCAACAATAGCCTTTTACTCATGTAGTAGAATTTTTTCCCCCAAAATCATACTATGGATGTATACGGCTATAGTTAGACCCATACTGACTTACGGCAATCTAGTATGGTGGTCAGCTGTCAACAAATGCACCAACTTAAAGGCAATCACCAAAGTTCAAAGACTAGCGTGCATTGGCATCACCAGTGCAATGAGGACAACCCCAACCGCAGGACTCGAGGCTATACTCAACCTGCTGCCGCTAGACATCTTTACACGAACATCAGCAGCCATTAATGCTATGAGAATAAGTCAGTCAGCGAACTGGAAACCAAGCAGAACAGGTCACTCGATGATCCTACTCGATTACTTTGGCCTCATGCCCGTAACGGATTACATGACGCCATATTTAGACTTTACAAGGCCTTTCTCTACCGCCTACCCTAGCAGGGAAGATTGGAAAAGCGGTCATATACCTAATGCCGAATCTATAGCCATCTACACGGATGATTCAAAAATGAGCACTGGTGTAGGATCAGGTATCTTCTCCGACCCTCTAGGTGTATCAATATCCATACGACTTCCAGACCACAGCAGTGTTTTCCAAGCAGAGGTCTTAGCAGTGGCAACAGCCGCCCGTGAGTCTGCGGTAAGGCCAATACCGCCAGAAGGTATCACCATCTTTATCGACAGCCAGGCAGCTATAAAAGCGATTACTGGCATAGAAATTAAATCGAAGCTTGTGAAGTGTTGTCGAGAAGAGCTCAGGGTTCTTGGAACACAGCACAAGGTATCGCTCTGTTGGGTCCCTGGACACGAGGGTATCCCAGGCAATGAGAAAGCCGACGAGCTGGCGAGAATCGGCTCAGCAGCCCCAACAGAACAAGTTGACCCCCCTGTGTGTATCCCGCCTTGCACACTCAAGCTCGCTGCAGGGAATAAAGCCACTGAGGAGGCGAACACAAGATGGAACTCCATAGAAACTTGCGCCATCACTAGGAAGCTATGGCCATCTTTCGACAAAGCAAAGGCCGAGAGAATCATCCGTAAAGATAGGAAATCCCTTTCCACCCTCGTGGGCATCATCACGGGACACAGCACTCTGCGGTACCACTTGAAGAAACTACGCCTGACGGAGGAGGAACTCTGCAGAGGCTGTGGTGACGAGGAAGTTTTTGAGGACACAACGCACTTCCTGTGCCACTGCCCGAGTCTTCAACATTCCAGGAAAAAGTTCCTTGGTAAATTCTTCTTCCAGGATCTCGAGGAACTCTCCGGCGTTTCAACGGAAAAGATGTTGAACTTCATCAAATCATCAGGGTGGTTTGTATGTAGAAATGAAGTAATTGACTGAGTAATTTTTAGTTTCATTGGGTAAGGGATCACTTTTCCCCCATGGGTACCACAATGGGTCATCGCTGACCTGAGTGTGGCAGAGAGCGTCGCTCCCTGCCAGCCCACATACCTAACTCTCATGTTAAGGATGCAGCATAGTTTGTATATACTTTCTGATTTCTCTTTGCTGTCAAATGTCAGCATAAAGAGTATTGCATACCACTTGCTTCCCTTCTTTATCTGTTTTTTTCTCTTTTTTTAAGATGTTGACTGCATCGAGCAAGTGCATGTCTTTCTGCTGCAAATCTTCTATAATACTTTCCCTATCACATGTTGGATGAAGGCCCCTAGCCATAACCTTGATGGGTCTGTTATTTTTATTTTCATATGTGTACCATTGGATATGAGTTTCACTGAGCTTCTTCGCAAGAGCTCTGTATGTATCTGAATCTGCAGTATGGATTTTCCAAACATCGTTGTTTCAAGCTACTATTTTATAGTTCTTGCTTGGTATTGAGTTCAGAAGTGTCTTAACCTCAGCGAAACTAGCTATTCCAATTATATTAATTGGTGGAGGCGGTCTTTCCTTCTTAATATCTGGTTGGTTGGGTGTTACCTTATTTTTTGTAACTTTTTCTTTGCCTATTGTGGGCGACACTGCTTTACGCTTTTTGCTTGGTCTCTCTTTCTCTTTTATTATTCAGTCAGTTTCTCTTAGGAGTTCCTCCTCATCCGTGAGGTATTCACGGCATTTTTCTTGCGGTTTTAATTTAAGTTCCTTTTTGAGGTCCTTTTTTTCTTGAACTAGCTCTTTTACTTCATTTTATAAATGGCTTGTGAGCAATTCTATATTGCTAAGTTTTTTGCGGAGTTCTTCATTTTCAGCCTGCATTTTTTCCATCTCCGCTAGCAGTGCTGCTGTTCAATTTTCTGCATGTTGTGGGTATTATTTTGGAGCTTTTACTAGACTCCCTCGGCGGTGATCTAGATACTTTAGCTCTTCTTGAGAATGGGTCGATGAGATGCAATAAGTGGTCCTCCCCAGAATCCGTAGGACCAAACTCGTTAGAGTGTGGATTTTCCAGTAAACCTGGTCTGCCACCTGGGGTATTACTTACTGTTGTTTTGTCCATTACATGGTTTCTATCTTTAACTTTTTTTCAAAAAAGTTTCAAAATTTAGTCGCCTCTTACGACAGGCATGCCTACCTCAGGTAAATTCTAACCCCTATCCCGAAGGGGGATATTATTATTATTAAATATAATAATAATAATAATAATAATAATAGTGTTAATACTCATCTAGTAAAATTTCCGCACTTATTTTTCAAATGCAACCGCCGATTCCCAAACGGAAGTTCCTCTTACTACTAGCGGCATCTGTTACTTAACATTATAACCACGGTTTTCTTTTACAGTTCAGTGCAGTGCAACAAACACTTCATCTCTCTCAACTTTCTTATCAAAACAAACCTGTTGTTCTCTTTCCCTCCAATGCGTACCCATCCCTTTATTCCAACATAAACAATTTCCATATAAGTCAAAAAGAGAAGGGCATATGGGTGCCATTAACCGTTGGAATACCACCATTTCTTCTGATTGTAGCAGCAGGAGTAGAACAGCAGCAGTTCAGTCTGTTTTTTCCACTTGTATTCGTCGGTCATATTTGTCATTGTATTGTCTTGCGTGTTGTGGCAGTTTCCTGTTTTTAAGTACAGTGAGGGAATTTATTCAAATTTCTTTTTTTACATTTTGTTGTTAAACTGAACACAGTTGGAATTTCTTTAAAAAAAAAAAAATTCCATTGTATTAAGTGATTTGTTGTGAAAGGAAGGAAACCATTTTGAAAATTCATGTAAGTGGAAATGATTGTTAAAATGTACCTTCACTTGTGAAATTCACTGAACAAGTAAAAAAAAAAACTGAATTTGGGTCAGGGGTTTTTTTCTTCTTTTTTTGCATCTTTTTGTGACGATTTCTGCTCTCTGAAAGTAAACAATTCAAAATTGTTCTTTGGCCACAAAATTCCGATAGAACGGAGCCCTTACCTTGGCACTTCCACTTGGCATCGCAGAGGTACAGAGATTCCCTTTGTTTTTGTTTTGAATTGGGAATTTATTTTTATTTTTCTCGCATCTCCGCCGACGGGGTGAAGGGAATGCATCGGAAGTAAGAGGATAGAGATTCCATCAATTGTGCCGTAATGCGCATGAATTTTGCATAATCCTGGCGGTTAGGTGGTCTAGCACGCGCGACGTTAGGAGATTTGTTCAGAAAGTTTCGGTTGAATTGCCTCCTTTTATCCCAATGACGCTCTGTTTAAAAATAGCGACGCAATTGTTCCATATTCTAGACACCCAATCAGCTCTAGAGTAGCGACAAACAACCTGTTTTGTAAGTCTAAGTACACAGAAATGTTTGTTCTCTTTGTTTGGGACACTAGCCACACTTAAGGGGCGGCGTACCATAGAGTTCATAAGACTGCTAATTAGATGATAAGTATCGAATAGTGTTTGCATTCTAGTGGCTTTAGAATGCCAGCTGAATCTGAAACTACATGAACAACAGCTGATATGATGATTAATTTATCACGAAAAAAAGGTAACTAGGTACATAGAAAACGGCATCCACCACCAATTTCGATGAAATTTTAATATGTAATGGGAGGTATTTTCCTGAGAATTTTGATATACAAAGTGCGTTCCAAAGTAAAGAGGACTTTTAGAAATAAGAACAACAAAAGCTTTTTTTGGCAAAACCGATTTATTTTATTCAAAACAGTCCCCTTCCGACTCAATACAGCGACTTGCATGGTGCAAAGCATGTCGAATGAGTGTCTAAGATTGTCGGGCGGGATGTCCTTCCGGATGTCGGTACAAGCCTTTTTGATAGTTTCTATGTCCACAAAACGCTTTCCTTTCATCGCCAAATGCATTTTTCCGAAAATCTTAAAGTCAAATCAGGCGAATACGGGGACAGGTTAACAACTAAAATGCGATTTATAGTCAAAAAATCAGTCACAAAGGTCTATCGATGAGATGGTGTATTATCGTGCAAAAAACGCCAACTTCTGCGCGATATTCTGGCCGAATACGATGAATTCGCAAACGCTTCAAAACACCAATACAGAATTGTGCATTAACGGTTTGGCCCGGTGGGATGAACTCTTTGTGGACAATGGCCCTTAGAATCGTAAAAGCATATTTGCACTGAAATTCGTAGATTGTCAAATTTCAAAGCTTGTCGTAAAAGGCGTCTAAGGGAACAAATCAGATCTAGACAATATAACACACAAGTGAGCCTAGCGACACATACACTACCTTAAAAACCCACCCACAAGTGTGCATATGGGTCCGTGGGCTGACGCGACTGGAGATCACCGGTGTCATAAAGAAAAGATCAAACAAACAATAATAAAACAGGAGCATGCACGTGTCAAACAACAAACACCATCGCAATAATATTGCAAAACTGTATCATCATGGTAATACTTGCTAAAAGGAAAAGCACTACCACTGCTGCACATGGTACTGATCCTGAACCGAGCAGAAATGTTCGGATCAGAGCTATACGGATTCCGGGGGCTAGCAAGGTAATGATACTGTTTAGATGAAATTTGAGGGTCGCGAGTTGGAACAATGGAAGCATGACCGGTCGAAGTTACGAGCTGGAAGAGATGATGAATAGGAAGCGGGTGGGTATCTTGTGTGTCCAAGAGACGAAAAGGACTGGATACGGCACAAGGAACCTTCCTGATGAAGACATCCTAAGCATGTGCAAATCACACGGTCTTATCGTGTTAAATAAATAATAAAGCCGACAATTGATCACTTACAGCAGTGGTGGAGATGAAACCCAGATTGACTACCATTTGGTAGCCAGTTTCATGAAGCCTTGTATAAAAGATTGCAAAGTGATCCTGGGAGAGGCGATCGCTTAGCAACACCGTCTCCTTTATCTCCTGGCCCAGTCGTATCTCTAACGAACACCTTTACGAGAGAACGGGTCAGGAACCAATAGGCACAACTATCCAACGGCGGAAGTGGCAGTGGATTGGTCACACGTTCCGAAAGGGTGACAGCTCCATAGCGAACCATGCTATGCAATGGAACCCTCTTACTCAGGATGGTAGAAGACCTAGCGGTCCGAGGAGAACATGGCGCAGAACAGTCGAGAAGGAGGCACGGCAGTTAGGGAAAAGTTGGGGAGAACTCTAGACACATTGCCAGAAACCGTACACGATGGCGCGTAGGCGTAGTAGAGGCCCTAGGACCCACAAGGGGATACAGGACATAAGTAACACCATCTCCTGCTAACAGACATTTTTATGAAGATACCAAAGAAAAGCAAACAAACAAGGGTTCCTGACAAAATCAAGTGGTACAATCGGACAAAGAAAAAGGAGAGGCTTTGGCTCTATGGTGAGCTCCGCAAATGACATCAGTACGGAGATCACACGAAGAATTACTCTTGCCAATCGTTGTTTCTATGGGCTAAGACGGCAATTGAGTAGCAGAGCCCTATCTCGAACTACTAAGGTAACTCTTTATAAGACACTAATCATCCCAGTCCTGCTGTATGGCGCAGAGGCATGGGCTTTGACAAAACAGGATGAAGATGCCCTTAGTTATTTCTAGAGAAAAGTTCTTCGAGCGATCTTTGGTCCCGTCTGCATAGACGGTGAGTAGAAGAGAAGGTACAATATCGAACTATACGGCCTATATAAGGACATCGACTTAGCCAAAAGAGTTCACATACAGCGACTAAGATGGCTTGGTTATTAAGAGCGGATGGAGCTCAACGTTCCCGCCAAAAAAGGTGTTCGAATCCACCCCGGGCGATGGACGACCCAGTAGAGGACAACCTCGTGGTAGGTGGCGCAAACAACTGGAGGGGGACCTCAACCAACTTGGCGTGCGCAACTGGAGGTAGCTGGCTCGTAACCGTGCTGGCGGGAGAGGTTTGTTGGTTGAGGCCCAGGTCCACCCGGACTGTAGTACCACCTAAGTAAACAAGTTTTGTTTTCGTGATGAAAAATGACCTCTCTCACACCATCAACCGAGCTGAGGATAGAGTGCAGAGCACAAAATATGTGGGATTCCCTACAGCGAACTTGATTAAAGAATACCAAATCACTGCTAGGAGCTTCAAAAGGACAGAACCAACACGCCAAAGAAACATGGTGGTGGAGTGATGAATCTAAGGAAGTGATAAATGAGAAGGAGCGGCTTTCAACGCTAGGTCGAAGTGCACCTCTAAGAATAGATACGAAAAAGCCCACCTCGAAGTGGAATACAGATGTTGCAAGAGAAAAGCGAAGAAGTACGCCCAGCTTCAAGCAGAGAGTACGAAGAGTCTGTATCGGGAGCTGGAGAAAATATCTTCCCTGGTTGCTGATGCAAACCAGGCTATACCGGAACTGCGACGACACAATATGAACAAAAGCGCGACCATCTTCCAAATAGCCGCCCAAAGAAGAAGGAATGCTCAGGAGATTCGTTCGCCAAAGTTCATTAACAATGCTCATGGCCAGCTTCTTGTGGATGACAACAACATTTTGCAGAAGCGGCGGCAGTATTGTGAAGAATTTTTGAATGAACAATTTCCCTGGCTATACTTTCGAAGAGCCACCCCTAACTGTGAAGAAATAATCAAAATTACAGTCGAAGAAGTTAGTGAGGCGATCAAAAACTCCAAAAAACGAAAAGCGGTTGGACCAGACGAGATGCCGTCTGAGTTCTGGAAAAAGATGGAAGACATCGGGTTCAGATGGCTTAGAACTCTCACCTCCAAATTTATGAGAGGCGATCCAATGCCGAATCAATGGAGGGAAAGTTACCTTCTCCCTGTATACAGAGGGAAGGGTGATGGCGAAACTATGATAAATTCCGTTCGATCAAGCTGATGTCACGCACCATGAATATCGTTGAGCGGGTATTAGGTGGCCGACTGCGAAAAATAATATGTACGGCTATCTGATGATCAGTGCGGGTTTGTCGCGTTAAATCAACGACGGATGCAATCCAAAGTAGCTGGTGGGCCATCTTCTTTCTTTTTAAATCATAGGTTATTTTGACACTGACGGCTGTTTCCCGCTCGAAATCTTGACAGAAAGTCAGTATTATACCTCAGCGGAACGAAATGAGTTGCTTTACGATTGAACAACATTGGGAAATATTGAAAACTTATTTCCAAAGTGAGTGCTGTGTAGCCCAAACAGTGCATTTTTTGAAAAGAAGTTTTGGTCGAAATGAAGCACCCACCGCACCTGCTGTACGCAAGTTTGTGCAAAAAGTTCGTGAGACTGGTATGCAAGTGGACAACAGTCATGGTCCCCGTCGTTGTACGGTGCGCACAGACGAAAATGTGGCTGCTGTAGCCGAGGGTGTGAGACTCAATTCACGAACATCAACTCGTCATCGATCTCAACAGCTCAACATTTCACGCACTAGCCTGAGGAGAATTCTGCACAAAGATATGGGATTATTCGCTTACAAGGTCCAATTGATTTAGCAATTGAAAGCGCACGACCATCCGCTTCGTTATCGCTTCGCAGTTTGGGCCTTAGAACAGCTTGAATTGGACAACGATTTTGGGCGAAAAATCATCTTTTCTGACGAGGCACATTTTCATCTCATAAACAAACAAAATCGCCGCATCTGGGGCTCGGAAATCCCGCACGTTATTGTCGAGAAGCCAATGCATCCACAGAGAGTGACAGTTTGGTGCGGATCGTGGAGTGTGGCATCATTGGATCATTTTTCTTCGAAAATTAGGCTGGGAACAACGTTTCGGTCAACGGTGAGCGTTACAGAGCCATGTTAACGATTTTTTTTTTTTTACTGAAATTTAAGACATGGATTTGGACGACCTCTGGTTCATGCAGGATGGTGCGCCATTCCACACAGCCCATGCAACAATCGGTCTTTTGCGTACCAATTTCCCAAATCGTGTTATCAGCCTTCTCGGCGATGTCAATTGGCCGCTTCGGAGCTGCGATTTGACCCCTTTGGATTTTTTTTTGTGGGGAACCGTGAAGGACCGATGTTATACCAACAATCCGGAAACAATTCAAGCACTTAAGGCTAATATCATCCAAGCAATCCGTAAGCTACAGCCCGAAACCATCAAGAAGGTCTTGGAAAATTGGAGTGATAGAATGCGCTACTGCGACGCCAGCCGAGGCAGCCACTTGAACGACGTTGTGTTCCATAATTAATGGGAATGTTTGCTCTTACTAATAAAGCCATAATACATGGAAAATATTTCATTTTGTTCATTTTATTGCATTTTTAAAAAGAACTTTGTAGCTGGCCCACCCTGTATAAGGATCATAATGGAAAAACATCGTGATTCCTTAAAGGATTTGCATACTGTATTGGTTGACTTTGAAAAGGCATTCGACAGACAACCACGAGATCTGATATGGGTGGCGCTAAGACATCGAGAGGTTCCAGAAACCTATGTATAAATGATCATGGACATGTACGAAGGAGCAAAGACAAGAGTAAGATGCCCCGCTGGAGTAACCGAAGAGTTCCCAATCAAAGTCGGGGTGCACCAGGGAAGCGTTTTAAGTCCTTTGCTCTTCATTACAGTCCTTGATTATCTGCTTGAAGGTAAAGTGGTGGACCCCAAGGTACATTAGTTATTCTTTGCTGACGATGGAGTCATCATAGGTGAGGATCCTACATCCCTGCAACGAGCGCTTCATCAGCCACCGAATATAAAGGAAAAATGAATTACATCGAAGTTTTTCCAACCACTGCACCAAAGAAAGTTTCTTGCCTTGTAGTACAATGTACTATAGAGAAGTCTGAGTGCTCTGGGATTTGGGTTTCCTTTTTTAAATAAAAAAAAAAAAAAAAGATAACTGTTGTGCCTCGGGGTCCATCACTTTACCTTTAAGCGGATAGTCAAGGGCTCTGGGAACTCTTCGTTTACTCCACCAGGGCATTTTACTCCTGTCTATGCTCCTTCGTACACGCTCATGATCATCTGTACGTAGGTTTGTGGACCCCTCGATGTCTAAGCGCCGCTCATATCGTGGGACCGAATCACGTCCTCCGTCATCAGATGAATGGTAACGTTATTTGTATTGTGTTGTTGGTAGATCTAGCAACAACGTACATACAAATCACGTGACAAGTTAGCCGTTCGCCGAGGACGCGATTCGACCCCAGATCTCTTTGTTGTCTGTCGAATGCTTTTTCAAAATCAACCAATACAATATGCACATCCTTTAAGGAATCACGATGTTCTTCCAATATGATCCTTCTAATTTGGATTGCATTTGTGGTTGAGTTACCCACAACAACGGTTCATCAGATACTTGTATTATTTTTCGTTGTTGGCCACCAAATACCCGCTCAATGGTCTATATGGTGTGTGACATCAGCTTGATCGCACGGTAATTAACATTATTATTGTTAATTAATTGCCATACCTAATTAAACTTTAAAATTACTAGTAATTACTTGAAATTTCAGCACTGGAAAATGTATAATTACCTCAAAATGTATTTCGATTTCTAATAAAAAAAAAAATGAAAAATTATAATATATTGTGCTAAATGTGCTAAATTCGTGTCCAACACTAAATGCACTTAAATGGCAATAACTAACGGTATAAGTTCTTCAGTATAGACGTGACCAATTAAGTGGAAATTTACAATTAATTGAAAAAAAGAAAAAAAAAAATAGAAAATTGTAAAACAAAGTAATTAGTGTAATATGTGGTAAATTCGTGGTCGGTCTTTCGCTAATTGGCTCCAGTTGTGCGCTCCAAGTAAATCGACGTCCCCTTGAACTTGCTCGCGCCACCTACGACTATGTGGGCCGGAGCGTTGGTGTCCATTTGTTGTACATGTCCTAGCCATCTCAAAAGTCAAACGCGCAGTTTTTTTAACGAGCGATTAAGGATATCTTTATCGTCCGATTTCCATCGCATTAAAGCAGGACTGGCACGATCAGAGTCTTATATAGAATCTCCTTATATGTTCGAGATAGGGCTTTACTGTTGAATTGCCGTTTTAGTCCAAAAAAAAAAAAAAAACAGCGATTGGCAAGAGTTATTCTTCGCTTGATATCTGCGCTGGTGTCGTTTTCAGAATTTATAGCAGAGCCAAGGTAGACAGAGTCCCTACTACCTCGAAGTTGTAGCTGCCCACTGTGACGTTCTGTCCAATTCGTCGATGTAGATTGTCCCTTCTTGTTGACAACATATACTTGGTTTTGTCCTCATTTTTTGATAAACCCATTTTGGCCGCTTCTGTTTCAATGCTTGCAGCACTGGTGACAGCCCGTTGAGTTTTTCCAATTATGTCAATATCGTCGGCGTATGTATGCAGTTGTATGGACTTTTGATAGATTGTGCCTCTGGTGTTACCTTGTGAGTTCCGCACAATCCGTTGAAGTACAATACAATATTAAAGAAGTCACATGACAGCGCGTGGTGTAAAACCTTCTTTGACATCAAAAGTCTCGGTGAGGTCATTACCGATCTTGATGGAGCAACCAGCGTTCTCCATCATCATCCTGCATAGACAGGTAAGTTTGGCAGGGATTTTAAAAATAGACATAGCTCTATATGGCAGTTTTCTATATATGCAGTCATATGCGGCCTTGAAATCGATAAATAAATGATGAATATCGATTTGGATTTCTTATGTTTTCCCTAGAATCTGGCGAAGTGAAGATTTGATCGATGGTGGACTTTCCTGGCCTGAAATCGCACTGATAGGGGCTATAAGCCAGACACGATCTAATCTAATTTCTTACTCACTCATGTTATGCTTGAGTTCGGGGTGAACATTAGCCTCAGCCAACACGCCTCTCTAGCTATTCCCGTCCTTATCTAACTACCTCCAGTAACACATAACAGCCATGAACGGCCTAGACCTAGCTTCTCACAATCACTCGTGTTGCGTATGTTATATTTTTCGCACGAATGAAAGGAGCATACAGATGTGTGCCGTATCCGAAGGGCAATTTTTTTTTTTAGAAGCTTTTTCATGACACCAATACTCTCGGATGTTTGTCAAACCTTCGCGACAAACAATTTTTTATTTTTTTTTCTGAGATTCGAACATTGAACATCCCGCGCAGTGGTTCTACACACTAACTACTGCGCCACGGCCCACAGCTGCCTCCAAATGCGCACTCCAATTTGATTGCGGTTTCCTTCTAGAGCGTGTCCAAAGACCACCTATGCTACTGTTGCTGGAACTAGTTCTTTTGACAAAATTATCCATGACGTGTTTGCAGATAGTCTAAACAATTTGATCGGTGACGCGCTCGATCTCATTCTTCAATTCAGCAGTTTTGTTCGACTTGTTTGCATAGACCTTAGATTATTATTTAAGATATTCCCACAAAAAGAAGTCTCGAGGTGTTAAATCGCAGGATCTGTGCGGCTAGTTGACCGACGACTGTCGTGAAATTAAACGCTGTGGAAACTCTACCAGTAAAGTCATTCTTTCTGCGACTGTATGACATATTGTGGCATCGTCCTGTTGGAAACACATTTTATCGAGGAGCATACCTTCAAATTGGTGCAAAAAAAAAAAAATTCTGCTGCATGTTTCGATACCTTTGACTGTAACCGCTTTGTTGTTGGCCTAATTTTCAAAGAAAAATGACTCTATAACCCCGCCGAACCAAAGACTGCACCAAACAATCACCCTGATTGTCGATGGCGTTTGCCGCTTTTCGACGATTGTCGTTATATTCTACAGATGTAGCACGAATCCATTTTCATAACTTTTTCACTGTGAAAGAGTTGCAATAGTATTCTACACGACAAAAAAATTGCTTAGTAATGTTTAACGGTCAGCAGGTCCTAGGTTAGATTGGCTGTCTGCACAAGGATGCAGACACACTTGGACCAGTAAAGGTCTATTGTGATGCAGCAGGTTGTAGCTATGAATGAAACGACAATCGTCGAAAAGCGACGAGCGCCAACGACAATCGGCGTGAATTTCTTGATCTGACGAGAATTTTCCAAGCTCCAGATCCGACAATTTTGCTTGCTTACGAACCCGTCAAGATAGAAAAGGGCCTCGTCACTAAAGATGATTTCTTCGGCAAAATGATGGTTCTCATGAGGAGTCTTATCAATCAGTGAATCAGTTTCCTTAAAACGCTAAAGAGAGGACTCATTTGGTGCACCGACCGAAAATGAACAGAATTTATGAATTGTATCAGCAAAACTTTCACCGTTTTTAGAACAAGCTTTGACAATAATAATGCGTTGTTCTTTCGTATAGCGTTCCATATTGACTAAGTAATTGCAACTGTTATGTATAACATCTGAAAAAAAAAAAAAAAAAAAACAGCCAATCATGAAACAAAAAAAAGTGGCGGGTTATTGAAATGCGGCGTACAATTTGGAACACCCTTTAATTACTTACTCTACTCTACTCTCTTCGGGTTAGTTTCCTATGCTCTGCGGGCCGGAACGTTGATGTACATTCGCTCTTCATATTCCAGCCATACCAGTCGTCCAATACGCAGTTTATTGACTAGGTCTATATCGCTCTACATGGGCGCCGTGGTGCAATTGATTAGTGTGTCGGACCACTGCGCGTGAAGTTTCATGTTCAAATCCCAGAAAACACCAACAAGTTTTTTCACTGTCCCACCTCTCGCGAACGTCTGACAAACATCCGAGAGTATTTATTGTCACGAACGATAGTGGTTGCGAGAAACTAGACCTAGGCACTTCATGAGTTGTTGCGACAAACTTGTATTGTACATAAGTACTCGTATATAGGGTGACCAGATAGCAATGATACTTTTTTCAATTGTTATATTTCAGTTACCAATGACATTCAGCTGTCAAAATATTGAGTAAGGTTTGCCATTTCATCATGCATCGTTTTGCTCTTGTGGAAATGTTAAGAATATCGATATTCCGGCTCGGTTGTACATACATACGCAAAAATACGCAAATGGCCAAAAAATTATCTTCTCGGACGCAGCGGCTATATCAACAGGCAAAATTGCCGTTATTGGAGCGAACACAATCCACAAGTGTTCAACCAAGCATCAAGCATCCACAAAGATTGACTGTTTGGCGCGGTTTATGGCGTAGCAGCATCATCGGACCTCATTTCTTTCGAAATGAGGAAGGAGACACCGTTACCGTCAATGGTCACAGGTATAGGGAGATGTTAACTGACTTTCTGTGGCCAGAACTCGAGAACATCGATACGTATATATCCGAGCTGTGGTTCCAACAAGACGGCGCTCCATGCCATACAAGCGAGGAAACGCTCAAAGTTGTGAAGGAGAAATTTGGCGACTGGGTCATCTCACGGCGAGCGTTCATCAATTGGCCGCCGCGATCATGCGACTTGACACCACTCGATTATTTTCTCTGGGCTACGTCAAATCCTTAGTCTACGCTAACAAGCCAACTACTTTAGACCAGCTCGAGGCCAACATTCGAGACGCTATTGGCAGAATAACGCCGTACATATTGGACCGAGTCATCAAAAATTGGACCAACCGCTTGAAGCACTGCCAGCGAAGCCGAGGCGGCCATTTAAATGATGTGCTATTCCACACATAATGGCATGAATTTAGCTTCAAAATAAAGCCAGAATCAATTGTATATCTCACACCCTGGTTGTTTTATTTAAAAAAAATTGTTTTCTATCGTTCTTATCTGGTCACCCGTATATTATTTTATATATCGCTCTACAGCTGGTATAAATCGTCATTGAATATTCCCCTTCAAAGCACATCGATGCAAACGGGAATATCGTACGAAGAGTAAGTGTTCAGCCTCTTTTTTTGACCAACTGTACAGTTTTCCTTTGTACCTAACGGCTTCAGATTCTAATTCAGAAAATGACAGCCATATGGCTGGACAAATTGTTCGTACTGTTTGATGATTGATGTAAATGGCATCAGGTGGTCGGGGGAAAAAAATACTGTGAATCATAAGCAACGACAAAATAACAAAACAATGTTCCTTAGTTATCTTGACGCCAACCGGAGTTTTTCTGAAACTCAATATCACCTGAGTTTCAAACAACTACACTAATCTTTCTCTCTTTGTCTATCCTTTCCAATTTACGTCGTGCAATAACGACTAAAAAATTGATACGTCATCTGATAGCATGCATATTTATTTATGCATAATATTATTATGTCGGTAATGGCAGTGCCACAGGCAGATCAGTAGAAATGCGGTAAAGTGGGAGGGTTATACAAAAAAAAAAAATACAAATATTTGGCGCAACAGCTCTTTAAAGTGCCAGGGCCTAGCTTCTCGCAACCACTCATGTTGTGCGCGTTATATTTTTCACACGAATGGAAGGGACCTACAGTTTAGTGCCGACTCCGAACGGCGATTTGAGAAGCTTTTTCATGACAACAATACTCTCGGATGTTTGTCAGACGCTCGCGAGAGGTGGGACCGTGAAAAAAACTTTTTGGTGTTTTCTGGGATTCGAACTTGGAACCTCATGCGTAGTGATCCGACACACTAACCACTTACGCCACGGCGCCCACAAGGGAGGGTTATGATCCCTTGTTTTCGGATCATAACCTCGCCGAAATAGGAAGAAGAAGAAGGTAATGGCAGTGCCACAGGCGGATAAGTAGAAACGCGGAGGAGTGGGAGGGTTATGACCCCTTGTTTTCGGATCATAACTTCGCCGAAATAGGAAGAAGGAGAAGGTAATGGCAGTGCCACAGGCGGATCAGTAGAAACGCGGTGGAGTGGGAGGGTTATGATCTCTTGTTTTCGGATCATAACCTCGCTGAAATAGGAAGAAGAAGAAAGTAATGGCAGTGCTTCAGGCGGATAAGTAGAAACGCGGTGGAGTGGGAGGGTTATGATCCCTTGTTTTCGGATCATAACCTCGCCGAAATAGGAAGAAGAAGAAGGTAATGGCAGTGCCACAGGCGGATCAGTAGAAGCGCGGTGGAGTGGGAGGGTTATGATCCCTTGTTTTCGGATCATAACCTCGCCGAAATAGGAAGAAGAAGAAGGTAATGGCAGTGCCGCATAGATATACTCTAACTTTTGTGCTTCCTTTTCTAAGGTGAGAAGTGCTTTGTTTGCGGTATTGAACTGTCGAAGCCTTGCTCTCTTCCGGGTTTGGCCAGATGAGTCTTCGTTAGAAGAATGATGATCTGTTTCATATAGCACACGTTGAAGGCAACTGCATCAAAAAAAAAATATATATATATATATATATAATTTGCATCCACACTTTCAACAACAATATGTTCCTCAATCAAACCGAATCAAATTCACATAAAGTGGTCGTGTCAACTACTCACAAAAAAATATAATTTAATTAACCTTTGGTCACACAAAATCTGTTATTCTTCAACGCTGACTTCGTCTCCTGCTCGCTCTCACTCAGCGTAGCTCCAAAAATGCTAGCATGACATAACAACATGCTACTACGGAAGCAAAGTGCGCCACATTCTCTCAAAAGTAGAATCCCAGCAATTTATGTGGGACAAATGGTCAATTATTGATGAGCCATACCATCATGGTGTGGGCAATTATAATTGAATTTCCCATTTACAGTATTTGAGAATCCAGCCACCTGTCTCTTGTATATCGAATTAGGGTTGCTCCACTTGTCAACTAAATAAGCCACGTAGCTACATACAACTATACGCTCTCAACATGTACTTTATTCCAGAGACCTAAATTCAAATAAAATTTCAATAAAATTCGCAAAAAAAAAAAAAAATCGCGAATTGAATCGATATCTTCCAGTCAGCCCCATTTGGCGCAACTTAATTCTTAATTCCTTAGGTGATTTGGTCTTGCATTTCCGCGATAGTATATCCTCTAGACAGAGGAGCACCGGTGGCCATGTACAACTGCACAAATGTGGTTTTATGCATTCAAAAACAACAACGACTACAACGGAGGGGATTATATTCCTTCGTCGCATGTGTTTTAGTTCACGTTTTGTTGTTTGGTTGGCGGATAGACAGTGCTATTATTTCTGTTGGCCATCGGTCAATTAACTCTTAACCGAGTTTGAATACGGCTTTACCTGTACACTGTCTGTATGTTGTCTATATTTAACAGTCTGTACAGAAAGTGTGAGTCGTTTTAAAATTAACTCTAACTAGTGCATGGTTTATCTTTTGTTCTGGTCAAACATCATAACATCAAGCCACATTTGTTGATAACAATTTGAATTGCTCGGTGTATTTAGTATTTCGCGTGAAACGCGTCTTTTCTATTATTATTATTATTATAATTTATTAGAGACATAACTACAAATTAATATCCTAATACTAAAGAGCACCAGCTGCAGAGGCCTCCGCTCTGATATGACTTAAATCTATGTTAAATTGGATTAAATTATATAGTTGGACGTATTTATAAAGTTATTAACAATGTATATGTTTTCTTGAGAAGGGTTCCGAAGTATAGCGTAGTGTGATGTTATGGTGGTTGAAGTTTGTATGTTTGATGTGCAGGTTCCAGATACTCCTATGCCTAGTATGTGGTTGACATCTATCTTGGCTTTACAGATTTGGCATATTGGTGGATTTTCTTTCCTGAGAAGATGTTTGTGCGTAACTGCTGTGTGGCCTTACCGAAGTCTGACGAAAATGGAGTTCATGGCTTTTGATGTGTTGGTTGGATAGAGCGGATGTGATCGGTCTGTGTTGATGGCAGAGTAATGAGTAATTTATAGCTGTACCATTCTAGCAGTTGTTGGGATTTGAGATGCAAGTTGATGTTTTGAAGCAAGTCCCTTTTAGCGTAATTTATAAATGTGTGGACTGGAGAGTTATGAGCAAGGTTAGCAGCTGCATCGGCATGACCGTTACCAGTAATCCCTGTGTGACTTTGGACCCACATTAGTTTAATTTTATTAGGCGATTTTATAATGTAGTCTCTAATTCTGTTTATAATGTCAGCGTCGTGATTAGGATTTTTAATGGCGTTTAGTACCGATAGGCTATCAGAACATATAACAAATTTGCCTCGAATAGTCGAGATTGTAGCTGCTGTTTTGAGAATGGCTATAGCTTCGGCAGTAAGGATGGATACATTTCGGTTTAACAGGCCAATGTTGATTAATTCACCGCTTTCATGAGTGGAGGCAAAAGATGTGCTGTGCTGGCTTTTGGATCCATCTGTGTAGACGAAGTTCCATCTTTTAGATTTTAAGTTGGAAGAGATGTCAATGAATAATTTACGGAACAAAAATGTGGGAGTATTTCTTTTCTGATAAGTAGCCAAGGTCATAATAAAGGATGAAAGTTTTATGGACCATGGGGGTATTTTGTTGTATACCCACTAAATCTTTTGATGGGGAGTTGTAATTGCACTGCTGTCTTCAGTGATTGGGAGATTGCCGATTCAATGCGTTTTGGGAGACTGGCTTTGGTTGCAGAGTTCACATCCTTATCGATTATTGAACCGTGGGAGAATAAAAGTTTAATACAGAGTTTAGCTCTTACAGCCGCAATGCGTTCTTCAATCGAAGGAAGGCCGGCTTCTACCAACATATTCTTCACGGTGCTGATGGGAAAGGCATTAATAATTCTACGAACAGCTTGGTGATAAGGGGCTTTGATGAGATTAAGCGTGGATTTAGGTGAATTTCCATAGATGAACAGTCCATAGTCAATTTTGCTTAAAACTAGGGATTTAGTAATGTTACAAAGAGTGTTTAGGTGAGCGTTACATTTTTTACTTGCTAGATAATTCACAATATTTGTCCTTGCAGCTAAGCTCTTTTTGAGTTCTAAACAATGATCTTTCCAATTATATTGTATTTATCATTAAAAATTAAACCAAGAATACTTAGGGTGGTACTTACTTACTTATATCGTTTAACCCCTCGGGGGCATAGGGCGTCAACCACGCCTGCGCGCCATCGTGTTCGGAGTTCTGCAACGCGTTTGAGCTGCCTCCAACTCATTCCTAAAGAGCTCGATTCCTCCTCAACTGTTCTGCGCCACGTTTGCCTAGGGCGTCCCGCTATTCTGCCTGCCTGGGTGAGCGGATTCCACTGCATGGCGTATTTCGCAATGGAGTTGTCTTCGCGCCGTAGGGTGTGTCCAATCCATTGCCACTTTCTTCTTCGTGTAGTAATGCTTATAGGTTCTTGGCCCGTTCTCAGATAAAGTTGTTCGTTGGAGATTCGGTTCGGCCAAAAAATCCTCAAGATGATTCTTAAGCATTTGTTTACGAAGACTTGCAGCTTGCGTGTGTTAATGGTGTCCACCTTCCAGGTACTGCACCCATAAAGCAGTACTGATTCTACGTTGGAGCGGAACAGTCGTAGCTTGGTTCTTAAGCTAATAACATTGCTTCTCTAGATTTTGGACAGCATTCCGAACGCAGCTTTAGCCTTCCCGAATCTGCTGCACACAACCAGTTCGGTGCCACCGCGATTAGCCGAGACGACACTTCCTAAATATAGAAAGTTATCAACTTTCTCGACTTGCTTTCCGGCAATGTTAAGTTGAGCGCGGGTATTGGAAATACTCAGGGCTTTTGTTTTGGCTGTGTTTATTTTTAGCCCCACTTTGTTTGCCTCAGCTTCTAGATTTTGGGCCATCAAATGAAGATCCATTATCCGATGTGAAAGTAGACAAACATCGTCAGCGTAATCTATGTAGGTGTTTAAGGTAAGATGTCATAGTCCAACGAATTCCAGAATTAGCTTCCGTCAATGCTGCACGGAGTACATCGCTGATAACCACCAAGAACAACAGTGGGGACAGTATGCACCCTTGACGTACTCCACTTTGGACTTCAAAGTCCTCCGACACCTTACCATTGTGCACGACGTGACACTTGCCGCCCTCATATGTAGCCTTGATAATAGCTATAAGCTTTTCTGGAATGCCTCTCCTGCGCAAGGCCAACCAGATAGCATCTCGATTCAAGCTGTCGAAAGCCTTCTCGAAGTCGATAAACAGTAAATGTAGCGGAGACCTATACTCAACGCATGGTTCGATTATGATCCGTAAGGTGTTTATGTGGTCGATGCAGGAGGATCCAGTGCGAAAGCCTGCCTGTTCGACATCGAGAGTTGAATCTAAATGTTCCTTAATTCGTTCTAGAATTATTCTAGCTATTATTTTGGCTACAGCTGGAAGAACACATATACCTCTCCAGTTACCGCACTCCATCAAGTTACCCTTCTTTGGAAGCTTAATGATCATCCCCCTTTTTCACTCCTGTGGAAATTTTTCACTATCCCAAGCTCTCCGTATTAGCGGATGCAGCAAATCTGCCGATGTATTTGGGGCCGCTTGAAATAGCTCGGCATCAGGATGCCATCAATACCCACTGCTTTGTTTTTCTTGAGGGACTTGATTGCTGTTATTATCTCAGTTTTACTGGGAGGTACGGTGCGAATTCGGGAATTTGTTGCTTCGAACTGCTCATTCGAATTCAAGATCATACCGCCGTGGTCTAAGTGATTTAGCACTGTAGCAAAATATTCTCTCCATCTAGTGAGCTGATCCTCATCCGAAATCAGAAGGTTACCGTCTAGACTCTTCACTGGATGTTGTTTGGAGTTTCGACCACCAATGAGCTCCTTGGTGATTTTTGTAAACAGTTCTACTGTCGCACCTACTCGCTGCTTCTTCAGCCCTTGAGGCCGGCCAGTGAGTTGACATATTGACGTTTGTCACGTCTCACACTACGCTGCACTTCTTTCTTCTTCGCACGGTATTGGGCTTCAAGCTCGGTTCTCTCTACTGCTGAGGCCGCTGCAATCCGAGCCTTGATTGCTGTACGCTCATCGATCCGTCTCCAGGTGTCTGTAGAAAGCCATGTGCGGTGGTGTTTCTGCTTTTACCGACATAAGTGCGTGCCCCAGTCGCAAAAGCATTTTTTACAGCACTCCAGTGGTCATCCATGTTCTCTATGCTGCTGATTGCTTCTGCTTCTAACGCAAGATGGTCCCTGAACTGTTGGCGCACTTGGGGAACCTTGAGCCTGTCGATATTAAACCTGGTGATGTTAAGCAGGTTTGAGCGGTTGCGGTTGACGGATGCATTACGAAGGCGTAAATGAGCTACCATAAGATGGTGATCTCGTTCTTCTCCGACGTCAGCTCCACGTCTGTTTCGGACGTCCAGGAGACAATTTCTAAAGCGGCGACTGATCGCAATGTGGTCGATCTGGTTGGATGTTCGTTGCGTATCAGTAGAGACCCAACTGATCTTATGGCAGGTGTTATGCTTAAACAGCGTACCTCCGATGACTAGGCGGTTGGTATTGCAGAAGTCCACAAACCGCTCACCATTGTCATTACGGTCTCCCACGCCGTGAACTCCCATCACGTGCTTAAGCATGGTGTTGTCGCTACCCACCTTGGCATTGAGATCTCCCATTACCATTACGATGTCCCCATTAGGCGTTTGGTTGTAGGCGGCGCCTAAGTGGCTATAAAAATTATCCTTTTCATCCTCACTCGCGTCTAGAGTCGGAGCATAACACTGTATGATGGTAATTTTTCTAACTCTACTCTGGAACCTAGCCGTCAATATCCGGTCACTATGGGGTTTCCAGGATATGAGGCTACTACGTGCTGCTGGAGTAAGCATGAGTCCTACGCCAGAACTCCGTGCACTTCCAGCTGGTTTACCAGAGTAGAGCATGACAGTGCTTTTTGTTGGGGAGATGTATTCCCCAGCATCGTACCATCTTATCTCGCTCAGCCCTAAGATGTCGATTTTATACCGTGCGAATTCGCGCTCCAATTGGAGGAATCTGGCGTTATAAGGCCCTTCCTTGAGTGAGTCCAGGAGGGTCTTAACGTTCCAGAATCCGATCGTTGTCCGTGTCCGATAGCCAAAGGTCGTCAACAAATGATCCGTCCTTATCCGAGGCGATTGTTTCCGTTTCGGAGCAAGATTTGTTTTACGGTTTCGGCTCTCTGGGCCACAGACCAACCGACACTTATCCTGGTTTTTGGCGCAGGAAGCTCGCCATTCGTCCTCTCCCGTTAGCAATTTCCGAAGAAATTCCCAGATGACACCACGAGGAGGTGGGAGTAGGGCTTACTAACAGAGCTGCTAGGTTTTCGGCTGCAGTGGCTCCTTCTCGTTAGGGGTGGTAACAGTTTGGATATTTACATTGTTAATACTAAATGAAAGTTTACTACAAGTCTTCCGACATATATGTAACGTTTTACATTTCTCGAGTGCTAGTTTAGCCCCAGAGTATGAGGACCAGCTTAAAATGTAATTTATAGCTTCTTGGAGTAAACTTTTTGTTTTAACTAAATCGTTTTGTTTGCAAAGAATATCTGCGTACACACAATGATCCAATAGCGTTCGCTTAGCCATAATTTGTGTTAAATCATCAAAAGCGATAATAAATAACACCACAGACAGTGGGGACCCTTCTGGGATCCCTTTAAAAAGAGGGAAGATAGGGGAAAAAGACTTGTTTGCTTTTACACAGATTTCCCTGTTACATAGAAAAGACTTAATATAATTAAAGATTTTGGGACCGATACCCCACTTTTTCAATTTTACTAAAACTAGATGGATACCTATTTTGTCGAAGGCCTTTTCAAAATCAAAAGAGAGAATGGTGACATGATTTCGGGCCGCTAAAGCGTTTGATATATAAAAATCTAAGTGCAGAAGAGCATCCGAGCAGGCGTCTTTTCTAAAATCTACAACAGCGCAGAGAAAATATTTACACTCGCCAATCGAATTTCCTATTGATTTTTAAGCCATAGCACAACCGTCTCATTCCGATCTTTCAAAGGTGAAGGCACGTATCGTGGGTCACACATGTCTTTGAAATCAGTAAGTAGTTGATATGTATAGATTTAATGTTCTTGTGAAATGTGTTTGCAAATAGTCTAGTCGACTCAATCTGAATGGTGTCCGATTTCAAAAAAGATCAATTCATGGCATTAATAAAGGGTTTTCAGTGGAAATTTTTAAGTCTAAATTGTAACTGCTTTAAAACTAGCAGAATGAGGTGTCGTTCGACGCGCATAATTTGCGGATTTATCAGTCGTCGGAGTTGATCTAACCGTGGGTGTAAATGTTCGGACAAGAAGATGCTCAAAATGGTGGGGTCTACTGGAATTAAAAAATCAACCTGCGCTGTTGAAAATTTTGAAAAAGAAATTAAAGTTCCACCCATATAAGATGCAAATCGTGCAGGGTCTTAACGAAAGTGACTCGTCTTTTGTGAGAAACCTACGCAAGAACAATGCTGGAACATTTTCGAACTGCAAGAGCGCTTGGAAACATAACGGGTGGCTCAGAAGAACTCACCCGATGTTGTTTTGCTATGTCTTTAAAATGAAACGAAATCATTTCATAATTTATTTGGACATCTACTGGCACTGCGGCAGGAGTGTACGGGCCTAGGACTAGATACTCAGAATCACTGGGAGTATTCCCCAGTATATTGCAAGCAGAAGTTCACGCGATCAAAAGATGTGCGCAATTCAACCTAGAGAGGAAATATCGCGGGCAGGACATCGCAATACTGTCAGACAGCCAAGCTGCTATTAATGCATTGATCTCGCACGAGATCAGATCAACGTGACAGCCTATGCGGACGATATCGTTATCCTGGTTTCGGGAAAATTTCCTCCAGCCCTAAGTGAAAGGCTCAATTTCGCGCTACAACTAGTGGATAACTGAGTCTACAGCAAAGGGCTGGGAGTGAATCCTTCAAAGACGGAGGTAGTTCTCTTCACTAAGAGGAGATCAATCCCTACCTTCAGACCCCCAAATATTGGTGGCACTGAACTAAGTATCTCAAGTTCAGCTCGGTATCTGGGCGTAGTTCTAGATTCCAAACTTAACTGGAAGGAAAATATTGGCGAACGCGTTAAAAAAGCAAGCGTAGCTTTCTACTCCTGCAAAAAGGCTTTCAGCAATACATGGGGCTTCAAACCAGCTGTGGTGTACTGGATATACACGGCGGTTGTAAGACCCATTCTCACATATGGTTCACTAGTATGGTGGACGGCACTTGAGAAGCAATACCTGCTTTCAAACCTCACCAAAATCCAGAGGGCGGCGTGCATCGGAGTCATGGGATCAATAAGAACAACACCAACGGCGGCAATGGAAACCATGCTTAGTTTCATTCTGCTTGACATATACTGCAGTAGTCTGGCGGCTAAAACCACTGTAAGACTGAGAGAAGGCCGGTTGTAGTCATCAAGCCTTTACGGCCATGCCCCCATTCTGTCCCGATGGGGGATTGACGGGAACTGATCACATGAACCCGATGCTAGCATTCGAAAGGAGATTTACTACAAGAATTCCCGATAGAATATACTGGAAGAATCGAAGAACCATGAAGAAAAAGGGTTGGCTTTCTATACCGACGGTTCTAAGATGGACGTTGGCACGGGAGCCGGAATTTATTGTGAGGCCCTAGGAATAAACCGCTCCTTTAGAATAAATGACGACTGCAGCGTCTTCCAGGCCGAGGTCGCAGCCATTATACAGGCTGCTGAAATAAAACGCGAGAGTAGTATCGTTGGTAAAACGATCACTATCTATATAGACAGCCAGGCAGCCGTTAAGGCCCTGGCTGTAAATCACTCTTAAACGAGATATCTAGAGCCAATGCGGTAACCCTCTGCTGCGTACCAGGGCATATGGATATCGAAGGTAACGAAAGGGCTGACGAGCTTGCTAGGAAAGGGTCGGCGCTGCACTTATCGCGGGTCCTCCCCTCTGTAACAACCCCAATCAGTTCCTTGCGGAAAAAAATAGAGGATGAAGCCACCGGTCGAGCAAACAGACACTGGGCTCATCTGGAAACATGCGCAACGGCCAGGGCGCTGCCGGCCAACAGCAAGAAGAGATCAACCTCTCTGGTAAAACTTAGTCGTTATAATGCACGGGTCATTTCTGGCATAATTACCGGACATTGTGCCATTGGCGTTCACGCGGAGCGACTCGGTGTGCTGCATAATGACTATTGCAGAAGTTGCAGGGACGAAAAAGAAATTGAATCTTTTCGTCACCGGTTGTGTGACTGTCCTGCCCTATCCGTCAGAAGAATGAGGAATGATTCTTCTCGGAGCTGGAGGACTTGGGTAGTGTTGAGCTAGCGGACCTCCTGAGATTCATATCACTTTCTGGGTGGTTCTAACGGCAGATTTTCTTTACAGTGTTTCCAGGGTTAAATGATTGGGCACAATGGACCCGTATTGTTTGTCTGAGTGAGCAGTGACTCCTTGTCACAAGGCACCCATCTACCTAACGTAACCTAGAGGGGAACAAAGCAGCTGATGAACTAGCTAGAAACGGATCAGACACGCCGTTCCAAGGACCAGCACCCCTTTGTAGGATACGACCCCACAAAATATGGGAAGACTTAAGGAAAGAGGAAGAGAACAAAGGCCAAACATTGGGACGATATCCCCCAAATAAGATAGGCAAAATAATTCTAGGGAAATACATCCAGAAAAGAAGCAGAGCCCGCCTAAGAGTTAGTAAGAATCGACTTCGCATCTTGCCGGGCATTTTAACGAGTTACTGCAGACTCAAGGAACACCTCAGGAAACTGGAATAGAAGGAGACGGACACTGCAGATTCTTCGCAGAAACACCAGCACACCTTCTTATGGAATGCGAAGCACTGATCCACAAAAGAAGAAATCACCTAGGTGCCTACCTCCTATCAGAGATGGATTAACTTTCGCTGGATCCCCTGTAGATACTCCGGTTTGCTGTAGCAGCTGGACTGGAGGACGAGCTCTAGACCGAGTATATCATCGGCTAGAGCTAGCCGATCTGTTAAAGTTCGCAGTGCACTTGCACCTCACTATCATATATGTACATCTAGCTGGCTATTTGGACTTCTAAGTTTTTTTTTTTTATTTATTTGATGATATCGGACAAGTAGGCGCCGCCATTGTTGATGACCATTTGGGCTCTTTTTACCGCATTTTCAATCGTTTTGGCGAGAACTTCGGGCGATAAGTTCTTGCACTCTTGTCGGATATTCTCTTTAAGAGCTTTCAGAGTCCTTGGCTTGTTCTCATAGACCCGTGACTTTAAAAACCCCAAAAAAAGAAGACTGGAGCAGTCAAATCGGGCGATCTTGCCGACCAGTGCAAATTGCCAAAACGAGACATTGGGCGGTCTGGAAACGGATTCTTCAAAATGTCCATTGTCGCACGAGCTGTGTGTGTGGTTGCAACTGTTAGAACCACAGGCCCTCCAAGCCCAATTCATCTGCAGAGACGAACGTGTAATGGACAATTACGTGGCACGTCATCTAGTCGACGTTGACGGCTCATCCGCGACATCTTCAGCTATAGCGGCGATATTCTCGTCGCAACGAGCACTACGAGGCCTTCCGGTACCTCTTCTGTCACGTGTTGTGCCAATCTCTTATAAGCAAGCGGCTAAACGCCTTAGTGTTTGACCAGGTGGCGTAGGACAGCCGGGAAATCTGCACCGAAATTCACGTTGCCAAAATCACTGACGAATTATTCCATGAACAAAACGAGTATTCCGCGATGTTGAGAAGTATAGCGTTCCATGGCTTGTCGATGTATATTCTGCATCTGTTCACTAAAAAAAATACATATTTGGCGCAACACTACTTTAAGTGCCAGGGCCTAACTTCTCGCAATCACTCATGTTGTGTGCGTTGTATTTTTCACATGAATGGAAGAGGCATACAGTTTAGTGCCGTATCCGAAGGCAATTTGTTTTGAGAAGCTTCCTGGGGGCAACAATACTCTCGGATGTTTATCAGATGTTCGCGAGAAGTGCGCAACTAAGTTCTCGCTGTTTGTCAATAGATGGCTCCAGCAGTAAGTGGTGGTCGATTTTGACATATCCAAAACGTCATGAACCGAGGTTAGACATATGGTAAACAAACAGTTTTGACACATTAGTGATTTTGTTTTGGCATCATATACTTTTGGTTGTGTGAAAATGTCTGATTTTGTGCCAAATAATCGGTCATGCTTCTACGTCGTCGGCTCGGCCGAATATTCACGCTGCGAAGGTTATGCTGTGTATTTGGTGGTTGCCAAACCCGTTTAAACCCACCTGGAAACACTCAAATGGGAAGTTATACCCCACCCGGCATATTCCCCAGATATTGCGCTGTCCGATTATTACTTGATCCGTTCGTTGGCACATGGTCTGGCTGATCAGCAGTTCCGCTCATAAGAAGACATCAAAAAATGGCTTTATTCGTGGGTAGCCTCAAAAGATGAACACTTTTACCGTAACGGTATTCGAGCTCTGCCAGAAAGATGGGAAAAAGTTGTAGCTAGCGATTGACAATACTTTGAATGATTCATTTGTAACCATTTTTTCACAATAAAGTTCATTTTCATCAAAAAAAAAACAGTGATAACTTAGTTGCGCACCTAAAACCGTTTTATGTTTTCTGGGATTCGAACTTGAAACCCAATGCGCAGTTGTCCGACACACTAACCACTTACGTCACGGCGCCCACTTAACAAATATTAAAACAAAACAGGCATTTATAGCATTTTCCGATAAGGTGATACATTCTGGCCCACCTTGTACTGTTCAGTGACAAAGCGCATTTTCATATCGATGGCTCTGTGATTAAACAGAACATACTTACTTACTTAGGTGGCGCTACAGTTCGGGGTGAACCTGAGCCTCAACCAACAAGCCTCTCCATTTAGCTCGGTCTTTAGCTAATTGCCTCCAGTTGCGCAATCCAAGTTGGTCGAGGTCCCCTTGAACTTGTGCGCGCCACCTACAGCGATGATTCCCTCTACTGCGTCGTCCCTCGGGATTAGATTCGAAGACTCTGCGGGCCGGAGCGTTGGTGTCCATTCGCTCTACATGTCCTAGCCATCTCAGACGTCCAATACGCAGTTTTTTGACTAGGTCGATGTTGCTGTACAGCTCGTATAGTTCGTGATTGAATCTTCTCCTCCAAAACCCGTCAACGCAAACGGGACCGAAAATCTTACGAAGAATTTTTCTCTCGAAGCGACCAAGGATATCTTCATCCTCTTTTAATAAAGTCCATGTTTCAGCGCCGTAAAGCAGGACTGGGATGATCAAGGTCTTATATAGAGTCTCCTTAGTTGTTCGAGATAGGGCTTCACTGTTGAATTGCCTTATAAGCCCAAAAAACAGAGATTGGCAAGAGTTATTCTTCGATTGATTTCTGCACTGATTTTGTTAGTAGAATTTATAGCAGAGCCAAGGTAGACAAAGTCCCTTACTACCTTGAAGTTATAGCTGCCCACGGTGACGTTTTGTCCAATTCGTCGGTGTTGGTTTTCCCTTCTAGTTGACAGCATATACTAGGTTTTGCCCTCGTTTATCGCCAAACCCATTTTGGCCGTTGTGCGATTCCGCCCGAGGAATAATTGGCCCGTATTTTTTTAACCAAGGAGAAATAGTGACTGCTCAATTGTACTGCCAAATGATAGACGAGTTTCTCTTGCCGAAATGAAAAAAAAACCCACTTCTTAAACAGAACGCGTAGGGGCATCGCCAGGATAACAGCAACCACCACGGGTCACTCGCCTATAGGAGACCATGCAGTCAAACTAGGTATCCCACACAACACACACTGTCGCAGTTGCAATGGCGCTACTGAGAAAGAATCCCTTATCCACTTTGAATGCGCCTGTCCGGCACTAGCTAGGGCCAGACAACGATCTTTAGGAAAACCCTTTTTCGATTCCATTGAGGAAGTCACAGAAAGAAACACTAAAGATTTATTAATCTTTTTAAACTTCACAGGCTGGATCTAAGGACTCCACACCAACATACCTGTTATATCCAGGAACACGAGTTTTGTGTCATCAAAACAGCACCTAGTGCTAATTGGGTTCTTTCTTAGAAGAACCACCACACCTACCTACCTTCTGTTGCCGAAACTTCAGCTATTTTCCGGGTACAACAATAGAACGCTATTCCAACAAGCCACTCCACACACCGCTAGCGTTGTGATGGAGAAGTTAAGGGCAACCGAGTAAATAAATAAGCAAGTATGGAGACATTCCCTGCCCTCCTCGCTCGCCTCACACCATGTGAAGAGCTTTATAGAGCCATGTGCAGTTTTAACATCCCTGCCAAACTTGTTCGTCTGTGCAGGATGACGATGGGGAACCCTCGCTGCTCCACCAAAGTCGGAAGGAACGTCACCGAACCGTTCGATGCCAGGAAAGTTCTTAAACAAGGTGACGCGCTATCATGCGATCTCTTTAGCATAATACTTGAAAGAATTGTACGAAACACATAAGCCAACACCAGAGGTACAATCTTTTACAAGTCTGTACAACTAGTCGCTTATAAGAATGATATTGACATAACCGGAAGAACTCAGCTGGCCGTCAGTAGGGCGTTTGCGAGTACTGAGATCGAGGCAGCAAAGATGGGTTTAGCGGTCAACGAATGCAAAACAAAATATAAGCTGTCTACAAAAGAGGACACCCAACATCGGTGTCTTGGACAGAACGGCACAACTGACGCATTTGAAGTATTAAAGGACTTTGTCTACCTAGGCTCTATGGTGAGCTCCGCAAATGACACCAGTGTGGAGATCACACGAAGAATTACTCTTGCCAATCGGTGTTTTCATGAGCTAAGAAGGCAATTGAGTAACAAAGCCATATTTCGAACTACTAAGGTAACTCTGACACTTATCATCCCAGTCCTGCTGTATGGCGCGTAGGCATGGACTTCGTCAAAATCGCATGAGGATGCTTTTGATTACTATGAGTGAAAAGTTCTTCGAGTGATCTTTGGTCCCATCGGCATAGATGGCGAGTGGAGGAGAAGGTACAATGCCAAACTATAAGGATACAAGGACATCGACTTAGCCAGAAGAGTTCACATACAGCGACTAAGATGGTTGGGTTATGCAGAGCAGATGGAGCCCAACTTCCATTCCGGAAAGTCTTCGAATCCACTCTGGATGGTCGGCACAGTAGAAGACAACCTCGCGGTAAGTGGCGCAAATAAGTGGAGGGATACCTCAACCAACTTGGCGTGCGCAACTGGGGGCAACTGGCTCGTAACCGGGCTGGGTGGAGAGGTTTGTTAGTTGAGGTCCAGGTCCACCCCGGACTGTAGCGACACCTAAGTAAGTAAGTAAATAATTGCGAATGGTCGCAAGATTTGTTTCTTGCAAGCTCCCATGAATGTATCTCTTCTTGTATCCTCTACTTGCCTTGGCACTTTTACTATTATTGGACTTGGCGAGATCTTTTGCTTTTAAGTTCCCAGTTGGTTTTACTTGCAAATATTTCTAAAGGCTTGTGCGACCGTTTAACCTCAAATAACACTAGAACGGGCATGAGTTCCTAGTTCATGTGGAGAAAACTATTAGACCAACATAAACCATACCTGCAAGGCAAGAAATGAAAAAAATAAATGAATTGAGTTGAGAAACCCTTTAAATCAACAAAAAACATTTCCTTAAGCTTTTGTTTGAGCTATGTTAACGATGTTGGCAGAGAATAATTAAATACTTTTCAATTCTGCATTAATTTCACTGTTAAACTCTCGGACAAAAATGATTTTCCAAACATATTTCCGTATGAACGATTCAATAGCCCCTGCCACTTGGCAAATGCCAGCCCACTTGCAACACCGGCTGTGTATCCATTGGTAATGCTTCGCTGATTTAAGTTACATATATGTTTTCTGCTGCCCATCAATGGGGATTATGTCAATGAGACCACGCGAGTGTGAGTACGTGGGGCTGTAAAAGCGCGCAAGTAGCGTGTGCCGCGCCGCCCCCCAGTAAATGTGTTATGTCCACCATCTACTTAGTTAGCACCATTTCCAGTATGAATAACTTATTGCCTTCCTCTGTCCAATTATTGATCGATTGTGCGTCGCTCGCGGACGGTGCACCTCCTCAGTGTGCCTGGAAATTGGATTCATATTTTCACAGTTTATCGATGACAAAAGCTTCCTTCTATTTGCAGTGTTCGTTTGGAAAGGTACAACAGTAGCAGAATCGCAGCATCATGGCTAACGGTGGCCTAACGTGTGTCAAGTACATTACATTCATTTGTAACCTGCTCTTTGCGGTAAGTTGACTTTATTGGGGTTCACCGTGTATAAGCTCTTTTTAATTCTCGTACATCTCTTTACAGATCACAGGATTGGCGATTTTTGTCGTTGGATTCATTGTACAACTAAAGTACAATCACTATTCGAACTTTGTTGGCGACCAAATATGGACAGTTCCGATTATACTGATGATTGTTGGCTTGGTGGTGGCATTCATTTGCTTCCTGGGATGCTGTGGTGCTGTTAAGGAGAACAGCTGTATGATTATGTCATTTGCCATCCTGGCGGTGGTGATTTTCCTATCTGAGATTGGTTTGGGCATTGCTGGTTATGTAAAGCATTCTGGTCTGAAGAACGTAATGGAGGGGCAATTTAATTTGACAATGGAGCAGTATGAAGAGCGAAAGGATTATCGGGACACAATGTCACTGGTACAAACCGAGGTAAGTGATTTGAAGAGTGGATTGAGGGACGGGTGGTTAATTAGTTGCCTTCATTTAGTTGTGGCGTTGGGAGGTGATACTTCAGCAGAAGGGTTTTCTGCTGACCTCATTTTTGGTCATCGATTATTGTAATGTAAAAAATATGTTAGTCCTTAACGGAAATGTGTAAATAGGTTCGTTGCCACCAGAATATGGTGGTGGAATGGAAAATGCCACATACTAGTTAGTTTACTCGTACCTTTTGCTACGTAGTTTTACCGAAGAACAAAAGTAAGAGCAGCCCATTAGAATGTTTCTGATTAAACTAAGGATAGATACTTTTGGATGCTTAACATTTCGTTCCATTCTGCAATCTGTAATTAGCTTTGCTGATCCATACAGACAGCTTGATGCCTTGAAAGCACCCGAAATATCTCGCATCCAGCATAAGCTAATGACTTACTTTTCGCAACTTCTCTTTTGTGTGCGTTATACACTGAGTTACAAAAAAACATTTTTTTTTGTTCAGTTTTCTTTATTGATATAAAAGTAATGCATGCCAAAAAAAAGAGGAAGGGCTTAGAAATAAAACATAATTAAGGAAAATGGACAAAAACTTCATAAATCAGCATTTTACATTTTTATCATTATTTTTTTCTTAACGATTCCTTGTTCCCTTAGTAGGATTCCTTGTTCCCCGAGCATCTAATAAAACGGTAATTTGCCGGGACATACCTTGGATAAAATTTGTTACAATGGTGTCGTCCAAATTGTCCCATTCCTCGATCAGAGCAGATCTCAGGCCGCTGAGTGTCTCTAGAAGGATAGGTCACACCCTAATCTTTTTCCCCAGCAGGTCCCAAACGCGTTCAATGGGATTCATGTCCGGGCGCATCGCAGGCCAGGTCATCACGTCGATTTCCGCTTGTTGCAAGAACTCTGTCACGTACCTGGCGACGTGTGGCCTAGCATTGTCCTGCACCAGCAAGAAGTTTTCCCCAATAAACGGTGCGAATGGAACTGCGAGGGCAAGGTGAAAAGTTCTCGGCCTGACAATGAAAGACTGCGATTTTCAGTTAAAAAATGATTTTATTTTTCTACATGTTCTCCCTTGACTTCAACACACTTAGTCCAGCGTTCCTCCAACATCAGTATTCCTTCTCGTAAGTGAGAGTCTGGAAGGCTGTGAAAATATTCATCTGCGGCCCTCTCAACTTCTGCATTGGATGCGAAGCGCTTCCCAGAAGCAAATTTCTTCAAGTTTGGGAACAGATGGAAGTCTGAGGGTGCCAAATCAGGTGGGAGGTGGCCGAGCAAATCGTACCCTAAATCCCGTAGTTTTCCCATCGCCAACGCACATTTGTGCACAGGTGCATTGTCCTGGTGAAAGATGATTTTTTTTCTTCTTCAAGCCAGGCCTCTTCTCGCGAATTTGGCATCCAGCTGGTCAAGAAGGTTGGAGTAATATTCGCCTGTAATTGTTCTGCCTTTCTCAAGGTAATCAATTAACAGGATCCCTTTCGCATCCCAAAACATACTGGCCATGACCTTTCCGGCAGATGCGATCGACTTCGCTTTCTTTGGCGCTGAACCACCGGTTTCCACCCACTGCTTCGACTGCTGTTTCGTTTCTGGCGTGTAGTGGTGGACCCGTGTCTCATCCATGGTGACAAATCGCCGCCCAATTCGGTCGGATCCCTATTGAATCGGTCCAAATATTGTCGCGAAAATCGTTTCCGCATTTGCTTTTGATCGGCATTCAGCAAATGCGGCACCCATCTTGCGCAGAGCTTTTGCATCCCTAAGTTTTTGTGCAAGATGTTTCGCACCCTCTCTTCCGATACAAACACAGCATCTGCTATCTCACTCACCTTCACTCGCCTATCGTCCAACACGGTATCATGCACTTTTTCGATGGTATCGGATGTGGTTGCTGTTTTTGACCGTCCTTCACGTGGGTCATCTTCGAGGGACGTTTAAATTCAGCTGCCAACTTTCTAACGGTTGATATGGAAGCAGCAGAGCCCCCGTAAAATTTTGTCAACTTTGGATGAATTTTCTTAAGAGTTAACCCATCCAAAACGAAGAGTTTTATGAAGATATTCAAGTTTATCCATTTTAACGAAAAACACACAAGACGTCTACTGCAAAAATTCGTGTAAGCAAACTACTTGAGAGAACAAGTTGAAACTTGTCATACGAACTAATGAGAAGTGCACCCAGGCAGGAAATATACATTTTTGCTGATTGGAACGCTATCTCTGCGTCAGGCCGAGAACTTTTCACCTTGCCCTCGTATCTTAGATCCGATGTGAAGATCATATGCTTCGAAGCGTTTGTTCGTCCTATTCTGACTTATGCGAGTCCAGTATGGTGGAACATAATCCCGTCTTATATGGAAAAACTTAGATTATTTGAAAAAAACTGTCTTCGAGCCTGCATGCGTATGTATAGAAGCGCACATTCCGACTTTCGCCATTACGTTTCTAATAAGAGACTATTGGATGCTTTCGGCGTGTCCAGAATCGATAATGTCATTCTGAAGCTTCTGAATTCTGAAGCTTGTGATTGAATAGAGAGAGATATTGGTGGCTTGACTGGGTTGAGGCTAGCGTTTAGGGTTAACAAGGCCGGACCTTGATATGTGATTTCTGGATAGCACTGAAAGGCCGATTGACTGGTTTAACTATCTTTTGAATGGTCTTCTTGGTAGCGATTTGGAAGTCACATTTAATGGTCCGGCCCGGGATTTAGGTTAAGGTAGTTTTAGGCTTTTTAAGTTTAGTTTTCAGATTAATTTAATGAAAAAATAATGTGTTCTAAAAGGTTTTCCCATGTTTATCCTTAAAATGAAATAAAAAAAGATATGTTTAAAAGGTAAAATATCGACAAAAATAAAACAAACGAATTAAGTTTTCAAAAATTATAATATAAGTATTGAGCACCCTTCAGGTCAGTTGCTTTAAGGCATTATGATAGCGTAGTTTTAAGTTTATTGGAACTATAAATTATGATATTGTGAGTGGAAAAATAAATGATAAAAAAAAAAAAAGCATTCACAGCTTTTACTAACGGTTCGAAGTCTGTGAGACAACTCAACCGCTGGTTGGTGACGATTCCGAAGGTTTTGAAGCACTAAATATCGGTCATCCCTTGCAGAAGTTCCGCTGGGGAGACCTGAGCCTTGACGCCTGTTATAGTATAGAAGTTGGTTTCCCTGTACTTTTTAATGGCTCTTAAGAAGAGTCTCTGGTTTTCTAATGATAATAGCGGCATACCGCACACTTTAGCCATTCTCAACCAAAGCCAGCTCCATGGCGACTTCTTCTGCCGGTATTTGCATATTTTTTTCACAAAAATCACTAACAACTAATAAATAATCAAATTAAAATTTCCATAACAAGGATTACAGAAGCCAAAATTGGTACATCCCACGTCAAGCCCCACAGGTGGATCAGTAGAAATGCGGTGAAGTGGGAGGGTTGTGATCCCTTATTTTCGGATCACAACCTCGCTGAAAAAGGAAGAAGAAGATTCGAAGAGCAATTTTTATTTTGTTTTTGAGAAGCTTTCTCATGCCATCAATACTCTCGGATGTTTGACAAACGTTCGCGTGAAGTGCGACCGTTTTGTGTTTTCTGGGACTCAAACATTGATCCACACGGGCAGTGGTCCGATACACTAACAACTACGTGGTGGCGTCCACCCACTAGTCTCTCTAAATGAGTTTCACTTTTTCGCAGTGGTAAATGATGGTGCAGAGCCTCCCCATGTACAGCGTCCAAACTTGTCTTTGATTTGCATAGGCATATTGCTTTTCAGAAGCAAATATTTAATGACAGCTCGATACTCGATTTTTTTCCATCTTCACAAAAATACTCAAATCGACTCACTCAAACGATTGTCAAAAAAAAAAAAAAACTGCGAGTCCAAAATGTCTGAAATTTCTGTGAGTACATTTCAAAAGATGTGCAAACACATTCCCTAGCTTTTGTTGACGAGTACTGCTATCTTCGCGTTGAAGTAGGAAACTTTTCAAACCACCCTCGTATGCCCTTTTTTCAAAATATTCTGACTCGGTAATCATATGCTCTAACAAACTCTAACAATAAAGCGAAATTATCTCGGCACACCACGACGCAACAGTTTAATTGATAAATCTAGCATATCGATTTTTTTCAAAAAAAAAATTAAATCATCCCCTCCACTTGTATCACTCTCTAAAGAAAATCAATTTTAAATTAATAATTTGTCATTTCAATTACGTTGTTAATTTTCCCATTCCATACGTTTTAGTTATCATGTTGTGGCACCTACGGACCAGGCGACTGGGAAAAAGTTTTCCACAATTCTACTCTACCACCATCGTGCTGTGCTGTCATTAAATTGGATGAAGCCTCTGAGTGTACTATCAAACACGCACATCAACAAGGATGTTTTAACAAACTCTTGTTCATCATTGACTCAAATACGCTGACCTTGGCCGGAGTTGTAATGGGAGTTGCCGCAATACAGGTTAGAAAAGAATACACAATTATTATAAATAAATTGTTATGCTAACATTTTTTTTTTTTTGGCTTACAGATACTGACAATAATATTCGCCTGTTGCTTGTATCGTTCATTCCGTAGAAATTATGAAACGGTGTAAGGCAAACCTCTCTCTGTCTGTCTGCGAAAAGCAACTAAAGTCATTCTTTTATTTAAATCATTCTTAGATCATAAACAAATATTGTCTTTTCATATAAAAAAAAATGAAATACTTGGTAAAAAAAATTAATCCTTTCTTATTGTTCCTGCACAACATGAAATCTATGAAGGATTCGAGAGTAACCTTGCTCTCATGTCCTTTTCATGGGTCTCATCTTGTAGGAACAGCCCCATAAATAGTTCTTTTTATTCTCTATACTTTGACCAACCCCTTTGAGGGCTAAACATTTTTACAAACGGTCATACCACGCCTATTATTTTAAATGCAAACAATAAAAAAATGGAATAGGTATTGCAAAACCTTAGACTGATAGTGGAGACTTTACTTGCTCAACAGTGCAATAGTACCATGTCGACTATTTTTTTTTTTTTTCTTTAATTGAAATACTCTCCACTCTAAGAATTGGAAAAGCAATTTATATTAAAAAGATATTCATTTCATATATTTTATTTCTATAAAAACGAGAATTTAGGTCTAGAACTTAGTAATGTTATCAAAGAGTTAATTTATGAGTTACGCATACAAATAAAGAATACAACCATAATAGAAGCTATTGTTAAGCACAATTTTTTTCTGTTTCGTTATTTTATTTTATTCTTGTGTGCATCAGTAATAATAGAAAAGATTAAATAAGCAAAAACTCAATTGTTTGCGTCCAATATTAAAAAGAAAACCATGTACATTAATTTTTTTAAGCGTTAACCTCACAATTTACACTAAACACATTTAAAAGACTTTTATTGTACCCTTTCAAAGCATTCCCCATTGAAGTGTTCAAAATATGATATTGATAATTTTATTTTTGTATATTTTCTGTCCCTTTTCACAGTTTTCCTTTTTGTTTTTTGATGAAATTTACTACATAATATATACATACATAATTGAAAATTTTCAAATAAATGTTAACTTTATACCAGATATTGTTCAATATTGTGGAAGCAGTGACCTTCTGCAGTCTGTTTTTTTGTGTAACTTCTATTGAATTTATTAATTATTGTGAGACACAATAACGTAATGTATGTACAATATATGTGTTTCATTCTTTTGATATATTTCTGTACACTCTTTGTGGATTTTACAAATAAAAATATTAAGTAACGAGTATACTTTGTCTTTTAGAACTTCTTTCTAGAATCATATTAAAAGTTTGTTGTGGCAAGGAAGTTTTGAATCAGGGGTATCGCCAATTCTAAAGGAACAAAAAAAATTCTACCGGAATTTTAAAATTCCCTTGAAATTATTGCTCCTATCGTGAATTTCCATCGGAATTTATTTTCCGCGGAATCTGAAAATGGTTTTCGAAATTATGTTCGAATGTCTTGACAGTTGTTAATCGCGCTTTTTCGGTTGGAACTGCAGCTCATAATTGAGGGAATTTTGAAAATAACTGTTTAAAATCAGACAATTTTACATTATCACCCTGATTGTCATTATCTCGGTTTTACTGGGAGGCAAAATAAGCCAAAATAATTGGTAGAATAATTCTAGAACGAATCAAAGAACATTTAGATTCAACTCTGGCTGTCGAACAGGCAGGCCTTCGCGGTGGATCTTCCTGCATCGACCACATATGTTAAACACCTTACGGATCATAATCGAGCAATGTGTTGAGTATAGGTCTCCGTTACATTTGCTGTTTATCAACTTCGAGAAGGCTTTCGACAGCTTGAATCGAGATGCTATCTGGTTGACCTTGGGCAGGAGAGGCATCCCGGAAAAACTTATAGCTATTATCAATGCTACGAGTACATACGAGGGCGTTAATTGTCACGTCGTGCTCAATGGTAAGGTGTCGGAAGATTTTGAAGTCCAAGGTGGAGTACGTCATGGGTGCATACTTTTATGTCTGTAAGGCGGGAGTAGAGCGAAGTAAAATGACACGCACCAAGTTCAGCTTACGACTGCATACATAAAAAGACTTAAGACTAAGAGAGCTTTCGTCGACAGTGTAGGCTTAAGGTTTTCATATGGAAGTTATATTTAATTCATACATATCACTCCTCTTCCCTTAAGACTAAACTTCCCTAATATGAAATAACATTATAAGTTCATACGTAACGCCTCAAAAGAATAGTATTATTAGTTTTATTACAACTTTTCTTAATTCTTTAATTCACATTTAATTCAATAATTTGTTAAATATGATAAACAATATGAGTCAGTAAATATATCGAATTATGTTTTACCTTCATTACTTTAGAATTTATAAGAAACTTTAACAGTTTTTAAACGTTTCGATCTTCTCAGAGAACCTTCAAAAGATACCGATTGGGATCTCTTACGTTTCGTATTTTTTCTAATGCGATTCCCTAAAACATTGGTGGATGCAAAGCATACTGATTTTTTATTACTTTTTTTTATTTTTTAACTGCGATACATGAGCAGTACGATGCGGGGTGGCAATGGTGCAGTGGATAGAGTGTTTGCTTGTTAGCCGATGAGTGCAAGTTCAAGCCCCAGCGGGGAACAGCAATCACCAGCCACCCGAGTATAAAATGGAAAAAAATACCATCGAAGTTTTTCCAACCACTGCACCAACGAGCTCTCACGACGATCGGTTCTACGTACGTACGTACATCCCGGAGCGACTCGAGGACAATACCTCGACCAAGGATCGTCAACCTCAGCTACACAGCTGCTACAACAACAGCAGTACGATGCACTCCATCAACATTTATGAGATACATCACATTACCTAGTTTTCTTTCTACTACACCCGGTATCCACTTAAATTCAAACTTATGTTTTAACTTGTACAATATCCTGTCACCCTTTTTTAAATTGAATTTACAGTGGTGCGCAGTTTCAAACGGATCTTTTGCATAAAAGTTGCAATTTTGGTTATTATTTTTAGTTTTTGTATTATTTAAGACTTGTTAACCATCGCGATTTGGGTTTATACAATCGATTAAAGTTTTCGGTCTACATTTAAAAAGTATTTCGTTTGGAGATTTTCGTAAACTTGTGGTAGGCGTTGAGCGATACTTAAGTAAAAATTTATCTAACAGTGTTTGCAATGGAATGGTTTCATTTTCGGAATCAGATATCATTTTCTTGGAACTTGCTTTCACAGTTTGAACCGCCCTTTCTGCTGCTCCATTTGATTGTGGATGATAAGGTGGACTTTTCATACATTAATATGGTTGGAGTTGCAAAACTTTAGAAATTCTTCAGAGTAGAACGGGGGTCCATTGTCGGATACTAGTAACTTCGGCAGTCCAAAATATGAAAAAAAACGATCGAAGAGCGGAAATAACATTTTCTACCCTTATATTCTTCATGATCTTCACATCTAACCATTTACTAAAGCTATCTATCAGTATCAAGTAATTATGCCCTTTAAAATAAAAAAAATCAATATGAATTCTTTCGAAAAACTCCTCTGCCTTAGGCCATGGCTTGTGAATATTAGATATAGGCCGGTTGTGTGATGCCGAACAAACCTCACTCTCAAGGACGTAATTTTCAACATCCGCATCGATTCCTGGCCACCAAAAATAAGAACGTGCCAGAAGTTTCATACGGACTATCCCTATGTGCCCTCATGTAAGTTAGCTAAAATTCTATTTTGCAGCCCTTGTGGTAAAACAAACCGATTTCCGTAAAAGATGCAGTTGCCTTCTAATGAGAGAAAACTCCTTTTATAAAAAAAATTGAGAAATTGATGGTTAACTGAACTAGGCCAACCCGATTTTATCATATTAAGGACATTCTTAAGAATCCAATCCTTATTGGTTTCCTTCTCTACATCCTCAATGTCAATTTCAGCGAAGGCGGTATCTTTTAAGGACTTAATAGCATCTTTTTCAAGGCCTGTAGGATACGCGACAGCGCATCCGCATTTGTCATCTGTGACGCTTTCTTGTATATTATCGTGTGCTGATACATACTAAGCAAAACGGACCATCGCTGTATTCTACCTGCGGCTACAGCGGGAGCCGACTTCTTTGCATTAAATATTTCTCGAAGAGGTTGATGGTCTGAATAAATTATAAAGGGCTTCCCGTATAGGTATATATTTATGGAAGTTTTTGATGGAAAATATGAAAGCCAATGCTTCCCGATGCAATTGGGAATAGTTCTTTTCTGCCGGACTAAGTGAACTGGATGCAAATAATACTGGACGCTTTACCCTATTATTTATGTGAGATAGAACTCCAGCCACACCATACGGACTTGCGTCACAATGGAGGACTATCTCCTTCCTTGGATCATAGTGAGCCAAAATATTATTATGGATAATCAACTCCTCACTATGTTTGAAAACTCTTTCACAAGACTCAGTCCATGAAAATTTTGTATTTTTCTTCGTTAAGCTATAAAGCTCATGAAGTTCTGCTGACAAATTTGGAATGAACCTTGATTAATAATTAGGGAGGCTCAAATATGCCTTTAGCTGTGTTTAATCTTTAGGAGATGGTGTTTCCTGTATTGCTTCTATATTTTTCTTACTAGGTTTTATACCATCGGGGCCTATTTGATGTCCCAAATATTCTATTTCTGTTTGAAAAAATCTACATTTTCCTAGCTTTACTCGAACCCTATATTTATCCAGTCTTATCAGTACCTGTTCTAAATTAATTTTACACTCTTCCAAATTAGATCCACCTATAAGAATATCATCTAAATAACATTGAACCCTAGGAACGTCTTTCAAAATTTCATCCATGGTAGACTGAAATATTGCAGGTGCACATTTCACACCAAATACCAGTCTTCGAAAACGAAACAGTCCCTTATGAGTGTTGATAGTTAGCAACTCTTGACAATCCTCATTTACCTCTAATTGCTGGTAAGCGCCCTCCAGATCCAATACACAGAAATATGCGGAATTTGCTAAACTCGCAAAAATATCATCTGACCTTGGCAACGGATAATGATCCGTGCGAATGTATTTGTTAATGGTTACTTTGCAGTCAACGCAGAGCCTAATTTCGCCACTGGGTTTCTCAACCACAACAGTAGGTGACGCCCACTCGCTGTACCTCACTGGATACAGGACGTCCTCTGCTACTAATCGTTCCAATTCGTCTTCTACCTGTTTTATTTTTCCAAACGGAACGTTATAAGGCTTGCAGAATATGGGTGTACTACCACTTTCACACACAATATTTACCTTAAAGTTCTTGATAGCAGTGTTTTTGTTACCATTAAAAACATTTGGGTACCTTTCTATGATATCAGAGGCATTACAGACGAAAGTTATTGATTTAGCCTGCCAATCTTCATTTAACTCGAATTTTTGTTTCCAGTTTGGGAATAATTTGTCCAAACCAGACCTGCCTAACAAAGGGATAAATAGTTTTGGGCTATCAACCACCACCATTTCCATTGCAGATAGTTCTCCTCCTTTTGTCTTTTGCATTGAAACACTAAGACGCCCCACCACGTTTACAATTTCACCTAAAATAACATG
Organism: Brachypalpus laphriformis; assembly: GCA_945910035.1. Taxonomy (NCBI): domain Eukaryota; kingdom Metazoa; phylum Arthropoda; class Insecta; order Diptera; family Syrphidae; genus Brachypalpus; species Brachypalpus laphriformis. The sequence continues at coordinate 148,846,619 of OX246755.1, forward strand.
CAATTTTCTTTCAGAACTTTGAATTTGTAAATCTTTAAACATGGAATTATAGGTATCAACATGGATTATTGACGTGCAAGCACCAGTATCTACTTCCATTTGTAACTGCCTGCCATTAGAATGCACAAATATACACAACGGAATATTTCCAGCTCGGATATTATTTAAATAACCTATCTCTAAATTTGACATACCCTGGCTTATTGCATTTGTTTCACACTTATTAATGTTTTTATCCTTGTCTCTATTACTCCTAGTTCCTTGGTATCTGTTTTTACACCTACTCTTTGACCTATCTCTAAATGCCGATCGTGCTTCATAACAATATTTTTGAATATGCCCCCATTTCTTGCAATAATTACACTGAATAGTTGCTGGTTTTTGATGTTTTGATGAACTGCGACCAATATGATGTGTTCTCGTGTCCTCTTCTTTGTGTTTATATGTATGCTGAACTCTTTCACTGCCTCTTCGATGAACCAAGTTTACAAACGATGTCGATGATGTCCCACCTATCATAGCCATTTCGGCTTGTATCATCTCCATGTTTAACGCTTGTTCACAGGCCTTTTCAAACGTCAAATCACCTGCATCGATTAGCTTGCTTTGTATTTTTGTATCCTTGAGGCCCATCAGTAGTCTGTCCTTTAAAAATGCGCCATAATTGCATGTATCAGCTAAACTTTTAATCGCTACGATGAAATCTGATATCGTTTCGTCCGGACCCTGGCTCCTTTTCAAAAATTTAAATCTCTCCGCAGTAATATTTCTCGTCGGGCTAAAATGTGACCCAAGTTTCGCGATTAACACCTCGAACTTAAGGCTTTCAGGTTTCTCTGGTGCTACTAAGGTCTTCGCTATTTTATATAGCTCAGCTCCTCCCACTCCAATCAAGAACGAAACCTTGTCTTTATCTGCAGTTATCTTGTTGAGTTTTAAAAGATGGTGCATCATCTCTGCGTAGGAGGTAAAGTCATCACCGATATTAAAAAATTCGATTCTACCTATGAAATTTGTCATTTTTGTATGATTTGTCTCTCTCCCTATCAAAGTTATTATCTTGGTCTGTGTCAACCTGTTTTTCACTTTTTACGGTGTCCATTTACTTTAAGGAACTTAAAAGCTTTTGGTGACACACTTACACAAGCAATGCTATATACTTAAATTATGTATGTATCACAATTATCGTTTTGCGGTTTTTTATTAAACTGTTTTATCATGCGTTGATTTGATTTACATACACTAATTTTGTCATGCAAAATATGTACTAATAATGTGTTTATCAAAATAATGTATTCAATCATGCACATAAGAACTGAAGAACCTTTATCTCTTGTCCCCACTATTGTTCTTGGGGGTTATCAGCGAATTACTCCGTGCAGCATTGACGGAAGGTAACTTTGGAATTCGTTGGACTATGATATCGTACCTTAAACACCTAGATTACCCTGACGATGTTTGTCTACTTTCACATCGGATAATGGATCTTCATCTGATGGCCCACAATCTAGAAGCTGAGGCAAACAAAGTGGGGCTAAAAATAAACACAGCCAAAACAAAAGCTCTGAGCACTTCTAATACCCGCGTTCAACTTAACATTGTTGGACAGGGTCCTTATTTTGTATTGCGTTTTATAGCAAATGTATACAAACTCAATTTCCAAGTAATTTTAATGATGTTTGATAGATGTTTTGACAATCTAACTTTCCGAAATGTTTGATTTTGAGTTGGAAGCACTTACACCCAATCCGAGAACCACACAAAATACCCATTCATTTTAGAATCGGATTACATTTTCGAATGGCAATCCGAATCCGAAAGCAGTACAAAATAAGGCCTCAGGAAGTCGAGAAAGTTCGTAACTTTCTTTATTTAGGAAGTGTGGTCTCGGCTAATCGCGGTGGCACCGAACTGGATGTGTGCAGCAGAATCGGGAAGGCTAAAGCTGCGTTCGGAATGCTATCTAAAATCTGGAGAAGTAATGTTATCAGCTTAAGAACCAAGCTGTGACTGTTCCACTCCAAAGTAGAATCAGTGCTGCTTTATGGGTGCAGTACTTGGGAGGTGGACACCATTAACACACGCAAGCTGCAAGTCCTCGTAAACAAATGCTTAAGGATCATCTTGATGATTTTTTGGCCGAACCGCATCTCCAACGAACAACTTTATCTGAGAACGGGCCAAGAGCCTATAAGCATTACTATACGAGGCAGAAAGTGGCAATGGATTGGACACACCCTACGGCGCGAAGACAACTCCATTGCGAAATACGCCATGCAGTGGAATCGGCTCACCCAGGCAGGCAGGATAGCGGGGCGCCCTAGGCAAGCGTGGCGCAGAACAGTTGAGTCGGAGGCAGCTCAAACGCGTTGCAGAACTTTGAACAAGATGGCGCGCAGGCGTGGTTGACGCCCTATGCCCCCGAGGGGTTAAAGGATCCAAACTAAAAAACAAAACCCTGATTGTCGTTGGCGTTTGCCGCTTTTCGACGATTGTCGTTTTATTCATAGCTACGACCTGCTGACCGTTAAACATTACTAAGCAGTTTGTTTGACGTGTAGAATACTATTACAACCATTTCACAGTAAAAAAGTTATGAAAATGGATTCGTGCTACATCTGAAGAATAAAACGACAATCAGCGAAAAGCGACAAACGCCAACGACAATCAGGATGATTTACTTAAAATAATAAAATGCATAGCATAGGCAGAAGTTAAGCAGACAAGTTCAACTCATTAAAGTTATCACAGGCGCTGTAGGTATAGTGTGAATCAAGGAGTTGGAAGTTGGCGATTTCAACGCCAAAATAGGAAAGGAGGACGTGTTTGGTAGGGTAATCAGTAAAAATAGCCTACATGACACCACGTCTGATAACGAACTTAGGCCAATTGATTTCGCTGTGGAGCAAAATTTTTGTTTCCGGTGCTACAAGGCTTGAAAACGCCATTTTGTAGATCTCGACGAAATAATCACAAAATATACACCCCTTAAGTCGAACTGCCAGGCGAACTGCTTCTGTCGTGGTATTGCTGTTAGTGAACATTTTCATTCGAGTAAAGAATCAGTGCTGACAAAGAAAAACAAAATGTCAAATGCGACAGAAGTAATTCGCCTGGCAGTTCGACTTGAGTCGAACGTTCGATTCGCTAACCATAATAGGGATCACACCTGTGTAATATAAAAAAAAAAAGTAATCGCTTAGTTTAGGAGATATCAAGGTTTTAAAATTATTTTTCTCCTACCGCGCTCCGGTCTACAAATCTGTCTTCCATAGCATATCTGACCTGTTGCGTATTATCTCTGAACTCTGTGAATATCTTTATAGGGAATATCTTGAGAGAATGCAAACCACGCTAATCAGTGACCCCAAACGTTTCTACCACTTCATTAATGCCAAACGGAAATCCGATAGCTATCCATCTACTTTGAAACTTGCTGATAAATCTTCGGCAGACCCCATCACAATCGCAAACCGGGTTGCTCATTTTTTCAACCAATCTTTTACGGATAACGTTACTCAACTTGATCATAGCTACTTCCGCTACCTAAGCAACTGTCCCCAAACCTCCTTAGTCATAATTGTTATAACCCCGGCGTCGCTATTAGATAAGATTAGCAAGCTTAAGAACGAATACTCCCCTGGGCCTGAAGGCCTGCCCGCTATAGTTCTGAAAAATTGCGTGAATTATTTAGTCCAACCCCTTACTACACTTTTTCAACTATCTATTTCGCAGGGAATTCTCCCCGAAATCTGAAAAAATTCGTATATAATCCCCACTCACATAAAAGGTTGTAAAAGTGAAATTTCTGACTACCGGTCCATCCCTAAACTGTCCTGCATACCTAAGCTCTTTGACACAATGTTTTTTCACTGGTAGGCTATCCTTTCACCGAACCAGCATGGATTTCTTAAGGGCAGATCAACAACCACTAATCTTACCGAGTTTGTATCTAGCACTCTGTGCGTTTTGGAAGATGGTAATGAAGTTGATGTTGTTGCCACCGACTTCAGCAAAGCCTTCGACAAAATTTCGCATGTAATCATTCTCTTCAAACTTAAAGCTCTTGGTTTTCAATCGGGGTTCATTTCATGGATTAAATCTTACTTGGAAAAACGCCAGTATAAAGTCCTCTTCAGGTCTTCAATCTCTCATCCTTATAAAGCAACATCGGGAGTCCCTCAAGGCAGCAATCTTGGCCCAATGATCTTCATTTTGACAATAAACGATGTCGACTGTGTCATCAACGATTCCCACCTTTCTATATGGTATACGCTGATGATATGAAAATCTTTAGACCTATATCATCGCATTGCCGACTCTCTCTTTCTGCAAGATGATTTGAACCGATTTTCAGTCTGGTGCCATAATAATTTTTTAGAGCTTAACGTCAGCAAGTGTCAAGCTATTACATATTCCCGTAAGCGCATCCTACCATCCGCTAGAGTCTACCCTATTTGCCATGAGCATATTTCCTCTGTCTCTTCACTGCGCGATTTGTGTGTTATCTGTAATAGGGAACTCAACTTTCGTTCCCATATTGATAACATTATCAACAGAGCTAATTCTGCGCTCGGTTTCGTTAAACGATGGTCCAAAGAATTCTCAAACCCTTAGGTTACAAAATCATTATACATCACATTCGTCAGACCCCTCCTTGAGTATGCTTGCCAGGTATGGTCACCTTACAATGAAATCCATATCTTGCGAATCGAAGCCGTCCAGCGTAGGTTCCTTCGCTTTGCCTTACGAGGTCTTCCTTGGGCTGATAGCTACAATTTACCCCCTTACGCGGATCGTTTGAAACTAATCAATTAACAGTCTCTCGGTAAACGTAGGGAAGTTGCTGACATCTTGTTTATTCACCAGTTATTAGCTGGTAACATTGATTCCCCCGCGCTGCTACATCTGATCTCTTTCAACACCAACCCACGCAACCTCAGATCCTCACCTCTCTTTCGTCTTTCTCCTCACCGGACCAATTATTGATATCATGAACCAATGTCCAGAATGCTCCGTGGAGCTAATCGCATTCAAACTACTTTTGACTTTCACACTAGCAGAGCCTCCTTAAGAAGCGCCCTTCAATCCCATAATTCCTCCTGATAGTTTTTAAGCTTTAGTTTAAGTCTAGTTAAGTTTAAGTTAGATTAAGCGCCAATTTTGTTAATTTGAAGTTTAGCTTTAAGCTCGCTTGCATTAGGCTTGAATAAATAAATAAACCGTAAGCTCACGTCAAAGCAAATTTTGGATTGGAGTAGCTACAGACACCATTACTCGACTATCAACATCGACAGATCGCATCCGACTTATCCCCCCTCCACCTATAAATCGATGAAGTCGACCTTCGTCAAATTAAGATTAGGTCACACAACTCTCACTCACCAACACCTCCTAAAGCAAGAAAATCCTCCTACGTGTAACTTCTGCAACTCCTACGTTGAGATAAAACATGTCTTAGGCATAGGAGATTGCCCTTCCTGTATACAGATAAGACAACTATTCAACTTTTCCCAATCATCAGTCATCGAGATTTTACGAAGTCCCACTCCGGAAAACATCCTAAAAATAAACAAACTCATACAAATTTCTAACTTTAAAATGTTATCTAAGATAAATTCGATCACCGCATTTCTACTGATCTGCCTGTTGGTTTCACCTATTTGATCTCAGAAAATATCGGCAGGCCTCCCGATTTTGGATCACTCGATTACTGAGGCCAGTGAAATGCCGATGTCGTCGCATTTGTCTGATTCAGGCGTTTATAGGCCTGCCTTTCCTACATCGCGATGTCTTTGGAACGTGCATTGATATTGCCTTTTTAACAGGGTTCAAAAGATCTCTTCTTTGAACGTGGCAATACCAGCTGAGCCATTCGCGCTCTATTCTTTGTACGATGGTTTCCTTGATGTGAAAGCTTCCACGGATCTTCGAACTTCTTATTCGATCAAGCCTTGTCACTCCTGCTGTCATGCGAAGCATCTTCATCTCAGCTGCCGTTAATTTTCCTCTCATACGTTTTGTACATCGTCCAATATTGTGAACCGTATGTGAGCGCTGGACGCACAACTGCGATGTAGAGCTTTCCTTTCAACTTAGGGGGCCTTTTCTGTCATAGAAGATAGCGGAATTTTCTCGCCACTTCATCCACCCCACGCTTACGCGATGATTGCTGTCGTTGCAAGTTGCTTTGCTATTGATCATAGATCCCAGATATTTGAACTTTTCGCACTTGGGAAGCACTGTTCCATTCAAATAAATGTCTAGAATAGGCCTGAGTGGATCAGAGAACGGGCGGCACAAGTACTCTGTCTTTTTTGAACTAATGCGATACCCATTTCCCTCCAGAACGTCCACCCACACTTCAAGTGCTCGCTGCAGGGATGTGGGATCCTCGCTTATAATGGCTCCATCGTCAGCAAAGAATAACTGATGTACCTTGGGGTCCGTCACTTTACCTTCAAGCAGATAATCAAGGACTGTAATAAAGAGCAAAGGACTTACGATGCTTCCCTGGTGCATCCCGACTTAGATTGGGAACTTTTCGGTTACTCCACCGGGGCACTTTACTCTTGTCTTTGCTCCTTCGTATATGTCCATGATCATTTATACATATGCTTCTGGGACCCCTCGATGTCTTAGGGCCACCCATATCAGATCTCGTGGTTGTCTGTCGAATGCCTTTTCAAAGTCAAGCAATACAATATGCAAATCCCTTAAGGAATCACCATGTTTTTGCATTATGATCCTTATACTTTGGATTGCATCTGTGGTTGATTTACCTGCGGCAAACCCGCACTGATCATCAGATAGCCGTATTATTTTACGCAGTCGGCCAGCTAATACCCGCTCAACGGTCTTCATGGTGTGTGACATCAGCTTGATCGAACGGTAGTTATTACAGTTTCGCGTATCACCCTTCCCATTGATTCGGCATTGGGTCAAAAAAAAAAAAATAAATATTTGGCGCAACAGCTCTTGAAAGTGCCAGGGCCTAGCTTCTCGCAACCACTCATGTTGTGTGCGTTATATTTTTCACACGAATGGAAGGGACCTACAGTTTAGTGCCGTATCCGAACGGCGATTTGAGAAGCTTTTTCGTGACAACAATACTCTCGGATGTTTGTCAGACGCTCGCGAGAGGTGGGACCGTGAAAAAAACTTTTTGGTGTTTTCTGGGATTCGAACTTGGAACCTCATGCGTAGTGATCCAACACACTAACCACTTACGCCACGGCGCCCACATTCGGCATTGGGTCGCCTCTCACAAATTTGGAGATGAGAATTCTGAGCCATCTGAACCCGATGTCTCCCATCTTTTTCCAGAACTCAGAGGACATCTCGTCTGGCCCAACCGCTTTTCGTTTTTGGAGTATTTGACCGCCTTACTAACTTCTTCGACTGTAATGTCGGGTATTTCTTCACAGTTAGGAGTGGCTCTTGGAAAGTATAGCCGGGGAAACTGTTCATTTAGAAGATTTTCACAATACTGCCGCCACCTCTGCAGAACCTCTGTCGTCATCCACAAGAAGCTGGCCACGGGCATTGTTAACGAACTTTGGCGAACGAATCTCCTGAGCATTCCTCCTTCTTTGGGCGGCTATTTTGAACCTGGTTGCGCTCTTGTTCATATTGTGTCATCGCAGTTCCTGGATAGCCTGGTTTGCACGGGGAAGATATTTTCTCCAGCTCCCGATACAGGCCCTCCGTACGCTCTGCTTGAAGCTGGGCGCACTTCTTCTTCGCTTTTTTCTTGCAACACCTGTATTCCATTTCGAGGCGAGCTTTTCGTCACTATTAATAGAGGGGCACTTTGACCAAGCTTTGAAAGCCGATTTCTTCTCATTTATCACATTCTTAGCTTCATCACTCCACCACCATGTTTCTTTGGCGTGTTAGTGGTGGCCTTTTGAAGCTCCTAGCAGTGATTTGGGCTTCTAAGCAAGTTCGCTCTAGGGAATCCCACATATTTTGCGCTCTGCACTTTTCATCCTCAGCTCCGATGATGGTGTGAGAGAGGTGATTTTTTCATCACGAAAACAAAAGCTTCGCCTTTTTCTTTGTCCAGATTGTACCACTTGACTTTCTCAGAGACCCTTGTTTATTTGCTTTTCTTTGGTGTTTTCATAAAAATTTCTGTTAGCAGGAGACGGTGTTGCCGAACGATTGCCTCTCCCAGTACCACTTTGCAATCTTTTACCCGAGGCTTCATGAAACTGGCTACCAAATGGTAGTCAATCTGGGTTTCATCTCCACCACTGCTGTAAGTTTTTTTTTTTCGTGGGTAGGTGAAAATCTTCATGAGACGCTATAAGACCGTATACTCATAGTAGTGTCAGATTTCTACTGACTAAAAACACCCTTCCCTTCGTTTTTTTTGCTACGACTAAGTTTGACCTTATCAAGTGGTTTAAGCTTCAGAAGAGAATATTCGCGTGAGGCAGGTAGATTTTCAATAAAAGCACCTGCTGAAACCGTCATGACATGCGGCTTTTTGTCTTATTGCGCTAATTCGAACGGTTTCGTTCTTTGAAGTCGGCGCGTAAGATTTGTCACATCCAAAGTTTGGAGTATGGCACAGTTGCAATGGCCATGAAGACGAATACGAAGCTTGCGAGCGAAGTTTTTTATTTTGTCCTCCACGGTAGCTATCCCTAAGTCTCTGTGGATATCATTGTTTCTGATATACCAGGGAGCGTTCACGATTATTCTTATAATTTTATTTTGCAATGATTGTATGAGATTCCTATTGCTTGGTTTGGTACAACCCCAGAATTGTATACCGTACGTCCACACGGGTTTAAGCACTTGCTTATACAGAAGCAGTTTGTTATATACGCTTAGTTTGGAATATCTTCCAATTAGCCAATACATTTCTCTAAGTCGATTTTCGACTTCGTCACGTTTCTTTTTAACGTGAGGTTTCCATTTAAGTTTCGCATCTAGTGTCATTCCCAGATATTTAGCTTCGTTTGCATGCGGTATTTGTACCGAGTTAATGAAAACGGGAAGATTGATTATTTTCTTATAAGTGAAGTTAACATGCGTCGATTTGGTCTCGTTAAGAACAATGCGCCAAGTTTTTGTCCACTCACAGATTTTATCCAAGGCTCGTTGGAGTTTTATGGTTGCTGACTCGATTGAACTTTCCGTTGCCAGAATAGCCGTATCGTCCGCGAACGGAGCTATAATAGTGCCTTCAGTATGTGGTATGTCCCGAGTGTACAGCAAGAATAAGATAGGCCCAAGGACACTTCCTTGCGGAACTCCGGCGGCGATTTCTTTAAAATCAGAATATTCAGTTGCGAGCTTGACGCGAAAAAGTCTGTTTTTAAGGTATGATTCTAAGATCTTATGAAGTTGCTCCGGAAGGATTCGTCTTAGCTTATAATTCAACCCATCGTGCCAAACCCTGTCGAAGGCTTGAGATACGTCAAGAAAAGCGCTAGAACAAATCTTTTTCTCCTCAAGGGCTTTTTCAATTTCGTCGGTTATTCTATAAACCTGGTCAATTGTGGAATTCTTGACTCTGAACCCGAATTGGTGGTCAGGTATTAGGCGTCTCTTTTCAATGACCGGAAGAATCCGTTTCAGTAGGAGTTTTCATTATGACTTCTGCGACTTTCCATTGATTTGGAACGTATAATAATCTAAAAGAAGCATTTATTAAATAAAGCAATTTTAATAGTGCCTTTTTTGGTAATTCCTTGAGGATTTGTCCGGTTATTAAATCATAGCCAGGGGCTTTATTGTTCTTCAGGTTTTTTATTGCCTGGCAAAGTTCTATAAGTGACACACTTTTTATTCTAAGGTTGTCAGATGTCGTAGTCGTACCGGTAAAATCGTCTACCCATGTTTCTCCATCAAATGGCTTAAAAGTCTCTTCTAAGTGCTCGGCAAATAGATCCGCTTTTTCTTTGTCACCTTTTGCCCATTCGTCGTTGTTTTTTCTTATCGGTGGCGAATGTATTTGGGTTTTTTTAATTCTTTTTTCAGCTTTCCAGAGTAATAAGTGGTTTTTTCGGCGGTTAAACCTTCAAGATAAGCTGAAGTCTCTCGGTTTTTTAGGTCTTGCCACTGCTGTAAGTGATCAGGTGCCGGCTTTGTTTGATGAACATGGTATTTAACACAATAAGACCAAGTGATTTGCATGTGCTTAGGATATCTTCACCAGGAGGGTGATCTTCATATGGCTGGTGCCATATCCCAATCCTCCATGGCAGTCTTCATGGTCTTCGTTTGACTTCCCGACATGTCCATTCAAATATACTCCAACAAACAGAAACTCTTCCTTTGGGATGTTCTTAAGGAGATTGCGGAAATCTACCCAAAATGCATCTATCTCTCTGATTGGACCCATTTTGGGGAGCATATCCACTGACAAAATTCCACATCTTTCCTTGTATTTTTAGTTTGAGAGACATCAAACGGTCGCTGGACTTCAAAATGTTCAAGACGTTACCAAGTAGCTCTACCGCAAGGATGATGCCGATTCCGTTCCTAGCCTTTTGCGTTCCGTAGTAGAACATCTTGTAATCTTTTGTCCTAACGTCCAAGAAATGCGCCCGGTTTCCGGTGTTTTTCCATTTCGTGTCTTGGACACACAGATATCCACCCGCCTTCTATTCATCATCTCTTCCACCTCGTAACTTCGACCGGTCATGCTACTGTAATATTCTTGCTTACTTAGGTGGCGCTACAGTTCGGGGTGAACCTGGGCCTCAACCAACAAGCCTCTCCATTTAGCTCGGTCTTTAGCTAATTGCCTCCAGTTGCGCACTCCAAGTTGGTCGAGGTCCCCTTGAACTTGTGCGCGCCACCTACGGCGATAATTCCCTCTACTGCGTCGTCCCTCGGGGTTAGATTCGAAGACTCTGCGGGCCGGAGCGTTGGTGTCCATTCGCTCTACATGTCCTAGCCATCTCAGACGTCCAATACGCAGTTTTTTGACTAGGTCGATGTCGCTGTACAGCTCGTATAGTTCGTGATTGAATCTTCTCCTCCAAAACCCGTCAACGCAAACGGGACCGAAAATCTTACGAAGAATTTTTCTCTCGAAGCGACCAAGGATATCTTCATCCTCTTTTAATAAAGTCCATGTTTCAGCGCCGTAAAGCAGGACTGGGATGATCAAGGTCTTATATAGAGTCTCCTTAGTTGTTCGAGATAGGGCTTTATTGTTGAATTGCCTTATAAGCCCAAAAAAACAGCGATTGGCAAGAGTTATTCTTCGATTGATTTCTGCGCTGATTTTGTTTGCTGAATTTATAGCAGAGCCAAGGTAGACAAAGTCCCTTACTACCTCGAAGTTATAGCTGCCCACGGTGACGTTTTGTCCAATTCGTCGATGTTGGTTTTCCCTTCTAGTTGACAGCATATACTTGGTTTTGCCCTCGTTTATCGCCAAACCCATTTTGGCCGCTTCCGCCTCAATGCTTGCAAAAGCACCGGTGACAGCCCGCTGAGATCTTCCGATAATGTCTATATCGTCGGCGTATGCAAGCAGTTGTACAGACTTGTAATAGATTGTGCCTCCGGTGTTGGCTTGTGAGTTCCGCACAATCCGTTCAAGTACAATATTGAAGAAGTCACATGACAGCGCGTCACCTTGTCTAAAGCCTTTTTTGACATCAAAGGTCTCGGTGAGGTCATTACCGACCTTAATGGAGCAGCGAGCGTTCTCCATCGTCAGCCTGCACAGGCGGACAAGTTTGGCAGGGATGTCAAAACTAGACATGGCTCTGTAAAGCTCTTCTCTATAGATGCTGTCATAGGCGGCCTTGAAATCGATAAAGAGGTGGTGAGTATCGATTTGGAATTCTTGGGTTTTCTCCAGGATCTGCCGAAGTGTGAAGATTTGATCGATGGTGGACTTTCCTGGCCTGAAACCGCACTGATAGGGTCCAATCAGGCTGATGATAAAAGGTTTCAGGCGTTCACACAATATCGCAGAAAAGATCTTGTACGCGATGTTGAGGAGACTGATGCCTCTATAATTGGCGCAGTTGAGGGGGTCTCCTTTCTTGTGGATCGGGCAAACGATGCTGAGATTCCATTCATCAGGCATACACTCCTCTGACCAAATATTAGAAATGAGTTGGTGTATGCACTCTACCAATTCATCCCCAGCTGCCTTGAAAAGTTCGGCCGGTAAACCGTCAGGTCCAGCAGCCTTGTTCGATTTTAGCTTGGATATTGCTATCCTCACTTCGTTTTGGTCAGGTGGACGGAAATTTTGACTATCATCGTCCATGTTGAATGGTTCATTCTGCCTGACAGCGGGATGTTGGTCTTCGTCGCCGTTATACAGTCTGCAGATGTAGTTTTTCCATATTCTCAGCACCGACTGTGATTCTACTACGAGGTTTCCATTCTCATCTCTACAGGTTTCTGTACGGGTATTACTTCTCTGACACGTTCTTTTTACCTTTTGGTAAAACTTCCGTACATTGTTCCTGGAGTATAGACTCTCGATATTCTCAAACGCGCGCTTCTCATGCTCTTTCTTCTTCTTTTGGAGAAGCCGATGTTCTTCCCGTCTCTTTTGCTCGTAGAGCTCACGAGCAGCTCTCGTCTTCCTTTGCAGCGCCGCTTTATATGCCTCTTGTTTTGCTGCATGCACTCTCCGGCATTCTTCGTCAAACCAGGGGTTTCGCGGTGGTGGGCGAGCGAGACCCAGCACATCAGTCGCGGCGTTTCTGATGGCATGTTGGCAGCGTTGCCACTGGTCTTCGGCACTTGATGCTGCCGGTATAGGGGTGATTGAGAGATTTCGGGATACGCGTTCAGCGAAGAGTCTGGCGGTCTCTTGCGATTGTAGCTTTTCGACGTTAAATTTTCTCACAGTAATTCTTCTTTGTTGCTCAGATTGGGATATCCGCATTCGTACCTTGGCTACAACAAGGTAATGATCCGAGTCTATGTTGGCCGCTCGGAAGGTCCGGACATCCAGAATACTGGAGGCATGCCTTGCGTCGATCGCAATATGATCAATTTGGTTGATCGTGACATGATCATTGGACCGCCATGTCTGCTTATGAATATCGAGATGAGGAAACCATGTGCTTGCTATGGTGACATTTCGCTCCACAGCGAAATCAATTAGCCTTAGTCCGTTATCAGACGTGGTGTCGTGTAGGCTATGCTTACCGACTGCTCTACCGAAGACGTCCTCCTTTCCTATTTTGGCGTTAAAATCGCTGGTGTTCGTTTAAATAAAACTGTCTTTTGGGTATTTCAACTGTTTATTTATTGTCAACTACTTACTTTACTTCAACACAATATTCAAATCACTTTATTCTCTATTTATTTCAAATTAAACTGTCGCTACAGATTCACAATCACAATATCGATTATTTTCACCACTTGGTCGAGTCTCTCTTGTAATCGCTGTATCCACTTATAAACAACTGTGTCGACGATGGTTGTGGTATGGGTATTTATACAAAATTGCAAGGCGTTCTAGAAGATGCTAGATTTTTCTCCGGGTGAAATGATGATCCTGGAATAATTGGGATATTGTGTGGAACAATTGTGGAACGTAAGCACATCAGGTTGGAATATTTACTGCTAGCAGGTTTTGGTAATAGATGTCGTTGCTACAGTTTAAAACACAGTGTTTTGGTTTGGTACACAAACCATCCTGTAGGCAATGCTACAATATGTTAATAAATTATAATAATAATAATATTTTTTTCCTATGGAAACTCTATTGAAATGAATTATTATTTTGCCTAGATGCAAAAATCGTGTTGCATACATCTGGGCATTAATACTCCTTTAAATCAAAAGTACTGCATACTTTTAGGGGTCGACCGCAAATGTATTTGAATAGAAAACTACTGATGCATTTAGGAGTCATTAGTTTCCGGCGAAAGGGATTATAAATTCTGGAAATAGATACATCAACCCACATATCCGATGAATCGGAAAATTTTAGGGACTGTTACAAGATGAAAACTACATGTGAACATTTGCAACCATTTGTAGTAGTGTAAGTATAATGATAAACTGGGGCACATTCGGCACAAAATATGCAAGGCTTACAAATACAAATATTTGGCGCAACAGCTCTTT